>JAGSMU010000017.1:0-1343333 GCA_029286865.1 Teinopalpus imperialis
CACAAACGATCAGAAAGAATAAAGAACACAACACTTGGTTAGAGCCTCCCCTGCTGATTTTCAAAATTAGCGACCTTGGTTTAATGATACGAACAGACACGGAATTTTTCAGCAATGGATCTTCGAGCATAGAGAGCTAAGAATTAGGATAGCCTGGTCGTGCAGTATTTCTTTCCTCCACCACACAATAGAATAAATGTGACTGATATAGCTCAAAAGACCAGGAAGCTGTAGCGGTTATGGGCCTGCCACATAGCTCAGAGAACTGACAATTGATGAGAGAGAGTCTTGAGAGCCAACCTCGAATTGGCAAAATCCACCCAAGATGGAGTGACGATTTTAACGACGAGGTTTATAAGTTTGTGGGAAGTCGATGGATGCATAACTCAGGGTCGTACTACTTGGCTTTGTCCAGCAGTGGAATAAATATGGAGGTGATGTCGAAGGTGATTAAACCTTTCGCTTATCACATGGGTTGGAAAATGCAGTGTAAACGTTAACCTAAGTATTGCAACCCTTTTTATGCATTAGCATCGTGGATTTATTTTTAGATTTATGTTTCTATAATTTAGAATCTATTCATTGGCAGAAATATTTTAAGCAGACTAAGTGTGATATACGAGCATTCAGTTAAGTTGATGTTAAGTGATTCCTGCTGCCCATAATGATACTTCCTCATGCTAGTTCAGATGAGTTTCCACTCCAAAGAGCTAAGACGGGCAGAATGTCACTCCCGAGTCACCAGCTGTGCGCTTGATTTTTTTTATGACATTGAGAGTATGAAACGAGCACACAGTTCACCTGATGGTAAGTGATTCCTGGCTTTTATAAAATGCTTGTGTTGCTATTAATATTACTAAATTTCCGTTTACCACCCCAACTATGCTTGTGCTCAGAGATGTCTCACGACAAAGTCACGGTGGACTCATTATGACCTCAAGTTTCGGAGACTACTTCTTTTTGAAAGCAAGACTGAAACACATTTAAGCACCGATCTGCGTGACGAATTGTGTTATCATTCCTTTCAGAAGTCAAGAGATCTCGATACAGTTTTGGATAGAGTGCTGTCGCATAGTGATAAAATAAAGATACTATCCTAAAGTCCTTGCTAGGAAAATTAGTCCTTATGAAATCAGAATTGTGTTTTTTTTATTTCATTGCACAAACGGGCACACAGTTCACCTGATGGTAAGTGATTCCTGCAGCCCATGACATCTACATTCATCCATGACGAGGAACCATAATGCAGATACGTTGTCACCCTTGAGGACTGAGATGGAATACTGCGTCACCGGCAATAAAGGTTCATACGTACATACAGTGTTTTTCTTACAATTTGTGTACGTGTCACGAGGGTGTACGGAATACACTTTAAAGTTGTTTTTATTTTTCAACCTATATAAATAAAACAATCACTATATATTAGCCCAAGCTTATCCCAATACATTACTGAAAATCATCCTCATGGCTTAGCCATTGTGGATACTAACGTGCATAACGTGCAGACAGACAGAAAGTCTGTTTACGACTTTATTGTAATTTATTGTAGTATTTTAAATTCTCCCATCCCTTTTAATCATCGGACATCAAGACGCACGGCGGATTTCCTTACTTTCGTTGTGGATATTTCTCGCAATCGGACGAAGCGATATGCTTCGTCGTTTATGTGAACACCGAAGGATCGGAATAATTTTTCTGCGGCAGTTTTTGTCGTGTTTCAAGAGAAGAGTGAATACTTATTTGCTAAGATAGTGTGCTCTACCATCGACCACTAATTTATCACATATCGCGAGCTTGGATTGATGACAAGCACAATATTTATTAATTTAAAAAAATTCACACTAGACTTTGTGATTTTGTTCATCTTAAGGTTGTGTAGAAGAGATCACTTTCATCAGTTCAACCACATTGTGCATTTCATAAGTTTGTTAAATATTTTTATTTATTTATTTATACAAGAAAAACATTGTACGAAAAGGCAATCTATTAGATTTCATTTCAACAATAGACACTTATATTATTTGTATATATTTATATGTTATAAAAATAATTTTAAACTATTACAAATTGACTAATATCTTATAACTTAATGTCACTTTATAACACACACATAACACAGTATGTTCTATCTGACAGAACATATCACAATGATAGCTGCCAAATTATAAAAAAAGCATGATCTGTTCTAAGTTACCATATTACGCTAGTATTAAGAAAAGAAATAGAAGATGTAACATAGACATTGATGTTTAATTGACGAATACCCTAGCTTCAGGCCACGATAAGAGAAACCAGTTTCGATTGCAAGCATGACACTAATATAGCTGATAATTGATTAAAACTACATCTATATGCAAAACCAACAGGAATTCGTTGGATAAGGTGTTATATTTAAATATTCTTTGCATATGCAATATGCAAAGAATATTTAATGCAAATGATTAGTCGTTGTTATATAACGACTATTAATTTCATATTATTTCTGTATTGAATAAAAACAAAAATAAAAAAAAATTAAACATTCTAGAACTATATTTCCAGTAATGAAACATCTTACGCAAGCATTAATAGATATATAATACATCTACATATAAAAAAAATAAAGTTGTTCGTCGGTAAGCGCATGATAGTCTAAATTAGGTTTTCATGAAAACAATAATTGGAAAAGTTCCTTACTACTATTCGTTACTTAAAACAAAATCCTTTTTTCTATGGGATTTTTGTATGAACTCAATACAATAACTTGCAATTCAACGATGGATAATTTTCAGGAATTTACAAAACTATTACGAACTGTAGTGTTTCGTTCAAGCCTGTCAAATCGTTACCGGGTATTGTTATTTACGATGTTTTGTGCCAGGTCTTGATTTATTATACATTCGGGTGTTCCGTTTCATAGAATACAAATTTTAAATTAACTAATAAGTTTTTATATTATTTGAGTATATATTTATGTCTATCATTTGGCGGATCAACGCTCCATTCCGGATATCGTGAAGAATACAAGATATAAAGGTGAAAAAACGTTTTATATATAACACGATTAATTAGATTTCATCTTATACTGAAACTCGTTGTTCGTCGTACATAACATTAAATAATATGTTCATTGATTTATAAAATACCTGTTATTCTCATAATTTAATTCTGGTTACCATCGTAGGATTCTTTCCTCAACGTGAAAATCGTCGCTTCGATCCTCTCGGGAATGTTCAAAATTTCCTTCAAAATTCAAGAAGAACGTTACAAGCAGTACTTAACTTTGGTCCTGATAGAGGAAACCAAAACAGACCAGGAATAATCAATGGACCCTATTATGACCAGTATGGAAGACCCAACTACCCAAACAACTTTAATCCTAATCAGTATTACTATGACAATATAAACTATCCAAATAGAGATTATAATAATGGAAAAGATGTAATTTTTGAACCTTCTGTAACAAATAATCCATTTGAAGATAGCATTAATCCAAATAGAGACACTAACAACTATCCTAATCAAGGTTTCACAACGGGAAGGTCTAACGAAGGATTAATTAACGTAGTAGAAATTGCGGATAATGTGCCAAATTTCGGCAATAACGATGGTTTTACAAGCTCAACTCCAGGTTTTTATAGTATAAATGACGAAAATAATAAACAAAATTTAGAATCAAATTCCGGAAGTAGTAACGATATTCCACAACCCGGAATTGAAGGAAACAACAATGGAATACCAGACGTCCCACCGCCTGTAATCGAAGAAAGCAATAATGGAATTCCCAATGTTCCTCCGCCTGGTTTCGAAGATACGAATAACGGAATACCGAATGTTCTACCACCTGGAATTGAAAACAATAACAATGTTCCACCGCAAGGGTTCGAAGACAGAAATGGAATACCGAACTCCCCACCTATCTCCGACTCACCCTTGACTACCCTCGCACCGTTAACTCCAGTGCCTACATCGGCATCAAGGAACAACATTAACTTCGGAAGCCAAGGATTATTCCGTAATATTTATTTTATTTTTCTTTCGGGTTGTGGTTATTTGGGCACTAATATTTTTCACTTACAATCGTGTTCTAACGGGCAGTGGATTTTTAAATAACGTTATGTCCCTTTCTAATGTGTACTTAATAATATTATTGTAATTTTTTAATAGATATTTTAATACATTGTAGATGTTTTTGTCTATGATCGTATTACGTCAGTCGTCACATATTCCCTATTCTTGTAGATGCGTGATATTTTTGTCATTAGAAAAATATTTATATAGATATATGTTAATACAGTAAGTCATGTAATTAGGATCTCATCTTATGATAAAAATATAGAGTCGTACATTACGTAAGTCTTTTAAGGTGTGTCCATCCGCCTGTGCCTTTTGTAAGTGTTATTTATCTTCATCGAATGTTAACGTGATACATTTAATACAATAACACACAATTTAATAAAATTGAATTTATGAAAAATCTAAGACAGTAATTTGTTTTACAGATTTCACAAATATCTTTGTACAACAAATTAGCAAATTATTTATATCTTACTATCTCGGATTAGAAGTGGATATAATACAGTTTACTTTTATCTGTGAAATGAATGGGTCAGCTCGAATTCACTCCATCACAGAACACCAGTATATTTAATTCTATTAAAGTTGGTCGCAATATTTTCAATAAATAAGATATGTATAGAAAAGATTAGTCTATTAAAGGAATGAGTTTGAATATAGTTTTATAAAAATAAATATTACTATCATTACATTATATAATAAACATGAAAAAACAAACTTATGCGAGTAACTTGCTTTGTATAAATAAACTATCTATTTAATAAAATGTAATATATCATATTATATATAACATTTGGCTGGTCACGACGTAAAAATTATTGAGATATAATGGTATAAGTAAAACTTCTTCAAATCTAAAACATATGTGAGAAATTACTGTCGCAAGGAAACATATTGGTTATTGTGGTTTCTAGCGAAGTAGCTAACTGCGTACATGACATAGGTGTGGTAAATAACAACTTAGATGAAGTGCTCTTTGCTGGTACTGATGTATTTAATATTTATTCTTGACGAGCTATGTAGCGGGCTATGCCCCGTGTTTCACCGCGTCACAGAATACGCAACGTAGACATCCACAGTTGAATGACCGAGATAGCTCAAAGATTAACAAGTAAAATGGGCTGGCCATATAGAAGAACCGATGGGAAAAAAAGATTCATGAGGGGCAACCTCGGTCGTCGCAGTGTAAGACGATCTACCTATGTACGTTTGCGGGCAGTCGATGGATGCAGATGACTCTATGGGGGAGGCCTATGTTCAGCAGTGGACTATTGATAGGCTGGGGTGATGATGATGACCCAAATTAGCTCTTAGGGTCGGTTTTACCGGGGAAGGACTATGTCCGGTACATAATACCAACTTAAATAGCAGCATAAAGTATATGGCGGGTTTAGGGATCCAATTACAGGTAACGAGGGATTTCTCCTGATGCCATCGCATATGCATCTTGTGTCTTTGCTGAAGAGGGATCTTGGCTGAGATGTGATGTAGCTATTATAGGCACAGTAATTTACTATCAAGTGAACTGTGTGCTCGTTTGTCACCTCTAAAATTATAAAAAAATATACAATATACGAGTATTTCATCTTTAATGATTAGGCACTTATATACTATAGTGCAAAGACTTATTAGGTAATATTTAAAATCTATAAGGAAACACTTTTAAATTGCAAAATTTATTGTCTTGACTATAATGACAACTATTTTTCATCTTACAAACAAGATTTGTTGTAATAATGAATATTTCTTAAGATTCTTAGAGTTTCAAATAAAAAAAAGACTTAACTATCAATAGAATATCATAGATTACGAGCTCGGTTTACGACAACTCATCACTGTCCCGACGTTAAGATTATAAAAGGTTAGTAATATAGAATCTGAATCGCGAATAGCATCTCTTTAATCTCTTTAATAATAGAAGCAACGGACTTAGCTGAGGTTCAGCCCTCTCGGGCACCCTTGAGTTGCGTGCAGAGAAATTTTCAAAGCCGAGGCACCCTCTCGGGTAGCCTTATGCTGCCTGAAATAAAGGTTTATAGCATTTTTTTAATTATCTAAACAGGTATCGATACTAAAAAAAAAAACAATAATCAGACGTAGAAGGTTCATTTATTCATAATTTAAAAATATTTGTGTTATGATGATTAGATGATTGGTATTATTTGTATAATAATATTATTAGATTCCTTAGTTCTTTGTTTTTTCTGTTTTAGTCCACCGTTACTCTATTTCTAAACATTACATTATCATTACATTTTCATCGAATTTTGCCCAAAAAACTTATCAATAGCAAGCTTAAATGCATCATCTAAAAACGAACCATCCATTATAATGCTAGATGTTTTTGTACAAAACAAAACTTTGACTCGAATGAATAATAAAGTGCCTGTTATTGTTCGATCGATTCAGTTTTTCACAATATTGCTAGGTACATACATTGAAGCAAACTATACGGAAATTAACAAAAAACTGATAAATAGCACGCGATATTGCCAGTAACAGATTTAGAGAACACGCAAAAATAACCAATTTATACATTATATTCTCTGTTTTTTTTAATCAGAATTTGCTATAGGTTTATACTTATGGACTAGATCAGGATATTAAAAGAAATAAATCATGTAGTGTAAAAGTGGCCTCGTTGGAGGTTAGGCACTGAAATACATAATGTATGGACATTAACATATTCCGGAACAAGATTTCATGTCCAAGTATCGAAGTGCGCAATTACAATAAAACAATTGATAGACAATGAATGAACGTTTTAACGCGCGACCTGGGCTCCCGCAAGGTCGCCCTCTCGGTCCGCCGGTGTTCGGTGTACTTGATGAAGAGGTAAACATGAGCGTATGTCACACCGTTGTGTAATTGTTTGTGTTGAGTTTTGTAAGAAAACTTATATATTCAAAATGAATGAAAAGGGATCTAGAATGTATAAAAAAACGATCTAGAAATTATCCAATAAATAAAAAAAATAATACTTTTTTCTTAATTATTGATTCTTCACTCATGTTTTATTTTTAGGCTCTTTTTTTTACTTTAAAACTTGTTAAACGTATTTAATATTATAATTTTAAACTAATAAATAATATACTACTCATATATAAAAGATAAACAAATTCATCACATAATATCAAATTGTTCTAAATTCTAGCAAAGTTGGCAGAAGGATAATTCCAACTTTATTAGTTTCCTTCTTTACTATCAGTATCACGTCAAGGCTAACCAAAGACAATTGGATGGGCAAACACAGAAGCTGGTTAAGAATGTATTTGTATTACCAACGAGTATATATGTAAACTCCTTATGAGTCGTTTAACAACTTGTCTTTTTTATATACGAGGGGTGTCAAACAAGCATAGTATAAATGGTAACCGATGAAATCCATTCTCAACAATGATTCAAGATGGGAATGCCTTGTCACCCCTGCGCACTGAGATTGAATGCCTCTTTATCTGTAAGTGGTTACCAAATTTATATACTCACCATACGAAACACTGTACCGGTCTCTGTTAAACACTGGTATTCTGTGATTTTTAATCTTGAATTTGGCACGGAGATGTTTTTGGGCCACAGTCGTTACCATTAGGCAAATTTTACCTTTAATAAAATACTAAATAGTGTGAAAGATTTAAATCTCAGTTTAGTCACGTGATACGAGCACAGCATAAATATAAACCGACTGTAAAACATGAAGAGCTCAGCTGCGAAAAGACCACATTTTCACAGTATACCATACCATACCAGAATAGTATGAGGAGTGTAGGGGTCTGGATATCTTTAATACAGTTGACGAGGCATTATATCTTATTCCTCAGGGTCGACAACGCATCTGCATTGTGATTCTTTATCGAGGATGAATTTATATGGTATCATGGTTGGCAGAAATCACTTACCATAAGTTTCTATGCACCTGTGGGGGTTATTTGTTACCTCCTCATATTACAAAAGTTGCGTCTATGTTCATAGTTAGCTAACATAAGGTAACGTAACTGCCTATATATATATATATATATATATATATATATATATATATATATATATATATATATATATATATATATATATATATATATATATATATATATATATATATATATATATATATATATATATATATATATATATATATATATATATAAAAGTTGGGTCTATGTTCATAGTTAGCTAACATAAGGTAACGTAACTGCATATATATATATATATAAAAGTTGTGTCTATGTTCATAGTTAGCTAACATAAGGTAACGTAACTGCCTATATATATAAAAGTTGGGTCTATGTTCATAGTTAGCTAACATAAGATAACGTAACTGCCTATATATATAAAAGTTGGGTCTATGTTTATAGTTAGGTAAAGTAAGGTAACGTAACTGCCTATATATATAAAAGTTGGGTCTATGTTCATAGTTAGCTAACATAAGATAACGTAACTGCCTATATATATAAAAGTTGGGTCTATGTTTATAGTTAGGTAACGTAAGGTAACGTAACTGCATATATATATAAAAGTTGGGTCTATGTTTATAGTTAGGTAACGTAAGGTAACGTAACTGCATATATATATAAAAGTTGGGTCTATGTTCATAGTTAGCTAACATAAGGTAACGTAACTGCCTATATATATAAAATTTGTGTCTATGTTCAAAGTTAGGTAACATAAGGTAACGTAACTGCCTACATATATATAAAAGTTGTGTCTATGTTCATAGTTAACTAACATAAGGTAACGTAACTGCCTATATATATAAAAGTTGGGTCTATGTTTATAGTTAGGTAACGTAAGGTAACGTAACTGCCTATATATATAAAAGTTGGGTCTATGTTCATAGTTAGCTAACATAAATTACGTAACTGCCTATATATATAAAAGTTGGGTCTATGTTTATAGTTAGGTAACGTAAGGTAACGTAACTGCCTACATATATATAAAAGTTAGGTCTATGTTTATAGTTAGGTAACGTAAGGTAACGTAACTGCATATATATATATATATATAAATATTGTGTCTATGTTCATAGTTAGCTAACATAAGGTAACGTAACTGCCTATATATATAAAATTTGTGTCTATGTTCAAAGTTAGGTAACATAAGGTAACGTAACTGCCTACATATATATAAAAGTTGTGTCTATGTTCATAGTTAGCTAACATAAGGTAACGTAACTGCCTATATATATAAAAGTGGTGTCGTATGTTCATAGTTAGGTAACGTAAGGTAACATAACTGCCTTTATATATAAATTTCCCTGGTAGGCATCGGCCTCATCTCTAGGAGGGTGTTAGATCATAGTGCATCATGTGACTCCTCTGCGGATTGGCGGACTTCACATATCTTTGAAGTATTCTTTTTATTATTTCTTACGATGTTTTCCTTCACCGCCAAGCACGTGGTAAATTAGTGCTTAAAATTACGATGAATTATTTCATTGGTGCCCGGACCCGGTATCGAACTTGGTTTGCTCGCGTAAATTAAAAGTGAGCGCTTAGACACTGCTCTGTTCTATTTATATTATTAAATACTTAATTATATATATATTATTATTAAATAAATAAATGCGGTGTGCACTGTGATTAAGGTCATTAATTTCCTGCATAAAATCATTGTGTCATCTTAGTATTCATTATTAATATACTTCTTGTGTAATAATTGACATAATACGTAGTTGACAGTTGTGTAACCTGGCGATCAGAGGACGAAGCCGCAATGACGAGTGTACTGTGTTCGATTCCGGATCTGTCCGTGTTGTATGTTCCCGTTGTCCTGTGATAGAATTGCACAAGCACTACCTCGGGTAATAAGGGTGTCTGTGTGTTTGCGCGGTGACGGTACGACACTTTAATCCTTCATTCCAAAAATGATCAGGGCCGAGGTCTCGTACCTCCTTAAGAAGGGGTCCTCGTGTCGTTGCTCGCCTCCTCTGTCGTCATTGATGTTCTTCGTCCATAGGGGTCGGCGTGCAGTGGAGTTGCAGACGTAATCGTGCCAGCAGCTACGTCGTACCCCTTACTCGCGGGCCCCCTACTCGCGAGTCCATAATGTTTAAGCTGTAGAAGCCACAGAGCCAACAGCAATACATGGCACTATAATATATCCTGGGCAGCAGATGTCTGCTCTGGCAGTAATCACGGGATAACGCCGCCGTCGAACTCGACTAGAAGTACATCATCGTCATAACTTAGACTTGAAGTTAATTCGTTTGCTAATTAACTCCTTTATATGTTTGCATTTGTTCTTTAATACCTTGATTATATGTCTTTAAGAATACAAGGCAATTATCTGTCATGATGAACGGGTTCTTGGTATTTTTTTATTACGTATAGAACTTCTATTCAGAGCTATTTGAAATACTTCTATTGTGTCCAACAAACAGACGATTTATTCACGTGTATTATTTATTAAGTGCATGAATGAACTAAAAAAGTTAAGTGGAATTAATGAGGTCTATTTTATAATGTGAATGGTGACAAAGTAGCACACAGTTCATCTAATTGTAAGTGTTGAATACGGTTTATGGCATATTTCTTTCAAATTATTATGTTACGATACGCGTGACATCCGTTAAATTAAGAAAAAAGCGGGAAATAACAATGGGTAATTTTCAATGCATCTAAAATAAAGAGTATGAAGGGTGTTTAGCGAACTTTTACTCCAAATCTTCATCTCCCTAATGTCACATTCAAGTGTTTCACGCAACTGGCTGCTGGCTAACGACTAGGCACTGGCAACTAACTTATGGACGAGGGTTCGAACTACATTAGTACTAAGTCACTGCGCGTAGTTCACATGATTAGTGAACTTAATTTATATGGCAATGAATCGCTGGCATACCTTGCTTACCGGCGGCAAATACAGGTACTCCAGTGGAACCAAGTTTCAGCAGACGCACTAGTTCTTTTTTATAATAGTAGAGGTGAGAAAGAAGCACACAATTCACCTTATGTATCTTAAATAAGATACATGACGTATTTATATATACACTGCAGGCCAAAAGTTTAAGACCACCTTAATTAAAGTAGGAAAATAAAGTAAAAATCCAATAAAATATTAAATATTTAATTAACCTGTTTAATCATCTAATAGAATATTGATTGACAAACAATATACTTTAAAAGCGTAAAGAAATCTAGGCTAGACGTGGTAGCTCTCGGCCTTCCCGAGCGTGGACGATCTTGAAAACTGCCTGTCTCCCTGCATCGAGTTATTGTGCCATGAATACAATTCTGATGTCACACTGACGCAGGATGATGACCACGTTGTACCTTTTCGACCACTTGAGCAGGATCTTTAGAACTGTGAGCGTACACTTTATCATTTTGTTTTGTATAGTGTTCTTCAATCGTGAAAAAGAGGATGAGTAAATATTTCTATTTCTGTGCCTTTCACCTGCGTATCGCGACAGAAGGCATTTTGATTGATCCACTCTCTTTAATTGTAAATATTGATTTAGGGCATGTCCTGTATATCGGCATTAAGCTCCGAGATTCAGGTCTTGTTTTATAATGCCGGAATCTTCATTTCTCAGGGTAAGATTTTTTACTTTCTAATAGGGTTTCGACGAATTCTGGCTTTAACAGCATTAACAGCCCCGATCTTTTCTGACCTTCGACAGAGGAAATGTTGTTGTATCTGTTAAATAGTACGATATACGAACATACGGCTGATACCAAGCTTTTGAAGTGTCTGCAATATGACCGACGGCTCCATACCCACTTTGTGCAAGGCGATTACTGCAATCCTATTTTATTCAACACCTCATTCCATATTGTAATTTGATAATGAACACGAAAAAATATGTATAATGGCGCAAAATCGAAAGAATTAAAAATTAAAATTATATACGTGTTCCAAATTTAAAATAATTAAAAAGTTGAAAAAAATAAGTTTTTATTTAACATTATTTATGGTCATGTATATATATATATATATATATATATATTTATATATATATATATATATATACATAATATATTTATATATAATATATTTGTCGAGACGTATATAACAATATTCGTATCAACAAATTAATTTTATTATTTACCAATGTTTTCCGTCACACCTACATTGATTTATAACCTTCATTTAAGAGTACATAAAGAATAAACAAATTGAATAACTTTAACACTTAACAATTAATTAAAAATACACAATTATAATAGTATACATAGTTATAAAATATATAATTAATGATGGGTGGTGGAATATTAAAATATGTGTGGTGGTTGGTTTAACTTACATAATAACATAATGTAAATATTAATAACGCGTAAAATATAAGTAAATAACTTATACGTACTTACTCTTTTTAACGTATTTCACTGTAGACCCTGTGACAACTGCAAGGTTATTATTAAAAAGGAGTAAGCACGTGGTAAAGGTGTTTGTGGTATCGAATGCACAACACTTGTTGTTTATGGTTCTTACAGTGATAGAGCGACATTGTACCTTGTTTTAACAGGACTTGTCTGACTTGAGACCCACCCGCACTGAATAGCAGCACGAATTAGCAGCATAACGTTGTCGTGTTACTCTTTGGTGAATGTAGAACTCTCGGGACCCTAATTACAGGTAACGAGGCCATCGAGGTCCATCTCGATGGTCAGGAGTGACGCTTGTGCATTTTGTTGTAGCGGGATTCAGTTGTAATGGGCAGATGTGATCACTTACCATCGGGTCAACTGTGTACAGATACATCACACCTAATTCTATCATCACCACTGCCATGTAGTTCTGATCAAAGCACGTGTATTTTGCACTGGAAAAGGCACTGGCTGTTAGTTTGATAATGAAATGAGAAGCTCGCTAAAACAAAAAAAAACGAATGGAGCAAAATGTGCCGTATTTTGTGGAACTAAAATGGAACCCTACAATGACCAAACAAAATACTGCAGCTTTTGTTCCATGACGCGTAATCCTTCCAGGACCCATTTATGCTGCAATTAGAAACAAACTACAGCGTTGCATTAAAATGAAGAAAAAAGTAACAGCCTTTATATATAATATCTTACAGGCCATAAGCCTCCTGTCTAGAGACCGTTATGTCCACAATTGTGGGTTGCCGAACTTTACATTTCTCCGAAATAGCATTAATAATTTATATTTTTAGACACGTATGAAACTTCACAATCTTTTCCTTCACCGTGGAGTTGTAGCCACTGGGATTCTAACTTGAGTTCTATGCAATTAAAATCGAGCACCGGGACACTGAGCCATAAACATGACTGACAATGATGGTGCAAATATTTGCACTATAACCCTCGAGGATAAAGATTAAGCGTTTAGAGACCTAGGGTATAATTATTGGAGACGAGGTCTTTTTAGTCTTCAAGGGCGGCGGACACTTTCCCATCTTCATTATTATTTAATATCCAAGTTTAAATGTGTGTATAAGCGGCGGTGGAAACCATCAGATAAATGTCATTCTCAATATTCTAAAAAGACATGTGAAAATGACGTGACAACGCAGTTTTAATTCTAATGCCATAAAAAAAATTAACACTTCTTTACTCATTTCAGTGGATACTTGTGAGACCGAGGACGGGGGCATTGGGAGTTGCGTCGTCGTGTTTCAGTGCGAGCCCTACCTGAAGCTGCTGCGGGAAGCGCAGACCAACCCTTCTGCTGTCCAGGTCTTGAGGAAGATCCATTGTGGATTTGATGGGAATAACCCAAAGGTTATCTTTTTTTTTAGGGACAAGCACAACATTTTTGTGCTTGGCTCAGAATCTACACACTAACTGAAAAGCAAAATATAGAACTATAGTAAGTCCATCAAAGAAATGCCATTGGATTTCTTTTTATATGGAATAGGTGGCAAACACTCGTTGGGTCAATATTGCCAGCTATAGTCCAAAAAGGCAGTATCAAAGATTTTGTCTGGCTTAACCTGTTTACTTCTCAAGCTTAACCTTGCTCAGCTTCAATTAGTTGTTGATATCATGATCTTCACTGACCAAACACTTATTAAATATTAATGCAACATAGTCCCATGTACAGAGGATGACCAAATATAAAAGAATCTGTCACAAACGCAATCCTGTCCTGCGAATAAGTGATAATACATGGTACAAAAATTCTCGACTCCTCGGTGTCCCTCCAGGAATGCTGTGGATGCCCCGAGAAGCTTCTGCAATTCTGCTTTCTGCGCAAACCATCCGAGATCTATATGATGAATAAGATAGAAAGAAATTTCGGATGAAAAATGAATGCCACTACATCCAATTCCCTGATCTGTAAACAGACAATTAAATAATATTATTCCTGGCAGCATACTTAAGAATAAGGAAGTTGCAACCAGATTTTTTTAACTTAAAAAAATCTGAAATTCCAAAAAAAACCGGACCATGTTTAACCAACGCCCTATGAATGCAAATCTTATTCGGAGACTGATGATTATTTAGTCACATCTTTAGTGTACTGCACTCATACTAATGAAATTACCTCTTATTTCCGTGACCTTTGAATGACATTAGTCGTTTATGTCTCTTAGTTAGAATTGTGAAATGTGGTTTGCATTAATAAAAGCTATTTTTTAGAATACTACCTCCTGGTCCAACGGTTAGAGTGTTTGCTAGGATTGGTCCTGGGATTAAAGTTTAGTCGAGGTACGTTATGTTAATACACAATGGCAGCAAAACATCCAAGTTGAGAATAAAAGACGCCTAGTAAAAATTCTAAGTTGCGAGTCCATGACTGTCGTGGTAAACATTTTCTTCCGATCTTATCCGCCTATCTATAAAGGACAGGGAAAGGTAATGAGTGAGTGAATATATATTATATTAATATAACAGCACTATAAAATGTCCTGCGCAGTTGTTGCTATCTGCTAACGTTCAGAAATTTTCACTTTGTCCATAAGTAAAGGAGACCATTAGCGGTGCTTAAATATGCGATTCCTTTCGAATCGATTTGTCACAGTTCCCTTATTCATCAGGTATGCTGCCCTAGACCTGGCATCCCTACCGCCCCACCTACGACAGCAGCACCAACTGAGGCACCGGCACCAGCGACGGACGTACCCCGGCCATCAGCTAAGACCCTGATTGATGGAGACTATCTTAGCGCCTTCCCAGAGCCCCCGGTGTGTGGTATTAGCAATGCCTCCTTCGGCAGGATTGTAGGCGGTGTAGACGCTAAGTTAGGTAGGTTTTATTTATGTAATTAGATGGTGGAAAACGAGACATTCATCTGTTAGTAGAGGTATAAGGTATTCCTGCGCCAGGCGACTTCTAATATATACTACATAATTCTAAAAAGATTCATACTGCATTGCCTCCCCTGATAATAAAATTGGAAAACCTCGTCACGGGTTAGATATCTAAACTGAGTGGTAGTGGTATGAAGTAATCAGAATATATAGAACCTGAGAGTCTGTACTTGCATTTGGCAAGTATACTCTCAGGTTAACTAAGTCCCGGGTCCTGCTTAGGTACCTGACTAATTTCAAATATTGTAATTCTTTGGGTCTAAGAAATGGCCCCGCGTAGATTTTAATGGATTTGAAAGAATATCGTCCCTTATCGCTCAGGTGTTTTGTATATTTGACCAGAATATGTCACCGAGATCTAATTGCTTAAGAACACATCATATTGATATTGATTTATTTCTTCCCTTTGAATGCTATTTTAATAGATTACTGACTTAACTTCAATCCATAGGTGATTTCCCCTGGGTAGCCCCTTTAGGCTACAAGGACCGTCGGGGCCCGGGTGTACGGTGGCTGTGCGGGGGTTCCCTCATTACCTCCCACCATGTGCTGACCGCCGCCCACTGTATACATGGCCATGAAGATGATTTGTGAGTACTGATTTACTTGTGTAAGATTAGACAGTAACAAGGGTAAGTCATAATTTCACCAGACAGTGAGTCCAGCACAAAATGTATCCTCGATTGTACCTTCCTTCGACGCCGTAGTCCGTCCCGAGGATAAATACTAACTACTTCGGTATTTTAACGCTCAACGGCTATTTTACGGTGGTATTTTGTCAATGCGTGATCCTTCTCTAATGGAGCCGACCCATTCATTCAGCAAACTTATAATTGTGGGAAGTTTTTGAAATATTTTAGGGCAATCTCTACTATCTACTCTTCTTAATCACACTTTATTTGCAGCCAGTAGAACCTTAAAATAGCTTAATAACTTCAATTATGTTACTGTGATTAAAGCTCTTAAGCTCATTTAAAGTTTTACTGTGTGTCTCACCAGTATAGTGTTTTAACCAATAAGATTCTGACATAACTTGGTGCAAGTACAAGTATAGTGTTGTAACAATATCTTCGTGGAACCAAATTTATATTTTACTCTTCAAGCGGTTTGTTGATTATTTGAAAAGGAAGCAGTCGTTAGTTACCTTGAAGACTTTTGTTACCTTGGAGATTTCTGATACATAGAAAACGAATAAAATAATATTTAATTTATTTATTTAGATATATTATCATTGTGTTTTAAATCAATGTGTTGAAAATATCAATATTTTTGTCTTTCGTTTTATTTTAAAATTCTTCAAGAATATTGCTTTTTTTTCACGATAATATGTCCAACACCAGGCCAGCTGGAAGAGATTTTTATTGTGAAAAAAATCTGCGCCTTTGTTCATACCTTCCCTATATTACTTCCCTTATATAAATGCTTTGTGTACATAAAAGTTAAATGAACAAATAATAAATAAATAAAATAAAATTTGTAAGATCAAACAACATGTAGACAGCATACAGGTCTGATTCATTCAATGACTTCTATTTGCTCAAGTATTTTACTATAACCTAGCGAATTACAAGTTATTTTTATAAAAAAAACAACACAATTACAGACTTAGTTGAATGATATTCCAAAAGATACTTCGCTAGCGTAACTTTTTCGACGACAGGCGTAATTACGACGACGTAAACCCCGACAATTGTTGTAAAGTAACGCAGTTGATTCATGACAAGCTGACAGAGCGAAATACTACATACGATATTATAAACGAAAACGGCTAATCGATTGCGGTCGATTCGACGCCGCGCGACGACACGAAGGCTAAGAACGTTATTTGTATATGCGATTTGCATAACACTCGGACTTGAAAAACGGTCACGAATAAAAATAATTAGCTTTAAATTATAAGCATTCCGTAGTTATTAATATTTTTAGCAATTATAGCATTATCTATGACATTATTTACAGACTAAACACAGTACGTGTTAAAATTCACATCTTGTTTCTCACATCCTTACTGATTGAGTGATAGCAGAATTGCGTCATTTTATATTTATTCAATGCGCGAAACAAATGCACAACATTAAAATAAATCACATGTTATTTTTAGAATTGTATAAGGTAATATTCCGACGCTTCTGTTTTATAATAATTTAATTAATTTAATATTTATTAAATTATATAAAAAAATAAAAAGTTACTCCTATATAAATCCCACAGGTGGGCATAGGCCTCCTCTAGAGAGAGTGTTAGAGCAACCAGTGCGGATTGGCGGTCTTCACCGGTCTCTTTTATTATTTCGTAGACATGTTTCTCACGACGTTTTCATTCAGCGTCGAGCACGCGGTTGAGCTATATCGGTAACCTTAGTTCCCGTGCGGTTATCCACGTTTTTATTCGATAACACAGAGATACACTGAGCATAGACCTCCCCGTAGCTCGCCGTGTGCTTTGGGTTTCCTCGTACAGCCAGCAGTGTGGCGCCAGGTCGCGGATCCGTGCGTCGTTACTGGTTTACCTGCACAACTACTTATTTATTAATACTCTATTTGCAAAAGTAAAACAAACATTATACAAAAAGGACTGCAAGAAGGCATTCTCTACCAGTTTACCTATTGTTATTTGTATGCCAGTAATGGTTTATGTGTTTGTTTCACAATAACATTGTATACTAACATGGAAGAATCCACGCATTATGCAAACTAAGGTTAAACAAAAAATACAACGTATATTATGATAATAATAAATGACATATAATAGTTATTTGTTATTAAAAATAAACTCTTAAAAAACGTATTTTAAAGAATATCACCGTATAATAACAATTCGGAGACAATAAAAAATTATTAAATAAACAAACAAAGAAAAAAAGGAAGAGTTATATCGAATCAAAAGAAAAAAAAAGAAAAAGAAAGAATAATAAATGAAAAACAAATGAGACCTGCTGAGTGCCGAATAGAGAAAAGGATCTCCACTCAGGTACCGTCGTGCATTAGGGCCACAAGCCTGATCTCCCTTGAAGCCTACGCAAGAGAAGTGGGAGTTCTCATTATATAATAAAAATAATTAAATAATAAAAGAAAGTAATAAAAATGGCAAATATTCATACAGAAAAAAACGATACTATGAAAGTTGACAAGACGAATAGTTTTGTGTATTTAAAAGGTAATTTAATATTGGGTGCCCACTAACTAATTTGAGTTTTCTGCGGTGGTAAATCGTGATTAATTGATAGTCCGTCCCAGGGGCGTGCGTGATGGTCGCACTCCCAAACCCTCGCGGAACAATGACGACGTCACGGTACCACTTCGTACCGTCATCCTCCTCGGGGTCGCTAATAGTGGACGGTCGGCAAATATTATGTGGCAAAAAAAAAAAATAATTTTAGTCTCCTGGATCATCTCAGCATTCACAGGGGTAACGATACATATGCATCCTGATTTTTTTTATATAATACTGTGTGACAAACGAGCACACAGTTCACCTGATGGTAAGTGGTGACTGCGGACCGTGACGTCTACCATCCAACGTGAATAACATTCCGGGCTACACCTTTGGCTGTCTTTTCTGTTTTTTTTTCATATAATAGGAGGCAAACAAGCAAACCTGATGGTAAGCGATCACCACTACCCTTTAACATCAGCAACACCGCAGATGGACTGCCGGCCTTTAAGAAAGGTTTTAGCTTACTCGAAGGTCTCTAAGTCCTATCGGTTCGGAGATACCGCTGGTGACAGCTGAGTCCACAGAGTAGTTGTGCGCGGTAGATCATTTTTCGTAAAGCACTCGTGGTGGATTAAACAAACTACATCGTGGTTCCACAACTGTTAAAAAAAGTAGTGCTTACGTAGCATATTTTTACAAATAAAGTCAATCCTAGCAAACCTCTCGAGCCGTTTCAATTCCCCAGTCGAGGGATTCCCGTCTGGTCGGTTCTTATATACGAGTATGTTTATATCATTGTATTGTATATAATTACATTTTTTATTTATTTAATTGACCAACCAGATAGAGTTATATATGAATCTCCCTAATAAAGTTTATTTTTATTATTTTCCCGTTCTTATCTCCATACAACCGATTACGAGTATATCAGATTCAAAGGCTATTAATAACGGAAAAATAGCAAGATAAATTGCACGATATTAATAACAATTAATTTAACAATTAAATGTTTAATGTGTAACAATTATTTCCTCTCAAACTCGTTGGTTTATTAGCTTAACGTTATAAATCATAATAGTTATTAACATTTTGTTATTCATGCAGTTTCAAAGCATCCTGATCAGGTAATAACCAGGTAAAATACCACAACAAGGTACGGCACGAGATTCAATATCCTTCTAGTCTGTCCATCACGCTTTTTACAAATACCATACGCGACATATATTAGGCTAATATATATTTATTTATTTATTTTATTTGTATTGTTCACACTTGTACAAAAAACGTTTGTCGCCATTGTGGGTGGACTTATGAGTTGACTTAACCGAGTTGAGTTGACGTTGACGTAACATTTGGTGGATTGCCACGTTATCCGTAAAGTAAAATTTGTGTTGTATCCTGAGTGATCGACTATTTCAATCGAGAGTCGAACATTGCGATTCATTTTTTTATAATAAATTGTTTATAGTATTAGTTAAAGTTTGCGTTGAGCAGTAAATGGAAAAAATAAATGTTTATAGAAGTAATTATTAAAAACCGAACTTTTTTAATCATTACTTATTTTTAAATAATCACTTTCAGAATTCGAGTCTGTTATAATTATTATTTATTAAACCTTTCTGTCACATCATCAATAAGGTGTTCGAGTTGCATGATTTTGTTCTCCTCTGTTATAACAGCTGATACAACTCTACCACCGTCGCGGTGTCACCAACTTTAACCCAAACAATTCTCTTAAATCGGCTTTTTAAAACTTTTGTTATTTCTTGCGACATATCCATTCAGAATGGTAAGGGCAGTCTTAACATGGCGACACCGTACTCGACACCGAGCTCATCAACATTATATGAATTATGTTTAATAATTTTGTTATATTTATTTTATTATGTTTATATTCATTGAACATTTATTTATGATGTTAAGTAAAATCAAATCGAAAGGTCATTTCACAACAGTTCGATGAATCATTATAAGCCATACACTATGCTCCACGCTCGCAACATGAATTTTTTTTTGGTTTTGTGAAACTTTTTTTTTTTGGGATGATGGCCGTTGTTAGCCCGAGGGGAATACCCCAAAAATAATCGAATAATAACTACACCGCTATTACCATTCTATTCTTTATCACATATTTCTGTTTCGTACCTTGTACCAATGCAGTAAGGTACGTATTTACGCAGACAGCGTCGACTTTCGAACTGGCTACACTAGTATAGTGCACTATGTTTACAATTAGCAGTATATTATAATCAGAAACGGGATTTCCCCGTACAACTTATAGATAATAAAACATTTTTTTAATGACACAAATGGTGATAAATGATCACACAGTTCAATTAGTTAGTCCTGATAAGCAACCAACCCCCCAAGTTACTCTCTGTAAATAAATCATATCGGTCCTCACGATAGTCCACTAGACTTTGCCTAGTGTAGGTATTAAAAGATATGTCGTCATCTATCTTGAAACCTGTGCATATATATATACAATTCTATGATAATCTAATAATTTTACTAAATATTTTTTTATGCAAAAGACTTACTTTTTCTTTCTATTATCTCATGGGACTGAGATGCAATAATTTCCTCCTTCACGTAGGCCGTGGCTTACGTTCAGGTGGAACTAGATGCTCGTATGTCACTCTTAATATTATAAAAATAATGCAACACATTATTACAACAGGGCCAGACAGCGTAGCCCTTGACTCACTTGCTCACAAACAACCGGATCCATTTAATCAGGGCTTCGTATAAACGAAGGTAGACCGGATTGCTAAAACTTAAATACGTGAATTATTTCATAAGCAGCAGGTATAGACTAATATTCGTATAGCGATGCAAATAAGCTATGGATAGGACTAAGCTCGATGTTTCTCTGCGTGACGGAATCTCAAAGCAGATATCCGTGGTAGAACGACTGGATGAAGCATAGCAAGCGTCGCAGGAGTTTCTTGCGCCCCTTCTTCTCCAGCGCCCACGTATTCCGACGTGGTGGTACAGATATTTAATAATAATAGCGATATTAATTTAGATAATCCTCTGTCAGAAGCAACTGACCGAGCCGAGGTTCGGCCCTCTCGGGCACCCTTGAGTCAGACGCTCTCGCGAAACAGGGTTGCCAAGCCGAGTATCCCTTTCGGGAGCCCTTGTGCTGGTTACCCATATATAGAAGTCTCGACTGAGTTCCATAAGCGCACGGTCACCTCTCAACCCGGTGAAACTGTAAAAGACCTCGTGCTAACAGCGGCCATCAGCCCGGACGGAGCGACGACCTCTTCGTTTTGCGGGAAGTCGATGGATGCTGGTGGCTCAGGTTTGTGCTTTGTCTCTTAGTCTATGGGGGAACTCCAGTAATGGAATATGTATAGGCTGTGACGATAATGAAGAAATGCAAATAATATTGTATTTACTGTATAATTACAAAACCCTTGATAGGACAAGTACGGGTAGCCTATACCTAGAAGATCCAACATCTTCTAAGGATACCCAAACATTACAAGCACTTAACGTTGGGCCACACTAGTGACATGAACACTTGCGGTCAGTAAGTGCGTACATACAGTGATATGCACAAGAGCGTTAGAGGTCGAAGATGTCCATAGATAGGTATACATTTATACTATATTAGCTGTGGCAACATACGTTGTGCAGTCAAAGTTACAGTAAATTTATTAATGATCGTGTTGTGGATTTGTGAAAATTATCCATCGTTTCAATCGTGAGTTAGTTTACTTTAGTTTTTTCCCGAATCTGTCAATTATCCGTGCCTCTTTCCATAAAAACATAATTAGGACTATTACACACTTTTATAACCAAATCAGTCCAGCCGTAGTGAATTGATACAACGGACAACTTGATTATTTTTTATTTATATACATAATAGTTTCTCTCGCTCACCCAGGGTTGACAGGCAGATAATATATCTGCTGAATATAAGGCACTAAGTCCGCCATTTTAAACTTAATTGAAGACAAAGTATAAATAAATAATGTACGGCGATAGTTGGCAATCCACCACTGCGCTTCATGCCAAACTTTCTGCCGCGCACAACTACTCTGTGAACCGATAACACTTAGGGACCTATAAGAAAAGAGCCTACACCTTTCTTAATGGATGGCATCACATTTGCACCTCCCCTGGTGTTGCGGATGTTCTTGGGCGGCGTTGATCACTTACCATCAGTAGGCTGCTTTCTCGTTTCAGCTCAACTGGGAAGCTATAGAGAGAACTGTACAGAGTACCAGCGTAAAATAGCAACATAATACTGCTGTGTTTCGACTGGTGAGTGTAGGGATCCGGCGTTCCATTTCCGCCCACAACGCAGGTGCCGCCCGGAATGTTATTCACGTTCGATGGTAGACGTCATGGGCCGTAGCAAACGATCATGCCATCTATTCTATAATAAAACATTTGGTAGTTAAAGGTCGATAAAACGGATGTGCTGCAATAGGTCAATTTGGTGTTTATAGTTCACTCAATGATATCAATGGACAATGGAGGTGATATTGCAACAGTGCCGTCATTATCTTGATACTGTATGGAATTACATTACACCAACTAAACTATATACTTACACTGGAACACTGGGAAATACGCTAAAAGGAATTGCGTCGAGAAATATTAACAACAATATATAACAATAAGTTTGTAGGGAAATTCCCGTTTGTTGGTTTTTATTTGTGTCGCGGATTTCAAACCTGTGATCCATGACCACCCACAATCAACCTCGATAAGGAATGATCCACTGACCAGTCAAAACCCAGTCAGTCAGTATTCTGTGTGGGCGTTTCTTGGGTCGACGTGACATTACCTCTATGAAAATTGTTGATCCTGGATAAGTTACAATTGCGGGTTAGGGTTAAATCGTGTTTTCGTCCTAATGGTACGATTATCTCGAATAGGACTCACCTCCCCTAGCATTCTCGCCGTGCTACGGCAACCCGAGACTACACCCATATTGCCATACTCCCCGGGATCGCGATCCTGGACGATGGGAGCGCCCACCCTGATCACCCGCAAACCCGTAATCCCCTTTTAGTCTCCTTATACGATGGGCAGGGGGTACCTTAGCCTTATAAAAAATAGATTAAAGGACTGGCGTGCTGAGGCGTCCGCTGCCACCACCCTGACGTCTCCGTCTCCGAGCTGGATAAGCTCTCTCCCGATCCCGCTCGGCAATCTCCTTCTGCACCATGATGGTTTCACAGAAGGAGAGCAAAGCCCTTCAAGCCCTTTTTTCCTCAAGCTAATGCGACTGGCGGAGAGAGGTCATTCCCCGATCCTCTGGACCAGAATTCGTCGCCCGGAATGCTCGTAATTCCGGTCACCATGGTAGCATTGTCAGTTCAAGTCTGATCCTTTTTAGGTACTCGCCAAAGCATCCATTCCCGGTGAGTACTTTCGTCAACCGATATGGGACGTGCACGTCTTCCCCCGAATGCATCCCTTCCTGCTTCGAAGCTCAGCAGGAGTGCGCTGATGGTGCGCTAGCACAGGATCTGTGGCTTCTAGAAGTAAACGTCTGCGTTCCTGCTTCTGACCTCTCCCACATGCATTCACTGTTTAAAATTAGGACACAGCTGCGTTGTCATCATCGAGGACTAAAATTCAATATCTCTTTGCAATTAGATTTGATATCAGTTATTTTATTTCAGATACCTAGTCCGTCTTGGAGAGCTGGATCTGGCCAAGGAAGACGAGGGTGCCACCCTGTGGACGTGCTCATCAAAAGCAAGATCAAGCACGAGGATTACAATCCCAAGTCTTTTATCAACGACATCGGATTACTGGTGTTAAACAGAGACGTTAAGTTCACAGGTAAATCAAACTTTTATATCATTTAAACATGGTAGAGTCATGATGTACTTATAATAGCGTTAACAACCTTTTTAATAATAATAGTAATAATAATAATAACTAATTTTATCGATCCAGCACCAATAATACAAAAATTTAAAAAAAAAGAAGAATTAAACAATAAAAACAAATCATAAAAGAAAAGTACACACAAAAAAAATTTAAAACAAAAAATTAAATGAATAAGTGTAAAAAAAAAATAATCATGTATTAGATTCATAAAATACTCGTACCAAATAACCATAACGATGATGCTGGATCAATAAGGTTCCAGCTCAGCATTTTATTGACCTAGGCCAACACGGGTATTCTGCTGGTACCTGACTACTTCCGTAGTTGTAAATAACTATAAGTCGTATGCCTCTTTTACCTTTTTTATAGTTCAGTACATAAAACAAATTGTACTCTAAACATTCCTTTATTATTTGAATTTTTTGATATCGTAAGGGGAAATTCTCAAAAGAAGACTGCAATATAGACTTTCAACACACTAAAACCTCCTCAGTGGCCGCCCTCAATGCAGTTGCAGGGACTCCGAGATCTCCTACGGAACGCACTGATGCCCGTCTGCACTAAGCCCCAGTGGAAACACCTTCCCTATCACCCTCGTTGTGGTACGGCAACACAGGACCACTCCGTGTTACCTTTCTCCCTGGGTTCACTTTGGTGGACTCATCAGAGCCCTCATCCCAGTGAACCTGAAGATCCTTTTAGTCGCATTAGTCCTATTCTATAAGCCTTGGACAGATGATGGACATCTTCTGGTTATTGCCAGATGACATCAACTGCGCAGCACATTTTGAAGTGCCACAAACACAGAGGCACTCGTTAATCGTTGCCTTCACTATTCCGATGAGATCTCCTTTTCATCCTTATTTCTATAAAAAAAATTCAAGCTGTTACTTATTTTTTACTTCAAATTTGGACAGATCTCATCCGACCCATTTGCATTCCTCTGGACATGAAACTGCGAGCACGCAACTACGTGGGCTCCTATCCAATCGTTGCTGGATGGGGACAAACGGAATACCGTAATTATTTGCTTTTCATTTTTATTATACAATACTACATCCAAACTCAATTTACAAAGAATAGATAAACAATTGTTGGCTGAGAAATCCGCCTTGAAGTCAAACCCAAAACCCGTTTATCAGTTAGAAGTTAAGTCACGACCATAACGCGAAGCGGCGGTTCTTAATGTAAGAATTGAGAAAAACTATCACCCAATATACTCACGAAGGTTTCAGCGAAAACGTGATCCTCCAAAGCCGAACATGTTCTTCAGCCAGTTTTCCTTGTCCCAAGGTGGTCTGGCAGCCAGGTTGCTGCAGGCCGTGCAGCTGCCTGTGGTGAGCAACAAGCAGTGCGCGCAGGCGTACGCGCAGTACAAGGCACAGGTGATCGACGACCGCGTGCTCTGCGCCGGATACGAGAAAGGCGGGAAGGACGCCTGTCATGGTGACAGCGGTGGGCCTCTCATGCAGCCTATCGTACGTTCCTTTGCTTTTTATACAACCCATTACTTATTTTTATGTAACGAAGTGTAACAAACGGCCTCACATTTCCTCTGACATTAAGTGATGAATGTACAATGTAAACATCTTCATACATCCTCAACACAAAAGTTCCGATATGGTATCACCCCGAGGACTGGACATGAACTTCCTTACGAAAATTATACTAAAAGTTGTCACCAGATAAGCTGATTACATAAGTTTGCACTAAAAGAAAAAAATAGCAGCAGAGGGTGGTATGAGTACATCATTATCTTTTTAATTTCAGTGGAATTCAAAGAAGTACACAACGCATTTCTACCAAATCGGGGTGGTGTCGTACGGAAAGCGATGCGCGGAACCTGGATTCCCCGGAGTCTACACCCGGGTTACGAATTTCGTTCCCTGGCTCGAAGAAAAAGTACTCGGGAAGGCTTGATGAGAGATAATTGCTGTAATTAAAGGTTGTGATAGTTTTAATATTAATAGTTTATAGACAAATTAAGCTTTTATTGCATTTGTATCATTTAAATACAAATAAATTACTGACATACTTCTATGTATTGTTGTATTTAGTACTCAGTTTTAGTACTAAGCACAATACGAAAGCTTACTGTTGCATCAAACGAGAGCAGAGAGACCCTAAAAAGTATCGTATCTCTTTCTAAACAAACGACCATGCTGTATCTAATATTAAAGGACAGAAATAATAGTATAGTTTGGATAAGATAATAAGAAATAGTTTCTCAAAGATTATGATACTAAATATTTATTATAATTTACAAACAACTAGCTGTTCACATGAAATTCGGAAAGGAACTAGCGTTTCACCATACTGAGTAATTTTTAATTTGTCGTATGTTTTTAAAAAGAGGAAATCCAAACTGTGAGTCTCTCTTGGTAGAAGTTTTTATTTGTTTATAATTACTGCAAAAACTATCATATAACATACATCACTGTGTAAATATTTGATTGTTTTTGTGATGATGAATGTAGTCTTCATGTTGTACGTAGTACATATTGACAAAAAAATGTTAATACAATACTGACTCTCTAATTTTAATAAGTTCTCAAACGCTATGAATAAACTATTTTATGCCTGTTAAACCATGTTAATGTTTTAGTAAGAGCAAAATGACGTAGGTACAACTTTTTTTATTGAATTTAGTATCATAAGGCGAATACTGTAAGTACCTTAGGAGAAATTATAGGAAAATACCTGGCCTTTCTGTATGATTTTTTTGTCAGATAAGTGAATGATGGCGGAAAATCTTACAACTTAACGCTAATAAGTTTTAATATTTATATTTGGAAGTATTATCAAACCCCCTCAGTTATTTTGTAACATTTTTTTAATGTAATTTATATATTATTAATATACGCTTTAGATTTTAAGTAAAAGGCAATTGTTGCAATCAGAAGCACCTGTAAAGAGAAGAGAAGTGCGTGCTCGTTTATGACCCTTTTTAAAAAAATTGTGAACATAATTTAGATAAGTTTAAAAAGCTCGCATTATATTGTTCTTTTTTTTTACTTTTATTTTCATCATCAAAAACTAATAATTAAACTACATATTTATAAACATGTATTTATTAGTTTCACCATCTATGACATTATACAGTGTAAAAAATTTTTTTTATTTATTTTTGTATACTTAAAACCGAAAAATTAAAGACGACCGCGGTTGGAATGAATAACGCGGGTGATTAGGAATTACGATTCCAAGCCGAGCAGCCATGTTTGTGAATCCTAAAATGATGGTTTCCTTGCCTGGGTATTTTGTTTGTCCTGTATCGATGACACTGCATCTTCACCTTCCTCCGATCTTTTTGCACTTGAATTACATGTGACTAGGGAAGGCGATAACCAGAAAATATCAGAATAGGTGGAAGTCTACCTGTCTAAAAGGACATCCTTCTTGACCTAAGGTTAAGTCCACTCTGCACTTTAAGATGGTTGTTGTTGGCAGATGGGATGATTAGCCCGGTGTCCCGACTCTGGATGGACCTCTTGGTAAACTATTAATGTTGATACGAGAACATTACATCGTACTAGAGAAATGGATGACAAGTGAATGCTTGCAACGCAATAATATATACTGCATAATTGATGTTTGTTGGCTGTTAAGATGTCACTATGTTACCACTGTACACGTCATCAGTATATTTTATTTATTTATTTACTCTTTATTGCATTAACCTTAAGAAATTAAAGGGTGACAAAGGGCGGATATTCCTGTTTTTTTTTTATTTTTACTGTACAACTGGTGACAAACGAGCACACAGTACATCTGATGGTAAGCGATCTTTCCCAGTCGGTTGTTGCTCAATAAGAAAAACTTTCGACCCTATAAAATTAAATAGCAAAACGAGGAGGCTCAGAAACTCTGATCGGAATACCTATCACAGTCAGGAGACATTGCCTTTGACGACATCG
Source organism: Teinopalpus imperialis (assembly GCA_029286865.1). NCBI lineage: Eukaryota > Metazoa > Arthropoda > Insecta > Lepidoptera > Papilionidae > Teinopalpus > Teinopalpus imperialis. Next base: position 28,201 of record JAGSMU010000017.1, read on the forward strand.
CATTGCATCCAAATAATAATACCCAGAGAGCGAAATGCATTTACACAGGACATGCTGAAAGCAAAAGTGACGAAGATACATTTTTATTCCTCTCTTGTGGCGGTAACCGATGGTAATTTAGGGTTTATGGTAAATTTACCATAAACCAATTATTTATGGTAATCTCATAAGTTCAGTTGTCTGATGAGCTGAGACGAAGGAGATCAAATAAAAATAACGATATTCGCTTGATTATTTTATTATACAATACAATAATATTACGTGGACAACAACATGGTTTAGTCAGTTATCGGGCCCTGGCCCGAAGTTAAAGCTCTTCTAAACTCATTGCACCCTCAACCCGAGATATTTTGTTGTCGATACATCAATTGCACATCGATACATTACTGATATTTGCCAAACCTACTCAGGTTTGGACACACAGACTAAAAACCGGCGATATATAAACAACCTGAGATGCGTTTGTAAAGAAGTCTGAAAATTGTGCGCTTTTTTAGTATTAAAAAAATAACTAAACTTTTTTAATAAAGCAATATATATAACGGAGTTAAGGTTGAATATATGTTCAAAAGTATTTTGTTTTGATAGTCGCATGCACTCGTTTTAAATAGTGTAACCAAGATTTTTGCTTTAAGGCAAGGAATAAAAATACTAATAACGTCTATCTTTCGTATTTTTAACTCATGTTACATACCGAGTAAAAATGTATGCATTTGGCAAAGAGAAATTGGATATATAGTTGTTAAAAAAACATAAAATTGCATCGACATTACAAAATAATAGTGCGTATACTACGAAAACATCGCGATCTTTCAAGAGATAAGAAAGAGAGAGATCGTAGTATCCATCTCTATTACAGTCTAAGCCAATCAAAAGATTTATAAAAAGAATAAGGGTCCGCAACTACTTGCTAAGTTAAAATACCACAAATTTTTTTTACACCAATATACAGAATTTTGCGCGAAAATTATCCTAAGTGTATATATAATAATAATTAAAAACGGTATACTTGTGGACCATATACACAAAATATTACGTATTTCACTGGTTGGAATATTTACATGTATTCATAGAGATATGAAGTATGCTTGTTACGCACATATTACAACAAAAATTACATGATAGGGCGACCATGAAAAACTCATTACACATACAACTTCCAAATACAATTTTTACGAAATATTTTAGTTATAAAACTAACTGCAAATATAATTTTATTACAGGAATTTGTTAACAAAAATTTACAAATAATATAATTTAAAAAAAAATGGTGTACATCATGGTCACCCTTTTAGAAAGGACACAGTCCTCTTTTGGGCCTCGTTTACGGCTCTAGCATCGGATAAAACTGCACCTTTGTGTTTTACGTAGTACTTACTTCCCTCATGTTTTCATTTTACTTCAGTTAACAACACTTCTATGGTTACTAGCGATATATTAAAATGACGACACAGGCTAATCGAAAAAAAAAACGTAATCAATCTACGAAGGATATAATTATCTAAATAAATAACTTGAAGAGAGTTTAATATTGCAATTATATATATATATAATATATACACACTAAGATCTAGCTGAACCTTATATGTTATCGTTCAAATGCAGGTTCACAACACAAAATAAAATACTGTTACAATTTTTCTTACACTGATGCCCAGAGCACACAAACATGTCAACAGCAACAAGAGCGCAGTGATAGAGCCCATTGTCTATGGCTAGCGCATTGGCCGAGACCTACAACCCTACAGAATACCAAATATAGCAGCATATGGCTGCTACGTAAGGAAATGAAATCAAATCGCATCAACCCGCATCTGGCTCGGGAACGACAATGCGCAGCGTGCATCTTGGATGTTTGTTCAAGATCAATTGATGGTAAATCATTGCTGCGACTTATCAACCAACCAACCCAACAACCACATCTATCCTGGATTATGTCATGATTCAGATGGAACATTGGTGAAACTTTAATTTTTAAAAATTGGTAAATTGGTGAAAATTGAGTTTGTAAAGTGCCCCCTCCCCCCTTCAGTTGATCCGAGTGCTCTAGGTCCTAACCTACAAATATGAGTCGATAATGGATGCCACGCACGCCCAAACGGAAATGTCTTGTTATTACGTTACAGTATATATGAATACATATTGTTTGTTTGTGCGTAATGTGCGTTGTAGTGGGCTGCGCTATTATTTTTAGCTATTATATGCGAATACTGTTTGATGATACTGAATTCAATATGCTCGAGTAGAGTGACCATGTCACGAGATACTTGTGGATCATAAATCGACACCGTACGATAATGTTAATCGCCCTCTTAGTTGTACCCGTGACAGAAAATGCATGCCTGATAACCTTAAATCATAAAAAAAATATTAATTAACTTTGATCGCTGTTCTACTCAGAGCTGATGCAATCAGTCTATGGAATCAATATAAGAGGATATTAACATTCTGTTTGTGCGTACGTTACTCTACAAATAGTAAATGACACAAATTACATTTTTTTTCAGACGACTATTTAGAACACCCTGTTATCATATTAAATATACGCGATGATTGTATAGCGATATAAGTTTACTTAATATGATATCGGGAGTATTCATCACTACAAGCTAAAATATTGATATTACAAAATCATTGTAAAATCTTATCAAAATGCGTGTACGCCTCAACTAATATTGCTCGCGCAAAAACTGCCTACAATCCAATAATACAATAAAAAAATATATAGTGTACAAATCTCTTTAAAATTAAATTACAATGCATACAGACTTTATGATTAAAACCACGCAATTTAAGAAATATAAAATATTTTTAATTGCATCACAAGTGGCCAGTAGTAATACGAGTGTGCGAGAGAGATGGATGATGAGGATTACAAATTATTATCATCTATTTCCCTTACAGATAGATGTTACTGATGTTTGTAAGTTATCGATTAAAAACTTTTTGAATAACAAATTAAAGTGTATTCATTAATGTAATCTGGAGACATACCTATATCAATTGAGTATTAAATAAGTATGTAGAGTAAGTACTCTACACATTTCTTTCTTAACTTGCATGATTTTAAATTCACATGAAGCCCATGATCTTATCTATAAAAAATCAAATGAACAGAATATTGAGTCATTTTGAACGTTCCGTGTAAAATATATTTCTCGGGATACTGCTGCACATAGATATTAATGTAATGAAATAAAAATCACAAAAAAGGTTTTATGATAAAGTAGTATTTGTGTATTATTTAAAATTTCATTAATACTTTTATAAGTTTCGTTAGTAAACAGTAACGTGAAAATATATCGATGCACTTATCTGTCTCATGTCAATATTCTATTCAATCGAAAAAATAATATTAATAGACTAAGGGCCTACCCTACCTACCCTAACTAAACAAATCATAAGAATAACAAAGTTATTTTTACGAATTAGTATTTGGTTTATGAACATGCATCACGTCACAAATCCTGACGTATTTAATCTGTGGTATATGAGCTGCCTAGCAACCTACGGGGACACATTCCGCATGATATAAAAAAAGTAAGAATAGTAATTTGAAACTCATTGGAGAACATATGGCAGAGTGGCATAACACGAATTTATGAACAATAGAAAATCTTAGAAGATAGTCTATAGATATATTTTTAAAACGCAGTATTGTTATTAGTGTCATATAAAATAGTTTGAGTTGGTTACAAAAGTACTACCTTCTTGAGTTAGCCAAAAATAAGCAATAAATATTACAATTGTAAAAAATTATAATTAATGCCAGTTTTAGAGTTAACGAATTAATTACATTTTGTAATATCGTTGAAACATTATAACGAAATAATATAAAAAAAATATGTATAAAACTTAGTACAGCACTAAAGCTAATTATGACATAGCAACACTGAGGGTATCATAGACAACAGAATAATTCCATAAACCCGCCTGTATAAGAACATTATCTGTACCCTGATTGTTACATTTTACACTGTAATTACATTTAGCATGTATGTATAACCAATATATAGAAGTGTTCAAAAATAAACTTCATGAAAATAACCTCAACACACTACCAAAATAAATATGATACTAAATATATATACATTGAAAAAAATAAAATAAAAATTATTTAAAAAAACTGTTGACATAGAAACTTTTGCTAAATAATCACATGAAAAGGATGTTAAAGATATATACCCAACGCATTTTACCAAACCAGACAATCAAATTAGAGAGAAGCTAACCAATTTTTTATCAAACATAAATCTTCATGAATTCAAATATAAGATACATGATTTAAAAGATATAATAAATAAGATGAATGTATCTTACTTTTGAATAACGAATTATTCATTTGTTTCCTTCTTCCTAAGCCTTAAATCGTGTTACAAGAGGGTGCACAGCTTCTTTTTGCCAGTCTTGTGGTCTGGTTTTACGTTGATCCTCTCAGCTTCCTGAAAGCGACGGACCAAGCGAACTAGCTCGTGGAAGGCCTGGTCCACATTCATACGGGCTTTGGCACTGCATTCTATGTAGGGCACTTTTAGCTCACGGGAGACTGCGTGAGCTTCTTCTAGTGATACCTGCAAGAACCAACGGTATCTTGTTAACATGGTGATATGATAGTGGATACATCTGCATGACCAAGCGGATGGCGGCTATAGAAAATCCTCCCAACCAATACATACCACTCTCTGATGCTCAAGATCGGCCTTGTTCCCAACCATCAGCATTGGGAACTCGTCTCGATCCTTGACGCGCAGGATCTGCTTGTGGAACTTGTACAGCTCGTCGAAGCTGGCGTGATCGGCTACCGAGAAGACCAGCAGGAAACCCTCGCCGGAGCGCATGTACTGCTCCCGCATGGCGCTGAATTCCTCTTGCCCAGCTGTATCTAGAACTGTTATGTAAACTTTCTAAACAACTAGCCTTGACTTTGAAATCCTACTAATGTTATGAATATGAAAGTTTGTATGGATGTATGGGTCGTCGAGGACCTGAACGCCCTGAAGACCTCCGCGGTCAACGGTGAAGGGGACAACACACTCATAGAATATCAGTGTAAAATAGCAGCAAAACCCTACTGTGTTTCATCTGGTTAGTGTAGTGATCCGAAGAATTGAACCGAAGATGTTTGTATATATTGTACTTTGGTTTCCCTCATGATTTTTTTTTCACCGCCGAGCTCGTAGTAAATCAGCAATTCAAATTGCGATCAACAATTTCATAAGTGCAGGCCACAATGATAGAACACAGTTTGCTCGCGTGATGAATTAAAAGCTAGCGCTTAAACTCAACATATTATAAGAATTATATATATATTATATTTCTAACAGAATATTATCAGTTTTAGAATCAATGACCAGCGACTCGGGATTTAATTGGTGTAATCTAATAGAGGTTCTTTTTTTTATACAACGATTTTTTTTTATATATAGATGGCAAATGAACAAGCAGCTCACTGATAGCAAGTGATTACCGCCGCCCATGGAAATTCGCAAAGCTAGAGGAGTCGCAGATGCGCATCTGCTTCCGGCTTTTAAAAAGGTGTAAGCTATTTCTTGAAGATCCCCGAGTCGTATCGTTTCGGGAATACCGCTGCCGATACCACAAATAAATTGTGCAGAGCAGAAAATCTCAAGTTAAGCGCACAGTGATGGATTTTCCCATTGATCCATTGGTTCTTCAGAAATAAGAACATATTTTGTATTGTACAAATAATGTATCCATTAACGTTTAATGAGAATTAAGCATTATTTTTTAACACGACTGGTTGATTGGTTGGTTGCAACTCTAATTTGTGATACACAAATGCTGTTCCTCGGCTGAGAATCATACCCAGTAATCGACGCAGCAGCCAGGTTCCCTAACTACTTTTCATAATATTAGTGGTAGCAAACGAGTATACTGATCACGTGACGATAAGTGATGACCCATGACACTTACATCCAATCTCCAATATTCAAGATGACCATGCATTGTCATCCGTGAGGACTGAGATAGTACTCCACCTGTATTAGGGTCGTACACTCACCAGACGAAACACAGCAGCATTATGCTGCTATTTCACGCTGGTATTCTGTGTGAAAGCCAGCCAGCTAGAAACAAATTGCAGCGTAACTCTACCACTATAAAAAGTTAGTGTAATCTGTCAATAAGCAGAAGATATCGCCATTGTCTACATTATCATACTGTATGTTTTCAAATACTAATTGTCATGTATAAATACTAATTGTCATGTATACTTACTATCCAACTTAGCTGGTACATCATCAATAACACACTGCTTCGTGTAACTGTCTTCGATTGTGGGGTCATAGTCCGTCACGAAATAACTCTGAAATTACATTATAAGATTATATTATTGAACTAAACTGGCAACACGCCTCTCCCATAAATTGTCACCATACACAACAATGCACTTGCACTGCACAAAGTTATGACCATCAAATTTAAACTAACAGAAAGGAGGCATCGTTGGTATGGCCACGTGATGGGATGTCGTGAAGACCAAACTGGTTCAAAAGGCCCAAGAACTACCGTATATAAGAAGGGGAATAGGCAAACCCCAAAGCCATTTGATTGTGAACAGAAAAAGCCCAACTAACCGAAATGACAACCCAGGCCAGAACGATCTGGCGCATCAGAACGAGGAGAGCTGACGCCAAATTATTGTATTAACTGTATTACCCTAATGATAAACTTAGAACCTATTAGTAAGCAACTGAAGTGTATCCACATAAAAAGTTTATTTTTCAATAAAATTAATAAGTTTTTAATGAATAATGAATTTTAAGTTCTCCCTTGTTGAGATATATATATATATATTTTATTACAAAAATTACAAATTTCGTATCCTATTAATATATTGCATGTATTAATAGGATACGAAATTTGTTCTATATATCCACAATTCTGTGAACTATCAATATCCAATATCTGAATCCATCATTAGACTATTGCCTTTAACCATCTCTTTCATCTTTATCAGAGTAGTTAGCTGGAATGTTAATAATATTTAAACACAGCTAGTGTTTTTTAAAAAAAAAAAAAAAATGATACTATTTTTTAAATTCATGTTCTGTTTGTAATAGTGCTTTTGTGCCAGTTGAGTGTCTGCTAATTATCATTACAGCATCTTAGTCAATAATTAAAACTCACAAAACATGCATGGCATAATTAACAAATCTGAAGGAATATTCTTTCGGAAACCAGTGATGATGCTATAGGGTTATATAAAAGAAACCAGTGTCATCAACTGCGCAGAATATTTTATAGTGCAGTAAACAATTGCGCAAACATAGAGGCACTCACTACCGTGCCTATTCAATTTAAGATTGGAGGAACGATCCGATTCAGTGCAAGATAGGCTACATACATAAAATAATAACATAACCAACAATTTCTGATGCACAAGTATTGTTCCTTGGGTGGGAATAGAACTCAAGATCCACAGCAGAAGACAGCCAGATACATTCTACTACAGCATTATGAATAGCTTATAATTAATATATGAATTATTATATTTAAATATCTTTCCTCAGAAAATGAGTAATATTCTCATATTAGTCACTGCATTGTAAAAACATAGCATCAATGTTCTAGGAATACTGTAACAATCTCCTTAAACTTAAAGTCCCTGTGATGTAAATGTATAAAATTTTGTACATTCTTTTTATTAAATTCATTAATTTCTTGACTTAATTTAAATTCAATATATAATTTAAAAACTATTAGAAGAATTATTAAAGAAGATTTGTATTTAAACATTTTGTGCACATAAAATAATTTGAAAGAAAAGATAAATTACTGACAAAAGGCATTCTTTCCCAGTCTACCTTTGGCTTGAGTTGAGGAAATATATAACATGAAAGATGGTTATGAAGATCTTAATATAGATATGAAAAGTTTTCTGCAAATTTAAAGCTTAAAAATATTTTCTGAAATATTACTACCGAGTGTGAAAAGAATGGCCATTTTGTAGTATATAAAAGGGCCAGAGTTCTTAACAATTAAGGTTGTCATGTGTTACTGTTTTTGTGTTACCCCAAGGACATTATCATCAAATAAATTAACAATGATGCTTATCATCAATTCCCTGCAGTTGGTTGTTGAAAATTTGAAAATCTAGATACCACAAAAAATATATAATAAATATAGTAACTTAACTGGAGATTTATACATTATTTTGGACAGATTCAAAAGTATGATATTAAATTTTACAGACCGATCCTACACCACTAGGATATGCTTTTGAAAGTAATAATCCATCCAAATCTGTAAAAGATAAAGTATCAATAGCCTAATGATTTAGGATATGGCCTGTGGAACTTATGATATATACACTTAGGTTCCACCATTTGACTATCATCGCAAACCATGTCCTAACACAAGCATTTAAGCTTAGTTGGAGTGGTTAACTGAGATGTTAGTAATGTCAATACAGCTACTGTCACACTCTTTAAAAAACATCCCACAGTATATGCAGTCTAATGTTAAGTTCTACTATTACTTATCAGTTTAATAAAAATACATGTATGTCACTCTCACTTAACTAGCAAAATTATGTAAATGATTAATAAAAAAATATTTTTTATATCAGTGTCTACAAACACAGTTCATGTGATGTGATATCCGCTGCATTCAAATGCTGTTGTCTGCATGAAGGACTGAGATTTAATTTCTTGTTACCTGTAACAAGGTTTCCAGACCTCAACACGGACCATACAAAGCACAGAGTTGTTATGCTGCTATTTAACACTGGTATTCCATGTGATTCTTCTCCATGGAAGGTACTAGAAATTAGCTGCAATGTGGCTCTACTATATAAAAGCCAATTTTGCTTGTACATAACATATTATTTATATGACAAGGGTTGACTAACATACAATTTCTGATTTGAAGTGATTCCTATGATCCATGACATTCAATACACAGGTGCTGTCATCTCTGAGGACAAAGATGGAATAACTAATCACTGTTTCTACTTACTAGATGGAACAAAGCAATACCACTAGTTGTGATACTTCCAAAACAGTGTCAATGGCAAAATGTAACATTCAATGAGTAAAATATACTTTATTATTTTAAGTCTAAGTTTACTATAACTTAAATTATTTTAAGTCGCAATTATAAAAAGTTTTAACAAAGTGCCAAGTATGAAATTATATTTTTACGAAAATACCACAAATCAAAAAAAAGAAAATTAATACATGTAAAATAATATGTATTAAATTTCTATAATATATAATATAAATATACATCTAATTATAAGTTAATATGTAAATAAAAAAGAAGTACTAGCACAAAATAAAAATAAATAAAATTTATTGTAATTGACTTTTGTGAAAAAAATTAAAAATTTACTTAAAAAATGAACAAGAACAAGAAAATTTATAGCATTTATTAATTTCTTCGTACACTGCCATCTCCTCGATATGTAAATACAAATATATCAGTATGAGAACAATATATTATAAAGCAGTGTAGCTCATGTAAATATTATAATGATAAGATTTCCCATATTGATATCTTTTTAAAAAGACTGATATAGCTATTATCCTTGTTTTTGTTTGATTTGTCTCATATTACCCTTAATATTTAACAAAAGTGGTGTTTTGGTTTGTAAGAACTAATTGTTTAAAATTAAAATAATTTTATGTACATCTTTATCGGTTAATTATATATACTTTCCCTTTAAAATAATTGAATTAAAATATGCAAAAAAAATAATTTAGAAATTAGCAAAAGACCAGTAGTGTTAATAAGAACACATCAGATATATTGGATGTTTAGACTAAAGTTTTATCATTGACATAGCCATAAAAAATATAATATTATATGTTTTTGATATTGGATAATAACAAAACCTTTAAATAAAATTAAAGTAAATTTTATTGGACAATTTCCTTTTCAATTTTATAGAAGGAAAGTGTAAACAAAAACATTTTACCTATAACATATAATTTTATTCAACAGTTTAATATTCTTTTCAGTTTTTTATAATTCTATCAATATTCCCGTAAGTATTTGAGTGATTAGTTAAAAAAAATATTTAATTCCACGACTAATGATGACGCTAGTGGGCGGCGTCTGAACTTAGGCCTTGGCACAGAACAATCTTTACATACTATTTATAAATATGATTTTATTCTCTACATTTAAGAAAGATATAGATAAATTTATAACTGGCGGGAGTAAAACATAAATAAAAGCGTCATAATTAATAAAAAATATCTCAACAGATTAGATGTAGGCGTAGTTCGAGCCAAATACGGAGATTTTCACCTGAATAAATTGTATAGTAATAGCACTCTTGCCGACTCCACCGCCGCCGACCACGACAAGCTTGTAGGTCTGCGCCTGATTTGGTCTATCCGGTCGTGACATTTTTGTCGTTTAACACTTCACACGCGAACTAAATATCAAAATAGTCTAATTTATCTATTCTATAACTTGATGACGGCCACCGATGATTCAATCGGTACTACGTTCCGTTTGACACATGAGGTGTATTGACAAATTAATAAATTTACCTTACATGCTTTATTCTATTCCTCTACATAATTCTGAATAATTTACAACGTATACCAATAATATCCTTTTATACGATATTGTATTCCACGAAATACCAGATAGTGCAAGTGCTTTCTCACACTAGTAACTTCTTATCATATTTTCAGTTTATACATATTTTTATAAACTTATACATTATTATCGTTGATCGCTTTCTTAACATGCGTTAAACAAAGATAAGAACTCAGCTGATAATCAATGTTGCTGATAAATCATTTCTAATTTTTAATATATTTTAAGATAAAGAAACATTTTAAGTCCAGTCTTATATTCACTTGTTACACAGGATGAGTAAATATAGTGATTAGTTTATTCCTCAACACATATAGGCGAGAATCATTTACCCTTTAATACTTAACGTCAAGGATTAATAATGATATCTTTACCATATATAATATTTGTTATTACACACTTTCTCCTGATTCTATACGCATAATACTCCGATATCATAAATAGTTGGGCAAGCAATCCTCTCGAACACAGTGTTGAGAAGGCTGTTGGGATTGATCCGAATACGACGATCTTTTGCGCACTATTCTATAACCAATAATCTTATGGTGCAAATCTAGATTTGTATGAGTTGCATATCGCGAACTATCACTATTTTCCTTTTTTTCTTGGTATATGTAGGTACTGTATCTCTTAAGTACTTTCTATGCTATCCTGAATTAAGGAAGGATGCGGGCGGCGAATAGAATACATCTATTCACAGTACATAAAGCATAAGTAAATAACAGGATTTTCGGCTGTAAACTAGCTCCAAATAAATACACATTGTCTTTGAATACAAGCGTAAAATACTTAGTGTAGCATGTTTCGTTTGCTGAGTAAAAGGATTCGGACTTCGTTCCCACTGAATTTATAGCTTCTCGCATTCAGGAAACATGGGAATTCAAACTGTTAATAATTATAATTATATATTATTAAATTTAATTAATGAATATATTTTCCTGCCTCATGGGATGTCTATAAATATAGGCTGTTAATTTATTTTTAACTTTGTACAAATCGTTAAATATTGATATATGATTCTTTACACTTTATTACCATACTATTTTGTAATTATTAGTTTCATCCCTATATAAGACAAAGCAATTCTTAATAAATTTGTAATAGATCCAACTTTACGTGTTTTTGAATACAACATAAGGTACAATTAAGATGAAAGTACACATAGCTGTTTAATTACTCAGCTCTCTAATTGCGTTATAAATGTTGGCAATATGTAACTTTCTAAATTAAGGATCCTTACTGCGTATATGATATATACGTTTACATCAACCTGTATTAAGGTGGTTTGAATAAGGGTAGTGTAAAAGAGCTTTACATAAATCTGTTCCTAATGTTATAAAGTAAATATTAAATGGTCAACAACTGTTAATGTCAAATATTCCTGTCACATGTCAAACTCAAATTCCACTGGTTTAAACGAATCATTTGCTGACTCTTAGAAATGTTTTCGACAAGTTCTCAAAGGAAATTCTGGACTTTCAGTGATGAAAATGAACTAGCGAGTCACCGTGAGAAACATAATTTGGATTTCATATCGAAGCACGGACACCACATTGATGAATATCAAAGATACAATGTTTTCTTGTCTCCAGAGGAAGAGAGGCTTCTTCTCCGACAATATGAACTTCATCTGAAAGAATTTTGTAAAAGGTTTTCACCGCCTATGCCAAAAGGCGTGGTTGGAACAGCTTTTCACTATTTTAAGCGTTTCTACCTGTACAATTCCTCCATGGATTATCACCCAAAAGAAATTTTAGCAACTTGCGTCTACTTAGCTTGCAAAGTCGAGGAATTTAATGTATCAATTGGTCAGTTTGTGGCAAACATCAAAGGTGATAGAGATAAAGCTTCTGATATCATACTAAACAATGAACTATTACTAATGCAACAATTAAATTATCATCTAACTATACATAATCCCTTTAGACCTGTCGAAGGGTTCCTTATCGATATTAAAACAAGATGCAGTCTCGCAAATCCAGAACGTCTCCGAAGTGGTATAGATGAGTTTCTAGAAAAAGTGTTTTTGACTGATGCATGCCTTTTATATGCTCCTTCTCAAATAGCTTTAGCAGCAGTACTACATGCGGCAAGTAAAGAACAAGAGAACTTAGACAGTTATGTGACAGATATGTTATTTCGTGATGCAGGACCAGATAAATTAGCAACCTTAATTGAAGCAGTACGTAAAATTCGTTCTATGGTTAAAATGGTGGAGAGTCCAGCAAGAGAAAGAGTTAGAATGATTGAAAAGAAGTTAGATAGATGTCGTAATCAAGAGAATAATCCAGACAGCGAAATTTATAAGAGGCGTATAAGGGAAGCTTTGGACGAAGATGATATTCCTCATACTGGACAAAGTAGAATGTCCTTGGATACAAGTGGGATAACGCAAGTCCTGTCTCCCTCTGCTTCATAGTAACTTAGGACTGCAGTTATATTTACTTTATTTTGACTTATATTTAAATTAAATAATTATTATAATGAAGAACATTTTTATTATTTTTCATTACATATCTTCTATTCCGACTTATGACTTAGTGATGTTGGTCATCTGTTAAAACTAATTTAATTATATTAAAAGAATCCTTATTTTGACAATAACTATTAGATTGCCCCTGGATATTTTAATTGCCTTTTCTTTATTTGAATTTGGTAGTTCAGTGTTTAAACAAACTGAGTTAGACCACCTTTGTTGGCATGGATGAAATTGTTAAATGTAATTTGACTTGTACATCTAAGTAATATTAAAAATACACATATATTAAAAAAATGTCAAAAAGTCTACAGATGCAGTCAGGAGAAGGAGACCTCCTGCTGAGCTTCTAGCAGGTGCTTCCAATTATTGTTTTACAAAGTTTATATTTTAAACATGTGAGAATCACACTTCATGTTCTGGTTCAAAGCTTTTGTGTTGTTCGTAGAGTGTTGTAAAGGTAGCAAGAAAGTCAAACCATCAAGTCAAAAGTGTACTGTTCTTTTAACTCAATTCAATATAAAAAAGAACTAGAGCTTCTTTTATTGTATTATTATATTTTCGCTTCTCTTGAACTGTACATGAGAGAGATGCTGAAAATGAAGAAATAAACAAACAATTATATATATAATATTTTATTGTCAGCTCTGACGGTCTAATATCAGTTGAACACCGGGGAGTGGTGGTATCCTGCTGGCGATGAAACTGACGCAGGCCGATAGGAACGACAATATGGCGCTCACCACCGCCATCCACCACAATGTCGGATGGTGGAATACGCACACGCCGTTCTCCTCGTTATAAGCGCATGTCCAGTCTAAAAACAAAGAAATATAACATTTAATAAGCGCATGCTCTTAAGTCTTTAATTCTTTCTTTAATTAATGTCCTGAGTTAATAGAATCTCAGCCCTTTAGTCCCGGGCTTTTAGAATAGGGTTAAAGTCTGCCCGTCGTACAAGGCGACTGAAAGGAGATTAGTTAGAGCGATCAGGGTGGAAGCACTGTTCGAACAGCATGACGAACTCAGGGCATACGGCAACACGGAGTGGCCCCGGTTTACCGTAGCACGTTTTGTACTATATGCCTTTATAAAGTGAGCGCTCATTAAAGTACTCGTGCCATGACTGCTTACATTTAACTTTGGCCTTACTCAACACATCACTGTGTAGTGGTAAACAAGTATATATGATCCCGTCACACGTTCCTTGTTTCGCTGTTCGTTCGGCCTTCCCTTTACCCATGATACCCACATGAGATGGTATCCACTGGATAACCATCTCTTTATTTGATGCACAAAGTTTATCGATGGTATCTAGGATGCTGTAGGCTATCGGAACTCCTCTAATACTCGAGGGCAGATAAAGAATATTTTGCATAGACAAGACAACAACGCGATAGGTCTTATATTTGATACAGGACCACTGTCTGTTGTACTATTCGGTTTCGGTTAATTTAACATCTTTCCATTGCCACGGAACAAAACTTGATACTAAACATCTATTATATAATGCTACTAAAATGTTTTTAGCACCTTCTGGAAGGTTTTTAATCATCGAATATGATATATCATCTAGTCCTGGTGTAGCATCAGAGTGTTTTATTGTATTAGCTAGTTCCTGTAGCGAAATCACTGATTATAAATGCACGTTGTTACTTGTAAATACAGGAGCTGGTGGATCTGCTTAATCCGGTGCCAGACTACAAAACAAAGATTTAGCTGTTTCGCGACTAATACTGTTGCCCATAGCCCCGTAGCCCTTTACCCATCTCATTTTAACTCATATTTCTTTTGACGAAGTCACACTATTAATGCTAGTACAAAACCTTGCCATGATCTACATTTCCCATTACGAATCTCTCTCTGTTCCAATCTAATCTTATTTTGTAATACTTGTAGATTGTTCGGTGTTGGGTTTCTTCTGAAAGCTGCGAGAGCCCGTCGTCTTTCAGCTACAGCTTTTGAAATATTCTGATTCCAGTAAGATCTGGGACTAATATTTTTATGATTCTTACATAATTTAATGATAGAAATTTAGGGATAGAAATTTCAGATGCCCTGTTAATCACTCCAATAAATGCGTTATATGCCGACTGATGATCATCAGACATTGTAAAATCTATAGTTTCTCTTTATATACATGCTCTATATTTTATCCAGTCGGCTTTTCTAAAATTACGTTCTTACTTACGCAATACTTATACGATGTCGAAATATTAGTTTTTATCTTAAGCATTAAATGTTCGCTTCCCAAGCTCTCATTTAAGACTGTCCAATACAGGTTTAAAGCTATATCTACAGAGGCCATGGACAGGTCAGGAGAAGATATTAGTATTACGCCGTTTACCAGTTTCACTCTTGTGCTCGAGCCATCATTCAATGAAATGAGAATATTGTCTACCATCTACTCGAATATTTGATCAAACCTAGAATCCGTCTTAGTTGATCAGTTGGTGTGGTGAAAGTTAAAATCTCCTCCTATTAGAGTCTTTCGTGTAGATAGATAGAAAATTTGATCCCAGTCTTGAAGAGTAGTTCTGGCATGTGGCGGACAATATAGAATATATATTTTACAAGTCAATCTCAATTTGGGAATTAGTTGTCGTCCATAATTATTTTATGAGATAGCAGCAAGACTGGAATACATTGCATAATAAATGATAATAACGCTTCCAATACTATACCACCACAACTTTTTATTTTGTACTTCCCAATAACTGTCTTCCTTTTCAAATAACTTACTCTTTAATTTTTTATTTTGGTGGTTTTTTCCACATTTAGGGCATACTTTCAGTGAATGACATTCTTATCGAATGCCCAAATCCCCAACAACGAGAGCATTGTGTTACTGGGTAAGTGTAAGGAATCAC
Source organism: Teinopalpus imperialis (assembly GCA_029286865.1). Classification (NCBI taxonomy): domain Eukaryota; kingdom Metazoa; phylum Arthropoda; class Insecta; order Lepidoptera; family Papilionidae; genus Teinopalpus; species Teinopalpus imperialis. The sequence goes on from JAGSMU010000017.1 coordinate 44,122, forward strand.
ATTTACCCTGGTGTCAAATATGTATACATATGAAGGTAAAGATGCCCCTTTGAAACTTATCCTTATAGTTTCACTCATCTCCCAGTGACCATCAAGAGTTCTTGCGTTTTAGCCTTTTTACCGCCAAAATCGGAGTATCTCTGAAAAGTCCTTCTTTTATCTTCTTCACAGAGTTCTAAATCAATATCTCATATAACCCCGTAGGACTTATTAATTTCTAAAGCTTTGTGGCATTTAAAACCGTCTGTATTAAAACTTTTACATAGCATTAGGGTGTCAGCACTTTCCTCATCACTAAAATGAATAAGAGCTTTATTTGTATTTATATATTTGATTTTAGTGACATTCTTAATATTTTCCGTTTTTAACATTTTTGCCAATCCAAATTGATTCGGAAGGTCTTCTATACAGGTCACACATACCGCATTTTTATCCTCCTGCATTAATTTCATCATCATTGCTTTTCGCGATGCTTTTGTCCATACTAAGTCATGATCCGTGTCTCGATTTCTTTTTGCAGGTCCTTGTACTTCCTTATAATTTTCAACAGCTGTACTAGACCTGTGAATTACATTCTCTAAATTCCTTGTCATCTCACTCTCGTCTTGTTCTATAATCATATCTATATTATCCACAATTCCGTCATGTTGAACTTCATTTTAAATCGTAAAACTATTCATTATTAGACTTGCAAGAACTCAACATCATACAGCGTCGTATACTTGCTTGCAAAGCGCGTGGCTGGGGCCGGAACAATAGATCGAACGATAGATCGCAGTGTCCTATTGTGACAAGCGCCCGCGCGCTACTGATCGTTACATTTAATATTCAATTTCTTAACAATTTGAATTTGTTTAATCAAATACTATTAATTTGACATTTTATTTTCTTTTTTTAATTTTTATTTAATTAATTTTAATTTATTACTTGACATTTAACATTGACAGTTGCCATGATTTATTTTAGATAAAATTAATAGTGATAATTTTGCATAAATATATAATATGGTATATTTATTACTTTATTATACTTTCACAAGTTCTAGTTACAGAGGAGGTGAATCCATCGCAGTTCTCAGGGTTGACATGTGAATCCCTTCAGGATGGATGTACTCGTAGATGATGGCCCAATCACAAATTGACGTCATGTGAACTATGCCCTTGTTTGCCACCCCTATTATTAAATATAAAAAATAGCTTACGGCTTATAAGCATATAGAAGAGATATCCCAACACATGCGCCAGCAGAGCTATGATGGCGTATGATACTCCCAAAGCTAGCGGCTTATCACTGCGTCGCACTGAACGAAGTACCACCATCCCTTGCATCATGATGGATGCTCCTGTAACAGCATATTGTTTACACGTGTAAAATAATGAGTTTATTATATAAGGGGTGACAAATGAGTCCACAGTTCAACTGATACTGACGATATCGGCCCATGACATCTACATCCATTCTCAATAAAGATTCAAGATCCACTTGCGTTGTCACCCCTGAGGACAGATGAAATGCCAGTAGTAAGTTCTCCGGATCTTTACACTTATCATAAGAAAGCGTCATGCTGGTACTTTACTCCTTTTATCTATCCTATTTCACAGCTAGAAACGTACTGCAGCGTAGCTCTACCATGTTATCGTAGCTCTACCGCTACTCTTTGTCGAGGATGGATGTAAATGTCATGGGTCGCTTACCATCAGGTGATCTGTGAGCTTGTCTGTCCACCACTATGGGAATGTATACATGTATGATATAAAATAAATGTATGAAAAGATAATATATATATACCCTGTAGGCCAAAAGTTTAAGATCACACATGAACAACATAATTATCCATCAATTGTAATAAAATCCCATAGAATAAATAAAAGAAATGCACATCTGCATATTCTATTGTTAGTATCGAATATTTAAAGAAGTTATTCTTTTGTCCATCTATTGTTTTCAAACACCGACAAACGCTGCTCTAGAGCCAGGTGGTAGAGTCGTAATAATATTTTTATAATGTCCTCATTACTAATTACTTTGCTTTTGTTACTTATTGGTCAATAATTAGGATTATTTAGCTCCTTAAAACACGTGTTTTTGACTTATTATTACTCGAGTTTACTTGGGTTTGTTCACAAACAATCTCAATTAGTCTAAACTTGTGGTTTTTACAATGAAGACATCATAAGATGGGAAAAGCTCGAGAAATTAGCAGTGAAGTGCGTTCTGCCATCGTTGTTTTACATAATGAAGGCAAATCCGAACGTGAGATTGCTTCACAACTGAAGTTATGGAAGACTTGTGTTCATGGCACAATAACTCTATACAGGGAGACAGGGAGTTTTCAAGATCGTCCACGCTCGGGAAGGCCGAGAGCTACCACGTTTAGTGAAGATAATTTCATTGTTGTTACCAGTAAGCGAAATAGACGCTTAACAGCACCAGAAATCTGCGTTGAAGTAAACAAAACCCGAGTTAAACCTTTATCATTGACTACAGTAAAACAGCGACTGAGAGATGCGAAGTTGTATGGTTGCGTTGCCGTTCAAAAACCTCTGCTAAGGCAAAAAACGGATGCAGTGGGCTTTTGCCCTTCGAGATTGGACTGAAGAAGATTTTAAAAAAGTGCTTTGGACTAATGAATCCAAGTTTGAATTATTCGGTTCAAAACGTAGAATTTATGTTCGACGATGTGCCCAAGAAAAGATGATGTCAGATTGTGTAGTCCACACAATCAAGCATGGTGGTGGCTCAATTATGGTCTGGGGTACTTCTCCAGCCAAGGAACTGGCGATTTTTATTAAAATTGAAGGAATTTTGAAAAAGGAACAGTACAAAAACATTTTAGAACAAAATGCCGTATCTTCCGGGTTGCGATTAATTGGAGATGGATTAATTTCCCAACAAGATAATAATCCAAAGCATAGCTCAAAATTGTGTAGAGGATATTTAGAGGAGAAGGAGGCACAAGGGGTATTAAAAAACATGGTTTGGCCTCCTCAGATCCCGGATCTTAATCCCATTGAACTTATATGGGAAGAGCTTGATAGGAACGTACGTAATCGTGGCCCATCCTCGCAATTACTGAAGAAATGTGGAATGCTTTATGCGAAATTTGAAACACCATTAGCAAATTGATTGCCCTTATGCCGAGACTTGTAAAAAAAGTCATAAAATGTAAAGGAGGATTTGATTTGATGAAAAATCAGTTTAGCTAACTATAGTGTTTTTTTTGCATGGACTGTTAATATTTCTTTACACTTTTAAAGTATATTGTTTATCAATCAATGTTCTATTAGATGATTAAACAGGTTAATTAAACATTTAATGTTTTATATTTTATTGCAGCTTTACTTTATTTTCCAACTTTAATTAAGGTGTTCTTAACTCTTGGTCTGCAGTGTATATATGTATGTATATTTATATATATATATATATATATATATATATATATATATATAGAAACTTTATAATACATATCTTTACAGTTGATGTCAAGTTTGAAATAAATTGCTTACTAACCAGCAGCTGCCAGGGTCAGTGCGAAGACCAGCAGATAGTAGGAGTAAGTAGTCTGGCAGGCTGCCACGGTGCAGCTACCACGGATTGCACGCTGTGCGCCGCACGTGCAATTCTCAAATAAACTACAAAAAGTTTACAAAATACCTTGATATAAATCCATTTACATTTTTGGAGTCGGTTCTCTACAAACACATCTTCTTGAGGTGGGTCATTAGATACCAGAAGTCGGGTCTCATTAAGGCTATCTGATTATTGGAGACAGCTGCACGGAAGAAGGATCTTGTGCTCAGGTTGAACCATGTCTTTAGATGCTTAATATATAATTCAGTAAATTATTAAGCAGATCATATCACAGCCTAGTCCGTAGTCCACCGTGGAACATAAGCCTCCCGTTAGACGGCCACAATGTATATATCGTTTGGCAATTTGCGCTTCAATAAAGAACCGCCGGATCATTCACACAGTGACAGCATTCCACTGCAAATAGATCAAGGTCTATCTAGTGGTGGTCATATAGTAAGAAACACTTGTTATGAATAAAGAAAGTATAACTTCAAAGTACAAATGTTCGTAAAAAATATACACATTCAATAATTAATAATCATGCAATAATATAGACACTCAAATAAAAAACTCATTAAATGCAACAACAACAAACACTTTTGATTACAAAATGAGTCTTATACATGTAGGAGTTTATTTTCTGTTACTGGCCACTTGGACACCTAATTAGAAACATTTTAAAAAAGCATCCACAGCTCGTTCTTTTTTTGAAATTGGAGAATAACATTTCTTTCTTGTACTTTTCTATTATTTTAGTGGCAATTCAAAATTTAATCTGAATTTTATTTTGTTCAAAATGGGCAAAAATTTTGACGCGTCAACTAGGCAAATAATTGTTAATTTACATATAGATCATAAGTGGGCGTACAGAAGAATAGCTGAGCATTTAAATTGTTCTGTTAAGAAAGTTTTTAATGCAATTGATCATTATAAAACACATGGAACTGTTCATAGAAAGGCTCGGCCAAGAAAAACCTCTCCCAGAGAAGATACGATAATCGTCCGTGTTGCTAAAAAAAGATCCAAGTAAAGTCTCCAACCAGATTAAAAATGAAATTTTTTCACCTGATGATCCGAGAAACAGACTGATACGCCGAAGATTAGTTGAAGCTAAATTGTTTGGAAGAATCTCTCGAAACCGCTTCTTACCAAGTAACACCGAGAGAAGCGATTATTATTCGCTAAAAAACATGTTAATTAGACGGTACGAGAATGGAAAAAGTGTTATTTTCAGATGAACCAAAAATTAAATATGGTAAATTCCAAAAAAAATAAAGACGTTATGTATGTTGCGCTAAGTTAGACGTGCTGTAAATAATGCTTTTAATTATAAATACACAAGGAGTATAGTCAAGCACGGTGGCGGTAACATTAAAGTTTGGGGGTGTTTTTCCGGATGTGGAGTTGGACGCGTTCGGAAGATTGAAGGTACGATGGATCAATGGCAATACATAAATTTCTTAGAGCACACAATGATTCCCTACTCGGTCGATCATTTGCCTGTAACCTGGATCTTTCAGCATGACAATGACCCTAAACACACGGCCAATAGCGTCAAATGTTTCCTTAGCGTTCAGCGTATATTCATTTTAGACTGGCCAGCAAACAGTCTGGATTTAAATCCGATAGAAAATCTCTGGTATATTGTTAAAAAGAAACCAAACAAACGTAACACCAGTCAAAACGAACTATATGAAGCATTTCTTGAAGCATGGAATTCAATCCCCCTAGAAAAATGTATGAAATTGATTGAGTCAATGGCACATCGTTGCATTGCTGTTATTGAAAATAACACCACTAAATATTAATTAAAAGTATTGGTATGCTGTGGATAGCAGCTATTTCGTAAATAACAATACTAATTACTAATGCTTAAAAAAAATTGTTTCTAATTAGTTGACCATTATTGTTCATACCTTAAAACTGATTTATTTGTTTGTCCGTAATGTAATATTGAAACTGCACTTGTGTAATGCGATTTATATTGTTTTTCCAATAAATGATAAATCCTTGAACATATTGTTGTCCTATTTATTGTTTAATTTCAAAATAAAAACGATTGCGGTGAAGTATCTTACATAATGACAAGGACCGTTGGTATATTATATAGCAAGAAACTACTTGTGTTAGAAAACTCCGTTCCTCCATAGCCATTCATCACTTTGTTTCAGTAAATAAAATATTGGTTAGTTACATTTTGGTTTAGAAATAATTACTTATCAAACCATAAAGTTCCTCGTTTAAATATATTATATGTAGAGATGGTGTAACAGATTTATCAGGAACATACTTTTTTATTGTCTTCAGAGTTCATTTCACACAGTTCCTGGTGGTAAATGATTCCTGCTACCTATGAACACTCCCATGCATCCTCGATAAGAAATGATGACAATATACAGATACAACATGAAAACATGTATGATTTAAATAATTTGGAAATGGCTAGCTTACACGAATCCGTTCAGGTCTTGATACGCGTTGCAGCCAGCGTCGCACGGGGAGAAGTAGGTGGTCCGCGAGGTCAACGCACACACCGGACTGAACCCGTAGCTCTCGGTGTTGCACCTGTGATTGGAAAACAAGCGCTTACATGGGTTGATCTCAACGGAGTTAGGACCCAATACATTCACACACGTACATGCTAACATCGTATACCAGTATTAAATAGAGAATAACGCTGCTGTGTTGCGTATGGTGATTGCATGATTGCATGGTTTGTAATTTATTGTAAAACATAACTGTTTAATTAGCTCTCTAACAACGCATAACAACTACGAACTTATTTCAAAGAAGCTGAAAAAAAAATGATCACAAAGGAAACAGGCGGAAATTCGTTTTCGAACTAAACTTAAAATCGTTGTTTGAATATCTTGCAAATAAGTTTATTGCGTACCTAAGCCAATGCAGGAAGCAAACTGGCAGCTTAAGAACTTTATTTAAAAATCGGTTCACTCACCCACACTCGGCACTACAGTCTGGCTTTAAGTACGTGTCGCCCATGCCCACTATGTCGCCCACACTGCAGCGCAGCACGGCCAGCACTACGAAGAATACGCACACAAACATTGCCACCACACCCCCAACTTTGGACGCAGTGGTGGATTTCACGCCGTCGCTACGACGCATCGAGAAGCGAACTCTGAACACCTTATAAGTAAATAAGAGTAGGAATGAGTAAGGAACGTAACGAGACCAAGAATAGTAAAGTAAAATCCTATATATATATACCCTGTTAGCCAAAACTTTAAGACCGCAAATAAAAAACATCGAGTAAAAAAAAACAAAAAAAACATAAAAAACATCCATCAATTGTAATAAAATCCCATAGAATAAATAAAAGAAATGCACATCTACATATTCTATTGTTAGTATCGACTATTTAGAAGTCATTCTTTTGTTTACTTTCAAGTTATTGGTCAATAAAGATCTATTGTTTTCAAACACCGACAAACGCTGCGCTAGAGCCAGGTTTTAGAGTCGTAATAATATTATTATATTGTCTTCATTACTAATTACTTTGCTTTTGTTACGTATTGGTCAATAATTAGGATTATTTAGCTTCTGAAAACACGTATCTTTGACTTAAAAAGCTAGAGCTAAAGCTCGAGAAATTCAAGTGCGTTCAGATATCGTTGTTTTACGTAATGAAGGCAACACCGAACGTGAGATTGCTTCAAAACTGAAGATATCGAAGACTTGTGTTCATGGCATAATAACTCGATACAGGGAGACAGGCAGTTTTCAAGATCGTCTACGCTCGGGAAGGCCGAGAGCTACCACGTCTAGTGAAGATAATTTCATTGTTGTTACCAGCAAGCGAAATGGACGCTTAACAGCACCAGAAATCCGCGTTGAAGTAAACAAAACCCGAGTATTAAACCTTTATCATTGACTACAGTAAAACCGCGACTGAGAGATGAGTTGTATGGTCGCGTTGCCGTTCAAAAACCTCTGCGAAGGCCGCAAAACAAGAAAAAACGGATACAGTGCTCTTGCCCATCGAGATTGGACTGAAGAAGATTTTAAAAAAGTGCTGTTGACCGATGATCCAAGTTTGAACCATTCGGTTCAAAATGTAGAATTTGCTTTCGTCGCAGTGCCCAAGAAAAGATGATGTCAGATTGTGTAGTCCCAACAATCAAGCATGGTGGTGGCTCAATTATGGTCTGGGGTTGCTTCTCTAGCCAAGGAACTGGCGATTTGATATGATAAAATTGAAGGAATTTTGAAAAAAGAACAGTACAAAAATATTTTAGAACAAAATGTCGTTTCTTCCGGGTTGCGATTAATTGGAGATGGATTAATTTTCCAACAAGATAATGATCCAAAGCATAGCTCAAAATGATGTAGAGGATACTGTGAAGAGAAAAAGGCACAAGGGTTAAAAAAGACAAAGGTGTTAAAAAACATGGTTTAGCCTCCTCAGAGCCCGGATCTCAATCCCATTGAACTTTTATGGGAAGAGCTTGATAGGAACGTCCGTAATCGTGGCCCATCCTCGCGAGAAGAAATTTGGAATAATATATCACAAGACACCATTAACAAATTGATTGCCCGTATGCCGAGACTTCACCATGAAAAAATCATCAACTTGTGAAACAATCAAAAGAAGGATTTTTTGATGAAAAATCAGTTTAGCTAACTATAGCCTTTTTTTGCATGGACTGTTAATATTTCTTTACGCTTTTAAAGTATATTGTCAATCAATGTTTTATTAGATGATTAAATAGGCTAATTAAACATTTAATATTTTATTGGAGTTTTTCTTATTATTATATAGACTTTTCTTAAAATTTTACATATAATCAATCGTCAAAGAAATTTCAACAACAGGACAGACAATACCAGGTTACCCACAATTTACACACATTGGGACCACACTCCTAAACATGCTGTGAAATGCTAAACAAATACGAATGTTGTCCATAATTTTGTCTAAATGCTTACTATCAACACTGGGTGATATATGGAACGCGGATTCGCAAATTAACGAAGAAATTCACTATGAAGCATTAATTTTAACGCATTTAATCGGGAGTTGAGACACGAAACCCAATATGATTCAGAGGCTTTAAAAGAAACCGTTCTAAGAAACGTTCCCCTTTTAAATGAGTAACAAAAATATGACTACGATATGCTCATGAAAGTAGTAAACGATGGAACACGCGGATTTTTTTTTCTTACATGCTCCCTGCGGAACTGGGTAGACGTTTTTGATATCATTTGAGCGCAAAATGGTATCGCACTTGCACTTGCTTCGTCAGGTACCCATCATGACATACGCAAGCCCCGTCTTTGCGCATGCTTCCCCGCGTCACATTCACCGACTTCAGGTAATACAAAATCGTTTCATGCGCAAGGCCACCGGTGCGCCGTGGTTCTTGCGTAACGAAAATCTACACATAGATCTTGAGCTGCCGACCATAGCTCAGTACCTTTATGGAAATACGTTAATACGTTCAATTCAAATATGAACATGAGAATTCAATAGCAGAACGACCAATCTGGAGAAGTTTTTCCCAAACAATTGCCTCTGGATACATTACATAAACTATAAATATTTGTCATTTTACTGAATCAAAGAACGAACTCTGGAAAAGATTTCCCACATATTGCTCAAAATTACAAAAATTATGTCTGGTTGAGCGAACGAGTTATATTGGCTACAAAATACGTTAACGTCAACGAAATGTATTTCCAAATTCGAAATAAGATGGCTGGCGAATTGATGATAATTGATTGATTTTGTCACTAACCAATATGATGTTGTCAACTACCCAATAGAATTCATAAATTCGCTGAAATTGCCCGGATTACTACCTCATAATCTGAAAATTAAGAATCAGTTCGGTAACAATTATGTTGCAGAATATAAATCAGCCACGTGTTTGTAATGGCATCCGACTTGTGGTGAAGAAATTAATGAACAGTGTCATCGAAGCCACAATTGACTGAAAATTTTTGAAAATGAAGTACAAAGGCGAAGACGTTTTGATTCCACGGATTCCTTTGATTCCATACGACATGCCATTTACCTTTTAACGGTTACAATTTCCAGGGAGGCTAGAATTCGCAATGTCGATAAATAAATCGTAAGGTCAATCGCTAAGTGTTTGTGGCATTCGTCTTGAAAATCATATTTTTCACATGGCCAATTGAATGTTGCCTGTTCCCGTGTCAGAATACCAACAAAACTATTCATATGCGCACCAGAAAATATATAAATGTTGTGTATCATAAGGCATTAGAATAATAAACAATATGTTACTGGAATATTTTTAAATTTATTATACCAATTGGAATTCAAATTTCATAGTTAAGACAGGACAACGTCTGTCTGGCCAGCTAGTAAAAAATATAAATCCCACCGCCGGTCTTGAGGTTTCTAGTGAGGGTGTACTTCACGGGTAGATTTTTTTTATTTATTTTACATCGCAACGCAAGCCGTGGTCAGCATCTAGCCTATTCCCTTTAAATATACAGTTAATTGTTATTAGCAATTTAAAGTGCTAATGTGGTGAAGTGATAATGATAATGAAGTGCTGATGAAGAATCTCGGCGGTGAAGAAAAACATTGTGAGGGAACATCAAACTAAACGAGAAATAAATAAAGATTGATGAATAAAAGTGTTTTTCTAAATAAATAAAAATATCCAATCGACTCTATACGCAATAGGATTGTACTGACGACCGTGTGTCATAATGGCCAGTGTGCTACGTCACGAGTCCTGGGTTATATTCCATATTATACGTATACCACATGTGGGGTACTTACGGTAACGAAGAAGATAATGACAAGTGATCTAAAGATATCATTGATCGCCCGTGTGGTCCTCGGGTCCTGGCGCAGGCTCTCGATGTGGTAACGAGCCTGGATGAACTCATCATCGTAACTGATGAAGCCGTAGAGAGCCGCGTACAGTAGCGAGAGGGCCAGGGTCTGGAGCATCAGTGGTTTGTTTCTAAGCACGCGGCACAGCGATGCACGTAAGCCTATTGGGACGAATGTATGTAATACTGCGTTGAAATACAATGAACTTAATATATTCACACATCTGTAGTGAGTTGATTTCAACCTGTTAGTAATGCGCTTGCCATTCGTACCAAAATTCACGTGGCTCTCAACATGTTAAACAAACATCGAGACCTACCAGCATCTTTATGCTCCACCGTATCTTCGTCCTTCGTGAACTGCGACATTCTCTTCGGAAAGAGAGTGAACAGTGCAGAGAACATGAGCGTGAGCATACAGAGTGCGAGGTGGGCGTGCCACCAGGTCTCTTCCACCGCTCCCGGTCGGAGCCAGCTCTCACCGTTCAGACCCAGGGACAGCCGAATGGTGATTAGGATACCTTTAAAACATATTAAAAGTCAAAATTAAAATGACTTTATTTTACTTTTTAAACAAAATAAAATTTACCACTAGCTAGATGGTGCTAGAAAAAATATTTCGTTGACTTGTAAAGTCCGCTAAGTGCCGTAAGTGAATTCGCATGGTGGACTATGCTCTAAAACACCCTCTCCGCTGGGGGTTCTTTCTGCCGTGGGATTTATATATATGTATATGCAGTTAATTTATTTTTAAAGTAAAAAGTCCTTTAGAAAGGACTAAGCTGTAGAATTTATTTGTTGGAGACTGCAGTCCCAACCACATTAATACCCATACTACAGATCTCTAAGCCCCCACCCGCCCAGGCAACCCTCCAACATAAGGGTCCAACATATGAGGTCGTAAAACAATTTAACTCATTACATCTTTACGTATATAAGTGTTATATATTTATAGTATATATTTGTGTTTATGTATACCATAAAAATAAGGTCCATTTTGGGGCTCGTGATCATCCAGGTAGGTGAGCCCGTGCGCCCAGATACTGATCATGGTTAAGGCACAGAAGATGGCTGTGATGACGAGGAATACAGTCCGAGCCGTGATGTAAACATCTTCGCCGGTGGTGTTAGGGACATACGCTGAGATCGTGCCTCCCCCGCAAAGCTCTGGAAGGTAAGATAGAAGCTTAAAATACCAGTAAATAGTTTAAAGTAAAGTAGTTACTATGCTATAGCTCTGAAGAATAGGCCCTGTCTGTCGTATAAGGCCATTAAGCTGAGCAGATTGGGACCTGAGGTCCACCAGAGTGAATCTGTTGAGGACCTCAGGACCACTCCAGTAGCTGAGTCAGGGGGCTAACTTATGCTCAGTGCAGAGCATCGGTGTGTTCCATGGGTGATCTCAAAGCCCCTCCTAATGCTCTAAGGGTGGCCACTGAGTGAGTGTGACTTTATAAAAATTTCACGTAATCCTGTTTTCTGCCACGAGGCATGAGTTCTTTTGCTAGATATCCTCCACGATAGTTAATAAGGTATATACAATATTCTAATAAAGCACTGCTGTAACTAGATAATTAGTTTTAATAACTTGGCTAGACCGGGTAAGGACCACGTTTTCTGAGATTTCTAGTGAAGGACTTTGAATACTAAGATGGACTGCCTGTCCATCTTAGTATAAGCTTAGTAAAAGCGAAAAAAGTCACCTCAACGCTCTCTAATATATAGTATTATCATGACGACGAAGGCTATATCTACTGGTTGTTTCCACTTTACTTTTAATGTGCAAGATATCTTAAAATGCCGTATATAATACATACGGCACTATGAAGTATCTCGCTGTACAAACACAGAGGCATTCGCACAAGATGAAAATTTCATTCTCGAAGAAAGGTTGAGATGCAATGTTGGTGGTTGACGGAATCAAAATTGTTCCTTGCCCAGGTATCAAACCAAGGACCTGCTCATTCAGGAGTACCCATTTCTAATAGCAGTACAATAATATTATAATTACTTACCGACCGCCAAAGAATTGGACTCTGCGTACGGGAATGCAAGCACAATTAAGCCTGAAGCTGCGGTAATCCCTAGGCATCCGGACAACGCCAGGTGCCTCCAGGATCTTCCCCACCAGCTCAACGCGGCACCTAGAAGGAACTCAGCGCCTGCTGATGCTACCTTTACCCAATCTGAGGAGTTAAAATTGTTCGATAACTAAGCTTTGGTGCAAGTATCTTATGATTTTAATCTTGCCATCCTTTCTATCCGACGGATTTCCATAATTTCATGCAAAAACTTTTTTTTAATGATTTAATTTGGCCTCTTCGGAACGCAGAAGGATTGGGATGATTTACTTGCGTCAATGTTTCCATCCTGTTACGTTGTGAGCGTGCTCAGAAAAATTGAAGTGAGCAAATAAATTCAACTTTATATTCTAAGTTACTTCGCCAATTAACACAATGGTTGTTACAAATTATCTAAATACAGAAGTATAATGTATTTTTATTAATGTACACTTCAACTAACGTAGACGGCGGTCCATGGCATACGCATCAATCCTATCCCAAATTCTTCCACACAGTCTACTCCCTCTATCTAATATTAATCAGCAGTTAAATTGTAACAGAGCTGAGGTAGCTCCATGTCTAAACGCTCGCTTTTAATTCACGCGACTCGAGAAAACCGTATTCGTTCCCCAGTCAGGGCATCAATGAAAAACTATTATTATCCCTAATAGTATATTACTAGTGTTTATCTCTGTACATACCTTCATTGATTGAACGTAAAAACCCAGTTCCAGCGTTCCTCCGAAGCAGAAGGTATACGTTGACCTCCAGCAGGATGACGATCAGCAGTGCCCCCTGCAGTATCAGTCCGAAGAGGGGGACGGTCAGGACATAAGTGCGAAGGAAGTGCCATAACTTCTTACATCCTGGAACGTTCATCTATTTTAATTTAATTGAAATTGAGAAACGAGCACACAGCTCACTTGACGGTTAGGGATTCCTGTGGCCCATGACACTCAAATTTATCCTCGATAAGGAATTTACGTTGTCATACCTGAGGACGAAGGCAGAATGCCTCGTCATCAATAATAAAGGTCTCCGCATCCTTACTCACCTGTCTAAACAGCAGAGTTATGCTTCTATATTACCATGGTATTCTTAGTGTGTGTTCCTCTCGAGCCAACCACTGTGAAATTCCTTTACTAAATGGATTATATTATTGCTGACGAGTAATTGAACATTAGGCTATCTCCATATTAATCAATCCTCAATAAATATTCAAGTCGCACATACGTGATCAGCCCTAAGGATTGAAATGGAATAATCTCCTTTTACTTTGTACTTGGGTTCCCAGATTGTAGACTTATCGAACGAAACGTCGCATTATGACTATATTCTATTTGATAACTGAAAACGCTAGAGAAATGGTGGAGTCTAAGACCGCATCCTTTGCCATTAGATGAACTGTTTGTCCAATTGTCATATCCTAATTTGATAAAAATGAGGAATTGCATTCAAGATCCTAGACTTAGCAGCCAGTTACTCTGAATGAGGCTACGATGACGTCATGCTGATGTAGAAACAGAATGTTCTGTCATTCATAGCAAACATGATCACCAATAAATAATAATAATAAGTATAATAATAATAATAATAAGTACTGAGAAATCAAAAGACTAAATATTTGTCTAACTGATTGCTATTTTAACTATATTCTATAATAATTTTAAATAATAATAAATTAACTTATTATTATTACATACTACCCGCAAGAGTTAACTTGAGACTTCGCTTGGATGACGTAAGAGCGAGGTACTGACCCACAAAAAATATCGTCTATTTGTCGAATTTTATTTTATGGTTAATTGTATTGGACTTATAATAGTGTTGTGTATGATTAATTATACACAACAATTATACAAGCAGAAAATTTAAAAGTTTTTTTACATAGTTAAACTATTTACTTATATTTATCTATATATTGTATTCCAGATAATTCGCAGTCGATGTCACTGTCATTGTCTGTACAGTAGCTGTCACAATCTGAATCACTCTCATATCCTAATTGAATGATTAGTTCCTGTACGTGTGTTTCATGGATTCGATCTTTTACTCAATATTCTCTGCGTAATACATCTACGTGATTGTGTATAGTCTTACCCATGTTTACATAAAACTACCAAACTGATACAATCAGGTAAAAAAAACAAACGAAACCAAACGCACGTACCACGTTAATTGTGAGATTGCTAACGGTACTGATGCGTCGACGGCGAGAGCAGTTACCGTTAGCAAGAAGGTGGGGGTCGGAAGGGGTGCGTGCATTCCGCTCAGGTCTCAAGTTAACTCTTGCGGGTTATAAATAGTAACAACAGTTAGGTACCCCCTTCGGGCGTGCAATATGACGATGAGGAATACAACTGTGTATATAGCATTAAGAAACTGTACAAATACAACGAAACAACATTTGGGAACGTCTATCAACAATAATATAATGTAGCTATAACTATATCTTGTAAAACAAAGTCGCCTTTTGCCCTAGATCATTCTCATTATCACACAAAAATCATTTCACATATCGTACCCTTGGCCAAGGGTCACACCTTAGTTTGTATGTACCTATTTATATATAGATCCCAGTAATAATAAGCGATATAATAATAAATAATAAGCGGATGGATGACCCGAACGTTAGTTCAGTTCTATTTGAGCTACTGAGGTGATAACTTGGACAAGCGATATTCTAGCGAACTGCTCGAGCCGTCATCTTGCTTTGTGACTTTGTGTGCATCTTGCATTATTGAACGAAAAGTAAACAAAAATGATGTCTGGTGGAAAGAAACGAAAAGTAAAACAGATGCTCAACTGGCTATATTTATTCGAGGTGTTGATAACGAGTTCACTGTTACTGAGGAATTGCTTGCTTTACAGCCGCTAAAAGGAAAGAAAGGAAAGGATATTTTTATTGAAGTTCAAATGGTACTCACAAGCGTTTCAGATCAAACTACTTTAAAAATAGTTTATTTTAATTTTTTATTTAAATCGTTGTTTTTTTTGGAAACTTTAATTTTCTTTTTAATTTTGCATTCTATTGATTTTTTAAAATTTTATTCTATTCTTATTTCTCATTTAGTGAACCTTATGTTTCTTTTGAGATTATAATATCGTCAACCAGAATGCTGTAATGAGATGAGGAGCATAACAGGAGGATAGGGAGAAGAAAAAAGTCTAATATAATAAACCAGTAATCAGGTACCAGCAGAATACCAGTGTTGGCCTAGGTCAACAAAATGCTGAGCAAAGTAACCTTATTGATCCAGCATCGTCGTTATGGTTTTTTGGTACGAGTGTATTATGCATCTAATACATAAATATTTTTTTACACTTATTTCATTTAATTTATTGTTTTACTGAATAACATATTTTATTTTGTTTCCTTTGTGTGTACATTTCTTTTATGATTTGTTTTTCATGTTTGTATTTATTGTTTAATTCTTCTTTATTTAATTTTTGTATTATTGGTGCTGGATCGATTAAATGAGTTATTATTATTATTATTATTAAATACAATGATGCGTTCTGGATACAAGGAGTATTGTTTATCGTAAAGCAAGACCTCCTGATCCGCTAAAGGTAGAAAATATCACCTAAATTATCTTGTTTCATATATCTTGAACGCGCACAAAGAGCAGTTTTAAAAGTGTGTCTTTTAAGCCTTTTCGTAACCCTACAAGAGATCTCTATTAACACTGTGAAGTCCTCACCGTGGGGCAAATGTTCATACTGCAAATTATACCACGATAATATTTGTTTATCTTCAAATGCACACCTTCTCGACAAAATTATTATTATTTATTTTTTTATAGTATAGGTGGCAAACGAGCATGCAGCCCAACTGATGATAAGTTACTGCCGCCCATGAACATCCCCAAGAGTCGCAAATGCGTTGCCGGACTTTCAGGAAGGTGTAGGTCCTTTTCTTGAAGGTTTCTAAGTCGTATCGGTTAGGAAACACCGCTAGCGACAGCTGATTCCACAGAGTAGTTGTGCGTGGCAGGAAATTACGCGTTTAGCGCACAGTGGTGGATTGCCTACCATGCCAACGAGATGATGAAGATGTAATTATAATACCTCCTTCATAAAGCTTTGGGCATATCTCGAGCCTTGGGTTTTTCAGACGCTTATTAAGAAAATGCACTGTTAACCGTAATTCTGCAAATGATGGGTAAACATTTTTTGCCACCTCTTTTATCTTCAAAGCTAGTTATGGAAGCACGGCCCGTACACATTGTGCGTAACGTAAAAGCTCACCTGCAGTGCTTTCATAACAGAGCATTATTATGTTCCCACTTAGATTAAGTTAAACATCTTAACGTGTAGTTTTAAGGAAGAGATTGTACATTTGTTATTGGCATCCCACTATGGCAACACGCCAATTAACTTAGTTTCTAATTAAGTTTAGTCTTTTATTTTTAAAAAAGTCCATACGACGGTCCCGAAACTTGATCAGCTTGAATCTTCACTAAATCGTACGATAAACGATCCTCAGTTATTTTTAAATTATGCAAAAGTTTATATATCTCGGTTGGTCCGTGATCGAAGCAATGAAGCGCAATTACTCTGCGACTGTGATTTTCGGTTGCGTCCACTCCATTTTTTCTAATTGGAACAAAGTCAATTTATATTTTTAAATTTAATAAGGTGCTAAGGTACTTTCCTTATTGAAAAGTAATCCATAAATTTCTGGCAAGTATAATGGATTCTTGCATCTCTATTGCCCATTGAAACGTAGAACGATGGACCCCATTAGATGGAGTGACGACCTATGCAAGTCTGCGGGAAGTCGATGGATGCAGGTTGTAGATCGCAATCCAATATAGCATTAAACATCCATAGCAATTAAATAAGCTAACGAAGAACTCATGACCGGATTACATTGCACAGAATTTCCATTTTAGATTTCACATTAATAATATTACGTATTACAAATTGAGTGTAGTAATCAACTACAACTGTGATTGAAGAAGTACATTCGGTGTCATTCCTGAGGACAGAGATATAATGGATGGAACCTTTTTACCGGGACCTCTGATCCAGTCACGCTGTTGTTTCCCCGATCGAGCCGATCTATTCGTTGCATCTAGTTTACCGCATAGTGGCTTGACCATTGCTTGCAATCGAAATAATGACTCACAGCCGTACATTATCATATTATAAATCTTGTTGCTTAAACTTTGATCGATAGATAATGATCATTCAACTTAATCACACGTGCTCGATAAAATTCAGTCATTACAATGTAAGATTCGAGGATTTTTATTGTTAAGATTTTAGATATCTTGCAAACAAAACAAACTATGATAATGTTTATTATTTTTAATAATGTTTATTTCCTGGCCACTTTGTAAAGATAGAGATTTTTATACCTGCCTTAACATCAACATACACACATGATTTTTTGTGCACAGCACCTTTCCCTCCCCTTCTTTTATAATTATAAAATATAAATACTAAATGAAGGTACGACAACTTACATAGGCTAGATTTGCTTGCTGTTGAAATTCGACCAATATTTTACCTGCCTTAAGAGACACATATATTTTATGTGATCAGGTACCTTTCGAATGATTTAAGTTTAATTCCGCTCCTTCTTTAATTAATACTAAATTATCGTATTAATGTATGGACTAGAGTCTTGCTTCTGGTTGAAATTCTACCAACATTTTACTTGCCTTAAGAGCAATATACACAACATGTTTTTTTTTAGTTCATGAGTTGAAGACCGATTGTAATAGCATAGTTTTTTTTTAATATTTATATATTTTTTTATTATAGCAAAGTTTGTATGCATCATCCATTCTGCCATCAATGCGTGTGGTTGCTACATTAAAAAAATATATACCATTGTATGTTTGCGTCTACCAACATTATTTCTAACTTCGGCGTTGACTGACAGAGAATGACACTGGGCGGCTTATGAATCTTATTTAAGGGACAAAGCGATAAAATAAATAGATGAATAAGAAATTAATTATAGAACACAAAATTCAAGTTAAAATCAATTTTGTAAACATTGAAGTCTCTTCCCTGGAGGTATTCTAAATTAAACTGCCTTTTGTAATTTGCGATACATTCAACTAAAAGAGTCGTGATAGCTCAGTGCCTAAACTGTCGCTATTAATTTCACGGTACGCGAGCAAACCGAGTTCGATGCCGTACTTGCACCAACGAGGTTGTTAGTTTAAGTACTGGTTTACCACGTACTAGGCAGTGAATAAAACATCAATAAAAAATGTGATGGGCTTGATATACAGACAGGCTTTTATTTATATATATTTATATATATATATATATATACATATATATATATATACATATATATATATATATATATATATATATGTATACAGGTTATTTACTTACTGAATTTATGATTGTTTCGTAGTGTAAATAAACACATACTCAGTTTTGTTTGGTTATTATTATTTCGTATATACTCGTATATAATACAACAAATACATACGTCGATCAAATAACAAACGAACTTACCAGAAATGCTGTTAAAAGTAGTCATATTTAATCTTCTATTTCTTCATTAATCATAAAAAATATTGTTATACGGAGTATTCAATTAATTTTATATTTATAGAATAATTAACAATTTTTGTTTTTATTGAATACAATAACATAGCATATCATATATGTTTTTCATTGATTTTATTTAAACAAAGAACACTTTTAACATTGGTTATGGACGGTAACCAAATCACTAATTTCGTTTTGTACTAAAACAAAAATATACCAAAACGCGCACATATCGACTTGTGGTAAGGATATTTAGTGATATGTTTATCATCAGCTGTAATCTTGATATGTATTTAGGGTTCCGCGTAGAAATTATAAACGTGTGTATGGTACGATATTAAATATATATTTTTTATAATAAGGATGGCAAAAGACGCCTGATGGTAAGTGATTATTGTGGTCCACGAAATGTACATCCATCCTTAGCAATGTTTCAGGATGCGCATGCGTCGTCACCCTTTAAGAATCAGATGGAATGCCTCGTTACTTGTAGTTGGATTTCCGGATCCCTACACTTATTTCACACTGACACTGTGAGGGCATGGTCCCCCTACGGTCAAGCCGAAGTATAGAGCAAGAACATGTTTAGAGGTTTCAACAGATGACAGGGTTCTTACGGCGATAGAGTTGGCTACCGCTTTATACTGCTAGATATTGATGTACATATTTTAGACTTGGCTCATGGTCGTATTATCTATATATATATTAGGTGGTTATCAGGGGACTGATAAGAAAATGATGACGCCTGCTGGAATTCTGTAGATTTTTGAATGAATAGGCATATTGCGTACACTTTAATATCAATCTGTCGGATAAATCTTACCTAATCACTGGCTTCATTAGAAAATAAATAGATAACACTAGACCAAGTGAAGTTATCAAGAAAAAAAAATTAGGATGCCATGACCACGCTCACATGTAGAGATGCTCACGAAGATATGGAAAGATCACCGCATGACTAAAAACACCAAGGTTCGCCTAATGAAATGCTTAATATTCCCTATTTAGGAAAATAGTAATTTATACAGGAGTATGAATTAGAAACATGGAACGACGCTCCATCAAAGACATCGTAAAAGAGTGACGACTATGAGATGTGATGCACAGAGTCGCTTAGAGCCGCACTAACATTCCCATGAAAGAACTTAACATCATAGAAAGGCTTTCGTCCGTTGTGCAAGTGCGAATCTTTTTCGAATGTCCACGGTCGGCGGTAATCACTTACCATCGGGTGAGCTGCTTGCTCGTTTGCCACCTATTCTGTAAAAGAAAAAGAAGAAAAAACAGAAGAGGAACCTGAATGTTTTATTCAATTTTAATATATACAGTAAGTTAGTAACAGCCTATGTGTACAGAATCTGCCTTGTGTCTCCACCGCGCTCTGGCGAACTTCCCACGTCAGCGAAATTATTTTTTATATTACGATGTATTTCTTCACCCCCGAACACGTGGTGAACGGCATTTAAAATATACAGAACCAACAAAATTAATAGCGTCCATACAACTACGAATAATTTGTTACTCCGTGTAGAAACAAGTGACAGCAAACGATCTCAACGTGATAGTGCTTATCTATGATGCGAAAATTAAAGGAGGGCGTAGATTTACAAAATATTAGCATAAAAAGCAGCACAGCGCTGCCATTTAGCGCTGTAGCAGCTCGCAGCCAGAGGTCATCAGTAACATGAAAGACATCTTTGTATATTTTTAGTCACAAAATGTTTACAACCAGTATTAACTCATAATTGTTTTGGTGTATTTCGATCAGGAGGCGTTTCTCTTGCCTATTACTACTGAATATTTCATTCTTTTTGTTTTTTCTATCTATTACGAGACAACAGTTGACAAAATGGTACAAAATACACTCACAACAGGTATTATATAAACTTAACCTTTTATACTCAATATCTTTTGTGTATCGTTACTTTTAATTTTATTCTACACTGAAATATTACATAAAACTACGTAACATTATCGATACTTAAATGAACAAATTTCCTAAATTTAGGAAGAGTGCGTGAATATGTGGACTGACAAAGTTCAAAAGTTTACATAGCCTAGACACAGCCAAATTAGAGTCATAAATTGTTCCTATTAAGGCAGTATGGCTTTAATTTGGAAAGGAGGGATTATGAGGAGCAAATTTTAAATTATATTACAATTTCAAGATAACCAAAAGTTCTTTTATCTTTGGGATTTTTGTACATATCGAACCATGGATAAATCGCACAAATTCACAATAGGATCGCAAACAAATTTATTTAAATTTGAATAGGACAACGTATGGGTGAGGTAGTATAAAAGAAAACTAAGTGAAATTCTCGACATTAAAATAAATAAACCTAAATTTAGGAAGAAGAAAGAGAAGAAGAAGAGTCCGCGCATTTACCTTGATTAAGAGATTTTGACACAGCCTTAACTTAGAGCCATAAACTGTTTTGCTTACAGGGGTAGCATGACTTAATTTGAGAACAAGGGATTCTGGGGAGTACTCTTTCGTCGACGTCTACTTTTCTTAATCTACCGCTCATCTTGTGGACTTTCTGCTCAGTTATTGTATCAGAATGCAGGATTAGGGGTTGTTACTATATCAATGTTAGTAGAAAGAGAAATATTTGGATTAAACTCATTGCATGTTTTTACTATTGAATATACATCAAGATTGGTTTTTATAAAAGCGTGTAAAAGTTTTTATTCGATTCACGTGGAGTTTTGATGGGAACTGCTAATGAAGCCATAAGAGTATCACAACTATTTGGATATATAAGAAGACTCTCTGAGGATTTAAAATTGATGCACACCAAGTTTATATTATTTAATATTAATTTTTGAAGTCAGTAAGAATATGCATGTGTGATTTGTAGTCAATTCTATGATGATCGTTATGGTTTTAACCTGGTCGATTTCATAGTACTATTTGGGTACTCTGTCAGAGTGCGGTTCTCCTCTAACCGACCGACGATTCATCACCGTTAACTTTCACAAACGGTGTTTACGGAGGGACACTAATTCACGAATGATAGTTTTCAATGCAGATCCAATACTCAGTTCTCGTTAAAGCTCTACATATGCGTCTTGTCGTTTTCACAAATATTTTTTTCTACAACTTGAATATTTCCATGAGTAACCGCAGTTGACTGCCGACATGTATTCACCTAATCTACAAAGCTTCCATGTCCTATTTTAAACTCAGCTAACCAAATAAAAATTGTTACCCGTTACCAAGTAGACCCACTAGAAGTTGTGGCTAAAAGTTAAAAGATCTTCTTGCGATTTGTGAGAAGTCTGTTTTGATTGTTTCTGAAAAAATACATTTAAAAAAAATCGAATCAATGAGTGTTCCATTTCATCATCAAATAATTAGCCTCTATTATGGTGTATAACTTGCCAGTGCCTTATAATCAAAGAATATATAATTTTATCATGATGACCTGCGGGCATGGGCAACTAAATAATTGATTTCGGCTTCAATTAAATTCTATTGTAACTTTAAATGCTTATTTACTACAAGCTTAATTGTGAGGGGATACATTTATGTTAGGAAAGCTACACGTTTGAGAAATATAATAGTTAATGCTCCGAAAGTATCTTCTCAGAGGACGTTTATGCCCAGTTTTGAGACCATTGAGTATGTCTATTCTCTTATACTTATTTTGTCATGAACCTCATATTACAAACCTATATATAAAATAAATAAATAAATAAATAAGCCTTTTATTTGACACTTAGTAAATTTAAACATTTAACATATTCAGAAGTTTAGAGTATTTTTAGTATACAATATTTTAATTTATCAATACTTATACTTGAATGCGGAAAATGAAAATTATCAGGAATTGAATTGATTTTTTTTAAAATATTAAATTTATATTATTATAGAATTATTAGGATTTAATTGATTTTAAATTAGCATGAACCCCTCTATTTGAGGGTAAAGGCCTCCTCCAAAGATACCCAGTAGTCTCTATCTGTGGCGCCTTCTTTCCACATTTTTCCAGCCGTCCCTTCAATGTCGTCAGCCCATCTGCTCCTAGGTTTTCCTCTTTTTCTATTGC
This sequence comes from Teinopalpus imperialis, assembly GCA_029286865.1. Lineage (NCBI taxonomy): Eukaryota > Metazoa > Arthropoda > Insecta > Lepidoptera > Papilionidae > Teinopalpus > Teinopalpus imperialis. The sequence goes on from JAGSMU010000017.1 coordinate 67,169, forward strand.
CCCGGGGCCCTGGCCATGACGTCAGCCAAGAATTCCATCTATCGTCGCTCATTCTCGCTACGTGGCCCGCCCAACGCCATTTAAATCTCAAAGCATAGTTAAGTGCATCTATTACTCTTATAGTAGAGCTGCGAATTTTTAGAATTTTTCTAATTTTCATCAGGCTTCTCTCCATGCTCCGTTGGCATGAGTTTATTTTGTTTTTAACCTCTCGTGTGAATTTCCATGTTTGGCAAGCGTATGTGAGTGACGGTAGGAGGCAGGTATTCATGACGGTTCTTTTAATTTTGATAGGCATTTGACTTTTGAAAATTTCTTTTAAACTCCAATATTTTTTCCATGTCCTTTTATCCTTCTTTCAATTTCCAGGTCGTTACTTTTATTTTCGAAAGAGAGTTGTTTGTCTAGATAAATGTATGCGTTGACGAATTCTATAGAAGTATTATCAACTTTTATTTCTTTTGTCAATGAATTTGTCATCACTTTTGTTTTGTTGTAGTTGATTTCTAGGCCCGATCGTCTGCTAGATTGTTGTAGTGTATCTATCATGTGTTCTAGTTCTACGCTGTTCTCAGATAGTAAGACGAGATCGTCAGCGAATCTTAAATGATTATGTACTTTCCTTTTATATTTAAGCCCATCTCATTCCAATTTAGTTTATTTATTATGGACTCTAATACCGAGATGAAAATTGTTGGTGAAAGAGAGTCCCCCTGTCTAACTCCCCTTTTAATTGGAATGGGGGTTCCAGTGGTCTCTAGCCTCACTCTGCTAGTGCTGTTTTCATAGATATATTTTAACACTTTGATGTATTTAGCCTCTACATTTTGAGAGTTAAGGGCTTCCCATATTGAAGAATGGAGTATAGTGTCGAAGGCTTTTTGGTAATCTATGAATCCTATGTAGAGTGGTCGTTGGAATTCCTGGTATTTCTCAATAAGTAGTTCCACAGAGTGAATGTGATCCACTGTTGAGTAACCTTTCCTAAAGCCTGCTTGTTCCATTGGCTGGCATGAATCAAGTGTAGCGCTAATTCTATTTTTTATGATTGAAGAGAAAAGTTTATATAACGACGGCAGAAGGCTGATGGGTCTGTATTGTTTATATCGTTAGGATCGCCCTTTTTATATAGCAATATAATCTCTGACTCTGACCACTGTAGTGTTGTAGAGGTGTCTAGTATTTTGTTGAAGAGAATCACCAATGGTTTGGCCAGGATTGTGTAAGCTTCTTTTATTGATTCATCTGTTTTGTCCCGGACATTTTTCTGATTTTAGGCGCTTAATTTCGCAAACGATTTCGGATAGTCTTAATGGGTTTACTTCTGTGATGTTAGTTTCAGGTGTATAGCGCTTTCGTTGTCTAATTCTGGGGTATCATATAATGTTTTGTAAGACTTAGTAGCTATGTTGAGTATATTTATTCTATTGAGTGTGACTCTATCCGATTCGCAGAGGCCCTCTATCCATGATTTGTGAGATCTTAGTGCTTTGTATGCACTTTTTAAGCTCCATGAAGTGTTAAGATGACTTTCTATGGTTTGTCTTCGATGGTCTTTGTAGTCTTGTCGTATGTACTTACTTATCAGTTTGTAGAGGGCACTTAATTCGTTTTTCATTTCTCTTGATTTAGGTTTCGTCTTTTGTAGATCTTTTCTGCGTGTTATTAATCTTCTTGTGCGTTCAGATATAGCGCTGTAATTTTTATTTCTAGGTGGTAGAGCCATTTTCAAACTATTTTCTATAGCGGCTGTAATTTTATTGTAGTGAATCTGGACTGTGTCGCTTTCATGGTTGTCAAGAGACTCTTGATAATTACTCAGTGTTTCTAAATACTTAGAAATTTCTGCATGACTTTTTAATATGTTTTTTGAGTAACCTGAGTAGTTGTTTCTTCTTTTTTTGGTACATTTTATGTTGAAAGTTGCTCTTACGCACCTGTGATCTGACGGATATTGAATATTTAGCAAACAAACCTATATATACTCACCAAAAATTCCCAATCGTTATGTTTTCGTAATTTATACACACACGCATACTTAATTTAATATTACTTTACGACTGTTTCAACATCTCATAAGATAACAAGTACGATAAAAACGCTAATCAACTCTTTGCACAAGGTTACTTAGTTCATTAACAATGAACAACTCCTTCCTTGTCACAGAAGTCGACGATTCAGAAATTATTGAACGTCTTGATATTTGAAGATCCGTATGCTGGCCGCATGAGGGTGTCCACTCACTCAGCGATATGTCTGGAGGGCCATGTTCGGTGTTTCTCCATGTGATAAAAAAGTAATCTGCATAAGAACTAAGGTAACCGACATAGATCAAAGGATCTGCTGTAGTGGGAATAGGTCGGAAATAGGGCTATAGCTCGTACAAAACACACACAGGAAGCGTCAATAGTCTAATAGTTTAACGTAGGGTACGGTCTGCCAACCAATGTATTATAGTTATATGACTTTAATGACTAGAATATAGTATAATACATAGTTTTACATTTAGAGCGTCTATCAAAATATCAAGGACATGTCTATATAGTATAAGCCATTGATGAAGGTTGTGTTCACGTCGTCGCAATTCAAAAAGGTGAAAGTTCGGGATCTATTTCTCAACAGATTGGCACAATCATCTCAATATTAAATAATTATATATTATTTATATGTATTTTTTATATGTCTAAATATATACGTATATATTGTTTGTTTATACAATATAATAGTATATTACGACAAGATTTTTAAGCATACACCTACCTCATTTCAACTCTGCATTAACCTAAGGTTGACTGGTAGAGAATGCCTAAGGCATTAAGTTCGCCTTTATATACATACTGTTTATTAAGCTTAAATTAATAAAGAAATAAATAAAAAAGTTTAAAATCACAATTTTTTGAATAATTTAAGTGCACGTAGTCCATCTCAGCCTGCCAAGAGTCCGCTGATAGAAATAAGCTTTCCCTATATATTGTGGCAAAGCATACCATCCTGAGCGGGCGTTCTACACACGATTGCTAGTTGCGAGGTTTATTAAATACAAATATAGATCAAACCTAGTCCAAATGGCTATTTTCATTAAAACTGTAACACGGGATAACGATATAACGTAATGATTCATAACCATTAGTCGAACTACTTTGATGTTTTTTTTCTTAGTATAGTCAAGTATAACATATAAGCATATATAGCAATAACATAACATATAAGTAAGAGAACTTGACGTTAGAAAATAGAATCTGACTTTAATTTATTTAAACGTTCCAAAATAGTATTTTTTAAAATATGTCCTGCATTCCTTACATCAAAAACTTCCCAACACTTTTTTTTTTTTCGGGCTCATGGCCGCTGTTAGGCCCAGGGCTTTTACAGTTTCACCGGGTTGAGAGGTGACCGAGCGCTTATGGCTCTCAGTCGAGACCTCTATATATGGGTAACCAGCGCAAGGGCTCCCGAGAGGGAGCCTCGGCTTGGACCGTTACCCTGTTTCGCGAGAGCGTCTGACTCAAGGGTGCGCGAGAGGGCCGAACCTCGGCTCGGTCAGTTGCTTCTGACAGAGAATTATCTTAATTAATATCACTATTATTATTAACTACCTGTACCACGCTACCACTTCAGAATGCGTGGGCGCTGGAGAAGAAGTGGCGCAAGAAACTCCAGTAACGCTTCTATCTGTATGGATTGGAGAGTACCGGCCAGTGACATGGTGGTATCGCGAATAACTTTATTTGCGACGCCCTCGCCGTCGGCGGGGGTGATATGAGGGTGCAATGTATGTGTGTTGTGTTTTATGAAGGGCTTGGGCCCTGGTGGTTGCGTCGTCAGTGTCGTCGAGGCCTCGGTCTCCTACGGACGCGGGTAAATCTGTGATTCGCGACGGGATTGTAAGTGGCGGCACTTACAATCAAAGGGTTTCGGTGTGTGACGGCAGAGTGGAAATATCGGCGAGAAGCCTGCTTTAGTTACTGAGCTATGGTCGGCAGCTCAAGATCTATGTGTAGATTTTCGTTACGCAAGAACCACGGCGCACCGGTGGCCTTGCGCATGAAATGATTTTGTATTACCTGAAGTCGGTGAATGTGACGCGGGGAGGCATGTGCAAAGACGGGGCTTGCGTATGTCATTATGGGTCGGATGCACGCTTTGTATAGTGTAATTTTATTACGCAGGGACATTTTGCTATTTGTATTAAGTAACGGGTGCAAACGACCTAGGACGAACGCTGCTCGATTCCGTACGCCTAAGTATTTGACTATCTTTTCCCAGGGGATTGGACGATCAAATAACTCTATAGTTTGGAGATGCGGCGTTTTTTTGCGCCGAGAGAAGTACATGGCTGCACTTTTGGTGGGGTTAAACTCGATCCTCCATTTCCGAAACCATTTCCCTAAGGTGTTGGCTGCAGATTGGTGGCGTTTACAAATAGCGTCTGGTTTAAATCCAGACACGTAGAGGCCAGTGTCATCGGCGAAAAGGGCTAGCTCTACACCGTGAGTGCGCGGTATGTCGTTGGTGTAGAGTGTGTATAAAGTAGGACCTAGGACGGAGCCTTGTGGTACTCCGGCACAAATGGGGTGAACCTCGGAACGCTTTCCCTCGACGCGGTAACGAAAGGTTCGATTTCGGAGAAAATCTCGTATGATAAGTACGAGTCGATCTGGTACACCGAGCTCATATAGTTTGTATATAAGCCCGTTGTGCCAGACCTTGTCGAAAGCTTTCGCCACATCGAGAAAAAGTGCCCCAGTTTGGTAGCCCTGAAGAAATTTTCTGAGGATGTGCTCCGTGATGCGGTGCACATGATGTGTGCATGAGTGTTGGGTGCGAAACCCGAACTGCTCATTGATTGGCAGCCCTCGGGACAGCATGAAGTCCTTGAGGCGGGCGAGGATGAGCCTTTCGTATACCTTACCCAAGACTTTGAGCAGGCTTATGGGTCGATAGGCTGATGGATCGGTTGGATGTTTTGAGGGCTTGAGAATCCCTATGACGTCGGCTTCCTTTCAGGTTTTCGGGAAGGTGCCTTTGGATATGGCCGCGTTGTAGATTATAACTAGTAGGTGTAAAATGGACATTTTCCAACACTTACGTAATATTTTTGTATTTTGTGTTGTTATTTTCTTTATTTTTTTAATTACGTGTATTTCTAATAGCCCTGTGGCCCATAAAGCTTTACCCAAAATCGACTCACAAGTAGAAGGCCCGCTGGTTAAGAAGACTAGGACGGAGCTGGCACGAAGACTGCAACAGAGAATGCGATTAGCGATCCGAGAGCCCCTCTTAAGAAGGTTTGAACCTCTACTCAGACTGCTATCGAATAAGAGACCAATGGTCCTAGATTCTATTGATGTTGACGCTGTTAGCCTATGCGACTCTTACAGCTTCATCGGACACAGGGCTCACGGAACTGAGGGGTCCGTGAGCTGGTTATAGAGTTTGGTTCTCTTACTTACACCGAAGCGCTCATACACTGAGCGTGTCGGTCTGCTCTGATAGACCAATGTTGTACAGCTCTCCGTTTATTTATCACGTTTGTTAGGACACTCTGATAGTGCGAATCACGCCTCTTGGGTCAATTTATATATATTTGTCTTTGCCTGCATCACACCAGGACCACCGTAGCTACTTTTCATTTCTGACTAACACACCCACAGAAACACACGCGTTACAGGTACACTAAAATATCGTTTTAAATATATTGTAACTAGAACTTCACTCATATTTAGGTCACTCTCTTCTTTTAGACTAATAATGTAATATTAATCCTGTGGGATTCTGTGAACTTTGTTGAAATAAATAAATTAATAAATGATTACGAGAATTTTTAAAACTTCGCATTATGCCACCACACGCCGAAGAAAACCAAATCTGTAAATACTCGTATGATAAAGATTTTTGAATCTACACTTTTTGAGTATTATTAAGTGCCTAGGAGCATCCTTTAAAGCCATTAATTACAATCTTAAGTGCTGAAATCTGCATGTCGAATATATATACACCAATTTTTGTTTTGTGTGAGTATTGCTTCTGGCCCAGAGACCCTTACAGCTTTATCTAATCAGACTCGCGAGCGGGAGGCCCGCTGAGTAGGGAGACAACGACGATGCTGTGAAGCTGGCGCGGAGACTGCTGCTGCACCACCGTTGCACACCGACCCCTGTGGACGAAGAACGTCGACGACAACAGAGGGGGCGATAATACGATCCGAGGGCCCCTCATCAAGGAGGCACGAGACCTCGATTCGGATCGCTATCTAAAGGGAGGACAGGTTCATATTTAGAAGCGGCCTAGAACATGAGTAAATCGCGTGTAAGCCGCTGTGCGAGGAAGACGACGTCGCGCTATCCGTCGAGTGCGGTGTGTCGTGTCAGAATTTACGTGTATTGATTGTGTAATGTTGGTGTGTGTGCGCGTCGGTGACGTTAGTCGGTCCGCGGTTAAGCCCCTGCCGCTCGGCGTGGACGAGACTGTGTCAAAGTTAGTGTTTGCCGTCAGAATATCATCAGGCGTTATGATTGCGTATTTAGGACGACTTTTGTTACGAGGGGTGTCCCTCACGGGGGTGTAGTCACCTGCTGCTACCACTAACGGGTTAGGGTGATTTACAGTTGAATTGAAAGAATATTGGATTATTTGTTCTTAAAACATAATTGAAAAAAAACTATGTAGCGCCATCTAGTGTAGATTCTATTTATCATAACGGACTGTGATTGTATTGATTTATAGTTCCTAATCATACGATAAGTGTGCTCGTTATGAAAACTTTCTTTCACAAACAGATGAAAAAAATAAAAATACGAAATGTTTATCTGTTTTCATCTTTATTTACTTCTGTGTTTTCCACGCCCTCACAGAATACCAGCGTAAAATAGCAACATAATGGTGCTGTGTTCGTCTGGTTAGTGGAGGGATCCGGAGACCTTTATTACTGGTGACCGGGCATTTCATCTCAGTCCTCAAGGGTAACAACGCGTCTGCATTATGATTATTCTTTGTCAAGTGTAGATGTCATGGGCAGCAGGAATCTCTTACCATAAGGTGATCTGAGTGCCCGTTTGGTACTCTCAATGTGATAAAAAAAATATCTCTTTCATATCCTGAAGCAAAAGTCAGCCCTTTTAAATATATTTCAAATCTACGGTCGCACCAGAGTTTTGAAGGTAAGGTTAATAAGGAAAAGAAAGAAAATAATTTATTAAATGCCATCGATTTTAGGACCGGCCAGCTTAGCTACAGCATCATAATTCTGCGGCGATAACATATCTGGTTTCCGTCTCTGGTCTCGTAGTGAACCGATATTTATGAGACTCATACTATCGTATCTTAAGGGTTCCCTTCATTTCTGTAAAGTTTATTTATAATATATTATATATAAATAATTTATAAATTAATAAAAATAACAAAATGTTTCTAAGTAATAAAATTATATATACAAATTACCTCCACGCGCGCGTTGGGCACTGAGAACGACGTATCGTCAACAGTTCCTAGTACGTACCGTCATTTTGTTACCTTTCCCCCGGATATTTTTTTTTTTTTTTTTTAGCGTTGGGAAATGCCTACGCATACCCGCCCTCTAGTGGGCGAGGATGGGTTATGTCGGACTCGCACCGACTAAAACCCCACGGTGGTCACCACCAACGCTCGCGAGGGATCGCGGGATCTCCGTAAGGAACGCAACCGCAACCCCCTGCGCTTCACTGGGATAGCCCGTCCCGGGGGCGTGCGTGAAGATCGCATCCCCAGAACCCTCACGGAACTATCACGACGACACGGTACCACGTCGTGCCGTCGTCCTCTTCGGGGTCGCTCATACTGGACGGTCGGAGCCCCCACTCCGATCGTCAGCGACCCGTAGGGCCCCGTTTACGGTAGGGGATCACCGATAGGAGGGCCGTGTCGGCCCCGTTTCCGAGCAGGATCGGTCCTCTCTCTATCCTGCTCGGCAGCCTCCTTTCGGACCGGATCTACGACGTTATTGCGCATGCATTACATAGGACTAAGGGAGGAGACGACCAGGTGAGTGCCTCTGTGTTTGTACAAATTCTTACGACACTATAATAAGTCCTGTGGAGTTGATGTCATCATTATATACGTGGACATATTAATGTTGCTTATCAATTGCTGATTACGCTAAATTCTTTTGACTTGTTAGAGATAAAGGGGAAACAGAAAGCTGTTTACATGCTGATGATAAAACAATAGGGTATGCTTATTCGGGCTGGACATATAAATCGTAGAGCTATGGGCTCTACGAACTATATAGCCAATGGGGAAGTATAGTTCATGAGTGGCAACCTCGTATTAGCCATTGCAGTGTAGAACGACCACCTGCTGGAAATCACCTATGCAAGTGTACGGGAAATCGGTGCATGCAGGTGGCTCAAGAACGTCTCTATGGTCATCTGTTGGGCAGGCCTGTGTTCAGCAGTGGAATAATGATGGGCTGGAATGATAATGCTGATGATGCTTATCTGCGTATTTTCACAAAGGTATAGAAACGATACTGCTAGTTTCTCGTTACAACAGGAAATGAGTCGGCTAGACCGGAGCACGATAGAATACCAGCGTGGAACAGCAGTATAACGCTGCTGTGTTTCGTATGGTGAGTGTTGGGATCTTGAGACCCAGTCACTGGTGGCTACGGATTTCATCTCGGCCTTAAGAGATGACGAAGCTTGAATTATTGTTTAGCATGGATGTACGCATTTGTAGGCCACGGTTCTTAATCGCAGATAATCTATTCAACGGGTTACCTATGCGCTCAATGGTCTTCGACGAACATGCGTTATGATGCTATTATATATTACTGAGTGGTCCTTCTTTGGTTGAGCCGACCCATTCATGCAGAAGTTGTAAATAAACTGCAATGTGGTTTTACCACTGTTCAAAATAAATCTTTGTTTGATAAACAAAAAATAATCCATTAGACTCACATGGAATTTTTATCTTGAACTTAGTTTTGAAACATTATCAAATAGATAAGGTTATAAGCGATTGACACAATTTCCCTGAAAATAATATTATTTTTATGATATATTTTATCACTCATTGGCGTATTTCATAGTGCAGCTCCAGTTTCTACCTATTCAAGGTAAATTATAGAACCTTGTAAGACATATTTTCATTCGTTCTCCATAATAGATAATGTCCAGATAATATTATGATGAGTTGTTCGGATTAATTTCAGGTGCTGAGTTTAAACATCGTGAATCACATCAGAATTCAATATTTCATCCTCATCTCGTAGATTGGCGATCCACCACAGTGCGCTTTACGCGAAATTTTCTGCCACGCACAACTACTCTGTGAAATCAGCTGTAGCCAGCGGAATTTCCGATCGATACGACTTAGGGATCTTCAAGAAAAGAACCTACACTTTTCTCAAAGGCCGGCATAGTATCTGCGACTCCTCTGATATTGCGAATGTTCATGGGCAGCGGTAATCACTTACCATCAGGTGAGGTGATTGTTGGCCACCCATTCTATTAAAAAATATTGAACAGCCTGGACGCGTCAGTCTTGTAGGCGTTATCGGCGTAATTAGCTACAGGATTTTAATCAGGTTTTTTTCAATGGCTGGTCCTACTTCCAAGGAGAGTAAATGTATATAACATATAAATGTGTAGATTTTTTAACGGATATAAAATCTCGATACAGGGCTGATAAATATATTTTTATATCAGTATCAACATTAAAACCACGCGTTCACAGAATATCAGCATTTCTGTGTTTCGACTGTTGGAGAATTAATGTCACGATGTATGAATCAGGGGCCGCAGATGTAACTCACCCTCCAAATAAAATACCCCTATACAATGAAAAAATAACTGAAAGCTCCGCTTGCAATTTCAAAAGCTCTGAACATACATTGATTCCATTGCGGGTTCTAATTGTTCAGTTATAACAAATTCTCGTAGTGTCTTGCACTTTCCATATGGAACGTTCTTATTGTAAACATTACTTTGGAGACAATTTGTAAACATAATATGAAGAATAAAGATGTCGGGCAGCATTGGGTCATTAGCATTTTAGATGATGAAATGGTCTGTTGGTTATGAAGTCATCAGTTGGCGAAGAAATCCATGCATGCAAAATTAAACATATATGTTCTGCCATTTGACAGGAATATCTGAATCAACTTAGTCGGATCAAAGGCATTTGGTATATGCGATTGTTTTTACGCCATGATGCGGAAAAGATGCGCATCCCTAGTGCGCAGGGTGCGGGCCAGCCCCAACACCATTCTGGAGATGATTGCCTGTACACTAGATTGTAAGTATTTCAATCACTGCCTAAGGCTGCATGTGGTTGGGGATAATTGTATGTAACATTTTAGGAACGAAAATATCTATATGTATTGTTACTAACATAGTTATTGAGTGTCTTACTAACAAAATTATGAGCATAATATTTGAGCTTGAAATGAAGTTATTATTATTATTATTAGCTTATTATTAATTAAATGGCAATTGATCTTGAAATTGAAATTAAATTTAATCTATTAATTTAATTATCTCCTAAATGTATTTAACACGTGCATGCATTGAAAGTGTTAACATGAAGACCCAAACCTTAACTTCTCAGTTTCTTCGAACATACTGGACACATACCTCTGAATAAGTTCAGTTTTAAGCTTAAAGTGAAATTATCGAACTTTACTGAGTACAATATTATTAAGGAGCTACACTGAATTTTGTTTCTTGCTGCAGAATAAATGGGTTATTTCGACTGCGATAGGACTACGCCCTTATAGAATACCAATGTAAAATAGCATCATAATGTGCTGTTTTGTCTGGTGAGTGTAGGGATCGCTTTATTACTAGGGAGACCTTTATTACTCATGACATCGCATCGGCATTATTGTATCACTTTCAAGGATGAATGTAGATGTCATGGGCCGCAGAAGTCGCTTACTATCAGGTGAACTGTGTGTGAGTTTGTCACTCTCGATGTAATAAAAGTTTATCTCTTTAATATTAGTCCTGAAGCAAAAGTCAGGGCCTTTGAAAAACTGCCATTACGCAAGTTTGCGGGAATTTGATAGATGCAGGTAGCTATCCTACGTTCGTGATTTGTTTTTTCAAATTACTTTAATTTACTAAGATCTATTCACTGCGATCGTAATTATTATAAGGATCTGCATTCTCATGTCAAATAAAATGTTTATAAATATTGCAGATAACTGTGTGTGATTCATTTATTATGATAAACTTAAGATAAGTGCCATAAACATGCTGTCTCGTGTTAGCCGATGACAGCTTTGTTGCCGGTTCACGATTCATTATGTGACAATATTTACCAAAGACGTCAGGAGCTATATTCCTATGGCTATATCTTAGAAAGCAACGATTTAGTTCATTTTCTCTTAGAAATAAATTTCAAATTACAGTCTGTGTATATATCTGTACATAAGAATTAATTAACGTGTTTTGATTTTAGCAAAATGCAATTTGTCCTTCATAGCGGTACCGTGGGTCGAACTATGGTAAAAAACTTAAGCATTAAAATTTTTCAATAATACGTAATCAGTTTTGAGATCAATAAAATAGACTTTTTAAAAATACAGTTATTATTAAAGTTATAATTAAATATTAAAGATAATAAAATTAATGAAATAAATAAATAAATATATGAAGTATTGTAATTAGTTTATATTAAGTATATAAAATAGTTGGAAAGGCCCCCCATCTTTAAAGATATGAATAAGTAATTACTGGCACTGTGATATTTCATCCTAACTCGTAAAGTTTGATAAACATTACAAGTTAATTCTGATAATTTGAATTCTTCATTGAATGATCGAATGTATGACTTGTACTGAAATTATTTTTATCTTTACTCTGAGTAATTTATAAAATATCCTTATTTTCAAGAATTTTTGAACCACTTGTAGCGATATGACTCGATATGAATGTAATCAAATGTTACGTTGTGTTCGTAATAATCAGTACAAATAAAAAATAAAACAAAAAAAGAAATTGGCAAAGGATGCAAAAACTCATTTTACAACCGAGGCATTCGAGATGTAGAGCCGTAACAAATTAACTGTGCTAAAACCACACTCTAGTTTGTTTCTAACTACTGAGTTTGAGCTCGGCCGAGGAAGGACCACGCTCTTACAGAGTACCAGCGTAAAATAGCAGCACAACGCTGTTGTATTTTAGTGTGTGCTCCGGTGACCCTTACTATGACGAGGAATTCTATTGCAGTGCTTAGAAGCTTAGGAGTGGTAGAGATACACTACAGAGAGTTTATAGCTGCAGAATGAATGGGTCAGATGGACCGAGATAGAACCACGCCCGCACAGAATCCCTTAGTAAAATAGCAGTATAATGCTGCTGTGTTACGTCTGGTGAGTGCAGGAATCCGGAGATGCTTTATTACTGGTGACGAGACATTCCATCTCAGTCCTAAAGGGTGAAAACGCATCTTCATTATGATTCCTTGTCAAGACTGCGGGAATCACTTGCGGGCAGGTGAACTGTGTGCTCGATTGTTACTCTCAATTTGGTATATAAAAAAAATCAAGATGTATATACCTAGTCCGGCTATAAGTTCTGTTACAAATGAAAATGCATTTTTTTAAACGAAGTAATGTAATATTATTAAAATTTATACCTACATATTTATTAGTCTCAGCAAAAAATAAAAAAATTCGAAAGGTAGCCTCTTTGGCTTTTATACAAGCCTTTAATCTGTTTGGCCACTGCTTGCTCTAAAGATTTTTTAAGAGACTCAATGTCCCCGTGTCGTTTAGAGTAGACCAAGTGCTCTAAAACTGACCATAATTTGAAGTCTAAAGGGTTGAGGTCTGCGCTAGATGCAGGCCAGTCTTCAGCTCTTATAAAGTTTGGAAGTTGGTTTCAAGCCAGGTTTGGGTAGTTCGTGCCTTGTGACCTGGTGCAGAGTCCTGCTGGAAAGTCCACGGTATATTTTTAAAAAGTGTATTGCTGAGAGGTTTCACAACGTGATCCAAGACGGTATCTAGTTACACTTTGGCTGAAGTTTTTACAAAAATATAGTTTTGTGACTCTTTGATAAGACACGCCCCACCAAACCATCACTGACGCAATTTTTTTGCTTCCTAATGGGAATTCGACGAATTCTGGCTTTAACAGCATTAACATCTGTTGATAGTACGATATACGAATATACGACTGATACCAATATTTTGAAGTGTCTGGAATATGACCGACGGCTCCATACCCACTTTGTGCAAGACGATCACTGCAATCCTATTTTCTCCCCATTCCATATTGTAATTTGAAAATGAACACGAAAATATATGTGAAATGGAGCAAAATCGAAAGATGTTTTTAAAATAATATACGTGTTCCAAATTCAAAATAATTAAAAATAAATAAAAAGAAAAGTTTTATTTAAATAATTTGTTTTTTGTGTTTATCAAGTTATTGTAAGTGTTGTATTGAAATCAACGGATATTAATAAGTTTTTTTTAACCGGTTATCTCAATCGTAAGTATGAAGAGAAGAGCCTTTTTTCATGTTAGCCAAGATGATGAAGAATTCTGTAGTGATTTTAATATTCTATAACATCGGTTATGTTTACATTTGATCTTAAACTGACTAGTCTTTAATGATATCAGAGATGCTGCACTGCTTCATGAAGATTTTTCCAAACTATAATATATAATATTAACGTTGCTTATGTGTTAACACACACACTATACCTCAATAAATAATAATCATATCTATCTTCTTGTCAGTTAATGGTCAGGTCTGTGGAATTTTTTTACAATATTAGGGGCCGACAGATAAGCTCACGGTTCGGCCGTTGACATCTACATCCATCCTTGACAAAGAGTATTGGTAGAGCTACGCTACAGTTTCTTTCTAGCTGCAGAATGAACGGGTCAGTTTACCCTCACAGGATACCAGCTTAAAATAACATAACATAACACACGATCCGTGGTCCCCTCATAAGGAGGTACGAAACCTCGATTCGGATCGCTATCTAAAGGAAGGATAAAATGTGTCAAAATGCTGCTGTGTTTCATATGATGATTGTAGGGGTCCGGAGACCAATGGTGACGAGGCATTCCATCGCAATACTCAAGGATGACAACGCATTTGCATTATGATTCCTTGTCAAGGCTGCGGGAATCACTTGCGGGCAGGTGAACTGTGTGCTCGATTGTTACTCTCAATTTGATATATAAAAAAAAATCAAGATGTTTATACCTAGTCCGGCTATAAGTTCTGTTACAAATGAATGCATGAATGCATTTTTTTAAACGAAGTAATGTAATATTATTAAAATTTATACCTACATATTTAATAGTCTCAGCAAAAAATAAAAAAATATTCTATTCGAAAGGTAGCCTCTTTGGCTTTTATACAAGCCTTTAATCTGTTTGGCCACTGCTTGCTCTAAAGATTTTTTAAGAGACTCAATGTCGCCGTGTCGTTTAGAGCAGACCAAGTGCTCTAAAACTGACCATAATTTGAAGTCTAAAGGGTTGAGGTCTGCGATAGATGCAGGCCAGTCTTCAGCTCTTATAAAGTTTGGAAGTTGGTTTCAAGCCAGGTTTGGGTAGTTCGTGCCTTGTGACCAGGTGCAGAGTCCTGCTGGAAAGTCCACGGTATATTTTTAAAAAGTGTATTGCTGAGAGGTTTCACAACATGATCCAAGACGGTATCTAGTTACACTTTGGCTGATGTTTTTAAAAAATATAGTTTTGTGACTCTTTGATAAGACGCGCCCCACCAAACCATCACTGACGCAATTTTTTTGCTTCCTAATGGGATTTCGGTGAATTCTGGCTTTAACAGCATTAACATCTGTTGATAGTACGATATACGAATATACGACTGATACCAATCTTTTGAAGTGTCTGGAATATGACCGACGGCTCCATACCCACTTTGTGCAAGACGATCACTGCAATCCTATTTTCTCCCCATTCCATATTGTAATTTGAAAATGAACACGAAAATATATGTGAAATGGAGCAAAATCGAAAGATGTTTTTAAAATAATATACGTGTTCCAAATTCAAAATAATTAAAAATAAATAAAAAAGAAAAGTTTTTATGTAACAGTATTTATGGTCATACTAGTTATATACGTTGTGACCCCTCAGGATTGAGATGTACATCTCTATTGATCTGTATTCTCAGAAATACACAAATTTCTTGTAATAAATTAAACCAATATTACTCTATAACTCCAAACACTTCAACCCAAATAATGACCACGTGACCCCGCACAGCTATCTAACTCACTACGAAGTGTTGTCCCCTTAGGAATAATAGGGTAATAGGGTCACACCAGCTTTCATATATATATATATATATATATATATATATATATATATATATATATATATTAAAGTAAAGCCTTAAATAAGTAAATAAATAAATTTCTGAATAATACGATCTCAAAACGCTTCGTAAGAACGTATAAATGACTTTTATCAGATAAGATACAGAATCTCTAGGTAGGTAGAATGTCTCAATAATTACATGACTAATTCGTGACAGCTGCCAACCAGGACTTGGCCACTAGGACATGAAACACTAACCTACTATATGAGTGGTAATATATTTTTTTGTCTTATTAAAAGCGAAACACAGTGCATATGATGGTAAGGGATTTTTTATTTTTAAAGAATTCTAGCACTTCTATTAATATTCCTGTTAAGCTTAAATGCTTGTGCTAGGAGATGGTTTACAACAATACTTTAATGGCGAATTAAAAACCTACGAAATTAAGTTTTGTAGACCGTACCCTAAGCTATTAGTGTGTTGGCGCTTCATCTACATTCAACCTCGATAAGGAATCACATCAGATGGGTTCTTGACGACTGAGGGCTAACAAAGCCAATAATGAAGGTCTCCGGATTTCTTCAATAACCAGACGAAACACGGCAGCATTATGCTACTATTTGATGCTGGTATTCTGTGAGGGCGTGGTCCTACCCCGGACAAGTTGGTGTAGCAATTCACGGAATACCGATTATTAATAATCATTTAGCTTCAGCTAGGGATTATAAATTGATTTATAATAATGTGTGTGCTTTGCTCGCAAATACGTCCACTTAAAATATAGTCTTGTAGCATCTGTCTGCGACTTCGCATGCGTGCAAACACACCAACTAATTTACCGGCAAAAGTAAAAAAGTATTCTATGTATCAATCCAGGTTATAAACTATATGTGTGGCAAATTTCATTCAAATCCGTTCAGTTGTTTTTGAGTGATTGTGTAACAAACATACAAACATTTTTTGTTTTATTACATTAAGTAACAAACAAAAGTTCACCTGACGGCAAGTGACTCCTGCGGCCCACGACATCTACATTCATCCTTGACATGGAATCATAATGCAGACGCGTTGTCACTCTTCCCCGGTCGAGCTGACCCATTCATTCCGCAGCTAGAAACCGTAGCACTACCGCTGCTAAATTCATTCAAACTTTGACCATTCATAACATTAATAGGATAGTGAATTATTAATTTACTATTAGTGCAATAATGTTTGAAATCAGTTCAGTTTCAAAGATTACCTTTTACATATAAGTCTGCGTGCTCTAAGTACCCTTTATTCTATCCTGACATCTCCCACTCCTCCTTCCTATCTAGCTTCATACTGTCAACACCTTGGCTTTAACCATGATAAAAACCTTTGCTCGACCAACAACCTTCTACTTGTGTCCTTCTCATAACTCCGACTTAATCCACTCCTCCTTCTTTGTTCAATCAGTTCTCTGGAATGCCCTCCCTCCTGAAGTCAGGGCAGCTACAAACCGTTACGCGTAAGCGTATTTATATATATATATATATATATATATATATATATATATATATATATATATATATATATATATATATTTATTTTTATATATGTCTAGTTATATATGTATTTTATAATGACGCATATATTGTTTATTTATATAATATAATAGTATTTTACGACAAGTCCTTTAAGCATACACTACTTCATTTCATCTCTGCATTGCCCTAAGATTGACTGGTAGAGAATACCTAAGGCATTAAGTCCGCCTATATATATACTGTATATGAAGCTTAAATAAATAAATAAGAACACCGACCTCTGCTTTTATTACAGATTGAGACAAATTAGACTTTCCGCGTGCTACATAACAACTGTAAACTGAATGTGAAAAGAAACTAAGTGTAAAATATAGAAACTTATTAAGCGGCTCTCTCTAAGCCCGATTGACGCAATGGACCGACCAGACATGTCAAATTACTCCAAAGGTATAACCTATTTTATAACCCCTATTTAGCGGAATATGGTGGGGATTGTGATGTAAAAGATATGTAATGATGTATACAAAGTTTATGAGAGAAAAGCCCATTCAAAATAGCTATATTACGCTCCTGTGCTTCGAACATAGGGTTACGTCACAAACAACCACTGGCAACCAATTGGTTGATAATCATCTTTTTTTTTATGAATGATGGTCACTTGTAGCGCAAGGTCTTTTAAAGCTTCACCGGATTGAAAGGTCCCTTTATTTATGGGTAACCAGCACAAGGGTTCCTGAGGTTTGGCCGTTATAATGCGCACGAAAGCAATTAACTCGAGGGTGAGGGTCAAACCTCTGCTCTTTCAATTGCTTCTATCGGATTAAATAGCCACCTCTGAATTCCAGATCCTAAATACTCAACTCGATATTGGAAAGCAGCGTTAAAGGTGCTAGGCGTGTGGAAGGGGTTGACAACCAGATCGCCAGATGTAGCATTTATAACATAACAACCCTCCACGGTGATGGGAGGCTGTGGAGGAGGCTTATGGCTTATGAACTGAGATTATGACCATATGTAACAGAGAAGATGAAGAATGAGTTCCCTTTTCTAAAACCGCTGCTGCTACCATTAAAGTTGTTAATATACTATTTTATATTTTTATACCTTTCCAGTGAAAGCGAAGCTCAAGCAGTGGTTATTTGCTAAAACATTTGACGCGGATAAGTTCCGAGGTTCCTTATTAGGAGCTGTTGTGGGCATTACGATCGCTGAAGTATGCGCCTACAGACTCCTTCAGCAGAATGTTAAAGCCGGACATCTACCATCTTATATCACAGGTAAGAACTTCAGAGTTCTTTTTTTGTTGAGATAGAATGCTAGCAAGACTATTAGTATTACTAACATTCCAGTTAACCACATCAACTAAGCTTAATTAGTAGTAGCTTGATCTAAGCGATGGTTCACGACATTTGTTTAATAGCTGATTCACATCTACGGCCTAAAGATTCGCAGAATGTACCCTCAATCATAAGGCTATTAACGCTTCGAAGTTCTCAACATGATATCCTTCTAATTGTTGGGACCAAGGCGATATTATTGTTACAGATTGACATGCAGGCACATGGCAGGTTATACTTTTGTTACAGTATGACATGCAGGCACATGACAGGCTATATTTTTATTTATTTCTAAATAAAGTTTCATCAAGATCATCGCAAGCCATCTCGCTAGTCCACTGCTGAATATAGAACCCATATACGGCCACGAAACTCCATCCTGATCCAACTGTATTAAGCAACTTCTCGCAAACTTGTGTAGGTTGTCATTCCATATAACGGGGAGTCGTCCAACACTGCAATAGCCAATACGAAGTTGCCAATCGACAACCTGATTTCCCCATCGGTTATCAGGTTTACGAGCCAATGCCACTGCTTGTTGCTCTCCTTTAGGGGAGCAAGGGGTAGGGGCAGCGAGATACAAGGCTAGGTGATGGTTTTTTTTTTTATTGAGTATGTGTATTTGCTGTCCGTCTTAATGACCTCAACAGCTTCACTGATAGACGAACAGAGAGGCCCGTGTGTAGAGAAAATAAATGAAGAATAAGGAAAGAAAACGTAGCCTAACGTAGGCCTTCATAAGAAGGTTTGAACCACAGCTGTGACCGCTATCAGATTAGGTGCTGGTTTTCCCTCTCGTCTCCAACGTTGCTTTTAATACCCTAGACTCTGCTATATATAAATCCCATTACTCTGCATAGGCCTCTAGAGGGGGTATATTGCGCTTCTTGACAAATTGATAATTCTCATATTATTCTCTTATAGATTTGTTGATACTGCTCCTTGCTGTAGTAGAGACAATCGTGTCACCCATTGTGGGCTGGTTCGGTCGCAACCAGAAGCGGATGCTGCTAATCGTGGCGTGCCTCGTTGGTGCAGCCAGCGGACTGCTGTGGTTCGCTCTGCCCGACGTCCAGGTGCCGGAGACTGTTGGTAAGTGATGATGGCGACGAGGTTCCCCGAATTATATTTTTGCAGTGGCTTTCTCCAAGTTAGCCAACAGCAAGGCCATGACTGTTGGCGGTCTTATCATTTCATACATATACACTAACCCACGCACGCAATACATTCACTCATCACACAATTGGACGCTCACTTGCAGACAGATTTTTTTTTATCGTTATATATTTTTATTTAATTTTTTATAATTTTTATTTTCACTTTTCTTAGTATTTTCCTGTTATTTCTTTATTTTTCTTGCAACGTTTAAGGCATCAAAATATCCGTGTACCAAGGGGGGCCTGGTGATCTGTCAGACGGGGAAACCTAGTGCAGACACCAGTCTCTCACAAAGGTTAAAGATATTGTATTATATTGTTGTATTTATTTTCTATACCTTTGTGAAAGAGAAAATAAATGAATGTGAAAAGAGTGATTCTTGCAGTCCATAACACTCACATTTATCCTAATCATAATCATATATGTCATGATGCAGTAACATCATCAGATCACATTTCCCTACACTCACTAGAATATTGCAGCAATAAGCAGTCCTTCTATGATCGATCGTGTCCTTCATGACATTCAACATTCCAAGTGTCTTTCACGAAAACTAAAACCACTACCGGAAACAACCACCAAACCTAAACACAACACCACACTAACATACGTCGAAGTCTAAGGTCGAAATGGGCAACTGCCCGGATCGGACTGATTATTTACATCATTTCAGAATAATAGTGTGGTAACTCTATAAGACTGCTTCAAGGTCTGCCACAACGGCCTCATATACAAATGAGATACTATATGAGAGCTCAGTGTGCCAGATCGACTCGTACTAATCGTACAAGACTTGCTTCCCAATCGCACCTTTCGGTACCACGTCGAGGGAAAGCGTTCCGAAGTTCACCCAATTTGTGCCGAAGTACCACAAGGCTCCATCCTGGGTCCCATTTTATACACACTCTACACCAACGACATACCGCGCACTCGCGGTGTAGAGTGTAGCCCTTTTCGCCGATGACACCGGCTTTTACATGTCTGGATTCAAACTAGACGCTATTTGTAAAAGACGGTTTCGGAAATGGAGGATCTAGGTTAACCCCACCAAAAGTGCAGCCATTTTCTCGGCGCAACAAAACGCCGCATCTCCCAACTATAGAGTTATTTGAGAGTGAAAGACTTACGTTCATCCTAGGTCGTTTGCACCCGTTACTCAATAAAAATAGCAAAATGTCCCTGCATAATAAAATTACACTATACAAAGCGTGCATTTGACCCATAATGACATACGCAAGCCCTGTCTTCGCGTATGCGTCATATTCGCCGACTTCAGGTAATACAAAATCGTTTCATGCGCAAAGCCCCCGGTGCGCCATGGTTCTTGCGTAATTAAAATATACACATAGATCTTGAGCTGCCGACCATAGCTCAGTACCTGAAGCAGGCTTCCCGCCTATATTTTGTCTCTGGCGTCACACAACCAAACCCCTTGATTGTAAGTGCTGCCACTTACAATCCCATTGCGAATCATAGATTCACCCACGTCCGTAGGAGACCGAGGCCCAAGCCCTTCATTAAACACTACACACGTACATAGCAACCTCATACCGCCCCCGCCGACGGCGTCGCAAACAAGGTTATTCGCGATACCGCCATGTCACAGGTCAGTTCTCTCCAGTCAATACAGATAGAAGCGTCGCTGGAGTTTCTTGCGCCACTTCTTCTCCAGGGCCTATGCATTCCGAAGTAGTGGTACAGATAGCCATTAATAATAACAAAGATATTAATGTAGAAGAAGCAACTGATTGAGCCGAGGTTCGGCCCTCTCGGGCACCCTCGAGTCAGACGCTCTCGCGGAACAGGGTCCAAGCCGAGGCTCCCTCTTGGGAGCCCTTGTGCTGGTTACCCACTAATAGAGATCTCGACTGAGCGCCATAAGCTCTCGGTCACCTCCCAACCCGGCGAAACTGTAAAAGCCCTCGGGTTAACAGTGGCCATCAGGCATAAAAAAAACAGCCTACACACTTGATCGCAACGGTTTTCTTACCGTGAATTAACAGCAAGCACTTAGACACTGAGACTACATCGGTTATGTATTTTATTTATTTAGGTTTTCGGATTTGGGTTTATTGTATGTATGTTACGTGCCCCTGACACTTCATCTGAATTATTTGCATGCGCATCGGAATACGGAACGGGATGACGAATGAATATCTCTGTGTTTGTGCAAATTCTTCGGTATAAAATAAACAAGGAATAATACATACATACATATATAGATATTGAATACATAATACATATATCATGTATTTAATGTCTATTATTATCATCGATCATTGTGTATTTGATGTCATTGCAGGTTACTGTAACGGTAATAACACGTTACCAGACTTCGGAGGGGCGACTGGCACAGCAGTCCGACTGTCCATCATTCTGTTTACGTTTATTGTGTTTGGTGGTGTTAGAATTATAATATGGTGTCACGGGATCGCTTATATGGACGAGCAAGCCCCTTCTAGATTTGCTATGCACTATGGTAAGTCCTCTATTGATTAAGCAGAGAAAGATAGTTTAAGATAGATTACCATATACAGTTTTTTTACTATTGTGTTTACGGTGACAAACAGGTACAATTCACATGATGTCCATGACACAGGAATCATAAAGCAGATTCGTTGTAACCTTTGAGGATTAGAATTAGAATTCTCATGATCTCAATTTCAATCACCAAACCAAACAGTAGTGCTATGATCCTATTTTACACTAATATTCTGCGTGGGCGAGGTCCTTCCCCTGTCGAGCTGATCCATTCATTCTGCAGTTCAGTGTAGCTCTACCACTGTTAGAGTTATACTGTTTGAGTTTTTGAATTATTGCTAATAAAGATTGATTTTTGTTAAGTTGAGAGATTTGCTTGGAAGATGCATAGGCATTATGACAGAAGAAGAAATTATGTAGCTAGTTTTGAATGTCGTTAAATAACAGCATAACGCTACTGTTGTGTCTGATGAGTGTAGGGATCCAGGGACCTTTATTACCGGTGACGAGGCATTCCATCACAGTCTTCATGGATGTCAACGCATCTGCATTATGATTTCTTGTCCAGGATGAATGTATATGTCATGAGCCACAGGAATCACTTACCATCAGGTGAACTATGTACTCATTTGTTAGTCAATGTCATGAAAAAAAAATAACCACATGGTCATAATATTTACCGAAGTTGTATAATAATCGAAACGTAAAATCTTTTCAGGAGTCCTCTCAACGTTTCGTTTGCTCGGCCTTGCGATGGGGTACAACATAATGACTGACATTGTGGAGACCAACATAACGCTCCAGATATGCCTCATATCCATAGGCCTGATGGTGAACGCTCTCCAGATATACCTTACCATCCCTAAGGTCGCACCGGAGGTGAAAACTCCTGAAACAACAATAATGGACGAACTAAGTGAGACTTTGCCTTTCGTCCCTGAGACTATGAATTTGAAATCACATGGTTAGTACAGAAGTAAATTATAAGTAGAAGTAAATTATAACCTATGAAATTGCCGTTTTGTGTGAAATAAGTTAAAATATTTTTTTTTCAAACTTTTTTATTTATGTTATTCAAAGTTATCACCCATGTAATGCTGCATCTTTGTCAACGCAGTGGAAGTTTATTGATGCCCTTCTTGTAAAAATCAGCTGGACGGGAGGCAACAAACTCTTCAAAGGCATTTTGTACTGCTTCTCGGGAATTTAATTTTTTTCCCGCTAAATAGTTGTCCAAATTTTAGAAAAAGTAATAGTCGGTGGGTGCAAGCTCTGGTGAGTACGGTGGATGAGGGAGATCTTCCGACCCCAATTCTTGCAGCTTGGAGACTGTTTGTTGTGCAGAGTGGGGTCGCGCGTTGTCGTGAAGGGGCAGCGGGGACGACCGATTAATCAAAGCTGGTTGCAGATGTGCGAGCTTCTCCATCATTGTCTTCAGTTCTTCACAGTACACATCTGCAGTAATGTTCATGCCGTTTGGTAAAAACTGTAATGAATCACACCGGCACTAGACCACCAAACAGTGACCATCAATTTTCTAGAGGTCATTTTTCGTTTAGGGCATTGCTTTGGTGCTGAACCAGCATCTAACCAACTTTTTGAGCGTTTTCGGTTGTCGAACAGAATCCACTTTGCTTCGCACGTAACAATTCGGTTCAAAATTCTTTCATTTCTGTGCCTGTTGAGCAACGCGAGGCAGGTCAACGGCAATCCTAATATTTAAGTAAATCACTCTAGGTATCTCAGTGACATACCGTAACATTCAGAGAGAGCGCTTAGCCAGTGAGCTACCACGGCTCTTCACTGAGCTACCACGGCTCTTTACTGTGTTACCACGGCTCTACTGAGCTACCACGGCTCTTCACTGAGCTACCACGGCTCTTTACTGTGTTACCACGGCTCTACTGAGCTACCACGGCTCTTGACTGTGCTACCACGGCTCTACTGAGCTACCACGGCTATTTACTGTGCTACCACGGCTCTACTGAGCTACCACGGCTCTTTACTGTGCTACCATGGCTCTACTGAGCTACCTCGGCCCTTTACTGAGCTACCAAGGCTCTTCACTGAGGTAACACGGTTCCTTACTGGGCCACCACGGATCTTTTTCTCTTCAGTAGACATAATTCTAAATAAAAATCAATTGTTCTGAGGAAGAATGTACATATTATATGAGAGAGATTTTAGACGAAGAATTCACCTACATTGCTAAAAATGATTTAGAATAAAGTTCGACAGCATATCAATGCTTTTATGTGTATCGCCGATACATTATTGGAAAGGTCTTTTTGTTCTGCTGTGGATTTAATTCTATTTCATCTCAAGTTTTGAATCATTCCTTACTTTCCAGGCTTTTCCTCTAGCGTGTATCGCGTTTTCTCCAATACTATGGCAACATCGCAGATGGTGAGCATGGGGCTGATAGCGGCTGCACTGTGGGGCATCGCTTATCACCAGACCGACTTCCTGAGGGTATAACAATTTTTTTTCTATTGTAATATAATATATTAGCTATAAAATTTAAAGCGTAAAAAGCATTATAGTTTGGGGTACCGTTTGCAAAACCTTTCATCATAGGTTCCAATCTACTCCATCCACTTCGACTTCCAAGACCATCCAACCATCTCCTAGCATTTAAGCTTACTAAAAGTTAGTAACGTTAAGAATAGCATTCCTAGCTTTTGGAGCAATGTTGGAGACTATATATTAGTTAATATAACTTAATTTCCAATTATTAGCTATTTTATTTTTATTTATTTTTAATAAGCTTTATATACAATTATGCACATAGGCAGCCTTACTGCATTAGGCATTCTCTACTGTCGTCAATCTGACTGAGATGAAACGAAGTACATAGGTTTTGTAAGATTTTATGTTGCGATTAAAGACCTATTATATTAATTATAAAATAAAGAATTTATGAGTAATTAAAATGCATATATAACTAGATATATATAGCAAATACATAAACATCTAATATTCTTACATATGCATATTATCTCTTATAACATCTATATTAGTGTCTATATTCCTAATACAAGTAAGTACAAGCGGGGTAGACAGAGTATCATTTGGACTATTATAATGTCTTTGTTTTTGTTTAAAAGTTCAGAAATACATTTTCAAAAATATGTAGAATTGATTATATGAATGTTTTTTCAAATGCAAAACTTAATTGACTTTTGCGGATTGGTTAAATACCAAAATTCTGGTTGTGTTTTATTAGTTTTTAGCCAGTTGCATTTCATGTAATTTACAATGATAAGAGTGTTGCTTTGACTGTAAGTTGACAAGTCACGGAGTAATATTTCCATGACATATCTAGCCTAGATGAGTGAAGACGAAATCGTAACTCCTTAGAGGAATTTAACGTATTTTCGCATTTTTTTTTGTATTCATGCTGGCAGATGACATAGTTCTGATAAGTTATTCCTTCAGCCTTGACAACCATAATGCAGATACGTTGTTACCTCTGAGGACTGTAATGTCTGGTCACCAGTTATAAGGGTCACTGAATTGGATTGGACTGGACTACATTCATCAGACGAAACACGGTAACACTACGCTGCTATTTTAAGGTCGGTTTCTTGGGAGATTGCGGTTCTTCCCCAGTTAACCAATCCCATTCATGCCGCAAGTAGAAACAACTACACCACTGTTAAATGTTAGTGTTAATTATTGAGTTACCGATTTCTCTTACTCGTCAGGCAAAATATAGCAGTCATATGCTGCTATGTTATGCCTGATGAGTACTCTGTAATGGCGGTTCTTCAGCTGATGAACGTACTGATTTTTACTACAAGTTTCTATTTAGATCTTCAATATCACCGTCATAACAGTATTTCAAAAGTCCACTGCTAGTCTTATGAATATGTTAGGTAACATTACTGAGCGTGATTCATTCATCATTCATCATTCGTAATGATTATTTGTTACAGGCGAAATACTATCTACATTTGGACAGAAATACTTTAGTGAATAACGCGGAGTTACTCCGTAACCATGCGGTTATTTTGGCTATCGCGGTGAGTTATATGTTCAAAGAACAATATACTTTTTTGGTCTTATAAATTGTTTTAAATTTTATTTCATTAACACTCTTGTTATTAAATAAAAATAACTGTTAACTTTGAGAAAATAGCAAAAAACTTTGTTTAATAAAAAACAATATCGCCATACACGTAATATACCTACGTGGAATATACTAAATGAGCACAGGCTGTAGACGGCGAGAACTTTAAATATTACAACACATACGTTTCTTTTTCAGTACGTGGGCTTAAAGTGCACGCCCCCCATTATGCCCAACGTTGTAAATACCAGCGTGTTGACGTACCCAATAAGGATGTACGTGTTCTCCACCATATTGTATATTCTAATGGCTGTCATCGGCTGTGAGAAAGGCGCCGTCGCTGGTTTAGGAGACAAAAATTATTTACAACCACAGTGCAGTCAAGTTTGCGGGTAAGTTTTATGCAGTAAAAAAGAAGGTTATTGTAGTTGTAATCAGATTAATAAATCTCCTCCCGCCGAAGTATGGATATTTCTCAAATCTGTTGGCATTAGAAAACCTATCACTGTGGATTGTGGTCCTTCTCTATCATTAGATGATATCAATCGTCATTTCACCCCCTCTAAAATAGACCCTACGATGCGTTCTCAAACCACTGCTTCTATTGCGTCTATGTAATCTCCTCCTATTGCTGTCTTTATACTTTTCTAAATTAAAAAAGTTTTAACTAGAAACTCCAGGGCAGTCGGTTGTCATAATATAAATGGATTTTCGATTGTTACTATTTTAGAGCACCTTCTCTTGACTATAATCCATGTCATTAATTTTCCTCTACATTCTGGTCAATATCCTTCATTTTAGAAAAAAAAGCTCTGCTCATCCTCTACTCAAAGACCCAAAACCTATTTTACCCCAACATTTTCATCTTATATCCATTCTTCTAGTTTTGTCCAAATTCAGTAATCCTCTGTACACAAGCAAATTTCCATATCTACCTAAATCGAAAAATAACCTACCAAGTCCCTTTCAGTGGTTTTCGCACCGTTCACATTACTACCACTGCGATTATCAAGATACTCTGATAACATCAGACAGGGTATGGATGAGAAAAAGATTACAGTGGTTGATTTTTCGAATGCTTTTAATACAGTGGATCATGATATCCTTAGTTCTACCCTCGCCCATTACAACTACGATCTTAGTGTCTTGGAATGATTTTCATCTAATCTGAGTGGTCGTCTGCAGTGTGTCAATGTAGGGCAAAATTACTCAACTTTGACCGATGTAAACACTGGTGTGCCGCAAGGCTGTATGCTTTCTCCTTTACATTACATCTGTACGCTGATGATCTACAGCTGTTTGTACAATCTCTACATCGATGATCTTCATAGTGGGATTAAGAAAACTAAATTGTAACTGGAATGAAATTCAGAATTGATCGTTTCTTTTTGGACTCACGGTCAATCCCTCAGAAATGTCAAGCAATGCTTATAGATAGTTCTATAATATATAATATATAGATTTAATACTATAATATCTCAGACCAATATTTTAAATTTAACTTCTATTACAATAACAGTTTAATACCATTTAACAGTTCTGTGAAAATCTTATTCTACATATTTACAACACTTTTTAACTTTAAAATTTTGTAAATTTATCTTAATTAGCCGCAAAGTCACTGCCACCTTACAGTATCTTTATCGACTAAAGCATTTCCTTCCCATCAAAGCAAAGGTCATGCTTGCCAAATATTAATATTGCCTATACGCTGAAAAAAGTATTAATAGTATAAACTTAGACTTTTGCTTGCCATCGTCTCCATTTTAAATGATCCATCATCAGCTTCTTACCTGAAAAATAAATAATCTCTTGGAGTCAGAATGGCTGAGAATCGTTTTGTGTTTAAAAGGAAGGCGCGTGAGTATGTCTTGAATAAACTGTCAGCAGATTGATAACACCATCATGTTATAAAGTATGTGTTATATATATAATAATTTATTGTATTATATGTTATAAAGTATATTAATTTAGGTATCCTATATATTTATTGTATTCATGTATTTTTTTTTTATGTATATTTAGTATATTATTAGAAAATATATATTATATTTTGTAGAGTAACTGTATATTTCTCCATTTTTATATTATATGTGCACCTACTCTAGCTTCTCGATACCATACCGGTAGAAAATGCTTTTAGCATTAAGTCCGCCTATGTAATTTACTTTGTGCATGAAGTTTAAAATAAATAAATAAATAAATTTCAATATCTTTCTTTTTCTCGTGACATACTTCTTTGATCTTCCTTTAATTACAAGATGTGAATTCCATCTCACTTCTCCGGTTTTAGGGTAAATTAATTTAAATTACAAGCTACACTCCACTGAAATTCCGTGACATTAGTAAGTTCACTAATAAAAGCAGTTTTAAAAGTTCCAGTCAAGTTCGTGACTACCAACACGACGTGACATTAAGATGACATTAATTCCATCCTCTATGGAATTTATTGGTGGTTACTGTTATTGTATTATATTTATATATTATATGTATTATGTATATAATATCTATCTATTGTATTTTCTGAGACGTTACTGCATCATTGGTCCGCTGATTGCAGATGCGCACCTCAGTGGCAGGAGTTCGCGCCGGTGTGCGTGGTGGACCAGATGACGACGTACTTGTCGCCGTGTCATGCCGGCTGCTCAGGAGTCGAAGCGGTCGACGGGTTGCAGTGAGTTTCATACGATAACTTTTTTATATAATATGAGGGTGTGTTTATGTACACACAGATGACCTGATGGTAAGTGGTAACTTCGACCCGTGATATCTATATACATGTCAAACCTCCATCCTCAGAAAACTTTGAAGATGCACATTCAATGCCTCCCTTGAGTATTGAAATGGAATGGGTCCAGCACTTGGGTCCAGGAGTTTGTTTCCAGCTGTGGTTTTTTTTCTTTTTATTACATTGAGAGTAACAAACTCGACACACAGTTCACTTGATGGCAAGTGATTCCTGACGGCCCATGACAGGAAATAACGCTTAAATTATTCCTTATCGATCAAGAATGTGGGTGTGTAGGGTCGCAGGAATCACTTACCATGGGGTGAACTTAGCGCTCCTTTGTCTTTTCAATACAATATAGAAGAATATTTCGGTTACTTGCAGAGTGTACTCTAACTGCACGTGTGCCTCTAACCGCCGCGCTATAGGCGGCTCCTGCAGCAGCAACTCCTGCAGCGGAGCTTTCCAAATGCATCAGATATTGTTCGCACTGCTGCTCTCTACCTCTGGTAAGCTTGTCATTGAAAAAATTATATATTCCTTCATCATCCAGCTTTTCATCATTATTCTTCCTGATTTTCCTGAAATTAAAATGAAAGATTTTTATATTTCATTTTCATACAAATCCCATTGCTGGGCCTCATTCCTAGAGAAGGTGTTGGAGCGTATACCGTCACCCATCTGCGGATCGACGGGCTTCACATGTCTTCGATATTTTTCTATAAATTATGTTAATTTCAGAACATAATTTCTAGACAAAACCCAATTTTTTTTATTGTTTTATTACATTTTATCAGCATTCCTTGATCCATCCTCTATTTGCAAATTTGCATAAGCCATCCCTCCATCTATGGGATATCTTCTGGTTATTGCCAGATGACATCAACTGGGCAGAATATTTTATAGTGCCGTAAGCATCTAAGCACAAACATAGAAACACTTACTCGTCGTTCCCTCCTCTATTCCGATAACATCGGGGGCTGGTACGTACAACACATCTATACCCGAAGAGCAGCAATTTCTGTGCACAAATATTGTTCCACAGGTGGGGATCAAACCCAGGACCCGCCATTCAGCAGTCAGGTACCACTACACCACGCGGCCATAAAGTTGGTGTTATCCTACACTCTGTATGCCAATAGAGGTTGTCATTCTAAGTAGAACTAGGATGCAGTTTGTTTATAGCTGCAGAATTAATGGATCAGCTCAATCCGGGAAGCACCACGCCTTCACAGAATACCTGCGTGAAATAGCAGCATAACTCTGCTGTGTTTCGTCTGGTTAGTGTAAGGATCTGGAGACCCTTATATTACTGGTGCCGAGGCATTCCATCTCAGTACTGAAGCATCTTCATTATGATTCCTTCTCAAGGATGAATGTAGATGTCATGGACAGGAATCATTTGCCATCATGTGAACTGTGTGTGAGTTTGTTACTCTGAGTGTTTACGTTATTTGATACAAAAATCTTACAATATTTCTTTTCTCAATCTAGCAATGAGTTTCCAGACACACGGCACGGTGATGATGCGTGCCGTGGGCGTGCAGGACAAGTCCGTGGTCCTGGGCATGGCCGGTGCCACTGTCGCTCTCTTCACATTTGTCTTCGGACATCTTACCTTCCTTGGAGTTAGTTGTAAGTTTATTTTGTTCATAATATTGGACGGAATTGGTGCTCTTAACAAATACATATATATATATATATATATATATATATATATATATATATATATATATATGTATTTGTTAAGAGCACCAATAAAACATCAGCGCAATGACAATTTTTGCATTTAGGGAAATGTTTTATGCATACGTGTCGGGAACATGGACAGTTCATGGACATGGGCTAAACCTCAAGGATGTACCCTCACCGGTTGCCGTTAAGGCGACAGGAATAGTCGCACACACTCATGGCTTCGCTAGCGCCAACTGGCCTTCAACCATTGTTCATTGGGGAGAAAACTCTCTAGTGATGGCACTCTTTCCAATCCAACCCATCTCAACTTCTAAAACGTACCCTCAGTGACTACCACACGAAATCTAAGAAAGCGACATGGATACATTCACTTAGATAAATCCATATCAACTCTCTCTCTACACTGACCACTTTTATATGGAAGTTGATTAACGATTGGTTATCAATTAAAAGTTATCTTAGCTAAGCATGTCACAAATCTATTGCAGCCGCTAGCTGCATATGGGCGGAAGGTGGTCGGTGCCACATGCATATGAACCGATATCCCCAATGGCTCATCGGAACGAGTATCACCATGTTGCTGACTGCGGGTCTTCTCAACGTCACTATACTCGTCTGTATCAAGCTGGCGGAAAGGCGGAAGAAAGCCGACACGTTGATCGCTAATGATTCGCAGTTTTAACTGTAATGTGTGTTAAAATACTTGAGAGGTCTGTAAGCCATGGCTTATATTTGTGAAATACAATAATTTGCGGGTTTCCGGATCTGTACATACTACAAACGTTTCTAGTGTCTCCTGTTATCCAAAAAAAATATTGTTATATCAGTCTAACAAAACAACAGCTGACAACAAAACATATTGTTAAACAATTTTATTATATTAGCTAGACAGTCATAAAAATCGAAATAAATGTGCACCTAGAGCGCAGTGGTACAACCACGCTGCAGCACGAATGGCTTGGCTCGTCTGAGGAAGGATGAACCTCTGATAGAATACCATGATGAAATAGCAGAATAATGCTGTCGTCTTTCGAATGGTGAATGTAGATATGGGACCCAGTAACTAGACATATCTTATTGTCAGGCGTGTGTTTCTATTTTCAAGATGGATGTAGCCATAATTTACTATCAGGTAAACTTTGTACTTATTTGTTACATCTAATATGAAAAAGAAAGCTATGTAACTGTACTATTTTAGCTATAAAACTTTTCCGTTAAGCTTTGAAACGATTGATACATGATCAAACATGTTTAAAAATGTAATAGATCCCCTTCTTGATTTAAGCTCTGCTTTCGATACTGTCCATCATTTAGACCTTCTGGACTAGATCATTTCGATAGCAGGGAAAGAACATTAAGTCTTTCTACCTTATAGCCTTATGTTAATAATAAAAAATAATATCAAAAGTACTACATATAAAGACCATAATAAGTCCAAACGTGATTACAAGGGCAATTCCCCAAGGATCGATTGTAGGTTCAATATTATTCACTGACTTTATTTGGATTATTTTTTTTACATTTGAGATTTGAATGAGATTAAAATAAATTCAATAGATATCTAAAGTGCACCCTTTCCCAGGTTGAATTCGCCATCTTCAGGTCGAAATATATAGACATAAATAGAGAATATATTTCATTCCTTTATTTGTAAAGTAATGAACTGCAGAAAATATGTGAATAACGTTGGTAATAACTTTGATGAATGGGCTCGATTTCGACGAATATATAATACTTCATCATTTCATAGTTCCTAAGGATTTTGTAATGTCATATCCGTTGCTGTAGCCGGTATTAACTTTTTGTCGTAAGATGTAGACTACGCAACTAATAAACTTTATGTTGTTATTGATATTTTTCTATTACCTATATAAGTATTTGTCAACTTTATTTTTAAAATAAAGTTTATTTTTAAATATCTAAGTTTAATCTTGTTTTATTTAATCTTTAAAGTTTTATTTAAACCCTTTTCTTACACGTTTATTTTGAATTATAATCTATATAAATATGAATGAATGTAGGGTACATTGCAGACTGTAATTTAGAATAAGCATCTTCCATATCAACTTTAATTACAATTCACATTAAGACTTACGTTAAATACGAGTATACATTATATATAAATACATATACTATATATATACTCATATACATTACATATAAATACATACCGAAGAGTAATCTTGTATTCGCAACTGAATTTCAAAAAACATATTGTATTGTTATGCACCAGAATTCGAAAAATAACAATATTTAAAACGCTTAGGTACATTGCCAATCCAAAACTCGTCAAACAAATATACTTTGCTCTCTGTCAGTCGGTCATATCTTAGTGTATAACCTTATGGGAAGGAACTCTACCTTCAACAAATAAATCTTTAGAAATAGCCCAACGCTCTATTCTAACAGTAAAGTTTGTAAATCAAAACTGCTGAGTCCCTACGGTGAGTTAATTATTTTAGCTGTCTCCTCAAACGGTATAGTGTAACAAAATTTGATGAACGAAAGCAGTTAACCCGTAGAAAAGACAAGATGTGCTGTGCGAATCAATGAGATTTCAAACACTCGTAGGTGTTTTTTGTGCATTGGGCCCTTTTGTGTATAATAAATTTAACAAAACTATTGATATATATATTCCCTTAACTCTCATCAGTTAAAAAAAAATCTACATGGTTACAGTCTTTGGATTATGCTGAAACTAAAAGTCTCTTAATAGTCTTAAAATAACTTTGTGATGTTTTAATTAGAGCAGTACCACTCAGAATTTGAAAAAAAATTAAAATCAAAAGATTCGAATTTAAAATACGACAGCCAAACACACCCTCTCTAACATACACACGTACAGTAACACTGAACACAACAAGAGCTCTTTCAATTTTCTTTTTATTGTACTCATTTTATATTATTCTTCTTGATTTTTCCTGATTGTTAACATTTTTGCATTTTTTTTAATGTGTACTATTTTGTTATTATAGTCGACGCATTATGAACTGAGGCTTCGGGTCATAAATCATACTTATCTGTCTGTCTCGCTCGCACTTACAGGTCTTATGGAGAGGTGTAGTGATGTGCGTAAGAATTGTAGAGGTGCATATCGATAACAGGATAGGTACGATCGATATGCTAAATTATGTTAAGTATTAATAGAAATAATTCTAATAAATAAAGTTAATTTTCTGGAACGTAAGACGGCACCGGAGGCAGGAATACCGGTTTTTAACCTAGTTCAGAAACGAATGTTTACGTTCTTGGGTATATGGTACTTTACAGAAAAATAAAGTTAATTATTATTAATAATTATTTAGACATATCATACTCGACGCTATACACATGAGATTATTTAACATCTTTAAAAGATTTTATCTCAAGATATCGCGGTTATCCCCAAAGGAAAGAAACAAATGAATCAAACACAGTAAACGGTTAAAAGAAGTGAATAGTATGTATCAATTAATAATGTTATAATTGTAAATACTGGGAAGTATCATCTGCTGATTTTGCAATCAATTGACAAATAATGCTCCTGAATATTGCATGTACGAATGTTAAAAGGTTAGGTAAGGTGTTATAATGTCGGAAAATTATGCAAAAGTTAGTTAAAACGATAACAAATTTGTATTAACATATTAGAAACCTATTCTTTTTCTGTTTATTCAGAAATTACTTTTAAAATTATCGGGAAATCATTTTAAAATGCTAAAGTAATTCTTTTAACTTACTTTAGGTATTCTGCAAAAGCGTGGTCTTTTCCGTGTTGAGTAGACCTATTTATACACTATTTCGCTATTTTCACTATTTACTAAAGTATGACTCTACCAGGGGAGATTCGAAAGTTGGGCAAACAATTGTCTTCGTCCCGGATGGTAACCGTCATCTTTTTGCCTTGATATGAACTAAAACATAAGTACATAGTTCAGCTTATGGTAAGTGGTTCGCTTTTATGTATAATCTAATGAATCCTCGATGAGGACATTTATTAAAAGATTCCATTTAATTTTTTGGAACTTTAACAAATTTCACTGGCAATTGCTATTGGACTGATTGGACAAATTATTAAAAAGAAGTTAATTATTCATAATACTTTTTAGTACAACAATATATAAAATGAAATAAGAATAAGTTCATTCTTTCCTTGTATGTTTAAACATAGAGACATCAAAACACTTGTTCACTTGTTAATTTGTGGTTTCTTTAACCCACGATACGAACGTCCATCGTCACCGAGTAAAAAACTACTGCTAATAATACACACGCTTGTCATTCCTGAGGACAGACATGGTAAGGTAACGATTTCCTTCACTCACCTGATGGATATATAGAAAATTATTATCGCCAGTATTCTATAAAAGGACGGTCTTTCCCTTATCCAACTGAGCTGAGCCCTTTTATATTCTCTAAAGAGGTAAAGGTGCTAAACTCCTTTTATACCCCTGATAATATGTATCTGCTTCAACGTAGACAATGTTTTACTTTGATTTTGACCTACAGTTGAAAGTAATAGTTAAAACCGATATTCTTGTAAAGGGAATAAAAACAGCTGCTTATGTTAGAAAAATAACCTCTATTGCCGTAACTAAGATGAAAAGGAAAAGTCCAAAATATTCAAAAAAAAACGAGATTTCAAGATTTTATTTGGTATATTTTACAAAGGCTTACGTAAAAAATAAAAGTATTAACAAAACAGAAAGTTAAATACCACACTTTACATGAAGTTAATCAACCGCATAGTCTGCATCTTACAATAAAAAGACAAATATCGACTAGAACAACGATGCTGACATAGGATTGAAACTGATGAATGACAATTTAAACAAAACTTGAAATTTTTAAGGACACCTCAGTAGTTAATAATTAGGTACCTATAATCGACCCTTGTGGCACTCCTCTCACTATTTCCCACTATTTTCTCTTCATTGTGGTCATTTAATATACAATTTTTAATATTTCTCCCTTCTAACATAAGTCTACAGCTTCAACGTTCTTTTCCCACTATAGTAATTATACAGTTTTGTAGATCAGAATGATGAACTATATCCAGAGTAGAGCTTAAATCAACAAAGCGATCGTTACTCGTATTTTTATTTAAAAAAAATACTATAACAGTTCGGCTATATCGTGTACCAATTCATCAAAAGTTTCAAAACACCTAAAATCGCTTTAAAACTCAAAAAGATGCAGATGTAAAACTTTTTAAATTTAAGTGGCAACATTATTCTCATTTTCACGACCTTCTCGAAGATTTGTAGCAAAAACTTAATCTACGTTTGGTTAATTTATTTTTTATATTAAATTTATGTTTTCGTTAGAACAAACAAGGTTCAGAAACACTAGGAACAATTAGAATACTTGCTGATCCGACGCGTTCCTCATATACTATATTCTGAGATTTGATAAAACAACTTACGACCCAAAATTACGGCTAAAACTATGACACATTTTTAGTTATTTATTTATTTAACTTGGAGACAAACATTATCAAAATATAAAATAACAATATAGAATATAAAACTATTTACAATTGTTCCTTTAAAATGCCTCATTGCGAACATATTTGGTATTTTATAATCTTTCGCATGTTTTTATTTGACATGTAAAGTAATTGCGACCAGCGACAGCGACCTATTGAGTTCTTTAAAATATTGATAATAACAGAAGTAGTAACAATACAAAGCTATCATGGGTATTTGCATATTAGTTTACAGAAAGCAATGAAAGTGTATTCAAAAAAGAAAAAGAAAATTTGACAAATATTACAAATTTAAATCAAAGACTTTAAATTGTGGAGCAACATTTTGACACGGGATTTATAGTTGGAGCGAGAGCATGAGAACATACCTACACTGTTGAGCATTTTAATGTGGAGGGTACACATTCTATAGAGAGGTGCACGTTGACCGTTGTTGGTTGACATTAGCGATCGACTTGTCAGAGTTCTTCCGTCTTTGTGTCAGCTTGATGCAGACGAGCGTGGTAACGGTGAGAGCGGTGGAGATGAGCAACATGAGAACACAAGCTCCGCTGAGCCACAGGGGGTACCGCGTCACGTGCATGTGACAACGCCCACCTGTCGTCCATATGCAGCCCGCCCCTGCAACAGATTTGTATCATCGTGATACCCGACAGCAACCTAGATGATCTGGTTACCCCGCATGGGAATATAAATAGCTTGAGCATATTTATATTTGTATATATTAATGCACATATATTTATATTGTGTACGATGTTATTTTGTATTGTTGTATAACAATATATTTATTTTCAGATTGAAAAAAAATATTTTGTCTTGTTGTTCTTGTTTTTTTTTTATTCATAACAATAGAAATAAAAAGAAAAATAAATGTAACTCATACGGCATCGATAACAATGATATATGATGATATATCCCAACCTAAATGCTAGGCATTGTTGCGAGGTATATTCCCTGCCTGTCGCAGCGAAGAGGAATTTGGGAGGTTACAATTGATATCATTACGTTTACCACACTCTCCCTACCCTCTGTGATGCAGGTGGTAGGGTCGCAAGGGAAGAGTAGAGTCAGTAATGCTGTTCCAATCAATCAATCGGAGCTGTAGATCCGCTGTTAGGGGCAAACAGTGTTAGTGTTATAT
The DNA here is from genome assembly GCA_029286865.1 of Teinopalpus imperialis. Lineage (NCBI taxonomy): Eukaryota > Metazoa > Arthropoda > Insecta > Lepidoptera > Papilionidae > Teinopalpus > Teinopalpus imperialis. The sequence goes on from JAGSMU010000017.1 coordinate 104,046, forward strand.
ATAGTTGTTAATAATCACTTTTCAGGGTTTTATACCTTTAGGTGGTTGAAACGGGATATCCATTCTCGAAGTAGAGGTGAGGGCTTGGATAAGAAAACTTGCTCAGGGTTCTCCCCCTTAGTCCAGTTAAGAGGGTTTCCTGTGTCTAACAGGTGGTAACGATAAGTGGATGTTGCCGGTGAGACGGTGAAGCAGGTGAAATTCCCGTGGCCTTGCCGCTATACGGCATAAGCGCAGGATTTCACTTGATGCGAGTCCGACATAACATTTTCTTGTTTCCATGTATAAGGCGATAACAAAAAAAATCAAAAAAATGTGTTGTCGTTTCGTTGATATTGTATTGAAATTATTAACGAAATGTATGTTTACTAGACTGAAATTCCTTCCAATATTCTACACAAAAATAAACTTACAACTGATCCCCACGAAGGTAAGATGTCCGAAGACAAATGTGAAGAGAGCGACAGTGGCACCGGCCATGCCCAGGACCACGGACTTGTCCTGCACGCCCACGGCACGCATCATCACCGTGCCGTGTGTCTGGAAACTTATTGCTGGAAGGAGGAAAAGACAATTGTACAGTATTTTTATCAAATAACGTCTGTGATTACATTATGAATGAAAACGGATCGGAAAGAAAGGCTCCCAAATCAGAATCCCGCATTGGCATACGCAGCGTACGTAAACTTCCACTACGTGGATGGACGATTGTGCAAGTTTGCGAATAATGGATGGATGCTCAGGATCGTGGGTTAATGATAAGAGCATGATGGTGACAGACAAATGAGCGAAGTTAATGATCTACTTTGAGCTTTGAGTTTCCTCAGACGGGTTTCACTTACATTAGTACTGTATAATATAGAAAATTGTTATGATTGTCCTCGCCCAGCACAACTGTCCTTATCATGCTGTAACTCTATCACAAATACAGGTTAGGTCTAACACATCAAAACTTATGTATCCACGATACTAAGCACACATATGAAATATGGTAGTATACATGACTAAACGTACGATGGGGAAATAATGATGAACTAAGATAATGATGAAGGAATACATATATTATTTTTTCAATGACGGGCTTACCAGAGGTAGAGAGCAGCAGTGCGAACAATATTTGATGCATTTGGAAAGCTCCGCTGCAGGAGTTGCTGCTGCAGGAGCCGCCTATAGCGCGGCGGTTAGAGACACACGTGCAGTTAGAGTACACTCTGCAAGTAACCGAAATATTCTTCTCTATTGTATTGAAAAAGACAAAAGAGCGCTAAGTTCACCCGATGGCAAGTGATTCTTACGGCGTCCATGACAACCACATTCGTCCTCCATAAGATATCAAAATGCAGATGCTTTGTCACCCGAGGACTAAGATATCTCGTATTAAAGGTCTCCGGATCCTAACAGTGTTGATTCTGACATACTCCACTGGCATTCTATTAAAACCCTTCCCCGGTCGAGGTAGCATTGATTTGTTGTGCAGCTACACACAAACTGTAGCGAAGCTCTAACGCGGTCATGTTCATACTAATTTAATGTTCTTTATTTAGTGACAGCATAAAAATCTACAAGAGGGTGACTTCAAGTGAAGAGGAAATAGAGCAAAATGCAACCTTTCTCGCTTACTCGTTCCACTTCTCTCTATCTTACCCGTTCCACTACACCACGTAGCTTTGGTGGAAATGGACACAGTATCACTATCAGCTACCTCGCACATCCCTCTGGTGGGAAAGCCTTATTCTGCTATCATTTAAGTATAAGAGGCAAATTAGGCAAAATGCATCCTTTCTCGCTTACTCGTTCCACTTCTCTCTATCTTACCCGTTCCACTACACTACGTAGCTTTGGTGGAAATGGACACAGTATCACTATCAGCTTTCTCGCTTAGTCGTTCCACTTCTCTCTATCTCGCTTCTATCTTACCATAATTCAGCTAGTTCTTATCTGCAAATGAATAAGTCGGCTTGACAGCATTCGGCTCGGAATAGCAATATTACCAGCGCATGAGCATCGAGAATCTTTGTTGAGATTTTTATATAGATGTCATGGACCTCATTTATCATATACCATCAGGTAATTTGTGTGTACATTTAACACACTAATATTTTATAAAAAAAAAGTTATCATATGAAACTCACTGCAACCCGCCGACCTCTTCTACCCCCGAACAGCCGGCATGACACGGCGACAAGTACGTCGTCATATCTTCCACCACGCACACTGGCGCGAACTCCTGCCACTGAGGTGCGCATCTGCAATCAGCGGACCAATGATGCAGTAACGTCTCAGAAAATTCAATTTAGAAAGCATAAAGGCAGCAATAGAAGGTGATTGCATAGATGCAATAGAAGCAATGGTTTGAGAACGGATTATATAGTTTATTGTAGAAGTGGATGTGAAATGACGATTGATCGTCTAATGACAGAAGTAATTGTCTAATGATAAAGATTTTCTAATGCCATCAGATTTGAGAAATATCCATACTTCGAAAGGAAAAGATTTATTAATACTGTTAAAGCAATACCGGCCTTTAGCGGTACGTACAATCTGATTACAAATACAATACTTTTCCTTTTACTGCATAAAACTTACCCGCAAACCTGACTGCACTGTGGTTGTAAATAACTTTTTTCCCCCAAACCAGCGACGACGCCTGTCTCACAGCCGATGACAGCCATCAGCACATACAAAATGATAGAGAAGACGTACATCCTGGTTGGGTACGTCAGCACGCTGGTATTTACAACGTTGGACATTATAGGGGGCGTGCACTTTAAGCCCACATACTAAAAAATAAACGTGATAAAAGATAATTTATTAAACCAAAATAAATATTGTTCTTTGAATGTACAACTCACCGCGATAGCTAAAATAACTGCATGGTTACGGAGTAACTCCGCGTTATTCACTAAAGTATTTCTGTCCAAATGTAGATAGTATTTCACCTGTAACAAACAGTTTACTTATGGCCGTACTTTATTGACATTATTTGAATTACGCTCAGCAAACAGTATAAAGAAGATACTCGCTATGGTAATAATAGCTGGCTGTGTGGATAAACCGAAACGCAGTTTAAACCAGTAAAAAAACATTAATTTCATTCCTCGGGAATGACAAAACATTGTCATCTTGACTAGTCATTAAGCATAGTTTCTCTTCCACCTGGGGATCGACAAACTATTCACTAAATAAGACCTGTATACCAAAGATTCATATAATAAAGGATTGAATTTTAATGTAGTTTTATAAAACTTAATATTACCATGGAATAACAACATGAAAAAATAGTCAAACAGCTAGTTTTTTTGCTTATAATTTTAAAATGAAGGGTATCGCAAGGTTTATTTCTTAACTTTATCGCGGGAATAACTTCCAAAACAGTTTTTCAAGATACCCTATAAGTTGTGTTACGTGTACCAACTTGTTATAAGAATGACTAATATTTTAGTAGGAAGTATCATTGTTGTACTTCTAAAAAAACTCAACAAGTAGATAAGCGTGCACAAATTCGTACAAAATGAAAAACTGTTTAACAGTTTTATTATTGTTTTTTAAATAGTTCTTAAACATATTTTGTTTTGATTTGCAGGTTTACTGCGAGTTTTATGATGGCAGACATGAAAAATAATGCAGACAGTTTGGACTACTAGAAATTTGGATTTTTTCAAAATTGTTTTGTTCACCACTTATCAAGTACATGTTGAAAGAAAAAATAAGCCTCTGTCATTCTTTCAAGCACTTAAAGAAAAACTAGAGAATATTTACAGCCATGCCATTCATAAGATCGGTGTTTGCGTCATCATCTATTCAAGACGTTGATGGTTTACGAGTTCCTATACTATATCTTTACTAATAGCGAAGGAGAGAAAACTCCACACAATTGGAGAGCAGCTTATTTTACCAGCGATTGCGGAGGCCCTTCACAATGTATTGCACAAGCCCGCGCATGATATTGTAAAGAGAATTCCTTCGAGCAATAATACCGTTCAGAGACGAATAGTCGAGATTGGTCGAGACGTGGAAAACATTTTATGCAATTTTTTACAGACCAACAGATTCTATCTCCATGACGAGTCTATATTAACCGGCAATGAATCTCACTGGTTCGATATATTAAAGATGAAAACGGTTTTGCTACATATTTAGAAACTGATACCAGAAGAGAATCGATTTTTCTGGCCGAGGAACGTTTTTTTAACGACAAAGCTATCACATGGAAGAAGAATATTGTTTCTCTTGCGACTAATGGTGCACCATCTATGGTTGGTCGTCATAATGGTTTCGTAGCTCGCTTGAAGCGACAACTGCCTAAGGCACTGGTCACTTCATGATTCACAGACAGCATTTAGTAGCGAAAATCTGAGTCCTATATTGCTTCAGTCTTTACGATATATTATAAATGCCGTCAACAACTTTCAAAGCAATTCTTTGAACTCTCCGTTATTTGCTCAACTATGTGACGAACGAAAACGAAAAACGACGAAGTATTTACTCGGTTACTTCTGCACACTGAAATTCGCTCTTCGCCAAGAAGCTCTTGCTTAGCAAAATTTTCAGCTATTTTTGAATCTGTGTTGGAGTTTTAACATCCGTAGTTGAAAGAAAATCTGAACAACCGTGACCAACAGATACCTATTTATTACTTCATTGATATCTTAGGTATGCTGAACAAAGTTATTTGCAGCTGCAGGGTGGCTATCTCAACTGGATTAAAAGAAAATAACTGCCTTTGTGGCAATACTCAAACCTTAACTCTAACCTTTATAAACAAAAATTTAAGCTGAAAAAAATATTCACTGCTTCTGCATTTGTCAACCTTACCAGAAATGCTTACGGGCAATCTTATTTTATCATATGTGTCTCACTTGGAGGTATTACATAAGAATTTTACTGAGAGGTATGAGGACCTTTAAATTTATAAATTCCTCAATGAATAATAAATCCTTACAATAACACAGCATATGGAAGAAGCCAATGTAATAATGCAGGAAGAGTTGATTTCCATCAGCACGGAGCAGAAGTTCAACCAAGACTATAAAAAGTTCTGGTTGCAACGCAACATTGCAACACCTGCATCTGCATTGTGGAACTTTTCTCAAAAATACCTTATTGCTTTTCCATCATCATACATATACGAAAAAGGCATCAGTGTGGTTACTAACATTTTGGCAAAACAAAGAAACCGTTTGACAATCAACGAACGCGGAGATTAAAGGCTGCAACTCACCAATACTGAACCGAATTTCGATTGAAGGATGGAAAATCACCAGATTCATCCATCACACTGAATTTTTATCGATTTTAATGTCTTTTTTTTTCAAAAATAATTACCTACTTAAGTATTTTTAAGTAATTTGTATTAATAATTATTATACAAAACTAAATATTTATTTTACCCTAAGGAAGTCTGTCTGGTGGTAAGCGAAGCCCCACAGTGCGGCCGCTATCAGCCCCATGCTCACCATCTGCGACGTGGCCAAAGTGTTGAAAAAAACACGAGACACGCTCGAGGATAAGCCTGGAAAAGTATGATTTACATCAATTGAAGTAATCAAGTGTAGTTACATTGCAGCTCAGCTCGACAGGATCACGCCCTCACAGAATAACAGCGTAAAATAACAGTATAATGTGTAAGGTGTTTCGTCTGGTGAGTGTAGGGATCTGGAGACCTTTATTACTGACGTGACGAGGCATCACATCTCAGTTCTCAAGGGTGACAACGCATCTGCGATATGATTCCTTGTCAAGGATGAATGTAGACGTCATGGGCCGCAGGAATCACTTACCATGAGGTGAACTGTGTGTGTATTTGTTAATCTCAATGTAATAAAAAACAAAATCCACATCAAGACAAAGACCGTTTACAAGAAAGTGGAGAATTTACTATACTTGGTCTAATTAGGTGACTACAAAGTCAAGGGATGAGAAAAACCAAATTTATTTTTTTTGTTGTCCCAATTGAATAAATAAATAAAATTATTTGGGTATTTCTAACCTAGGAGAACAAACAGTATACAAAGCAGAATGCTATTAATTATCTAATTATCGATTTTCAACAAATTCGAAGTGTCCAAAACTGAATATAATTAACTGCTTTGCTCACCACGTTATTTCAGACTGGCAATAGTAACAAAAGGGGAAGACTCACTTAGATTGTTCATCGGGGCTATATCTAGATTGTATTGCTCCGGCGCGACCTTTGGGATGTTTAGGTATATAAGGAGAGAGTTTAGCATCAAGCTTATGGATGTGAGGCATATCTGGAGCGTTTTATTGGTCTCCACCATATCTGACATTATGTTGTAACCCATCGCGAGGAACAGAAGACGATGTGTTGAGAGAACTCCTGAAAATTCCATTAACATATATTCTTTTCATATACCAGTCCATTATAATTTATTTATTGAAGTAGTATTTGCAAGTTTGAGAGATTTGCTGTACCTAATTTGTTTATAAAACCAATAGATTTCTCATTGAGGATTAAAAAATAAGGTCTCCCATCCTATTCATTGGGAGTAGCAATACTCCGCAATCTTATTCTTCATTGAAGATCTATTAATAAAGATGCCTTTTACCTTGTTCACTGGCATTACATTGTAACCTTAATTCCTTATTGCGTCCCTGGTGGTCACTTATCTTCGAGTGGTCCATGTGAGGGTTTCTCAGATAAATCAATAAAGGTTGCAAGTCGTAGAGCTAAGCGGCATTTTGTTTCTGGCTGCAGAATGAACTGGTAACCTTGACCGGGGAAGGATCACGCCCTCACAGAATTCCATCTTGAAATAGTAGTATAATGCTGCTGTCTTTCGTCTGGTGATTGTAGGGATCCTGGAGACCTTTATTACTGGTGATCAGGCGTTCCATCTCAGTACTCAAGGGTGACAACTGATCTGCATTATGATTCCTTGTCAAGGATGAATGTAGATATCATGGGCCGCAGGAATCACTTACCAACAGGTGAACTGTAGGCTCGTTTCGTACTCTGAATGTAATAAAAATAATTACTTACCATAGTGCATAGCTAATCTAGAAGGTGCTTGCTCATCCAAATAAGCGATCCCGTGACACCATATTGTAATCCTAATCACACCAAACACAATAAACGTAAATAAAATGATGGACAGTCGGACTGCCGTGTCCGTCGTCCCCCCGAAGGCGTTACTCCCTGGTAGCGTGTTATTACCGTTACAATAACCTGCAAAAAAAAATTTAATAAAATATACATAGCAGGATTACTATAATAGGACTAGAGTAAAGCTACACTGCAGTTTGTTTAGGACCACGCCCTCACAGAATACCAGTGTAAAATAGTAACATATTGTTGCTATGTTTTGTCTGGTGAGTGCAGGGATCCGGAAACCTTTAGTACTGACGTGACGAGGCATTTCATCTCAGTCACCCTTGAGATAACGCATCTGCATTATGATTCCTTGTCAAGGATGAATGTAGATGTCATGGACTGCAGGAATTTCTACACTTTCCATCAGGTGAACTTAGTGCTCGTTTGTTACTGTTAATGTAATAAACCAAAAAATCTTAAGAACCGTGGAAGAAACTTCATTAGTGATCATGTGGCAATATACCTTTGTCCTCAACAACGCAATGGCAACACTTCAAGGAATCACTTGCCATGAAATTAACTCCTCCTCGTTGGGTCACACCCAATTAATTAATTAAAAAAAGTAATTTATACAATATTTATACGAAGACAACGGTGCACTGTTGTTCCGTGTGAAGGTAGCACTTAGAGATAGCCACTGAAAAAACATAATTCGGGGAACCTCGTTATCATCATCACCTACCAACAGTCTCTGACACCTGGACGTCGGGCAGAGCGAACCACAGCAGACCATTGGCTGCTCCAACTAGGCACGCCACGATTAGCAGCATACGCCGCTGATTGCGGCCGAACCAGCCCACAATGGGTGACACAATTGTCTCAACCAATGCCAGCAGCAGTATCAATAGATCTATAAGAGAATAATATGAGAATATATATATAAACACTTGTCAGCAAGGGCACTCAGATGCCGTGCAAGTATATCAATTCCAAGTGAATGGTAAAGCTTAGGTCTAATGCGTCTAGATACAATACAAATGCTGACAAAGTCCTTTTACACAGGAGCAGGAAGCATCAGCCTTTTACTATACAAATGATATAGTTCCATGCTGAGCTCCTCTATGGCATTAGTCCAAAATTTTAAATTTTATCAAATGCTATAATAAGATTCTAGGAAGTATAAGAAATAAATCTAACCATTACTCTGGAGATATTGAGCGAGTCAGGAAAGTTCGAAGGACTAAGGCGAATGGAACGCGGAGGTTTTAGGTACCTCTTCACTTAAAAATGAAGCCTTCTAGGTTGCCTCAGATGACAATGCATCTCCATTATGATTTCTTATTGAATATGAATGTGGGTGTTATGGACCACAGGAATCACTAAACATTAGATCCAACGCAGTTGATGTAATACGGTAACAATTAGAAGATGTCGTCGATATCGTGGTCCATTCGACCAGAAGCATATTAAGAAGCCGAAAGATCTTACCTGTGATTTGGGGTGGTAGAAGTCCGGCCTTAACATTTCGCTGGAGGAGTTTATAGGTACATATTTCAGCGATCGTAATACTAATAACAGCTCCCAACAAGGACCCTCGGAACTTCTCCGCAACAAACGTATTGGGAGAAAACCATTTCTTTAGTTTCGCTTTCACTAAAAAAGATTTATTGATGAAACAATTAAATTGAGAACACTTATTATTTTCTACGCGCTTGTTAACTTAATAATGAACCTAAATGGAACCCATACTGCCAGCCTATGGCTTCGAACCGGTCCGGGGTTGCCTCTCCAGGAAGGCTCGCTGACCTTAGTCACGCTTAGACAGCCGAAAAGGAGTCAAGCGAAGAGATAGGAATATCTGTGTTGCGTTCTGCCGCTATCTTTTTCCTCAGCGACTCAAGCGTTGCCGGAGTATCAGTGTTGCGTCACATCTTTTCATATCAGATGCTATAGATAGACACAAGCTGCAATTTGGGTCGACCAAGGAAAAGATGGAAGGATTGTGGATAGATGTGATAGTGGGAGTAGTGAAGGTTGGTTAAGGGAAAAAAATATTAATGAAGGGACATGATCGCGACTTCAGTTCGGTGGTGAAAATCGTTTCACAGGACAATATATAACTCTCCTGTAAATGGAATATACTACATATTGCTAGGCAGGTTTTTATCACTTAATAGAAAATTACTAATAATAGTATTGTATCAACCTGGTATATATGATTGGTGCATTGTATCTGCCTCAATGGAGTTCAGAAACGAATCGCTTTAGAAGTTTCTTTATTTCACAACCTAGTTTCAATTATTCTTCGTAAATAGTCACTTCATAGATATGTCCCAAACTGTAACAAAAATATTGATGGTGAATATGTTATTCCACCATCGCTTTGCTTCGCCTTTCATTATTCGTACAGCAAAGTACTGGAATAGTTTGCCCGCGTCTGTCTTTCCCTCCGATTACAATGTGGGTGTTTTCAAGAGTAGAGTGAATAGGCATTTACTGAACTAGTGCGCCGTACCATCGAGGACTGCCTTTCCACTTAACATCAGGTGGAATCGTGGTCAAGCACTTGCTTAGAAAGTTAAAAAAATTATAATGATTGATGTCACTTACTCTAAAAGTTTAATATGTGTTATCTTCATATAATATATGTCATCTTCAAGATCACAGTTATAAAAAAAAATCTGTTTTCCGCTGCATCTGTTTGTATCTCAGATTATACTCAGATTTTTTAAGGCAAGTTTATCGAGTCTTCCCATCGCCTATCACACGAAATCTAAAGATGAAATTCTTTAATCCCACTTGTCGGGAAGGACGGTTTTTAAAGTCGCTCATCGAACTATGGGAACTTCTATTTAGGTTTCAATACGGAATGACGAAGAGATTCCCACCAGATTCACAAGAGTGGCAATGAACCAACGGTGTTAGCTGTAGAACGAGCAACCGTTAAGGTATAAGTGTGGAGATCGTGTATCGGCAAACGAAATATTGTGCGTACGAAGAATAGATGAAGGGAGGATCTTAGCAAAATCAAGACGGGAGCTCGATGAGAGTAACTGAGCGTCCTGTGGCTTCTAATTCTACTAGTTTATGTTCAGCAGTGAACTAATATTACTGATTAAGATTATGTATTTTAAGAATAAGAAGTTTCCTAATCAAAGTCTATACCAAATCAGTAAATTGCTCACGATTAGAAAATTATACATAACCCAAACAATCTTTAAAAAACACAAAACCCTCCCATTTAACTTAAATATAAGAAATAAAAGAAGAAAATATACACACACACACCCACACATGCACATACACACATATATTTTTTTAATTTGATTTAATTTCTCTTTTCTTTTCTTTTACCAACTATATTTTTATTGTTTATTTAAGATATTAGGTATTTTTTATAATTTCCTATTCTTTAGTTATGGAAGAGCGGAGTCTCCTGACATTGTATGCTTAAAAGGAGGCTTCAATCATTACGAATGAAAAATTTTAATTTGTTAAGGAAATAAAAATTATTTAATTATTAATATTATTACTAACTACGATAATATGATAGACTGATTATCTGGTATAAGTTATTATTATTATTATATAAATAAATTATATGAACGGCTTTTTTTTTAAGGAATAACATTGTCTCGCATAAGTAATATCAGTGTACACAAGTGTTTCGTACAGATATAATTTGATCAGTAATAACTTATAGCAATGGTTGGTGATAGGTCATAGGATTTGCGTAGATAGCAGTATTAAAAAACTATTGACCTATAAAATTTTGACCCTAAGGCTCGGCTCAAGGTTTATTAAAATGACTGAAGTGAGAAGTGATCGTAAGACTATCCAGATTTCATCTTACACTGAGCGCACTCGATATACTACGCATTTTCTCCAGTGAGAGGATCAATTGAACATTGGGCCCAAAAGAAAACGACATATACGTTTCAAATGAGATTAGCTTCCAGTTCAGTTTTATGGTTACAAGCCTCTTGCCAGCACTTTGTCTAGTCTATGAAGTTGGTGATCCAATGCTATACATCAGCGGGCGCACGAGAGCAGAACTTTATCACTTGTAATTGTTTCGTACTTAGATAAGATAATGTGTAAAAAAAATTGACAACAAAATGAATTGTTATTAAGATGACTCATATTAGTATCTCGATGCGAGTAATTTTTATCTAATATACTATATATAGGTTAGTATTCTGTGCTCTAGTATCCAAGATTAGTGCACATTATTATGATTAGATGACTTATTTGAGAAAACTACTTATTCAACGTGTCATCTTAACTCGGCACATAACGGTAATTTGTACGTTAAAACTCCTCCGAAATGGGTTCCCTCTCTCATCATCGGTCATCCACCGTGAAACAACGAGGAACGCACACAGGGTTGGCCTACAGTAGTTGACTATCTGTTGGATGCTCCAAGTGCTCATACTGAGCCGTCCTTCTACGCACGCAGGTGGACAACCGAGGCGGATTCGGGGGGAATTCTTGAGAGTACACACTCGACGTGTGGACTCAAGCAGCGGACGACTTCACCGATGATTTGGTTGCGGTAAGTCCTTAGGGTTAACAACCTGCATCCACCCTCAACCTCAATCTATGGTCTAGAGTCTAATCTAGGGTCCTCCTCCCCCGCATTACGCAATACGAGGTTATCACTCTACAACCTATCTTCCCTATTGTTTATTGATTCCGTGAGCTATAGGGCCAAGTCATTGCTACTTTAGCTACGTTTGAGCTACGTATATCAGTTATAGTGGTTAGGTACACTATAGTCGTAGAGCTACGCTACAGTTTGTAGCTGCAGAATGAATGGGCCAGTTCGACCGGGGTAGAACCACGTTCTCACGGAATACCAGCGTGAAAAAGCAGCATAATGCTGCTGTGTTTCGTCTGGTGAGTGCGTGAATCCGGAGACCTATATTACTGGTGAATAAATGCACACACTTTATTGCATAACACGCATAACAAGAACAATGTATTTACATGGTGTAGCTCAAAAACTGTTACCTAGCTAGGGCGATGAAAGCGTCGCACTGTCTCTTAGGTCTACTGTGTAAATTAATAAAGGCTTGTGTACCGCATAAGAGTTTAGTGGTTGGCCACAAGAACTTACACCGCTATAATGTAAAAGATGCCGCTTTAAAGTTTTGACTTCATATATGAACCATCGAATTCTGAAGTAACTGACGTAAATGGAGATATCCTGGGGCTCTAATAAATATGGGGGTAACCCATGGATCCATTCCTTGGCATACGCTCTTTCATATTTACATAAATGTCTTCCACATCCACATCAGCCACAATAATGGCTGTCAAGTTGATTTATCTCACTCTCCCTTAGTATCTTACTCACTTACTCTATTTATACAGTTAAAAAGTTATTTCAATTATTTCCACAGTTTAATGTTTTATGACATTTTTCTTTAGGCAAACGATGTCTACATGAATACGATATTCGTTCTTCAAATGAGTGTTATTCAAGCCGTTTATAGTCTGGGCCCCAAACAATCACTTAGAAATTTGTTTAAGGAGATAAAAATGTTGACTATCGCTTAGTATTAGATAATTGAAACTATAACGTATATATATGGAAACAAAAGTGAATTTTCTAGAACTTGCATGCAATGTATATTGTTAACAGTACAAGGAACAAACAACTAGATTGTGTTAAATAAGTAAAGCATAAACGGGACATACGTCTGTATACGGCACAGTGTACATTACAAGAAAATTACGTTCAAAATTAATTAGATGGAAAATTAAGAAAATAGTAAAGAAACGCTTATGTGCTATCAGGGTTGACAATTCATTCATCCTCGACAAAGATTCAAGATAACAACAACATCAATGCATCCACAACACTAAGTCAAAAAATACTTTAAAGTAATAAAAGCTTTATTGTTTTATGGCACGACTGTAAAACTGTCCTCGACGACCCCCACTTCATGGGGGAACCCAACGCCAGTCCGTCCTCAACGGACCCCGGACCCACACACAATACTTACACCTCGCCGCGTCGCCCTCGCCTCCGAGCGCGACGCAATCTTTGCGACACCGCGTACACTCGTTACACCCGCGTGTCAGGGCGGTTCTCACCGCCCACAGCTTCCGATTGATATGATAACAGGTGGCGTCCGTCAGAGGCTAGGTTCGCATACCGAAACCTCGGACGGTCATTAGACTTCACCATCCATTCTCCACTCGGGAGAATCACAATATAGCTAGGGAACTGGCAACTTGGGTGGCATCATCAGATAGGTGTGAGACCGAAGAGTAGAGCGACACGCTCAGTTTATGAGCACTTTGTGTAAGTAAGAGAACCACAGTAGGCAACACGGTTGACAAAACCAGCTCCGTGAGCCCTGTGTCCTATGAAGCTGTAAGAGCCGCATAGGCTAACAGCATAAACATCAACAGAATCTAGAACTGTAAAACTTAACGTCATTGGTTCAAACCATCCATTAGACCATTGTTTTTCAACCTGGATGGTCGCGTTTGTGATGATCGCAATCTGTTCAATAAATAAGACCCGTATACAAAATATTTGTTTATTAAACGATATGAATGTAATTTTATAAAATGAAATGTTACCATGTATTATAGCTTACGTTTTGTAAATAAACTATTATTTAAAATGTTATTATAGTTTTATAGTAAAAGATTGCGACATAAAAGAGTTTGAGAAACAATACATTACACTATTGTCTTAAACCATCCGCCTAACACGAGCATTTGTACTTAATAGAAGTAGTTACCGCCAATGATAGTAATAGCATTTCTAAGCTTTTTTCAAAATAAATATAATGTAACACAAATGAAGAAAAATACTTACCTATAACTGTCAATTTAACTATAGTACTGCGGACATTTTATGTAAAAATCGTTGATGAAAATTCAAAAGAATTATTTATAGAACTTCGGTTTATATAAACGAACGAAATAAATTTCTCATTTCAACCGTCCGCTATCCACTAGCAACTAACGCGCGGTGAAGATGGCAACCCATTTTATTTCAGACCATTAATCTTCTGATTACGATATTTGTAGATAGATCTTTACTTGATAACTAATGTACACGCCCGATATCTACACCGTGCTTACATGGTAAGTATGATGGGAACGAATAGTTACATCGATCGGGGTAGGACGGCCCTTTCATGCTGCGTTTCGTCTGGTGAGTTAACAAATCTCGTGGCTAAATTACTGGTAAAGAAGCATTCCATTTTAAACCTGACAAGGACATCACAAGGATGTCCGCAGGGATCCTTCCTTTCCTCCGTTCCACCCACAGCGAAACACAGGCTGGCCTGTCTCGTTGTCCCTGCCGAGAAATCATCCTATAAATATTTAAACCAACGTTAAGTTTCGCAGACTGTACCCTAAATAATTAGTCTATAGAAGGTCTATTAGGTGGAGATTGTCAAACCTAAGGCCTGAAATGAAATGTCCAAAAAATTAAAAAAATCCAGGTGCCTTGGTCCCCGGATCACTACACTCACTAGACGAAATGCAGCAGCTTTTTGCTGCTCTGTCATGCTGGTATTTAATGAGAGCGTGGTTCTTCCCAAATAGATTCTATCCAATCAGACTATCACTGTTCAATTTTAGTTGTTTTAGCGACAGCCATATCCTAAACCCCATTTGCTGAAATTAAACAGTAATTAAATGATAAGACTTTTGATCTTTCAATATGTAATTGAATGGAAGTTTTTTTCTACATCTACAGGTTTCCACTGGGTCTTTGTCCACAGATCCAAGTTTATCCGGACAATATGACTCGCCGATTCCCATTTTAGTCTGGAAGACTTTTTCTCGACGTCTTTATCGGAGCTTTGAAAGACTAGAAGCTCTTCCTGTATTTCGACATTCGATATAAACGCACTAACCAATTTCAAAGTGTCGGTACACATGCATTACTTGCTTATCTATCTAAACCACACGTTTATTAACATTAACCATTCATCAAATCGATTGATTCATCGAAAATCCCCATTCAATTTAATTTTTCGTCTACATTTTAGATTCACCATGTTTGTTTACGTCGTTGAATTTCGTTCACTAAAGTTTAAGTTCATTTGAGTTATATTTTAAATATTACTCAGCATGAAGACTGCTTTGGTAAAAAAAATGCAAGATGAGTGTCCCATAGAATTTCAAACTTGGTGGAACGAGGAATATGGTATGTATAGGCGATAAAGCGGTGTGCGTTGTATGTATGTACTGGAACAGCGTGTAATGTAGAAAATGGCAAGTAAAACGGCGTTATATAGCTGGTTTACGATTTACAAGCCTGGAAGCAGCGGTGATTACTTTCCACGAAGCCATCGAAGAGTTCCTTACTGAAGACTGGATCCACTGCTTCTCACAATAGTTCCAACCAATGCTTAATTACTTCGAAAAGCAATAAATTTATTATGGATATAATATCTGGTCTAATTTATAAAAAATCAGAAACTTTTATTATGACCTAGGTAAAATAAATCACAAATCTCTTAGTTAAAAAAACCGTTTTAGATGGTTTTTTTTTATATTATTTTGTATTCCCATTAATCAATAAGTCAAGATTCTTGCACGACAGCACGTCATGGTCACCAGCACTGTAAGTTCATAACCAGCATATGCTGAGTTGGGACCGATTCGTGACAACTACCATTTAATTTTATTCGTCTAACTCAGGGGTGAGCAAACCGCGGCCCGCTTAATAATTTTATGAGGCCTGCCAAGCGTTTGTTTATATTACAGATATTCTCCCGCTAATATATTCTAATATAATCTAATATTTATAATATGAATACATTAAGAACGTTTTAAATACTATTAAAAAGTGTTTTTATGAATAAACATATTCTCTAGTCTAGCTTAAATATAGACTAGAGTATTTTTGTTACTTATTTTTGTTGTGTTTATTTCCACCTTTGTTATTTATTTATTAGGTTTACCAATATTTGTTAACGTTAATGACGCAGATATTAAATTATACATAATTGATAAAATACGAGTGTAACAATTACTTAACGGAAAACTCAACATGTGACTTATGTTTGTTAAAATATAGAGGAATTTTGTCGCTAGGACCGTTAATAATTTTGGTTTATATAATATATACGTTAAGAACGTACATTCGAACTCGACCCTAGCATTGTTAGCTTAGTTGGAGTGATTTACTGGAGTTTTAGCAAAGTTAGTAGCCCTGCTAGCTCTCTATTTTAAAATGTAATTTTATATAATGTTCACTTACGTTCGATAACAATTTAAAATTGTATAATGGCTGATGAATGACTCAACGCTACGAGTGGCTGGAAATACTTGACAATAAAGAGATTTGTGACTCACCACAGTTTAAGATAAAAAGATATTGAACACGAGTACCGAATCTTTCATTCGAGCATGCGGACACGATATCTTCGACATAGAATGCACTTGCAAATTTCATTTAACTACTAGGCCTTAGATATATCACGGTAAAAACAGTAACAGTCTGTATAAAATCCCACTGCTGGGAATATGCCTCCTCTCTAGAGAAGGTGTTAGAGCACAGTCCATGAAGCTCCACTACGGACTTCAGGTCTTCGAAATAATTTTCCTTATTATTTCTTAGACATCCAGGTTTCCTCTCAATGTTTTCTTCCTTCACCGCCGAGTATGTGATGAACCAGCTCCTAAATTTGACACAGAGCTAGCACGATATTCTTTTTTTAATTTATTAGATTAGTAATTTTTTTAATTTTCATATTATGCCGCGCTGCTACTTCTGGCAGAAACATGAAAGGCCCGATCGGAGATTTAATACGCAATCAAATAATACCAGCAATAGCCACATAACACTGCTGTGTTTCGTATGTTGAGGTTTCTTATCCGGGGGTCAGATTGATAACTAACAAGAAACTCCAGCAACAACGACAACTCAGGTGCATCTTGAACCTTATTGAGGATGGAGGTTCATGAGCTGCAATTATGACATGTTCACTTACCATGAGTTGAACAGTGAACATTGCCAGATCAAATGCTAGTAAACCACGTGATGGAAAATACTGTGATGAAATAAATATACCGAGTACATATGAAATCCAACAATCCACCATCGAGCTCAGAATCGTAGGCAACATTCAGATAACCTCTGCAAAGTAAAAATAGTATATTTTTATATATATAATAGGAGGTAAATAAGCATGCAGCCGATAGTTAGTGATCACCGCCGCCTATGAACATCCGCAACACCGGAGGAATCGCAGATCCACTGCCTGCCTTTAAGAAATATGTGGGCTCTTTTGTTTTCGTATCTATTCAGAAATACCATCTGGCGACAGCTGATTCCACAGAGCAGTTGTGCGTGGCAGAAAATATCGCGGAAAGCGCACAGTGGTGGATTGCCAACCATCGAGATGAGGATGATATTTTGAATTCTGTCATGATGTACGATGCTTACAGTCAGCGGCTGGAATTAATCTGAACAACTCCTCAGAACACGAGTGACAGTAAAATCACTAAATATGGCATAGAGATGCAACATTTCTTCGCAATTCCAGTGAATCAAGCCGATCGGAAAGTACCCGATCATTAAGGATCGGAACACTCTACGTTGAATGCGGTCAAATGGAAGGAGGTGGTACTGGGGTGTCCCGACCCAGAGATGACAACAGTATTCAATATGAGGCCGAACTACGGCCTTGATGCTACGATTCTTTTTTTTCTATTACATTGAGAGTAACAAACGAGCACACAGTCCACTCGATGTTAAATGATTCCTGCGGCCCACGACATCAACATTCATCCTTGACAAGGAGTCATAATGCAGACGCGTTGTCACCCTTGAGGACTGAGATGGAATGCCTCGTCACCAGTAATAAAGTTAGTAAGTTGCAGTAAGGGTCGTGAGAAAACTTCTACCAAAGTATTTTTTATACTTCATACACACCTTCGATTCTCCGAAACTGATTGCCTTTCTATTGGCACGGTATTAGCTGTTAGTGTAGTCCAATTTAATTAGCACAAGATCTAATAAAGAATTGATTTATATACTTTTTTATAATATTATAAATATAGACAAGTGATGACTACTATCCATGGTATATCTCCTCGCAAGAAAACACAAGATGCACCTGCGTTATTATAACGCTACATTTACAGTGATAGAGCTACACTGCAGTTTGTTTCTAGCTGCAGAATGAATGGGTCAGCTCGACCGGGATATGATACGCCCAAACAGAATACCGGCGTGTAATAGCAGCACAATCCTGCTGTGTTTCTGGTGAGTGTAGGGATCCGGAGACCTCTTTACTGGTGACGAGGCATTCCATCTTAGCCTCTGCATTATGCTCCTTGTCAAAGTTGAATGTAGATCCGCAGGAATCACTTGCCATGAGGTAACCTGTGTCCTCGTTTTTTTCGCTCAGTGTAATAAATAATAAAAAACTAAGAATAAATAATAATAAAATAGAATGTAATTAATGAGACATTCTATTTTATTATTATTTATTCTTAGTTGTTTTTTTAGTCTCCAGATCGCTACAGTAATGTTATGCTGCTATTTCTTGGTGTCCCTTCCCCTATCGAGCCGTACCATTTATAGCTAGGAACAGAAAAAAAGTGGCTACACAACTTTAAAAACTTCAATGGTAGACAGTGCAAGTTGTTGTTGAGCTTGTTTGAAATTTAAAAATACAATACCAATTAGTAATGTACGTATATACCATACATGTTGTTTTACTCCATTTCCAAGAAGCATTATTAAAATCTGGTCCTGAGGAATTTGATAAATAATGCCAGATAATGAACCGCGAACAAGCGTCGGGGTCGAGATATACTATCTTCAGTATCCTTTGTTTCCGTTTGTTTCGAGTTATCATCGTTTATCATATACATCGAATAAGTCACACAATATTTGTAAACATTTTATTTGACAAGCTTTTACTGAGCGCGCGCTTTCAATTCACGCTACGCGAGTAAACCGAATCCTAACCCTGGTATCAATGAAATCGTTAATTGATATTTTAAGTGCTGAATTGATAATAATGATGATGTCTGGTAGATTTCGACCACGGTGATATGTTTTTGTTACTGCCATAAAATATCAACTGCGCAGATTTTTTATAGTACCGTAGGCATTTGCGCAACAAACTCGCCGCCCCCTTTCCTACTAAGATGTAATCCATATGATACAGGATACGAGATATACATAACACACTCCCGTACACGAAAATCAACAATTTGTGATATACAAATTCTGTTCCTTGTCATGTACTCTAAGCACTACACCAAGCGGTAGTCAGTGCTGCTTTACGACCTGGTCGGTGGTTAAAGAAACATGCTAAGAAATAAATAAAATTAAAAATATTTCAGACATATGAAGTCCGGCAATCAGCATTAGAGCAGCATAGTGGACTATACGCCAACGCCATCTTTGGAGACGAGGCTTAAGTCCTACAGAAGCATTTATATACATATATCGACTTATTTTTAATATAACTCTTCAGAACGATCATAATTTTAGTGATTAGATTTTAGTAAATCTATAAAAATAAAACATGAATACCGTTTACCCGAAAACAATATCCACCCTATGGATATATAATGTTCTTTTTTATTTTATCGTGGGTGACAAACAAATACATTAAAGTCACTGCGACCCATGACACGCACATTCATCCTTGACTTATCGACTTATTCCTTAAAACCATTGCACCCGTAACATTATATTCTCCGCTCAACCTTAAAGATTGTTGTTTAATGTCTCAACAACTTGTCAACTCTAATTGAAAATAAAGTTTCACCAAATCGCTAATAGATAGAGCTACGATCGAAATAGAGATCACGATGTAGAGTTTTGTTGTGAATTATATAGTGTATGGGTAAGAAAAATAAATTGTGTTATTTTCCAAATATGTAATATTAGTTTTATTTCCACGATCTGGTTTATCTCAGAATAAAAAGGTCCTTCGAGCCGGATTACTTTAACGAAGCGATTTGTAAGAAAAAAAAAGGTGTTAATTCCTCATTTCGACTACAGAGGGCAATGTGTCAACTGTAAAGTGCTACGGACGAAAGTAGCGCCATCTGGTGGAGCGAGAAGTATGAAGCTGCGATTCGAAAATCGATGTTCATGGTCAATATACAGTAACTTTGTGATCCCACGTTTGGATTACGGCTAAAGGAACACGTCTTGAATACGGTAACATGTTTTGCTGGAAAGGATTCACTCTGTACAAATGGGCAGAGCTTCAGCTAGCTGATCCGCAATGCAATGCCTCCAATAAAATTGATATCTTATTGGGGTCTGAGGTATACAGTGCTATCCTGAAAGAGGGTTTAATTCGAAGTCCTAGTGTTGGAACTATTTCTACTACTGCGCAGGATACTCTACTTGGATGGGTATTGTGGGGTCAGCAGGACGGCTACAATGAAGTTGAACAAAGTTATTATAATGTAATTGTTAATTTAAACGTCAAGCTGGAAGAGAATGAGTCGATCAAAAAGTTCTGGGAACTGGAATCTGAACCTAATTTAATGATGTGAAAGATTTTCACACCAGAACAACTGGTGTAAAAATCTGATGTGATCTGACCCAAGGCCATTTCTTGATTGGCGAACCTTTACTAATGACCCCTGTTTTAATTTAATTATGAGCAAACACAAATTGATAACTTGCGTTGTTGGCAATTTACGCAGCGGATTGTGTGTAACAGTTTTGGAGGCGCTGATCGCAAGAATATTTAACTCAATTCTTACAGATATATAAATGGAAGACTCAAGCTCCAGAATTTAAGAAAGGTGTATTGCTCAATGAGGATAACTTACCTCCCACTTCATGGTCTAATAGAAAAGGTCCATCCGGGGAAGGATAGGATAACGAGAATTGTAACGTTGTATTATAAAAATTCTCTTGTTCAGCGTCCAACTTCCAAGCTGTGCCCCCATTTAATCAATATTGATAAAGTTTAAGGTGTAGTTAAATCAAGCACATGAATGATGTATTGTAGTTATTTTATTCTTTTATGTATTAGATAATACTTATATCATTTTTCCTCAACTTTATCTTGAGAATATATCATTCTGTAAGTAGCGAGCGGTCTGGAAATATCTTGAACCTTGAAATGATTGATCATTTTTTTTTTAAAAAATGTTACAATTTACTGTTTTATTTATATTATAATGTGTGTAGTGTTTATAGTCCACAGAAGGTTATGTTTGTAATGTATGTATGTGAAATATCGAGTCAATGAATGAATTTGTTAGGCTTTGATTTCCATGAGGGTACCGCTATTTCTTATATTTTATGGTTGTGCTACCCGTTTTACAAATATTTTAAGGACCGTCAGTCCTTGGTGGGCGGTATGTCTAATGCGTCAAAAACTTGTCAACTCTAATTGAAAATAAAGTTTCACAAAATCGTTAATAGATAGAGCTATGTTCGAAATAGAGATCACGAAGTAAAGTTTTGTTGTGAATTATATATATATATATATATATATATTTCGGTAAGAAAAAAAAATTGTCTTGTGTTCCGGAAATATAACATTAGTTTTATTTCCACGATCTGGTTTATCTCCGAACAGTAGTCTAGTAGACAATGCCTTTTGCTAAAGTCCTTCTTTTTGTTTTTGTAACGTTTGTTTTACTTCTGCAAATAAAATATAAATAAATAAATACAATCCCAACATAGAGGCTGATTGACATCCACAAAAAAAAACAACTTTCTTTTATAATAATCTAAATTAAATTACTTAAAATTATCCCGGAGTTGTTAAATAGAATGTCCTCTTGATAACAGTGAACTTTTTGTTACTATTTAAGAGTTGTTTATAATGAATGGAAATTATTAAAGTTGAATAAACCGCTTGTTTTTTTTACCGATAAAAGAGATTGTAATAAATTCGTCTTTTTAATTTATTTTCTTTATAATAATAATTCGTTACCTTAAAAACTAATAAAAATATCAATCTTTATCGTTGTGTAAACCAATGTACACTCCGAGTAAGAGAGATAGAGACAGCGAAATTGCGTTGTAAATATGGTGTACCCAGTACATAATCTCCAAACATAGCAATGTATAATGTAAGAAAAATATTTGATTATATTGATTGTCTTAATTACACAGTAGCGGAGCCTGGCGACTTATACTTAGGTCATTCTGTAAGTTTCTGAATTTAGATAAATAAGAACAGATATTATACTTATACATTTATTGTTTACTATTTACACCTTTTTGTAATCGTTCGAACCATTGTGTGAAACAGTGGATCCAATCTTCAGTAGGTTACTTGTACAATAACTTCGTGGATCGCATTCACCACGCGCATACATGCCGGCGATATAACAAAAGATGTGCTTATCGATGAAAATGTGTGCGAAAGAGATTTATTTCCTCTCAAATATTATCTAGTGACCTTAGTTTTAGAACACTATCATAGATAACAAATGCGATTGACACAAATTCCTTGAAAATAATTTTATTTCGTTTTATATTTAATTATTAGTTAGTTATAATATTTGAAATACTACATAACTTTCAGTACGCCCCACGTAATATAACTAGCGTTTGCCTGCAATTTCGTCTACATGGACTTCAGAATTGGCTCCTTTTTTTTGCAATTTGGCAATTTATTATTTTCGGTAAGTACGTATTATTTTTGGGTACCCTTTGCTTCGCACACGGTTGGGTTTTGTGGGTTGTTCAAGAGTATCGAGCATCGGCACTTAAAAAGCCAAGGCGTTCATGCGTCCTCGATAAGTATCGCCTAATTATGGATGATGCGTACGTACGTCTTAGTTGTGCGGAAAAAAGTCCAAAACATCCAGGGTGACTAGTTCGG
The DNA here is from genome assembly GCA_029286865.1 of Teinopalpus imperialis. NCBI lineage: Eukaryota > Metazoa > Arthropoda > Insecta > Lepidoptera > Papilionidae > Teinopalpus > Teinopalpus imperialis. The sequence goes on from JAGSMU010000017.1 coordinate 126,915, forward strand.
TTTGAGTCCGCTTGAGTATGCCAAAGATATAAATGAGAGCAGGCATGACCACGTGATTTATTCACAGCCGATAAAAATCATAATCCGTAAACGTAATAAAGGATCGTTTTACACTGCTCCATACATGTCAGAAGAAGTCTTGCTGTCAAATTCGTATTGCTCGAGCACCCTATCCATCCACGTATGGGACACCGAGTATTTCTGTAGACAATCCAGGCTGCAGAGAAGTAAAATGAAGTTAGGGTTGATGATGCCCAATCACAAATGAGTTTAGACCAATTCAACCCGGTTGTCTCAACCCTTTCAACCCGGTGAAACTGTAAAAGCCCTTGGACTAACAGTGGTCATCAGCTTGAAAAAAAAAACAATCAAAATGGGCAAAATGACAGTGACATTGACAGTTGGTTGCTCGTTTACCACCTATTCTATAATAAAAAAAATTCTCAGATGTAGATGTCATGCGACGCAATCATCCCCTACAATTAGTTTGCATAATATTATAGAAAGAAATCTCAGTAAAGATTCAGACACGTTGTCACCTCTGCGTGCAAATACACATTTCCAAAAAGTATAAAATTACGTACTATAACTAGTAGAATATTAATCAACTTACCTACAGTTAATAGCGTTATTTTATTAAATTATTAACACAAGTGTTACATTAAAATATATTTACTTAAGTGTGATCACGTGTGTGTGTGAAAATATTCATTAAGCTGCTATCAAATATAAAAGAGCAATTGATAAATTTAAAACCAAACAAAAAGCTGAAAGTGTTTTTATGATATTAAAAGTATTGTACGTTATTAAAATTAGTTTTTTAATGGTTTATATGAGAATGATGTTTTCTTTTGCACAAGATATATTATAAAATATAATAAAATTTCGGATGCCGTGCCAAAGGCATATAACATAGTAATTATTATTATATAATCTGTAATTGTATTACTCACATATTTTCGCCAGCAAAACATTAATTATTAAAAGACGTTATAAGATATCATTCGTATTTATATTAATAAAATGACCAAAACACTAGACAACACAGTGAAAACTGTGATTATCAAACTAGCAAGTTAGTATTTAACTCGCTGGAAGCCGGTTCTTAACTACACAACACACACACTGACCCGGTAACCATATCGAAAGCGCTGGAATAACATTTGGACAACGGTATAGATTAGTGAAAAGTTATGGCTTAGAAATTTTAATAAGATTCACAACAACCGTGATGTTGAAATTGTTTTTTTAATTCTTGGTTTATTATGTGTTCTAATTTATTTTTAAAACAGGTAACAAACTAATAAAAGTGGTAGAGCTACGCTGGTAGAGTACGATAATAATAAAAATAACACGAACATAGACACTAACCTAATAATCAAATAAACGACTTTAGACATTTTAATAAACAAGAACTCAGGATGCATATGGGTTAAGTTTAAGCAAAAATACATCCCTAAGAGTGGTAAGTGGTTTTAATGAAACTATCGTTCCATTTAGCTGTACTAACATGATGGAGCGTAAATAATGCTAATAAAACGTTTTAAATATATATATTTTTTTAATCAGGATCGATTTTTTTCCGTCCCATCATCAAAGGTTTCATTAGTACTATCGTCTGTCTTCCTTTCAGAAGCGGTATCCTAATACCCTGTATAGTAATATATCGTAATGCAAAAATGGACAAGGTTTTAAAGGTTATAGCTTTCTTGAGACCGAAGAAAAAAAATCTGCTTATAGGTACTTATGAAGGAAGTTTATCATTTCAAATTTGATAACAAGTAAGATTTATTTAGCATAACTTTAGCTAGTTATATCTTATGCTAACGAGAATTAATGTTTATTTAGTATAAGATTGGCAATGATGTTCTTCCCGTGTATTTTTTAAATTTATTTAAGTTTATTTTTCGAATAAAAATTTATAGATAATAGAAACTTGTAAACAAAAGGGTATACCCTTATTGTTTACAAGTTTCTCCTACTGTTCGTTAATATTTAGAAACCTCTTTGGTAGAAATCACACGGATTCACATCATTTCACAGCATTTCGTTTATCTACATCCGTGTTGAACGAAACTGTAGCAATTGATAGGGATGGAAGGAGATGGAAGTCCACAATAAATGAACTCATAGATAAATATAGATTTCGGTGGAACAAAACATCCCTTTTCAATCTTAATCATTATTCAAAAACATTTAGTGACATGTAAAATTAATATAAAATTTTAAAAACTGAAAAATTTGGTCGCCAACCTAATACATAAATAAACAATTACTTTCTTTCATGACTTTTCTCAAGTTCTTGAGTGTTCTGTATTGCATTAGAAGTGACTGGCGGCTTTAACTAAATATTATGTCTTGCAATCTCCGGGTCAGGAAAGGTCAATGTTCCGCAGTGGACTAGTGATGGGCTGAAACGATGATAATGATAATTACAAATCATTATATTTTAATGTTACATTGGTTAACGGCGTAAAATAGCAGCTTAATTCTACTGTTTTTCGCCTGGTGAATGCAGGATCCGGGACATTTGTTACTGGAGATGAGGCATTCCATCTCAGTCCTCAAGGGTGACAACGCATCTACATTATGATTCCTTGTCAAGGATGAATGTAGATGTCATAGTCCGCAGGAATCACTTACCATCAGGTGAACTGTGCGCTCGTTTGTTACTCTTAATGTAATTTAAAAATAGTCTTTATTGACAGCAGTACAAAGATGCATTCGGCTGACATATTGTCACCAGGGCAATGATAGAGCCAAGTAGCGCCTACTTGATTTGCACGGAAAAGGACCACGCCCTCACATAATACTAGCGTCAATACATGCGCCTATGACAAGCCGATCTACCGGTCTATCTACCCATACCTCGCTGGAATGCACCTTATACTGAAACACAGTGTATAAACATAGTATACATTTCACACCCATTCTTCCCCCTCAGACTACGTCTATGACAAGTCGATCTACCGGTCTATCTACCCATACCTCGCTGGAATGCACCTTATACTGAAACACAGTGTATAAACATAGTATGCATTTCACACCCATTCTTCCCCCTCAGACTACGTCTATGACAAGTCGATCTACCGGTCTATCTACCCATACCTCGCTGGAATGCACCTTATACTACGACAAGTCGATCTACCGGTCTATCTACCCATACCTCGCTGGAATGCACCTTATACTGAAACACAGTGTATAAACATAGTATACATTTCACACCCATTCTTCCCCCTTAGACTACGCCTATGACAAGTCGATCTACCGGTCTATCTACCCATACCTCGCTGGAATGCACCTTATACTGAAACACAGTGTATAAACATAGTATACATTTCACACCCATTCTTCCCCCTTAGACTACGCCTATGACAAGTCGATCTACCGGTACCAAAATACCTACCGACCTACCGGTCTGTCTACCCATACCTCGCTGGAATGCACCTTATACTACGACAAGTCGATCGCGACACACGTCTAAGATATAAAGTAGATCTTATATACAGAAAAGTTGGCCACCCCTACTCTACATTTCAACTTTAAGGACCCCCAGGGAGGTCGCCATCTGTTAAATAAATAAGATCTGTAAACAAAATGTTCGTTATTTAAAGATTAGCATTTGTAAAACGCTATTTTGCGTTTTTATCGCGTGTGATATCGAGATATCTGTTCTTAACACATATTGAATTAAGACGCATGTGATCTTACATCCTAATAATTGAATAACATTGAGCCTGCCTGTGAGAGGCTTGAAAGTTTAAACATAAATATAAACTATTAATAATAATTATTATATAGTGAAGAGTTTGCATGGCTTGAAACAGTACTCTATATTGTATGACGAGGTTTATTTCAAACTAAAGCTTAGGATTACATACACTCAAACATGAATCACCTGCGCGAGACTTTGTTCAGTATCGACATATCTTTTTTACATGTCAACATATACGTTCAACCCGGTGAAGCTGATAAACCCTTGGTCTAATAGTGGCTATGAGCCCGAAAAAAAAACCTTAAAATAAAAACTAAATTATAGCACGAGATTATCTCGACACATCACCAATAATCGAACCCATATTGGTTCAGGTTCGGTACATGCACAAACAGACAAAAAGTTCGTTTACCATTTTATTCCAAGTGATTTAATTTTAATCCAAGGTATTGTAGAAATTTCCAAGGGGTTAAGTTCGCCTATATACAATCCTATATAAAGCTTAAACAATATAATATATAAAATATACTATAGGTAAACATTATTTTCAAGGAAATTTCAGGCGATCGCATCGCTATCAATGACAATGTGAAAACTAAAAATACGATCGCTAGATAAAACACAGTCATTGTTTTATCATAGGAATGTAAACGTATCTTTGTATATGTACCACATATGTATTTGTCATATATATATACTCTTTATTGCATTAACCTTAACAAAGTTCAAAGTTCACAAAGGGCGGACTTAATGCCATAGGCATTCTCTACCAGTCAACCCAAGTGGTGAGATATGTGTATGATAGGTGTGGCAATAAACTAATTAATAAAAAAAGAAGAAAAAAACTAAAAATAACTAATACAAGCAAATAAATATACACATATAGATATATATACACATACAAATATATATATCCGTACACATAAATACACACATACATGTAAATACACAATTGTATATAATACAATACCGTTAGCTGCCAATAAATTTCATATGTGGATGATAAATTTAAATTTTTGATAGTTACATGTGTATTATATAATTAATATCAGTGCTTTAACCGCGTCATAAATCATTTTATCCTAACACCTATTTTGTTTCATGTCTGTACATTACTTAGGCAGTTATAGATACCTGTTTAACTGTATACTAGCAATGTTGGATCGAGCTCGATGTTGCTAGCGTATCAGTTACATAATCGGCTCTCCCATCACTCTATATGAAGTTTAAATGAATGCTCCCAAGACGTGCCTCTAATTTCACGGAGTCGACAGGGTTGTTCAAATAAAATTATAAAAATATATTCATACAACATTTAATACAACAAACATCACACATATACTATGTTTCTACTTAAAGCATGATAATATTAGACACCATAGAAAATATTATTTTTATTTTTCCTTTTTTCTGCTTTTAGGAATCATCAAAATACATATAGATGTTACTATTACACAAGGAACAATTAATAAAATATACTTCCTTTTGGGATAATTTTGTAGGTCTTACTTAGACAGAAAAAAATATCGTTTATAAATCTATTTAGGCAGTACAGTTGGACAAGGTGTATTACTAGAGAAACAGTGTGCCACAAACTTATGCATTAACATATTCATAATAATAGTAAATGTAATGACGAAGCATCCCAAACAAAACATTGAAGCCAACAATACCTTGCCAATTTGCCCATAATCCATGAAGGACACGAAAATAGAAGATAAACCTTTGCTGGTGACATAAAAGATTGTATGTGTGTGTATATATTTTCTGTATTAATAGACATATTAGAAAAGTATTGTTTTAAGATTTGTTTGTCTGAGGACGCATGCATTTAGAAATAAGTATATTCTTATATTTCTAACATTTATAGATTAATAAAATTTATCTTAACATTACAAATTTTTTCATTGAACAGTATACAAGATATTAAATGTGCCGTTTGACATCTTTTTTCAAGTTAAAAAGTTAAAAGATTTTCATAATACTTTTCTTACAGTCTTAAGTCGGATGAATGCTAATAAGTTTTAAACATTAAATATTACTAAGTAATATAAGTTATATTTTATAATGTATAATTTCTGAAGAAATCTATCACCGTAAAGATCTGCTGCATGCAGAAAAGTTTGTCCAAAAAACTTAAGTGGGGTATGAACACATAAAATAGATATATGGGGTTATCTAAGTATAATCTAATATCTATAAGTCTGTACCACATATAGACAAACAAGACATCACCTCCCGCAAGATTTACATATATATATTAATTGGTTCAAAATACAAACAAACAGTATATAATTTGGATTTAATGGCTCTACATGATGGTTTCCAGTGGTCACAATAACACGAAAATTTTAAAGGAGATAAGGAAGGTCCTTAATAATAGTAAGCCAGCGTTATGGAATTCTGTGGTCTCCGAAACAGATAAAAAGATGAAAATGTGGAAAGATAGCTGCCAGGAGATTATTACTAAACTTCCTTGCTATACACTGACTGAGCGCTGATGATAATAACATCTTGTGTCCCTCGTACCACTTCTCCAGAGAAGAATACCTTTCATATATGTGGTAGAGTAATATCCTTCAAACAGGGAGAATTTAACTCAATTATAAATAATTATTTTAAAATTTTAATTATGTCAGTGCAATATGAACATATACCCTCTAAAAGGCATCTATAGAGATCTGTATGAGTTATCTTCAAGTTGACATTAAAATTGTTTGATTTACTTGTAAAATTTCCATAATTATTAAATATTTAAAATATTCTTTTACAGCAAAAATAGGTGTATATGACGTTAGAGGGCACAACGAAGCTCTACTATTTAGCAGAACAGTCGCCATGGCCTGATTGGATCTGAGAATTATCATGGCAATATGCTCATAATAATTTCAAAATCAAAATCTACATATTAAATATGTTCATTATGTTATTATTAAAATTCTATTATCATTTCCTTATTAAAATGATGGAGGAAATTTATAACACCCTGTATGTTATAATCTTTCTACTATTAAGTTATGATATTTGATACCAAAGGATAAACTAAGTGTTATGCTACATTAATTTCTAGTATATCAAGTAACAGGAATAAATGTAAACATTTATTTAAGAATATACATCAAGTGTGAGAAAATTTTCCAAAGTTTAACCTTCAAACACTTGTCGGTAAGATTACAAAGATTTTAACACTTTAAAAACAGAATTACGATTGTTCTTATAGTCCATTGAAGACACTAAGAGCACAAAAAGTTTGTAAAACATTTCGATATACATCACTGCTACATAATCAGATTTTAGGCAAGTGTTCTAAACATTATAAATATAAATACACATGAACTACTCTAAATGACCTACAGCACACACACTAGTGTGTAATTTACTCCTCGCTAAAGCAGCAACTGCGCACATGTACAGAACATAATACTTGAAGCCTGTTCAAATGGTACAAGTTGCCATACATATTTCTAAGCCCGGACTGCGTTGTAATAAAGAACTCGAGGAATTTTATTTTTAAATTTTTTTTTGAAATTTATTTCATCAAATAATACGAATGAAACTCTGAAATAATATAAGAGATATTCAGTAACAACCGGGGTAATAAAATTGTATGACAGAAATATAACACGAAATTACGTGGTCTCAATAAATACACTTTTTCAAACTCGAAAATTAATTTATGTAATACAATATTATGTAGTGCCAGGAATTTCTGTGAAATTCCTCGCCAGTTAACTGAATGTCATTCGTTATTTTCCCGCGCTTTTTTTTTGATTGATGATTGATATTTTAATATTCTGCCAAAACGAATTACTTTTTTTTAATAAATGAACGATATGAATTATATAAACAAAAAAGACAAATATATATTTCCTAACATATATAGATTTATAAATAATATTCCATGAAGTATCGTGTAATGATATGTAACAGTTTAAACAAAGAAATAACAACAAATATTTATATAACTATAAAAAGAGCAACTTAATATATCAGTTATTTATCACATAATTTATAACAATAGAATCGATTACAGTAACTTATTGATTAATAAAAAAAGTGTTTAACATAATAAGACTAAAAATAAAGATATATAAAAAGGTTGAGAGCGGCATCGGTACATCAATTCATGTATTTATATTTGTCAGCTTTCGTTTGCTGGCTGCCACCCTCAGCACGGGCCTCATCTCAGGCGGCCGTCCACTGGTTGAAAAGCAATATAAACATTATTTATTTAATTATTTTATAGTACTTAACTAACAAACAAGCTTATAGCCTGGCTGTGTTTGGACTGTTTTTTTTTTCAGTCTGCCACACCACACTGACTTCGTTTTGTTAAGTCTGACAATCTACAAAATCATATTTAGATGGGAATACCGTGATTCCCTATTTCATTGTTCACCAATAAATTATACAGAACAAATCTAGGTCACCACTCCCCAAAACCAAGTAGATTGTACAAAGGAGTTTATTATTTACGATAAATCTATTAACTTATTTAGTAACAAATTAGAAACATTTAAAGCTATAATTATTATTAAAACTATGAACACTTCGGTCTAAGGAAGTAATGCACTCGCAAAACTTGTCACTATTATTAATTCATCATTAATTTATATAATTTACAGTGGAATGTCACTAATCCGGCACTTCACAATACCGACACAACCAATAATCTGGCACCCTCTTGATTTTGAATAGTGCCAAATTAGTGAGATTATACTGTATTGATTTTTATTTAACATGTATTAGATATTTCATTTTCTTCCTCATTTCCAAGTTATCATATAATAACTTTAATATGCATGATGTAATTAAATGTAAGTGGAATTATGTGTATTTAACAATCTAAGTCAACTAATGATAAATCAAGTTGCATGTAATTCTGATGGCAGTTTTATTAAAATAAAACTAAAAAACGTGCCCTGCAGTGGATCAATATCCAGATCCAGTAATAACCATAGATAATTTAAACCCTGTTTTTATTTGTGCCCTAGATTTGGCAAAAACCAACCTGCTTAGCCTTGAGCACAAGCGCAAGGTAGCCAGCCTGCCAGCCCCTTTGTGTTTTACAGAATACATTTTGGAGTGTGCAGAAGAGTTATATAACATGATTCTTCCATCCCCTATTCATCATAGGACAACTAAGAGCACAGCAGGTCTCCATCTTTTCGTTGTGGATATTCGTTGCATTCTGAGCTTCTAAATGCTTCGTCATTTTTAACAGTGAGGGATTGAAATAATAATGGTTGAGTCTAACTTGGGTGGCTTCAAGAGAAGAGTGGATATGCATTTGCTGAATGCAATGTATACACCAGTGCTGGGTTCCATTCATAATGGTAAAAGTTCTGGGTTCATTCGAAATTTAAAAAATACTAATTATATTTTTTAAATTTCGAATTTTACATTTATGAAGTAGCAAATTTAAGAAGCTTTGTAATCTTATTATAAATGCAAAAACTTCGAATTCAGTAGCTTAGTGGAAACTTTGCACTATAATTTTTCTTTTTAGTATAAATAACATGTACATAGCTTTTTCATGTCTAAAAAAATAATTTTTCGAATAAACTAAATATTGCTATAAATATATTGAGTTGGAATAACAACATCTTTTAGGGAAGCCTCAAGCTCTCTTAATTGTAAATAGCCTAATTACTGATTCCTGTAGTTTTCCCCATAATAGTATCACTGTAATAGACAAGCCTAGAAGTTGTAACCTAAATAAATTGGTCAATTACATGGTGAGTGTAGTGGTCCGAGATCAAATTACATATGTAATAATAATAACTTTAATATGCATGATGTAATTAAATGTAAGTGGAATTATGTGTATTTAACAATCTAAGTCAACTAATGATAAATCAAGTTGCATGTAATTCTGATGGCAGTTTTATTAAAATAAAACTAAAAAACGTGCCCTGCAGTGGATCAATATCCAGATCCAGTAATAACCATAGATAATTTAAACCCTGTTTTTATTTGTGCCCTAGATTTGGCAAAAACCAACCTGCTTAGCCTTGAGCACAAGCGCAAGGTAGCCAGCCTGCCAGCCCCTTTGTGTTTTACAGAATACATTTTGGAGTGTGCAGAAGAGTTATATAACATGATTCTTCCATCCCCTATTCATCATAGGACAACTAAGAGCACAGCAGGTCTCCATCTTTTCGTTGTGGATATTCCTTGCATTCTGAGCAGTGAGGGATTGAAATAATAATGGTCGAGTCTAACTTGGGTGGCTTCAAGAGAAGAGTGGATATGCATTTGCTGAATGCAATGTATACACCAGTGCTGGGTTCCATTCATTTAAAAAAAATACTAATTATATTTTTTAAATTTCGAATTTTACATTTATGAAGTAGCAAATTTAAGAAGCTTTGTAATCTTATTATAAATGCAAAAACTTCGAATTCAGTAGCTTAGTGGAAACTTTGCACTATAATTTTTCTTTTTAGTATAAATAACATGTACATAGCTTTTTCATGTCTAAAAAAATAATTTTTCGAATAAACTAAATATTGCTATAAATATATTGAGTTGGAATAACAACATCTTTTAGGGAAGCCTCAAGCTCTCTTAATTGTAAATAGCCTAATTACTGATTCCTGTAGTTTTCCCCCATAATAGTATCACTGTAATAGACAAGCCTAGAAGTTGTAACCTAAATAAATTGGTCAATTACATGGTGAGTGTAGTGGTCCGGAGACCAAATTACATATGTAATAATAATAACTTTACAATAAATTATTATTATAACATATGTAATTGAATTATTCCATCCTTCCCAGAATTACTATACAGTTTCTGTACCTTCAATGTGGCTCCGCCATCCTTCTGCAACTCCTTTTCCCTACGCTCCATTTCCTCATCTCTCTCCTGCAACTTTTTGAGTCGCTCCTGATGCTTCATTCCACGTGCGGCTTCTTCGGCACGCCTCTTCTCCGCTGCCTCAATTTGCTGCATGCGCCTGGTCTCCTGTTCACAAATTCAATCATAGTATTTATATTTTTACACAATAAAGGTCATGAAGAAACAGCATGACATGTACACCCAATGAATGAAGAATTTTTATTTTACGTAATCAGAATGACAAATTAACAGTCTATCTAATGGCCCAAGATATCTAACATCCAACTTTGGTCATTTGCTCATAGTAATTTATTGGGTATTATTCTATGGGTTTTTATTCAAAAAACAAATTACAATAGAGAATTGTTAAAAGTAGTATATTAACAAAGAGACAAACTTGAGAACACACAAAATGAAAAAATAAAAGGAACTAATACAATAGAACCAAGCCATTATGATAAAACGACTTATAAAAAAATTATTAGAAATCTCGTTTTTCCTGCATTTAATGGTTCAAAAAAATATTAAAACCCTAATTAATAAGTAAAATACACAAATTTATGTCTAAAACAAAAATAAAAATTAATGGTGAAGTGTAAGGCGATGATGGTGAATCCTTCCACTCTTAATCATTGAATATCTGTGTTTAGGATTTTTACAATGCAAGATATGGATAAAATAATCAATTTTATTTTATTGTATTGTATTGGAAAAACAAACAGTACAACTGTTTCTTTCTCAAAAAGTACAAAAGGAAAATAAAAATGATATATTAAGCTATCCAAGGAAAACAATGTGACTTGTGCATTTATATATACATATAGCATATATAATACTTAAAAATACAAATAACCTGTATATATTATACGTTTATTATATTATATCTATTATAGATAGCTTATAAATTTTACGAATGCGAAGCACTTCATATTATATGTATTAATTATGTACTTTATGCAGAGTGATTGTACATACAAGTAATGTAAAATGTAAAAAATGAGGGAACTTATAATCAAACAAAAACAAAAATATGAATTTTTGGCCTGCACACTGCAGGCCAAAAGTACGACCACAACCACCTTAAAGTAGGTAGGAAAATAAAGTTAAACTCCAATAAAATATTAAATACTTAATTAACCTGTTTAATCATCTAATAGAACATTCGTTGACAAACAATATAATTTAAAAGCGTAAATAAATATTACCAGTCAAGCCAAAAATGGCTATAGTTAGCTAAACTGATTTTTCATCAAAAAATAACATAATATAACTTTTTTCACAAGTCTAGGCATACAGGCAATCAATTTGTTAAAGGTGTCTTGTGATATATTGTTCCAAATTTCGCATAAAGCATTCCACATTTCTTCTCGCGTGGATGGGCCACAATTACGGACATATATACATCCAAAGCACTTTTTTAAAATCTTCAGTCCAATCTCGATAGGCAAGAGCCCACTGCATCTGTCTTAACTGTAGAAATCACAAGTTTAGACTAATTGAGATTGTTTGTGAATCAGAAAAATGTGTTTTCAGGAGCTAAATAATCCTAATTATTGACCAATATGTAACAAAATCAAAGTAATTAGTAATGAGGACATTATGAAAATATTATTACGTTTGTTGGTGTTTAAAACAATAGATGTTTATTGTCCAATAACTGGAAAGTAAACAAAAGAATGTCTTGTTTAAATATTTGATACTAACAAAAGAATATGCAGATGTGCATTACTTTTTTTAATTTATTTATCCTATGTGATTTAATTACAATTGATGGATAATTATGTTGTTTATGTGCAGTCTTAAACTTTTGGCGGGCAGTATATTGGTAAAATGAAAGATTTAATAATTGAATTATTGAGTACTAGTATACTTTTGAACAATTGTCGATTTGTCATCATATAAGATCTGTATAGATGACACAGTATTGACCTAGACATATAAATATATTATGGCTGTATATTTTTAAACAATATCAGATTTCATTTCTGGTATACAATTTTTTTTTCCTGTAATTAAAACATTTCTACCCATTATTAATAGACATTCCACATCTTTAAACCAATTAAAATTTAAATATACATTTAAATTATATCTGAAATATAGAAATAATTTTGTGCAAAACTTCTAAGTAAATATAAAAATAAGTTATACAATTTGTGGCAAATATTTCTTCTCAATTTTGTGGAAACATTCTTTATGTTATGATAGAAGAGCAAATGTGAAGGTATATATTTTTTTTATTAATTATTAATTGATTTCTGTATAATACAATATATATCAATCGTTTTATTGATACATATATCATTATTTACAAAATTGAAAATCTTAAAAGTATAGATTCCTTACCTCTCAAAATGACATTTAACTTCAACATTTCATTTTTTTTTGTTTTAAACACAGAAATTTATATACTTTTGCTTAACTACTACTAACTTACTACTAACATGCAAAACTTATTGTAAATGGTGGATGTGATACTATCAGCAAACAATTGGTCTTAAATCTTAACATCAGACATCATCCCATTAGAATTCAAAATTTGTTGTCAACTCAACTACTCTGTGGAATCAGCTATCTTCATTGGTATTTCCAAATTGATGACTTGGGGACCTCCAAGAAAAGAGTACACAACTTTCAGAGGCAGGTAATGCTCAATGGCTATTCATGGGTGCTGGTGATCACTTACCATCAGCTGCTTGCTTGTATGTACCTATTCCATAAAAAAAACATTAAATACTTTCTTACCATGAACAGAACATAAGCAGCATTTAATTACCCCACAGTCCCATAATTATTAAAATTATATCATAAAACATTTCTACCCATTATTAATAGACATTCCACATCTTTAAACCAATTAAAATTTAAATATACATTTAAATTATATCTGAAATATAGAAATAATTTTGTGCAAAACTTCTAAGTAAATATAAAAATAAGTTATACAATTTGTGGCAAATATTTCTTCTCAATTTTGTGGAAACATTCTTTATGTTATGATAGAAGAGCAAATGTGAAGGTATATATTTTTTTTTATTACAAAATGATAGAAAGTGTGTCTTTTATATACTATTGTTTGACTGAATTAACACTAAACCTAGTACAAAAGTCAAATGATCATTTTTTAATTTTTTTTAAAATCTTGTAAATACAATGTTATTGTGCTACCAATAAACATCGTGGCTTTCCTCAAAATGTACATACAATTGTTCTTTAATATGCTAAGCATATTTTTTCATTATTATTAATTATTAATTGATTTCTGTATAATACAATATATATCAATCGTTTTATTGATACATATATCATTATTTACAAAATTGAAAACCTTAAAAGTATAGATTCCTTACCTCTCAAAATGACATTTAACTTCAACATTTCATTTTTTTTGTTTTAAACACAGAAATTTATATACTTTTGCTTAACTACTACTAACTTACTACTAACATGCAAAACTTATTGTAAATGGTGGATGTGATACTATCAGCAAACAATTGGTCTTAAATCTTAACATCAGACATCAGACATCATCCCATTAGAATTCAAAATTTGTTGTCAACTCAACTACTCTGTGGAATCAGCTATCTTCATTGGTATTTCCAAATTGATGACTTGGGGACCTCCAAGAAAAGAGTACACAACTTTCAAAGGCAGGTAATGCTCCAATGGCTATTCATGGGTGCTGGTGATCACTTACCATCAGCTGCTTGCTTGTATGTACCTATTCCATAAAAAAAAACATTAAATACTTTCTTACCATGAACAGAACATAAGCAGCATTTAATTACCCCACAGTCCCATAATTATTAAAATTATATCATAAAACATTTCTACCCATTATTAATAGACATTCCACATCTTTAAACCAATTAAAATTTAAATATACATTTAAATTATATCTGAAATATAGAAATAATTTTGTGCAAAACTTCTAAGTAAATATAAAAATAAGTTATACAATTTGTGGCAAATATTTCTTCTCAATTTTGTGGAAACATTCTTTATGTTATGATAGAAGAGCAAATGTGAAGGTATATATTTTTTTTTATTACAAAATGATAGAAAGTGTGTCTTTTATATACTATTGTTTGACTGAATTAACACTAAACCTAGTAAAAAAGTCAAATGATCATTTTTTAATTTTTTTTAAAATCTTGTAAATACAATGTTATTGTGCTACCAATAAACATCGTGGCTTTCCTCAAAATGTACATACAATTGTTCTTTAATATGCTAAGCATATTTTTTCATTATTATTAATTATTATCATCAAATTATCAAATAAAAAATAATTATTTTTTAAAGACAGTTAATTGGACCGGTACTGGTAGGAATAGTTATTTGACTGATCATGGTAGGTTTAGTATTAAAATGCATGCAATGCAAATTAGAATAGCTTATAGGTGCTATAAAAACTATTTTTTTCTAAGAAGATCAACTCTCCAGCTGCACAGAACTATTAAGAATGTTAAAAAAAATAGTTTTAGCACTTATTTATAACGCTTTTACACATTTTACATTACACATGCTTTTAAACTCTCATGATAGTAAAGAAAGAAAGGTAAAACGCCAAAAAAAAACAACAAAATCCACTTTCAAAAATTACTTTTATTCTAGAGGAGCTTATTAAAGATGTTTTTATTTTTTTAGCTATAAGTGGTTTTTCTCTTGTGATAATATAAAGTAATTATAGACACAAAGCCTAAACGAGAAAACCCAAACAAAAAGGAACGAAGATAATATAACAACAAAGATTTAAATGGATTTAGAAACTAACGCCTTCATTTAATAGACTGCATATGAGCAGACCTTGACATTATAGTCTTGTAGTTTTAGTACTTTTGTAATTTAATATTGTTTATAACGGATTTATTAAAATGCATTATAAACACAAATTGTAATGCGAAATATGAAAACAGCATATTACTTACAGCATCTGGAGTTATAACATCCGACGCCGACGGTCTACAACAAGACATAAATATTCCCATTTCGTAATAGAACTATCTTTCTACAAATTCATAACTTTTAAATTACAATAATTATTCAATTAAGAAAATTCACAACACCAACATGTCAGAAGATGATGATGATGATATTCATTTATCCCTAATGGGAAAGGCAAAGGACTTTAGTTCATACAGCCAGGTCTTGTTCGTATGATGGTTGGTCTGAAACCTTGTCAGAAGTCAGACTGACACTGTAGTGGTGGTGTTCATCTGGAATTGTACCAAATTTCACCATAATAATTTCATTTCGTTTTTAAGAAAATATATATACTATATAAAGATCTCAAAATGTCTGATACGTAAAGAAAAATTATTAAAAAATCCTATAAAAAACAATTTTTCCACTAAAATCTACCATTTTCTATAGCTGCCAATAAGAAGAGATCAATACATGTAACATAGGTATTGAACGCAGCTTATTAGGCTGCGTTCAATAACTTCATTCACTAGTTACTACAGCACAAAATAAAAAAGAAATAACATTATTTTACAATATACACAAAATAAATACTATAAAGCACTAAGTAATTAATTACAACATTTTATAACACTACTATACTAGTAATTCAATTTTATACCAGCTGGTTCAATATTTTGGTTGTTTTATTTATTTCACCGTAAATACAATAACTTACCAGTCTTTTCCAAATCAGAACATGCATATTCGCCATTGCACTTGATAAAGCCGAATATTATAGTTGTATTGTTAAAGTTTCCAAAAGTAAATATCACACGAGAAGTCGGATGTTTATTATGGAATGAGCGATCAATAACTGGAAATATGGCCAACTACTAAAAAGTAGGTCACGAGTGTGGCGATTCTGCAAAATCTTGAAATAATTATTACTTTAGGAATATAGTCATATGGTTTATTTTAAGTTCATAAGTATTATTATGTATTGAGGGTCTACTCATATTATTAAAATTATATCTTGATTGTTAAAAATTGTAGTCAATCCATGTTCGTCTTTACCTCTTTTTATAAATTGTGCATACAAAAATAATTTTTTAATGTTTATCTTTTAAATATGTAATTATTGAACGAAAGGCAGCCTTCCAGACCAGGAATTCTCAAAGGGGTCGTCATCGAATTTACCAAGGGTCAACATTAACGAAAACTGATAATGGGGGTCGACGAGATCTAAAATTCGCCCCTATTAATTAACACAACTTCTTATTTTAAACTTCCAAGATACTGTCTAAGTTGTGTTACGTGTACCAAGTTTTTATAGGAATCACTAATATTTTAGTAGGAAGTATCATTGTTGTACTAAAACTCAACCAGTCGATAAGCGTACACGTACAAGATGAAAAACTCGACAAGTCAGTAAGCGTGGACAAGTTCGTGCAAGATAATATGTTCGAGCGTACAAGTCTTTCAGACACCCTTTGACTTTGTATATGCTCTGTATTTGACGCATAAACGCGATTTAACACGAACGACACCATGATCAAGTTAAGTCGAAACATGCTCCTGATATTTTAATATATAACAAGCTTGCACTTAGGTAAAAGGTTTTCGTTTTGAAATTCGTTCGAGCTTGTCGTCTGCAAATTTAATTCAAGAGATTACATTACAAATGAATTAGAATGAAGTGAGTAAAAATGAATTTACAAAATGCTTTTTTTGAAATTACTATATTAAAGTTATTACATAAAATTATATATGTTAAGTTTTCTTTGTTATCGTTTTTTACGCTCCTTGGTACCTAATACAAATCATCTATACTATAGTCACTATATCCAAATGTATCAATGAGTAAGTTACTGAGCAAACCTAAAAAACATCCGCTCGTGTATTAATTTAACAGTTATATTATTGTTTTTTATGTAGTTTCTTATACATTTTTTTTTGTTTTGCAGGTTTACTGCGAGTCTTATGATGGCAGACACGAAAAAATAATGCAGGCAATACAGTTTACATTACTTGAAGTTTGGATTTTTTTAACTCTATCAAATCTACCCGATGTGTCTCATTGGCCATCCATTAGATCGATGTTTGCGTCATCATCTATGCAAGACATTGATGGTTAACGAGCGTCCTATAATATATCTTTACTAATAGCGAAGTCGAAGAAACCCCACACAATTGGAGTGTAGTTTATTTTACCAGCAATAGCGGAGATCCTCAACAATTGTATGTATTGCACAGGCCCGCACATGATATATCAGAGAGAATTCCTTTGAGCGATAATACTGTTCAAAGACGAATAGACGACATTGGTCGCGACGTGGTAAACATTTTATGCAATTTCTTACAGACCAACAAATTCACTCTTCAGTTGGACGAGTCTACATTGCCCGGCAGTGGAGCTCTGTTGTTAGGATATGTTCCTTATATTAAAGATGAAAACCACTACCAAGAACTGCTTTTTGCTACATATTTAGAGACTCCCATAGAAGAACATTGTTTCTGTTGCAACTGATGGTGTACCATCTATGGTTGGTCGTCACCGTGGTTTTATAACTCACTTCAATTGCCTGAGATACTTCAGTTGAGGTCATTTTATTAAGAGGTATGAGGATCTCTTAAATTTACAAATTCCTCGATGAATAATAAATCCGTAATATCACAGCCATGGAAGAAGCCAATGTGATAAAACAAGAAGAGTTGATTACCATCAGCACAGAGGATTTGCTTATGCAGAAGTTCAACCAAGGCTATCAGAAGTTCTGCAACGCAACATTGGAACATAGTATCCTGCATTGTGGAATATTGCTAAAAATACCTTATCGCTTTTCCATCATCATACCTAGTCGTAAAAGGCTTCAGTGGATTGGTAGAAAGCCACCAGGTTATCCATCACACTGAATTATCTTTATATAAACATCTTTACTTTGCGATTTTAATGCTTTTTTTAAATAAATACTTAATCAGGTTACCTGATTAGTAGTATTTTTACGTAATTTGTATTAATTGATTATTAATTACACTTGATGTTTACTGAATTTTATGTCTATTTTTTTTTAAATTTTGATAAAAAAATTATGTCAAGTTTACTCGCTCAGACAACAGCAAAGTTTTAAATTGGTAAGTATTTTGTATCAATAGGAAAAACACTGGAGATAGGATTTTTAAAATAATTTGGCTATGGGAGTCCGAGGTATCAGTTCATTTTGGAAAAGAAATCTCTTACCCAAAATAGTTTGTGAATCGCTGGTGTAAACGTTTATGAAAAAGATGCTAGAATTTGAATCTCGATTTACAAATAGTCGACAGCTAAATCAAGATTTAAAATAAAAGATTTCTAAAATCAGTAAGAGGCTTTCTGAGTCAAATTCGTTAAAATCGTTTTTCGTATTTTGATACACCATTATTATTTTATTAAAAACTGAACTAGAGTTATATAATAATGATTAATCTAGTAAGTTAACGGTTAGATTAGAATAAGCAGGATATTAATAATCGATTATTTTTCTCGTTTATGTCACCTTATCGATATCGTTTGATTTATTTAATATTAAGGGACATCTCTAAGCTCTAACGCAAAGTACACTTCGTCTGGGACTGTCGCGAATTGTTAAATAATTTATTTATTGCGTTTTTAAAATGCTATCTCGCATAGCTTTGCGTTCAGGTATGTACAATATTTATTTTATTCTAGAATTATACTCACTTACCGCTTAAAACCCATTAACCTTGGTCTTACGGTGGTTTATGTAATCACTGATTTGACAAGTGCTTGTAAGTTTCTATTAAATTCATTCAAAAACGATAAATCACTAATTTCTTACTGTGTTTAGCTTAGGACTATTTTATTCCACGTACTATTGCTAAAGTAAGTTGTATTGTGATTTTTTTATTATAACCTTAAATTGGTTTATCTTAACATTTATGATTTGCGCCTGAAACAGCAATCTTAGTTATATTTAGGTATTACATATTTTTGGGTAAGTTTATCGAGTAATTCCCATAAATAACGTAACCCTTGCTTAGCTCGGCTGTTTATTGATTTAGGAAAAATATTTCTGCAATGTACCTGCATTGTATAACTTAAACAAATGTACATAGTAATGTATTTATTGCTGTGTGTGTATTTTGTGTATAATTCCGAACATAGGCCGAATAACACAGTGAGATATATAAGTTAATTATATCTATTGAATTGATCAAGCCAATTAAAAAAAATTCCAAGTTAAATTATGAAATATATCAGATAAAATAATTGATTATTGTTGATTTGTCGCCACAAAAATAAATTCAATATTCACCATATATATATACAATTATACAACACATCCTATTATGGCTTGTGCATTGTAAGATGTATAAAAATCATAAAAAAAATCATTTTGTATTTTTCAAAATTAAAATGATTGTATAAATTTTTTCATATATGCTTTTGGTTAGGTCTTCTAATTTTTTAGTTTTATTTAATGTATAATTATATGCAAAATTACTTTAAATTCTTATTATAGACATTATAACTCTTAAGAAATATCAAGTGTCAAATGAGGGTATCTTTTAATATTATATATACTTGGCAATGTGTGAAACAGTAAAATTTAATTTAGGAATCCAGATATCAAATGTTTAGTGGTCACTTACCATTAGGTAAGCTGCTTAATCATTTGCCACCAATTCTATAAAAAAAATACATGTCTTTTGATAAGTTTCCCAGAAAAAATAGCATCTAAACAAATGTCTAGAAAAGATAAAATGAACATTTTGTTTAATCAATACATGTATCAAATTTTGAATATTAAACCATCACACAACACTGCATTTGCACTTTCAGCATAACACTGCTGTTTTTCGTCTGGTGAGGTCCTCAGGGGTAACAATGTATCTGCATACTGAATCTTTATTGAGGATTGATGTAGATATCATAGGCTACAGCCATCACTTGCCATCAGGTGACCTGTTTGTGTCTCTTAAAAAAAAAGGGATTGCTTTTGGTTAATGATACATAATTATTATTATAATCTAGATTACAAGAAGTTTATCATCATTTTTTTTATAGTATATCTTAAGAAATAACATTGGCCTGTATAATAGAAGATTGAAGATACAAATCAGGCATGTGTCTTACCTTGTGTTGTTGTATTTTGAATATCTGAGTAATTCTTACTTCATGTATTTCATTCATTAATTTTGTTTTTAAATATCTTTTGTTTTTTACCTTTATATCTTTTATTATTTTATACCTTTGTGGATAAATTCTTGGTATAGTTGTTTAGTTACATTATTAGGGTTTAGTGCCCTATGAATTTTAGTCAGACAAAAAAAATCAGTGGAGATTTTTATATTTTTTAGCTTTAAAGGGCCGTTTTAAACCAATAATTATTTTGATTGTATGCAGCATAAATTGTTGTAGATGTTTATATTTTTATGTTTGTTCCATTTTTGTAATTTTAAATTCCGCATATCTATAAATGTTTTGGCATAATGTTTAAGATTCTTTGAAAGGGGGGGGATTCTTAGTTTTACTGTAATCTGTGTTTAGTTTTTATTTTCGAGTTCATCTAGGAATTTCCACTCTCTCTCTTTCAAGTTCAAATGTGCAGTTTCATTTAATACACATGTAGATAAGAGATTTGTTGGTTACATTTCTCGAGTTGAAACAAAGGGTGATTTCTACAAAGTGTTCAAAAGTTGAATGGTGGGAGAAAGTTGCAAACAACAAGACACAATACATCATAGATTAAAAAATTTATAATTTTTAATTTTCTTATAATTTAAAAGTGGAAAAACTTAGATGCCAACCCAATAGTAGTGTAATATCAATTTTATTGTACACAATTGATCAAATATGTTATAGTAGTGTAAATTAAGAACTTGACTTGGAAATAATGTATGTATAAATTATACTTAGGTAAAAATATTTAGTAGTAGTCATACAATAATTTCATACTGGCTGTGGCATGCATAGGCTTCCATGGAGCTATTCCATGTGAAATAGTTCACATGGAATAGCTCCATGGAAGCCTATAGCATATGCATAGCAATGTATCATTGTTGGGTTTCATATGACAAGTGAAAGAGACTGAATGATGTAAAATTAGCAAGAAAAAAGACATTACCAGATGTCATGAACTATGCGGGTTATATAATAGTGCTGTAAGAATTTGTACAAACACAGGTACTCATGCGATATCCCAACCCCTATTTCTATGTAATGCAATTTCTATCTGTAGAATCAGTATTTTGTTCTGATCATTGTAAGGAACTGCACATCTTATTATTGGTGACAACATCTACATCACTAACATTCAGCGTTCAAATCTTTTTTATTTTTGAAAGAATGCTACCAGTGTTATTAACATAACTAATATTACCGTTAATCACTCCAACTAAGCTTAAAATGCTTGTGCTAGGAGACAACGTGAATAGTCTAATAGTGGATTGGAACACCTACAACCTTAAGCATCACAGACCATACCCTAAACCATCAGGCTATTGATGCTTCAATTGTTTTTCTGGGATGGTACTGGGTGTATGCATTCAGGAATTCCACATTGTATGAATTGTGTATGTAGCATCCTCTATATTGATTAAAATATATATCCATATATAGTTAGTGTATCAGTAGTGATCTAAACAATATTTTTAATTTGAAGCTGCGGCCCGGCAGTCCGCCACCACCGCGTTGGTAGCGCGTGGCTCCGCCTCCGATGCAGTTGGAATACGCGATGAGAAGAACTTCCCCCGACCTGTCCGTGGGGAACCCGGCAAAGTTAGGCTCGGCTTTTTACCAGAAGAATGGTGAGAAAAAAGACTTCTTGAATAAAATGCACACAACCTTGAACCAACAATCTCATATCATGTACTACTCCACCAACCCAAGTACCACGTAAAACAGTGGTACACCACTGTAGCAGACCTGTGACATGAATTAGTTTTTTCAGCCTTGGCAGATCATGTATGTCTAGGTTTAGTTCTGGAAAAAGATAGGCATTCCTTCTTAATCCTCAGGAGGTGAGATTTGCATAATAATTCCTTAATTAATGATTACGGGTATTATGGCCCACAGGAGTCACTTACCATCAGTTGAACTGTGAACTACGAGCTACATGTCAAGTCAAGTCTACATACTCAACACAACTGACTCCATATGGTTACATTTCCAGGTTTCAATTCTTCCACGCCAAGACCGGAGTGACCGGACCGTACACATTCGGTGTCGGCCTTACAACATATCTATTCAGCAAGGAGATCTATGTGCTGGAGCATGAATACTACACCGGTCTCTCCATCTTCCTCATGGTCTACTACGCGACCACTAAGTTTGGACCACAAATTGCTGCATGGCTTGACAAGGAAGTTGATGTAAGTATACACAATGTTCTGGATGCGATGACCTATAACACATAGGAATGTGCTCTGGGCCATGGAGAGGTTGTGGTATTGTTACAGGTGAAATTAACTACATAGGATATATTACAGTGTCAGAGGCACCCATTCGTCATATCCTCCCCTATTCCTACGTAATGCTTGTACAAATGATAAGGAAAAAGATTCAAGGGATTGCAAGAGATACGGAACTTGAATTCAAATGTTTTTATATATATCTCATTCGGTCAGCAAGAGGTGCACTGCCACATGGCCGTAAATAATTGTATTGCATTGCATCTTGCGGTATAGACAGTAATTTTACTGATAAATCATTGTTATAATCAAACTCTGCTTTAAGAGCTATATTAAAGAACAAACAACCTGTATATCTAAATCTTCCTTAATATTCCAA
Organism: Teinopalpus imperialis; assembly: GCA_029286865.1. Taxonomy (NCBI): domain Eukaryota; kingdom Metazoa; phylum Arthropoda; class Insecta; order Lepidoptera; family Papilionidae; genus Teinopalpus; species Teinopalpus imperialis. The sequence goes on from JAGSMU010000017.1 coordinate 150,170, forward strand.
ATCTTCTGCTGGGCTCTTCCCAAAGAAAAGTGAAGAAGACATATGTTGGAACATAGACCGCCACGCGGATCTACTGCTTGGCGAATTTTACATGTCATTAAAATATTTTTAACATTTTAAACTTAACTTTATTTTTTAGGCCGTAGAGAACAACTGGAATGAAGGCCGTGTTGAGCATATTAAGAATCTGGAGGGGGCAATCGAAGAAGAAAAGACTGCACAGTGGCGTGCTGCAGGACAGGAGCTGCTCATTCAGGCCAAGAAGGAAAATATCTTGCTACAACTTGAGGCAGCTTACAGAGAGCGAATGATGAACGCTTACACAGAGGTATGTGTTTACATGAAATATACCTTATATGTCTTTTGGATTATAAACTAGCATGCAGTTGATTGTGAGTGATCTCTTGGGTCCATAATATCTACATGTAACCTTAATAAGTAATGAGGATCCAAATGTTTATCATACCCGAAAACTAATATTACCAATGCTCTATGTTTCTCTGCATGATGGAATACGCAACGTAGTCATCAGCAGTAGAACGAGGGTGATTGACAGCTCATTCAGTATAGATGTAAGCTTATTCAGTGGTGGGTGGTAAATTAACTACCATTGGGGCATTAGCTCCTCTGGTAGTAAAAGATAATCCGTCTGAAGTAATGACAGTGCTCCAGAACTCTTGCGCGAACTTGAGTCAGTTACATTCGTGGACAGGTCAACGTTCTGAGTCGAGGCTAACTCTCGCGAAGCCGTATGATGGTTACCCATTAGTAAAGATTTTGGTTGAGTACCATAAGTGCTGGACCACCGGTTAAGCTGTTAAAGTCCTCATGCTATCAAACCTAAGAAACAATTAATCTCATGACTGACAGTGCACTCCGTCTTAGACTTCAGGGACGATATCATCTGTTGTTGTTATTCCTTATCGAGGATGAATGTGGGTGTAACGCGCCGCAGGAATCACTAAGCATCTGGTCAAGTGTATGCTCATTAATCCCCTTTGAATATCATTAAAGATGTTGGTAATTCCGTACTTTAGTATTTATTGCATAAAACTTATTTCACAGGTCAAGCGTCGTCTAGACTATCAGCTAGAGAAATCGAACTTGGAACGTCGCCTTGCTCAGAAGCACATGGTGGACTGGATAGTGACCAACGTAACGAAGGCCATCACCCCAGACCAGGAGAAGCAAACCTTGGACCGCTGCATCTCGGACCTGTCTGCCCTCGCAGCAAGACATTAAATGTAGCGAGTTGTTATTTATGTGTAATATAATGCAATAAAGTGATTACGGTTCTGTCAGTGTAGATTTATTACGTTTTTTAACATTTCTTGACCCCGATTCCTGACTTTAATGACTATAAGTGCCGTGGTAATTCAGTATCTAAGCCAGTCTTTCTCAAAGCGGGCGATTACGCACCCTTGGGGGGGCGTTTGAAACCAAGAGGGGGCGTTAAGGGGCCCAGAAAAAATGGGGGGCGTTGATGTGGATTAGGGGGCGAAGTATAATTTGTAATTTAATTTACTTTATATAGTATTTTAAATTTCACTAAAATTAAATCCCACCTTCTACACAATAACGAATAATTCGTTTATATTTCTACCCTGTATCATAAAGTTATAAAACTTAAAATATTTAACAGAGATTTCGTAGAATAGCCCGCACACCGTACGCAATCAAGTTGTAACAAGTTTCTGCGGATAAAGGAACATGATCGGTGATAGTTAAAAATTTAGAGCAATTTTACCTCGATTACATTGCACCAGAAATTATTTTAAACATTAGAAAAAAAACTACTATGCCGTGTTTTAAAATATTATACATACGTAAACTAACATAAATTGAAGTGTTCCTTTTCTTTCTTGTTTTTAACATTTTTAGCATTTTATAAGAAATTACTGATGTAAGAATCATCATTTTTATATAAAATGGAAATACGTATATATATAATCATCAATATATAATCAAAATCAAAAAATTTCAATGTATGTTCCGTCCAGTGTCAGTGTTATGTATGTTCCAATAGTACAGTAAGCCTAAACAGTTCACTTATTGTAAACATCGTTTACTATTTCTATTTATTATAAATATTACAAATTATAAAAACGCTGGCTTAGGCGGTGGTTTTTCTAAATTCTAAAGTTCTAAATTATAAACTAAAATTCTATGAAAAATTACTCTTATTTATCTATAATACGAAATGATATTAATTTATTTTCCGTAGTTAAATAAGTTATTCTTGTTAGTAAATAGTATTATTTACTAGTCGAAATATAAAATTTTAATTATCATATAATGATAATTTTATCTTATATTAATGAGAAAGATATTCAACAAAAATAACTTCGTTATAATAAATTAGTACAATAAAATAGCAATGTATTTTGGTAATTCTGAATTTAATCAAACATATTGATGAGATGAATTCATTTTTACTTTGCAAATTTTTAAATACACGCTCTGTAGCAATGTGAATGTGAAATGAAGAAACAATAATAGCACCTACAAATACATATGTACTACGTGGTTCTACATTTACTAAAATTAATACAACATTCAAGAATAAAATAACGATATATATTTCCAATCCACATTGTAAATCCACAATGAAACCGAAATATATTTAGTCTGAATCTAGGCTTTCGAGAAATGCATAAAAAGCAATCTCAATCTATTGCAAAAAAACGTGTTGTTATTGTTTGGTCTCTAGACTCAACATAAGTTTTTAGCACAAAAACATGCACTATCAAAAATCGTATCTTAGTAAAGTACAAAACTTTTACAAAAGTTTTAATTTTCATCAATAGATACCAGTATATGCTGAACGATATGCTTACTTTGCCGACTAAATGCGAACCTTATTTAATGCTATTGGTGCAATCCGGTAGAAATCGGCTGGTTCATCGATACTTGCTCAGTACGATTGAGCGTCGAAAGAGATAAACGAGTTTGTGCGTGTTTGTCTTATTCCTGTCGTTACTTGCTGTTTTTAAATCCTATATAAAAGCTCGTAATTTTTCTTACATTTTCATTTGTGGTTTCGCGCGCTATCTTTAAACAAGTATTTAAGTTTAAAACTTTATTTACATATTTTTGAAAACAAAGCCATACAGTAATACATGCTATTGAAATCTCTTGCCAAAATGACTGAGTTGTCAAGGGACAGAAACGCCAGGAAGTCGCTTCGTAAAATTTGAGTGGCGGCAATCCTAACTGCTGGTTTGCCGTTCGAGTCCCTTATGGCCTTTGCAAGGGCTGAGACGTCGGTGCCGTTGAAGAAAGCGGCGAAGCGACACACCAGGTTGAGGTCGCTTCCGTTAACTGGCCGATAGGCTAGTGTGGGGGGCTGCTCCACAGGTTCAGCGACGGTTGGTGCGCTGACCGACGTTTGCCATGCGGGGCGATGAGGTGCGACGGGAGCAAGAATAAGCGCGGGGCGGTGGTCGGGATAGCGACCTTGGGCGCGATTTTTAAAGCTAGTCGTTTTGGCCTGAGGCCTTTGGGAAGCCAAGGTAGTTGTGTGTGTCCCTCCGTCTTGCATAGAATACACTCGGGGGGCTCGATAGCAGCCAGAAGGTCCTTGTCCTTCAGTCTCGAACAGTCCACGATTCCGTGGTCACCCATTTGCAACACCTGGGTTTACCGAAGCAGTTTTGAGCTGAGTGGCCACAAAGCTGACACTTATGGCATTGGTTTGGAGGGCCGTTTTTATGTGGGCGTTCTATTGTAAGCCGGGAGAGGTTTTCAGGTTAAATACCTGTTTGCCTGCCGTGGTACGTTCTAGTATCACAATGACCATATTAAATGGATTTTTGTTGTGGCCACTGTACATCCTATTTACAGATAGGACTGAGAGATATTAACACAAGGTCTTCGGTCGAAGGGCTGCGGAAACTTCCTGCAGGAGGTTTTTAATCACCACTCTGAGTTGGCGTTCCCCTGCTAGGGTGTATGTGTGGAAAAACACATCATTTTCTTGATGAAAGCGGGTTTACGCTCTATGATCTGTAGCAGTTTCCAGATGTAGTTTAATGCCTACAGCGGTGGGGATGGCGTGGTACGTATAAGTACGATTTGACAGGGCCGATGCGACAATCGGCCACTTATTCTGCACCTGTATGAAGGCAGGGGGCGGGCGTTTTTATGGCCGTGAATCAGTCGAAGATTGTTGTGCCAATGAGGGTGCGCTGTGGAGCGGGGTCAGGGCTGAGGTAGATGGCTGGGGAGAGGGGACCTTTATTTCCAAAATTTTCGCCGTGGGATTTTTTTTCGCTTTTTTCGGCGTCGGGACTGGTAAAGCTCGCTTTTTCCTCTTCTTCTCAACCAGCGTGAAATCGCTGGTGTCCTCGGGGACAAGGACTATCCAGCTCTATTTCGCCCAGCCCTTGATAGGGTTTTTCTAGGAGTGGTTTCTCATTTAATATGTCCTGGAAGATTTCGGGATTTTTCTTTTTAAAAAGCTTATGAAGTGCCGCATGAACTCAGAGGAAGAGTCCTCCATGTTGCACTCTGTTCTTTTTTCTTTTTTATCCTACTTCGATAGCAGGAAGTGTGGTCACCGGTGGGATGCCGGGGTGAATAGCCTACTTCCCTCCCCGCCGGTTATAGTCAGAGAGGATGACTGTGATGTTCCCCGTTCCAGAGGACAATGTAATCCCATCTGTCATCCATTTAGATACCGATCTGAGTCGAGGTTTCGTACCTCCTTATAAGGGGATCTCGGATCGTATGATCTCCCCCCTATGTTGTCGTCGACGTTCTTCATCCACAGGGGTCGGAGTGCAGCGGTGGCGCAGTAGCAGTTTCCGCGCCAGCTTAACAACATCGTCGTTGTCTCCCTACTCAGTTGGCCTCGCGCTCGCGAGTCTTATTAAATAAAGCTGTAGAGGTCTCTGGACCAACAGCTATATTCATACTTACAAAACAAAAGACAATGTAGGAAATATTGGCTTATGAATAGCAGGTACTGGGTTTGATTCATGGCCCTATATAATAATATACATACACCACAAATATTCATCGTCAACAAGGAATCATAATGTCGATGTGTGGTCACCTTTAAAGACCATGCATGATAGGGCGCCTCATCACTAGACAGGTGCTCCGGTCTCTTTCGCTTACCAGAAGAAAAATCAGTAATATAAAAAGCAACTATTTTTGTATTTTTCATATACTGCGGAAGCCTGCTTAATAGAGTAATTAAGACAAAGAAATAATCCTAGAGTAATTCAGATTTTAGACGTTACGCCGTTCCGAACCACTAGTATTTCAAATTTTAAAATAGAAAGTAGAATTATATTAATTTATTTATAAAGAATGAAGTTTTTTGAATTGAATTATATTTCATGAAAATTCTTTTACGAAAAGGTACACGCTTATAAGTACGTGTTCACTTTATATGAAATCCCACATTTTTATTAATAATTAATACTATAGAATACTTTATAAATCTAAACGGCACATATGGACAAAATGTCAGTGTGACAGTCATCTGATTGTCAAAACGAAATCAAGCGGCGTTTGTAGTGTTTTATTATTAATCGTGCTTTTATTAATCTTAATAGTTTTATAACTATAACAGCAATGTCTGATTGCAGAGAAGGAGATAAAAAGGTAATGAGAATTATTATCTGAGCTAAGTGCATGAACCTCGACTACCGCTATCATATTACTGTCAATAATATGATATCTCCGTTTTATTTATCTTTTCGTCCTTGACTTACCCTAGAGGTCAAATAAAGCCCTAGCATTATGGTTGAGGTCCATTATAATTATTTTTCTAATTTACAATAATTTCATAAATTATTACGTTTGAATGTTTAATAGACATTGAACAAGATTTTTTACATAAACAACAAACTTACAGTTGTTATCAGTATAATACAGAATATATTTTCGTTTTTAATACTACGCAATATTTTAATGAGTACCTGCAAAGCGTGATGTGTTTTTTTTAATGACTGGTTTCCTTCTTATGAAGATTTACGTGACACAGCTTGTTTTTGTTTGTTATTGTAGTTGGTATTATGTAATTTAAATTTAGCACTTACATAACATTTTTTTACCTTCCTTGTATAATAAATAAACATATGGTTCATTTTTTGCCATTGATAAATTGGCTAAATAGGGTATTAAAACAATATTAAACATATTTATCAATTTAAAATTTATTATTTTATTACTTTCAGATTTTTCATTGATTTAAAAATAATCATTAAATCTTTGTAGTAATTAATAATGCATATATTCTTAATATATTGTAGATATATGCATTACGTCTTTGCTTTCTTTAGCACATTTTTGTACTCAACATATTTTTTTTTACTTGCCTGTATGTTTAGTGGTTATAAAATATTTTCAAGATTTGAAACTTTGACCTTTGAAAGTAATTTCATAAGATACTTTAGAAGGATGCTATCACATACATTGGGTGAAGAAGAAAAATATAAAATGTGGGTGCTACTACTCCCAATGTCAAACTCTAAAGGGTTGCTAATGTTTTGATATATTGGAAACTCACCTTTTGCTGTAATTCATTATAGTTCATTCTCAACCATTGCCTAGGATTCCCCAGATGGTGCAGCCATCTTTAAAGAAAAATAAAAACAGAAATGTGTTGTCATTTCTGATGATGTAAGATAAAATCCCATATCATAAGTAAAAAAGGTTTTGTTTTCTCTCTTGGTTGAAACACATCAGCAGCATAGCTAAATTTAATGCTGATATTCTATGAGGCTTTGGTGCTTGCCCTTAATATATAATTTTAGTTAATGTTTCATTTAAATATTGGATTTTTGCTCTTAAAACATCTTGCATTTAATAGCTACTTATAATAATTTTCATCTCATTATATCCTTTCTTTTGCAATATTAACAATTAACATGGTAACAAACACCAATTCCATTTACACTTTTATTTTCTTTACATTTAATATATAATAATATTGGCAAATAAGAATGAATTTCTAACTTACAGGCTTATGACAACAGGCTGAAGCCAGCGGTAAGCTAAGCTTAGTCATATTCTATTTGTTGTAGATAACAATTTTTTTTGTATTACTAGAGCATGATATTATATAGTAAGGGTGTTATATTTGATTATGATAATAAAAATAGTACAGTTGTCTATGCTCAAATCTTGTTAAATTAAGTGAATAAATAAGTACATTAAAAATATTTTATGTTATGTTTAGACATTAGGTAGGTTATAGTTAGAAATTGTCAACAGCATGAAAAATTAATAACATGAAACCATAAATTGTATTAACAAAAATATGATTGCTTATAACTAATAAGTACATGTGTATTTCTTAAATGTAAGATTGAGCAACAAAGATATAAAAACTTGTTAATGGAACAAAATGTGTTTTTTATCAGCAATCTACACATAAGGGGTTAAACTTATTTGTTAACATCTTAATGTGATTGGGTATATTATTGTAAGTATTACACTATTTATATATGTTTGCTAACAATTATTTTCTTATGGTTATTTATTTTCTCTATCAGTGAGTAAGCAAATATCTATTTGGATAAGTATATTTTATTTTCTACAAACTAAAGTTTTCAATGTGGATGCAAGCGCTCAGACAATCCGTGCTATTTATGACTCGCTTATGGAAAAAATATAAATAAACAATATATTAAATCAAATCAAATCAAAATCCAGAAGTAATTTGTCCAGCTATGTCCTACCCTGCGGGCATACAAAATTAGTCAAAAAAAAGAATTACACTGATAATAAAAACCAATAATATTTATCCCAATTGCAAAAAAATACTTGTGGCATTAAATTTTTTAAAAACTGTCATTGAAGAATTCTTCTAAAGAATAGTAAGCTTTTCTTAGCAAGAGTCTTTTTAATTCGGACTTAAATAATTTTAAATTCTCTGTTACTTTTAAATCTTTGGGAATTTTGTTGTAAGTCTTTGTGGCCATAAAAATAATACTTTTTTCGCCAGTGATGTTCTTGGAGCTATTGCCGTGAGCTTATTATGGCAACGTATTGTCTATACAGGTATAGGTTGTTTTTAACAAAAGCACATATATTTAATATGTGAAGATGATAGTTAAAATTTTTAATTCAATTAAAGAGGTTTACATGTGGTTCTATGTTGTATATTATTTAGCACTCTAATGCATGTATTTTTTTTTCGCTTTAAGCACATTTTCCCTGTCGACTGAATTGTCCCATAATATAATGCCAAATCTTAGTGTTGAATCTATGAAGCCATGATATGCTGTAATTCAAGTTTGTTGTTTTAGCAAGCTGCCTTAAAGCGTATGAAAATCTGTTAAGTTTAGTGCATATATTCTTTGTGTGGTATCTCCATGTCATCATATTGTCAATGGTTAGTCCCAAAAATCTTGCCTCATTAATTTCATCAATAGGTTTATTTTAACATTAATGTCAAGTGCTATATTATTATTGTTTTTATTATTGGTTTTAAATATCATGATATAGTTCTTATTTAAACTCATCACTAGTCCATTATCGAACATAGGCCTACCCTCATGGATTGCCATGACACATAATCTAGGGCCACCCACAGGTTTCTCATAAACTATAATAGAATGTGACTCTGATTTTTTAACCAATCTCTTCCCCATTGGTTATTTTACCCCAACTGGCTGGTGCTTGACTATACCACTTGATGGTGATTGGTAATGAGGGGATAGAAGAGGTAGATAGACAGACAGAGTAGAGTCGAAAGAGTATGTGTACAAGCAAAGTCTATTAAAGGCAATACATTCAAATTCACTTTATTTGCTTAATGTTTGTCATAGATGTAACAAATTATAATTGGTCAAATCACATTAGCCCATTTTTGACATTCAAATGTTAAATGTCAAAATATACTCCTAGGTAACAAATAATAATTGAATATGATAATCAAAATTTAAATTATAACTAATTATAAAATACAAAATATAGATATTTTACTTATATAGTAGCAATTCTTATGGTACAATGCCAATCTAGGAGTATGATCGTTCACCAGGTGGTCAGGGTATCTGGTAATTCAAGGATACTGTTCACTTACCATCCTAAATAATTTCTTTTTTTTATGTACAAAGGTTGAAACCTCCAATATAACATATTGAAATTTTCAACCCTTATGTATAATCAGGCTAGTTAGTAGTAATCAGGTAGGCATAGTTTTTTATATAGCCAACTCTAACATAAATAACATCTTTCATGGAAGTTTTTGTCCATTTCTTCTAAAAATCATTAAACATCCTGTAATAACTTATCATTTAAAAATCATGTAGTAATTTTAAAATTTTCTTACGCTATGATTTAATATATTTAATAGTATGTATAATACTAATATATTTTTTAGTTTAAGAAAGGTGGTAGAGCTACACTGCAGTTTATTTCTAGCTGCAGAATGAATGGATCAGCTCTACCGGGGTAGAACCACGCCCTCATAACCGAACTAAAAACTCAGAATACCGGCGGAAATAGCAACATAATGCTGCTGTGTTTCGTCTGGTGAGATGACCTTTATTACTGGCGACGAGACATTGCATCTCAGTCCTCAAGGGTGACAACGCATCTGCATTATGGTTTCTTGTCAAGGATGTAGATGTCATGGGCTGCAGGAATTACTAACCATTAGGTGAACTGTGTGCTTGTTCGTTACTCTCAATGTACAAAAGAAGAAAAAAGAAAAAGAAATTTATTAGGGGTTTGCAGTCATATAATGTTCATCATCTTTATTATTAGATCTCAGCCAATCGTTAGTCCACCGCTGACTATAGACTTTTTTTTTATAGAATAAGTGGCATACAGCAAGCAGTTCACCCAATGGTAATGGTAAGTGATCAACACTGCCCATGGAGAAGAGTCGTAGATGCGCTACCGGCCTTTAAGAATGGAGTAGACTCGTATCTTGGAGGTCCCTAAGTATAGGTTTGGAAACACCGTTGGCGACAGCTGATTCCACAGAGAAATTTCGCGTAAAGCGCACAGTGGTGGATTGCCAACCATCGAGATGATGAGGATGAAATTTTGAATTCTGTATTGATGTTCGAGGTTTATACTCAGCGGGTTGAATTAATAACATTATCTATGTTATAAAATAAATTCGGAAAAAATGCATAAAGATGCAACATCTCTTCGCAATGCCAGTCGTCAATCATTCGAGCCGCTCTTCATTGAATGCGGTTAAATGGAAGGAACTGGTACAGGAGTGCCCCTGTCCAGAGATGGGGACAGTTTTCCATGTGAGGTCGAACTTGCGCCTTGTAAACTTGCACACGGTGGAGCGAAATACTGTCTTGCTCTATTTAGCACGGCTTGCTTTTTGGAGGCCAATTTGGCCTTACCTTCCAAGTGACCGCGGAATTTCCACAAAGAACGATTCTGAACCACCTGCATCGTCGACTTCACACTGAGTTGGTATAGGTCGCCACTTCATCTAGTGGTGGCCACTCGCAAAGCTTTCTTCACCAGTTATTGGTTATTATGATGTACTATGACACTACAAATAAACATCAAAGAAGCTTGCTTGACTTGTAAGGTTCTTCGTTTGAGATGGAATGCCTTCTACCTTTAAGCGGGTTTCTATCCGTACACTAATACGAAACAAGCATTAGAATTACGGTGTTCTTTCACATAACTTCGCAGTCACCAGTAACGTGGTATTAAAGGAATTTTTTTTTCTTGATGATAAAGCTTATCTTACTATATCATGTTATATTTAGATTGCGTAAGTGACGAGTGAGTAATACTACGAGAAAGATAATATACAATAATGCAAGAACGTGTTGTGCTGTTTAGGTTTTTTTTATTGATGAATTGAGCAGACTGACCAATGCGATGCCTATGGCCCATGACAAAACACATTTATCTACGGATCGGAGACCTCATTACTGTGGGGGTATTCCATCTTAACCCTAGTCACATCGCGTCCACATTGTGATTTCTTATCGAAGATTAATCGTCATCAGATTGATTGTGTGCTCGTTTATTACCCCTAATACATGACATCATGCAGGCCTGATTATAGTGTAGATTGGTACTCATTTAAAATAATTAATTCTAACTCTACATTTGGTCAAAAGCGTCAGTAAAACTTTTTATAATGCTAAACTTCTTTCTTTCTTTTAAAAAAAACAATATCACGTTCTAGTGTCATGCTTCAAAATCAGAACCTCGTGTGTTAGATGTCAATGCATTAATCTCAAACTGTGCACCTGCGTACATAGAAAGTATACAGGGTGATCTTTGTATGTGTTTAGCGTTATCGGAATAGACTGTACTGTTTTTAGATCAATGCTTTGAAGCCTAAGCCACGAGGAAATGATCTTTAAAATCGAACGTAGGTGTTCTAAACCTTGTTATAAAAATCAATACAATTACAATTATAAAAACCCGATTGCGTAAAAAGACATATTTTAGTTTATGTTTTATTCATACCAAGTATGATGCGGCTTTCCTTGTCAAAGTGTAATAAACTAAGGACTTTTATTTCCCATCGATTATCGAGCTATATGGCCAGCCTATTTCCAATTTAGTTTGCTGATCTTTTGAGGTATGTCGGTCACCCGTGTTCCACTCACTGCGGATGTCTACGTTGCGTATCTTACCATACGAAGAAACACCGATGGAAATGAAGAAAGGTTCTCGAGTGGCAACCTCGGACTGGCAGTCGCAGTGTAGAATGACCGACCATTGTGCTTCGACCTATGCAAGCTGGATGCTAGTGGCTTGGGACCGTGCTTTGTGGCAATCTATGAGGGAGACCTAAGTTCACCAGTGGATTATGGATAGGCTGTGATGACTGTAAGGAATTAATAAACCTAAAACTGTTCATAATGTCAAAGGCATCATTGAATATCGTTATCAGTAAGTCGAGGAGAGAAGTAGTTTTAAAGGCCTATGTTGAATGGACTGAATATGTTCAATATGTGGAATGTAAATTAATTTATTAAATATGTGGTATGTGTTCCGCCGAGGAAGGACCATACCCTATATATATGGCATCGTCGGTCCTAGCTAACCTGTACTCTGTGTTGGTATTTGTGCGAAGGTTAGCTTTTAACTGTTTATTTTTGGTCCCATATAATGACTATTGCATTGATCTACAAATTTTGTAAATTCAAATTAATAAAAATAATATTTAAAAAATGACGGTAGTTCCGGTTAACTGTGACACCAGGACGTCTAACCTGGTGACCATGATTGCCGTAAATCACTCTAAAAAAAAGTATTAGTTTTATTAAAATAAACGCGAATAAATTCACTATAATTGGTTTTATATTCAATGTCAAATAATGTATTTATTTATTTTCTGCACAGATGGAAGCTTTATTTGTCAATTGGAAATTTAGCAAACGTAATGATGACAAGGCGTTCTGTGAATTAGAAAGACTTGTGCGTGTTTACATCACTGCCGAACGGGGATACGATAATGATCACCTGACACTAATATTATGATAACAACATCGTGCAATACTTGTTAAAATAATGTAATTAAATTATAATTGTCTTCAACAGATAATCGTAGCGTAACGGTCGTAGAAATGGTCGTAGCAAGTCTATGAAATAAAAAATGAATTGGCCGACTAGTAAAGTGAGAAAGCAGCCTATATATAAATATAGATCTTGAGATACATCCCCTGTATTCTTACGACGGCTACTTGAATTGTTGCATGTCCTGGGTATCGTGACCAGCCTAAGAGTTATATTTGTGTATAACAAATTCACGGTTTTGTGGTCTTGGTGTGTTGTATGTACGTCTCGTGTCCCTGATATGATGATGAACCTTCCTCCGACGTTATTACGCATATGAATAAAATCGGGTGCCTTTTTGAGCAAATGCATGCGGCACTATAAAATATTTTATGTCATCTGGCCAGAAGATGTCGCAATGTCGGTCATGGTCGAAATTGAACAAGAGGAGAGGATAAGAAGAGGAAGATAAACTGTACACTTGAAGGAGAAGGGACTCTCGATTTTCGGAAGTCGTAAAATTATTATGTGTGCAAATATAGTTGTGTGTAAAACAAACAAACACGTATATCTTCCTAATACTAATATTGTGGTTTATTAGCCTTATAACATAAATAGCTTTTAGCAATAGCAACACCGCCCTTTGTACCATATATTCCTATTATAGTTTACCTGTTATACATAATCTATAATCCTATATAATGTCATAAAGCTTAAATCTTATAGTTAAATAAAGGGTAAAGTAACATCGTGTATATATATATATATATATATATATATATGTATCATACAGTACACCTCAGCGCGTTAAATTGCAATTAACAATTTAATTGCCGACTAGGTTACTTACTCGCATACCGTAGAGTAGCGGTTACACTGAGCTACCACGATTCTTATAGTATTTTATAATTTGTCTTGTGATAATGCCTTAAAAATATTAAAAGGAGTTTCATTTATTTTAAGATCTGTCAGAGCCCTTACGGGGGCTATCATTATTTTTCTGTATTCAAATATTTTATTTACACGAACAAACATAACGTGCGCACTCACGTTACATAATGAACATGCACTAACTTATTTTTAATATGAGTACCATTCATGAAGGTAGTATTAAATATAGACTTCACTCAAAGAGATATACATTAAATTTTGCAAAAAAAACATAGTATATCGCGTCAAAATTCAAAATGTCTTCATCAACTCCACGGTTGGCAATCCACCACCACTTTACTCCACGTGTTCACGTCTACCTAGTAAAATGAGGTAAAGGCCAACTAAATTTAAAACTACTTTATGTCAAATTGTCTCATATTAATTGCCAATATTCTTCTGAATACGCCTGGATAATAAGTCGTCAGCAACCTTACGTACTGCGACGTAATAGTAGTCAATTAGAGGAAAACTTGAATGTCAAATCTATATAATACATTGTTTAAGATATGATTACTAGTTTCGTGATACACAGTCATGACAGTAGTTAATCTGTTTGTACTCTATTCGCTGTGATGATAATGAATATAGACATTCGTATAAGTAATTGTGTCGACTGGAGTGTTGTTTAGTTGACGCGTAACGGCGCCGGGAGCATCCCGACCAAGTGACGGTTCGTTTTCCCGCCAAAGTTTGACGTTGCGGTAGTGTCAGAGTGAAATTTTTTTTTTCCTTGACTTATTTTTTTTAAAATGGATATGCTAAATAAGGTAAAGGAAATTAATTATTACGATATTTGGTGTTTGGATAATTTTTGTTTAATTAATCTTATTACCCCGACCGCGATATAATTGATAACATTGTTCAGTTAGACTTCGCAGCTATTATATAAGTCAAACTTACTGTTAAATTAGTTTCGTTGTTTAGTTTTACTATAGAATTACTTTGTTAATTCATCTGATATCACTTAAAAAGTAATTTCATCACCACAATCCGTAAATATATAAAATTGCATACCTTTTTTTTATATACCGCGATGAACTAAAAGACTTTGGAGATTATGTAACTAGTTGTTACATACGTTTCTTTAAATGCGCCATCCGTACAGGATCTGCGTGTCCTGTTTCTGGTAAAGATAGCGGATGTGACATCTAGAGGTCGCCAATATTACATTTGAACAAACATAAATACTTAACATGCGTGTTACTTTGCGAGATAGGCAAATTATAATTTCTCATAATCAATAGCTTAACGGTTTAGTGTACGGTCGACGTAACATAACATCGCAAGTTCGAATCCATCATTGAAACATCTCTTACCACAAGTAATTTAGCTTAGTTGGAGCATTGCTAGGATTTTTTTGTCACAGCTGAACTGTCTTGTTGACACGCTCTTAATCCATCGCCCACTATATGCCAAAACTTTCCATTCCACTTTTTAAGTACCACATAATCTTGGAGTTATTGTAAAAGTAAAAAGCTGGTGAATACTTGTTAACACAGAACAGATACACATACAGAACAATTTTATTACTAGAAAAATAAATAACGTTAACTGCTACAGTTGCTGAACATGTATGCGAACAAATAAATAAATATCGACATCGAAAAATTATCTAACGAAAAAGCTAATTATTGGTGAATAGCATAAGACCAGACGGCTAAAAAAAACAATGTGAAAAAAAATCCTATAAAAAAGCTAATTATGGGTGAATCACAATGACAAGACACGGCACTCAAAATTGTTTCCGCTATGAGTTTCAGACCAACCATCATACGAACAAGACCTGGCTGTATGGACTAAAGTCCTTTGCCTTTCCCATTAGGGATAAATTAATATCATCATCATCATGTTCCCGCTATTCCAGTCCTAAACAGCTGGGTAAACTAGCCACGCCCCATTCCCCCAACCCCGCACTATCCCCGCCTCCGCCTTAAATTATGTCTTTAACTTTATTTATAACTAAAAATTCTGACTGCATATTTACTGCCCGTTTCATTTTATTTTTTTACTTCTTATATATTATCTGTTATTTCATGAAAACTGGTAAATTCGCTAGCACAGTAAATGCCTTTTTGACACCTAAAATTTAGACGCCAGACTTTATAGCATCTAATGTGATGCTGTCACGTGTGTATCTTGGTCATTCGTTGATGATCGATGTATGTGTTTATCTCGCAGCCAAAGCCAGTGAAGTTACTTTTGTGTTCCTTTGTCAACCTTAGTTTAAAAAATAAAGTTATGCAACCGCAGTTGTAATCAAACTTTACACGGAAGATATTCAGACGAATTGCGGCGGTAAATTAATGTAAGTACATTTCAAGTCTTGAAATACAAATGACTTTTTTATTTTAATAAATACATATCATTGTCTGCTTTTTATCGCAAAGAATGGAAATTATTATTATTATTCACTTTCGTTTGAACGTTTTATTTTCACAATGCAACAATGTACATTAAAAAAAAACGACATATAAGTTTTTCGGTTCATATATATTCTCTAGTGGTAACTTTATTGCGGTGAATCAAGTCCACATAATTTAGCAGCGTGAAGTAACAGCATAACGCTGATGTTTTTCGATTGGTCAGTGTCGTGTTCTGACGACCTAGTTACACCTAACGAGGCATTCCATCACAGTCCTCGAGGGTGACAACGCTTGTGCATCTTGAATGTTTCTTGAGGATGGATGTAGATAACCTGGACCGTTGTTATCACTTATCATCAGTTAGACTATATGCTCGTTTCTTTCCATTGAAATTAAAAAAAAATACCAAAAAATACCATATAAACAACAAGATGATAACGCCGTGGTAGAAATCGACCAAGAGAACTTATATATTATATATATATATATATATATATTTTATCTCGGGACATTGTATACAGATAAATTCGCCCGCATTTCGTCTCCTAACTTATCGAGATAATTTAAAATGAAATAAGCAACATGTCATATATATATATATATATTAATCTTTCTTTTTGATAATAAAATGATACTTTTTAAAGAAGAATCATTTTATTATCTGGGAAATTGTATGTAGATAAAATTTGGCCGCACATAGTTTGGAAGATAATGAAAAATGAATCGATCCAGGGAGAAAGTAACTGCTAGGCTGCTTTATCGGCGCGCGTTGATGACCAAATGATTAGATAATACGCGTAACGTGAAAATAATTCAGTATAAAAATAATCACCATAACGTAAAAGTGGTGGTCACATCATTACAAACACTTCTTATGAATAAAAAGTATTACTTCAACGTATAAATGTTCGTAAAAAATATAAACATTCAATAATTAATAATCATGCAATAATATAGACACTCATTAAATGCATAAAATATTAAAAAAAAAAAATTACAGGACGTCTAACATAGCGCTTTCCATCGGAATTTACCATATTTATTTTTGTTTCATCTGAAAATAACACTTCTTTCCATTCTTGTACCGTCCAATTAACATATTTTTTAGAGAATAATAATCGCTTCTTTCGGTGTTGCTTGGTAAGAAGCGGTACCTTTCGAGAGATTCTTCCAAACAATTTAGCTTCCACTAATCTTCGGCGTATCAGTCTTGACGAGATGTTACTCGGGTCATCAGAGGAAAAACTGGGAGGTGCATTTTTCCTAACTATATTTTCCTTCACCGCCGAGCACTTGGTAAATAAGCATTAATTGCAATTAACATTTCAATTGGTGCCCGCACTGGGGATCGAATTGGGTATTGCTCTCGCAGCGTGAATTAAAAGCGAGCGCGTAGAGACAAAGCTACCGTATTGTATATCTTATTATATTAAGGGTGGCAAACGTGCTCACAGTTCTCCTGTTGGTGAGTTAAAACTACGCCTATCATGGCCAATTACCCTTGATAAGGAATTCATAACTAAATTTGTAATATTTTTAGTAGAATGATTCTATTCATTTTCAAATTCTCACAAAGACAGGAATTTATTTTTCAATTGACATTTCTATTGTATGTTATTCATGCCGCATTTACACCGAAGCGTAATAGATACGGGAAAAATAATTATATGTCAATATTTGTGTATTTTTCATATATTTTTATATGCGGTAAATAGCAATAAGTATCGTTGTTTATTTTAAAAACGATAAACCCAATTGCGTAAGATCTATAGGAAAAACGTTATGACGAATTAAATCATTAAACTAAGATGCGTCAGTCGGGTAATGTATTTTTTCTGAATCACAAGAACCACAGTCCTGCCTTTAGTAGTATTACGCGTTACACTTGAACAAAACCTATTTTTTTTATTTTGACCAAATGACAAGGACACACAAGGCGCCTTTCGCCATTGCTTCTTCATTTGAAGAGGCCATTATTATTATTTGTCTTTATATAATGGTGAGATTTTAAGTTTGCGATGCTTCAAAAAGTCTTTTTTTATTTATTAAATTAAGAGTAACAAACGAGCACGCAGTTCACCTGATGGCAAGTGATTCCTGTGGCCTACGATATCTACATTCATGCTTGACAAGGAATCATAATGCAGATGCGTTATCACCCTTGAGAACTGAGATGGATGCCTCGTCACCAGTAATAAAGGTCTCCTTATCCCTACACTCACCAAACGAAGCACAGCAGCATTATGCTGCTATTTCACGCTGGTATTCTGTGAGGGCGTGGGTCCACCCCGGTCGTATTCTGCAGTGTAGCTGCTAGAAAGAAGTCTTAAGTTAAGCGTCGGAATATAAATTAAATTATATTTTTTATAAATTAAAATGTGACATTAAAATACTAGCCGATGAATAATATTTGTGCATTTACCATTCGTTGCTTTTCGATTCTGGGTGTGTTGGTAAGTCCCATAACCTTGGCATTGCATTTGATCATTCCTCCAATGTTATCGCACATACAATACGTCAGACAAGATGTCAACTGAATTTCTTTTTTTGACTATATTATATCCCGCACGTCGTCGTTGGTGATAATAAAAGAACATCGCAACGTAAATTTCGACAATGGCGAGTATAAAATATTTATGGGAATAAAAATTATTAGAATTTATCTGAATTATTTTTTTATATATATAGGAACAGTATTAGATTTATTTATTGATAACTTTTTTTCTTAGTAATATATGCAACCACAAATTACAATTTACGTACCACAATTTCTCTCCACGCCACGAGTGCCTTTAGCCAATAAGCCCTCTATTTGTATTTTTTTTGTCCGGTGCGATCAATAAAGGGTAAAATAGTTTTTCCTAGTCTACGGTGTGACGGGCGGCCAAGATAACAAACATACGCCATCGCGTTATCAAACAACATTCAGTTAACGTCCTCCCTAGCTTCTATGTGATTGGTTTATTCGATATAGTGAGAATAATATATCTAATTTATAATCTACAATTTGTGTTTAAAGTTAATTATTATTAGAAATTAACGAATGATTCGTGTGAACAATGCCAGGCGAGAGTGATTTTATTCGATCTTGGGTGTGTATTGTCTTCTTTTAAAAATGCATTTCTATATATTAATCTCTGTCGGTTAGATTTAGATATTAGACAAATTATTTTTATTTTATTCGTTTAGTTGGTATATGAAGTCTTTAACTCATTCCACTCACATGTCGCCTCTAGAGCGACAGTATAAGATAAGCTAATAGGTCCCTTATCGCCGCTGTAGCGACATTGTAGATATCATATATTTATTAATTACTAGCCGATAATTTCGTCTGCGTGAACTTCAGAATCGGGTCCAGGCAGAAATGAAAAATTTATGAAATAAGTCGTTAAATCATCTCATTTACCGAGAAAATTATCCTATGTATTCAAGCAGGTTATATTTCATACGTAGCCGTATTTACGTGATTGAGTTACAAACATACACATTTATAAATTATAACACTAAGATAGTACGGTCTAGGTCTTTTAATGACAGTGAGATTAAATATTATCATGTATTAGCATCTGCCTACATGCAGATGAAGGTCTGCGTGGACTTCAGAACTTTGGGTACAGAGAGAAATGAAAAATTGCTCGGACTGGTATTAGTTTTGGAGCAGTCGTGCTGAAAGGACTAAGGCTGAAATTTATAAAGCGCACCTTAGACCGTGCTTCGACTTAGAAGTCCGTCATTTTCCAAGTAAGAAACACGAAATTTCATGTGCGTGCTTCTGTTTAGAAATAAATGTGTACGTTTTTCAATATGAAAGCTTCTATAAAATTTGGGAAATAATATTTTATATAAGTTTATATCTAAGTACGATAGATGGCGTCGTGCGCTGTTTCCGACTCGCGCTATGGTTTCGTTACTCGGCTTTTAGCTTCGAGCCATATTAAAATATACATATATCTACGCATGCGAAGCTGCGGGCAATAGTTAGTCCTTATATATAACTAGTTTTATGTAATAACAGCAGTTTTTGAAATCAATTAAATTAGCAGTTTTAATAATCGATTATAATTTTCATGGTATCAGTGGTAGAGCTATGCTGCAATTTGTTTCTAGCTGCAGAACGAAAAGGTCAGCTCGACCGGGGTAGGACTACGCCCCCACAGAATACCAGCGTAAAATAGCAGCATAATGCTTCTGTTTCGTCTGGTGAGTGTAGGGGTCCGGAGATCATTATTACTGGTGACAAGGCATTCCATCTCAGTCCGCAAGGGTAACAAGGGGCTCTAAGGTATTATGATTCCTGGTCAAGGGTGAATGTAGATGTCATGGGCTGCAGGAATCACTTATCATCAGGTGAACTGTGTGCTCGTTTGTTACTGTCAATGTAATAAAAAACAAAATATTGCTACTCCCATCGTATTGGCCATCGCAGCGTAGGACCACCCCCCACTAGATGGAGTGGCGACCTATGCATGTCTCAGGGAAGTTGATGGATGCAGGTGGCTCAGGATCGTACTCTATGGCAGTGTGTGGTGGGGGGCAAGGCCTATATTCAGCAGTGGTATAGTGATGAGATGAAATGATGATGAACCACGTATGTATTATATATTCAGCCATAATATCTATTTTTATAAAAAGTCTGGAGAATTATTTCCACGTAAGCAAGTTCTATTTGGGTTTAGACCAGTGAGTTCGTGTCTGTGCATTCATTAAATTTGTTCTTTCCTACTTCAATCTACATATTTAGGTCGATGTTACGAGGTCAGGTTTGTATTATAAACGTGTGTTATATATTTGGGCGTCGGTGGAGAAGAGATCTTACGGTTGGTTAGATGGTTAACCGGGGGTTTTTTTTTTCTTAGATCTAATGCCCAATGTTAACCCTAACGCTTTAACAACTTCACCGTGTCGCAAACGTGGGCAAACTATTGGGAGCCTCAGTTTGAATCGATACTTCGTACACGAAAGTAATTGACTCGAGGGTGCCCCTTCGAGGGTCTAATCTAGATTCTGTTGATGTTGATGCTGTTAGGCTATGCGGCTCTTACAGCTTCATCGGACGCAGGGCTCACGGATGACACAGGGCTCACGGAGCACAGGGCTCACGGAAGAGGGTATAAATTCGGCTCGTTCAGTTGCTATGTGCATTTGTTTGGAAAAGTTTATAGCGTGATGTAGGCATCGCGGTTTTTGATTTATTATTGTGGGACGAATAGCGTTACAAATATATTAAATTGAACACACTTTCTTAATATATTTATTTATCCATAAAGGCAGAGTTATCATATCTCAGAATTCGATCACCTCATTTTAATAGTACAACTATACAACAAAAAAATATATATATTGATGATACAGTAATGTGTTACTGTCAGGTATACTTCTCCATCGACTGCCTTAAGCTTCGGTCACAGTGACATACATTTCGTGAGTCTTAGTATCTTCGGATATATATATCGGCTGGAATAATACAAATGGATTTACTTTACTTTTTTTATGACCGCTGTTAGCCCAAGCGCTTTTACAGTTTCACCGGGTTGAGAGGTGACCGAACACTTACGGCGCTCAGTCGAGACCTCTATTAGTGATTAACCAGCTCGAGGGTTCCCGAGAGGGCCGAACCTCGGCTCGGTCAGTTGCTTCTGACTAAGGATAATCTAAATTAATATCGCAATTATTATTAGCAATCTGTACCACCACTTCGGAATGCGTGGGCACTGGAGAAGAAGTGGCGCAAGAAAATCCAATCCATTCCAAAAGCATTCCATCTCAGTCCTCAAGGATGCCAACGCATCTGCATCATGATTCTTTGTCAAGGATGTATGTAAACGTCGTGGGCCGCAGGAGTCACTTACCATTAGGTGAACTGTATGCTCGTTTGTTACTCTCAATGTAGTAGTAAAAAAAAACTTAATCATTAATAAGAACAGAATCGGCGGACGTACATGATCGTAATTTTTTTTATCAATTACGATAATATAAAAATAATAATCATCCTGACAAAGTTTCTTTATCGATATATCGACATTTCTTAATATTTTATAATTCTCTCTTAATAATTATTGGATGTTTTAGCTCTGTGGTTAGCCTTGACCAGTTCTTAAGTTTACTATCATAACATACAGAGTAAATTTGTAGATTCATTTGTTCGATAGCTAAATAACTTCACGCTCGCAACACCAAGGATAGGCAGAGATTAGGACGATCCTTTTATCACGATAAAACAACTTATGGATTGATTGATTGATTTATTGATAAATTCTCTATTAAACCAAAATGTAAAGATGGAACTTTAAGTTATGTAGCATTTTTTTCCAGTTATCCTTTGGTGGATGTGTCACTAAAATTAGCGTTTTGACAATATTAAACAAATAGCTAATTACTCCACATAATTGTAGGTACACATTTTATTCATACATAATACAGCGGTAGAGCTACGCTGCAACTTGTTTCTAGCTGCAGTATGAATGGGTCAGTTCAAGCACATAGAAACCCATGAATACATGGTAATTTTTAATTTTATAAAACTACATTAAAAAATTCATTCCTTAACCTAATCATTTGTATACATATATGTCTTATTTATTGAACAGATTGCTACCCCGATCCCCTTTAATAACAAACGCGAACTCCATGTTGAGCAACGATGCCTTATATCATAAAAAAAAAACTGTTGTCACGATGATATACATATTAATAGATATGGGATGATGCAGAAGTTTTCTATTTCTTTGTTTCGGCCCTGAGATGATAAACTAGAAATATTAAACGTAAATCGATACGTTTGTCTTTGGAACATTATTTATACTTGTATTACACAATCGACCACAAAGGTTTCGTCTTACCTTCGTTTGTATTTATTTAATAATTATGTGGTCTGTTGGGGACGTCTGACGGGGAGTATTTTTTTTTAAATTAATATAAGCTATCAGATGTCTTTTGTAAGGTAGAGTTGCGGCATACTAAAATAGCTGTAACACGGATAGATTAACAATCCTATTAAGTGTCATAAAAGAGCTGCAACTGCTATATTTTTACGCTGCTATTCTTTGAAGCCGTGGTCCTTTCCCAGTCGAGCTGACCAATAGGTACTCCTAGAAACGAACTACAGCGTGTCTCTATCTCTGTTATATATCATTATAATCATACATAATCGTAATCATGGGCAAATTATTTCTTTTTTAGTTATAGCCTTTTGTTATATTATGTGTCTATTAAAAAATGATTTTTTTCTTTTTTTCACTTCGCCGTTCGCTTATATCACTTATATACTTATAGATACGTAACAAAGAAACAATACTCCATCGTAGGTGAGGGCTGAAGTGGTGGAAATGGATCAATTAATTTATGTAATTCCTGTTTAGTGTATAGAGACGATATGCGTATATATGGTGGCTGTCTAGGCCTTTTGAAATTTTATTTTGACTCACTGCTATAACTTATTTACTTGCACACTATATTTACAAACTAATTGAAAAATAATGACGGAAAATTTTATGATTATATCGGACAGTCGGTAAATACTTAAAAAAAATTGCTACAAATTGTCTGCGCGTATGATGTCGTTTGGAATAAAATCTACCAGGAGACACTCAAGTTAGATTTATAATAATAAAATTGCCATTCCACCTGCCAAGGACGATATCAAGTACAAACAGCGTCCTGCCCAGCTGAAAATTAACTGAAGATGACAATGGAAACGAAATTTCTAAATTAAATCTTGCTTTTCAGATCCGGAGTCACCAGCGTACACCATCGGGGTCGCGGGACTTCAAGGAGGCGACCAAGCGAGATGCCCTCGCCAGGGTCGAGGTGGAGCTGGAGCGTCTCCTGGCTGGCGTTTCGGAGATCAGGCGCCCCCAGATGCTCAAGGAGTTCCAGGGTTTCAAGAATCTATTCAGCAGATTTCTTGCGGAACGTAAGTTATATTTTTCTCATAATAGATTTATAAAGTTGTCATATGTCGAACATTTCGGATTTGCGTGTTTGCGTTTCTTTTTTTTCCATAACTTATGACATAGGTCGAATCTTCACGCTTTCACAGAATATCGGTGTAGGTGTAGTTACGTAGGCGCCTACTAATAGTTTAATGCCTTTACACTGGCAACATTTTTTCTGTATTTATTTCTTTTTTTTTAATTATGTATATATATATATATTATATTTAATAATAATCAAAACAATATTCAAAAGCTGTTGTTTTTATTAACAATGTCAATTGAATTTTCTCCTGATGAACATTTAGAGGAAGGTAGATTAGAAATGAAACGACACTACTTAAGGGAGTGGCGAGTGTGTGTCTGTGCGGTTGTTCACGGCACTATAATACGTGGCAGAGCTACACTGCAGTTTGTTTTTAGCTGCAGAATGAATGGATCAGCTCGACCGGGGTAGGACGACGCTCCCACAGAATACCAGCAGTGAAATAGCAACATAATGCTGCTGTGTCGCGTCCGGTGAGTGTAGGGATCCGAAGACCTTTAATACTGGTGACAAGGCATTCCATCTCAGTCCTCAGGGGTGACAACGCGTCTGCATTGTGATTCATTGTCAAGGATGAATGCTCGTTCGTTACTCTGAATATAATAAAAAAAATATCCCGTTGCACCGCAGTTGATATCATCTGGTAATGTTTCGCTGACTTTGTTCCCGTGTTAAGAAAACAAACAAAGTGCCTGTTGTTCCAATGTTTGTTCAAAATCTATATATTTTTCTAAACGATGCTAGCAAACTTAGAACATCACAAACATTTCCGTTCACTAAAATTTCTTGAGCTAGGAGATTATTCACGGCAAATAGTCGAATGATGAAATCCAAGTCCAAAAAAAACGATCTTAACTTCCGTCTGACCGTACCCTAGATTAGTTTGGACTAGAAAACGTGATCGTGATCCAAATCGACTTGGAGAACATGAACGTCCGTAGACTGGACAATTCTCGCGAATCAACTCCATTAACAGTTCAATGGCTCCTAAGTGACTGGTATTGCAGTCGTGAATTGTCACTTTAGTTTTTTTTATTCAACTCGTTATTAGAATTTGTGGACGACGATCATAATAAGATAATAATAATAATTTATTTCTTATGGGCACACATAAGATGCTAGACTTTTTTTTTTTTTCGGGCTGATGGCCGCTGTTAGCCCCAGGGCTTTTACAGTTTCACCGGATTGAGAGGTGACCGAGCGCTTATGGCTCTCAGTCGAGACCTCTATATATGGGTAACCAGCGCAAGGGCTCCCGAGAGGGAGCCTCGGCTTGGACCGTTACCCTGTTTCGCGAGAGCGTCTGACTCGAGGGTGCCCAAGAGGGCCGAACCTCGGCTCGGTCAGTTGCTTCCGACAGAGGATTATCTTAATTAATATCACTATTATTATTAACTACCTGTACCACCACTTCAGAATGCGTGGGCGCTGGAGAAGAAGTGGCGCAAGAAACTTCAGCAACGCTTCTATCTGTATGGACTGGAGAGAACCGGCCAGTGACATGGCGGTATCGCGAATAACTTTGTTTGCGACGCCCTCGCCGTCGGCGGGGGCGATATGAGGGTGCAATGTTTGTGTTGTGTTTTATGAAGGGCTTGGGCCCTGGTGGTTGCGTCGTCAGGGTCGTCGAGGGCGTGCCTCGGTCTCCTACGGACGCGGGTAAATCTGTGATTCGCGATGGGATTGTAAGTGGCGGCACTTACAATCAAAGGGTTTCGGTGTGTGACGGCAGAGTCGAAATATCGGCGAAGCCTGCTTCAGGTACTGAGCTATGGTCGGCAGCTCAAGATCTATGTGAAGATTTTCGTTACGCAAGAACCACGGCGCACCGGTGGCCTTGCGCATGAAACGATTTTGTATTACCTGAAGTCGGTGAATGTGACGCGGGGAGGCATGCGCAAAGACGGGGCTTGCGTATGTCATTATGGGTCGGATGCACGCTTTGTAAAGTGTAATTTTATTACGCAGGGACATTTTGCTATTTTTATTAAGTAACGGGTGCAAACGACCTAGGACGAACGCTGCTCGATTCCGTACGCGGTTGACATGCGGACCGAAGGTGAGTCTTTCATCTAATGTGACGCCTAAGTATTTGACTGTCTTTTCCCAGGGGATTGGACGATCAAATAACTCTATAGTTTGGAGATGCGGCGTTTTGTTGCGCCGAGAGAAGTAAATGGCTGCACTTTTGGTGGGGTTAACCTCGATCCTCCATTTCCGGAACCATTCCCTAAAGTGTTGGCTGCAGATTGGAGGCGTTTACAAATAGCGTCTGGTTTAAATCCAGACACATAGAGGCCGGTGTCATCGGCGAAAAGGGCTAGCTCTACACCGCGAGTGCGCGGTATGTCGTTGGTGTAGAGTGTGTATAAAGTAGGACCTAGGACAGAGCCTTGTGGTACTCCGGCACAAATGGGGTGAACCTCGGAGCGCGTTCCCTCGACGCGGTAACGAAAGGTTCGATTTCGGAGAAAATCTCGTATGATAAGTACGAGTCGATCTGGCACACCGAGCTCATATAGTTTGTATATGAGCCCGTTGTGCCAGACCTTGTCGAAAGCTTTCGCCACGTCGAGAAAAAGTGCCCCAGTTTGGTAGCCCTGAAGAAATTTACTGAGGATGTGCTCCGTGATGCGGTGCACTTGATGTGTGCATGAGTGTTGGGTGCGAAACCCGAACTGCTCATTGATTGGCAGCCCTCGGGACAGCATGAAGTCCTTGAGGCGGGTGAGGATGAGCCTTTCATATACCTTACCCAAGACTTTGAGTAGGCTTATGGGTCGATAGGCTGATGGATCGGTTGGATGTTTTGAGGGCTTGAGAATCCCTATGACATCGGCTTCCTTCCAGGTGTTCGGGAAGGTGCCTTTGGATATGGCCGCGTTGTAGATTATCACCAGTAGGTGTAAAATGGACATGGGTAGGAGTTTCATCACCTTGTTGGTGATACCGTCGGGGCCGGGAGCCTTGCGTGGTCGCAGGTTTTTAATTATGGACTCAACTTCGGTGCATGTAACTTGAGTGACGGAATCGCGAGGTGGTTCCTTACTCCTCCGGTCGACCTCGCTGTTAACCATTTCAAGGTGAGCGGCGTCGATCGGTAGGGTGCTCGGTGAGCATTGGAGCTCGAGATTGTCAGCCAGACATTCGGCTTTCTCTTCGTCTAAGAAGGCGGGTGGTTTATTAGGACGCGCTAAGGGAGGCATTGTTTGGGCGGTGCCCCCTTTTAGGGATTTGGGAAGTCGCCAGTAGGCGAGATGGGAAGGTTCGATGTTGGAGAGGTGATTATCCCACCGATCGTTCCTATACTGGGCTATGCGTGATCGGACTTCACGCTGAAGGGTACGTAGCACCAGCCGGTTACTTTCAGTGGGATATAAGTCGTGGGCACGAGTCGCCGCATTCTTGCGCCTCATTAGGTCCTTTATGTCGTTTGGCAGGGTCCATCGGTGGTCTTCCACCGAGGGAACCTGCCTCGAACAATCCACGATTACGGTCTGGATGTGCCTAGTGAGGGCATGAACTGCGAGGTTCGTGTCGTTGACTGAAGATATGTTCCTAGGAATAGCATCTAGGTGCGGTGATGTGGCTTCCCTCAGGGCGTTCCTGAGTCGGTGCCAGTCTACAGTGGTTTTGGTGGAGGGTGAGGTTGGGGCGGAGGGCCCTAACCGAAGAAGAACGGGGCGATGATCGGAAGCGAGCTCATGGATTACCTCTATGCCTTGGAAGGCGAGATTGATGTTCATACAGATGGCAATATCAAGCACGTCCGGTGCGTGACCCAATATGTATGGAAAATGGGTAGGCGTAGTAGGCGCTACGACGTCGAAGTCGAGTGCGTCGCTTAGCGAGTCTAAAGCCAACCCAGGGGTTGATTTTAGTTGCATTCCACCGAGTGTGCTTACTATTGAAAACTCCTGCCAAAATGACTGAGTTTCCAAGGGAAAGAAGCGCCACGAAGTCGCTTCGTAATACTTGTGCGTCACGTCTGCAAGGCAGGTAGACGGACACGATTGTGATGGGGGCGTGGCCGGTCATGGCTAGCTGACAGACCGAGGCTTCTAGGAAGGTTAGGGTTGGCGTATCGACGGGCACGCAGTGCAAGGACTTTATAGTAGATGAGAGTTCCGCCATTAGCGGCGGAAGTTCTATCATTCTAATGATGTTATAATTCGCGATGTTGGGATTGCGAGTGTGCGGTTTGAGGAATGTCTCTTGCACTAGGAGCACGTCGACTTGGTGATCGCGTACAAAATTGAAGATTTCGTCGCGTTGATTATTAATACCGTTCGCGTTAAAAATGCGACGTTAAAGGGAACGCGGTTTTACTCTGCCGTTATAAAGGCCCTCTATGCTTGAAAATTGACGATGGCTGACACTACATGTTGGTAGCGCATTGTGGCAGCAATCCTGATTTCGGGCTTGCCATTGGAGTCCCTTAGGGCTTTTGCAAGGGCTGAGACGTCGGCGCCGTTGAAAACGGCGGCGAAGCGACACACAAGGTCGAGGTCGCTTTCGTTAACCGGCCGTCCGGCTGATGGAGGGGGCTGCTCAACCGGTTGAGCGACGGTCACTACGCCAGTAGGAGTTTTCCATACGGGACGTAGAGGACGAACAGGAGCGAGAATAGGCGCGGGAGCGGCGATCGGTGTAGCTACCTTAGGTGCGACTTTAAGTGCCGGGCGTTTCGGCTTGGGAGCCTTTGGGCAGCCAAGGTAATTGGCTGTGTGTCCCTCTGAGTTGCACAGGACACATGCGGGGGGCCCGAAAGCAGCCAAAAGGGCCTTGTCCTTGGGTCTCGGACAGTCGGTGGTGCCATGGTCACCCAGGCACTTTGCGCATCTGGGTTTCCCGAAGCAGTTGCGAGCAGAGTGGCCATATAACTGGCATTTGTGGCACTGGCCCGGAGGGCCATTTTTATGAGGGCGCTCTATTGTGAGCCCAGAAAGGTGGCAGCACGTTTTCAGGTTAAATACCTGCTTCCCTGCCTCGGACCTTTCGAGGGCCACAATTACCATGTTGAATGGCTTTTTGTTATGCCCACTGTACATCCTATGCACGGATAGGACGGGTCCTCTTTGATGAGGTCTGCGGGGATTTCCCGCGGAAGGTTTTTAATAACCACTCTAAGTTGGCGCTCTTCTGCCAGGGTGTAGGTGTGAAAGAATACACCTTTGTCTTGTAAGTAGCGGGTGACCGCTCTATGGTCATCCGTGGTTTCTAGCTGCAGTTTAATGCCTACAGCGGTGGGGATCGCTTGATATTTGTAGCGATTGGAAAGGGCCGATACGACAATCGGCCATTTATCTTGTGCCTGTATGAAGACAGGCGGCGGGCGTTCGATGGCTGTGAGACAGCCGAAGTTTGGGGAGCCAGTAGTGGCGCGCTGAGGAGCGGCGGGGCTTGCTGTGAGGCTGCAGAGGGGATGCCATGGGGTTGGGCCACAGATGTCGATGGCCGGGGAGAGGGACATCGCTTTCCCGTTTTTTCGCCTTGGGTGGCGGCGTCGGGGCGGGTGAAGCTCGCTTTTTTCGCTTCTTTTCCACCAGCGTGAAGTTGCTGGTGTCTTGCGGGAGGTCCTCGGGGGACGAAGGGCTATCTAGCTCCATTTCGGAGACCGAGGAGGACGATGAGGCAGAGGCCCTTGAGGAGGACCTTGAGGGTGATTTTGCCCCTCCGGTAGGGGTTGCTCTTTTATAATGTCTTCGAAGACATCGGGGTATTTACTCTTCAGGCAGCTGACCAAGTGTACAAGGAAATCCATTGTTGGATTCTCCATTGTACACAAATTATTAATAATAATAATAATACTACTATTACGCGGGATGTGTGGCCTCCGGTGGGGTGCCGGGGTGAGTAGCCTACTTCCCTCCCTGCCGGGTATAGGCAGGGAGGATGAGTGCCTAGTTGTGTAGCCCTAGTGCGTCCAAGTGCCAATCTTATTTGTGCACTTGGGTGTGTGCTTAGAGCTAACTAAAAATACGCGTGAGACAATTATAAGTCTAGCGGGTTGGTCAACCTTGGCTAGGGCACTACCCAAGGCCAAGTTTACGTTGACTCCTTCCGCTATCTTGCGTTTCCCAGAAGGGGAACCGCGGGCGTACGGGGCTTGCCCTACACTAGCTTAGTTAACACCGCAAGGTATCCACTAGTATAACCACCCAGGTGGCTTTACAATAGCTTTCTTGGAAACTAAATTCCGATCACAATAGCAACAGCAATAAAAATTGCTCGGTGTATTGTTCTCGGAACAATGGATGCGCAGGTGGCTTGCTCGGGGGCAGGTAGCTCGGGACGATCGTGGCGGGGAGCCGGGCGACCGTTCTCGGCGACTGCTGAGCGTCGAATGAAGATGCTAGATTAACATTTTAAATGTATGGCCTGTCTATTATAATTCTATTTAATAACATTTAATAGTTCTGTGAAAAATTTTGGTCTATATATTGACAACGCTTTTAAATGGCGAATACAAATCACAGAAATTAGCCGCAAAGTTTCTGCCACGTTACAGTCTCTTTATCGTCTAAAGCATTTCCTTTCCATGAAAGCAAAGGTCATGCTTGTCCAAACATTAATATTGCCTATAAATGATTATGCAGATGTGTGTTACCCAGACCTCTCCCTTGAACTTCTTAACAAGCTGGAGCGCCTGTTGAACAACTGCATTCGTTTTATTTTTAGTTTGCGTATATATGACCATATCTCACAATATCGATCTCAGGTGAATTGGCTTTCCATACAACAAAGGCGTAATTCCAGAATTTTGCTTGTTCTCTTCTCCATTTTAAATGATCCGTCATCACCTTCTTATCTTAAAGATAAATTCCAATACCTCTCCTTATCCCATGATAGAATTCTTCGATCTTCGTTTAATAACAAGATCTGTATTCCAGCTCACTTTACCGGTTTTCTTGCAAATTCATTTGCTGTCCGAGCTGCACTACTTTGGAATTCCTTGCCCTATAAAATCAGGAAGGTCAGTAATAAAAACAGTTTTAAAAGTTTGGTTCGTGATTAATTACTTAAGTTATCCGAAGTCTGATCAATTTATCATCCACATATGGAATTTGAATTTTTCCGATATTGATATTGTATGCTATTGCGTATGTATTTCTTATGTATACGTAAAGTTCTAAAATCATTTCCCTTTCAGAGGGACCTTCCGTAACATGGGAGAAGATAGAGAAGCTTCCAGAGGGCGCTGTAATCGACTATGCGAGCTTGGAAACCCCCACCACAGATAATATCCATCACATGTTGGACAAGCTGGTCGTGGTGAAACTTAACGGTGGTCTCGGTACGTCGATGGGATGCAAAGGACCCAAGTCCGTGATTCAAGTGAGGAACGAACTGACTTTCTTGGATCTGACTGTACAGCAAATTGAGGTAAATATGTTTTTTTTTATTTGTAGCATTAGGTGTAACGAACGAGCACACGGTTCACCTGATGGTAAGTGAAGACTGCGGCCCGTGACATCTACAACAGAGATGCTACATGGGCACCTTTTATCAACCCTGAGGACTGAATTCGATATCAGTCCTTAGGTGACTTGTAATTGGGATCCACGAGCAAGCAGTACACCCGATGAGAAGTGACCACCGCCGCCCACAATCTGAAGCACCAGAGGAATTGCAGGTGTGTTGCCAGCCTTTCTAGTAGTTTAGGTTTTTATGACCTCTGGGCTGTGGATTGGCTAATGGTCACATGGTGAGATGCACCAGCACCGATGAAACAGTTTATTCGCAGTACTCTAACAAACTTCCTTTTCTTTTTATTATATTGAGGGTGACAAACTAGCACACAGTTCACCGTGTTAGTTGATGGTAAGTGCCACGCACATTCATACTCTAAAAGAAATCATAATCAAGTTGCGTTGCGACGACTGAGATGAAACGCCTCGTCATCAATAATAAAACTCTCCGGTTTCCTACACTCACCAGAAGGAACACAGCAGCCTTATGCTGCTGTATCATGCTGGGTCGGTGATGGTGGCCTGTCGCAGCTACAAATGTTGACGTAATTTGATGATAAATCATTTTATACTCATCAATTGTGATGAGTTAAAGTTGTTATGTAGTTAAGTTAAAACCATTGACAGCTATGGAGCTTTTAATGGTTTTAATTTACATTTTCTCCCATTTATCCATCATAAACCCCTCTTGCATTTGCTAGCACTTGAACAAGACCTACAAATGCAACGTACCCCTTGTCCTGATGAACTCCTTCAACACCGACGAGGACACGCAGAAGGTGATCAGGAAGTACAAGGGGCTGAAGCTTGACATCCACACCTTCAACCAGTCCTGCCACCCGCGTATCAATAGGGAATCGTTGCTGCCCATCGCTAAGGATGGCAACGTGCATACCGATATCGAGGCGTAAGTGAAATTTACTTATTTTCGTGCTGGTCCACCAAAATATCTTCTACGACGTCACTCTAACAACTTGTATTTAGCTGGTGCATCGTCTCGCCCGGAAGGTCAACGCCCTAACGGAATGCCAGCAAAACGTTGCTGTGTTTAGTTTCCTGAGTGTTTGTGTGGCGTAAATATTGTTCCTCGGTTGAAAATCTAAGCCAGAACTCTGACAGTGGCAGCGGTTCGTTTCTAGCTGCAGATTGAATGGGTGCACTCGACCGGAGTAGGTTAGACACGCTCACGCCCTCACAGAATACCAGTAAAAAATATGCTGCTGGTGAGTGTAGGAATCCGGAGACCGTTATTACTGGTGACGAGGTATTCAATCTCAGTCCTCAGGGTGACAACGCATCAGCATTATGTTTCCTTGTCGAGGATGAATGTAAATGGCATGCCGTCAGGTGAACTGACGCAGCGGTAGGTGATTTAATAACAGCATAATATCTACAGACGAACATACATACAGCAATATAATACAAAGGAAGGGGGAGAGGAGGGGAAGAAGGCTGCTGCGTCGCGGGTCCTGATATCGACAGTATTTGTGTATCACATATCGTTGGTTTTCGAAACTTGATGTGTTGTGTGTATGGCCCGTATCCCCGACAGCGCATCTAAACCTTCCTCCGATGATGCACATGAATTACATAGGAATAGGGAAGGAGACGACGACGACTGAGTGCCTCTATGTTGCCGCAAATGTTGACGAAACTATAAGAATATTCTGTTCAGTTGTGGTAATAAACAGAAGATATTGCCGTGGTCGAATTCGACATAGAGGTTATCATCATTATTGCAAGAGGAAAACATCGCATCGTACAAATCAGATGTCAGCCCGAAGACATAAATCATGATATATTTATATATATATTTGAGTGGCTTACTAAACTCAAATATAGTGAGATTGAGTCATTGTTACAAATAGTTACATAAGTGACACTACACACATTTAATGTAGTAATATAGTCTATAGTATAATTATGTTTAGTTGTAAAACAACACATGTTAGATACGGAAGAGCTGGACATCATGGCACAAGTAAATATTCACCTAAAAAGATAACTAAAACGTCATCCCATAGCAATAAGCTGCTAGGGCGCAGTCGGGAATCCTCGGCTGAGCTCGGTTTCCCCTCGCGCGGCGCGCATTCAATATAATACTTAAATTTAACATTAGGAGACATTTAAAATATATCCCTACATAACTAATACTCCGATTCGCAAGTATATTCCAAAATGATAATTTGGGTTAAAACGACTGAAAGAAAAAGAGGGAAGAAGACAACAGTAACAGGCCAAGCAACGTATTCAGCGAAAAAAAAAATTATGATGTCATCGTAAAGTATTTGGATAAAGTAGCTGATATGCAATACCACAGATATACAATACCACAGATATTAAAAGAAATGACGCAAAGAGATTGTAAAACCAAAATAATGTTTAATGATTGATCTAATCGACCGAATATAAATTCAGTTTAGCGATAATGTTGCCACGCCTATTATTATATATTTATTATCTATTTCTTTAGTTGTAGGATTAAGTGTGACGTGTACTTGTCTTATATTATGCCTGACAAGCGAACACAGATAAAAATATTATTAATAATATATTTTTATTTAGGATAACAATGAATATTTCCTCAATTTCTATCTTATAGTATTTTATTTATTACCAACCGTGCGGAGATAAAAAAGAATATACCATAATAACAATTAAACACTTTATATATCTCCACAAAAAACAGAAAGTATGGGAATGGTAATACTTTAAAACTAATTAATAAACATACGAAAATAATATGTTTGGCAGCTTGCCAAACTAAAAACACAAGTTGCCAGACTAATATTTTAAGTTCACCTGATGCTAAGGGATTCCTCTTATACCTTAATCTTCAATAAGGTACATTAGACATACATATCTTGTGATTTCTCACTGAGAATATTCACAAAAGATGGAATGCTATAACTAATCGGGTCTCCGGTTCCCGACGAAACACGGCAGCATGATTCTTCTATTTCATGCTGGTATTCCATGAGGGTGTGACCAATTGGTGCTGCACCTTGGCAACACTGAAAATACATTACGTGGATTTGTAGGTCCGTTTTATTTTACGTCAATACTTTTTGTTTAAATTACATATATCTTATGAGTCCAAAATAACATAATCAAATTGAAAATCAATATAAAATGGCCGAATAACACTACTTTGTGTGAGAGAATTTCACGTAAACAAATCCTTCAATATGCTCTCGTTATTATAAAATTAAAATTTATTCATTCGCAGACTGAATCGTAAAAATATAATCCGTCTCTTTTATTCTTAACGTGTTTTGTGGAAATGCATGTCGCTCACGATATATAACCTTGTCAGGTCTATTTTTAATATTATTTTACATATAGAAAAGAAATAAACGAGCACACTGATGGTAATCGATATTTGGTGCCCGTGATATCTATCCTAGATAAGGAACTAAGATAGGTGAGCGTTGTCACTCCTGACGACTATGATGGAATGATAGTACCAGGGTAGTTCACTCTTTCAGTTTTTGTAAGAATCGAAGCTTTTAATTCATGTAGGGACTTTGTGAAAATTATATTATTTTTTAATTTTTTATTTTTTTCTCGCAGTTGGTACCCACCAGGCCACGGCGACTTCTACGAATCCTTCAACAACTCCGGCCTACTCCAGAAATTCATCAAGGAAGGCAGGACGTACTGCTTCATCAGTAACATAGACAATCTGGGCGCTACCGTCGACCTCAACATCCTTAACCTGCTCCTCAACCCAAACCCTCAGAAGTCCGTTTCAGAGTTCGTGATGGAAGTCACCGACAAAACCAGAGCTGACGTGAAGGGTGGAACTCTTATACAATATGAAGATAAGCTGCGACTGCTGGAGATTGCTCAGGTCCCGAAAGAGCACGTGGACGATTTCAAATCCGTCAGTCAGTTTAAATTCTTCAACACGAACAACTTGTGGGCGAAGCTTGACGCTGTCCAGAGAGTTGTGGAGCAAGGGTCTCTGAACATGGAAATCATAGTTAACAACAAGCATTTGGGTGATGGTCTGAACGTAATCCAGCTGGAGACAGCTGTCGGCGCCGCTATGAAGTGTTTCGAGGGTGGAATCGGTGTGAGCGTGCCGAGAAGTCGGTTCCTTCCTGTTAAGAAGACGTCAGACCTGCTTCTTGTAATGTCCAATCTTTACAGCCTCTGCCATGGTTCGCTGGTTATGTCCCCACAAAGGATGTTCCCGTCTACTCCGCTGGTAAAGTTGGGTGATAACCACTTCGCGAAGGTCAAAGAGTTCCTCAACAGATTCGCCACTATCCCTGATCTCATTGAGTTGGACCATTTGACCGTATCTGGGGATGTTACTTTTGGAAGAGGAGTATCACTCAAGGTTAGTTTTTTATATAGTGATCTCATACTCATAATCTCATGATGTTCTCGTGGCTCAGTGGGTCAGAGTTTACAGAGCCACGCTACAGCTGGTATCTAGTGACAATATGGATGGGTCGGTGGGAATGACCACGCCCTGATAGTATACCAGGTTTAAAAATGGGTTAATGTTGTTGTGTTTCTTATGGCGCGTGTATGAAATCGGAGACCCGATTACTTTCAACTAATTTACTACGAGGGATTCGATTTTAGATTCCAAGGCCGGCAATCGGCTGTGACATCTGTTAGTGAACAGAAGACATCGTCGTGGACGAAATATACAAGGAAGATCATCATGAAGGGTTCAGGATGAAAATGATTGATGGATGTCTTCTGGTGAAATGAAACATGTAATACATCTTAATTGTTTCAGGGCACTGTAATTATAATAGCAAATCACGGGGATCGAATTGACATACCTTCCGGAGCCCTTCTAGAGAATAAGATAGTTTCAGGAAATCTTCGTATCTTGGATCACTAGTTATCTAGAAAAATCGAGATTTAGTACATTTTGGTACATTGTAATAGAGTAAGAAATATAAAGCACCGGGACGAAAGTAATCGACCTTTAGATAGAGACAACCATTTATAATAGACAAGGTTTATTATTGTAGAGCGTCGTCTCTGTCGCACAATGCAATAATAATGGAATTTTCGAATGATAGAGACGGCGTTCTACAAAAACCGAAGCTTGTCTTCTTCTAAAGCTCGAAGCGTATTATTACTTTCGACTAGGTGCTGTATTAATTCATGTGATTGTTTTAGGATGTTCAATTGCATGGTGTTCTCTAGTGATTTTTTAACGGTAGCAGATTTATCTCTATTAATATAAGTAATTATTATTTTTTCCTTTTTTCATGTTTTTAAACGTCACCTTTCCATTATAAGGGCTCTTAAAAAAATATTGAAAATTATTAAAATTCTTAACAATAAGTTTGTGTAAGAGCAACATATAAAATGATTTAAAATTAACATTGGAATAATATGTTTTTTAAGTTTTATTGGGTATAATTATTTATATATTTATTGCACTAAAAATGTACCATATAAATGTCTAGTACCTTGTAACCAATGCCAAATAAATTTTAAAAGAATTATAGAAATCGTACAAATCGTAAAGTAAAATATAGAACATATTCCCAATGGAAAAGAATTGTTCTGAAGTCCTCTTTTGTAATCCAACTAAATTTATTTCAATAACACTATTTATTGATATATACTATATAAAATTGCTTTAACTTCGTAATACATCACAATTTGTGGTAATAATTATATAATAGTTAATGTTATGCACAAATATATTTAAAATTAATATAAAAAGAATTTCCTTGTTTTCATGTGTATTAGAGTAATAAAGAAATATTGTCAAAATATAATGACGATATCTTTCTACATTTACAAAAAATCTGGTATATTTAAGTAAATACATACTTTGAAAAAATAACTAAAAAAAATATTTAACGTACTCGGTCTAAACTAAATTCACATCGGTCTCTGAAAAGAGATAACCGACAAGCGTTGCTTCTGTAGAGCGCCATCTCTGTCGTAGGTCAACTTATGAGTTGGCGACAGTGACGTCGCTCTACGAAACTAAAGCTCACAAGTCTAGGCAATAGTCTCTGTCTAAAGATCGATGTGTATTATTTTTCTCCGTGTACTGTACATTTTGTATTATCATTACTACATAAAAAGACAGCGACGTGACTAATCTATCAATTTTTCTGAGAATAATAACCACGTAGCCCACAATCGTAATGTTATCACAAAAGGCCATAAAATTACACTTTTTATTTTTTATAATTTGTTTCTATGCGCTTATCTAGTATAAATATAATACTTGTAATTTTTTTACGCAATTATATTCACTATACAATTCATATTAAGGTTCACACTAGTATACAAGACTCCATACCTATTAAACGACTTAAAAAAATCAAGAATAAATAGGGGAAAAATAATAATGTTCTCAATATTTTTGATCGTAATACTTATATATTTATTTTATATATTTAAGATTGAATAAATGGTCAATCAATTGGGATATATTAACATTTGAATTTATGTTTTGTTTATACAAATTTGTAACTTTTAAAGTAATGCGTTACCGTATATAAGTATATATACCATACCATACACAATTCTAAACGATTTTTAAATATGGCATGGTTCGCTGTCTTTTGAATAGTGAATAAATCGAATTTTAATTATTTTATAAGAAATTTATAATTATGTGTATTATTTAAAAGAATTAAGATATATTGCTGCTGAATATAAAATGGTGTGCTAATTTCTTTCTTAAAATTATTTCGTTGAAATAAATATCGTTAAGAAATTGATACATTTTTTTTATTTAATCAAAAACCTACTATTATATTATTTTAAACCCTATTTCTGGTGATAGACCTTATAAGTCACTGGGATAACATAAAATATCATCAGTAATTACAGTTATGATCTAAAAATATAATTGAAAAAGTGGTAAATAAAAATTAAAGTTCTTTGCTTTAACTAAAAACCTTTATTTAGAATATAAATCTGATACATTATTTACTATTTTTTAAATACGATATTGTTTTATACAGATTGTGCTCGAATAATTACAAATGTTGCCAGTGTCCACGTTGAACGTTAAGGTATTCTTTTTTGACATTTAAGACTTTTGGCACAGGAGTAGTCTTTCGGCCTCATTCTGAAAATGGAGAGATATTTTTGTTACGTGTGTTGTTTAAAAAATTACTATATTATAAACGATACCAAAAATGCCATAATATAAAAATTCACTGTCGTGTGAATAAATTGACGCCGCGTGGCTTGTTGTTACAGCGCTTTTGTAACAATACGAATGGGTCGGCCCTATGCCTTTAGATAATACAACTTGAAATAACAGCATCACGCTGTTGTGTATGGCGAATATATTAGTCTGTTGAATCTTAATTGTGGAATCTTAAATGTCGCCACATACTATCAGGTGAACTGTGTGCTCATTTGTCAAGTCGTTGTCTAAATACAGAAATAATGTTATATTGACCAAATTACCCCGTTATTAAGAATCGTTGCCTTTAAGATTCAATTCCTCGTAAGTAATAAGACCATATTTTAGTCACAATTCACAGGATATTCATATTTATCCTTACTTGGGAGTCTATTTTGAAACCGTAGAGGCCAGTAGGGCGACTAATAATAAAAATATATATATTTTTTATTATTAGCCTTATAATCTATTATACCTGAATCATCTTGTAAATGTTGGAGATGGCCTCGTCGCTGCGGCACGGCACGGCACCCATCATGGACCTCTTGCCGCCCCAGCTGGACGTGAAGGTGAGCTGCGATTCTGCCACAAGGCAGATGCAGGCGACCAGGAAGAAGACGAAGCAGATCTTGTACATGGTGCTGGATTACTGTAGTGTGGATTGCTAAGGCTGCGATGCGTCTGATGATGCATGATAGGGAAGACGGGTATTTATACGTGTCGGCATGGACCAAATGAAGCCCTTCATGTTTTAATTTGCGAGTTCGCAGACAATAATGACGTTTTATTACGTTAGTAAGAAATTAGAAAATTTGCGTGGGTGACAAAAACGTTTCGATAGTCCTATCTAGACTAACTTAATATCAATGAAGTTATTTTATTCTTATTCTGTTATTAAACGAGTGGTGTCACAAAAATAATTTGCATGGCGCTGGCAGAAAATCAATACATGTATATTAAAAGCTTTAGTTTCGTGTATGATGTTTAGTGTGTGTTCCGAAACGCCAAGAGCCTACTGGTTTAGGGTACGGTCTTCGAAACTTACCGTCATAGGTTTTTTCTACCGTCATTACGTCATACAACTATTGTCATGTGGCGGTTCTATTAATTTACGATTAATGACTAATAATCGACCAAAACTCGTGAATAACAAACTCACACAAGTGAGTGAGTGAGCAAGTGATTTGTGGTCCATGGCATCTATTCATCCTTGACAAGGAGTCATAGTGCGGATGCGTTTTCACATTTCAGGACTGAGATGGAAAGCCTTATCACCAGATATGGGTCTCGTCACTAGCGTCATTTATAGCGCCTAATAGTTTTGGCACGGTCTGCCAAATCTAGGGTCGTAGGTTCGAATCCTTTCGTCCGTTCGAACTATCTCTTAGCACAAGCAAATAAGATTAGGTTATCTGAAATGTTAGCAATTATAGCACTGCTTTTTATAGTATAGTAAAGTACAGTTAGCAAATGCGTATGCAGCACACCTGATCATAATTGAGCACCTCGAGTCGCAAATGCTTTGCCGGCCTTTTGCCGAGTGTGTAGGCTCTTTTCTTGAATGTCCCTAAGTCGTATCGATTCGGAAACACCGCTGGCGAAAGCTGATTTCTTACAGCCAAACATAGGGTCGGGTTATCGTTGCACAATCATATAAGATTAGTTGAAGTGGTTAACGGGAATATTAGTAATTACAGCACTGCTCTGCACTTTACCCTTAAAAAATATCGAACAACTACCTTTATACATATACAAAGGTCTCTGATACAGACATCGGAGTATTGGACTCTTCTCAGATTGATCAACTAGCCTGGTGGGAGACCCACCCATTACATCTTATGGCCAATATCGTGAATCATCTCCTAGATCCTAGCATGCACAAACAAATAGCTATAAGCTTAGCTGGTATAGTTAACGGTAATGTAAGAAATGTGTTTAAAAAAAAAGAACTCAAAAACTCGAAAGAACCATTTGAACTTTTGTGGGAAGAGCTTGATAGGAACGTCCGTAATCGTGGCACATCCTCGCGAGAAGAAATGTGGAATGCTTTATACGAAATTTAGAACAATAACATTTTAATAACAATTGATTGCCCGTATGCCGAGACTTGTGAAAAAAATCATAAAATGTAAAGGAGGATTTTTTGATGAAAAATCAGTTTAGCTAACTATAACCTGTTTTGTATGGACTTTTCGTATGTCCCATCAGTGGGTTTTATATATGGTGCTGAAAGTATTCCAAGCGGCAGCCGCTACAGTTTATTTTTTGTTTTATTTGTTTTAATCTTGATTTTTTGAATTTTTATTTTTAAATCTATTATATCGTGTAGTTGACTTTAATTTTTAATGTGATGTATTTATTTTACTATGATCAATTTTATTATTATATTATTACGATATTATTTAATATTGATAATTTAATATTTTTTTAGTATTTTTATTTTGATTCAGTAATTGTTTAGTTTTCTCCATTAATTATTTTTTATGTAAAGATTCGACGTCTTCTAGCAATAAACCACGGCGTCTTCTAGCAATAAACCACGGCGTCTTCTAGCAATAAACCACGGCGTCTTCTAGCAATAAACCACGGCGTCTTCTAGCAATAAATCACGGCGTCTTCAGCAATCCTTCTACAACTTTCGTCTCCTTCAAATATTGATCAAATGTGACAGCTCTATAATTATTTGATAAATATTTGGAGTGGTCCATCAGTATTTGACAGCATTGGCCGCGACTTTAAGCTGAGGTCGCCAGTAGATACCTACATAGATATATATTTAAAACAGCGGTTGTCTTCAATTTTCAATTATTAAGAGCTCATAGAACAGAGCAAGCTGTTTTGTCTCAAGGCATCTTAGTAGTATTCTTGGATTGGGATTTAATTTTACTAATCACGGCGTCCCAAGCCCGTGGGAGCTATTAACGATTTTCTCTATTGAAATTGGAATGTTCACTATTAAACAAATTACAATTATTCTCATTCTTATGATGGACTCAATATTGATGACTCCCGGTCGGACTGGACAACTGTGATATCTTCTGTTTGTTAGCTGATGCGAAAGATATATTCTAGTGCCGTTATCATACGCGCAAACACAGAAGCACTTGCTCGTTCTCATCTACACGAGATCGAGGAATGAGGAAGGTTTAGGTGTAGTGTGTTAGACTGGATTCGTAATGGATTCAAAGACTTAAGACTAGGTCATAGACACCAACCATAGACAATAGAAACATTTATTTTTCAACATTAACAAACAAAGTTAAGACAAGTCCTTGTGAATACATACCGCTTTATACTAAAGATTATCATTAATTTTACCAATTTTTAATTATGTTCAAATTGAAAATTTAGTTTTTTATTGAATTCTGATATTACTATATATTTATATAATTTGAACAAGATGTTGCACATTTTATCATTGGTTGCTAGACCTGTCGACAACGAGTTGCCGGATCCCACACACGTATAATCTGATCGCCTGATGATAAGTGAGCACCACCCCTGAACTTCTGAAGCACCAGAGGAATTGCAGGTGCTTTTCCGGCCTTTATTGTTATTGTGGTTTTGACACTGCCTCCTGACTGTGGGGAATTGATTAAGGATCACATGAGACCCACCAGCACCTATAAAACTGTTAATTGCAATTGAAAAAACACCAACTTTATTATCCGTCGTAGTTCAGTGTGAGGGTACTCGTTTTTAATTCGCAGTACTCTTACGAACTTCATATTTTTATTGTATTGAGGGTGACAAACTGGCACACTGTTCACCTGATGTTAAGTGAATCGTGCAGCCTATGTCACGAATATTCATACTCGATAAGAAATAATATGTTAGATGTGTTTACTTAGGACTGAGATGGAATATCTCGTTGCCTATAATTGTTTGTTCTGATCCCTACGTTTGCAGCAGCTTTATGCTAGGCCACGATAGTATTGTTATCTTTTTAATATCAATTCCCTTCGCAGCAAACTAATAATGACATATAGTCGTACACAGTACAAGCTGTTGGACTGGAAGGAAATGCGCCACAAAATATGTGATGTTAAAATCGCTTCCTTTTTTTAAACACTTTCTATCGTTATCTGCTTGATCAAATATACAATTGGCAGAAATATGTAAGTTAAGAAAAGTATTTAATCTACTTGGATGCTTGATGAAGTTTCGTGAAATAATATTATTAGTAACTAATATATATTATAGTAACTATAAATATATATTTACACATTAGAAGTATTGCAAAGGGAGAGAACTTTTGGGCTTTTTTTAAGTTTACGATTATTAAAAAAATTATAATAAAGTTAACATAAATCCATAATGGACCAAAATTCCTCTAAATTTCACTAAAACTTTTGTTCTACAACTTTGTTCTGAACAGAATGTTATTTACAACAAATATTTAT
Organism: Teinopalpus imperialis; assembly: GCA_029286865.1. NCBI lineage: Eukaryota > Metazoa > Arthropoda > Insecta > Lepidoptera > Papilionidae > Teinopalpus > Teinopalpus imperialis. The sequence continues at coordinate 192,915 of JAGSMU010000017.1, forward strand.
ATTTTGTTAAAAGTTGTGAAACGATAAGTCTTTGTATAATGGAATGATATTGCGCTTCCGATCGTCTCGTTCCGTTTATTTGATGTTCCTGTTAGAAACAGACAGACGACTCTCTCACGGTTGCTTGGTTCTATTGCAGTCGATTAAAAAGAAACTAAACCATTAAACTCCAAGTAAGAGCCAGGAAATAACAATTATACATCTCTAGAATTCCAGTAATTTTATTGCTTTTACAAAATATTTTTAACCTTGACAAAATACAGTACTAATTCCAATATTCACTGCTCTGTAATTATATCTTATAAATTAAAACCCAATCAGTTCTCAAACAAAGAATAAATATACAGGCAAAAAAACAAGTTCGCTCTTCGCGGTTGGGTAATAAATAAAGGCTGTACATTATCTAAAAACTATTTAGCATATATAAACAAATTAAAAAACAACAAAATTAAACAATAAAAAACAAAATTAAAACATTTATTTTTTAATTAACTAGTATGATTTCTGATATATGGGTTGTGTACAAAAATTTACAAGTGTTGCCAGTGTCTACGTTGATACATTATACTCCTTTCTGATCTTCAAGGCTTTTGACATACCAATAGTCTTTCTGTAAATGAAAAAAAAGAAATAAAAACGTTAATGTCAGGGTGAAATCATATTTTTTATATTAGAGATGCTCAATTTCCTGCTCAATAAGGAATCATAATGCAATTGCGTTGTAACCATAAGGACTAAAATTAAATTCTACGTCTTGAGTACGAACACCATGTTTTAATCATACATTCAAAGGATACATATTAAACAGTGTTATTATTTCACAGTGATAGAGCTACGCAACACTTTGTGTCTGGCTGTAGACTGAATCGGTCAGCTCGACCGGGATGAAACTACGCTCTTACAGCATGCTAGTATATATTAGCAGCATAAGGCTGCTGTGTTTCGTCTGGTGAGTGTAGAAATCCGGAGAGTTTTATTACTTGTGACGAGGCATTCCATCTCAGTCCTCAAGGATGACAACTCATCTGCGTTATGGTTCCTTGTCAAGCATGTAGATTGCATGCAGAATGTAGATTTCATTGGCCGCAGGAATCACTTATGATCAGTTGAACTGTGTGCGAGTTTGTTACTCTCAATTAAATTAATAAAAAAACTTATTGAAGTTTAATTATAAACAGTTAAATCAAGATAACCTGAATCGTCTTGTAAATGTTGGAGACGGCCTCGTCGCTGCGACACGGCACGGCTCCCAACACGGACCTCTTGCCGCCCCAGCTGGACGTGAAGGTGAGCTGCGCTTCTGTCACAAGGCAGATGCAGGCGACCAGGAAGAAGGCGATGTAGATCTTGTACATGGTACTGGATTACTGTAGCTCGTAGTGTGGCTTGCTAAGGCTGCGAAACGTCTGATGCTGCATGATAGGGATGATGAATATTTGTACGTGTCGGGATGGGCCAAATGAAGCCCCTGGAGTTTTAATTTGCGAGTTCGCGAGAAATAATGACGTTTGATTCTGATTGTTGTTTAGAAATTAGAAACGTTGCGTGGGCGACTGATACAACTTCGAGGCTCTTGTAATATGAAGTTGTTTTATTTTTCTCTTCTCAATAGTTAATACTATTACTAAACACATCTTCCCGAAACGTCAATGGTTTAGGGTACGATATGCGAAACTTAATGTCGAAGATCTAGCATTCGACTATTGTCGTGTGACAGCGCTGTAATTTCGTGACTTACGACCTCTAATGGACCAAAATAAAATGTACTAAACAAAAAATTAACTAAAAAACTAACTATACCCATTAAATTCCAATGCCAGGGTCGTAAATCATCTCTCAGAACAAGTGCTTAGTAACAAGGAGTGGTTAACCGTATTGCATTGCTAATATTCTTTTTGAAATTAAGTCTCTCGGCATTATATATCCCTTCAGCATTAGCACGATGACAATTTGGACAGATGTATTTGCAATGATGAACGTTGACACCTCGTTATTACTAACAGCTTAAAATTTATTTCACTCACCAGACGAATTACGATAATACGAATTATTCTGCGCGGATATTCTGTTATGCTCTGGTTCTGAAGGGTAACGGTCCAGGCCGAGGCTGCTTCTCGGGAGCCCTAGTGCTGGTTATCCAATAATAAAGGTCTCGGCCGAGCACCTAAGTCACCATTTAACCCGGTGAAGTCGTAAAAGCCCTCAGAAATAAAAGCTCTGTTTCTTGACCGTTAGCAAATTTAGCAGTGACAGAACTTCTCTAGTTTTACGTATTTGAATAAATAAATCTAAACAAGAAGTTCGTACGTTAAGTGGCTCCCAATATTCCCAATTCCGGATGTACATACATCATTGTCACCCCTGAGGGCTGAGATGGAATCGCTGCCTGTAATTGAATTCACAAATCCCTGCACTCACTATATGGAATTCAGAAGCAAATGCTGCTATTTCACTCTGGCATTGTTTTCTTTTTAATATACTTCATTAGTTCAGTCGTAAAAGCAAATCACAAAAAGTAAAAAAAAAATTAAATCTTAAAAGTATAATAAGGCGGTCTTATCGCTAAAGAGAAGAGATCTCTTCTAGACAACCTTTGGACTAAGGAATAATTGAGTTAAAGAAGAGATCGCACTATGATCGCTTCTCAAATTTCATTCACATAAAACCAACAATTAAACAAAACTGTTCACAGTACAAGGTGCACAAATGTACAACAAGACTGGAATTCATTACTTTTTAAAAAAAATCGTTACGGCAAAATCTCTTAATTCTTTAAATAAAATTTTGTTGTTTCTGCCTCTTGTGATAAAAAGTTAATTAAGTAATTCACTTAATGGATACAATTTAATAATAATACAATTGAAGTAAATCATCATTAATTTTAAATATATAAACTCTTCCTGCTTTGCCTTACGGCATCCTCGGGGAGAATTGTATCAATCAAATGATAGAGAAGAATATAAACATGGAGCATTGTAAAATAGTTTTGGTAATTAATAACTGTCATTAAATATATAATACATTTACACAACAATATTTTCCGTTATTAAATTATTTATACCATATTTTCTCTAATTAAGAATAAAAATTTGTTCTGACTTTTTCATGAACATTTAAATAAAAGAACATTAAAATGAATATTTTATACTGTTTATATTTTGTTAAAAGTTGTGAAACGATAAATCTGTATAATATAGAATCAATTTTTTCAGTTTATTTCCGTTCGTTCTTCCGATCGTCTCGTTCAGTTTAATTGATGTTCGTGTTAGGGACAGTCATACAGTCTGATAACGGATAAACAAGAAGGTGGATGTTTCAGATAATTAGGTGTTTACATTGTGAAAAAGAAATGAAATGTTACGACAGTATTGTAAACTTTAACTGCAACATCGCGCGTTATATGCTTACAGTGACGCCGATGCGATATTAATGTCATTATTTAGTTTTACAAAGTATTGATGCGTTTATTTTTAGATGTTAAAGAAAATATTATATTTGTTGTACCCAGAAGAAACGGCATTTTGTTCTAAAATGTTTTTGTACTGTTCCTTTTTCAAAATTCTTTCAATTTTAATCAATTCGCCAATTCCTTGGCTGGAGAAGCAACCCCAGACACTCATAATTGAGCCACCACCATGCTTCATTGTTGGGACTACACAATCTGACATCATCTTATCTTCATGGCACTGCGTCGAACATAAATTCTACGTTTTGAACCGAATAGTTCAAACTTGGATTCATTGGTCCAAAACACTTTTTTAAAATCTTCTTCAGTCTTATCTCGATGGGCAAGAGTCCACTGCATCAGTTTTTTCTTGTTTTGTGGTCTTAGCAGAGGTTTTCGAACGGCAACACGACCACACAACTTCGCATCTCTCGGTCGCCGTTTTACTGTAGTCGATGATTAAGGTTTAACTCAGGTTTTGTTTACTTCAACGCGGATTTCTGGTGCTGTTAAGCGTCTTTTCGCTTGCTGGTAACAACAATTTATCACAAATTATCTTCACTAGACGTGGTAGTTCTTGGCCTTCCCGAGTGTGGAAGATTTTGAAAACTGCCTGTCTCCCTGAATCGAGTTACGTGCCACGAACACAAGTCTTCGATAACTTCAGTTGTGAAGCAATCTCACATTTGAATTTGCCACCATTATGTAAAACAACGAAGGCAGAACGCACTTCACTGCTAATTTCTCGAGCTTTTCCCATTTTATGACGTCTTCACTGTAGAAACCACAAATTTAGACTAATTGAGATTTTAGTGAACAAACCCAAGTAAACTCGGGTAATAATAAGTCAGAAACACCTGTTTTCTAAATAATCTAAATTATTGACCAATACGTAACAAAAGCAAAGTAATTAGTAATGAGGACATTATAAAAATATTATTAATACTCTACCACCTGGCTCTAGCGCAGCGTTTGTCGGTGTTTGCAAACAATAAATATTGTCTCATATCTTAATGTTAATTCGAGTTATTTTAATTGCGATGCTCGTCCATAGTAATAAAGATAAATATTTTTTATAACAATTTATTGGGTAACGGTTGCTCTCGTAGTTAGTATAATCTGCTGGTAGTGGACCCTGAGTACAATTGGTAGTTGAGGCTAATTTTTGTGTAATATGTCTGCCTGTCGTATCCCCGGATCCCCTCCCACTGCACTGAGGTTGGCCATCGAGTGGGTTTTAGTGGATAAAACTAACACAACCCTGTCTTCCCCCAGGAGTCAGAGTATCTATTTAAGATTTCCATCCGATACCAAAAAACCAAGAAAGGTTTTGAGTCTGTGCATTTCGTTATCTCATATTAGCGTAAACTCTTGCTGTGTTTCGTAAGAAAATGAGGTATCCCGTGTATGTATTCCTTATCCAGAACGGACGTAGGTGTCATCGATTGCAGAATGTCTTGTAACTTTAAATCTGCTTGTGTTTCATCCCAATAATATAAAAGAATAATAGTAATTACTTTCTGGTATGTCAAATTTAATTCTTCATGTTCTTCATTGATAGCATATAAGAATGAAATTCCTAGGACAGAAAAAGAAGAGATAGTTATTTGGGAACTATATGGTATATCGTTGTGTTCCGTAAATATATTATTTTTATTATATATTTAAGGATTTCTTTATGATTTTAAACCTTTTATATATTAATTAAGCATTTTTAAATTTTTCCAATGTATTTAAAAACAAAATTAAAAAAATATTAGCGAGTTTATTAAAACTATCAAGAGTTGAAACAACTTATTAAATTAAAGAATAACAATATTTAGGGAAAATTACAAGATTTTTTTTCGGGCTGATGACCGCTGTTAGCCCGAGGGCTTTTACAGTTTCACCGGGTGACCTAGCGCTTATGGCATCCCGAGGGATTAAGGGATCCCGAGAGGGAGCCTCGGCTTAGACCGTTACCCTGTTTCGCGAGACCGTCTGACTCAAGGGTACCCGAGACGGCCGAACCTCAGCTCGGTCAGTTTCTTCTGACAGAGGATTATCTAAATTAATATTGCTATTATTATTAAATACCTGTACCACCACTTTGAATTGCGTGGGCGCTGGAGAGGAAGTGGCGCAAGAAACTCCAGCGACGCTTCTATATGTATGGACTGGAGAGAACCGGCCAATGACATGGCGGTATCGCGAATAACCTTGTTTGCGACGCTCTCGCCGTTGGCGGGGGTGATATGAGGGTTCAATGTACGTGTGTTGTGTTTTATGAAGTGCTTGGGCCCTGGTGGTTGCATCCTAAGGGTCATCGTGGGCGTGCCTCGGTCTCCTTCAGACGCGGGTGAATCTGTGATTCGCGATGGGTGTGGCGGCATTTACAATCAAGGGGTTAGAGTGGGTGACGGCAGAGTCGAAATATCGGCGGGAAGCCTGCTTCAGGTACTGAGCTATGGTCGGCAGCTCAAGATCTATGTGTAGATTTTTGTTATGCAAGAACCACGGCGCACCGGTGGCCTTGCGCATGAAACGATTTTGTATCGTTTTGTATTGTGTCTTTTCCCAGGGGATTGGACAATCAAAAAACTCTATAGTTGGAAGATGCGGCGTTTTGTTGCGCCGAGAGAAGTACATGGCTGCACTTTTGGTGGAGTTAACCTCGATCCTCCATTTCCGAAACCATTTCCCTAACGTCTTGGCTGCAGATTGAAGGCGTTTACAAATAGCGTCTGGTTTGAATCCAGACACGTAGAGAACGGTGTCTTCGGCGAAAAGAGCAAGCTCTACACCGCGAGTGCGCGGTATGTCGTTGGTGTAGAGTGTGTATAAAGTAGGACCTAGGAAGGAGCCTTGTGGTAATCCAGCACAAATGGAGTGAACCTCGGACCACATTCCCTCGACGCGGTAACGAAAGGTTCGATTTCGGAGAAAATCTCGTATGATAAGTACGAGTCCATCTGGCACACCGAGCTCATATAGTTTGTATATAAACCCTTTATGCCAGACCTTATCGAAAGCTTTCGCCACGTCGAGGAAAAGTGCCCCAGTTCGGTAACCCTGAAGAAATTTACTGGGAATGTGCCCCGTGATGCGGTGCACTTGATGTGTGCATGAGTGTTGGGTGCGAAACACGAACTGCTCATTGATTTGTAGCCCTCGGGACAGCATGAAGTTCTTTAGGCGGGCAAGGATGAGCCTTATATATACCTTACCCAAGACTTGAGTAGGCTTATAGGTCGATAGGCTGATGGATCGGTTGGATGTTTCGAGGGCTTGAGAATCCCTATGACGTCGGCTTCCTTCCAGGTGTTCCGGAACGTGTTTTGGATACGCACGTTGTAGATAATCACCAGTAGGTGTAAAATGGATATGGGTAGGAGTTTCATCACCTTGTTGTTGATGCCGTCGGGGTTGGGAGCCTTGCGTGGTCGCAGGTATTTAATTATGAACTCAACTTCGGTGCATGTTACTTGAGTAACGGAATCGCTACGTGGTCCCTTAGCCCTCCGGTCGACCTCGCTGTCAACCATTGCAAGGTGAGCGGCGTCGATCGGTAGGCTGCTCGGTGAGCATTGGAGCTCGAAATTGTCAGCCAGACATTCGGCTTTCTCTTCGTCTAAGAAGGCGGGCGGTTTATTGGGACGCGCTGAGGGAGGCATTGTTTGGGCGGTGCCCCCTTTTAGGGATTTGGAAAGTCGCCAGTAGGCGAGATGGGAAGGTTCGATGTTGGAGAGGTGATTATCCCACCGATCATTCCTATACTCGGCTATGCGTGATCGGACTTCACGCTGATGAATACGTAGCACCAGCCGGTTGCTTTCAGTGATATAAGTCGTGAACACGAGTCGCCGCATTCGTTCGCCTCATTAGGTCGTTGTGTTATTTGGCAGGGTCCATCGGTGGTCTTCCACCGAGGGAACCTGCCTCGAGCAATCCTCGACGACGGTCTGGATGTGCCTAGTGAGGGCATGAACTACGAAGTTCATGTAGTTGACTGAAGATAATAATATTAATAATAATGTGGCTTCCCTCAAGTCGTTCCTGAGTCGGTGCCAGTCTACAATGGTTTTGGTGGAGGGTAAGGTTGGGGCGGAGGGCCCTAACCGAAGAAGAACGGGGCGATGATCGGAAGCAAGCTCATGGATTATCTCTATGCCTAGAAAGGCGAGGTTGATGTTCTTACAGATGGCAATATCAAGCACATCCGGTGCCTAACCCCATATGTATGGAAAATGGGTAGGCGTAGTAGGCGCTACGACGTCGAAGTTGAGTGCGTCGCTTAGCGAGTCTAAAGCCAACAACCGGGGGTTGATTTTAGTTGAGTTCCACCGAGTGTGCTTGCTATTGGAATCTCCTGCCAAAATTATTGAGTTTCGAAGGGAAAGGAGCGGCACGAAGTCGCTTAGTAATACTTGTGCGTCACGTCTGCAAGGCAGGTAGACGGACGGGACTGTGATGGGGGTGTGGTCGGTCATGGCCAGCTGACAGACCGAGGCTTCTAGGAAAGTGAGGGTTGGCGTGTCGAAGGGCACGCTGTGCAAGGATTTTAAGTAGTAGATGAGAGTTTCGCCATTAGCGGCAGAAGGTTTATCATTCCTAATTATGTTATAATTCGCAATGTTGAGATTACTTGTCCCAGGAGCACATCGACTTGTTGATCGCGAACGAAATTAAAGATTTCGTCGCGTTGATTATTAGTACCGTTCGCGTTAAAAAAGGTGACATTAAGGGAACGCGGTTTTGCTCTGCCGTTGTAAAGGCCCTCTATCCTTAAAAGTTGTTGATGGCTGACACTACATGTTGGTAGCGCATTATGGCGGCAATCCTGACTTCGGGCTTCCTATTGGAATCCCTTAGGGTTTTCGCAAGGGATGAGACGTCGGCACCGTTGTAGACGACGGCGAGGCGACACACTAGGTTGAGGTCGCTTTCGCTAACCGGCGATCCGGCTGATGGAGGAGGCTGCCCAACCGATTGAGCGACGGTCACTACGCCGATAGGAGTTTTCCATGCGGGGCGTAGAGGTCGGCCAGGAGCGAGAATAGGCGTGGGAGTGGCGGTCAAGGTAGCGACCTTGTCTGCGACTTTAAGTGCCGGGCGTTTCGGCTTGGTGGCCTTTGTCCCTTATACTAAATTACAAGACAAAGCATTAAACTCCAAGTGGTTTTATTGCTGGTACATAATATATTTTACCAGTGATAAAATGGTGTCCCGTGGAGATATTTACTCCTTTGTGCGGTCCCTTATCCTTTGTTTTATATCTTATTAATTAAAGCCCATTTATTTGTAATACACGAGGTAATAAAGAATATATTATACGGGTGAAAACAATCATATTTCGTTGAGTAAAAATTAAACCTGTACGTTATCTAGAAACTTTTATTTAGAATATACATCCGTTACATTATTAACTATTTTCTTAAATACTGTGATGTGTAATACAGGTTGGGCTAAAAAAAAATACAAGTGTTGCCAGTGTCTACGTTGATACATTAAAATCCCCTCTGTTCTTCAAGGCTTTTGGCAGAGGAGTAGTCTTTCGGCCTCATTCTGTAAATGGAGAAAAGAAATGTTAGTAACGTATATTGTTGGAGAATTATGGTTTAAATGTTGTAGAAAATAAATAATATGATAATTCACTGCTGAGTACTGAGTCAGTGTTTATGGGTTCGATGAATATTCGTGCGAATAAGTTGTTGATTTCTGGTCTAGGTGATTTGTGATACACCGACCCTAGTAGTTCAAAATTCATTCGTTTCATTTCAGATGCATGACGTCAGAGTAGGATAGGGCCAACGAGTGCCTCCGTATTTCCACGGATGAAGCTATTGGTGACGAGGTGTTCCATCTCAGTCCTCGGGACAACGGCATTGTCATTCTTTATCGGGGTTGAATGTTGTTGTCAAGAGGTGTAGGTACTGCCATCGGGTGATCTGTTTACTCGGTTGTCACTACTAATAAATTAAAAACAAATACAATAATTAAAAAAACTAATACGAAATACACTATATCCTTCCCAGTTGATGCTTGTTAATATATTGTTTATTAACATGTGATATTATTGTATTGGCATCGGTTCTTATTAAGAACATCTGCCTAATTTCGTATTATTCAGCCTTTCTGAAGTGATAAGTCAATTAGAAAATCAATTACTGTCATCATAATCTATTACTTTCATTCACACAAACAAATATACAAATCAATAAATGCACTTTAACATAGAAAGTATTGCAAAAGCCGAAATGGACCACCAATGAAACAAAATAAACAATATACATACACAATGTATTACAAAATATACTATTTGTACTTATCAGAAGTAAAGGTGCACATATAGTTAACGTAAATCTTAGAAAACGTTTCATACGGCAAACTCAAATTAACCTGAATCATCTTGTAAATGTTGGAGACGGCCTCGTCGCTGCGGCACGGCATGGCACCCATCATGGACCTCTTGCCGCCCCAGCTGGACGTGAAGGTGAGCTGCGCTTCTGTCACAAGGCAGATGCAGGCGACCAGGAAGAAGACGAAGCAGATCTTGTACATGGTGCTGGATTACTAGTAGGTCGTTGTGTAGCTTGTTAAGGCTGCGATGCGTCTGATGCTGCATGAAAGGAAGATGGCTTTTTATACGTGTCGGAATGGACCAAATGAAGCCCCTGGAGTTTTAATTTGCGAGTTCGAGAGAAATAATGACGTTTGTTTTCGGATTGTTGGTAAGAAATTAGAAATCTAATTTGCGTGGACTAAAAAAAATGCCTTCAACGGTCCTCCGAAATAAAGTTATTTTATTTTTTCTGTGTATTTAATGCTTCATGCTACTATAAAAATAATATTGACGCTGTCGGTATTGCGGTAAATTTCTAACAATTTAAATTCAACTTAATTTGCTTAATAATACGACTGAAAATAGTGTAGTGAAATAAAAGCTAAAATTTTATTACATTACTTCAATTAGTTCGCCTCCATTATGTTGGAATGCACAGAGCGTTAAAGTCTTTAGTTTATTTCACCAACGTTTTCATTATTTGATTTTAACATGGTTCAACCATCCCCTTTGAGTCATCGGACATCAAGACGCACGACGCTCCTTAGCAATCGAATCCGTGAGTAAGGAGCCATGTAACATTAAGCTGAACGAACTATTCCACTGTGGGAATCAACATGCTTTTGCTGATGGTCATGGGTGGAGCTGATTACCTAAGTAAATCTGTAGGTCAGTTATCTCATGTAAATCTGTCTAAATAATTTGAGAGTCATAGTTATGAGTGAAGGTGAACACACCGTATTGGTAAGTGATAGCTGCGACTCATACACGATATGAAACCACACAAACATTCATCCCCCCCCCCTCCCCATAAGGAATCATAATGCCGATGCATCGTTACCCTCCGAAAAATATTGCCATGCCACGTCACCGGCAATAAGAATCACCGGATCACTAAACTCACCGGACGAAACACAGCAGCGTTATACAGATTCACAATCAAGCCCTGTAAAGATTTCTTCATGATTTTAAACCTTTTATATATTAATTAAGCATTTTAAAATTTTATCAATGTATTGAAAAACAAAATAAAAAATATAAACACATCAAGCGTTGAAACAACTTATTAAATTAAAGAAAAACAATATTTAGGAAAATGTCAAGATAAAGCATTATACTCCAAGTGGTTTTATTGCTGGTACATTGTGCAGGATCACTTGACCCCTAGTGTAAAATAGTAATAGAAGATAGAATATATTTAACATACACTACATAGTTATAGAGGAAATTATAGAATAACAGACCCTAGTACCTAAATATAATAAGATTAAATGTAAATCGGATCGCCCTGTGACTTACGGTAACACTCGTACGCATACACAACGCCTTACACTCTGACATCTACACAGACACGCCATCCGCACCACACTAATCATACAAAATGCTATACACCAATCACAGGGCCTCCTTTTAAGTAGACGCTACGATTCGCGGAACCCTCGCAGCCGACCGACCGGCGGGACGGACACGGGACATGCAGCCCCTCGACGACCCGAACACGTGCCTCCGTCCCGCTAGTTGAACACCCGAACCTCGGGGATAAAAAGGGACGCATTTCGACGTATTATACTGACCGCCGGGACTCTACAAGAAGAACATCAACTAGAAGAACATCTGCAAGCAAGAACAAAGGAAGCAAGAACAAAAGAAGCAAGAACAATAGGAAGAAAGAACAAAGAGTCCCCGGCCTAGTGAATAGTTTTATTGCTAAAGTTAAACGTAGAGTCAGTTTTTATTTTGTACCTTTTAACAATTGTAGAATCTTTTTAAATAGTGTTGACAAAAGGGTTTTTTCTTCGCAATACAGCAATAGAAAGTGGGCTTTGTTTCGGTCACCCGAACAGATAGAGGCATCGTCCTTCGAGTCGGATCTACGAAGAGAAATCATTGCGTCAACCTATTTAGAATCAGTGTAATTATCAAGTAAAATCAAGGGCATAAAACTACGAGGAAGCATACCGGAAACCAGATCCTCCGCGAACAAGAACATGTCAGCAACGGGATCGATGATGGATACTACCACCGTGACACCGATCACAAGTCAGACCGAGTCGACTGGTACCACCCTCACCTCGAGCGGTACCAGACAGACGGAGTCCACAGATGTGACGCTAACGTTGGGTAGTACCGATCGGTCGAGAACCACGCCGATCGAACCGACCGTCATCACCACAGCAACCGCTGCCGTTGCCGACAACCATCGAGCACCGAACCTTCGCCAGGACCTGCAAACGGAAGTGCAACCCCGACCACGAAGCCGAGCCGGTTCAGTCAGATCCACGAAATCGCGCCGCATAGTACGGGCCAGGCTCGAACTTGCACAGCTTAAACTGGAGCTAGCCGCCGCCCGACTTGCAGAATTAGAACGCGAAACCGAAGATGAAGATGACACCATCATTACCAAGGTTGAAAAGGAACGGCGAGTTGACGTTTGGCTGAAGTCCAGCCACCCACTCGCAATAGACAACCAGCCCTTTAATGATGGAAGGATGCCACCGAACCAGCAGCCGCCGACCGAACCGACACCAGTGATCACAGCCGGATACATACTGGAACCTCTCGGCCGCTGCACCGGCGGGAGCCAACATCGAGCTTCCAACGATAGCGCATCCACCGATCTCGTCATCTATTCTTCAAAGACCAGCGATCAATCCCGCACCATGGCCGCCGAACCAAGTGTCGACAGTGCAGCCCCAACCAGCGATCAATGCCGTATCCTGGTTAACGAACCTCACCACTGTACCGACACTCCAAAACGAAGCGCCCAGGACTGACGCTAGATCTTGGGCGCTGCCAGCTCCTCCAATAGCAGAGACCAGGTCTCAAGAACCGGGAAGAGCCAACACCTTCAACACAACCACATTCAACGAACTCACATCGGCTATTACCCATGCCATACAAGAGGCTCAACAGCGTGAGCCAGGAACCAGGCACGTCAAACACAAGGTTAAAGATAACAACACCATCATTACCGAGGCCCAGCCCTTTAATGATGGAAGGATGGCACCGAACCAGCGGCCGCCGACAGAACCGACGCCAGTGATTACAGCCGCATCCTGGAACGCTTCGGCCGCTGCACCGGTGGGAGTCATCATTGGGCTACCATCGATAGCGCATCCACCGATCGCGTCATCTAATAATCTACAAAGGTCAGCGATCCGTGCCGTTTTCTGGCTGTCGAACCAAGCATCAGCAGTGCAGCACCAATCAGTGATCACTGCCATATCCTGTTTTTCGAAGCTCACCGTTGCACCGACGCCCCAGAACGAACCACTCAGGATTGATGCCGAAACTTGGGCGCTGCCAGCCCCTCCAATAGGAGACACCAGTTCTCAAGAACCGGGAGGGGCCGATAACACCTCACATCCGAGGACGAAATTTAATAAACTTACGGGGCGCCGGGCACCCACTGAGTTGAGAACCGACCACGACGCTGAAGACCCGCTGCTGCGATTCGCGCAAAAGGACTCCATTGGAGAAGAGGTGGCGACGCTAAGGGCCTACAAACCCTTACCGCGACACAGCCGCCTACAGAAGCTACAGAAGACGGTGAAGATATTTATCAAACGGTGTCTGCACTGCCACATGAGGAAAGCATCGCCGCCGCAGCCGACAACAGGTGACCTACCATCCTGCCGTCTAGCGTACCACCGATGGCCGTTCTTCTTCGCCGGACTGGACTACTTCAGCCCACTGACGATCACCGTGGCAAGGAGTCGCCAGAAGAGGTACGTGGCCATATTCACGTGCCTCACCACGAGAGCTATACACCTCGAACTGGGGACATCGCTGATGCGCGAGTACCATCAGGAAATAAGAAACAGATACAACACACATGGACGAGGACCAGATTTGCAGATAGGTGACTTGGTCCTCATAACCGACGGCAATCGAACGCGTGGGCACGCGGACGTATCCGCACAACCTATCCCGGACCAGACGGCGTCGTACGCACTGTGGACGTCGACACGAAGGGAGGAATACTGCGTCGACCGACGAGGAAGATCGTCGTCATCGCCACGAGCCACAGTGATCCTGCACCACAACATTCTGCCTCGCCAGCCGAAGCCAATGATGCACGGCGGGAGTAATGTGCAGGATCACTAGACCCCTAGTGTAAAATAGTAATAGAAGATAGAATATATTTAACATACACTACATAGTTATAGAGGAAATTATAGAATAACAGACCCTAGTACCTAAATATAATAAGATTAAATGTAAATCGGATCGCCCTGTGACTTACAGTAACACTCGTACGCATACACAACGCCTTACACTCTGACATCTACACAGACACACCATCCGCACCACACTAATCATACAAAATGCTATACACCAATCACAGGGCCTCCTTTTAAGTAGACGCTACGATTCGCGGAACCCTCGCAGCCGACCGACCGGCGGGACGGACACGGGACATGCAGCCCCTCGACGACCCGAACACGTGCCTCCGTCCCGCTAGTTGAACACCCGAACCTCGGGGATAAAAAGGGACGCATTTCGACGTATTGTACTGACCCCCGGGACTCTACAAGAAGAACATCAACAAGAAGAACATCTGCAAGCAAGAACAAAGGAAGCAAGAACAAAAGAAGCAAGAACAATAGGAAGAAAGAAAAAAGAGTCCCCGGCCTAGTGAATAGTTTTATTGCCAAAGCTTAACGTAGAGTCAGTTTTTATTTTGTACCTTTTAACAATTGTAGAATCTTTTTAAATAGTGTTGACAAAAGGGTTTTTTTTTCGCAATCCAGCAATAGAAAGTGGGCTTTGTTTCGGTAACCCGAACTGATAGAGGCATCGTCCACATACATATATAATATACATATATTTTACCAGTGATAAAATGGTGTCCCGTGGAGATATTTACTCCTGTGTGTGCGGTCCCTTGTCCTTGTTTTATATCTTATTAATTAAAACCCATTTATTTGTTACACGAGGAAATAAATAACATATTATACGGGTAAAAACAATCATATTTCGTTGTCGAGTAAATATTAAACCTGTACGTTATTCAGCCATTCCTCACGCAGCTAGAAAAGCAGCATGTTTGTTTAAAAATCCAAAATTTCAACTAAATACCTCGAAATACTATTACGTACAATATTTTAATTAAGTCGAACTACGTCTTTATTCCAATTGAGCAGCCGTACAAAGATATAATTAATTGTCCCTCGTCCTATAAATGGGAGAGTTTCCACAATAATTCACCATTACAATCCATCATGACGTTATACACGGTGGGATTCAACTGTTACTTGAACATTGCTATCATCTGTTTTCTATATGTAATGGCAAGCATCTTCTCTGATGCAAATGGCCAGTTGATCATAACATCATTCTGGGAGCCGAAGCCTGGAGGGGAGCGCGAGATGATTTCGACCACGCCAGACGAATAAAACAATACTATTTGCAGTAAGTTGTTTCTCTATACTGTTTATTACACTCAATCAATTTTGACGGTGGTAGAAATACGCTAATGATTTGATAGAGCCGCCTCGTCCGGGGAAGGAACATCTCACAACAACTCCGTGTTTCGTACGGTGAGTCTAAAGCTTCGGTGACCTTATTTCACATCATGTGCATAACTTTGTTAACCCTGATATTTTTTTTAAAAAAGTAACAGAAAATCTATGGATACACAAGGCTTCGGGTCACGTTTCATGATAATCACCTGGACGGACGTGGTAAAGGTACATGAATCCTTTTCCTTGCTCAATAAGGAATCATAATGCAATTGCGTTGTAACCATGTGGACTAAAATTAAATTCCACGTTTCTTGCTTGCTGCAGAATGAATGGGTCAGCTCGACCGGGGTAGGAACACGCCCTCACAGAATACCAGCATAAATTAGCATCATAATTCTGCTGTGTTTCGTCGAGTGTAGGGATCCAGAGACATTTAACATTGTGACGAGGCATTGCATCTCAGTCCCCAAGGATGACAACGAATTCCTTGTCAAGGATTAATGTAGATGACATTGCCCGCAGGAATCACATGCCATCAGGTGAAATGTGTGCTCGTTTGTTACTCTCAATGTAATAAAAAAAGTAATAATAAAAAAAATATACTACCACGTGATAATGCTAGTCAATTTTTGCCCACGACGATACCTTTCGGATGTACCTTGGTGTTATGAACTGCACATAACATAGTGCCGCAAACATTAGTGTAAATATAGGCACTATATTTACACATTAGTTAGGCCAACATAATGCATGTACATTGGTATGGGAGAACGGTTTGGAAGTGTCAGTAACAAGGGAGTTAGCTACGACACATTCACGACCGAAAACAAATGTATCGCTCTGTCTATCACTGTCTCTCACCAAGGAATCGAAACCAGTAAGATCCAGGGTCTGCCATTGAGACGTCTCGTCATCTGATCACGTCATATATCTTAGGGCATGAACAGCAGTATAATTTTACTACATGGAGTAACCTTATTGACTATAATTTTATATAATCCTGGATTCTGTGACATTATGACCCAGAATTAGGCCTATTCCATCCGCTTGACTGGAGTATTTATTTTGTTTTTGTTGTGGAGATCAGAATTTTTTTTATATAAATTCCAAAGAAACGCTAAAATGTATTGAAACATTGTATATGTATGTATATATATATATATATTAGTGTGTTGCTGTAGGTCTTGTGATCTCTAGTGATACCTAAAGTATATAGTAGTATAGAGACGAATATCCACCCTTTAAAAGCCATCCGTGTTACGTTGCGATTTCACCTTAAAGAAAGTCTCGTTACCTATGATTGGATCACCGATTTTCTTCAGTCGCCGTGTGAAACACAGTGTGGAATTACTATTTTACTCTGGAACTCTGCGAGGCATCGTCTTCAACTATCGAGCCAGTTAAGATGAGCAACTCAACTACCGGTATGGCCCCAGCCATCACTTACCAACCTAGGACTCTTTTTGATCCTAGAACGAACTGAAAAAAAGCTACCTGTGCCAATTACACACAAGTAGATTACGAGTTATTATATAGTTATTTTTATTAAGAATAATAAATAGGGGCTTTAAAAAAAGACATATGTTGGGGGGTGAATAATTTTATTAATTTTCTTTTCTACTTTAGTAGACATTTATATCCTAGCAACATATTGACACAGGGTACACAGTAAACAGCTCTATTGTAGACTCCAAAAAATTTTGTATAATTCTTAATTAAAAAAAAATCTTTCCCATAAACGAGCTATTTATTTTAAATAGTAATTTCAACCTTATTCATTAGTAGCCAATTTAATGCTGTGATTTTAAACATTTCTGATTAATTTATTTATTTATGTCTTACGCCAATTTATGAATTCATTAAATATTACCATGTTTAGCGTACACAATTTTTTTTATAACAAAAACTGATGAGATTAAATTTTACAAATGAAATCATTGACACTGTAACTAAAAGTAATTTTTGATTTCAGATGAATTACCCGTTATGCATCACCAACAGGAATCACCGAAAAGTAATTATTGTTGCCAGAATTAATAATTAGTTCATACTCGATAAGTTATAATAATATTTTACAGAATTCAGAAAGGGTCAGAAAGAATTCAGAATTGTTTTAATGCCTACAGAAAAGTTTTTTATCTACATATTTTCATCACAGCCCAAGAATATCTAAAAAGGACATATCTAAATTAATTGCAGTAGATATAAAATTGTATTATTTTGAATATGGCTGAAAATCTTTATGCAAAGTAATAACAAATATCAATATATGTTTATATAAATACCCATAGTATGCTTACATTCAGTTAATACAATTGTGTAAATAGATCTTAAGGGCTGAGTGTGGCAGTACACGTCATAAAAAAATGTTAAACATATCTTTGGTGATTGTAGTTTTTATTTTTAATCTTTGCTTTCAAGTGACATCATCTCAGTGTTACCACATGTATAATTCAAAATTATAATAGTTCCGTAACAAGCCTATGTTTTGTTTCTACTGATACCGAAGTAGTGTGTATATATTAAACAACTTAGCATCAAAATAAGGGGACGGAAATAGAAAAATGAGCAATAAAGTTCAACATAAACATTACAACATTAGTGGCGTAACCATTATATTAAATCTTGAGGCGCTACTCCTCCGCGATCTGAATCATTTAATATGTTGGTATATAACCCGTACACAATTACACATACATAAACGAAATAGTGTCATAGGGTTGTCACCGTTTCTTAAATATTATATTTCCTACCAGTTTACAACCAGATACAGCGACTGTGATATAGCTTAAAACATCAATAGACATATAGTGATAGCTTGGAGCAAGATTCTGGAGCTGAAATAACCTGGCGTCCGAGTACTTAATTTTTAATAAATACATTACATATTTTTGTGCAAAATAATTATTATAAAAATGTTTCTTTTATATTTCTTTTTTCAGTATAATTTTTTCGGATTTCAAAAAAATGTGTTTATTTTTCGCTGTAACCAAGCCTTGTTTATTACTGTCTGATATTAAACAGATTAAAAATTATCAGTGTGAGTAAAATTCAAAGCTTTCTGAAATGAATCGCTCACAATCGTACTCCAAGTATTTTAGGAAACTTTAAATCTATTTAGTGTGATAATATGCACAGTAATAGTAGAGTGACGTTGAAATTATCTAAAAGACCTTAAGATAACCTTATACGTAATATAGGTAAATGTACAGTGAGCGACACAGGTGTAGAAGGTTGTAGGTCTAATTATTTACATATATCATTAGTACCTACAAATTTCTGAAACATTGTTTTAAAAATTAACCCCTCATTTATATATAATATTAAAATATTGAGCATTTTTCCATTTTGAAATTGTTAAAATAGTCATAGATTATAAAATTTTAATGGTCAAAGACAATGTTATGTTGTCGATGGTTTATTTTTCAAAAGTGTGGCGCACTATTTAACATTTTGTCTATATTTATTTAGGATCAATTATAACAAAATATATGTTCGTCAGCCCGATTGATATTTGCATTCGAATTGTTTTTAAAATTTAAAGTGTTAAATTGCTCTAAAAATCATTATTGGACTTCAAAACGAAAAGGCTAAAGCTAAAAAAATATTGTAGGTAGTGGCTGGGTACTGGGTACCCCACCATGGGTGAAATTTTAAAACAATGTTGCCATGAGAAATATCCGAATATCTACTTATAATCTATGTAAAAGATTTAAAATGTGTTTTCATAAATTCCTTTTGTCTCATAGACGATAAATCTTACTATAAGGACACATATTATATATATTACCTAGGCCAGTTTAGGGCAGTACACAAGAAACTTGTAGTGCAATCTGTGCAGCCAATGATGGCCACATCTCGCCTTTGTGTACTACTCTTTACAGTAACCGTGATTTTTGTTATAATTCTAATCAGCTAATGATTTGGATTTTGAACTCTACTTCCTAACAGATAGAGAATAGATTAGATTAGTACGGATAGATTAGATGATAGATTTACCATGCCGTCCTATTCTATCATTGGTTATATTATGTTACGTACGTATTATGCTACATATACACTCAGAATAAATTTTGACACATAAGTTTTGACAGAATAAGTGATGACATATATTAAAATTCGGGGATATCCTAATATAATAAGATAATGAATTTAATGAATACGGGAGTACGGTACTACACAATTTGGTATTCCCCGCGCCCGTGACGGACATCGATGACTTGCAGTGGTGTGAGAAAAAGAAAGAATTTTCACTTTCCTACCCAGACCAATCTTTCATACTTACAGATGATTACCTTAATGCACAGTATGTTATACTCCTACTATTCACTTCCACGATTCCAATTTTCCAATAATTTAGTTTTTGATATAAGTTACAGAAATTGTTGATACATTTAGAATTATCAAAAACCAAACCGGAAATCAACACAGGAATCACCATACCCGTGTAACAATCTTCCTCAACTAATTATATGCAGTAAACGAATTTCGCAATTTATAATACTTATATAGATTAATTAACTACCTCTAGAAATTAAAAACAATATAAATACAAAAAATATAGAACATATTTAAGATATATAATTTCTTTAAACTTCTGCCGCAAACAAAATATGTTTAGGGGGGGGGGAATGATTTAGGAAAATATTGGAAATCACAATAAACATTTTGCACAGTAGTGCTTTCGTTGATTTTCAAGGAATGTGAATGTGAACCAAGGAGCTTCGATGTATAATGCAGATGGTACCCAGGTTGTGAGCAGGCTTAGAGGCGGGTGGGTCAAGGGCGCGGGGTGCGGCGAGGGGATTCACGCGAACGGCGGCGTAGGCAGAAGAAGTAGACAATCGCGAAAAGAAGATACGGCGCGAGCACGGCAGCCGCCAACCGAGCCTTCTCCGGTGCGCCCGACGCTTCCGACGAGAATCACTTCTCCTCCTCCTCTTCGCGGAACAGGTAAGTCGACCTGATCAAATTTACAATCAACACTCAACACGACAGTATCAGAGAGAAACGGGCGTTTCGTTTTTTTTTAGACATGAACTCACAGCGATAACTGCGGCCCATGTTTACGTATGATGAATACCATCGGATAAAGAATGTAGATACGACGTTATCATTATTGACTAATTTGGAATTAATCAGGTCTCGGATTTCTTACGCTCACCAAGCTACAGCAACTGAGACTAGCTCTCTGAATTACCAAACTCTGATAGCCTTCAGGGATTCAATTCCATTCAACTCATCTTCGAGGATTGATGATCAAAGCTCGACTGAGACGACCTATGTACTATAATGATTACTTACCACCAGATGAACTGCGAACTTTGTCATCTTATTTCCAATTAGAAAAAGTGGTACCAACTAAAACCCACTCAACCCAACTAGTAACACATTTCAATCACCTTTTTACATTGTCTACAATCCAACCTCGAGTTATGTATACGTTGGTGGTAAAGCGCACTAGTTCAGAAACTGTCTATTCACTATTCTCTTACAGAGTGAATAGGCACTCAACCATGCTGTTAACGACGTACACCTGATAGAACTAGTTCCCAGGTCAACTTCGTCGATTATCAATAAAAATTCATAATTTGTAGAAGTTAATATTTGAAGATAGTAAATTTTGTAAGGCTGGAATGTTAAATTGACCCTGTTTGAAAAGGAAAATGTTTAACTCACCAATAGGCCAAGTTGAAGATGGCGAAGACGAGAGGGAACGTGATTCTAGAGATGACATCTATCCTCTTGGAGCGCGTCGGGAACTTGGACATCCAGAGGCGGCAGCAGTTCTTGCGCTTGTTGCTGATGTGGACCTCGCACTGACGGATCTGGGATTCGGCCCCATCGCCGTGCATCAGCGGTTTCTGGTGGTTGCAGACCAGTCAGGGTGGACAGACACAGTTTATTTTGGACCTTTGACCTTGTATGGTATATCAAGCTGGTGGTTTTATGTGATCAAGGTGATCCAGATATGAGTGTTTCGAATATGTGTGTTCGTGGTCGAAATTACTATTTCTTTTATTGTATTCAGGGTGACAAACGAGCCCATAGATCACCTGATGGCAAGGAATTCCCGCGGCCCATGACATCTGCATCCATCCCCAAGATGCACATGCGTTGTCACTCCTGAGGACTAAAATGGAATGCCTCGTTACCCGTAATTGGGTTCCCAGAATCCCTACACTCACCACATACATACGAGACACGTCAGCTCGAGCTCGTACACAACTACCCTTCTTCTACAACACACACACATACACGAGCTTCAGCCTGGGCCTACCACATCATATTTTAGTAAAGCGAAATTCATTACTGGCGTATCTAATAAGTTTGATCTAGCTGTAATTAAAACTAAACGAAGGCAACGTGGGAAAGAATGAGGTATCCATTGCAACTAAATGTAATAATAATTATTATAAATGATGATGATGATGATATTAATTTATCCCTAATGGGAAAGGCAAAGGACTTTAGTCCATACAGCCAGGTCTTATTCGTATGATGGTTGGTCTGAAACTCTAATTAATTATTATAAAGATTTATTGCCACCAAAAAAAAACAATATACATAAATCCAATAGAAAAAAGATCTTATGTCTAACGCAAATATTATTCGCACAGGGAGATGCATTAATGAAAGTAACAAAAGGTAGTAGACTCAATGTATACTGTATGTTCGAGATAAACGAGATCGTGGAAATAAAAATTATGTTATGATTCCGGAACACAACACAATTTATTTTTCTTACCGGAACACTATATATAATTCACAACAAAAATCTATATCGTGATCTCTATTTCGATCATAGCTCTATCTAGTAGCGAGTTGATGAAACTTTATATTCAATTGAAGTTGCCAAACTGTTGATACATTTGACACTGTATGAAGGTGCACACAGTGCTAATTTTCAATCTACCTCATTTTCTCAGTCGCACGCCACATCAGAGCGCGACTATTAAATGTAAAATGGAAAAATTATACAAAAAATGTCTGAATATAAAACTAAAACTGTAGAGTTTGGGAGGTAAGTCTATTACGTTATTCTTACTCTATTAAAAAAAAAACAATATACATAAATCGCATGAAAAAAAAAGATGTTATGTGTCAACACAAATATTAATCGCACAAGGAGATGCAACATATGAAGGTAGCAAAAGGTAGTTCATAGACTCGGCGTATACTGTATGTTGGATATAAACTACATCGTGAAAATAATACTTAAGTTATATTTCCGGAACACAACACAATTTATTTTTCTTACCGAAACACTATATATAATTCAAAACAAAACTCTACATCGCGATTTCGATTATAGCTCTATCTTGTAGCGATTTGGTGAAACTTTATATTCAATTGAAGTTGACAATTTGTTGACATAATAAACACTAATTTTCACACAACCCCATTCTATAGATACCACATGATATAGATTATACGACATATATATACGACAAACGGTCGCTACATTAGAGGTGCCGAGATTGCAATGTCTCCGACATCCACCATACTCCTCGGACATTGCTCCAATAGATTACCACTTCTTTCGGAATTTGGACAATTTCTTGTAAAGAAAAAAATTCAAATCCCATGAGGCAGTCCAAACTGCTTTCGAATATTTTATTGATTGATTCGCCCCAAAAATTTTTCAGCAATGGAATCAATGAACTACCTATAAAATGGGAAAAGTACATAGATAATAATAGTACATACTTCGATTTATTAAATATATAATTTCATAAAAAAAATCGTTGCTTTCTTTTTCCATGTAATACGCTAATTTTATATATAAGGAATAATTTTATTTCTAGTTCTATTAGATTTTTTTATAGAAAATATATAAAGGCATCGTTACTCAACCTTGGGTTCTTGTTTATTATTAAGTCGGGTGGCACTCTGTTCAATAAATAAGACCCATAGACAAAATATTAAGAAGACGTACAAAAGATTCAATTATTAACGGAATTTTAATGTTGTTTTATAAAATTATATATTACCACAAAATAACTTGTAGCTTATGCTTTGTGTAAATAAACTATTATTTAAAATGTCATTATAATTTTATGGTGTGAAAGAGTCGCAAGGCTTTACTTACGTTTTTGGCTTTTCCGTGAGACGCGACGTAAATATGGTTGAGAAACAATGCCTTAAGTATTGAGTCCTGCATTACATCCCCTTTGTACCCCTTTTTGTAAGACGTGAACAATAAAGTTTAAATTAAAAAATGAATAAAAATAATTCTAACTATGGAAACTAACCTTTAAAATACTATGGCAATGTATTTAAGCCTTATAAATCAGGTCTAGATCACACCAGCAAGCGATCTAAATATCAATATGAGGAGAACAAGCTGGAAGATTAGATCAAATGAGAGCTCACCATTGCGAAGGTGGCGTTGCTATCCGTGTCCAAAAGGTCCGAAGCAGCATCCATACTAGCGGCGGCCTCCATCTCCCGTCTCGTCTTCTTCATATTCTCCCGGTGCATGTCCGAGCGAGACGCATAGTTCACCAGGGCGAACTCCAGTAGCGCTCCGAATACAAAGGTCAGGCAGACCCCGGTCCAGACGTCGATGGCTTTCGTATACGAGACGGGTGGTAAGGAAGCGTTGATGCCGGATGATTGAGTGGCCATAGTGAGCAGAGTTGTCACACCTAAAATTTGTTTTTATATGCATCGACCACTTCCGACTGCTGCGCGAGTTTGATTGCCAGCCAAGGAATAATATTTGTGATATAAACCGGACAACTGTGCCACATCTTTTTATCCAATATCCCTCGATGGTTAAGAACAAAAATCTTAAATCAGTAAGTGTTGCCAGAGATGAGTAATGTTAGTGAGACATGGTCATTCAGTGAGCCATGGAGCGGGCAATGCTCGGTGTTTCTTTGCGTGACCTAGACATCCACAGTAGAACGAGGTTGACCGGAATAGCTCAAAAGATCAGAGAGCTTAAGTGCCATTAGGCTGGCGGTATACCTCGTAAAATCTATAACCAATGGGAGAGATCGATTCTTGAGTGGCTACTTCGGATTGTCATCCCCAGTATAGGATGATCCCACGTTAGATGGAGCGAAGACCTAAATATGCGGGAAGTTGATGAAAGCAGGTGAGGAAGTCAGGACCGTGCTTCGTGGCTATCTATGGGGGAGGCCAATGTTCAGTAATGGACTATTGAGGCTGTGATGTTATTTTGTGATATTTATATATATATAGCTATATATATATAAGATTAATAAGTGCATTTAAGGAATTATAAGTGTAATAAATATATAATAATATATTTCTATGAATAATTATTTACGTGGGTGAGTGGACGTGCATGGGTGTATTTGTGTGTGTTTATTGGTTATGTGTGAATTATTCTTATATTTAATAAGAATTTAATTATTCTCTATATTTATAAGATTAATAAGTGCATTTAAGGAATTATAAGTGTAATAAATATATAATAATATATTTCTATGAATAATTATTTACGTGGGTGAGTGGACGTGCATGGGTGTATTTGTGTGTGTTTATTGGTTATGTGTGAATTATTCTTATATTTAATAAGAATTTAATTATTCTCTATATTTATAAGATTAATAAGTGCATTTAAGGAATTATAAGTGTAATAAATATATAATAATATATTTCTATGAATAATTATTTACGTGGGTGAGTGGACGTGCATGGGTGTATTTGTGTGTGTTTATTGGTTATGTGTGAATTATTCTTATATTTAATAAGAATTTAATTATTCTCTATATTTATAAGATTAATAAGTGCATTTAAGGAATTATAAGTGTAATAAATATATAATAATATATTTCTATGAATAATTATTTACGTGGGTGAGTGGACGTGCATGGGTGTATTTGTGTGTGTTTATTGGTTATGTGTGAATTATTCTTATATTTAATAAGAATTTAATTATTCTCTATATTTATAAGATTAATAAGTGCATTTAAGGAATTATAAGTGTAATAAATATATAATAATATATTTCTATGAATAATTATTTACGTGGGTGAGTGGACGTGCATGGGTGTATTTGTGTGTGTTTATTGGTTATGTGTGAATTATTCTTATATTTAATAAGAATTTAATTATTCTCTATATTTATAAGATTAATAAGTGCATTTAAGGAATTATAAGTGTAATAAATATATAATAATATATTTCTATGAATAATTATTTACGTGGGTGAGTGGACGTGCATGGGTGTATTTGTGTGTGTTTATTGGTTATGTGTGAATTATTCTTATATTTAATAAGAATTTAATTATTCTCTATATTTATAAGATTAATAAGTGCATTTAAGGAATTATAAGTGTAATAAATATATAATAATATATTTCTATGAATAATTATTTACGTGGGTGAGTGGACGTGCATGGGTGTATTTGTGTGTGTTTATTGGTTATGTGTGAATTATTCTTATATTTAATAAGAATTTAATTATTCTCTATATTTATAAGATTAATAAGTGCATTTAAGGAATTATAAGTGTAATAAATATATAATAATATATTTCTATGAATAATTATTTACGTGGGTGAGTGGACGTGCATGGGTGTATTTGTGTGTGTTTATTGGTTATGTGTGAATTATTCTTATATTTAATAAGAATTTAATTATTCTCTATATTTATAAGATTAATAAGTGCATTTAAGGAATTATAAGTGTAATAAATATATAATAATATATTTCTATGAATAATTATTTACGTGGGTGAGTGGACGTGCATGGGTGTATTTGTGTGTGTTTATTGGTTATGTGTGAATTATTCTTATATTTAATAAGAATTTAATTATTCTCTATATTTATAAGATTAATAAGTGCATTTAAGGAATTATAAGTGTAATAAATATATAATAATATATTTCTATGAATAATTATTTACGTGGGTGAGTGGACGTGCATGGGTGTATTTGTGTGTGTTTATTGGTTATGTGTGAATTATTCTTATATTTAATAAGAATTTAATTATTCTCTATATTTATAAGATTAATAAGTGCATTTAAGGAATTATAAGTGTAATAAATATATAATAATATATTTCTATGAATAATTATTTACGTGGGTGAGTGGACGTGCATGGGTGTATTTGTGTGTGTTTATTGGTTATGTGTGAATTATTCTTATATTTAATAAGAATTTAATTATTCTCTATATTTATAAGATTAATAAGTGCATTTAAGGAATTATAAGTGTAATAAATATATAATATATATATATATATTTTTAGTTTTTTATGTATATTTCATTTTATCATTTTTTTTTATTGCTTCACCTATCACATACTTCACGATACCTTGAGCTGACAAGTAGGAGAATGCCAATTGGTATTTAAGCCCACCCTTTTTATCAATTATTTTGTAAATGATCAATTCTATATACATTACTTTTTGCGAGAATAAATCACACGCGCTAATGCGAAAACTAAATCAACTTACCCAAAGACACTCTGGCGGGAACGGCGCCCTGGTCGAGCCAGAATGAAACCCAGGATACGATGACCAGCATGCAGCACGGAATGTAGATCTGGATAAGGTAGTAGCTGAACTCGCGCTTGAACAGCAGGTCCACCTTCAAGCAACTGTATTCACCTGTGTAACAAGGGTTCCATACGATATACAAGATATAAATCATTTTTACGAAAGCCACGTTGAAACTTGTTAGTGGCTTCAAAGAAAGGAGCTTGCTGTAAAATACAGTGGTAGATTGTCAAACATCGAGATGATGATTTTTAATTCTATCTATTTACAATGTTTAAATTAGCTGGAATTAATACGAACAACTCCTCAGAATACTCCCAAAAATGCATAGAGATGCAACATCTCTTCGCAATACTTGATATAGGTGTTCACTTACTAATCAAGCCGACTGGAATGTACCTGAATCTGGTACCACTTTGCTCCGGATATGAGATCAGTGTTCCATATGAGGCTGAACTTTGTGGACTTATTTAAAAAAAAAAAAAAAGCTAATTATTTAGAGCGGTAAACTACCAGTATTCGTTTTGCTGTTGCAGTAATCAGTCAAGAACTTCTCCAGTGTGAAACGTGGCAGGTGCAGGTTCTTCACGACCTGGACTGGGTCACCCTCCTTCCACAGGAACACGAGATCGTCAGTAGTCCAGCCATCTGTAATAGTTGTTTGAGTAAGTAATGGTCAGTAACGACCAAATAATCCACTGGATAGTCTTTGTGTTTTGTGCTCCAAGGTCTATTCCAATCGCAGTTTATGCATTCGATTTCCAAACAAAAAATAATTTTGCGCTTTTCGGGTCGCGTGTGTTCGTGAAATGGTCAATGTCCGATCCGAACTTTTCAAATTTTTCTTGTTAAATGGTCTATATATACTCTCGCTAGGTAACAAACGGATTTTTTTTATTATATAGGTGATAATCGAGTACACATTTTACCTAGATCCAGGGTTCGATTCATTAAATCGGGCTTGGGTAGGCGAATGTACCATGTACACGCGTAATGCAAGTCATGCAAAGAAAGGGGACGACGAATTTGACGGCACTATAATGTTTCCTGCGCAGATATCATCTTGCGATAACTAGAAGATATGTCCCTGACTGGGAGGACATCATAATCAGCATGGCCAGCCATGACCTTCAAGAGTAGAGCGTATTTCTTTCTATAGTATAACAATACTACATATGTAGTTTGTTCTCTTGTATCTAAAATTACAAGAGCGTATTACCAGAATACACACGAAAACGTAATAACATCGACGAATAGAATAACATTTTTACAAATCCAAGGCTTGTTTATTCTATCGGGTTGGAATTAGAAATAACCGTGCTATTGTGTACGCAGACAGTTGAAATGTAGTAAACGTTTTGCGTTTGGATCTTAAGAGTTAGTTAATTTTGTATAATAAAATAATATAAATATATATATATATATATATATATATATATATAGCTATATATATATATATATATATATATATATAATATTAATTAAAATTAACTTATATATATACTTTTATAGTATATTTAATATCCACGTTTATTGTGCTTACCTCCCAAATTATTGAACTTGAGCCTTTCGTCTAACCACTGTTCCCTGAACGTCAATTGTACAGAGTATTCCTGCAAACATTAACACGGTATATACATTGTTGCTTCAAACTCGTATATTGAACGTTTACCAAATTCTAGAATCGATCCAATTGCGGGCATCAATGGAAAATTTGGTAAAGTCCCATCACTATCAACTATCTCCTTTTTCTACTTTAATCGATGTCGAATTTAATTAAAATCATTAAATTCTTATGAAGCTTTACTCTAGCGAAAATTCTAAAAAGCCATCGAAATGAATTCAAAATGTATGTTTAACTTTCATTTATATTTCGATAATTGGCCATAAATTAGACAAATGTTACTTTTTTTTTCAAATAGTTATGATTGAATAGACAAGGGATTTTTTAAAATACAGTCCTTGTATTCTGTATATCTAATTTAGATTTGAATAACATTGCATTTGCATCATTTTGCAGACTTTCCTTTAAAGATTTTTCGAAAGCTTAACATTAACACAAAATTATGGTGTCGAAGGTTCAGCGTGTCTAATTAATTATCAAATTTGACATCAAGGAAAATGTACCATCGATCCCTCGACATCAGAAGAGCAAGTCAAATGAATTATCGTAACACTGAGAACAAGCAAATGCATTCGATACCTCGATTCAATGCACGTAGAGGCGTGAATTAGCTTTTGGAGCGATATTTACAATGACTTTTCCAACTATTCATTAGCAAAGTGCGCCCCAAAAATGTTTTCAACTCAAAAGGTTTTAAAATTTGAGATGGATTATACTTTAATATGTTTATACTTAAATTGATTGTTAGGCTAATATTATTATTATTTGAAATATAAGAGATAACGATATTAAATTACTACGTAATTTAACTATTTTGTTTAATATATTCTATGCATTTTAAGGAATTATAAGTGTAATAAATATATAGTTATATATTTCTATGAATAATTATTTACGTGGGTGAGTGAACGTGAATGGGTGTATTTGTGTGTGTTTATTGGTTATGTGTGAATTATTCTTATATTTAATTATTCTCTATATTTATAAGATTAATAAGTGCATTTAAGGAATTATAAGTGTAATAAATATATAATAATATATTTCTATGAATAATTATTTACGTGAGTGAGTGAACGTGCATGGGTGTATTTGTGTGTATTTATTGGTTATGTGTGAATTATTCTTATATTTAATAAGAATTTAATTTTTTATTTAATATGAATTATAAGTGTAATAAATATATAGTTATATATTTCTATGAATAATTATTTACGTGAGTGAGTGAACGTGCATGGGTGTATTTGTGTGTGTTTATTGGTTATGTGTGAATTATTCTTATATTTAATAAAATTTAATTATTCTCTATATTTATAAGATTAATAAGTGCATTTAAGGAATTATAAGTGTAATAAATATATAATAATATATTTCTATGAATAATTATTTACGTGGGTGAGTGGACGTGCATGGGTGTATTTATGTGTGTTTATTGGTTATGTGTGAATTATTCTTATATTTAATAAGAATTTAATTATTCTCTATATTTATAAGATTAATAAGTGCATTTAAGGAATTATAAGTGTAATAAATATATAATAATATATTTCTATGAATAATTATTTACGTGGGTGAGTGGACGTGCATGGGTGTATTTGTGTGTGTTTATTGGTTATGTGTGAATTATTCTTATATTTAATAAGAATTTAATTATTCTCTATATTTATAAGATTAATAAGTGCATTTAAGGAATTATAAGTGTAATGAATATATAATAATATATTTCTATGAATAATTATTTACGTGAGTGAGTGAACGTGCATGGGTGTATTTGTGTGTGTTTATTGGTTATGTGTGAATTATTCTTATATTTAATAAGAATTTAATTATTCTCTATATTTATAAGATTAATAAGTGCATTTAAGGAATTATAAGTGTAATAAATATATAATAATATATTTCTATGAATAATTATTTACGTGGGTGAGTGGACGTGCATGGGTGTATTTGTGTGTGTTTATTGGTTATGTGTGAATTATTGTTATATTTAATAAGAATTTAATTTTTTATTTAATATGAATTATAAGTGTAATAAATATATAGTTATATATTTCTATGAATAATGATTTTATCGTACAATGCTTTTTTTTAATTGCATATTTTAGAGCTTGTTTAGATGGACATTATTCGCAAACGTTATTATAAGATAAATGATTATAATACACTAAAACAATAGTGTAGGTGTTTTTTTTAATATAAAGTGTCGCTATGACTGCGGCCCATGACATCTACATTCATCCTCAACAAAGATTCAAGTGTTGCCAAGTCCTGACGGGGTTGAGATTGAATGAGACTCTCGCCGTACAAAACACCGGGTCATGCTGCTCACGCTGGTACTCTGTGAGTGTGTGCTTGAGTCGACAGCTTCATGTTGACGCAAGTAACAAGCTGCACAGTGGATGTACCACTGTTAAATGAAAGTCGACTCCTTGTCCAGGATGGATGTGGGTTCCGTGAGCCTCGGGGTAGCACTTACCATCGGTGAACTATATGCAATGTACTATTTGTAACGTACGTAAAAAGACAAAACTTACAGCTAGCCATTCTCAGGGAGCAAGTTTGCTTATCCAACGGGTACAGCTTGAGGTTCATGGGGCAGGACAGTGTTAGGGAGATTCGGATGCTGTACAGGACGTTCCCGTTGGGGAAGATGCGAATGTACACGTTCGGCATGATGATGTTGTGGAAGTGGCCCTCCTTCTCGTTGGAGAAGAACAGATCCGGCATCCATACCCTGTTGGCTTCCGTCAGGGTTAGGTATTTAAGACGCCCTGTGAAAATTGTGAAAGTATATTAGTTATAGGTCATTTTAGTGATGTGATAATCTAACTATATTAGATCCAATACAATTATCGTAATTTTGTTACGCTTTTTTTGACAGTTTCTGGTGTTCGATTAAAATAAAATAAGATTATCGAACCTTTTTCATAATTGAAACCGAATATATATATATAATATTAATTAAAATTAACTTATATATATACTTTTATAGTATATTTAATATCCACGTTTATTGTGCTTACCTCCCAAATTATTGAACTTGAGCCTTTCGTCTAACCACTGTTCCCTGAACGTCAATTGTACAGAGTATTCCTGCAAACATTAACACGGTATATACATTGTTGCTTCAAACTCGTATATTGAACGTTTACCAAATTCTAGAATCGATCCAATTGCGGGCATCAATAGAAAATTTGGTAAAGTCCCATCACTATCAACTATCTCCTTTTTCTACTTTAATCGATGTCGAATTTAATTAAAATCATTAAATTCTTATGAAGCTTTACTCTAGCGAAAATTCTAAAAAGCCATCGAAATGAATTCAAAATGTATGTTTAACTTTCATTTATATTTCGATAATTGGCCATAAATTAGACAAATGTTACTTTTTTTTTCAAATAGTTATGATTGAATAGACAAGGGATTTTTTAAAATACAGTCCTTGTATTCTGTGTATCTAATTTATATTTGAATAACATTGCATTTGCATCATTTTGCAGACTTTCCTTTAAAGATTTTTCGAAAGCTTAACATTAACACAAAATTATGGTGTCGAAGGTTCAGCGTGTCTAATTAATTATCAAATTTGACATCAAGGAAAATGTACCATCGATCCCTCGACATCAGAAGAGCAAGTCAAATGAATTATCGTAACACTGAGAACAAGCAAATGCATTCGATACCTCGATTCAATGCACGTAGAGGCGTGAATTAGCTTTTGGAGCGATATTTACAATGACTTTTCCAACTATTCATTAGCAAAGTGCGCCCCAAAAATGTTTTCAACTCAAAAGGTTTTAAAATTTGGGATGGATTATACTTTAATATGTTTATACTTAAATTGATTGTTAGGCTAATATTATTATTATTTGAAATATAAGAGATAACGATATTAAATTACTACGTAATTTAACTATTTTGTTTAATATATTCTATGCATTTTAAGGAAATTACATTAACAGTGCTATTATTACGATATAAATTACTAATATTCACATAACGTTTCTCCAACTTAGCTTAATGCTTTTAGGAGATGTTTCAATACGATAGTCCAAAGGCTAATTGGAATCAAACCATAAATATAACAGCGTACCCTAAACCATCGCCATCATTAGGTTAGGTTATATTAACACTTGTCTACACCATAAATAGGATTTTCTTTTAATGTCAGATAATTATTTCCGTTATCAATTTTTGTTACGGTTTATTAAAATATCAATAGCAACACTGTTTAAGTTAATTCAAAACAATTATGCCATTGATAGAGCATAAACTGGAAAACAATGATGAATACTGACAGGTTCATTACCGAAATGATTGCTTGCAAAATTGGAGTAGCGCCAGATGCTGGGAAGGTTCAATTGAAATCTGGATCAAATAATGGTAGAGCGCAAAATGCAATTCCGTCTACCACACTTCGATAAAGCAATTTATTCTCTTAAAGTGCATGTATACGTCGATAATTTGAGGATTAACGATAAATCAAACAATAATAATATACAGAACTTGCTCAAAATCTTTGCTTGCAATGTAAAAAAATCCAAAAACTACGTATAATCCATGTTTAGAGTCCAAAAGCCAATTTTGATTCGAGATATCGATAAAAAAAATATAGACAAAGCGAAACCATGCTTACGCGGTGCATTCTCGTCACCAACTAGTGTACGAAGCGTAACACCACATACGACTCACCGTTGCGCATTCGTCGATGGAATGCTTAGGTACCTTCATGCAGACTTCGGGTTACAACTAGAGTCTAGACTACACTAGCGTCTGGGCGAGGTTCACACATTGCGGTCGGGTGACCGGCCACCGAGAAGCACCAAGCCGAGTGCGGACGCGACGATAGGTCCCGATATATTTATACACAACACAAATTCACATGAACAAGACAATATCGACAATCAATGTTAATACAGTCAACGTACACGACCAAAATAGTTTTTATAATTTATAAAATAAATCTCCACGTGAAACCAATGCATGACAGAAAAGGAAGCATGATCGGGTAATTAAAATACGGAACATAAATAGAAAAATGAGATGATGTCGATTGGTGCGGGCCGCGTGTACCCCGGTTCGCCTATTCTATAGAAAGCATGTATTCCACAAATGTACACCGTCGAGGCGGTACAAATATTAATTTTGACCGTTCTTGTTAAACTATAGTTACGTGCCGATACCGAAGCTGTATAAGGTGATAATTTTGTGCTATCTACATATACCAATAATCCATCGGGTGTTTTTACAGAGGACGATCGCCGTAAGGTGCTTTACAAGATAGACAACATAAAAAAATTGTTATTTAAAAAAATTAAAAAAAATTAAAAGAAAAAAAAAACTATATGAACATTATATATCTATATATTAATGTATAGTAATTGATAGAGAGAAAGAGCGCCGGCACCGCACCGCTAAAAAACCACTTTTGATTAATTATTTAAAAAGTATGTCTTTAAAAGTGGATGTGAGAATGACGTTAAGGGTTACGTGACAAATAAACAGAACAAAAACAAAACTCAAATTATAAACAGAAAAGACAATAAAAACGATAACCACAAACACATTTACGATAGCTTGAGTTTAGCAGTGCAAGTATTGCCAGATATCCACTTAAACAGAATGTCCAATTTTATTATAAACAAAGTTTCAATATGGCAAGTCAACAGATATTTGACGTTTAGAAAAAAAACTTTCGTTTATAATAAAAATGTCATCGGATACATCTGTTTGTTAATCGGTTATGTGCAGGCACTCACCATTTTGTAATCATCTATTTTGCTGATGGAACGCAGATACATGTTGACACTCACTAACGTTGGCGCATCGCCTTAGTGAGAAAAAAACATTATTTAAATTATAGGACCGCTTTTTTATAAAAACATTACGACCTATCTAAAATCCAATCTAGCGCTAATCTAAATTCCTATCACTCGTGAGCACAGTACGCATATAGATGAATTAATGTCAGATGCCATTACTTCAAATGAAATGGAGCCGAGCAATTTAGATAAATACAATGTCTAGTTTCATAAATCAAAGCAAGGTACAAAATCATTCCCATTTCACTATCGTAAGCCCCTTTAGATCGTTAAAAGCAGGCAGTCTAAAAGAATGAAAATTAAAAGAAAAAAACTATATGAACATTATATATCTATATATTAATGTATAGTAATTGATAGAGAGAAAGAGCGCCGGCACCGCACCGCTAAAAAACCACTTTTGATTAATTATTTAAAAAGTATGTCTTTAAAAGTGGATGTGAGAATGACGTTAAGGGTTA
This sequence comes from Teinopalpus imperialis, assembly GCA_029286865.1. Taxonomy (NCBI): domain Eukaryota; kingdom Metazoa; phylum Arthropoda; class Insecta; order Lepidoptera; family Papilionidae; genus Teinopalpus; species Teinopalpus imperialis. Next base: position 227,753 of record JAGSMU010000017.1, read on the forward strand.
CGTGACAAATAAACAGAACAAAAACAAAACTCAAATTATAAACAGAAAAGACAATAAAAACGATAACCACAAACACATTTACGATAGCTTGAGTTTAGCAGTGCAAGTATTGCCAGATATCCACTTAAACAGAATGTCCAATTTTATTATAAACAAAGTTTCAATATGGCAAGTCAACAGATATTTGACGTTTAGAAAAAAAACTTTCGTTTATAATAAAAATGTCATCGGATACATCTGTTTGTTAATCGGTTATGTGCAGGCACTCACCATTTTGTAATCATCTATTTTGCTGATGGAACGCAGATACATGTTGACACTCACTAACGTTGGCGCATCGCCTTAGTGAGAAAAAAACATTATTTAAATTATAGGACCGCTTTTTTATAAAAACATTACGACCTATCTAAAATCCAATCTAGCGCTAATCTAAATTCCTATCACTCGTGAGCACAGTACGCATATAGATGAATTAATGTCAGATGCCATTACTTCAAATGAAATGGAGCCGAGCAATTTAGATAAATACAATGTCTAGTTTCATAAATCAAAGCAAGGTACAAAATCATTCCCATTTCACTATCGTAAGCCCCTTTAGATCGTTAAAAGCAGGCAGTCTAAAAGAATGAAAATTAAAAGAAAAAAACTATATGAACATTATATATCTATATATTAATGTATAGTAATTGATAGAGAGAAAGAGCGCCGGCACCGCACCGCTAAAAACCACTTTTGATTAATTATTTAAAAGTATGTCTTTAAAAGTGGATGTGAGAATGACGTTAAGGGTTACGTGACAAATAAACAGAACAAAACAAAACTCAAATTATAAACAGAAAATGAGATGATGTCGATTGGTGCGGGCCGCGTGTACCCCGGTTCGCCTATTCTATAGAAAGCATGTATTCCACAAATGTACACCGTCGAGGCGGTACAAATATTAATTTTGACCGTTCTTGTTAAACTATAGTTACGTGCCGATACCGAAGCTGTATAAGGTGATAATTTTGTGCTATCTACATATACCAATAATCCATCGGGTGTTTTTACAGAGGACGATCGCCGTAAGGTGCTTTACAAGATAGACAACATAAAAAAATTGTTATTTAAAAAAATTAAAAAAAATTAAACGAAAAAAAAAAACTATATGAACATTATATATCTATATATTAATGTATAGTAATTGATAGAGAGAAAGAGCGCCGGCACCGCACCGCTAAAAAACCACTTTTGATTAATTATTTAAAAAGTATGTCTTTAAAAGTGGATGTGAGAATGACGTTAAGGGTTACGTGACAAATAAACAGAACAAAAACAAAACTCAAATTATAAACAGAAAAGACAATAAAAACGATAACCACAAACACATTTACGATAGCTTGAGTTTAGCAGTGCAAGTATTGCCAGATATCCACTTAAACAGAATGTCCAATTTTATTATAAACAAAGTTTCAATATGGCAAGTCAACAGATATTTGACGTTTAGAAAAAACTTTCGTTTATAATAAAAATGTCATCGGATACATCTGTTTGTTAATCGGTTATGTGCAGGCACTCACCATTTTGTAATCATCTATTTTGCTGATGGAACGCAGATACATGTTGACACTCACTAACGTTGGCGCATCGCCTTAGTGAGAAAAAAACATTATTTAAATTATAGGACCGCTTTTTTATAAAAACATTACGACCTATCTAAAATCCAATCTAGCGCTAATCTAAATTCCTATCACTCGTGAGCACAGTACGCATATAGATGAATTAATGTCAGATGCCATTACTTCAAATGAAATGGAGCCGAGCAATTTAGATAAATACAATGTCTAGTTTCATAAATCAAAGCAAGGTACAAAATCATTCCCATTTCACTATCGTAAGCCCCTTTAGATCGTTAAAAGCAGGCAGTCTAAAAGAATGAAAATTAAAAAGTTTATTGGAGCGTAAGAAGTAAATACTATCGGAGAGTATCGACTGAGGTGAAAAAAGCTAACGGTAAATACTCATTTCTTATCCCGCCATACATAATCGTGGGCGTCAAATTATAAACCGTTAAATAAAGCGCGAGTCTAAAAACGATTTTGGTCGTCAACACCAAAGGGAGAAGTCATAAATAAAATTAAAAATAAAACGAACATGACACAATCGGGTAAATCTCTCCGTCGTAAAAAAAGGAGGGAATTGCCCATTCATTTGACTTGTTAGGAAAACCGCAACCGCTTTAAAAGGAGAAGAAAAAAAAACGTCATACTGTAACTTAGTCTAAATGCATGGCCCAGTCGGTACTTATTGACTTACCATTGTGACATCATCGATTTTTGATATACTCCTGACAAATATATTGACGCTCACTACCGCTGGCCCATCTAAGTACCAAGCAAAATATATGGTTGATATAACATTACAGATTATAACTAAGCCCTAATGGAGTAAACAACTCCATGGTACGCGCGGTGTTACCTCTGAAAATAATGATTGGTACACGGACGACTCACCTTGAACCTGAAAATCTTATGTTTAAGAATTTTTTATGTCACCCGTCATATTTGGACGTTGGCTCAATGAACGTACACCATAAATAAAAAAAACACAAATAATTGACGCTAGACGAAATACTGATGGGAGGGCAAAAGAAAATTACTTCGGAATTAAAAAGAAAACAAAAATACAACTTGACTTGTTTAAGGAATTTGTGTTCGTGTAGATGCCTTAAAGGTCAGTTATTTTAATATACCGACACATCTGTTTCTGAACGAAATAATGATAGCTGTAAACCAAAACTATAAATATTTGTCTATATTATAAAGGCAAATTGTTTAAAAAATCTAGTGTTTATCTTAGTGATTAATCAAAATTTGACGTCTTTAAAAGTTCGGAAAAGATAGTTCCGAGCTAAAAGGTAAACAAAAAAAAATACTGGACTTTAGCTTTATGTTGTAAAAAATATTGGGTTAGGCTACGTATCTATATTATATAATCTACATTCCCAATCAGCCTTTATGACTCTAATTTCGATCACTAAAATATAAACAGTGTTTTGTTTTAAGAACCGTTTTAATTTCAGATATTAAAGACTAATAAATATCATATAACCTTACTCGTCGAAGAACTGGGGTTAAACTTATTAAAAATTGTATTTTTTTCTATTATATTATATTCCTTTTACTATCAAGTTCATAGTCCACTAATTTTTCAATTCATCATTTCACAAAAATACTTCCAGTTGAAGTCACTAATCTGCGGAAGTTATCAAAAGATATTAAATAGACTCTTTGGTATGAACAATTTATTATCTGTTTTAACTTGATCAAAATATTTTTAATCTCAGAACTTTTATTTATATGTCAAAATATGAATGTTTACTTCGTATTTTTAAAGTTTCAATTTATTATTAGGGTTAGGTTTCACTGAGTAATTAAATTGAATTTTGAAATATATCTTCAATAAACTGTATTTAATGACAAAATGATATGTCAAAGAATAATATACCAAACTCAAATTTATTTAATTATATAACTTCTCATTTCGACCTAGTCAGAGCAATTATTATAATCCTTTTAGCGTAACGAAAAATTTAGTATGGACATGTCTTAATAAATTGAGCGTTGTAGATTAAAACCCGATAAACGTATAAATTAAATTACTTCTCTTTTCTTTTATAATCGTCTAATAATAAAATGTATGAAATAATAAAAACCATTTTTTTGTTAATTTATTTATGAAATGAAAGCGCTAAAGGCGACATTTGGAGAAATAAAAATACTCTTTGACAAGTATGGAATACCCTAATATAATTCCATAGCTTATTGCATGATTTATGAAGTTATAAATTCAGTGTTGGTTTTCACGTTATCACTCACCAATCAAAACAGATTAAATCGTTTAAATGGCGTGCCACGATCGGAGTATCGATTTTTTAATAGCACTGCAACATCTTTTTGCTGACTAATTTGTATACGATACGAGGTATTGTTGAGTTCAGCCCTTTTCGATTAGGCGCCATTATATCTTTTATGTTGTTGTAGTCGATTAGGTTTTTTTAATGCCATAGATTCTTTACACTGATAATCAGTATTCCTTACACGGATTTTTATAATTTGTAGGTATTCACTCTGTAATCATTTATAATTTGCTATCTAAAAATATAGTTTATGAAAGTATTAATTTTGGAATCCAAAAAAAACTTTTATTTTAGGTAAAATATTTTAAGATAATAGTTTCTACCAACATCAAGAAATAAAAATTAGAATAATGTAAAATAATTATGAAGCTGCATCCGCACTCGAGCGGTATCTATATTCTCTTTAATAATCCACCCTGCCGAAACATGTGTTCTCGCGAGTAAAACACAACCTTTTTAACTTTCAAGGCGTAAAATCAAATGTGTAAACGTGATATTGTAAAGCTACAAACGCCAGTAATGTGAACCACAAATACGTATTACGTCTTAAAAGTTCGAGAACGCACAATCGCTTAGGCAAATTAAAACACAATGGGATCATAAGTTCCTACGGTTCTGCTACAATATTGTTCAATATTAACTATAGTGACAAATATAAAGTTTAATTCAACCACAGAGTCACATATAACTACAACGCCAATCATGATTTTCGATGTACTTTAGAAAACCTCCGGTAAAATAGTGTTAGAATTTCGTTTTCGATATACTATTCTCACTTTCACATTCCTGTCACTAGTGTTAATAATTCTAGCACATGAAGGAGTTTTCGCGCCATATACGAGAGTTAATTTTTTTAGTGTTACCATATGTAGTAAATTAATTAATACTAATTCATTTAAACAAGTAAATATATTTTTTTCACATAAAAATTAACTCACGCCAATGGTCGCTTCTCCTCAAGCTGTACGTCGTACGTCTACCTATCTGGATCGTTTGACTCCTGGGTAATGTACTAACCATCTTTATGTCGCTTATGGTGGTAATACTTCTGACGAACAGGTTTATATTTACTACAGCTGGACCATCTGTCGAAATATTTCACAATCCCTTACGAACTTAATCAAAATATGTCATGAAATGGTTTTGAAATGAAAAAAAGAAAATCATCACGTTAAGTTTTTGATTTGTTTGAAAAATTTAGGGAGTAGGGGGTTAGGGGGTTAATCATTTTTATTTTCCAATACTTACTCTTGTTTCTTATTATAACAAAATATGGTAAACAAATATATTTTTTGTTATTAATACAATCATTTTGTAAATCTATAATCAACAGTCGAGGCATAAACGCGTGATATATTACATTTTGTTTATACACTTAAAGTAATATGGTGTGCAATGTAGCTAATATTTAGAATTAATGTGCAATTCCACTGTCCATGGTATGGAAATATTGTCGACTATCTTGGACCGACTCGAGCAATAGAGCAACTTCCCGATATAAGGAGCAACGACTTGATTTTTGAAAAGTTTTCGTTTATTATTTGTGTGCTCGTTTATCAGACTCAGTATCATAATAAGAAACACAGTGAGTGAAACTTGATGCTCATTGCTGCCCATACAAAACTACATATTTCTTCAATAATAAATCAAGACGAAGACACTCCTGAGAACTACACTCTGAACTCTGAAAACTCCCTTTCCAATAATTAGGAATCCGATCGCTCACCTATTCGTGCTGCCTCCAGTTTCTAGCTAAAATCGTGACTCTACTTACTACTTGTTAAGGTGTATAAAGTGGTACCTATAAAAATAATCTTTTCATAAGATATTATGAACCAAAACAACTTCTAGTATCATAAAGACTTCGCTGGAAACATCTGTTCCATTTACTTTACTACACATAAATTGGTCGCATCCTTTACTGACAATCAAATTATTGTCAGAATCTTTAGTATCAGGCCTCATGTTCATTCACTCTAAACATATAAATATTTTTTTTATAATATTTATTTTATTTATTTATATTATTTTACTACCTTGGGCTTTCTTTATAAATTTCTTCATAGATTAGGGGTTACACAGTTGATTTGATGGTAAAGGTACATACATCCTCAACAAAGATTCAAGGTACATGCGTCGTCTCCCCGGAGAACTGAGAAGAAATGCCCCGTTACTTATAATAGGACCTCCAGATTCCTCCATTGACCATACGAAACACAGATGTGTTAGGCCGTCATTCGTCAGAACCCATCCATCTATCCCGTACACATTAGAAATTCTTTCATACTCATTCCTTTTTCTGATCAAATGTTCTGACAGGAGTTCAAGACCATTGCGAAATATTTATATGTGTTGCACAAACATCCCAGTCCCTCGCATGGGTAAGATAAGGAACGTCGGAGAAGAAGTTCTGTTATAAGAAGTATCTGCAAACATTTCCACGCCTAGTGGGTTATCGCATTTATAAACGACCAATTGACAATGTGTTATAGATTAAATATATGCTATGAGTAGTGTGTATTTGCTCCCCCGTGGTTATAATATAATACCTAGATTCTGTTGATGTTGATGGTCCTCAGCGGTCCGTGAGCTGGTTATATAGTTTGGTTCTCTTACTTACGCAAAGCGCTCATACACTGAACGTGTCGGTCTGCTCTGATCACGTTCCTATCTGGTAGTGCCATAATATAATAAAACGAAGGAAGACTCTTTTATACAGCGTGGGATGATTCTTCCATTCGATCTTTTGTAAGTGTTCCTTAACAGAAAGTGGTTCACTTAACTAAATTGCTTCTTACGGGCCAACACTCGCACCATTTTCTTTAGTTAACTCTAATAACACACTTTAAAGATGACGTAAGTATATAAAAACCGTTTAAACCATTTAAAATAAACGATGCCTTGATTTATAGTCCCTGCGGTTTTATGTTACAACAAAACTTTAAACTGCCAGTTTGAGTAATGATATTGTATTATTTATGGATAGTGGTAAAGTTGTGCTTAGAAACCCGATATTAGGCAAATGATCTGCTGACTATGGACTCCACTCACACAGAATAAATATGTAACCAAAACTAAGCTATTGTTTTCTTTTATGAAGACCTGTTTTCGATTTCGATGCAACTTACACATATTAAAGAGAAATGTATCAACTGACAAGTTTGCACTAAAACCTCAGATGTTTTATTATTTTTTAAATATTACTTATTTTAATCCAGTCAATATTGACCATTTTATAGGTTTATGACATACAGATCCTTTACAACGGTCAAATTTGTTTCATAAATATTTTGAGTATTCCGCGTTTGCCTCAACTGTTGGTACATTTAATATTGATAATTATTTAAAATTAAAAAAATATGCATTTGTAATCTATACCGTGGCAAGCATGAAATATTAAAAAACATCTCACCCCTCGTTTATTTATAAGACACGTAGAGTCAAGTGGTAATTAAGTATCTTTGTATATTACATTAAACCATAAAATAAATCTCTTTATTTAAAATAAATAAACAAATAATTAAGAATGACTCTATTAACCCTTATTAACGGTGTGTGTCTCCAAAAGTTTGCGTCGTCAAATATGTCTTTAATAATTTTATTCACAAACAATAACATCAGTGGTAAATAATTCTATAGGCAGTTTGTGACTAAAAGCGTTTTTATTATTTGCAAGTTGATTGCTCTAATTACATTTTTAAACCTTGTCAGTTTTGACGTTCTGTTTTAGAACAAAGTTGCCGCCAAAATGATAAAAACCGCCATTACACAACTCGTTTTGTTTGTTATGAAATTAAAGTTTTTTTGATTTATGAGAATTGTATATATATATATATATATATATATGTGCTAATTTTTTTTTGACTCTAAATATATAATAAATCGATAATAGCAAGTTTTCCAAATTCAGTTTTCTAATGTTACCACATGCTATAAATGATATAGCAGGTATAGTATTTTGCTAAAATTTTGTTTTGTTTTGATAAATGAATAAATATTAGTATGAAATAAATAAATGTGACTCACCAGTGCCATTGATGCCGGAAGGTCTGATGCGGGCGTCGTAGCGCCCCGGGCCTAGGATCTGGTCTAGAATCTGTTTCTCCTTCTCCCTGAAGTTTATCTTTGCGTTCATGCATCTAAGGAATCGAGGAAAAATATAAATACATTATTATTGTGTATTCATCACTAGTTCAAGGGCCACTGGGACAGCGCTCGTTATCATGCATCTTGATAATTTTGGGCAAATCTTCCAATAACCCTGCTGACGCTATGTAAAAAAGCACTATGTGCTGTAATAAATAATGGGTGACTGGAGTTGAAGAGACGGTTAATAGAATTTCCCACCACACCCGTTAAGGAAATTTAGGTTACGTGGTGTTGTGGTTACCGTATAAGCTAGTTGTAGCACTAAAAGGTCAGCTCGACCTGGGAAAGGCCACACTTTCATTTTTATGATATTAAAATTGAATTATTTTGATAAAATCATTAGTTATCGCTGCTTAGGTAAGTGAAAGTGAGTGAGGTGAATTGTGTAGAGTGGGTGACTCCTACCCAATTGACATCATCTGGTAATAACCAGAAGATATCGCCGTCATCGAATCGACCAGGCTAATATCTAATATATTATATAACTCAAATATCTGTTCCATCGAAAGGCTTAAGACTGTCCTGATGTATGTGCTATATATTATAGAAAGATTTTAAAGTACCATGAGATTTTGCACCCGTAAATTAACGACATATCTTTGTATCATGGCGTTATTATGTGTAATAATATAGTATATTGCTTCTGTCTGCGATATAGAACAATTTTTCCGCTGGAATACTGTTAAACCTTGTCCTCTATCCAATACAGCTGACCCATTCTAACTGCAACCTGACTGCTCGTATTTGATTTATTTATTTATTCTTTGTTGTACAGCCTTTAAAAAAAAGTCACAAAGGGCGAACTTTTTTGCTTTTAGCATTCTCTACCAGTTATGAATATGAATAAATATTTTGTTGTATTTAAATATTTCCATAAATAAATACATTTATATAATACAAATTATGAATTTATTTACGACTACATTTGATAAAGTAAAAAGTTACATAATGAAAAGATTTATTAGAACATTAATTTCTGGTTTGCTAATTTAAAGTTGTGATAAATCAAGAGGCCGAAGGATTTATGCGAAAAATACTAAACGTCTACTAAATGTCAAACATCATAGTCAAACGAACAGTCTTAGATATAATTTTGTGGTGACATTTAGTTATAAATCAGATGAAAAATCTTAGTATTACAATAATCTTAATACAATATAAATGTGCGATAGTAAATTATTAAATAATTATATAATAGTAAATTATCAACAAGGAAAAATTACCGTAAACATACTCTATTGCAAATTAATTTCATTATTTTAATAACTAGTATGTCTATTTGAGATTTCTCAATGATGAAATAATCTTTAAAAATTTCAGAACTTTTTTTTAATAACATGTGTCAACTTCTAAAACAAACGACACTCAAATCTGTCAAAATAAATTTTTAAACAGACAACCATCAAGATGTCAAATGAAAGAAAAGTTTACGCAATCATTGGAAAATTAAAAAAGAATATAAACGAATTATTATCCATTACGAATAGTTTTACACAATCTAGGTATTTTACTGGTATATCCGACATTCCATTGCACCGCGGCGCTTTGAATTGGTATTCATTATGATGCCAGATGTCGGCTAAACTAGTCCACTATGGAGACAGCAATCAAGGATGAAAACAATCAGCAAAAATTAAACCGAATGTTGCAGTCATAAAGATCATAATTACTTGCCAGAGAATTCGAGCTAAGCGAATTTTGTTGTACTGTACTTACTATCTACGACAGAGTTAGAGCCGTAATTTCACGAATTAATACAATTTTGAATCCTTTATATTTACTGAAAATCTATTGTTTAAATTGCGCTTGACTTTGGTTACCTATTGCATATGTTCTTTGTTTAGTTAAAAATGTATCGACTTTAGTTTAGTGCGTGGCATGTTTTCGTCTAGACGATCACAATTTAGAATCGTTACTCTCAGTGAAAGCAGTGACGCTGCTGTATGTATGGTGAGTATAGAGAACTGAAGACCCAATAATTTGGTAACGAGATATTCAATCTCAGTCCTTGGAAGTGATAACTAGTGCATTTTGAATCTTCGTTAAGGTTGCGGGTGTTTATTGGCCGCAGACATCACTTACCAGGAGTCGAACTGTGTGTTGGTTTGATACCATGATATTAAATCATAAAAAAACTATAAATAAAAAAAGGCTGCTAAACAAAAGATATGGCAAAGAGACTTTTGGAAAAAATATGACTCCTAGCGAAAGCATTTTAAGCTTAGTTGGAGTGGTAAACTGGAATGTTATTAGCAATACTAGAATTATTTAAAAAAAATGAAATTCTTAACCACCTGCATCCATTGATTGCATAGGTGGATACTCCACCAAGTGTGGGGTTGTCCTGCACTGCAATCCCCAAAAAGAAGGAAAGAATAATATTTCGAAAGAAACATAACAATTTAATAACAAATTGTGAACATTAGAGAACGGCATGAAACCTTTTTGTTGAAATTCAGCATAGTTTCGACAATATAGTCGAACTGATTAATAGTCAGTTTCGTAATTATTTGTATTTCAAACCATAGACTTTCGGTTTTTTTTTTTGTTGTGTTAAAGAATACAGAAATAAAAAAATTGTCGCAATCAACTTAATAACCCGCTGCTGAGCGTAGGCCTCCCTCATAGATTTGATAATCGTTCTCCTTCTCATATAGGTAAGCGTCAATAGCTTGACGATTTAGGGTACGGTTTACAAAACTTAAGCGCGTGTGTCGAGTCCGCAATTTGACATTTGTCGTGAACCATCGACTACCACAAACTTCTTAAGTAGTAACTAGTGTGGTAGTAATGTTGACAGCACTGCCAGCATACATTCGAAAAAATATATAATTGTCCGTCAATTGTCAAAATTATTGTGTTAAGAAAATTTTTGAATGATGAATGATGAATGAAATGATGAAAATTTGATGAATATTCCGCTGTCTATAGGGAGCCATAAGGTATTTGTGGAATATATTTTTTCATTATTACAATGAGAGTAACAAACGAGCACACAGTTCACCTGATGGCAAGTGATTCCTTGCGGCCCATGACTTCTACATTCATCCTTGACAAGGAATCATAATGCAGATGAGTTGTTACCTTTGAGGACTGAGATGGATTGCCAGCAATAAAGATCTACGGATCCTTACACTTACCAGACGAAACACATCAACGTATACTACTATTTCACGCTGGTATTCTGTGAGGTAGGAGCACGCTTACTCTGGTCGAGCTGACCCACTCATTCTGCAGTTAGATAGAAATTGCATTGTAGCTCTATGTATCACTGTTATATATATCTCATAGCCACCTCTAACGACACCTTCTCGGCTCCACCGGGTACGGTCCACGCCCTCGCAGAGCATCAGCATGAAGTAGCAGCATAACGTAGAAGTATACATACATGTATACATACATATATATAGTACACAGAAGTGACTGGAGGGACCCACGAGCCAATTCCATCCGAGTCCTCAAAGATGACAAACACTATTCGTATCTTTGAGAGAAATGTAGGCGCTTATAGGCCGCTATCTTCCCTTACCAGGAACTGGGTGATCATCACATCCTTAGTGTCATAAAAAGACTTATTAAGCTTAAATATGAAATTTTCAGATATTAATTCAGTTTAAAAAAATGTAATCCTTTCCTTACACGAATTACTCCCCAACACCAATACATAAATATATTTGCTGACTGACTCACGCACAAACACATACCATACACTGAAATATATTATTAAATGAACCATGAAATTAGATAAAACCTCTCTCATACTTGAGTTCTATTTGTAAGGTAGATTCGGGGTAAGACCACGCTCTAACAGAATACCAGCGTGAAATAGCAGCATAATGCCGCTGTGTTTCGTTTGTTGAGTGTAGGGATCCGGAGACCTTTATTACTGGTAAAGAGGCACTCCATCTCAGTCCTTAGGGGTGACACCTCATTTGCATTATGATTCCTTGTCAAGGATGAATGTAGATGTCACGGTCCGCGGGAATCACTTACCACCTGTTGAACTGTGTGCCCGTTTGTTACTCTCGACCTAATAAAAAAAAAAGGTAAATCGTGTAATATTAATCGAATATCCCCGACACGGAATGATGATGTCTTGATATCCCCGAGGAGGTAGATGGAATGCTTCATCACCAAAGTCAATGTCCCTCTTTTTTTATTCGCGAGATGAAGCGTGGGTGGGGTACTGTTTTAAGAATTTGTAGTTCTGTAAAACATTAATCCTTCCTATTCATACCAAATCAAATTTACGGCTGCGGTGTGGCTCTACTTACCAAAAGATGTCATTCTAAGCGTAAGGTCAGAACTGTAATATATGAAATACAATAAAATTTGATACAATTAGTAAAATATATAAACATTTAATCTGAACCACACTGGATCATCAAACATACACATATTTAAAAATAAGTAGCATCTATACTAACTTTTTATACGAAATGAGATACTTTTCGTTTGATTGAATGATTCAATCCGAACGTTCTTGATTTATTAGTTTATATAAAAATATTTATATGCCACGAATTGATAACCATCGTTTTAAGTCAGTCAAAAATAAACTCATGGCCCATTTTTTTATTCAAATTGAAATTACTCATTCAGAATCAAGTCCCAACCTCACTTATAAGTGCCCTCTTTAGCCAATTATTTAAAAATTCAGCTTGGATATTCAAATGGCGCTCGAATTAAATTCAAAAATATAATATTTATTTACTTTAGTAACAAACGAAAAATTTAAAAGTGGTGCTTGACTAGGTTTTTTAGGTGGTTTGCGAAAACATCTGATAAAGATATTCGTCAGATACTGGCCCGTATTTTATTCATAGACTATTATTTTTTAAAAAATTTGAAGAATTATTATTAAAAAGTAAATTTGTTATTTTTCCACTTATGTATATATCATTTGTTTATGAAGTTTCTTCATATTTACATTTGTATTGCTTATGTAAAAGAAAATACGTTGTTATATTCAGTCTCAAAATTCCAGGTATCTCAAGGTAAAATTTTCTCTTATCAAGTACAAGACCTAAACCATTGGACCATCATCTCAACGAGGATATAGACTAAACCACAAAGTTTTTAAATATCAAATAATTTGGTATTTCATGTGATCGTAAATTTAATTTTTACGTTTTAACTAAAGCTTGTACCATTCGCCAGGGTTATTAAAATCTAAGATTATTTATAACTAGCAACATTATAACAATGATAGAGACACGTTGTTAATTTTTGATTCAACCGGAAAGAACCACGCCCTCACAGAATATCAGCATTATTTTACCTACTACAGGTATCGAAGGCATACCATCTTAGTCCTCAGGAATGACACAGCCTGTTAAAACTTGGTTAAGGGTGTGGATGATTACCGGCCTCTGTCATCACTTACTATCAGATGAATTCGGTGACCTTCAGTGTCATAACAAAACCCATGGCACTCATTCTACCCGATAAAGAATGATAATGCAGATGCTTGGTATATTCCTCACACGGCCAGCAGTGATGGATCACGCAGCAGTTTTATTTTTTGTATTTAGTATGAAAAAGAAGCGCACAGTTCACATGATGATAAGTGATCCCTGCGGTCTATGACAACCACATTTATCCTAAGAAATCATAGTGCAGATGCCTTGTCACCTCTGAATGCTAAGGTCAAATACCTTGTCACCAGGAATAAGGTTCTTCAGATTCCTACCAAACCTAACATACGTTAAATTTTGAATAGAGTAATAGTCGGTGGGAGCAAGGTCTGGTGAGTACGGTGGATGAGGAAGAGCTTCCAACCCGAACTCTTACAGCTTGGAGATTGTCTGTTGTGCAGTATGGGGTCGCGCGTTGTCGTGTAGGAACAGCGGGGATGACCGATTGACCAAAGCTGGTTACAGATATGTGAGCTTCTCCATCATTGTCTTCAGTTCTTCACAGTACACATGTGTAGTAATGCTCATGCCGTTTGGTAAAAAACTGAGATGAATCTCACCGGCTCTAGACCACCAGACAGTGACCATCAACTTTCTAGAGGTCATTTTTCGTTTAGGGTATTGCTTTGGGCTGAACCAGGATCTAACCAACTTGCTGAGCGCTTTCGATTGTCGAACAGAATCCACTTTTCGTCGCACGTAACAATTCGGTTCAAAATTCTTTCATTTCTGAGTCTGTTGAGCAGCGCGAAGCAGGTCTCAACGCGTACGTTGCGCTGGCGATCGTTAAGTTCGTGGGGCAGCGTTCAAATGTGTTGCAAATGTACCAATATTGTTTTGATGTTAACATCAAAAGCTGCTGCTAGCTCGGCTGTAGATTGAGTGTCATCTAATTCCGTTCTTAAATTCAGTGTGAAATCTAATTCCGTTGGTGACTATAAAAATATATATATATTTTTGATTAATGATCGCACTTTTACCAACAGTTATTCCATCAGTTATTTTAATTTTCCAAGACTCATTCTCAGTTACATTTAGCGATATGTTTGAATGCTAAAAACGTCACAGATAAAGAAATATATCTATGGGATTGGCCTATGTTCAGCAGTGGGTTCACTAATGACAGTTTCTGATAATGAAGATGAAGACAAATATAAAATCTCACTCACTGCGCAAGTTCCGATAAGCAGAAAATGAGGAGAACGACGACCAGGGTGCATGATGGCCTGCGGATGTCCATCCTCCGTCTGCAACAAAATAATCAGTTAATAAATTTATTCACGAGCAGTTTTATAAAACTATGACCGTAAAATATTTTTGAGGTTAAGTATCAGCTCTGTTATGAACTTGTTTTTTTAAAGATTTAACAATATTTTTCGAATAACAGGCTATGGTACCTTGCGTCCGAGTCAATAAAATTGTATGTATATTGCAATTTTAAGTGTCGATTCACCGTATTCGGCGGTGATGAAAAACCATCGTAATGAACCGATAGAAATTTTAGTTAGTTTTAGAAATTGTATATTTCTAAAACTAACTAAATAAAAAATGAGACGTGAAGTCAACCAATCAGCCACTCCGCAATAATCCCACGTAGATGAAGAATCTCCATCACGATATCTACAGAAATCAAACTTTCAATAAAAAAAGAGAATTACGTGGTCATTAACCACCCTTACTTCCATAAATATGACTTACAAAGTATTGGTTTAAAAAAATATCTAAAAAATAATTTTGGTGAACAGCTTTGTTATTTTGTGAGTTTCTGATCTTAGTAAATTAGTACAATATTCTTTTATTTCTACATTGAATATTTCAATAATGTTTTAACTTTAATTAATTTTAAAATAAAACAATATCAGCTATATCGGTCATTTGTTCAGTAATTCAAAATGACGGTGACTACGCCAGTGGCGGCAAAACGACACCGGATATTGAGCCACAAACGTCATTTATTTTAAATGAAAACAGTGTAAAGGTCAAATCACAGTGCACCAGTTACGGCAAAATATCGTGGATATTATAAAATATATTACATGTTTAATCTATAATAAAATACTGAATATTGGCCTGGACTCAATTTTAAGTATTAACTTTGTTACTAAATTATTAAGCCGTCATAAGTTTACAGAAATTTATAACGAAAATTTCATATAAGATTTCATCAATAGCGCCACATTTACTTATTAGATACCTGATATTTACATTTTACAAAAGTTGTCAATGCTGAGAGCATAAATTAAGGTTACGCTCCATTTTGCCAAGTACAGTTCAGATGATTGACAAACAATCAATGGTATGCCAAGAAACTGTTTTTGTTTAAAAAATAAATAGCATAACTATTAATACACTGCAGTATACTGGGAAGGAAGCAAGCCTTCACAGATCTAAATAGCATGTCGCCACTGTGCCCCGTATGGCAGATTAGGGTAACGAAAACCGACTTAATAGAAATAATGTTGAGGATGAATATAGGGAATTGATAGGCGACAGTCATCAAGTGAACTATGTGCTCGTTTCACATCCTTACACCGATTTCTTTAGAGTACATACTTCATCGGCATGGCAGGTGATGACTGCGGCCCATCACATCTATATCGAATCCTAACGAAAGATAAATATGGACATGCATTGTCACTCCTAAGGACTGAGATATAACGTCTCGTTGCCTGTAATTGGGTCCCCTAAACACACGAAACACAGTTGCGCTGTGCATTTATTTCACGGTAGTATTTGGTGAGAGTCCTATCCCATTTATATTGCAGCTATGAACTCGCTGCATTGTGGTTTTACAACTGTTTTATACAAACATACATGTTTGTATATAAATGGTCAAAATATCACAATGTAAAATCTGAAAGGTGGAAATAGTGACCCTTTACACGTGATCGCCACATACATTACAACAAGCTTTTTTCAAAATAGGAAATTGTCACATTTTCTGAGCACCAGGTATTTTTAGTTCTTTCAGGTCTTTGATGGGCTCTTCCTGGTCGATTTGACTTCTGGATACTATCAGATGATATGAAATGACTGACGGCAGTGAGACTTCATCCTTCCCTGCTGGCCGTATTAGGAAGCTAAAAGTCACTCCGCGAGCCGTAGAGAAGTTTATCTTCGGCCTTTCTCTGCATTGTCAGATTCTAAACGTGAATATATGTAGTCGAACTAAGTTAACCAACAAAGCTCAAAGGATTAATTAGCCGACATGGCAATGGCCCAGCCATATATATCGCAGCTCTGCGATATCCGACGTACATACAAGAAAGCTTCTCGAGTGGCAACCTGGTATTGGTGACCGACCTCCACTAGATCCACTTACGATTTACGCAAATCTATAGAAAGTCGATGAATGCACGTGGTTCAGGATCGTACCCTGAAGCAGTCTCTAGCGGAGGCCTATATTCACACCAGGACTAGTGATGTGCTGAGATAATGATGATGATATTAATTACCCAGTATATAAATTATAGTGCCTTAAACGTTAACGTAAACGCAGAGGCACTAACTCGTAATCTCTTTCTCTTGTCGTATGTAATGAATGTTCAGTAAGATCTGAAAAACACAAGACATAACATGCCCATACCCGATAACCAAAAATTAGTGTTGATCTAATATCGATCCTCAGCTGTGTGCAGCAGCCAGTTACTCTGACCACTATGCCTCTCTATCGTGGTAGGTTTGGCAACTCTGCTGATTTATACGCTTTAATGTTTCTAATACGTAATGATCATTGACGCGTTACAACGGAGACAGTTTACCTGATGACTGATAGTTATCTTTACGACCAATAGACAATATATTCTATAGCTACTTTTTTCTTAATTTTCCTAACAAAATGTATTGGATTCATCATAATCGGTTAGTGTAAATTGCTTACACATATTCACAAATTTCCTTTCAGCCTTTTGTACGCACAAGCCGTATCATTAGGTAATTATCCCTAACAATGGGTATAAAAGGGTAAACTACGGGAGGTTTTCGAACAAATTTTCATAGCCGGTTCTTTATTATGATGGATGGAGTCATTTCCTTGCGCGTTGTGTGTTTTAGGAAATGACTAGCCAACATATTATAATTAATTTTCGACTTATAAATTAATAAGAATAAAGTTTAAAAGTAACAGTTTATATACATAAGCGTAAATCCACTGTTGGGCATAGTACACCACGCGGCTCCAATGTGATTTGGCGGGCTTTACTTGTGTTCGAATTTTTTTTTTAAATGTCCTCACGGTGCTTTCCTTTGCCGCCGAGCGCGTGATAAATAAGCACTTAAAATTGCAATTAATAATTTTATTGGTACCGGCACTGGTATTCGAACTCGGTTTGATCGCGTACCGTGTTGTAAACGAGCGCTTAGAGATGGAAATACCAAAGCTTAAATGCAAGTCCGACATATTTACTTCATAATAAACATGCGGTCAACCTCATTTTATATAAAAACACAAAATTGTGTTAAAGCCAAGATGTAGCTAAGTTATACTTGCAAAAAGGACGGGTCGGATCGAAAGGGTAAGGATCACGCCCTCACAGAGCCAGCATGATATATCTGTATAGTGCTGATTTGTTTCGTCTGCTGACTGTAGGGACCCGGAGTCCCAATTACAGGAAAGGACAGATCACATCAGTCAGGGACGGATATTGATGGTATGGGTCGCAGTCATCACTTACTAGTGAACTGTGTGCTCGTTTGTCACCCTTGGTAACTGAGGGAACACACACAGCTTAATTAAACAGACCGTATCTGTTTCAAATTTTTTGATCAACAGATACATACCCACATATATCCTTAACTATGAAACAAGATGAAGATTTTTATTGTGTATTTTATTTTTTATATTCCGGGTCACATACGAGCACACAATTTACTTGATTATAAATGATGATTTGAAAAGTAAAAAGACCGTATTTTTGATTGATAAATCAAAAAGACGTTGCCAGTGTCAACCGTGCGAACTGAGCTACTAGCAGCTGTACTGAGCTATATCATCGGCAAACTAAGATAAAAAGCCTGGTAATCTGGTTGGGTTTTACAAACAATTTAATTAACTATGCTACTATTTTATGTAACGTTTCCCTGTCAAACTAACCATTTCACGCTACAGTACACTTCTCGGTTAAAACATAATTTCAGCCGTTGGTATGTCAATTAAACAAGACAAAAAAAAATCGTCCTGAAATTCAAACGTACACAAAAGTCCCTCACAAAGTGTTGCTAGTACAAAGGCTGCTCTGCGGTGACGCTTTCTGTCAGCCACGATATAACAAATACGGACTTTTCACAAAGAGCAAAATTCTAGCTCTTTGAACAAAAACTTTGAGTAATTATAATAAAAAAGAAACATGCTTTGTTCCAAATTGCGTCTATGCGGGAAAACACAGTAAAATGTACTAAAATATCGTAATAAATTTAGACTTTTTTACGGAACTTCGTTTTATTGTATTTAGGGCAACAAACACACAGTTCACCTAATAGTGATTCCTGCGACACATAACAACCACATCAATACTATATAAGGAATCATAATTCAGATGACCCATCTGATCCCTGAAGACTAAGATGGAATGGCTGATCATCATTAATAGAGGTACCTAAAATAATATTAATAACACTTAGTGACCGAGCCTTTGATTGCACATATACATAATACTTTATTTAAGGAAATGCAAGTTACTTGGTAGTTTTTTTTTGACATAAGCAACACTAATTAACTTTGTGTCAACGTTAAAATTATATTATATGTGTTTTAATCGATTATATTTCTTTAAAAAATCACATTCTTTACTTTTGAAAACACTCTTATTTCCTAAAACACATTGTTTTTTATATGATACAGCTAAAAATAGATGTACAACAGTGCACAACGGTTACGATAAATTCTCTCGCTTCTGTGGATTTGATGATGAATTGAAAGCTTTTTATTATTAAACAATTGTAAAAATTGACATTATTTCATCAAAATCTATCTCTAACTACCCATAGCAAGTATAATGTAAATATAAAGTACCTAATAGCTTTGGAAGGAAAAACACTACCGCCTCATATTTGCATAAGCGTGCCGATCACGCGAAAATTGAATCAGAGCGCCATGTTGGGGAAATGGTGGCGGATGTAAACAAATTAGTGCTGTCTAAGTAGGGATACCATGATTTAATTTCTAAATATAGAATAATATAACATTTTTTTTAAGAGGAACTTAATAGATGTTAAATATTATCATTATTATTAATCGTTATAAAATACACGTTTAAAAATACAAAAGATGAACAAAAAAAATAAAGTTAAAAAAAAAATCTTTAATTTTCATTCAAGGTTATTAGAACAATTTCCAATTAAATATTAGGTCTTTACCTATGAAATTGCCGTTCTTCAGTAATGACCATTTCAAACGTGAAGTTGAAAACGTGAAAAGTGGATTCTGTTCGACAATGGAAAGCGCTTAGCAAGTTGGTTGGATCCTGGTTCGGCACCAAAGCAATGCCCTAAACAAAAAAATACCTCTAGAAAGTTGATGGTCACTGTATGGTAGTCTAGTGCTGGTGTGATTCATCACAGTTTTTTACCAAACAGTATGAGCATTACTGCATATTTGTACTGTGAAGAACTGAAGACAATGATGTCTGTAATCGGTCGTCCCCGCTGCTTCTACTCGACAACGCGCGACCCCATACTACACAACAGACAGTCTCCAAGCTGCAAGAGTTGGGGTTAGAAGCTCTCTCTCATCCACCGTACTCACCAGACCTTGCACCCACAGACTATTACTTTTTCCATAGTTTGGACAAAATGCCTTGAAAAGTTTGTTGCCTCCCGTCCAGCTGACTTTTACAAGAAGGGCATCAAAAAACTACCAGTGCGTTGGCAAATATGCATTGATTACGTGGGTGATTACTTTGAATAACAGAAATAAAAAAGTTAAAAAATCTGTAATACTGTTTAATGGTATAAAATAAAACTTCGAGATATAGTGCTAGTAGTGTTATTTGGTAACAATCTGAAAAAATCGTGGTACAAATCGTCCAGATGAACATCATTCAAATGTTATAACTTTTATACTAAACTAACATAAAATGTCCCACAAAATCCCTACTGGTAGTCACCTTGCGCAGGATAACTAGATGTAAGTTTACTTAGTCGTTCATTAATTGGACGGGAATGAATTTTCGCGTCAATTCATTAATATAATTTGATGAGTGTTGGTGTAATTCTTTGATGCATAAATAATAATTTATTTATTTTTACTTAAGTAAACAAATCAACAGAATTATGTATTTTATAAATAATAAATCTTCGCATAAATACTAGCTTAATATATCTTTGTTTTATCTGACAAGGAAAACAAACCGAAGACCTTATGACTGAGGCGGAAATTCGTGATCGGTTCCATCTTAAGAGAGTTCAGGGGTGTGAACGCATTTATGATTACTTTACGATGATGAAAGGTGCTAGAGCTGCAAGAGTTATTTGTCACCAGATGAACTGACTGTGCTTTTTGGTTGCCTCTTATTTTATAAAAATATTAACAAATGATACCAATAGACTTTGTCTATTTAATTCAAATGATCAAATCTCACTATTCAGCTATTACGATTCGTACTACCGTAAGCCAGACCAAGTCACGGGACGAATTCCACTTTAAATCTCTATTGTTATAATTTCCGTCAATACTAGACATACAGCAAAACAACTCCTAACATTACGTTCCTTGGACTAAAGCCAATCCTAGTTAATAAGCTGAACGACTCAACTAACAGGTGATTTCTATTTTAAAAGTAATTAGAACAGTGTTACACTTAAAACCAATTTTTTAAATAATTAAGGACTTGCCTTGAGCAATGAAATCCGCATAATAGTAAAAAAAATCACCTACTCGTATTATTGAATTTACATGAATAATATTTCTTATTAATTTTATTTTCATAAGGCCATATTTTTATTTTTAAAATTATTCGTTATTATAATCTATAAGTGTAACAAAAAAAACATTGCATATTATACTAAGAATAAACAACTTACTCTGCAAATAGACTGAAAAAACACGATAGGAATGCGCGCGCGTAAATTCAAAATTACGATCACTGTCCCGTAATATGACTTATAAATATCAAAATAGTAGAAAGCTTGCCAAATGCACTTTGCAGCTGTACTCTAAATAATTTAAACACTTTAATAATTCAGCAAAGTAAATGTAATATATAAGATGTGAATATTATTTGTCTGTGCGCCATCCGTTTCTAGAGACGGCTTGCCGGCGACTGAGAAGCTACACAGCCACGCTACGGATCGTTGCAGCTGCGCGGCCGAGTGCGTTGTTACCTTTGACCGATGAAAAAAAAAATAGCCGTCAACGTAACTTAGCGGATGTTCGGAGTTTCAGACCAACCATCATACGAACAAGACCTGGCTGTATGGACTAAAGTCCTTTGCCTTTCCCATTAGGGATAACTAATATCATCATCATCATTAGCGGATGTTCCTCCCGCTCTTACAGATTTAGGCCATAAACACAGTATTAATTAAAGACCTGACATATACAATAATACTGAGGAAGAGCGAAATACTAATAGGATGAATTGAATTCTTGAGTAAAGGAAAAGGAGACCTTTATTACAGGTGACGAGGCATTGCATCTCAGTCCTCAAAGGTGACAACGCATCTATGATTCCTTGTCAAGGATGAATGTAGATGTCATGGGCCGCAGGAATCACTTAACATCAGGTGAACTGTGTGTGAGTTTGTAACTCTCAATGTAATATAAAAAAAAAACAAAAAACGGTAAGGACGTTCAATCTCAGTCCTAAGGAGTAACGACACCTTTGCACTATGATCCTTTATTGTAATATATTATTAATAAGCTCTGTGTCTACGCGCTCGCTTTTAATTCACGGTACGCCGAGTTTGGTCCTCGTTACTAATGAAATTGTTATTCGCAATTTTCAACCGGGTTAGGACCACGCCTTGAAGGAATAACAGCATAGAACTGCTGCGTTTCTTCTAGTGAATGTAGGGATCCGGAAACCCTTACTACTGGTGACGAGACATTCCATCTGAGTGTTAGAGCTGACAGCGCATCAACATTTTGATTCTTTATAGAGGATCAATGGGGATGTCATGGAACGCAGGAATCACGTACCAGCATATGGACTGTTCGTTTGTAACGTTCAATAAAAAAAAATGACTGTTTTATCCTTGCACGAAACGACGACACAGATCTGATGGATTTAAAACGGCAAATTGAATAACATGGAATGCGAATATATTTCTATTAAAAAAAAAAACAGATGATGAATGGTGACAGTACATTAGTACCGCTGTTTGTATCACGCGGACAAAAACAGTCATCCATTTTTATAGATGACATTTTTTATGATATATATTGATTGATTAACTATTTTTCTAAGCATTGTAAAAATATACCACAGTGACAATAATATACCCGCGCATCCGCATAACAGTAAGAAAGAGAGATTACATTTATTCTAAACTACTAAACATTAAAATGTACTAATTCGTACAATTAGATGATAAAAAAAAACTCTAGTTGTGCGAATCGGTTTCAACTCAGCATATAATGGATATAAAAAACCTGCGCTAGTGTTCGGTTTGTATTTACTATCTAACCCCTCCATCCTATGACCATACGCCACTAAATACCGCAGACCCTGAACTGTCAATTGAAAAAATAAAATCATAAATATCACAGAAAACACCCCCCGCCCCAATTTTACAAACAGTTAGGATACCAATAAAACCATAGACAATCCTTTATCTCAATGCTGTTGGGTTTCGTCTATTGAGTAAAATAACTGAGATTACATTCATTCTTAGTCGTCAGTAGTTTTGCCCATCTGCATTTGCATTATGATCCCTTATTGAATATCTTAATTACATTGCGTCTATTTTTCACAATCTGGTTTTAGTTAGCGTATCAGTTCTTACAAATACGTTAACGCCCTAAGTGACTATGGTATAATATAAAATATAATAAAAAATAAATAAATAAAACTTGTCACAAGTCAACCTTACAGTTACGCCGGGGTAGAGTCACGCCCTCACATAATACCAGCGTGAAATAGCAGCATAATGCTGCTGTGTTTCGACTGTTGAGTGTAGGGATCCTGAGACCTTTATTAGTGATGACGAGGCATCTCTGTCTTCAAGGGTGACAACTCATCTGCATTATGATTCCTTGTCAAGGATGAATGTGGATGTCATGGGCCACAAGAATTATTAACCATCAGGTGAACGGTGTGCTCGTCTTGTTACTTTCAATGTGATAAAAAAAGAAAAATCTTAACAACGATTCAACAGTTGAAGCGAGTTGAAGTTAAAAGAATAAGTTTGAAAGAAGATTTTTTTTAAGAAGTTTAGAATGACGGACGGAATATCGAGTTCACCTGATGGTAATTGATAGTTGAGGCCCATGACATCTACATATCATCAACAAAGAGTAAAGTTCCAACCATGACATCATCCCTGACGACTGAGATTGAATACACGTAACTGAATCTCTGAATCCCTCCTCACCGTACGAAACACAGCAAAGTATATAAACACACTGTTATACCGATAACGCATTACATCCATCAAACAAGGATTCTCAATGGTAATTCGTTATTTATGAGTAATGCGTTATCAAATCTGCGGAATGGGAGCTATTATTTATTATTGGAATCGTTTTAGTTGTATTTTAAATGTATTCACCGCATCTGCCACAATTCCTCTCCACACCATAGCTTGACTGGTAGAGAATGCCTTATATTATGCATCACGTCCGCTCTTTACACCCCTTTATGTAAGGTGTGAACGATAATTATTAAATAAAAATAAATTGAGACGGAATTCCTCGTTTTGTTTTTTGTTGAATAGGTGGCAAATGAGCAAGGTGATCTCTCACCTGATGGTAAGTGATTATCGCTACCCGTGAACATCCGCAACACACAGAGAGGAGTAGCAGAAAGCGTTGCCGTTTTTTTTTCGAGCTGATGGCCGCTATTTGCCCGAGGGTTTTTACAGTTTCACCGGGTGAGAGGTGACCGAGTGCTTATCGTACTCAATCGAGACCTCTATACATTGGTAACCAGCACAAGGGCTACCGAGAGAGAGCTTAGGCATGGACCATTATCCTGTTTCGCGAGAGCAACGTTGCCGTCCTTTATGAAAGGTGTAGGCTCTTTTCTTAAAGGTCCCTAAGTTGTATGTGTTCTAAAATACCGTCGGTGACAACTATTTAATACTGGTATTCTGTTAGGGAGTGCTAGTTTTTATATTGATAGAGAACGTCGAAGTTTGAATGGGTCAGCTCGACCATGGAAGTAGCAGCATAACGCTGCTGTGTTTCGCATGATAAGTGTCATCCAATTAAAGGCAAAGAGGCATTCCATCTCAGTCCTCAGGGCTGATAACGTACGTGCATCTTGAATCTTTGTTGAGGATGGATGTGGACTTCATTGGCGGTTATCAGACACCATCAAGTGGTGTCTGATAGCGACAGTGGTAGAGCTACACTGCACTTTGTTTCTAGCTGCAGAATGAATGGTTCAGCTCGATCGGGGTAGGGCCACGCCTTCACAGAATACCAGCGTGGAATAGCAATATAATATGGGTGTTTCGTCTGGCAAGTGTAGGGATCCGACCTTTATTACTGGTGCGAGGCATTCCATCTCAGTCCTCAAGGGTGACAACACATCTGCATTATGAGTCCTTGCCAAGAATGAATGTAGATGTCATGGGTCGCAGGAATCACTTGCCATCAGGCGAACTGTGTTCTCGTTTGTTACTCACACCGTAATAAAAAAAAGTAAACTGTGTGCTCGTTTGTCACCCTATTATTATTACTAAATTACCAGTCAAGCCGTCCCATTTACGCTGTAGCTAACAAGGTAGAGCGTAGCCGTTGTATTAATTGATTAAAAAAAAATGTTTGGAAAAATTATGAATTTTATTATTTTTAAGTCTATCAAAGTTCTTTGTAAGCATCAGGAATATAAAATCTTTTATATAGGTGTTCCAAGGCCAAAGTTATCACCGGGACTCCCTTCTGCGCATGCCTCTAAATGCAATCAGGAGATATATTAATTATGTTATAAGGGCGGTGGCTTCGCAGTTTATCGATTAGCTACGTATGCGAACGATACATTCGTTCGCATACGTAGCGTACACAAGAGCTATACGAAACAAAAACAATGGACTATCATCCTCGGGCACCCTCGAGTCCTTTCCACCATTGATAAAGATCCGCCATACTACCACCAAGTGTTTTTTTTGGACGAACTACACAGATTAGTCAAACTGACTTTACAGCTTCACCAAATTGAGAGGTGGCACGGCTCTTAGGTCGCTTAGCCTGAACCTCTATACCCCCGGTGGGAGGTAACCACAAAGTACGATCCTAAGCCAACCTGTAGAGTTGCATAGGTCGTCATCTAGTGGGGGACCGACCCAAACTGCTATGGTAAATACGAAAAACATAATAATTATTCAAAATAAAATATGACTAGATAATTTAACAAATCATTTAAAAGGGGTTCAATAGTCAAAACGTGTTTCGTATAATATTGTTGGTGGCCAAAGTTGTCACTAGTATGCATTATACCAATGATTCTCAAACTGGGCGTCGCGACTCTTGGGTGGGGTTTTTCAATAAAGGTCATCGCGATCTGTACAATAAATAATAATTGTTTATATTCGATAATTACAGGAAATAAATTTTAACGTAGTATAAAATTTAATATTACCATGTAATTACAACATGAAATAATAAATTTATAGCTTGCTTTGTGTAACTAAACTATTCCCAAGGTCACTATGCTTTTAGTCGAAGCTGTTTCGTGGGTCGCGACATAAAAATGGTTGAGAAACAATGCATACAAATGTAGAGCTACACTGCAGTTTGTTTCTAGTTACAGAATGAAAAGGTCAGCGCGACCAGTGCAGGACCACGCCCTCGCAGAACATCAGCGTAAAATGGCAGGATAATGTTGCTGTGTTTCGTCTGATGAGTGCAGGGATCTGAAGACCTTTATTACTAGTGACGGGGCATGCCATCTCAGTCCTCAAGTAACAACGCACCTGCATTATAATTCCTTGTCAAGGATGAATGGAGATGTTGGGTCGCAAGAATCACTTAACATCAGGTGAACTGTGTGTGAGTTTGTTTACTCTCGTGTAATAAAACAAAAAACGATTAACGAAATCTGTAAATTAGTGCGTACAGGTGAGGGTATGCACAGAATATCGTTCGTGGTCAAAGTGTCTGATGATTATTATTATCACATATTCAATACCCGTCTAGAATATTAAAAAGCTAATTATCACGTTGTTAAAAGACGCAACAGGGGCGTTGCAAACATCGTATATAGTTGTAAATACTTAACGTCCTAACTTTAAACGATTTACGCTGACTTTTAAACAGTTTTAGATCTTATGTACACCTCAAGGCCGGTAAATCAGTAAAGGTCACCCGTTAGTCAAATAAAAAAAATACAAGAAAAGATTCACCGTAGTAGTATAGAAACAGATGTGAATAAAGCTTCTTTCTTCTGCTTTACTATAAATGATATCAATCACGAGGTAACTTGATTGCCGCGGTGATTACTGACTTAAAACAATGTCCATACGGAGCCCGTTATTAACTACTCTTAAATGGAAATGCATATATTAGATTTTCCTCGTTAATTATCAGGACATGGTGGCCCACAAGGTAAATTCTCAGCATCAATTTTAACCTATTCCATATCCCCACCTTGGTTACACTAATGTACTAAAGCTAAACTCACCTTCAACAAAATCCCATCTCTAGAAAAGTCCGCAGCTCGTGCACGTTACGAAATATAACCGATTATTAACTCTGGTAATGAATAATTTTGGTTATTCGATAAATAATTATAAGAAATCCGTTTAGGTATGGTGGAGCGGTCGACTGCGGGCGCTCAACTGGCCCGGGCGGGGCGCTGCGGGGCAGGGGCGTCGAGCGGGGGATGCTCTATTGATCGAAATATCGCGCAGCCTCTGGAGCCCAAGCCTGGCCAAAGCCATTACCAGGAACCTAGAGATGCTTTCACAAGCCTTAATACATCGCTTTTTGAAGTGGTCGGATTCAAACTAATAAATACATTTTTTTTTAATTTTACTTCAACAATAACTTAACCTATATTAAAGGTTAGATGAGACGAAAAAAACACTCATAATATAATTAGTATATAAATAAACTTATTAGATCACAAAGTTCAAGCTCATCATCAGCTCATAATTGGGCCAAGGTAGAACATAATAGCTGCAGGTGGCATAGATAGATCCCTCACAGATTGTCACGGATGTCCATCTTAAAAATGTATCAGGCGATAAATACTAACAGAGTTTGCCACAACGGAACTAGATCCTATCTCCAACATAAATAGACCGGGTCGACCATGGAAGGAGCGCACTTCCCGGAATACAAATCTGAATAACTAACATAACAAATGGCGACAAGGCATTCCATCTCAGTCCTCAAGGGTGATAACGCATCGTGAATATTTGTTGATGAATGCGAACGTAATCATCAGTCATCACCTACCATCAGGTGAACTGACTGCTCGTTTATCATTCCTAATTTTAATAATATATTTTTGAATTTTCTTTATTTGGATCTTCTTAATCAGTCATCTTATAATTTAATTATCAACGAACAAAACTTTATCCGCCGGTACGATTAAAGACGTAGCACACGATAAAGGTACTACTTCTCTTCGTAACTTCTTCTTGATAACCCAATTGATTTCGTCTTTATATGACGTCATTTATTTAGGACGCGCAATGTACAACACACACGTGAAGTTGTCGCGTATCGCACAATGAAAACGAGATCTCCCCTCGCTTAAACCAAAGGACCTAACCACCTGCATCGATTTAGGATTTTTTTTAACTGTTAGTCCGCCAGGTAACACAGATCGTTATAAATAACTACTATATTATATAAATCTAATAACGATGGACATATTATTGCTTCTATTACATTCAATACATTCTGAAATACTGCAAGTATAAAGTATACGAGATGGGCCTCCATCCATTTCATTTTGTTGTCCGGGGTAGGACCACGCTCTTACAGAATACCAGCTTAATATAGCGGCATGTGCTGCTGTGTTTCGTCTGTTGAGTGCGGAGATCCGGAGACCGATGTTACTGGTGACGAGGTAATCCATCTTAAGCCTCAATGACGACAACAACAACAATGACTCCTCTGAGTACCTTCTTGTTTATCACTCTCGATGTAATAAAAGAGACAAAACTGGCTTCATACATATATAGAACAAAGTGTTTTTTTATGTATTATATATTTTCTCTTTTATAGTCTAGCAGATCTCTGCCTAATCTACCTAAGTTATTTGAAGGCACTGTTAACAGTGTTATCGGATCAAGTGATCACCTATATTGCTT
The DNA here is from genome assembly GCA_029286865.1 of Teinopalpus imperialis. Classification (NCBI taxonomy): domain Eukaryota; kingdom Metazoa; phylum Arthropoda; class Insecta; order Lepidoptera; family Papilionidae; genus Teinopalpus; species Teinopalpus imperialis. The sequence goes on from JAGSMU010000017.1 coordinate 256,640, forward strand.
AATAGGTACAGATATTGATCAATAAAGTCACGATAGCTATTATTTATTATTATTCTGGCTTTAAAATGAATGGGTCGGCTTAACTGGGGAAGGACCAACCACGTTCTCACAGAATACCATCGTGAAATAGTAGCGAATGGCTACTGAGTTTCGCTGTGTGTAGGAATCAGAGAAACCAATTACATGGAACGAGAAATTCCAGGCGACTCCTCAAGGGTTATAACGCATCTGCATCTATAATCTTTGTTGAAGATGGGTGTAGATGTCTTTGGCCACTGTCATCACTCACCATCAGATGAATTGTGTGCTCGATTGTGACCTTTAGTATTATATATAATAAGGTTGTTCAGGCTATGGCTAAAACCGTCCTAAACTCTTAAACCCCCCTCTTTACCAACTGCAAAATTTTATGATCATTCAAGTATTCATATATTTTTCAAAAACGACCTCACGTTAGGGACCTTAGTTATGTAATAAAGAAAGACTTTTCTCTCAGTAAATAAGAAAAGTCTAATTTTCTACGAACGCCGGGCTAAGATTTTAATGCGTCGTAGCCTAGCGTTCATGAGTTGTTGAAAACTATGTATGTAATAAATACTACGTACAAGGAATGTACATGATAATTTTCAAATATAGACATTGTTATTTGAAAATATAAATATTATTTTACAAATTGTTACGTCGTGTTGATTAATAATAAGTATACCATGGACACCGTTTTAGTATGAGACACAGTACTTTTTTGAAGCTCTCTTTCTGCTCGGGTTTCGAATAACAATGAGACTTCTTGTTTTACATATTACATTTTGTTCAAAAGGTTATAAACGCACATTTCACCTGATGGGAAGTACAGTCTGCAGCCCATAAAACACAACTTACACCCTCAACTAAGACTTGAGATACACATGCTTGGTCACGCTGATATTAGGTGTGGGTGGTTTTCAGTTCGATGCTGTGGTCAAAAAGAAACTTACATCATGACTGTACAACTGTCAAATATTATTTATAGTTATATGCGTAATCATCCGTAATTAAACCTTTGCAAAGCCAATTAATTGTGGTCGCATCGGGTTCGAAGCGAAGTATGCACACCCTCTAGGTGCGGAGTGCTCTCACGCGGAGCTGAGATCAATTACTGTTCCACTCAAAGCTCGTGTCGTGGTAATTACAGCCCCGAGGGTCAATTATTGCTTGCGATCGACTACCCCATGGCTCGACGATCAGACTACCTTATTAATGAGTTGGTATAATCCAGCTGTTTGAGTTCTAATCAAAAGTAATGCAAGTTTTAAAGGTGACAAACGAGCACACAGTTCAACGGTTCATACGGTTAAATATGCACATTTATTATCCTAGAGGACTGAGATATATATAATGGAAAGATCAAAAAACGAGACCGTTTCCTGAGATTGGGTCTTCACTCACCAGAAAAACACAGCAGCGTTATGCAGTTATTTCATCATATTCTGTGAAGACATAATCCTTCCACGGCCTGCAGCTTGGTTGTACCAATGTTTTTTTTTTTGTTACTTTTAATATAATTGTAGTTACTTGCTATTGGAAGTAAGTGATTAGATATTTTGGTGAAATCGGAGATCACCCGATGATAACTAAATAAAGTGGCCTGTACATTATTCTAGCAGTTCCGTTAGATATTAACATTGCGATTAACCACTCAAACTAACCTTAAATGCTTGTGCTAGGAGATGGTCCATGACAAAAGTCTAATTGCGGTTTCGAATCTTATGCTTTGTAGACCGCACCCTAAACCATTAGGCTATTAACGCTTCGTAATACAATATTAAACAAATTTTATCATCATTAATGACTTATCAATATTAATCCGCTAGTCATAATTCTCTACTGCCCATGAGCCTTCCCAATAGATCACTACAAAGCATGAATCCATCGACATCCGGCGCATCGATACAAAATATAATATTGTTACGTAGACGGGTGAAAGAAGTAGTTAAAGAAACAGTGTTCTCTATTTTCCGTTTCTTACAGGCGTTTTCAGGCCGTTCCAGAGGAAAGCTAAGAAGAAACTCTAGAAAGAAAGATAACAATTAAACAAAAATTCTAACACCGTTTTCAGCAGGCTGAAACATGTTTTAAGCCCGTTTCAGGACTCGAATAATTACTTGGATTTCCATTTTCATGCTGTTTCAGGCCTAGGTTATACCCCGTCTGTCTCCCGAACATTCCAGAAGGTGTGTGATAAGGACAGCCTATACGTGTGAAAGGGAGAGACGACTATAATCGATCACAACTCTAGAACCATCCAGAAAAGATGTATGCAGGATGGCTATATGCGTAAAAGAGAGAGGCGATAGGTATATTCTAGATTAGGTGTAAGTAGAATAGCTATATCAGTGAAAGAGAGAGACGAGTATATTCGAATTAATATAAAAAAAAAAGTTATTGAAATTAATTGCTAGTTATCACGAATCGATCCTAACTCAGGATATGCAGGCTACAAACAATCAACGCTGGTCTTCCGTTGGGGCCGTTTGATGACGTCACCATACAACTTCACCACAAAATTGAACATACGAGTATCTAACTCACAATTTTTGTTTTTTTTTATTAATGTTCCAACTTACGTACAATTAATAGTAATACAAACAGTAGGTGTAGACGCTGCCTGATTACATATACACACATTCAATTCGTATGAAGTTATATGAGAAAAAAAAAGTTAAAAAGAATCTCGTATAGTCCACGGGTTTCTTTCCCTTTCGCCCTAACACTCAACCATTACGTCTCCCCTTGCGAGGGATTCCCGTCTGGTTGGTCTATATACAATATGTATTATAAACTACTCAAAACAAAATAGGGCCCACCATGTATTATAAATGAATTTTACAGATTCTTTTTCTTTTTTCATTTTTTATGATTAGGAATGAATAAATTAAGGTTTTTGAAAGTGTGTGAATTTTATGGAATTTAGTCAAAATTTACAGTTTTTAAGAAAGTTTACAGAAATTATTGATTTCAGTAAAGTTTGATTTTGATTTTTATTATTGACTAAATCAATGAGTTTGATGGTGCTTAATAGCGAGGTCCTCCTCTGTTCCGTATGCACTCTCTGAATCTATCTGGCACACTTTCAATCAAGTGGGTGATGTTTTCCTCAGGTATTCGCTCCCAACACAATTTTAGGGCGTTTATGAGCTCTTGTCGATTATTCACATTTCTGAAATTTGATTTGAGGCTTCTTTTCAATTGGTCCCATAAATGGTCAATGGGGTTAAGATCGGGACTCATGGCCAGCCACGGTAAAACCGTAATATTGGCTTCAGAGAGAGCTCCCTGGGTTGTTCGCGCTGTATGTGGGCGAGCATTGTCTTGCATAAAGACGAAGTTTTCACCCACTCTTTGTGAAAATGGGATGAATTGGGGCCTAATTATTCGATCGACATACCGGAAGGCAGTTATGGACCCTTCTTCCAGGATTACCAGCTCAGTTTTACCGAGCAAGCTTATTCCAGCCCACGCCATAACATTTGGACCTCCAAAACGATCCGTTTCATGTATGCAAAGTTCTGAAAAACGTTCTCCTTCTCTTCTCCATCGCTGAAAAACTTCACTTTACTTTCGACCGTAAAGAGTACATTTCTCCAGTTGTCCATTGTCCACTCCGCATGCTCGCGAGCAAACCCCTAACGTGCTGCATGATGCGCTCTTGTCAATTATAACACGAGATCTGGAACGTTGTCCGTCTTCATGGAGCCGATTTCGAATGGTTTGATCACTAATTGGTGGGCCATTCGATTGCCGCAGTCGATTTTGTAAGACGCGGGCGGGAATCGTACGCTCTCGACGTGCAGTCAATCTGATATACCGGTCTTCCTGGACGGTTGTAGCTCGCTCTCTTCCTGATCCAGATCTCCTCGCGACACTACCTCTCTCTAAAAAGCGTTCCCACGTGTTTCGAATAGCTCGTCGCGACACATCAAGACGTCTTGCCACTGATCTCTGAGATTCTCCCTCCTGAAGCATAAACACTGCTCTTGTTGCTGTTTCTACATCTATACGACGCTGAGAACCAGGCATAATGATCGCGAGTAACACCGAAATCAAGTGAAAATGAAAAAAGTAGACGTGCGACTGTAACATTCATGAATGACATGAATTTGAGTAATAAACGTTTTTTGGTGTACTTCACTTTTTTTGTCTACTCACCATTGAATTCCTGACTTGAAACATTTATAACGTTAGATAAACATGTCAACAATATTCGAAATGTTTAACTTCACTATTTACTACCCAATAATTTTTTTTAGATGAAATTCGAGATTAACTTAGAGTGGGCGCTATTTTGTTTTGAGTAGTTTATTATATTGTACATATATTTGTTTTATCATATGTTTATATCAATTTATTTATTTCCTGTAATAATAATAATAATATTAGCTATGTTCGTGTTATTCTTTTGTGTTTCCTCACACTTTTGGTGTTCACAAATACATTTGTTTTTAATTTGCTTCTAAATCTATTACTATGTATGTATTTTAATTATATACGATTCGGTAGTTCGGTTTAACTTAAAAAAAACTAAACTAACTTAACACGTTATTATATTATATATGAACAGATAGAATATAATGAATAGATATATTCATAATATGATATCTTACATTGAAATATTAGTGTGATCCTTTGTCACACATAATATTTCGAAATCGGGCAGAACTAAACTTTTGCAGGCATGATATTTAATAAATTATCTACAAAGTTTGTTATTCGACTCCGTTTATGTACGTAAATAAATTGCAAAAAAAATTACCACAAGGCGCTACAAAATTAATATCTCACCAAAGGACTCGATACAAGGTTCTTTTCCGGCTGAAAGTTGTATCATAATAAACCATAATTTGAGCTTTAATGGAAAAAAAGTTTTCGCTAGGGTGGACTCGCGTTTAGCGATACTAGATACTTTTTACATTATTTTTGTTTTATATTTATATAAATATATATTATTTTCAATTAAATGAATTACAGGATTTATTTGTTGTTGGGTTTAGGAGTACACCAATTTATACTTTTTTTACTCACTGTCTTACTCACTCACATGAATAACTATACGCACTGTCCAACCAACGAGGTGCGTGGCAATACCGCGTTCGCTCGATTCACATTTTGTGAGTCAGGTATAGCAATGGTAGAGTCACTCTGCAGTTTATTTCTAACTGCGGCATCAACGGATCAGCTCATCTGGGGAAGGGCCACGCCCTTACAGAAAAACAAAGTAAAGTAGCAACTTGTAGGAGTAAATTACAGGTAACCAGGCATTCCATTTTAGTCCTGAGGGGTGAACTTTATACTAATTTGTCACCCTAAAAACAATAAATAAGGTCCCAATCCCTTATATGCTTTAAGAACATCCCTTGAACAGGAACTTGCTATCATTAAAAAGAATATTAGATGTATTGCAAAGTAGAAAGAATTGGTTATTAAAGCTACGCTAGACTAAATACTACATAACATAAAACAAAGCCCCGGCCTTTACTTATCTCTCTCATATATTGTTCATCTTCCATAAACTGAGGCTCAAAAAAGGTTTTTTAGAATTATTATGACATTTGTTAAGAAAAACAAACGACTGCTTGAGGATAGAATAATATCGAATTACTTTTTTGGGGATAAAAGCTAAACTTCACCCAAATATTCATTTCACAAGTGTTTCTTGTGTCTGTGCTTTCTTACGATTATATTAATTAAAGTAACGACTTTATATTGCGTGACTTTAAGCTACGGAGGAAGCAATAGAGAACTAACCATTTCCCAAATTTTGTCTTTTTGTTACATAGTTATGTTTAATTTTTTCCGTCATCACGATAAAGTTTCTAAAATTCCTAATTGTCTGGTCACACGACAGTCGCGTGGAGGCAGTAGAAATGAGGCCGCCCGCTCTGTGACAACTTTGACGAGCGGCAGAGAATGTGGTGTGGTCCAAACGAAAGTCAAAAGCGTTTTAATTTTATTACGGGACTAATAGTGTATATAATGGGACCATTCCTGATCGTTTGTTAGTCTAGAAAATTTGTGTTGTAATTCCTAAAGACTAAGAAGAAATGCCTTGATAACAATAATACGGTCACTTGGTTCTTTCGCTAACCATTCAAAAAACAGTAACAATTTTTGACATACATATATTGTTCCTCGGCTGGGGTCGAGCCCGGAATACAAGAATCAGTTACTCTACCACTCTGAAATAGAACAGACCAATACTTGCCAGCAGTTCCATTCTACCTGTATCGAAGGTCTGTTCATAGATGCACTTATTAAATACTTTATACTAAAAATATAAATTTTATTTTTACTATATTTTATTATATATAACTGCTGATTTACTACGCTGTTCAACGATGAAACGAAAATATAGTGAACCTGCATTTCTAAGAAGTAATAGAAAAAAATATTTCAATTACCTCGCCAATTTGTTTCAAATGGACCAATATTGTTTTGATGTTAACATCAAAAACTGCTGCCAGCTCGGCTGTAGATTGAGTATCATCAGCTTCCACAATCGCCTTTCTTTTCAATTTCTTTATTGTTGACCAAAGTGTCCGGACGACCACGAGGTTCATTTTTCACCGGGCAAACCAATAACCGGTTGTGCGTTCGTTTGTAAAGTTCTCTTGATGTTACGTTTGTGCCACGACGGAACTTAATTATAATAAATATAATTGCACAAGTACCCATTATGGCGAAAAATGTTCAAACGCAATGAAAATACAAAGCTAATCAATAAACAAAAGACTGACTTTGTAAAAAGAATGTCATGTTTTAAAACAAAATTAATTTTAATTTAGAATTCACAGGCAATCAAAACTTTTTTTTGGTTTGAAATGGCCGGCTAAATAACGGCAATTTCTTAGGTAAAGACCTAATACTTTACTTTTGCACTTTAATATAAGCTTCATTTAATTTATTATTTAATTACAAAGATAAATCGCTAACTTCTCATGTCAGAAGCGGCAGCTAAAAACCACATCGCGTCCTACTTGCGAGACCACACATAGCGGACTATCCGCTCCCGTCACTAATGTGTGCGCACCCCACTTCACTTGCTTGTCACTCACACGGTGCTATATTAACGTACTATTTAAGTGTGTTTTAATTTGGTTTCCATTCAATATTTTGAGTAACATTATGGGATATAGATTTCTAACTCCACCTGGTTGGTTAATCAAATAAATAAAATACTATAAGAAAAACAACTCATATGTAAATAATATTTTCACCTCAGTGTGATGTTCAATGCATGAGTTCTTTGTGAAGACCTCTGTAGCAGATTAGCTTCCTTTTTATGACTTTAGAATTTGACAAATTAGCACACAATTCACGTGATGGTTTCCTAAATGACGACCCATGACGCCCACATTAATACAAGATAATTTAATAATGATAATTAAATCATACTTAACCCATGTTGATTTATTAAAAATCTCTTACTTATCGTAATTTTTACAATGTCACCGATTGGGAAAGTCTACCATAAGAACCGGCTGGAAACTATGATACTTGTGACTCTTAAAAAAGATAGAAAAAAAAGAGCTAAAAAAATATCGTGAGGAAAACTGCATGTCTCAGATAGAGAAACAAAAATTTTGGAGTTCGCGGACTCGACCACGTGCCTTCGAAATATTTGTTTTTTTTGTCTGTCGCATTGGATCCGAGTGGTTATAGCCTAACACCCTCTCTTGAGAGGAAAGATGTTAGAGTATGACCAGCAGTGGGATTTTCATATATAGAATGTTACCTAACTTTAGTTTTGTTGTTACATAAATAACAACAATAAAATAGTCTCAGCGTAATGATGATGTAATGTCACCCTGTGAGAACTAAAATGCAATGCCTCGCCACCAGTAACAAAGGTCTCCGGATCCCTACACTCACCAGACGAAAGTCTATGCTATTATTTTCCACTTGTGTTCTCTCTAAGCGTGGTCCTCATTTTGGAGAACAAATATTGTAATCCCAAGCATCGACATATCGAGTCACGTTCAGAATTGCGGTCATTTGGAAAGCAATGCCAAATTGCTACGAATATGCCGTGGATGTTTATTAGAACGTGAACGGTACTTCGAGTCGGCAACACCTGTAATTTTACGAGACACTGTTCTCACCTCCGAGCTAGATTACCGCAACAACAACTTCTCCAACTTGACAACGCAGAACGACACGAATTGTCGGAGATCCTAGGGCTATCTAGTCTTTTGACGACAGCGTAGCGAAGTGCGTTCAGCTGTCAGCTTAGGAACAATATTTGACATCACAGATTATTGGTTAGGGTCTAGTTGTCTAATTGCACATTTGAAAGAGATCGAAAGTGGTATCTCGATTAAAAAAACAAAACATATATTCCGGTAGAACAAAATATTGCCTTTCAAACAATCTTAAAAATTATGCCAAAAACATTTATTGACATGCGGATTATAAAATTAAAACAAAAAGAACTTAGTCACCAACCTAATGGATCCTAATAGATCTATCATCCCGTCCCACAATCCAAGATATTGGCTGTAGTTGAAAAGGAGAATACAAAAATACGATGCGCCTACAGAAGGTTTCACAAGCACATTTCTAAAGCACGGGAACGCGTTATTGCTAAGCGCTCCTACCACGCGTTACCCGCTGTGAATTTAAAATGCCGCGCACTGTATCGCCCCGCGACATTTATTTTTATTTTATATTAATACATCAAGATGTTAATATATCTCGGATAGACAACGTTCGGGAAACTGCGGTATATCTTCTCGTCGAATATACCTCAATGCTTTAAGGTCATAAAGCCATCCGTCAATGCGTTCGTCAGTGATGACCACAATGCTTAGAGACAAATTCCATTAGTCAGTGACCTGAATGACCTGCGAGACTTTGAGACGTGACGTTCACTGTATGCCGTATGAGGAAGCTCAAGTCCAACCAACAAGAACCAGCTATGGAGAGGGCCATGCTCAATGTTTTGGCGTGATCGAATAAACTACGTGGATATTCACAGATTTTATTTTTCATTACATTGAGAGTAACAAACGAGCACATAGTTCACCTGATCGTAAGTGATTCCTGTGGCCTAAAAAAATGAATTAAAAAAATAAAATAAAAATTAATCTTATCTATATTATCTACACCAGAGGTTTCCAGCCTTTTTGCTATACCTAACCTCTTTACTCTCAGGTGACCTGTCACTGTCTCAGGTGTCATTTGTCACCACTAATATTATAAAATAAAAAAGTTTAGACAACAGTGGTTCCAAAAACTTATATTAGAGCAATTGGTACTCATGGATTACCATCCTGCAACTCCTTTCCCCGTCTAAGTAATTGACTCTCCAACTACCAGATAAACTATTTGTTTATAAAAAAATATACAAACACACAAACAGACCGGAATCATATTGTTACGACGGTAAAGAGCGTATGAAATTGGCTGCCTTAATATTACACCTGGCAGTCAGTGAACAATGACGCTCCAAGACGCTGAATAGAGAGATGAAAGGGTGCGAAAAACAGGATGCTGCGCACACATCCTGTGAGGAAATGGCTTCTTTATATTGAGGAGATAAATTATTGAGGAGCTGCTGTAATACGAAGGGAATATTTTCAGAAAGTACTGTTCATATACATATGTAGCACAGACGATGGACCAAAAAAAAAGCAATTTACTTATTATTTATTGTAAAAAGTAAAGTAAAGTAACATCCTGTATATTAGTAAATCCCACTGTTGGGCATAGGCCCTATAGACCATGCGGCTGCACTTCGGATTGGCGGACTTCACTTGTCTTTGAAATATATTATATCTCTTCACATAGACAAATATATATATATATATATATATATATATATATATATATATATATATATATATACATATTTATTTATATTAACGTTATTGAGGCCTCAACGGTCTAGTGCTTTAGGGTGCGGTCTGCGAAACTTAAGGTCTTAGGTTACATTCCACCATTCAACCTTTGTCGTAAGTTGCAGCACCATTGCTAGATTTTTTGTTTAAATCCGTGCTATTTAACGCTGTTGCCAAACTTGCGAGAGGATTAGCTATCGTCAGCTCATCGCCCAGGATATGCCATAAATCTTCCTTCCCTCACTCTCTTTTTATACCACATAATCTTAAGCTTTTTTTTATTTATTTCTAAAAAACTTAACTTTTTTAGAATGGTATTTTTATTGCGTTTCCTTAAAATTGATTACTAATTTTTATAATTATAAGAAAATCGTAAATATTGTTTTTTCCGTTTGTCCGTGGTGTACAAAAAATAATAATAATAATAATTGTAATACTTGAATCATATAATAATTGAATTCATAATAAAAAAAAACAGGCACCCTCAGCAGATCCAGGTCTCAGTAATGTAGTGAGATAAACCTTAGCTAAAATATAATGTTTGTTACATTTAAATCGGTTAAGAAATAAAAAATATATATGTCAATTTTAAATTATATCTTGGTAGCATCATATTTATTAGTCGCAGCAAAAAATAAAAAAATATTCTAATCGAAATGACCACCATTGGCTTTTATACAGGCCTTTAATCTGTTTTCCACGAATCTATGGATTTACGCACTGTTTCTAAACGAAATTTCGCCACTGCTTGCTTCAAAGATTTTTTAAGAGACTCAATGTCGCCGTGTCGTTTAGAGCAGACCATGTCCTCTAAAAAGTTGGCTGAGGTCTGGGCTAAATAAGGGCCAGTATTCAGCTCTTATAAAGTCTGGAACGTTGGTTTCAAGCCAGGCTTGGGTAGTTCGTGCCTTGAGACCAGGTGCAGAGTCCTGCTAGAAAGCCCACGGTATATTTTTAAAAGTGTATTGCTGAGAGGTTTCACAGCGAGTTTTGTGACTTTTTAACAAGACACGCCCCACCAAATCATCACGGACACGGGATGATGACCATGTTGTACCTATCCGACAACTTAAGCAGCTTCTTTAGAACTTTAAGCGTACACTTTATCATTTTGCTTATTGAAGTGTTCTTCAATCGTGAAAATTTTTTCATCGGTAAAGAGGATATTTCTATGCCTTTCACCTGCGTATCGCGACAGAAGGCGTTTCGATCGATCCACTATCTTTAATTGTAAAGATTGATTTAGGGCATGCTTATCGTCGATATACAGGATATCGACGATAAGCACCGAGCTTCAGGTCTTGTTTTATAATACATGACAGAGTCCTAGCGGGAATCTTCATTTCCCGCGATTAGATCTTTTGCTTTCTATTGGGTTTCGACGAATTCTGGCTTTAACAGCATTAACAGCCTTTGTAGTTCTAACAGCTCGCGGCCACCCCGATATTTTCTGGTCTTCGACAGAGGAAGTGTTGTTGTATCTGTTGATAGTACGATATACGAACATACGGCTGATACCAAGCTTTTGAAGCGTCTGGAATATGACTGACGGCTCCATACCCACTTTGTGCAAGGCGATCACTGCAATCCTATTTTCCATATTGTAATTTGATAATGAACACGAAAAAATATGTGAAATGGCGCAAAATCGAAAGAAGTGTATAAAATAATATACGTGTTCCAAATTCAAAATAATTAAAAAGTTGAAAAAAAGAAAAGTATTTATGGCCAGACTAGTTATATTATTTATTAATTATTAACAAATTCCACAGTTTGTGTGTGTTAGTGTGCATGCGTAGTAGTGCGGACACATCTAGTTACAAAATAATTTAAAAGACATCACTCACAAAATCAATGTTCATCGCAGCGCAAAAAGTACCATTAACCCTGTTATTTGGTTCGCATCAAGATGCTGGAAGCGGCCCTGCTCATCTACATTTAATCAAGAAAAGTCCCATTCAACGTTTGCTCCCAATATATTCTCATTAAGAATTAAATCGATTCGCTTAACACGAGAAAATTATAAAAATCATAATAATATTAATACATAAATTGAGTACATAAGCAATTAAGTTATTTTCAATTTACCCACACAATTATATTCAGGGGTAGATGGGAGGGCGTAATAAAAATAAAGATATAGCCATTTTCAAAGAAATCACTAGACGTGGCTTATATATTTTATTTAAATTATTAACTCTGTAATATTATTTACAACATGTTTTTTATTATATAATCTTAGGGATGATAATAAAGCTCACAGTTCGCCTGATGGTAAGTCATGACCACGACCAAGATCTACATATACTCTAAACGAAGTTTCAAGAAGCATGTGTCAAATCTCCGAATCCCTTCACCCAACGAAACACAGCAGCTATTTCACGCTGGCGTTCTGTAAACGTGAGGTCCTTCCCTGCTACTTCGAACCGTTTCTGTCGTGGCTTAAACAGCTGCTTAGAACTGTTACATTATTTACATAATGTAATAATTTATTATTGTTCAATTGAACTACATTCCTTACATATTGTTACTACATTAACCATTGTTACCAATGGTAAAAATTAAAGTAACCAAGATATTCTATTTCACAACTGCTAACTCAGTAGCGACCACTAAACAATACGATAGTTAATTACAAGCAGTAATTGCCCCTACAAGGCTGCAATTACCACGACTACGGGAACCTTAGTGAAACGGTAATTGATCTCGGCTTCCCTCTCAGAAGCTTTACTGCGTTCGAAACTCCACGAGAGCGCAATTAACTGGTTGTACGAAGTTTCAACGATTGAAGTTATATTTATTAGGTACAAAATTAATTTACGTAGTAGATTCCATATCTATTATAAATGTAAATCGCATAAATTTTCAAATCATTGATATACCGCAACAACGTGCACGTTTTGCGGATAAGGTAACGAAAAATTCTTCATGAAAATCGAATGCAAACTAAAACAGTAACTATGTAGATTGCTCTCAAGTTTTTAAACTCAACACACAATATTTTAAATTATTAATATTTAACCTTACTATTTTCGACGTTTTTAAAGCTAAACATATATCATGGAAATTTATTTCGTTGTCGTGTTTATGGAAAGAAACCAAAACCTAAGGTTATGTGTTGCAGAAATCGTTTATATAAAAAAAGCTTAAAATAAATTGTTATACCAAATTTTTAACTCGTCTTAGCGCTGTCAATTTAGTAATCCCAAAATATATGAGAAAAAAAACAAACAGTGTCTAAAATTTTTTGAGAGAACATTTTACTGGCTGTACAATGTTTCAACCATCGAAGTAATATGTATTACGTACAACAGAAAGGTAAATTTGCATTCTGTATCGATGATAAATATAGGCATCGTGTGCCCCAGAGATCACTTATAATAATATATAATATATAAATCAATCTCAAAATAAGAATATACGAGTCAGTTATTCATAAAATACTGGTGAATTTTTAAGTGGCCATACCAAATTTTCTAACAACTTAAATTAGTACCTAAACAGTTATATTGGCAAGACTATATGTCATGTTAAAAACTAACAATTGATTTTCAACATGACATATATGAAAAAAACAATTTAGAAATTAACTGATGATATTTCAACCATCGAAGTAACATGTATTACGCACAACAGGAATGCTCATTCTGTATCGATGAAAAAAGTAGGGGTCGTGTGCCGCAGGAATCACTGCTAAGTGTGCTAATATGTCACCCCATACTTACCAAAAATAATGGTTGAAGATTTGCCTCTCCTTAGCACGCATTCGCAAACTCTATATATAGAACATTTGTTGTTATGTACAAAAAAATTCCGAAACCAAAAATGTTTGCAAAAATTGAAATAAATAATTCTTTTTTTATAAGCCTATACTCCGTTATCTATCCAAGCTCTTACGGAATAAAATAACGTTACTTTGTTACATATAGCGAGTGTAGGGATGTAGGGATCCACGGAACCGACTACAGGTAACTAGGCGTTTCGTTTTAGTAGTCGGGTGAGACAACGCCACAACCGGTGACAACACATGTGCATCAAGAAATAGCATTTAAAAGTGCAGCATAACGCTGCTTTGTTTTGTCTGGTGAGTGAGGGATCTAGAAACTCTTACTACATTCCAACCGAGTCCTCAATGGTGACTTCATTTACATTATAATTCTTCATAGAGGATTAATGTGAATGTCCTGGGCCTCAGGAATCACCTACCATCACGTAAACAGTGTGCTCATTTTGAAACCCTCATTATTATAAAAATAAATATAAAATATTCTATTGACGTCATCTTGTCAACCAGAAAGCATCATCGTCGTGATCCAACTCAGGAATACGTCAACATTAACAATAAACAATCTTATTTATTTATTATTTATAATATACATATACAAGATATGTTTAAAGAGGGACTTAATGCCTTAGGCATTCTCTACCAGTCAACCAATAATAATACAGAGATAAAATGGGGTAGATGTAGCTTTGAAAACTTTGTCGCGATTAAAATACATATAAATTATAATAATTATATTATATAATTATACAACACAACGTAATTATAAAAAAATCATATATAACAAATATAAATACTTATATATATTATATAAACAAATACATAATTATTTATATGTATTTGTTGAGAAATAGCTCCCGTACTTTCACCTTAAACGCGTAACGATTTGTAGCAGCCCTTACTTCGGGAGTGTAAACCTTCCAGAGAAGAACGGATTGAACAAAGATGGAGGAGTGGATAATGTCAGAGTAATGAGATCGGTGGTGCGATATGATAAACGTAATATTACAGACAGTTCAATAGCATTATTGCTTTACTGTTACTCAACTGTTGCATTATTGATTCATTGTACCCAGTTATGCCAAAAAGAACCAACATTTTCTATTTAAATTTCCTTATTTAAATAAGCACTGTCAACTTGTGCGTGGTTGCCACGTTTGCCAAAAGTGTAAGCAACTCACTGATGGTAAGTTATTACCGCCGCCCATGGACATCTCCAACACCATGAGTCACAGATACGCTGCCAGCCTTTACGGCTACGTAAAAATATCACAACAGTACTACACATTATTTAATTACAGACTAATTAATTTAATAATATTGAAGGTATTGATTGTATAGTGCCACAAAATAACTGTTCAAGTGGCAAAAATTAGAACTAAAACCGCCATTTTGAAATGTCGTTTCCTCTGTCAGTTCTGTCTATATATTTTGTTGTGAAAAGTGCAAATAAAAAATCCGAAACTTCGCATATACGCGTCACATTTTTTCTATAATTTTTTATCTAAGAGAAGAGAAATTCATAAAATACAGGTTAATTTATTTAAGCGGTCATACCGATTTTCTAACAGCTATGATGTCACATAAACAGCCAAATTGGCAGCACTATATGTCTTAAATCCTAAAATAATTTACAAAAACACAACTTGACTTTTTCAAGACCAACTTTTTACCGATTTTTAAAACTTTTATTCGGAAAGAGCTCTTGTATGGTTCTTATCAAAAAAAAATTACATGTGTCAACTCTTTGTCTTCTGTCGAATATTTCCTTCGCCCCTCAAAAAAGTATTGATATGACAAAACGTTTAGAGTTTTAAAACTAGTTAAAACGATTCTTTAAAAGTCATTTGCATTGATCTATCCCCTGATCCCATTTCATTGTGATACCCATACATGGAGATTGGAAAAAGACATACAAAAGAGACAGTCTTTTTAATGAACTTGAAATTAAGATGATTACTTAACACACCCAGCACTTTTTTTATTATTATCTATGAGATAGAGCGCTTTAGTTATTTTTATGGGTGCAGCATAAATAATCACCGGGGAAAGACATCCTCACACGAAACCTGTGTGAAATATCAATATACCGCCGCTGTATTTCTCATGGTGAGTGAAGGAATCCGGTGACCCAATAAGGATAACGTGTCATTCCATCCTTGAACTCCGGGCTGACAACGGAATTACATCGTCAAACTTTGTTCTTCACTTCACCTGTCAGGCGATCTATGATTAAAATATTTCAAAAGTTTCTTGATCTTGTTACAACTAATAAAATAAACGATATATCAATTTATTACTACGTTATTTTAAAAAAGTGTTATTTAGTTGAAAAGACAGGTCATTCGCAGGATAATTTTAGAATACAAAACAGTAAAGGGCATTGCACTTATAAGCCCACTTGAAAGGTAAAAAACAAAACTAAATACACATTAGGCCAAGGCACCTTACGGATAAGGCGTAAAAACCAAATGTCTTGCAAAACGATGAATTCTTAAAATGTTGTTGCAATACAGGTCGCCTTGAGCTCGTCCGGGGAAATTAAATAAGAATTATGACTAACTTAAGTTACGTATTAATTCATTATGGTTTTAAAATAACGTTAAATTGAATATAATGTATTTTAATAAATCGGGTAACATTGTAAATTTTAAAGGGTTAGACTAACTGGCTACTGCGTCGTGGGTCTTAGGTTCGATTCCATTCGAAAAAATTATATTTTTACATCTAATTTAATAGATCTCATTGCATATGCATGACTTCGGTATATGTATGAATTATATAGGAAAGAGGACGACGGGTGAGTGCATCTGTATTTGAGCAAATGCTTACGGCTTTAAATTTTCTGCGCAGTTGATGTCATCTGGCAATGACCAGAAGACATCGCCGTGGACAACATCCAACAGAAATTTTATATCATGTGAAATCTAATTACCGTGCATGAAGTATATACCATCTTTGATCACAAGATCCATTTATTGACACACCTCCAACTCGACTTATTGTAGTGTAGCACGAATGTTGAGCTGCTACAGAAGAACTTAACAGTGGCAGTTTGTGTCCAGCTGCAGCAGCAAGCTACTGCCACTTGCTAATTTCCTAAAATAAAGTCTTTCCTTTTATCCTAATCAGAATATACAGAAGCAACTATATTGTTTTATTTAAATTATTTTAAATTTTGCTTTCGTTTATTGTATTGAGCAAAGTGCAAGTGATTCCTGCGGCCCATGACATCAACATTCATCCTTAACAAGGAATTCTAGAGCAGATGCGTGGTCACTCTTGAGGACTGAGATGGCATGCCTCGTCACCAGTAATAAAGGTCTCCGGATCCCTGCACTCACCAGACGAAACACAGCAGCGTTATCCTGCCATTTTACGCCCTAGTCGCGCTGATAAAGATCGCGCAATAAAGATGCAGCCTACAGATTCATTTGACAGTGGTAAAGGGAGTATCCCCTCGTTACAGAAAGATAGCATCCCCTCTGATAAAAAGCATCATATACATATACATATATAATACCTCTGTGCTTCGTATTGTGTTTTTGTTTATTTATTATTTTTGCACCATAAATACAGTTTCCTATACGTTCAAAACCGCTTTTCTAGGAGTTCACCTAGAAACGGCATCGTCTGGTTAATAATGGAATCTAAAAGACAGAGACCCATCTCCACTAACGCAGAACATGTATGCATCTGCGAAGAATAACATTGAGTCTATGGCCGAGCCATAGAAAAAAAAAATGTGACATTTAAATGACACGAACCCTCCTTCATGTTTGCATTTTAATGCTTATAGATTTGAAATCCAGATAGGTGATAGCAGTAAATTGATTTTTGAAATTCTTAAAAACACTATTTATATATTCTTTTGATAAAATGTACAATAGACATACAGAGTTTTTCTCTCTCAGTCTACCGCGATAGAAATAAAACGTGTGACAGCTTATTTATTATTTCGCCACCGAGTTACCACGGCTTTAACAACTTTAATTGGCGACAACAATCGTAAATGTCGGTAAAGCCCACACAAAGAACAAGTCGACATTTAAGGTTGGCAGCCCATAAAGCGACTTTCTTCTAACCCTTGCATCAGACAATGATCAGCGACAGATCCGCGTTGATGCTCCCCACTGGCTCAGGAAAGTAAAAGCACGGAGTAAAACGTCAAACGTCTCACTGCTCGCCACGAAAGTGAGCGTGTGCGACGCCTCCTTCAAAATTTCCCTCCAAAAACCAATTTGACATTTACACTTTTTTTTTATTTCATTCCAGCATCGTTTCGGTTATTCGTCCGAAAACGGCTGTCCTTCTTTTTTCTCTCGATATTTTTTAAAATTCGTGCGTTGAACTTTGTCAGTGCCGTTCGGTCGTTTCATAAGTGTTACCATGTTATTGTACTCGTAGTGAAAGTGCTATGACGCAAGCGTTACATTAGAACTCAGCTATTATGGCGGATATCATCCGTTTCGGAAGGTGCTTTACCGTTTTAGGTGAGTCGATTTCTTATTTCTTAATTTGTGTTATTGTATATAGATGTGTTTTCTAAAAATATAAAATAAATTAAATTATAAACATTTTTTGTACGTATAACTGGTAAAGGAAAATCGAAAGACATGTCTCATATTGTATGCCATGGTCCACAAGCAATTTTAATTGTATCCCCAGTGCAGTAGCAATGAAATGTAGTTATTCCCTGTTTTAATTTGCTTATCATGTCCTCGGCGGTGAAGTAAAACATCGTGAATAGACCTATGTGTACATATAAAAACCCTAATTTTCTATCGGCATAGATCATTAAAAATTTGATATTTGTACAGGAAAAATTAAATAAAGTAATAAAATAAGTTACCTAATTAGTAAGGATATTTCTAAAATATACGGAATCCTCTTCTCGAGTCTCACTCGCACTTGACTTTTTTTTTCATTTGTTGATACGTATCCGGAGCTAGGACCACCTTAACTAAATCAAACAATTGAAGGAATTCCTAAATACCGAATATACTGAATAAATTATCTTAAAATTTTAATTACAAAATTAAATAAGAAATAAAGTCAATCAAAATTTTAATAAACTTGCCTTAATATATAATTTATATCTTAAAGCGACTTCAAACGTAGATTATTAGATGTGTACCAATTTTTCCAAAATTTCCACGTCGATTTGTGTAATATATTTTTTAAGTAAGGCACGTCTTAATCCCACAAAATCTTAATTAACCTTAATTGAATAATGTTTTACTCATCCATCAAAACGTAAAATAAAATTCCGACTATCATAATAGTCGTAATTTTATTTCGACGATAAGTTTAATTCGACGTTTAAAATGTATTCAATTTATATGTTATTGACCAACTGATCAGTGAAGACATTATTTGTAATGCCCGCTCAGTTTGAACAATGAAAAATCGGTTCGGCCAAAATAAGTAATGAGAATATAATCTCTATTGATTATCACGATGTCTGGCCATTGTTAATAATGCACTAGATTGTTAGGAAACTTATTGATTTAGATAAGATTTCAATATATTTCTAATTATAATTCTTATCTATTTTCTAAATTTCCTTCATTATTAAAAGTTCTCACTATAAAAACTGTGACTTCTATATATTTCTCTTACTGTTACTGTGTCTTGTTCACTTGGTGTTAAAGAATCATCTTTTGTAAGTCAAGTAAACGTATTGTTTATCCTATGTTCAATACTTAAAAAAGTAAAGTAATATAAGCGTATATAATCCCACTGCTGGGCATAGACCTCCTCTCTAGAGAGTAAACCATTGTCTATCACGGGACTCCATTGTGGATTGGCGGACTTAACATGTCTTCGAAATATTTCTAAGACATGCAGGAGCATTTCTCTCGTTTTTTTCCTTCACCGCCGAGCGCGTTTTAAGTCATCATTTAAAATTGTAATTAACAATTTAATTGATACCCATACTGGATATCGAACTCGGTTTGCTCGCGTATCGTGAACTACATACGAGCGCTTAGACAATAAGCTATCAGGGCTCTCACATAAAGGACAATACTTATTAAGTACGGTTAATTTATTATTTTTAATAGTTATTACCGTATTGTCCCCACATATCGGATTGCATATACATATTTTATTGAGATAAAGAATGTAAAAAAAGATGTATATTATAGTGCCGCAAGAATCTGAACAATACAGTGTCAGTGACACAGGACTTTCGTACGTCCTGTTAATAAACCTGTGACTAAGTCCGATGAAACAACTGCGTTACATGTACATTGGACCTCGCTGAGAATCGAATTCAGAAACCACGAATAAGCAACCCGGTTCTCTGACCACCGGTGGGCATGTACCAATACTCTAATAATAATAATCTTTGATTTTGTGTTTCATTGCTGGTTTTTTTTTAGTAAAGTAATGTATTTTTATGAAACTATCGTTACATTTAGCTGTACTAGCATGATGGAGCGTAAATAATGCTAATAAAACTTTTGAAAAATATGATTTTTTTTAATAAGGATCGATTTTTTTTCCGTCTCATCATCAAAGGTGTCATTATTACTATTATGTATATATATATATATATATACCATACAATAAAGCCAACATAATATTTCCTGTATTTCATTTCTATTTTTCATCCAGGACCAAAATAATAAAGTAGGCCCTTAGTCTCTTCAAAAAATAAAAGGATCCATCTGAAAATTTCGTCACATTTTCGTCTTCGTATATTTACAATAGAACGCATAGATTTTTCTTTATATTGCTCGTGTAACAATTGAACACAGTACGTGTGTTGGATGTGATGGCGTTTACTGTGATGATATTTTCACGCTAAGGATTGTCGTCTTCTTTAACAGCTATTGAGATTTTAGTTTCGGCAAATTAATCTGTATGATTCCAACAAACGAAAGAGGTATTGCTTATCCTCTCAGTATATTTTGCAAATTGAAGCTATTTTTCTATAAACTTATAATATTTAATTTAATATTATAAATTAAGATATAATAGATAACTCCAGTATACATATATTATACACAAGTGTGAGGTTTTTTACTAAATGACCTATTGGCGTCAATGCTTACGGCGTACATACCTAACACAAATATATAGCTACAGTTAGGTGTACGAGGATACAGACTTTATACAAACAAATATACAGGAAGCTATGTTACGAAAAATGCTTAAACAAACATTACATTATTTTTCTATTAATGTCATCTATAATATGTCAATATGTTTGGAGAAGTTATTACACAATTGCAAAGCAATAAAAACCAAATAGATGATGATAAAAAAAATTATGGACAGAATGCAGAAAAACTATAATCCACCGACAAGGTTTTCTTTTTTTATGAAATATATTCAAATTTACGATTAAACTTAGCTTCATTGTAAATTTAAGGAGTTTATTACTGTTCGTAATTCAATGTAATCTAAGAGAGGTAAGTAAATGTAAGTTATACTTGAAAAATATATTCCCAGTATTCGTCGAGTATATATATATTCAGCGAGTGTTCTTATAAACGTGTGTAATAATAGGGTGTTTAAAACTTCACACTTCGCGCCCCGTGCGTGGGTCATCAAACCAGTCGCAAAATAATTTTTACACATGTTGTGCTTTAGTGTTATCAATGTGTTTTGGATCGACTTAACAATGGCAGAATATAAAAGACTGTTGCCTTTTTTTTAAATGTAGTTGCAACGGAAATTCCCGGCATTTTATGTGCCGAATAAAAATAAATAATATTGTTATATCAAAAAGTCCATATTAAATTAAAGCAAAGGGAAATTAAGTCTAGCCAGAATTATATTGCTTTTTTAATTTTACATTTACGAGCGTGCACGGGAATTACATAAATTATTTATCCCACTCCACCATGAGACATATAGTCTAGACACAGGGTGATTTCCATAATTCATATACACCTAAATGCATCGCATTTGAATAATGAGTTATCGCGTTCCATTGCATTCAGTAATACTAAATAATATAGATAGTAAAACTATTATCTTTAAATGGAATGGACCGTAACAATATGCCTGCCATGACCACAATTAACAATGAGAATAGATTTTCTATTCTAATTTAAGCACCATCACCTCAATCGGTAATAAAGTTTATCTTTCTCACGACCCGGTTAATCTATTTTTTTTCAAAATATCGAAAAGGAGGTTACAAACAACATTGGATTGGATGCTTTTTAAATACGCAATTTGTTTTAGTTAACTAAGAGCGTAACGTTTACGAGTACAATGGTCTATGTTACAGTTAAACGTGCCGTGTCTGATGGATTCGTAAGTCTTGTTAGTCGTAGTGATGTGCACCTCTGGTCTTTAAAATGTGATCTTTATATTTTTAAAAATATATTAATTTATTGGATTATAATATTTTTTTCTTTGTTTATTTTTAGATTTGTTTTTTTTTCGGGAGGATAAATAGAAATAATAGCGGAGTTATGTTTAGCGTTAATAGTTAATAGCGCTTCTAGCGGGAAAAGGTCAAGAAACTCGACTTTTCGAAGTTGCTTTTTTAAAATAATGAGTGTTTACAAAAACTCTAGGAGTCGTCCGGTATAAAACACAGAGCTTAATCCTTTTTTTAGACAAATATTTGAACACGCCCTGGATTGGCTGGCAGAGAATGCCAAAGGCATTAAGTCTGCTTGTTGTATCCTTTTTAGGTTCATGCAATAAATTTTTAATAAATATAATAAATCATATTTCACTTCCATCACCCCACAGCTCCCGGACAGAGTCTACAGAGATATATTTGAATTTGAGAGTGATATAATATAGTGTATTTTTTAAATATATAATAATTATTTTTGTACGTAACAATCCACTGATGATGACTTCACGATATTTATGATTTTATGATTATAATAAACTCGACTGGTTATTTAAATTTAATTAAAATTTTATTCAAATCACAGAACCCGCGGCTGTGAAACTATTTGAATTTCAATTAACTGGAGTAGTTAGTATTCGAAAGTTACTTCAAAACTAAATGAATAACAAATATATTCATAGTTGTATTCACGGCAAATAATATTAGAATAACCTAGTCTGATTGGGTGTATACACACACAGATAATTATCGCAATAAGATCTCTAATATATATATATATATAATTATATATGCAAGTTTCCTTAAAGTTGGTTTAGTAGTTTAAAAACATCGTGTGTATAAAATATAAAGGTATCTGGAGGATCCTAATTTTATTTTATTACTATTATTACCGCTTGATGTACAGAAAACTGGCTGCTGCGTCGCAGGTCCTGGCTTCGAATCCCAGCCGAGGAACATAATTTGAACATTATAATAGCTACACTGCAGAATGATTGGGTCAGCTCGACCAGGGTACGACCACGCCCTCACTAAAAAATAGCAGCTTAACGCTGCTGTGCTTCGTCTGGTAGAGTGCAGGGATCCGGAGACCTTTATTACTAGTGACGAGGCATTCAAGTGAACTGTGTGCTCGTCTCTTACTCTTAATGCTATAAAAAAACGTTAGTTTTCGTTTCTCGGTGTACTGTGTATGTCCATGTGTTTGCCACTACATCTGAAAGTCCAATCTTATAATACATACATTACATTACAATAGGAAGGAGAAGTGGAGTTGCGCTTGGCACTATAATATATTCTACGCCGTTGATGTCATCTCGTAGTAACTAGAAGATATCGCCATAGTTGTAGTTTGCAGAAGGACATCGTTCTTAGGTTTCTAAGTACTAAGAAGGAATTTTTATATTGATTTACGTTAGATATAGTATATTATAGTGCGATAAGCGTTCGCGAACGACGTTCGGGGACGAATAAAACATGTATACTTTATACATGTTTTATTCGTCCCCGGAAGTTATAGCTTTAGTCGGAACCGTAAAGGTTTCTTTTCCTCACAATATATATATATATAGTTATATATGCAATTTTCCTTTAAGTTGGTTTAGTAGTTTAAAACATCGTGTGTATAAAATATAAAGGTATCTGGAGGATCCTAATTTTATTTTATTACTATTATTACTACTATTATTACCGCTTGATGTAGTGGTTAGAAAACTGGCTGCTGCGTCGCAGGTCCTGGCTTCGAATCCCAGCCGAGGAACATAATTTGAACATTATAATAGCTACACTGCAGAATGATTGGGTCAGCTCGACCAGGGTACGACCACGCCCTCACTAAAAAATAGCAGCTTAACGCTGCTGTGCTTCGTCTGGTAGAGTGCAGGGATCCGGAGACCTTTATTACTAGTGACGAGGCATTCAAGTGAACTGTGTGCTCGTCTCTTACTCTTAATGCTATAAAAAAACGTTAGTTTTCGTTTCTCGGTGTACTGTGTATGTCCATGTGTTTGCCACTACATCTGAAAGTCCAATCTTATAATACATACATTACATTACAATAGGGAAGGAGAAGTGGAGTTGCGCTTGGCACTATAATATATTCTACGCCGTTGATGTCATCTCGTAGTAACTAGAAGATATCGCCATAGTTGTAGTTTGCAGAAGGACATCGTTCTTAGGTTTCTAAGTACTAAGAAGGAATTTTTATATTGATTTACGTTAGATATAGTATATTATAGTGCGATAAGCGTTCGCGAACGACCTTCGGGGACGAATAAAACATGTATACTTTATACATGTTTTATTCGTCCCCAGAGACCTGCTTTAGTCGGAACCGTAAAGGTTTCTTTTCCTCACAATATATATATATATATATATATATATATATATATATATATATATATATAAATATATATAGAATTGGACGCATGAAATATTTACATTGTTTTGACAACTTTCTTGAGCCTGCGGTCTCAGCGGCACATCACTATTACGTGCGGGAGGGGAGGTTAGAGGGGGCAATTTTCTTTCTCAGCAAAACGGAAGCGAGTGAAAGTGACGCCTACTTTTCTTCAAATGCATTTCATTAACAAACAGCATTGCAAAAAAATTAAATGGCCGTCAGTGTGAGAGCGTTACTATTACTTTTGATTTATTTACTTTTAATTTGTAACGCACATAGTTTCTATTTGAATGTAATAAAAAGTATTTAACCATCCTCTTAAGACTGAATTCGTTGAGAAATTTGCTCTATTTTACAAAGAAAAACTACCTTAATTCAATGTGATAATACACGGTGTGTACAACAGTGGTGCAGCTAGTTTGTAGTTGAACGTGAATGGGTCGCCTCGATCGGGGTAGGACCACGCCCTAACAGAATAGCAGCATAACACTGATGTGATCTACAAGGTGAGTGAAGGGATCCCGTGGGAAGAGGAGATCCGATTACAGGTGAAGAGACTTTCCACCCCCGTGCTCAGGGATGACAACCAAAGATCAAAAAGTGAACCTTTAAAGGTGAACTGTGTGCTAGTTTGTCACACTAAATATAATAAAGAATAACACTGCCACACGAAGACATCCATAATTCGTATATTATCTCAAATATTGGACCATTACATATATTTACGAAGTGGTACATCATCAACCCGCACGTTTACGTTACGTTACGTTTGTGTAACACTTAGAAATATGCTCCACATAAGTGCTATTGTGGAGCATATATATTATAATTAATCTCAAATTCCAAAATAAAAAAAAATCACGGTATCGCTCATGACATATTACTCATTGTTTATGCAAATATCACATACTATCAGTAGTTTCAACTCTTAAGAGGGCCGTGTGGGTAGTGGTTAGAGTATCGAACCGCTACGTCACAGTACCTGATTCGATTCTGAGGAATAATATTGTTGGGTTGAATGGTAGAGAATGCCAATGGGCATTAAATTTATTGCCCATTGGCATTCTCTACCATTCAACGGTAAAGATGTTTACAATTGAAGGAAAAAGCAGCTCAACCGGCGTAGGACCGCGCCCTTACAAAATACCAGCGTGAAATAGCAGCATAATGCTCCTGTGTTTCGTGTAGGGTTCCAGAGACCTTTATTACTAGTGACGAGGCATTCAAGTGAACTGTGTGCTCGTCTCTTACTCTTAATGCTATAAAAACGTTAGTTTTCGTTTCTCGGTGTACTGTGTATGTCCATGTGTTTGCCACTACATCTGAAAGTCAATCTTATAATACATACATTACATTACAATAGGAAGGAGAAGTGGAGTTGCGCTTGGCACTATAATATATTCTACGCCGTTGATGTCATCTCGTAGTAACTAGAAGATATCGCCATAGTTGTAGTTTGCAGAAGGACATCGTTCTTAGGTTTCTAAGTACTAAGAAGGAATTTTTATATTGATTTACGTTAGATATAGTATATTATAGTGCGATAAGCGTTCGCGAACGACGTTCGGGGACGAATAAAACATGTATACTTTATACATGTTTTATTCGTCCCCGGAAGTTATAGCTTTAGTCGGAACCGTAAAGGTTTCTTTTCCTCACAATATATATATATATATATATATATATATATATATATATATATATATATATATATATAAATATAAATATATATAGAATTGGACGCATGAAATATTTACATTGTTTTGACAACTTTCTTGAGCCTGCGGTCTCAGCGGCACATCACTATTACGTGCGGGAGGGGAGGTTAGAGGGGGCAATTTTCTTTCTCAGCAAAACGGAAGCGAGTGAAAGTGACGCCTACTTTTCTTCAAATGCATTTCATTAACAAACAGCATTGCAAAAAAATTAAATGGCCGTCAGTGTGAGAGCGTTACTATTACTTTTGATTTATTTACTTTTAATTTGTAACGCACATAGTTTCTATTTGAATGTAATAAAAGTATTTAACCATCCTCTTAAGACTGAATTCGTTGAGAAATTTGCTCTATTTTACAAAGAAAAACTACCTTAATTCAATGTGATAATACACGGTGTGTACAACAGTGGTGCAGCTAGTTTGTAGTTGAACGTGAATGGGTCGCCTCGATCGGGGTAGGACCACGCCCTAACAGAATAGCAGCATAACACTGATGTGATCTACAAGGTGAGTGAAGGGATCCCGTGGGAAGAGGAGATCCGATTACAGGTGAAGAGACTTTCCACCCCCGTGCTCAGGGATGACAACCAAAGATCAAAAAGTGAACCTTTAAAGGTGAACTGTGTGCTAGTTTGTCACACTAAATATAATAAAGAATAACACTGCCACACGAAGACATCCATAATTCGTATATTATCTCAAATATTGGACCATTACATATATTTACGAAGTGGTACATCATCAACCCGCACGTTTACGTTACGTTACGTTTGTGTAACACTTAGAAATATGCTCCACATAAGTGCTATTGTGGAGCATATTTCTATGTGCGTTATAATTAATCTCAAATTCCAAAATAAAAAAAAATCACGGTATCGCTCATGACATATTACTCATTGTTTATGCAAATATCACATACTATCAGTAGTTTCAACTCTTAAGAGGGCCGTGTGGGTAGTGGTTAGAGTATCGAACCGCTACGTCACAGTACCTGATTCGATTCTGAGGAATAATATTGTTGGGTTGAATGGTAGAGAATGCCAATGGGCATTAAATTTATTTTACCGGTTTTTGTATAAGATGTTTACAATTGAAGGAAAAAAAAGCAGCTCAACCGGCGTAGGACCGCGCCCTTACAGAATACCAGCGTGAAATAGCAGCATAATGCTCCTGTGTTTCGTGTAGGGTTCCAGAGACCTTTATTACTTGTGACGAGGCATTCCATCTCAGTCCCCAAGGGTGACAACGCATCTGCATTATGATTCCTTGTTAAGGATGAATGTAGATGTCTTCTGCCGCAGGAATTATTTAACATCGGATGAACTGAGTGTAAGTTTGTAACTCTCAACGTAATAATATATATATATATATATATATAAACGAGGCAAACGGAACAAAATTCCTGTATCATATAACGAGGATATGTTATTTGATTCCAGGTCTTTACGCAAAGCCCAGATGCAACGACTGTGACTTGTGGGGAGAAATCGAATGGAAATTAGATTTGCGGTCGTGAGATTGGATGTTATTGGAACACATAACGCAATGTATGAATTAAGCTTTGATATTATTTTCTCAGAGCAACATAAACGCAGACGAGAATTTATTCTAAATGTCTGCTCTCTTCTAAATCTTTAATATTAGAAGCAATCATCAATAAAAATCAATAGGCTTAAGGTACGGTCTAGGCTAAACTTTGGTCGTAGGTTCAAATCCGCCATTCCATTACCGTCGTGGAACATCTCCTAGCGCAGGCTTAGTTGGAATGGTTAACGGGAAGTTGTCATAGCACTGTTAGTATTATTTTTTCAATTTATATATATATACATATATATTTTTTATTACATCTTTATCAACGTACCGCGACCACGGTCCGGTTAAATTAGTTACATCTTTTAATACAGCATTCATTTATTATTTAATATTTTATTAACAGTCCACGTTTGTTGTATATCTAAAAACTTACTGCATTCCGCGAATACGATATGCTTGGAAAGTTAATTTATTATTTACTTTAATACTTTTGTTTTACATCAATTTAGTTACAAAACAGCAGATTTAAAAAAGCTTTCGAGCGGCGTTGCGCAAATACTGCAGCGTTATGCTGGTATTCTTTAACTGCCGACCCATTCATGCTCTAACTATTACCAAACTACAAACAGCGTAGCTCAACAAGAATTTTATTTAATTATGAATCATATATATAGCCTTTGAATCTCTAAATAGAAAATATCTCGAACATATTTGACATTTGAATTAACTGAACCTGGATCTGTGACATTTAAATGTCATCCACACGAACCTTTACAAATATGAGCTGACATGTTCATAACTCCATTATATATCAGGGGAGTGTTGTGTGTGCTATGAGGATGTAAGTTCACTTATCAAAATCTTATTAGTTTTGGTTTGTTTAATTGTATTAAATTTCAAATTTGTATTTATTTTGTATTTGTATTCTGTCCTAACTCAACTTTAATACTTTTGTTTTACATCAATTTAGTTACAAAACAGCAGATTTAAAAAAGCTTTCGAGCGGCGTTGCGCAAATACTGCAGCGTTATGCTGGTATTCTTTAACTGCCGACCCATTCATGCTCTAACTATTACCAAACTACAAACAGCGTAGCTCAACAAGAATTTTATTTAATTATAAATCATATATATAGCCTTTGAATCTCTAAATAGAAAATATCTCGAACATATTTGACATTTGAATTAACTGAACCTGGATCTGTGACATTTAAATGTCATCCACACGAACCTTTACAAATATGAGCTGACATGTTCATAACTCCATTATATATCAGGGGAGTGTTGTGTGTGCTATGAGGATGTAAGTTCACTTATCATAATCTTATTAGTTTTGGTTTGTTTAATTGTATTAAATTTCAAATTTGTATTTATTTTGTATTTGTATTCTGTCCTAACTCAACTTTAATACTTTTATAATATTGTTTTCTTTAGTTTCTTATTACTTTTTACTTAAGTTGTGAATAACGATGTTGGCTACGTAATCACACTGTGTCTGCTATATTATATTATTGATGAAATATATATTATGTAGCTGTTGGTTATTCAAAAAAATATTGCTCCAGGCCGCCCCTAACTGAGTCAGGGACTGCAAATGCGGAGTTATATTATTAATTAATATAAATATATATATACAGGGAGTCCCAGGACCCAACACACACACTTGCCCCAAGTTTCCTAGAATTAAGACTAATTTGTTAAACTATGAATTTAAAATTTTCAAAATTTGTCGCCTTTGAAAGGTCCTCCCTTAAAAAAAATGTATTAAGGTGCCTTGACAAGGGGCATTAAAAGTTGGCGCATTTAATCAGGAATCTACTAAATACTTGTTAGTTTCATACTAAAAAAAACGAGTAAAAAAATAAAAACCTCAAGTTACCCGATTTTTGCATACCCAATTTAATCAGTTAAAATGTTTTGGATTCACACAAGTTCTTGACTAAGGAAGGAAACGACGATGCAAATGCTTACAGTACTCTAATATATCCTGCGTAGTCTTCTCATCAAATAACCAGAAGATATCTCCGTGGTCGATATCGATCAGTATATCATCATCATCAGGCGATCTGATCGCTCCAATGTCAGCTACAGTTTTATAAAAAAAATATACATATATCTCTACCGGAAGTACGGTTTTATCTATGGTAATTAGAAAAGCAATCACATTGTATGTTATTAGGTTTTTATTTTCTTTGTTACAATTTGTTTTTCACCCGATATACATAACGCATATAGGTAACTTCCCATGCCTACGATTAAAAAGCATCGTAGAGGTACAGATTTATAATACAATTCGTATATACTCTGTGGTATATTCCAATCGCACAAGCTCACGTTTGACATTTGGAAAATTGTATGGAAGTGAATACGATTGCGTTGAATATAAATTGAGTTTATTTTCAAAGTTCACATGTAAATTTCCGATCAAATGTATCTGGATGAAATTTAGTTTTTAATAGCTTACAATGTCTTACAATAGTGTAAATCCATGGTGCAGCTGATTGATGGCTACAACATTAATGGGTTACCTCTACCGGGGTAGGACGACGAGGAATATCGGTGTTAATTACATTACAGCACAACGCTGCTGTATAGTGTACGGGTCCAGGAACCTGATTACAGGAAACGAGGCGTTCGATCTCATTCCTCAGGGATGACAACGCATCTGCATCTTGAATCATTGCCGAGAATGGATGTGGATGGCATGGGCCGCAGGAATCACCATCGAAAGGTGGACGAGCGCTTAGGGCACTCAGCTGAGACCTTTATTAATGGCTAACCAGCACAAGGGTTACCGAGAGGGAGCCTCGTCTTGGACCGTTACCTTGAGCGCGAATGCAACTGACTCGAGGGTGGCCGAGAGGGCCGAACCTCTCTCGGCCTGGTCTGTTACATCCGACGGATTAACAAAATTTTTTGTTATCAACATTTACCACCACTTCGGACTGCGTTTACGCTGGGGAAAGAGTACCTGAATGATGCGTTGCAGGTTCCATGTTAGATTTCCAGTAGAAGAACAATATTTGTTTATCACAAATTGTTGGTTTTCCGATTTGGATGCGTTGTGTGCATGTCACGTGTCCCCTGATACTGCATCTGAACCTTCCTCCGATCTTACGGTATTATAAATGAATCTTCGCTGTTGATGTGGTGATGAAATAACCAGCAGATATCACCGTGGTCTAAATCGACCAGGGCAAGACATCATCATCATTATAGATTCAGCGGGGGTGACGTAAGCTATCGAATAAATCTGATTTCTTGCGAAGACAGGATAAAGAAGCTTATTTCTTAATGAACTTAACCAAATGCGAATCGGTCCTCCCGCTCGCGAGTCTAATTAGATAAAGCTGTAGAGGTCTCTGGACCAACGGCATTACTCATACACAAAAAAAAAGAAAAACGCGCATCAAAGTTTTCTACCACGCCGCAACTACTCTGTGGTACAACTGTCGTCAGGTACGTATACAATTCAGTCCTTCAGAAAGCCTAAGCCTACTCTTTTCTTAAAATCCGGAAACGCACCTTCAACTCCTCTGGTGTTGCGAATGTTCATCGCCGACTTCATTTAGTTTTCATTTATAATCAGGTGAACTGCTTGAAATACTTACTTCTTATATCAAAACAAAAATGAAAAGTACACGTTATATTTAATAAAATCCAATGTCTACCAATCACTATCAGATATTATTTACACGAGGATAAAAGTATTTATAACCTAAAATGTTTAAAATCCCGCTAAAATCTATATTACACAATCGGCTCTCACAAAAATAAACGTTTCGTTATTATGCAACTTCCAAAACTGCAAACGATGTAACAATCGAATAACTTCGTCTGTACGTTTTTTCGGAACGTAAAACAAGAATAAAATATAGACTTGACACGTATAAATTAATAATAATACCGAGAGTAAATGAATTGCACTCATATTATAAAAAAAATTTTTCGGGCTGATGGCCGCTGTTAGCCCGAGGGCTTTACAGTTTCGCCGGATTGAGAGGTGACCGAGCGCTTATGCCGCTCAGTCGAGACCTCTATTAGTGGGTAACCAGCACAAGGGCTCCCGAGAGGGTGCCTCGGCTTGGACCGTTACCCTGTTCAATTAGAGAAGGTTGTCGTGTTGTCGCCGTTGCGATTTTGACGTTTCATATAGATGAGGTAATAGCAAACTTAATTTAAACTTAATTTTTTTATTATTATTACATTGAGAGTAACAAACTCGCATTCAGTTCACCTGATACTCGTAGTAAGTGATTCCTGCGGGCCAGGACATCTACATTCATCCTTGATAAGGACTCATAATGCAGATGCGTTGTCACCCTTGAGGTCTGAGATGGAGTGCTTCGTCACTAGTAATAAATCCCTACACACACCAGACGAATCAGACATTAGCATTATGCTTCTATTTTGCGCTGGTATTACTGCGACGGCGTGGTACCCCAGTCGAGTTGACCCATTCATTCTGCAAATAGAAACAAATTGCAGTGTAACTCTACCACTGTTAAATTTATGTTTAATTTATTATATAATGAATGAAATATAACAAGACAATTTCGAATATAGTTGAAATTTTAACATTACTGTTTACTTCTTTTGTAACATCAGGGATAACTAACGAGTACACAGTTCACCTCACGGTAGGTGATAACTGCGGCCATCATATCTACATTCATCGTGACTACACAAGATGAACATGCAGCATCCCTGAGAGGTACGATGGTATTCCTCGTCACTAGTAATTGAGTTCAATGAATGTAACACAGCATTGTTAACACATATGTTGCAGTCAAATCTATACAATACTTTATCTAAGGTTCGGAACGACCTAAATGGTTCCGCCATTTAAAAACTTAACTTGGCAGCCAATAAAAGTAAATAATGTCGCAATATTGTAAATTCCAACTTACTTTTTATTGCTTTCGCTTCAAGTTAATGTCGACTAGGCGCTGAGTGGAACGAAACGTTATTATAATTTTACAGCTACCATTATATTTTGCGTTCAAATTTAAAAAAAAAACAGGAATGTCAATATTACACATGTATAATGTTGATGCTATTTTATAAAACCGTTAATTGCTGTAATTAATTGGCATTATTTTGTTTATAGCGTATACGTGACTAATTCTTCCATCAAGAAGTTGTTATTTTTAAATGGAATCGAACGAGGATCCAGTTCACCTAAGATTAAGTGATTCCTGCAGCTTCTGAGGCTCACATTAATACTCGAGGAGAAATCATGCCAAAGCATATGTATGAATGGGTTGCCTTGACCGGGGAAGGACCACGTGAATGTGAATACTAGAGGGAAATCACATACCATCATTTGAAATGTATACTCCTTTATATATAATATCTGGTGATAAATTATAAAGTACGACTTATAAACGAACGTAACAACCTTATGTAATGCAAAGTCTCATTGTCGAGTTGATAGCATCGATCCCAGAGCATCCATTGTATCATCGTAATATTAAATTTATTCAAAATGGAAATTTAATAGCCATAGTCCGTTTACTATCTCGCTGCAGGCCGGGTTGTAAATCATGTTTTGCACAGTGATGTGCACGTCGAACGCGCGTTAGGGTGAGCGTATCACGCTCGGGCGCTTAAGTATTTCAATAGTAAATAACTCATGTAAATAATTAAATAGTGCATGACTTAAATAACAAAGTACTGTAAATAACAAAGTGTTATTTATTTTTATTCAGCATATTAATTCTTAACGACATGGAGACATTTTTGAGAGCAATATTAAATTATAAATTAGTAATTGTTTTTTTTTATTACATTGAGAGTAACACACGAGCACACAGTTCACCTGATGGTAAATGATTCCTGCCACCCGTGACATCTACATTAATTATTATTACAACGTAATTCGTTGTCAAGGATTAATGTTGTATGTGCATTGTCGCCCTTGAGGCCTGTGATGGAATGCCTCGATACCAGTGATAAAGGTCTCCGGATTGGTGCATTCACCAGAAGAAACACAGCAACGTAATGCTGCCATGTTACGGTGGTATTCTGTGAGGGTACGACCTACCTCGGTCGACCCATTCATTCTGTAGCTAGAAACACACTGTAGCGGAGCTCTACCACTCACAAAAGAACCGCGCATTGTTGTAAACACTACAGAAATCAAATAAATGTAGTATTTTATTTAAATGTTGTTTATTTATCGATAACATTACGATACGACCGCTGGACATCATTATACGTTGCCATAAGACTTGTTAGTGTGAGCGAGCGAGCCGTTGCTTCGCTTCGCTCACACGTTTAACAACACGGCCTGCAGTGTCATAGTAAACTGACTACAGATCGTCACACTATGAATAAGCGGCATCCTACCCTGCTACCCGGACGCGAATTGTGTAACTTTAGACGATTGCAACATAGGTTCGTGGGTATTGTATCGAGTCATGCGTTAAGTAATAAAGTGATGCATTGATTCATACATATATCCTGTATATGACATAACAATGGTACAACGAGACTACAACTCGTTTCTGGCTACAGTCTAAATGGCTCAATGTCTATGCGCTGCTCACTTATAATTACTAATAATAGCGATATTAATTTAGATAACCCTTAGTCAGAAGCAACTGACCGAGCCGAGATTCCGCCCTCTCCTCATGGTAACGGTCCAAGCCGAGGCTCCCTCTCGGGAGCCCTTGTGCTGGTCACCCACTAATAGTGGTCTCGACTGAGCTCGGTCACCTCTCAATCCAATGAAACTGTAAAAGCCATCGGGTTAACAGCGGCCATCAGTCGAAAAAAAAACACTTAATTCACGATACGCGAGCAATTCGTGTGAAGTTTGCCAACCAGCAGTTGTGTCGCGTGACGAAGTACGCTCTAATGCCCTCTTTATAGAAAAGAGCCTCTCTCTCAACAGTGGTAGAGCTACGCTGCAGTTTGTTTCTAGCTGCAGAATGAATGGGTCAACTAGACCGGGAAGACTGAAATGGGCAGACTTTATGACTTAGGCACTCTCGGTCAGTCAAACTTAGGATTATGCGGAGATGCATGGACGTAGTTTTCTTACATAAATTATTATATAATTTAGTCTTAATTACATTAAGCTAAAAAAATATAGAGCTTCACAAATACCGGACTTAATGCCAAAAGCACGATAACGTTGTTGATTGTACAATTATATATCACCTATTTATGTCTATCTTTTCTTTTTCTTGTAATATTCATTGTACTATTGTTTGTTGTGCCAAATAAAAAAATAAAAAAGGCATTCATTCTCTACCAGTCAGCCCAACGTGTGGTCTAATAATGTGATAGGTGTAGCAATAAACTAATTATTAAAAAAAAGGCTAGAAAAGCTACTAATAATATAAAATCGAATAGCTAATAAGTAACTATTAGACAAAAATATTGATATTATTTTATTTTAATAAATTTTTAAAAAGCTATTACATAACTAATATTCCACTTAATCATTCCAACTAAGCTTAAATGTTTGTACTAGGAGATGGTTCATAACAATAGTAAAACAGAATCAAACCTACATTGTCAAGTTTCGCAGTCCGTACCCTGAGCCACTAAGCAATTGACGCTAGATAATAGATATATAAAATTCACATGAGACATATTCTTCCGTGTCCTTGAATTTCTATCCAGTTGGACAGGTGCGTCGACTTTCTATGATTTGGAAACTTTTTGCACTCCGACATCGACTAGAACCAGTCCGACGTCGGCGTTGACCTTCTTACCTCATTTTGGAATCGATTATATAAACGGTAAGTACCATCGGATGAAGTGTGTGCTTATTTATATCCCTAACGTTTGTTATTAACAATTTTCCTCGAGTATATTTGTACTTGTACAACAATGGTACGGCCGCACTGCAGTTTTGGTGCAGCTACGGCAATAATGAGTCGGCTAGACCGGGGAAGGACCACGCCATCACAGAATACAAGCGTTAAATAGCAGCTTAACACTATTGCATTTCGTTAGGAGACCTGACTGCCGGTAATTAGGATTTACATCTCAGTCTTTGAAGTGACAATGGCGTCATCTTGAGCACGAATGTAGATATCATAGGCAGCAGAGATAACTTATCATCGGGTGAACTGTGAGTTTTTCTAACCCTAATATTATAAAGAAAAATAAAACAAAAACGTTATTATTTTTTTTAATTTTATTTTCTGATTATAAAGACACCATCGGAAGGATAAACGTATTGGTTGTTATAATATTGTGTGACGACGGGTGGAGTGTTGAGTTGGCTGTTTGTTGACCTGGCTGCTGCGTCGCGGATCGTGGGTTCGATTCCCAGTCCAGGAACTAATATGTGCATCATAAATTGTTGGTTTTCTGGTATTCCTGACACTGCATCTGAACCTTCCTCAGATCGTATTACACATGGGAATAATTACGCCAACGAGCGAGTGCCTCTGTGTTTGTGCAAATGCTTACGGCACTATAATATATTCTGCTCAGTTGATGTCATCTGGCAATAAGCAGAACATATCTCCGTGGTCGAATACGACCAGGAGGACTTCATCATCATATTATGGTTTGAATATCATTACTTGGTTTGAAGAAAGGCTACATTTTCAGGTATTTAAAATTTGAGTTCAACTCTACTATTGTTATCGTATAGTTTTTCTTTTAATAGCCTAATAGTTTAGGGTACGGTCTACCAAACTTATTAGGCAGACGGTACCACAAAAACTATAACAATAGTATAGTTGAACTGAAATATTTATTGCATGAAAGTGTAGTCTTTCTTGGTTGGTTGGCTGTAGGTTCGAATCCGAGATTAAACTATTGCCGTGAACCATCTCCTAGCACAAGCATTTAAGCTTAGTTGCAGTGGTTAACTGGAATGTTAGTAATTATAGCACTGCTAGCATTTTTTTAAATATATATATATTGATGCTGTTGCTAGTAATAAGTTATAGCGTTACTATACCGCTGCTATGGAATAAGTTGTATCATTATATCAACGAACGATCACTAAACAACGTATCGGTAAAAATTCTCTTTCTATTAATATATTCATTGGGTAAATAAAGATACACAAAAATGACGACATCAAGCGTTTTATATAATTTGGTAGTAGCGTAAATAGAAAACCAATAACCTTATCTATTCTCCTGTGCGACATAAGAGTATTATCTGATATTACTTATACTGTGGTACTTTCAACAGCAACAGAGCTATACTGCAGTTTGTTTTATATAGCAGCATAATGCTGTCTGTATCGTTTTGTGAGCATAGAAATCTGAAACCTGGTTACTGATAGCGAGATATTCGATGGATGTAGATGTTATGGGCTAAAGTCCTCACTTAAAATCAGGTCAGTTGTGTCCTCTTAGTCACCAGTGTCAAAAATATATTACCTATCATATTTTCTAATGAAATAATAAACCATACGTGTATTATTAGAATCGTAAATCTTAATAAGCATACATCAAATGTAAAGCTGGGTTTACGTTCACGTTATTCCGTTACCTTCAATTGGTTACACCATTATGGACTGAGCATTACACAATACTAACATATAATATTCGTGCATCTGTGTTTTCCTGTGTATCACCTAATACAAGACGACGAATGCAACAATCCAAATAATAATTCTAAACGCAGATGCGTTGTCACCTTTAAAAACTAACAGAAGACAGGAAGACCAGAAGTACAATCTCTGGTGTCTTTTATACACCACAATAAAACACAACAGCGTAGCTCATCTAGTTTATACATGCAACTGCCACATTAGTAAAGTTTTTAATGGTTTTACAATATTACTATATAGTAAGAATACTTCCTAAAATGACTAAAAAAAAATTCTATATATGTAAATTTTGCCGTGTGCACCGAGCCTAAAGCAAGCAAGAAAAACTTTCTGCGTTCAAATGTTCCGATCGTATAATGACGACGCCTGCGTGCGCGCATGCACACCGGCATGATGTCATTGCTTTCACTCTCGCACACCGTCCGTGTAAAGTTGCTCATACACTTATATATGATAAATTAATTATATATTAATTAAAATGCAGTAGTAATGATGGTGTTGTGTAGTGGTTTGAGTAACCGGCTGCTGTGGTCCTACGTTCGATTCATGTATGTATGTATGTACCGTGTCCCTGACATTGCGTCCGAATTACAGTCACCACGAGACACCACGAGTGCTGCGATATACTGCGCATTTGATATTAATCAAATAAGCTAGATAATAAGCCGAAGATATTAAAATGGTAATAAACAGAAGATAATTATTTCTATATATCGTATATTTCTATATACAGCGCGATGAAAAATCGAAGAACGTTTTACTGATAATAATTCTATACATCTTAATTACCATTGGTAACAATAATTCCTTATCAATAATGAATGTGGGTGTATATATGAAATTAAAAATACTATATCATTTTATTTAGGTATAAATTATATTTATAAATCTCACTTGAATGACTTGCCTTGTTATGTTTGTAAACCTCACAAGATGTGCTGAAGATAGTCGTAGAGCAATTCTTTTTTTATTAAAAAATATGTGAAGTGTTAAAGAGGCCTAATCGCGGCGGTCATTGATTCGATGCGAGTCTTAATTAACATTGAACGGCAGATACTAACGTTGGAATTAAGGACGCAAAATGATGTTACGAAATTACATATCTGTTATACCCACTAGATGCGAGTGCCGAGTTATGCAAGTCTGCGGGAATACGTCAAGTAATGAACACTGGAGAATTCTCAGATAGTTAGAACTTCGATGGCAAAGAGAGAGAGAGAGAGCTGCGCACATAGACACGCGAGCATTTTATTGTAGTAATGGAACCGTAAATAACTCACGAACGTAATAAGGGATAGGCCAGGTGTACCATACAATTTGTTTTTAAATAGTACAAGCGTACATGGAAAAGTTTTGAGCCTAAGGTTGACATTGAAATTCAAAAGAAAAAATAATATTGGCACGTAATAGCCATTTCTTTTTTAATTATAATCTGCTGTCTTTTGTTTTTCTTCTGTCAAAATTGCAGAATTTGAGATCGATTTAACAAACGAAGTTCGCGGTTTCCGTAGAAATGGATAAAATTGAGCACCGTTCCGTCTTAAAATATTAACAAAAAAAAGGATTAACGCCAAAACTAATTTATGAAGATATGTACTAGACTTTGGGGGTATCTGCTCCATTATATGCCACTGTCAAAAGATGGGTAGCGGATTTCAAACGTGGCAGAGAAGCAGTGCAAGTTGAACCTAGGAGTGGCAGGCCGCCGACGGCTACCACAAACGAAAATACCAATAAAATATTAGACCTGATTTTGAATGACAGGAGATTGACGATTGCAGAGATAGCAGAAGC
Source organism: Teinopalpus imperialis (assembly GCA_029286865.1). Lineage (NCBI taxonomy): Eukaryota > Metazoa > Arthropoda > Insecta > Lepidoptera > Papilionidae > Teinopalpus > Teinopalpus imperialis. The sequence continues at coordinate 295,601 of JAGSMU010000017.1, forward strand.
AATAGGCATTTTCTATGAACGAGCACAGAACATAATTTCCAACGATTTTGGATTTTCTAAGGTCTGTGCCAGATGGGTACCTAGACTGCTAGCCGAAAACAAACGCACCCGCCAAACAGTATCACAGGATTGTTTGGATCTGTTCCAAGTGATCCTCAAGATTTTCTAATCCGTTTTGTAACTATGGACGAAACTTGGGTTCATCACAATACACCGGAGTCCAAAGTACAATCCAAGCAATGGAAAAGAGTAGGGTCACCGCCCCCTAAAAAAGCTCGGGCCGTTTTGTCAACGAAGAAGGTAATGGCTTCAGTTTTTTGGGACTGTAGAGAGGTCATTATAGTTGAACCATAAATGCGGACTATTATTGCACACTCTTACAACGTTTGCGTAAAGAATTAAAAATAAAAAGGCCTGGTATGTTGTCTTAGAATGTTTTCTTCCACCAAGATAACGCTCCTGTCCATACTGCGGCGAAATCAATCTCACAAATACACAACTGTAGCTTTGAATTGTTGCCGCATCCACCCTATTCGCCGGACTTGGCCCCGTCTGATTACCATCTCTTCCCCAATCTAAAAACACATGGCAGGATGAAAATTTTTGACAAATATCGAGGTACAAGCTGTGACTGAATATTTTGATGAAATTGAAAATTCTTTTACTTTTAGAAGGAATACTAAAGCTAGAGACAAGATGGCAAACGTGTATAGATCATTCTGGAGACTATGTAGAGAAATAAAATAATCATTTAGAAAAAAAGTCGTTTTTTTTAAGGTTGGGTTCAAAACTTTTCAATGTGCCCTCGTAAGTCCTCCAGCGAACCTTACTATTTTTTCAATCAGTGTACCAAACGTCTACTTTATGTCTAAATACATGGAAACCACCTCTTGATTTTGCTAGTAATAGTGTGGTTATTGTGTTGAATTGTGCCAAAGTTTCTATTAGATAAAAAAGGCTCTTACGAGCTTAGATTCCACCGAAGGCGTTCGCGAGCCACAAAATGGTTGGATAGATGATGCTGTATTAGCCGCATGGGCTGCAGGAGTATGATCGTGTACTTCTTGGCAGTATGTGACGGAGTTCTCAATTCAGCAGTTGGCTGCTGAGGGTGAGGCGGTGACGAAGATTATACCGCCATTATGCCAGATAGACATGATGGTCGTGTAGCCTGGTATTGGTTTATCCGCTAATCGTTAGAAATTGGAAGCCTGGTTACTGTTTGATTATAACAATTTAGCTTTGCGCATCATAATAGCATTCACAGTGCAGGCTGCGCAATAGATAGATCGACGACCTATTCAATTTCGGGGGAAGTCGATGGATACAGGAAGTTTCATGGCAAGCTAATGCTCTTAGGCAAACCATGCAAAATGTATTATGATTTTTTAGAACCATTAAGTTAGTACCATTATTATGAGGGATGTCGTCAAGTTGCCCTATAATCATAATAATATTCATTAATTCCTTCTTATAAACTATGTATATCAGATAATCATTATAAACAATTAAAAACAAACAAAGAAAAAAAAAAGACAAGAAAAACTTACCTAATCAAAAAGAATAAAAAGAAGCGTGATCAGCTTAATGATTTAGGGTACGGGCTGCTGGACTTAAGGTCGTAGGCTCGAATCCGCCATGCTACTATTGTCGTGCACCATGTCCCAGCACAAGCATTGTCAGCTCAGTTGGAGTGGTTAACCGGAATATTAGTAAAGTTAATAGAATTACTAATATTCTTTTTTAAAAAAGAAATAATAAATAAATGATAGACAAACGAAATCTGCTGTGCGTCAAATAAAGAAAAGGAGCTCCACTCAGGTACTGTTGTGATTTATGGTCACAACCGATCAGGTCCTACACAAGAGAAGTGTGTGTGTGTTTCGTTGGGTGAGTGAAGGGATTTGGAGATCCAAAGGCGGTGGTGGCACGAGCGTGTATTTATTGAGGTATTGATGTATTCAAATATGACAGGGCTTATCGTAGTTTATCTCATATATAAATAAAATAAAATGAAAACAATATATGTCACATTATGTATTATAATTATAGGCTTTAGGGCACGGGGGAAATATTTAAATTCCCAGTCTTCTTTTGTTTTATATTGCATTCTCTCGTATAATTAAATTCCCAGTCTTCTTTCGTTTTATATTGCATTCTCTCGTATATTTAAATTCCCAGTCTTCTTTCGTTTTATATTGAATTCTCTCGTATATTTAAATTCCCAGTCTTCTTTCGTTTTATATTGCATTCTCTCGTATATTTAAATTCCCAGTCTTCTTTCGTTTTATATTGCATTCTCTCGTATATTTAAATTCCCAGTCTTCTTTCGTTTTATATTGAATTCTCTCGTATATTTAAATTCCCAGTCTTCTTTCGTTTTATATTGCATTCTCTCGTATATTTAAATTCCCAGTCTTCTTTCGTTTTATATTGCATTCTCTCGTATATTTAAATTCCCAGTCTTCTTTCGTTTTATATTGCATTCTCTCGTATATTTAAATTCCCAGTCTTCTTTTTATGTACTTGCATTCTCTCGTATATTTTATTTCAAAGAAGACTTATTGATTGCCATCTCAATTGACTCCCAAGCTTCTTACAACTTTATTTTTATTTTAACGGTGGTAGAGCTACAGTGCAGTTTATTTCTAATGGGTCAGTTCGACCGGGGTAGGACCATGCCCTACCAGAATACCAACGTAAAATGGTAGCATAATGCTTCTGTGTTTCATCTAGTGAGTGTAGGGATCCCGAGACCTTTATTACTGATGACGAGGCATTTTTTTCTCAGTCCTCAAGGGTGATAACGCATATGCATTATGATTCATTATCAAGGATGAATGTAGACGTCATGGGCCGCAGGAATCACTTAACATCAGCTGAACTGTGTGCTCGTTTGTTACTCTCAATGAAAAAAAAATATATACAATTCTGATTTCATATGGACTAATTTAAATTAATTTTTCACTATGTGACACTCTATACAAAATTGTGACGAGATCTCTTGAATTTTGAAACTTTATCCTTGTTTCAAAAAACGTCATTGTTCTTTTAGTATCCTATATGGTTAAGTCTCCGTAACTTGAGGTCATAATGAGTCCGTTGTGACTTTTGTCGTGAACGATATCTTAGCACGAGCATTGGTACATAATCGCAGTAGTAAAAGGGGAATTTTATTAATATTAATAGCACTTCTAGCATTTTATAAAAGCCTTTAATTAACGGCATTAGATCTTAATTATATTTTTCTACATTCTTTTATAATTCTTCTTCTCTTGTCCACTTCGAGAATTTCTATAGGATAGAAACGATCGGGTCAGTTTCAGAATCTCCTTCCTAAATTACTATTACTTTTGATAGTGGCACAGCTACACTGCAGTTTCTTTCTAGCTGCAGAATGAATGGGTCAGCTCGACCGAGGTAGCACCACTCGCTCACAGAATACCAGCGTAAAATGGCAGCATAATGCTGCTCTGTTTCGTCTGGTGAGTGTAGGGATCCGCAGACCTTTATCCTGGTGACGAGGCATTCCATCTCAGTCCTCAAGGGTGCATTATGATTCCTTGTCAAGGATGAATGAAGATGTCATAAACCTCAGGAATCACCATCAGGTGAACTTTGTGCTCGATTGTTACACTCAATGTAACAAATAAAAAAAAATTCTAATAGATATATCTTTTCGAACTCGGTACTGTAAAAGTATATTATAATAGGACTTACGTCATCCGTCTCTGAAAATCGTGCAAGGTTTAACAATTTTTTAAACTAGGACAAAGAAAAGTATTTTCATTTCCTAACAAAAGAATTAGTGCCACGATTTTCCCAAGGTCGTGTCGTGGAGACGGGCTGGTGAAATGGTGGCGGGGGCAGCGTCGTGCGCGATCTCCTTCCCACGCTCCGTGAAAATCTTCGCGATTTAAAAGTAATATTATTAACCGAGGAACATGTTTAGATATAAACGGACTGTACAAAGTGGTTGCCACTTTAATATCTTAGGAATGTACTACCCACACACGTGCTAATATGTATGTATATATATATATATATATATATATATATTAATTATTAATTATTATTATTATTAGCACGTGTGTGGGTAGTACATTCCTAAGACGCGAAAAAACGTATTTGAAAAATATACGTACTGTTTATTTCTCATATTGTTACCTGCCACTTACTCATGTACATCACACACCTCACTCCACTCCCGCATGTCTATTGTCTGTTCTCTTGAACACATTCTAGACTCATTGTGTATAAAACCTGGATTTCGAATTTGTTACGCGAATTACGCCATTCTACACTTCTATCGAGGACAAATGAAAAAAAATCCCCGCCATTTACAACAACGACGCTGTCGCGACAGGAAGAGTTGAAGACTTATATAGGTATATTTTGTTGACAAAATTCCTATTCAACTTATTTTGTGTCAATATTTCTTGTTTTAATGTGTGCAAATATATTAATAAGAATTTTTCTCATGAGTGAATATCTTTTTTATTTTTGTTTTACTTATAAATAATCTAAAAATACATGTAGTAGAAAACATATATTGCTTGCTTGCTTATTAAGCTAGAAATTTAAGTAAATCTGCTTTTTTTTGTAAGGTTTTAAGTGAACTTTTTTTTCTCAGTTGTAAAGTATTCATCATTTATATGGACTTTACATGACAGACATTCGTGTCTTTCACCGTTACTGTTAGAATTAAAATTAGTAGTTAGTAATTCATATATTACATAGTATTCATGTATGTAAGAGTTTCATATCCTTAAGATTGTAACTCGTGAAGATACTTGCCAATATACTATTGCAATATTATAATATTCTCATTCTCTCTCGTAGGCACAACTTTTATGCAGAACAATAACATTACATGAACAATTATTGTAAATAGCAACTGTTGATTTTCCCGCTAGCTCCTCGCAGAAGATGTCTGCATTGCGAACTGGGCGATAGCATATTCCCGTAACGATATATATATAACACAACCATAAAAGTACCTAACATTAGAATTTATAAGAGAAGTATTTAACCATCGTTACATCTTCATTCCTTCATCTTAATCGAACTAAACAATAATCGCATTTTGTAAACATGAACAGCCATCTAAGTAATTGGCGCGCAATTAACTACAGAAATAAAATAAAGCGTTGACCGCCATTACGCAACAAAGCGCGCGAAACAACAACAACTTTCACATGACTCATTACAGCGGAAGTCTATTCCACCCAACCTGATGACACTTAGATTAACCTCTTACCGCAAGTCATTTTACTTTTTCTTCTAATGACATTCTAGTTATATCTTTAGCGCTAAATAACAACAACATTTTAGTAACTAACGTTATATAAATTGATGGAATTTTTTTTTTACGTGATGGCTGTTCTTTGCCCGAGGGCTTTTACAGTTTCATCGGGTTGAAATGAGTAAATTAAAATACGCGGTAGAGCTATATTGTATTCGTATTCTGTTATTGGCAACATTAACTTGCAATATTCTACATATACTATGCCATACATGAAATTTATCAATGTAATCTATGAATATAATGAACATATAAAAATAATCTGGATGTAAAAATATTTTAATGATAATTCGGTTTAACATACAAAAAGACTGTAACTTAATAAAATGAAGAATAGTTGACTATTTCAAATTTCAAGGTATCAATACATTTCTAATTATAACGAAAAGAACAAATACCACACTACACACAAAAATAATAAGGACACAGCTCTCAAAATGATTTCATTCCATAACAATAGCGTACGCAGTTATAACAAGTCAACCCAAATCCTTGTTTCATGGCCCACGGCGAACCGGATCCGAACTTCATTACCATATGTTACGTGTGCATCGTGACCCACATACGTTCTTGGAATTACGGACTTCTGATTACCGGTACCAGGTCGATTCCAGTCGTTTTGACTATATGAAACGAAACAGCGAATAAACGTAACGGATCAGAGAAAATGTGTAATTAAAGAAGCTGTTTTTTGCGCATAGCGCTATAACTGTTTTGTGTATTAAAAATAAATAATCACGACATGTCTTTTCTCGCGCCCACATCATCTTTATAAGAGAGAATAAACAAGTATATGACATTTACGGGATATCCATTAAAAAAAACAAAGATATATGGTGTTGACATTACACAATTCTTTCGGTTTGACAGAATAAACGATGAGTTTTTATAACTCGATTTCTTAATTAAGAAACAACCTGCTCTAAAGGTCTCTGTTACGACGCACAAAAAACAAATGTGCTACATTAACAGTGGTAGAATCACACTACGGTTAATTTCTAGCCACAATATGAATAGATGAGGTCCACAGGGGAAGGACCCTAAAAAATACTAGTGTACATTATCAACATAACGCTGTCTGCGTTTCTTAAACTAGGGATCCAATTACAGATAATAATATATAGATGTCATAGGCCATAGCCATCACTTGGCATCACTTGACATCACTTGGCATCTTGAACTGCATGGTTGTTTGTCATCGACATTATAAAAAGAAGAAATATATAATGATGAAAGTCACCCCCGTGCACTAAAATGAATACCTCGTTTAACAATAACTCGGTCAAAACCAAATAATCTAATAAGCAAACAAGATGTTGATGTAGCATTTGGACCAAATTAACTATATTACTTTCCCTTCTCAAACGCGACTCGTTGGAAATAGGAAAGAGACTAAAAGCGCAGCTCGGTCACGCATAACCAACTGACAACTTACTAAGAGGAACAAAAGGTTCACACGCGATCGCCTCTCTCTAAATTAGTAACAAAGAGGTTTGATTACTCTTAAGGATTATTGCCAAGAGCATCATTGATATATTTAGGTCAAACACTAGATGGAGCGACGTCCTATGCAGATGCGTGGCTCAGGGTCGTGCTTGGTGACAAGCTATGGCGAAGGTTTTTTAGTTTGTTTGATGCAACACGAATGGGCCGGGTAAACCAGGGAACGAGCATGCCCACACTAAACCATATCGCTACTGTGTTTTGTATAGTGAGTGTATGGATAAGGGGACTCAATTACAGATGACGAGGGATTCCATCTTAGTTCTTAAAGACGTTGTTACGCGAGCGCATCTTGAATTTTTTTTAAGTGTAGAAATTGATGTCATGAGCTGCAGTTAGCATCAATTACCATCGGGTGAACTGTGTTACCCCTAATATAATTAAAAAAAACACTGCTACCAGATAATATTAGAATTGCTAAAATTGTCTTTTTATTAGGCTTTTTATTGGTGCTGCAAAACTTGCGTTTACGTGAAAGCGCCCGTGACAGTTGAAAAATCGTGGTCAACACATAAGTGTCGCATTTTGATGAATTGCTAACAAAAATTAATTCATCAATTAAATATCTTAGAAGCGCCAATAGACTAATGATTTAGGGTAGGGTTAGCGAAACAAGTTCGTGGGTTAAATTCCGTCATTTAACTGTCGTCGTTAACCATCTCCTTTTATTTTTTATTTTTTTTCGTGAAGAAATCCTCGTGGCACAAACATTCAGCTTAATTAGAATGGTTAGTTGGAATGATTGTAATGTTAACCACACCAATAGCATGCATTAAAAAAAATCTATTCTATTCTCAAACTTACTACTAGCGCCATGATATTTTATCATAGTCCATGCAAAACAACAGATCTGCATTTTTTGTTTCCAAAATAAATTCTAACACTTTCTAAAACCAACAGAATTGATTAGTAGAGAAGACCAAAGGTATTTAGGCTGCCCATTGTGAACTTTGTCGAGCAATAAATAAGTAATGCACAATTGAAGGAAACAATTTCACTAGCAAAACTTGTCCGTTAATCGTGTGGCCTACATCAAGTGAAAAAGACAGAGCTTGTTAAAACCTGATCGTAGCACGGTGTCGGATGCTTATCTTTAACATCATAAAGGTACCTCTTACGAATTTAAATTTGGGATCGTAACTGAAAAATAAAATGTAATATTACGTCACTCGTAATAAGGCTTTCGATTGTTTCACTTAAAAGATGAAACACGTCTGCGCCAACCTAATATTTAACACTGGCATTTTGTAGAAGCATCGTCCTTCTTTGAGTTAGACGACCTATTCGTTCTGTAGCTATTTTACAGTACGCTTTTACAGCATGATAAAATTATAAGTTAATGTTTTATATCGGTCACACCATCATACCCCATTTGAGATCCATATAATGTCCATCCTCTATGATAAAATACTATAGTTACTATCAAATGATGATTCGATATGCATCTTGCATTGCCTCAGTCAACTTCAAGCCTTTCTTAGGAAACCTAAAATGATGATATCGAATAAATACTATATATATATATATATATATATATATATATATATATATATATATATATAAACATAGTTAAAGTTAACTAAATTACTCCTCCTGTGTGTGATTGATATTCAGAAAATATTCCTAATTTTGAAAATTAGTTTGATAAAATATTTCTCCTTTGTTCCAGGTGTAACGAGTATACTGCCGTTCCTTATAACATGCCAACAACATCAAGCCCTCCATGCGGGTAGGTACGCATCAATAACTCTCTTGTTTAATATCATTAACATTAAACAAATCGATCGCCTTAATGATATAACTGTATTATTTCCAGTCACCTTCACGCAGAGAATGGGTGAAGGACCCAATATATATATGCTTCCAAGAAACCCACACTGGTATCAGAGCACAACATTAAAAAAAAGATCACCAGATTCCATGCAGAAAGCATATTACGGTCCTTCGCAATACAACCAACAATTAACATATTACAACCATGATCTGTATGGTCAACAGCCAAGCCAAACATATCCAAACTACGATACAAGATCATCAGTGGATTTAATAAATACAGAAACCAGAGATGTAATACCAAATGATGGAAGACTGTTATCTGATTCCGCGTTTACCAGGATATCAGAAACACTTGGTGCAATCAATACTGTAGGACATTACCTTGTGGACATAGTTAACGAAAACGAAAGAAACGAATCTGATCCAAATCTTAAACAACTACCTCAAGCTTTATATACTATAAGCAAGAACGTGCTTGGAAGAAATGTGACTGACAAAATAGCACCTATAGTCAAAAAAGCATTACCAAAAGTCCTACCCGATGCTCCAATAACTAAAATAGCTACAGCCGACCTAAGTCTCGCTAATGACGCTAGATCTTGCACAACACCCGAAGGAGAAGACGGTGTTTGTGAAGACCTAAGTAATTGCCCACAGCTACTGTTAAACTTAATAAATCTTCGGGAATCCCTATGTTTTAAAGACCTATTTGTACCTGGAGTGTGTTGTCCTCGAGATGCAGTAATTCAATCAACTCCTGTTATAGAACAACCCGTTGTAACAACAACGCTCAAACCAACTTATCTTGTGCCTGTCACAACCCAAAGACCTGATCCTAAACCTTCAATTACCAAGAAGCCATCTGCCATTCTCGTGCTCACTACTAAGAGACCGAAACCTGAACCAACACCAAGTACAGTAAGGCCAACAACGATATCTTTGCCTACAGTGACGACACAGCGTCCAATTTCCACTACCAGTTTCTACATGTTACCACCGCAATCAGTTGGGAATTACTCAAATATTGTTGATGTTAATGGTGAGTTCATTTAAGAATAATATTACTTACTTTATTTGGAATTTGGATGACAAACGAAACAATATGAAACCAGATGTTAACAATAGCGGCCCAACAAAATTGGTTACTCTCAATGTAATTATTTTTTTAAATTAATTACATTGAGAGTAACAAACGCACACACAGTTCACCTGCTGACAAGAGATTCCTGCGGGCCATGACATCTACATTCATCCTTGACAAGGAATCATAATGCAGATGCGTTGTCACCCTTGAGGACTGTGATGGAATACCTTGTCACCAGTAATAAAGATCTCCGGATACCTACACTCACCAGACAAAACAAAACAGCATTATTATGCTATTTTACGCTGTTTTTCTGTGAGGGCGTGGTCCTACCCCGATTCATACATTCATTCTGTAGCTAGAAACAAAATGTAGTATACCTCTACCACTGTCAACCTTCATTATCTATACTGTCCTTAGCATGAACATCTGTACTCGACTGGAGAAACGCTGCTGCTCTTCATGTACTGAGTGGAAGAAATCCAATTATTGGTAACGTGCTGACGAGGAATAATATAATAATAGTTATTAAATTGATGGTAGTCATGAAAGATGGTGGTCTTGTAATTTCGTATGTCTATATATATATATATATATAAGTGAAAACTACGGTCCATGGCATCAAAGTAAACCACTGTCAAAGTGGTAGCTTACTTTGATGTATTCAAGTGTTCTCGATATAAATTTGTTAACTGATCTTTTCCAGATTGTGGACAAAGGGAAGACGAAGGTGGACGTATTGTTGGAGGCACGGAGGCTAAGGCAGGTGCTTGGCCCTGGATGGCAGCCATCTACCTGCACGGCACCAAAAGACGAGAGTTTTGGTGCGGTGGTACGCTAGTGGACAAGAGACATGTGCTTACTGCTGCTCATTGCACGAGAGATTCGAAACAAAGACCGTACGTAGATATAGCACTTTGAAATTCACTATCTTTGTCTAACTCAGTTGGAATAAAAGATTGTGAGATTTTTTATTACATAAATAGTTCTCTTGCACTTAAGCCAAGACATTCCATTGTTTCTTTCGTAACCTATAAGAGGATCTTATCTCATATAAAGAGTCACCATGGGATTGGCCGAGATGATGTCTCGGCCAATCCCATGTCCATGTTTGAATTCGTCTGGTATTAGCATAAAGTCACAGTCTAACATAAAGCATAATCCCGGACCACCTGCATCCATCGACTTCCCGCAAACTTGTATAGCCCTCCATCAAGGACCCAGACATGTCCTTTAGACTGTACATATCGGACCTGTTCTATCCACATTCATAAAAAAAAATTACTTCCTTCTTATAGCTCTTTTTCCTAACATAACTCCAGATTCCCAGCACGCCAATTCAGCGTGCGGCTGGGGGATGTCGACCTGGGGAGAGACGACGAGCCCTCGCGGCCTGTCACGCTGCGGGTGACGGCTGTCAAGGCGCACGAGCAGTTCTCCAGGGTTGGCTACTACAACGATATCGCAGTACTCGTTCTTTCTGGTGAGTCAAAGTATTTACTTTATTGCTATTATTTAGTACCAGATTAAATAGTGGATATCGCTACACTACACTCGCTACGTGTCATAATTGAAATAAATTGGATATCATACTGCTAGTAACGAGCCACTACCTTAAACTATCTTAGTTCAATACAAGAGGTGAGACGTGGCGACGTGAGTGCGAAATATGCTCTTCTCGTTTTCCCTCGGCTCGCTTTTCTCTCCGCTCGTTGTCAAATACTAAAAATATTAATGAAGAAAAGGAAAACATTAGTTGGTCTAAAAGAAAAATCCAATGCATAAGTTTAAAAGATATATTAGAAGATACTTTACTTAAATCAGGGTGAAACTTGTTTAAGATAAAACTCTTACATATTTTTTATTTGCTACGTATCCGCATTTCACTTCTTTACTCATCAAGGATAAATGTATAATAGACCACGGGAATTCCTTACCATCTAAACTATGTGTTATAAATAAATAAATAAACGGCAATTCCTTACATTTACATTTAGGTATTGCTTTGCTATATATACTTGCTAGGTATATAGCAAGTCAAATCATGGCAAGTCTTTAAAATTACAGAGAAGGTTCAAAAATCCAAATACGTGATACCCATCTGTCTACCACACGGTGAGCTCTCACGGGAGCAGTTCGATGGGGTGGTGGCTACCGTTGTGGGGTGGGGCACCACGCGCTATGGCGGCGGCGAAAGTTCCCGCCAGCTTGAAGCCCGTCTGCCCGTTTGGAGGAACGAGGATTGCGACCGCGCATATTTCCAGCCCATCACAGACACCTTCCTGTGTGCTGGTTACGGTAGAGGTGGAGTGGACGCTTGCCAGGTGAGAATTGTACAGACCCATAGACAATTCTACATACTTCTCTTTCTGGACATACGATTTGACATAACATTGACCTAATATTATAAAATAATAAATTAATATAGTAACCCTATAATAATTAAAAATTCAAAAATAGCCTTAGATCATGAATTTTCAAGAACCTTGAAGCTCATAGCATATAATAGAGAGTATATAATAAATATATATATTGTTATACTTGTTATATATCTATAAATACTTGTGCCCTGTTGCCTAAGCATATATTTTATTTTTGTACGATATCTATGTTTTAACCTATAAAGATTGTATTATATTATTGACATGAAATTAAATGAAATTATCAGGCCATAAAACATTACATATTTCAATCAAGCACGCAGTCAAATTTTGTAATTTTAATAAATGTTATTTGTGTCACAGTTGACAGTGACGAGTAAAGGCGAAAATTTAAATATACAGAGTTCGTGCTAAGCACCTATAAATAAGGCCATAAATCTAAAATATCTATTCAATTGTGTTTCAGGGTGATTCTGGCGGACCACTGATGTTGTTAGCAAACGGTCGCTGGACGCAAATAGGGGTCGTTTCGTTCGGTAATAAATGTGGCGAACCTGGATACCCCGGAGTTTATACTAGAGTGACACGGTATCTGTCCTGGTTGCAGCAGAATTTGACTTGAGTTCTCTTTTAATAAGGGCGCTATGTGTGATTGTATTCTGAGATATATTATAAATATATTTGTGTTTGGAGCTTTAATAACTCCAAGAGAAAATTTTAATCCATTTTCATTGTTTTGTAACAATGATTACCATTTAAAAATTACTAATTGTTACCAAAAACAGTATCATATATTTACCGTAAAAATGTATCTTTTATCTGTGAATGCTTATTTTCTTTATAATAGAGTGAAGAGTTAAGAAGATCTTTGTGTATAATAGGTATTCCCAAAAATATATAATGTTAAGATGGCGTTGCTGTTTATCTTATCTATAATTAACAGCACGTCATCAACAACGTTTCAGATTACTGCCCCTAGCTCCACCAGTGAAATTTTGGTTATTTAATGTACTCCCATTTACTTTAAATTGAGGTGAACCCTTTTTCAGTTTATATGTAATACTTTTCATTACCTTTACACTCCATCCACTCACTTATTATAAGCTTTAGCCATATTAGAAATATGATGATTAAAATGCTTTTGTTAGTTTTTATCAAAATTGGTTAAAAATTTACTGGAGATAAATATTATTGATATTAATTTATTTTACTTTCTTGGTCATATTATTTAGAAATAAATTGGTGTTAATAAAAAAATCTATTTACAATTAATTATTTGTTTTTACCGACTACTTACTTTTATTTATATTAAATATACCTTAGTTTATGGTTTTATCTAATTTTGTAAATATATTTATAAGCAGTAGCAAATGTTATTTCATTTTAACTCTCTTATATTTTATTAACTACAGTATTCTAAATATTTTAAAATTTGTTTTTTTTATTTATTATTATTATAATTATTAATTAGCATAATAAACACCGTTTCAAATGGAGATTTGCAGAGAGAAATTTACTTAATAGAGCCACTTCGCAAATATAAGCTAGCTATACACTAATGAGCCTACCAGTATTGTAGCTTAGCACTGCTATAATTCATCTTTAGAGTAAAAGAAACCGGAGACCTTATATTTGGTAACTACACCTGTTTCACGTCTTAGAATTATGTTTCCTGATCAAAATTAAATGGGTGATTTGGGCCGCAATAATTATTTATCATCGGGAGAACTGCTCTATTGTCACTCCCTAATTTGATTAAATACGGTATGTATTAGCCCATAAAAGCAAATTCGTAAATAAAAGATAAACGTCCTTATCTTGATTATTACACGAATCAAAATGGTGTAAACAACACTCTATCGTGCGAACGGTACAAGCTCAAAATAATTCATATTAATAAAGGTATTCATTATTTGGTGCATTCATTATTGACTTTGGTGGCGTTATTTTAACACAGGAAATCTAATCTACAGTACCCAGTTCGAGGAAAGAATGAAACCACTTGACAAAATATTTTTATTGAATTAACAGTTAGACTTCAGTAAATGCTAACGCTTATTGTAGGGAAATGATCGATATTGTTAACTTTGTTTATCAAGCTACACAAAAAAAGTCCCTAATGTTGATGATATTAATTTATCCCTAATGGGAAAGGCAAAGGACTTTAGTCCATACAGCCAGTAATAGCCCCTAACTTCCTATTGACATTTTAAAGCAGAGACAAAGGATATAGAAGGTTGAGCATAGACTGCATATACTTTAAAGGATGCTACACATTCAAACATCAACAATCATAAGCCTAAAATCGTATCCTAGAATAGAGCTAGCCTCAAATACCGTAATTCTTAGTTCCGAAATTATGCAAAAAGGCCGAACTAGTCCGATATGGGGATCACCCACGTCGAAACGAATCAGCGGGTCGTTAAAAATAATTAATGAAATAGTTGTTGCTCATTTGTTTGACAATGGCAAGTTGTACATTGTCGTAAAGGCTGGTTATTTGCTGGTATAACTTTGTGTAAATGACATATTACACACAGACAAATTTTATAATTAAACAAATACATATGTTGACTGGGCAAAGTTTAATTTTGTAATAGTAATAAAAGTTTTATGAGCCGACAGTGAGGAGTAAATGCGAAAACCCTCCTAGCACGCCCAATAATTTTAAGCTTAGTTGAAGTCACAGTCAGTGGTGGAATGTCAGTAATGTTAATAGAACTGTTAGTATTATTTTTAACAAAAACTTGTATTTTAAGATCAATAGTCTAAGGCATGTTACAATAAATAGTTATGGATTTTACTGAATCACCAGCATAAAGCTAGCTATAATGATATAAAACTGACGTATTGCCGTTTGACGTTATCAATGACACTTCATTGACAGAAATGAGACTTGACAATGTTGGTGGCTGACTTGGTAGCAGTCCAAAATATCCAGCTTCAGCACGATTAAAATACTGTTAATTATATTAAAAAGTGAATATTGAAAGACTTGATAATTTAATAAGTGTGTCATAAGTAAAGTTCTGATGGTCACATACTAACGCATTAAACTTGTGTAAACATGATGAAATACTCTACTTCACCGACCCCAAACTACCCGAGGAGTACTTCCCCATTACCAGCACCAGCGAACTATCAGCCAACAACCGCGAGTGCAGCTGTAAAACGTTACAAATACTTACGAAGACTGTATAAATTCAATCAGATGGACTTTGAGTTTGCAGCCTGGCAAATGGTTTATTTATTTGTTTCGCCACAAAAAGTGTTTAGAAATTTTAATTACAGAAAACGTAAGTTTTTTATTTTCTTTAAAAATCATTTTATTAATAGGTAATGATATATATGTACAATAGACTCCATAGTTTAATGTGTTTACCTAAAATGTCTTACTTTATACTTAGTTGGAATTTAATGAATAGTACTTTTTTATATCATATTACTGTAATCATGATAAGATAATATAATACTAAACCAACATAATTAGAAAACTGAGAAGATGGAACTGAGACATTATTTATTTATTATTTATTTGCACAAGTGCAATAAACATTGTGAAAAAAGGTTTCAATAAGCCTTCTCTAACCATCCTACCTTTGGGCTGAGCAGAATATACATTACAGGTGAAAGAAAAGAAACTTATATTAATTTTAAAAGTACATATATGTAATAATTAAAATATTAATAGAAATAATGTACATAATAATTAAACTTATCTGTACATAACATAGATGGAATCATTAATGTATTTTATTGGAAATATATATTAGTGTTAAGTATCAAGAATAAAAGAAAATAATTACTGTAAAGACCTTGTAACAGCAGGTATAGACTGCACAACACACATTTGTGTAATATGTTGAATGAGTAATGTCCACTTATACTCTGCTGATATAAGAACATGTACCGTTTGAGTACTGTTATTTGAGTTCAGTTTGAAACTATCTCTCCCTAAGAATCCCATAAAGCATGATCCTCAGCCACAATTTAACCTTAACTTGTGGCTGAGGATCTTGCTGTAGGGGTCATCCTCTACTCCATTTTTAACTTCCCATCTTTTTATATCTGCTTTAACACAATCACTGCTGGTCATGTGAGGATGTGTTGATAGTTATTGCCTTGCTGGACAAAATGGATTGAAAAGTAGAAAAACCTATTGTTATGTGTATCAAGCTGATAACTAACAAAAATTTTAGGCCCATTTTGTGATAGGCACTAGAACTAGAGTGATTTTTTTTGATGATTGTCCACACCACAATTGAATTTTTAATGTTGACACCACATCACACAGTGAGGTGAGATTGGCATCAAAGTTAACCTGTTAAATATTATGATGACTTTTAAATGTAATTAATATATGAGATAAATTGTACAACAACCTCACATAGACCTTTATGTTGGAAGGCCTGGTTTGTAGTACTGATTATAATAACATGGTTCAGACTCATCTCTCAGTATTAACAATAAACCTTATAACATTGTTTCTCAATGGGTGGGTTGTGTTTGTTCTTCCTTTAATAAGCCGTCAGCACATCTGTAACTCCTCAAGTGTTGGTGTTCCATGGCAAGCCATTATGTTAATTTAGTTTTATAAAATTAAAAATCATGCAATAACATGAAACATGAACTAATACTTGCTTGTGTAAAGAAACCATTAATTAAAATGTTAGTATAATTTTATAGGGAATGGGTCGCAAGGGATTTTACTTATCTTTTTGGCTTTTTCGTGGATGGCAACAGATGATGAACAGGAAAAAGATGAAAAACAATGCCCTATTATATAAGTCCTTTTGCTTACCTTACTTTATATTATTTAATGTTTTTATAAGAGTCACATTTGTTTCAGATACCAAATCACAGTTTGCTCGTGATGATCCCGCATTTCTAGTATTACTCTGCGTATGGCTATTTTGTAAGTCTATAAACAATTTTTCTAAACTTTATAACATAACTAATAAGATAGTATAAAATATCTGTGTCAACCAAATTTCGTTTCTTCTGCATGCATAACGGACACAAATTCTTAAAAAATTTAAATTTTAATATGATTTAATTTAAAAGTGAAGGAACAGTTTGTATATATAAATCCCACTGTTGGAAATAGGCCTCCTATCTAGTAGTAATTTGCAATGGCGATTTCAAATGTTTTATCTTTGGCCCAGCCACAAGATAACTCTGCTTGTGGCAAAAATTAAAATATTGAAGTAAACATGAGCACACAGACATTGTTAAAATCAAATGTAGGGCCACACTGCAACTAGAAGTCTTATAAGCAATTAGTAGTGATGAGCTGTAATGGTGAAACGGAATGATGGCTATACTCACAGAAAACTGACCTAAAATTAAATAATAATAATAATAATTGGTTCGATTCCCAGTCCAGGAACTTATATGTGCATCATAATTTGTTGGTTTTCTGGTATCCCTGACACTGCATCTGAACCTTCCTCAGATTGTATTACACATGAGAATAATTACGCCAACGAGCGAGTGCCTCTGTGTTTGTGCAAATGCTTACGGCACTATAATATATTCTTCGCAGTTGATGTCATCTGGCAATAAGCAGAACATATCACCGTGGTAGCGAATACGACCAGGAGAACATCATCATCACAATCTCTGCTCCACCCAATAGGGGTGTACTGGTAGAGAATGTCTCCACCTTTTTGTACTGTTTTTATTTTATTTGTCAAATAAATAGTATTAAAGTGTAATTTTAGCCTGGTACCAGACTATGTACATGTTCCTAATTCTTTATTGAAATTGGAGTTTATCTTGAGTTATATACATGTATTTAGCTAGATATCACTGCAAGTTCTAAAAAACATTTTTTTTAAATTAAATTGTGAGTAACAAACGAGCATACAGTTCACCTGATGGCAAATTATTCCTGCAGCCCATGACATCTATATTCATCCTTGACAAGGAACCATAATGCAGATGCTTTGTCACCCTTGAGGACTGAGATGGAATGCCTGGTTACCAGTAATAATGATCTCCGGACCCCTACACTCACCAGACGAAACACGGCAGCATTATGCTGCTAATTTACGCCGGTATTCTGTGAGGGCGGTGGTCCTTCCCCGGTCGAGCTGACCCATACATTCTGCAGCTAGAAACAAAGTGCAGTGCAACTACCACTGACAAAATGTGGCACATAAGAACTGGGTGAACATAAACCTATTTCTCTGTTCCAGTATCGTCAATATGTTTTGCCTTAGCCATCGGGCTCACGTGGAGCCAACTTGCACTGTTCGTCCTGTTTGTGGTCTTTGTAGACTTTATCGGAGCTGGGATATTTGTGTCCACAGTATTGTGGTGAGTTATTATCAATTTTATTAATTTTTATATGTTATAGATGCATACCGTTATCATTACCATTATATAGTTATAATTTAACTCTAGCGGGTATAGATCAAATTGACTAACGACTTCCGACAACAGGTGACGACCCAGCGAGGTTAGGATCGTAAGTAGCAATCACCACTAATTCTCCACTATATAGGAGAGAGAGAGAATGGGAGATATAGACTCAGATGGCTCATCAGTGGCAAGATCACGGATACGGAAAATATTTTAGGCAATGTACGAAATCTGTTTTTTATTGTTTTTATATAGAGGTGGTAAACGGGGAAACATCAAGATGGGAAGTGATCACCTTTTCTTGAAGGATCATAAATTGTATCCAGTATTTAATCCGGGCGATGTAAGAGGCAGAAAATTTCGGGTAAAGCGCACAGTGGCGGATCCAAACCAACCATCGAGATTATTAGGATGAAATGTTGAACTCTGTTGCTATGTACGATGTGTAAACTCAGGGGGTGGTATTAATCCGAACGACACTTCGGAACACTCCCCATGGTAAATTCGGTAAAAAATGCATAGAGATGCAACATCTCTTCGCAATGCCAGTGAATCAAGCCGTTCTGAAATTACCTGGTCGTCAACGATTCGAGCCGCTCATCGTTGAATGCAGTCAAATGCATACAGTAGGGGCTTGCTCTATTAAGCACGCCAAGTTTTTAGAAACTATTTTGGCCTTACTCTCCAAGTGACCTAGCGGAAGTAACAAGGGCAGGGTTTTCAAAGTTAGGAGATGCGACAAAGGGGGGTCAACACACAAACTTGTGTCTTCAGGGCTATTTTGGGGCTAAATGGGACTAGATTTTGTCAACCCCAATCTGCGACTTTTTTTTAACAAAATCACTAATTTTTCCATGTTCCCGAAAAATATTGTCGCGTCCAACTGGGAGGGGATACCTCTGTGCTGTCGTCCGCACAGCAATTAATGTTATTAATTAAAATCCAAAATAAGCTTATGAATCCTGGATCCCCGAGCCCAGAGTACGAGGAAGCTGTAAGATCCGCGTAAGGATCCTTGGATTCGATTGAGGAAGGATCAATGTTTCATAGAAGCAACGTGAAATAGTAGGCTCAGTATTTTTCGTCCGGTGAGTGAAGACACCAGAGACCTTATTACCTCCATATGTTGCAGGGATAACAATGCATCTGCATTTCTTGTGAATGAATATGGATGTCATCGGGCATAACCTTGAAAACCTTCGTTAAAGTCACCAAATGAAGATGGACTTTATATAATTTAATAAGTTGACAACAATAAGTCTTGTTTGGAGATAAAATTTTGAAGGCAGTTTATTCGTACATGCTTCATTATCCTCCTGTCATACATCCATATTAAACCAACAAATATATAGAGAAGAACAAAATGATAAACAGTTATAAATATCAGCCGTCTAATATATTATGTTTATATATCATTGTTAAATTGTTTATATAAGTAAACAATTGAACAATGATATAATCATGTTATAATATATATAGACTTCTGTACAGAGATCAAAATATATAAAATACATACATCTACCCTACATATATCTATAATGGTAACCTATAATAAAACGGTAGACTAAATTATACAACCATTGAATGCTTCTTCAAATGCACACAAACTAGCTTCTTGAAAAGGCGATTGGTCAATTGTTTTTCTTTAATTATTATTTATCAAATATTCCAGGTACTTAATAAACAAATACCTACGGCGTGACCCGGCCACATCGGATGTGGAGTGGGGCTACGCCTTCGATGTTCACATCAATGCATTCTTCCCACCGCTCTCACTATTGCACTGTTTCCAGATCATTCTATTTAACAGTAAGTTTACTGCGTTTTCTTATGTGAAACTAATGCTGACAACAACAGTCATAAATACAGTTCATAAATACCTAAATCCTAGACAACGATTTTAGATGCACATTACCACCTCTGGGGGATCAGAGCTACCAATAATTAGTTCCCTTTACTCACAATACAAAATACTGAACAGGTGTGATCGTTACCCAGACAATCCAATCATGTCACTATTGAATCCAGCAGCAGCTTTATTTGAACAAGTAAAACAAACATTGTATAACAAGGTCGACTTAATGCCAAAAGGCATTCTCTACCAGCTAACCTGAACCCTGAACCCGGAGGAGAGAGTATATTGTGGGTGCTAGAAAAAACTATTTATCATATTAAAAGTATATAAATGTAATAAATTATATCATTGTCATCACAGCCTATTCATATGCTCCAATATATGAGATATTGTCCAAAAAATGTTCCTGAGCCACCATTGACAGCATGCATTGACTCCTGGCAAACTTGCATAGGTCGATGCTCCGTCTAATGGGGAGTCGTCATACAGTGTGACGTCAATTCCGTGGTTATAACTCAAGAATCTTTCTTCCCCATTGGTTCTACGAGCTATATAGCCAGGTCATTGCCACTTCAGTTCACTTACTAATCTGTTGAGCTGTGTCAGTCGCCCTCATTCTACTGCGGATGTCTATGTTACGTATTCTATTGTGTAGATAAACACCAAGCAGCCTTTATAGCTTGCTGAGTGACTATGAGTTTTCTCATATGGCCAGTGAAGGAATTTCATTGAAGCACTTATAAATAATGTGTTAATAGAATCAATATTTCATATCCATTAAATTTATCTGTACTTTGCATACATATATATTTACTTATTATAGTAATGAAAACCAACCAAGAGATTTTACAGTCATGATAATAAAAATTATTTCCTTTTTATTACATTGTGTAAAATTAACACAAACATTATGTAACAAATCACTTGTCTGTAAGTAATTTACTACTGTGAAAATTAGAACTTATCTACTAAACATTTCCTTTTTTGCTTACTTAAAATTTATGAAAAAAATTAATTGAGTATAATGCTTGTGTAGATACTCTGAAGGATGGCATAATTTTATCTTCATCATTTCACTCTGTCAGACCACCAAACATCATGCTGGTATTAACTTGTTGATAGCTACTTCATGAATGAGTTCATCGAATTAGGGTAGGACCACCTGCAAATACAAGCATATCACTACCATGTGAGCATAGAGATACGGAGACATAATTACTAGAGGTGAGGCATTCCATCTCAGTCCTCAGGATTCTTCATTGTAGGTGTTTATGCGTTCCAGTCATCACTTTCAATAATATGAACTGTGTGCATTTTTTCCATCCCCAATATTACAAAAATCAAAAAAGAAATCTAATCCAGAACCCGCAAGTCTATAATTAATTAATACACTTTCTTCCGATTTGTGAGGAAGACCTTATCATGATTTCAGTCCATCACTAGTCTACTGCTGTAGACATTAGATCCTGGGTCACCTGCATCCATTGACTTCCCACAGACTTCGTCATTCAGTCAGTCATTCTTTCTGTGATGGTGGCCAATATGAGGTTCCTTATCCACAACCTTTCTTCTTTGTTATTGGTTCTACAAGCTATAAGACAAGAATAAACAAAATATTCTTTCTTTCAGATCTACTCATGGAGGGTGGATTTATTTCGTGTTTTGTAGCGAACACGTTTTGGTTGGCTTCAATTATTTACTACTTGTACATAACATTTTTAGGTTATAGCAGTAAGTAGCTTTATTTGATTAAAAAGAGTTCAATAGATTGATAATGATGATGTTGTCCAGGTCCATTTTAACCAAAGCCGTGTTATTGCATTACATCAGAATAGAGAACAAATCGACGAATGTGTGCCTCTATATTGTATATACGCTGCATGCCAAAAGTTTAAGACCACCTTAGTTAAAGTAGGAAAATAAAGTAAAACTCCAATAAAATGTTTAATTAACCTGTTTTATCATCTAATAGAACATTGATTGACAAACAATATACTTTCTTCTTCTTAAACTTCTGGCCGGCAGGGTACTTACCGCACTATAAAATATTCTGTGCAGTTGATGTCTCCTGGCAATAATGAGAAGATATTGTCGTGATTGAAATCGACAAGGACATCATAAGTGTAATAATTATTTAAAAGTAATTTATAAAAGGTGATAAATGGTTAACTGATTATTTAGCCCAAGAAATGGCAATAATATTCGTGTCTTTCTTAATCTTATGACTTCTTTTCAGATTTGCCCACGTTACAAAATACGAGGGTGTTTTTATTACCGCTGCCTATACTCGTTCTCACCTATGTTGGGACGTTAATAGCGAACTGGAATCTCAGCCTCATGCTTATGGATTTCTATCATTATAGGCTACTTTAACAAATCGATTTATATTTGAGGTTATTTCAAAAGTTAATATGCTGTAAGCGTATTTATTAACACGGATATCATTTAAGAATATGTCCAAAGTGATTGATGCGGTAAAAAACAATATACTGTCTATGGGAATTGTTGTAATGCGGCATTAGACTACGACTATTAATAATTTTCTTTATTATTATCTCTATAAAATATATTTTTTATTGTAAATAGATTTTACGTACTCTGTTTCATTGTCGTAAACTGAAAATATTCTATACAATAATATGTGCTTCCCATATTTATAATGTTTCTAGAATTGGCGTAATTTTTTCCAATACCTCTGTTTATAAATACTTAATAACACTTCTTATGTAACTAAATATTTTGTACTATGACTTAAAACTTATATTTATCCGATTTTAAATTTTAAGTTTAAAATTATTATTTTTTACCCTATTAACGTCTATAATCTATATGTATAAAGCTACTCAAATTGTTCACCAACTTTTTTTTGCCTAAATAAACTGTAACATTACTATTTACAAATTAAAAAACTGTAATTCGTTGTACGACGTAATAAACTGATGACGAACGTCAATATACTGATATACATTTATGTCAAGCATCGAACTAATAACAGGAACTATAATTAGCCCTTATTATGTGCTAAAACATTCATACATATAGTGAAACAAATAATGTTGCCAGTGATTGGATTGATATAATTTCGTAAGTTGGGTAGTTTTAAATATAAATACTAATATTTCACAGATTATAATAATAATCCAAAAGAAGTCCGTTATACAAATATTTATATGAGTTGAAGAATTATAATAACAAAGAGTTTTAGGTTTTTCGTTACAAATTACACTTTATTCAAAAAGTTTTTTGTAAAAAAAGGGTAATCTAAAGTGTTATTCTCTAATATCTATGAGTCAAAACAAGTAGACTAACTTGTGTACATGAATGAATGAGGCAAGCGGAATATGTAGATGAAGCAAAGGAACTAAGTACCGGAAGCCGCAGTTTTTGGCTACACCGCCATTTACTCTACCAGGTAAATGACGTTTCGTACTCACGTATCGTCATTTTATACAATTCCTTATAAAATGAGCTTAGGAATATTATTAATATTAGAATATATTGTATAAACTATAAAATTTTAATGGAAAATATGTCAAGTTTTGTACGCCCACATGCAAATTTAAATCTAAGATAGACTAAAGTTAAGCAATAAAATTAAAACTATGCCCAGAATGTAATAAATAATTTATTTTCAATTATTAAAATATTATTTGGAATATATAGGTGTGTTATTTGTATCAGATCTGACATTACATTTTAAGTTATAATTTAGTTATATACGAGTACAGTTCAATTCAATAAGACATCGTCTCTGCCCTCTGGGGGTCGCGGCCGTTTAGTAAATAAGACCTGTATATTAAAGGAACGAATTTTAATCAAGTTTTATTAAATTAAATATTACCATGTTACACAACATAGATTGTTTTGTGTAAATAAACTATTAATCAAAATGTTATTATAATTTTATAGTGAAGAGGTCCCAAGGCTTTTTTTGCTTTATCGTGTCATAAAATGGTTGAGAAACAATGCAATAATACAATACATGGTTCCTTAATTATTTAATCATCATCTAGCACAATGACTTCATCTGAAGATATAGGTTTAGGTCTCTCGTTCTCACTAAACGGCAAACTCTTCTTCGCATCTGGTTTTTTGCCGACCGATGATTTCGGTAAAGACGTCTTAGTAATTGTCAGCGACGAGGGCAGTCTACTTATAGAAGCGCTTATCTCTTGAACTACGTTTTTCGGCGCTGGCAAGTGCTTTTGCCGTTCAGCCAACTTCTCTTGCAATGTTTTACCAGGACTGACCTGCTGGTGTGGCAATGGCGGCTTTGTGTGAATAGCAGTATTAACTGTAGAGGCACTAGACATGTGGGCTTGTACTGGTTGAGAACTATGACCACTTGTGTGAGAGGAAGTGTGTGCGACACCGAAGGAGGATATATTTGCTGTCATCGATGGAGGTAATGTGGGCAACACTGTCCCCATACTAGGCATTAAGGGAGCCGATACAGACTTCTGTATACTAGTTATAACGGAAGTTGGAGCTGGTTTAGTCGTCGATGGCAACGATGACGAAGTAAACGACTTCGAGGATTTTATTGATGCAGTGCTGCCTGAAACAGTTCTGCTACTTGTGGTAGGTTTGGGCCCACGCTTTTGCTTCTTCGGTGGAGGCACGTTGAAAGAAGGAAAACTTTGGCCGAGAAATTGTCGGTAGAACTCTGCTTGAAAAGAGTTTTGTATGCTACTCTGTAGAGACGATTGCAGAGAATTCTGTAAAGATGTATACCCAGCATAAGCGCTTATATTGCTCAAATATGACAGGGACAACGCTGCAGCAGTCTGCTGGGATAGCAACTGCTCGTTCAACATAGGGACGTAGCTTTGAAACGCGGCTGCCATGTCATGGGGCGATATTTTCGGCAAGCCGGATGCAGAAGACTGTTGACTTGGTTGTTTGTCAGCTTTAGGTTGATTGGGTGGTGTGACAGCATTTGTTAACTTTATAACCTCAACAGCTTTAGCAGTTTGCTTCTTTTGCTGATTCTGACTCTTGTCCATACTTGCCATTGTAGCTTGTTGCTTCAACGTCTGTATTATAGACTGGCAGTATTTCATGCTGAGATCGACTAAATTAGCATTTTCAGGGATAGACGTTGTACTTACTAGTTTATAAGCGTCTATCAATAAATTTATGAATTGCTTTGAATTAGGCTGCTTCTGGGCTCTCTGATATGCTCTGTAGATATCAAGCATTAAGCTCTTAAGAGCTTGACGCTCGACGTCGTTACTCTTCAAGTCTGCTTGTTGGCTGAATTTTAACAACTGTCCCTTTAACGACTGAATACATAGAGTGCACGCTTGTTGTGCCAACTCCTCCCTATCAGAGTCTCGCAGATACTTCTTATCTGGTTCTGGTATTCTTTGTAGATGCATACTCAAATCAAGTAACGTTTTGTGATCATCGATCTCTTTTAATATTTCCATCGTAAGCATAACAGAACGGTTCATGTGGAAAGCAAAGCTACCAGCTCTATCTACTTCCACAGATGGTATCTTCCATATATTATTGAAGAAATTCGAGTGCTTCCTTTCACTAAATAGTCCGCCAAGCTTTTGGCCACATCTTACTGTAAAGTTTGATAACATAAGATCACGACACCTTTCTATGTCCTTCCCCTTTTTGTAATAAAAGTGATAATGTGCGAGTCGGTAAATGGCTTTGTAATGTGGTGGAAAACGACTTGAGCAATCTTCCAGAGCATCTAAACAGGCAGTAACAATCTTCATGATTTCATCATCTGACAGTTGTTTCGTATCATTTGATGACTTACTAGAACTATCACTATCTCTACTTGAATCACTACTGCTATCTGATGAAGATTCACTAGAGCTCGAGTCTGACGATGAACTCGATGACGAACTGCTTGAACTGTCTTCTTTCTTACTGCTGACAGTCTCTTGGTTAGTATCGGAAATTGACTTTTCTAGTTTATCCTTCGCATCTTTATCTACAGCAGTTACTGAATCGTTTGTAGGTTTTGATTCTTTATCAGT
Source organism: Teinopalpus imperialis (assembly GCA_029286865.1). Taxonomy (NCBI): domain Eukaryota; kingdom Metazoa; phylum Arthropoda; class Insecta; order Lepidoptera; family Papilionidae; genus Teinopalpus; species Teinopalpus imperialis. The sequence goes on from JAGSMU010000017.1 coordinate 321,873, forward strand.
TTTTAACGATGTTTCTTGGTCATTTTCCTTCACAATTGCCTCATTTTGTATTACGGAGGGCAATGAATCTGTACTTTTACTTACTTTATCGATAGAAGAATTTGTGACGTCTTTATTTGCTATCCTTTCAGTATCGTAAGATGCAGATCGTTTAACTTTAGCTGCGGCCGCTTCAAGTTTTAGTTTTTTAGCTTCATGCGTGTCTTCCTCGCCCGCATCACTCACAGACCGCTTCAGAATATTAGCAGCATGTACTGGTTCCTCAGATTTTTCTTCATCCTCACCAGCGGAGTCTTTTTTACCCTTTTTTGTAAAAGGGCCATTTTTCCATTCATCAATACACAATAAAAAGACTTTACCAACTGACGCTGGAATAGGTTTATTTTCATGTTGTTCGATATATTTAAGAATTGAAGCGTGTATTCGATAATGAAGTTCCAACACTTCTATACACAAATGTGTCGGTGTACTGTAGTTTATTTTTAATGGATATGTTGCATCAGTTTCGTGTAAACTTTTCACACCTTGCATGTAAAAGTTTAAGTAAATTGATGGAGGTTTATTCCGCTTCTCAGCTACTTTACCCAACATATAGTAAAGCTGCCAAGAATTCTCGTTCAATTTGTCAGTATCATTACTACTGTTCAGATCATTCAAGACAGTATTAAAACATTTGTACGTAGTATCTAACATGTCCTCCTTTTGCTTTTCTAATGATTCGAAATCCTCCATACTTAACGATTCACTTGCTTGTTTCAGCAATCTAGAACAGAAGGAATGGACTGTGTACACAAAATTACCATACTCTAACCACATATCGCAATGCGTAGGATCCAAATCCAAAGAGCGTTTAAAACAACGTATTGTCGATTTTGCTTGATTTAAAAATTCCCTTTCATTGTTTAAATTTTTACAAGAATTTAAAACACGTTCCAAATTCACAGCTTTCGCGAGTGATATCTCCGCCCACGACTCCAATCTATCGTTATTCAATATAACGTCCAACATATTAAATTTAACCGCCATTTTTCCTTCTTCCTTCTTAAAGTAATAATCACCCAACAAAAAGTATATGTCTTTCATTTTGTATGGTAGTAGCGGTGGTACGGATGGCAATTTATTTTCTAAGCCTTTGATGTATTTTTCCATTTCAGGAAGATATTTATTCGGATCACATTCTGGTGGTAATAGCGCGAGAATGCGATGGAACAGCTGTTCTACGTCAACAGTAATACCTGACACTTTGCCTTCTAAAGCTGGAAGTATATGCGGTCTAAATATTTCATACAATTGTTGAGCTCTTTTCCAATCCAATGAATGTGAAGTAACATTGTGATCGATAAGATACTTTAATTTATTTTTCCTGCCAGGATGTCCAAACAGACAGTATACACACTGTTCCATGTATTGACACACTTGTTCTAAGGATTTTGACAAGGACGGTGATCGTAAACGGGGTACGACTGTATCCAAAATAAAATATAAAAGTTTTCCTTCAGTATTACAGCACCAACCCCTATTTCCTAACTGCTCATGGGCAATAAATAATATCATCAGTGGGCTAGGAACTTCATCGCAAGCTTCTCTATCACTGTCTGTGATAGCTCTTCCCCTTCCATGATCTTCCTCTCTTTGCAATATATAATGCATTATAATCCATGGAGCGATGGTATTGAAAGGCATTTCTGTAGCATTTGTTTCAACTTGGTGACCAATAATCCTAATGAGATCCTCCAGAACCTGACTTAACTCTTTCTCGGTGACAGCCTCCAAACAAGTCAACCCTTCAGTACTCAATATGTGTTCCATGCAAAACAGCACTTTAACAACAGTTAGAGTCCATTTCTCATAGTCCCTAGATCCAGATGTAAATCGAAAATAATGTTTCAGTGCTTCATGCAAACATGTCAAGGACCACTTAAAGCAGCTGTCCACTTTGTCCAAAGCCCAGCAGGTATCTAAAATAATAGACAATTGGACTGCAAAATCCAAAGACATTTCCTCTTCCTGTGTCCTTGCTATATCTTTACAATGTTCAAATGAATCTATCACAATCAACAATACTTCTTCGTAACTTTCCTTTTCATAAAGTTCCATAACAGTAGACAGCTTTTTGTTTCTTTCCAAAAACTTGATATACTCAGAAATTTCACTTTCATTTATAATAGATTTAAACGTAAAATTTGCAACATTTAAACTGTATTTGTCATGGTGGTCACCCATTGCTTCAAACTCATACAAAAGCTGATAAAGGCAATCAAGGGCAAACTCTTCACACTTATTTAGTATATGAATATGAAGTTTCACCCAAAGTTGCCTTAGTATATATTCTAAACAATTTGTACTCGGAAAAATGTGTGGTTTTAAACTCAGGATCACACCGATAGATTCAATGGTTCCTAGCTCATGTGCAATTTTCTCATCAGCACTCTCATTAAGTTTGGCATTTACTGATATTTCTTCTGCTAGAATATTTGCTGCAGTATAATGCAAAAGCTCCTGGTTGTTATCATCAGTGCAAGACGGGATGTCGACATGAGTATTGTAGCATTTGTTTGCTTCAACAAAAATATTTGATAAACCTTCTGGCCACTTCACATGCCATTTCTCGACCAAAATACTCAAGAAATCTTTTAATATGTCTATTATATCTCTTTTGCTTTCTTTATATTTAAAAATGAATTCTTTGACATCCTTCTGTTCACTCTCAGCACCAAAATATTGATCATCTGCTATTTCTTCCAATTTCTCTTTATCTTCAAATAACTTATCTAAGTCTGCTACATCTGGAGAAGTTTCCTTTGCTTTGTTTTCTTTTTTCTGAATAAGTTCAGGAGCTAATGCTATTGGTACCATTCTTCGTAATGTATCATAAATATTATCATCATAGCGCTCCTGTTTGTTGGAAGGTTTCTTTCGTCCAGAACGGCGTTTATTACACCACTCCCATTGTTCTAAGAAACTTAGTGCACTCCCTCGACGACGGACTGGTGCTTTCTTTTGTGCTTTAGGTTCTGGTGTTGTTTCAGCAGCTGATTCAGATGCTATCATTTCCACATCACTTTCAACTTTCTCAGTATCTGTAACCTGTTTATCAGATAGTTCATTATTTTCATTTTCAGATACATTCTCAGTATTTTTCTCATTGTCTGTGTTAATTTCTTCTACTTTGTTTTCGGTTGATTCAACATCTTTTTCCTCTATTTCGCATACCTCCAATTTCTCTTCAATTTTTGCTTTCTCAAAAACTAATTCAATAAAGCAAGCATGGCTGAAATAGTTTTCTGCCATGTAGTGATGCATATGTACTAGTGAATCACCTACAGCATTCCAAGTCAAATCTCTAATGGGTTTCTTTAACTTCAAGTTGGGTAAAACATATTTAAATTGCTCAGCCTTTTGCTGCTCTATATATATTTGAGAAATTTCATCAGCTTCTTTTAAAAGAATCTTGCCTGTTTCATCATCAAATGATTCATCATTTTCCTCAAACCATTTATATATTGGGTTTAAATATTCCATATAATCTCTAATGTATGAAAATTCCTTATAAATATATTTTCGATATACCAAGCCTCTCATATAGCCTGGATCAAGCTGAAGAGCTTCGTAAATAGTAGTAATACATTCCTCTTTGTAATCTAAGCCTAAAAGAAGTGTTATTATTTTATCAATACATGGCCAATGTTTTGGATTTCGGTTGACACCACATTGAAAAGCGTGCAATGCTGTTTCATAACGTTTCGCGCGCATGCAGAGCAGTCCAAAGCGATGCCAAAGAGTAACATCTGTATCATCTAACTCTGAAGCTGCAATGTATGATTCTATAGCAGCCTCCACATCATCAGCTGCACTCAGCATTGTAGCCAGGTTTTTGTAGCATAAATATTTTAAATTAAATAGAGGTCCAGCTATTTTCTCTCCTGAAGCGGGCTTTTTAATATTGTACAACAATTCTGTATCAAGTAAATCCTTTAAGAGTTGCGTTGCATCAGGTAGATTCCCCTTTCTTTGTAAATCCAGAGCTTTAGCATATTGTTGTAAGGCGATCTGTTCGAGAGCTTCTTTTGTGACTTCCTCTTCTGAACCGCTTTCTTCTTCCGATTCATTATTCAAGGCTGATATTTTAATCATATTTAAACAAGTCGCCGAAATCGATTGCTTTATTTTGACATTTATTTTTTTCTTTACGTGTTAGTATTTGGCCAGGTAAATGTCGTATAATGATACAGCCATGTCTAATTACTTAGAATTTTATGTAAAAGTATATAATAAACTTTTACGTAAATCCTGTATATCCTACTATTCAGCATTTATTGTATATGTACAATACAGACGAACTTTAATCTAAAAGTTTATTTTATATAATAATAGCAATACTTAATATTTAATCGTATAATGTTGATATTAGTATCCTTTAATTTAATGAAAAACCTTTAATATAAACATCATTGTAGATAACATTTCAGTCCAAGATCATTTCCATTAATTAAAAATATGTTTGAATGTTTTATTAAAATTTATATACCACGTCCGTTCTCCATGATATAGTCTGTGTAAAAAATAAAAGGTTGTATTTTAGAAGATTAAATATTAAACAAATAATTAAAACTAAAATGATATCTCAAAACTCAATTATAAAACGTACATGGCCAATGCTAATACAATGCGCGGAAGCTCACCGAAAGCCTCGATGGCTTCCAGTAGCAAAAAGCAAGATATATCGTATCCCGAAGCGGCCCGTTGTTAGCGATGAGGAACGAAGAGAACTTTTAAGGATAAACAATAATTATAAAACTCAAATGCGTGCCATAAAACGTTTTTACCATGAGGAAATGATAAAGGAAAAGTCTACTCTCGAGAGCGCAAGTTCAGAGATGTCGCAGCGATTGGAAGCCGAGGAGTGGCAGCGATGTGTGGAGCTCAATGAAAAATGGAACAGTCAAGTTGCGGAGGAGCGCGAGGAAAGACGTAAGAAAGAGTTGGAAACAATGGAAGAGTTTGCTCTTGCCCGTATCGAAGCCAAAGATAAAGAGTTGCGAGAGAGGATTGCGATAGCATCTGAGAAAATTAAGAAACAAAAGGTAAAAAATAATACATGTTATTGTAGGTAAATAAATATGTGTGCACATTTGTCACTTAGGGTGGATTATTAATCCTAATACAGATGATAGGATTGAGTTTCTTGGTGATTTTGTTTAATAATGAACTGCCAATGGCTGGTACGAGGAATGTGATATATGAGTACCAGTTTACATGCTCACTGGAAACTGATATGAAGTAAAACACTAATTGAGTTTCAGAATTTTTAATAATGTTTATGGCTCAAATGTGAATTTTGTTCTACTCTGTGCCAGTCAGAACATCCCAGTTCTCCCCTGCAGTTTTCATCAGCCCTGAATAAAACAAATAGTAGACAATATAATATAATACAGTGTTAGGAATATGGGACATACACCAAGACCCAACTAATGGAATTAAACTGTGTAGCAAATAATTCTTATGGCTGGACATGAACCCACAATTTAGAAAGCAGGTTATATGGCTTAATAATATAATCACATCTAAAAGTAAGTACACATCCTTATTTGATTAATATCTAACCAAACAATATTTTCAGGAACTCAGCGCCACTTTTATTATGCCAGAGAATCTGGATGAAGCAATTGATCATGCCTTGGCTAACCCCACCGACTACAACTTTGCTATTGACATGCAAGGCCAACTTTACCCCGGCAGAGACACACCCTTACCTACTAAAGAACAGAAGGAGCAGCGTGTTGCAAGGAACAATTGAGTGATTATTTTTATTGGAAAGAATAAATAAATGTTAGTAATAAATGTTGTTGTGACTGTATTTATGTTTGCACCGTCAAAGGCGATAGAAGAAATAAATATGTGATGTCCTCTTGGTTGATTTCGACCACCACAATATCAATATAAATATTAATATAAAATAATATCAAACAGATGATGTCAACTGGCCAGAATACTTTATATTGCCTATTCCAATTTAATGCATACAATATCTGAGAAAGGTTTAGATGCACTGTCAGGGACAAGGGCCATACAACATTCCCAGACTTAAAAAACCAACAACTTGTAATGCACAATACATTCCTTAGCAAGGACTCGAACTTGGGACCCATGACTTAGTGACTACGGTACCAGCTACTACAAGGTGTAGCTAACCATATGTGGCTGTCAATAATGTGATGCTATCCATTATATAGATTACATTACTGACTTTCTTGCACTTTATAGACATTTTATTGACCTTGATCCTGTCAGTTTCCCATTGATACTTATGTATGTCCTGCATTGTGAAATATTCTATGCTGGGAAGTTATTAGATAAACTACTTAATAAAGTAAAATAAATTGTGATGAATGAAGTGATGTGATTATGCTCTTTATCAACCGGTTTTGAGAAAAGCATATTCCAAGCTGTGGGAAAAAATTTATAAGCTGTTATTTTTCATAATGTATTATTTTAAATTTTAATCTGTTGCAATTTGTCAGGGTAACTGGTTGTTGAATCATGAGTCTTGTGTTTGTTGTTCAATTGAGTTCAGTCTATTTGCCTGTGGGAATATAATCAGCCTGTCCATAGTCCACTGTTGAACATAGGCTTCCTCCATAAATTGCCATGAAGCAAGATGCTGAGCCACCTGCATTCATCGTCTTCCAGCAAACTTGCATAAGTTATCGAGTCAACCTCACATGTTCTTATAATTTTCTATTCTAGTCCAAAGCTATTCTGCTATGTTTTATAAAGTTTCAATAACCTAAAGGTTTAGGGTAAGGAGTGCAAAGCTTAAGGTTGTAGGTTCCGTTATTCAACTATTGTCGTGAATTATCTCCGAACTCAAGCTTAGCTTAGTTGAAATGGTTAAAAGAAATGTTAGTGCTGTTAATGGCACTGCTATTATTCTTTAAAAAAATAATCTTTCCACCATTCTAACTTCCACCGTTTCCATTTCTCGGATAGCAAAACCCTTTACTCCATTTGTAAACATATTTATGTATGTATATATTACTCCATTTATATTTCTTTCAACAAACACTATAAAATTCCTATAAATAAGTGTTAATACATGGACTTAAATGCTCGAGAGTGAACACGCTCACAGAATACCAGCGTGAAATATCAGCATAATGCTGTTGTGTTTCGTCTGGTGAGTGCAGGGATCCAGAAACCTTTATTACTGGTGATGTGGGATTCCATTTTAATCCTCAAGGGTGATAACGCATCTAAATTATGACTTCTTGTGAAGGGTAAATGTAGATGTCATGGGCGCAGGAATTACTTGGAGATCAACTGTGTGTGAGTTTGTTACTCTTAATGTAATAAAATAAGAAAAAAAAAGACAGAATTAGTATGTATGAATAAATAAACCATACAAAAACAATCGATTCTATTTAAATCTTAACAATAATTTTACACAAACTAACAATTAAACTGTCATGTTGGTAAAGAGAGACTGCCAATCCGGCACCACATTCAGTTTGTGCTGTAATCCTCCGAGTGACACCAGGTTGGCAGAACGGGTGTTGTGGTCCACTGCCACAGATACTGCTTCTTGGTGGAATGCTGCTTTTGTGCCTGGACATACCTGTGGAGGAGTAAGAGTATCCCATCATCATTAGTCAATGCCATGCAGCATGGCATAAAAACAAGACATTGTAGTCAACTTTTGGCCATATTAATAAATAACCAGCTACTATTAATAGATTGATGAACCGTTAATAGCTTAAAGGTTTTGGATACGGTCTGTGAAACTGAAGGTCTTAGGTTCGAAGCCGTCATGAGATCAATGCCTAAACCATCTAGTACAAGCATTTAAGCTTAGTTGGAGTTATTAACGGTAATATTTGAAATGTTAGTTGTTAGCATTCTTTAAAAAATAATTGTCTAAGTTATTTTGTAGCAAGAGAGTGTATGAAGTTGTCTTGTTAGTCAGTTTTTATGGACAGCATTTTAAAGCCGGTGGTATTTTTGATGCATGCTTCACAATCAGTTACTGGTCTCTGGTATTCATTCATCGTCCGAAACATAGCAGTGTATATATCGCTCGTATGATAGCAGAAATCATAGACAAGCGCCGACTTAGTATCAATTTCAGAGAAAACTGTACAGGCGTGGTCTGTTAGCGGTGAAGTCGATCCATTCACATTACAGCTAGATATAAGCTTCATCGTGGCACGAGCACAGTTTTGTCTCGTTTATGATTCGCCATTGTTCTCCTTTTCGATGGCGGTCCGAGTCGAGTTTCGAACCTTCTTATGAGGGGCCCTCGGATCGTATATCGCCCTCTCTGCTGTCGACGTTCTTCGTCCAGGGTCTGCGGTGGTGTAGCAGCATCCGTATTCAGCGGGCGGGGCTCGCGAGTCTATTACAATAAAACTGTAGAGGACAGCATCACAAAAATATTAAAAAATATGTTATTATATTATTAAAAAACAATTTAATTACTTCAAACAGCGTGTCGCCCAGCGTGAGCGTGACTCGGCCGGAGCGTCGAACCTGCAGCTTGCCGATACGGCCCTCTTCCAGTTCGGACAGGCGACACTTGTTGTCTACTGGCTCCGCGGGCTGCGAGGAATATTTATAATCACGGTCCCCATCCATTAAAATCATACATCCGTCATCGAACGTGTCAGTTTTTTTTTCTTTGTCAGAACGAGTGGACAAATTATAAATAAACTAAAAAATTATTAATACAATAATTTAAAAAATCTAAACAAAATTAAAAATAATTAAAAAGTTCCCGATATCAAATAAAAACACTACCTTATTAGTACTTTTTTAAAAACGTACCGCGTTATTGCGTTCATTTCTGTCGATAAACGGTTATATAACGCAACTTCCTGACAATATCGCCTGGCAACCAATACCAACCAAACGAAATACTGATAAAGTCTCTTAATGTTTTTTACGATGTTGGGGTTGCAAAGAAACGTAATGCCTGTTGCAATTCGTGACATCCGTGCATTCTCTCTTTCGCAAACACAGTAGCATTAACCGACTATTTTAAGTTGGTATTCCAGAGAACGTGGTCCTTATTTCCGTCTAGCTGACCCATTCAGCTTATAGCTATATAGTACCTAATAGTCCGCTTATAGATCTAAAAAAACTAACGGTCTTGCCATATCAAATGCTCCCGATAAGAAAAATTACAACACTAAAAGCAAATCACCACGTGCAATAAAAAAAAGATAATGTAATATGTACCTATGTCTAATAAATAAATATTTCGCAGACTTGTGAAAACCGCCAATTTCTATGGCCTATATGTAAACTGTTTACTTTTAACTGCAATTACAAATATAGGAATTTGACAAATAAATCTTTCCACAACGAAAATTTGCTTATTAAAGTTAATTTATTTAAAAGATCGAAACAGCAGTATGGAATTTGGTCTACTGTTTTTTATTTTTAATTAATTAACGTACACATCGAACGAACATAGATAGGCGAAGGATTTTTTTATGACATCAACGAGTAACAAACGAACACCGTTCACCCGATAGTAAGTGATGCCTGCGGCCCTTAAGGTGCCTTTCCACCAGAGATGTGCTATGCTGCGAATATGTGAAAGCTACTTTACTACCGTTTCCACCAATACTAAACTATGAAGCTGTGCGAGAAGATGCGCAGCTAGAGCTCAGAGGACTTGCAACAATGTAAAATATTCCGACTGTGTCGAGTGGTATTTAATATGATTTCGCGTCCAGAATCTTACGAGTTCTTCGTTGGAGTAAACAGGCAACCAGCAATTCATTTTCCTCCATGGGTTCCTTTTCGCGCGTTGCGAGATATAAAATAACTTTTTGTTTCCACGAAGGCATGTCTACTTTTTGTCTGATAAACGCGAGCCTACTGACATTGCTACATGACTCGCGACCATCCAAAGCACGCATCCATCGCATCCGTAGCACGCATCCATCGCATCCGTAGCACGCATCCATCGCATCCGTAGCACGCATCCATCGCATCCGTAGCACGCATCCATGGCACGCATCCATCGCATCCGTAGCACGCATCCATCGCATCCGTAGCACGCATCCATCGCATCCGTAGCACGCATCCATAGCATGCATTCAGGGCTCGCATCTTTCCATACCAAAGTCATAGCTTAGTTGAACCCGTTTCCTCCACTGCTATGCTGTGTATGGTGGATATGCAATGAACATAATAGGTGGATATCAGACGCATCCATAGCAACGTAAAGTAGCACTACCCTGGTGGAAAGGCATCCTTAAACACCTACATACATTCTGAGCAAACTCCGTTTTCCTCCTTGGATACAGAGATGGAATACGTCCTTAGCAGAACTTGGCCAACCAGGTTGCTCACCATACTAAACACGGCAGCGAACTATGCTGTTTCACCTAATGTGAGGGCGTGGTCCTTCCCCAATCACTCATATCCCATTCTTTATCAATTAAAAACTAAAAATAATAATTTCGATTCAAATCTAGATCTCCACTCAACCGTTAGAAGTCTAGACTACTGAGCCATTCGTCGGTACGGAAAATGATTAGAATAATTTGTGACAGGTAGCATCCTCCACTTACAGCATCCTCGGGTTCTTCGGTAGAGTTGTGTTCTTTGCGGCGTGGAGCCTCGTCCTCTCGGCTACTTCGGCCGCCGCGTCCCGGCAATGAGTCCGGCAACTGTATAAAACGAAAGGGTAATTGTTTTGAAGAATAATTTTCTTTTTACCATATTGACTCAATAATAATAATAAAGTGTAATTAATGTTTACACAACAAAGTGAAATGCAATGATGTTAGTGATTTATTATCTAGTAACAGTGTCGGACTATGATATACTAATTTGAGTCCTCGGCTGAGAATCATACCGAGTCCTCATGACGCAGCCTATACGAAGCATACACCACGCGGTCGTCAAAAAAAATACCTGTAACAATATTAGGGTGGGCTTGTCGCTCTTCAACAGATTCAACACGTTCGTGTCGTCGAACTCATCCGGCAGAGGCTTCTCCTCCACACACACTGCAGGGGAAAAATTGTAACGTTTTTATAATACTCAAATGCACAAAACAGTGGTAGAGCTACGCTAGTGGCAGTTTGTTTCAAGTTACAGAATGGATGGGTCAGCTTGACTGGGGTAGGACCACGCACTCACAGAATACCAGTGTGAAATAGCAGCATAATGTTGCTGTATTTCGTTTGGCGAGTGTAGGGATCCTGAAACCTTTATTACTGGTTATGAGGAGTTCCCTTTCAGTCCTCAATGGTGCTAACGCATCTGCATTATGATTACTCGTCAAGGATGAATGTAGATGTCATCGGCCGCAGGAATCACTTGCCATCAGGTGAACTGTGTGCTCGTTAGTCACCCTTGAGTACTGAGATGGAACTCCTCTTAACCAGTAGTAAAGGCCTTCGGATCCCTATACTCACCAAACGAAACACAGCAACATTATGCTACTATTTCACGCTGGTATTCTGTGTCATTTAAAATTGCATTAACTATTTCATCGGTGCTAGAGTCACTTAAAATTGCAAAAACTATTTCATCGATGTTAGTCACTTAAAACTGCATTAACTATTTCATGGGTGTTAGAGTCACTTAAAACTGCACTAACTATTTCATCGGTGCTAGAGTCACTTAAAACTGCACTAACTATTTCATCGGTGCTAGAGTCACTTAAAACTGCACTAACTATTTCATCGGTGCTAGAGTCACTTAAAATTGCAGTAACTATTTAATCGGTGTTAGAGTCACTTAAAACTGCATTAACTATTTCATGGGTGCTAGAGTCACTTAAATTGCATTAACTATTTCATCGGTGTTAGAGTCACTTAAAACTGCACTAACTATTTCATCGGTGCTAGAGTCACTTAAAACTGCATTAACTATTTCATCGGTGCTAGAGTCACTTAAATTGCATTAACTATTTCATCGGTGCTAGAGTCACTTAAATTGCATTAAGTATTTTATTGGTGTTTGAGTCACTTAAAATTGCAATAACTATTTCATCGGTGTTGGAGTCACTTAAAACTGCATTAACTATTTCATCAGTGCTAGAGTCACTTAAAATTGCAAAAACTATTTCATCGGTGTTAGTCACTTAAAACTGCATTAACTATTTCATGGGTGTTAGAGTCACTTAAAACTGCACTAACTATTTCATCGGTGCAAGAGTCACTTAAATTGCATTAACTATTTCATCTTCTATCTTTGTGTAGTTATGTCTATCTACACAAATTTCCCTTGGGTCGTGAGGAATTTCCAACATGGTTTTCGACACTACAACAGTAAGTCAGACAGTAGTTAGACAGTAAACTTAGTTCTAGTTTCAAGATCTAGAGATCGGAGAAGGACCAACTCGTAAAATAGCAGCATAATGCGCAGCTGTGTTCCGTATGATGAGCGTAGGGGCCCGAGGTCCCAATTATAGTTAGTGGGACATTTCATCTCAGCTCTTAGGAATTATGCATGTCCATCTGGAATATTTTTTGAGGATGGATGTATACATCGTGAGTCGTAATCGTCAAGCACCACCATAAGGTGAACTGTGTACTAGTTTGTCACCTATAATATTATAAAAAAGGGATGTGGAAGAATCTAAAATATACCACACCCAAAAGGTACATAATATAAACTTAACTTTTTAAATATATATCTACATTCTATCAGCAAATATGCCAACATGAGGGCAAAGTGAACAGGCACCTTCCAAGCATAAGCTATTTTTGTAAAAAAAAACATAATGCCATTGAGCAAGGAGTTCAACTGATAGTTAGTGTTTCCCATGATACCCACATTCCCCCACATTAAGTAATCATAATGTAAATACATTAAAAAGAACATCAAATTAAATTCTCCATATATAACAAAAGATTCAAAACTTACTGGGGCAGTCTGCATCGTCCGTTGGCTCCTCCTTAACTACCACTTCTTGTTTGATCTTCACCGTTGACTTAGGCAAACTGTATAACCATCCTGTGAGAACAGTTAAGTCACATCCTGTATTTATATAGATCCCAATGATAGATATTTATGGTTAGGCCTCTATTCTAGAGGGTAAGTGAAGATATTATGATACAAACCATCATCCATTGGCAGTTTAATTGGAGCATCAATTTCAAACACCCTTTTGAAGTCCTCAATCTCATCTTCCCTATCACCACTGTCACCAACTACTGATTTTATCTTCTGTTCCTCCAGTTCTTTATCAATCTAGAACAATATAGATATATAGAAAATATAGATTTCAAAATGTTTGAGATGAACAACAATCGGAAATGTGTTTGAATGCAGAAACCATAAATCGCTGTGAACCCAGTGACTTTACTTGCAATATTGCTTCATTTGTGTCTTGTTTGGGTAGTTCGGTTATCTGGTAACAATGAATTATTAAGTGTTGATTGGGAATCCAACCGGTTCCGTTGCAACATTTTGCTTCATATGTATCTTGTATTGATTGTGTTTACACAGGAAATTATTATCTAATAAATAAAATGAAATTATTATTTATTAAATAAAATGTTTTTGTTCAAGATTTCTTCTAGAGATGAGTGGAAACAAATTGAAAGGAGTTTTAGAACAAAGTATAATCGAAACTATAGTTTTTCGAGAGCAAAGTACGAAAATTGAAGATGGTAGATCTCTTTTGTGTTCACGCATATAACGTTTAAATATTTGGGATTTCCTCAATCCTTTTGGCCCTATTGTCACATTGTTTTGTACACAGAGTACAAACCAAACATTTGACATGGGACAGTGGCAACGCAGGATGGTCGACTGTGAGTTCTCCTTGTCATCAAGAGTCGAGATTGGCTACAAACAAAGCGTTGCGAATAGATCAGCATTTGAAACATGGGCCAGCAAGTCGTCTTCCCTGCCCAGAGACGGAGACAATGGCTAATAAAATTCCTACAAATTCTATCATGTATATGTTACGATCATGTATATGTTAAGATATATCTTATAAACGCGGTATTAAAAATATAGTTTATATACATCCTTAACTCTGTGTATTACCTTAATAACATCCTTAACTCTAATAGTGGGTTTTCGAAGAGGATGTGCTGAATCTCCACCCTCTCGGCCGTAGTTTGGACCGCGGCTATGATTTCTCTCAGCACTTCCCAAGCCTGAATAATAAAATATGACCATTAAATCTCATATATATATATTTTAAAGTGTGCTAGTAGTGCATTACCATTACTAACATTCCGGTTAACCACTCCAATTAAGCTTAAAATGCTCGTGCTAAAAGATGGTTCACTACAATAGTTGAATGTTGGATTTGAACCTATGACCTTAAGTTTCGCAGACTCTACCATAAACCATTAGGCTATTGACTCTTCAAATTTGAGATCCGGAAACCCAGTCACTGGTTTACATTTGTCCTCAAGGGTCACAATGCGTGACAATCTTGTATCTTAGCTGGGATTAATGTTGGGCTACAGTCTTCACATACATCAGGTAATTTGTGTTCTTGTTTATTCAATGAAAAAACAATCATAAATATGTTATAAATCATCTTTCCATACACAATCACATAAAAATTGGCTTCATTAAATATTGTTGGTCTTTATATTTCTGCTTCTCTGTCTTTATACATCTCCCTATATATTTATAGTCTTATTGTATTGGTATCAAGGAGGAAATCCTCATGAGGGGAATACAGGGTAATGTGGGATTTCTACCCCCTAAACCAACAATGGCCACCCTCATTGCATTGGGAGTAGTGCTCTGGAATATCCTATGGAATGTACAGGAGCCCCTCCAGACTAAGCCTTAGCATATCCCAGGACTACCCGTTGTGACTACTGTTGGATGCAAGAAATTTCATCTACAGCTGACCGCACCTGCCGAAAGCCGATCTGACAATACAACAAGTTCAACAGACATTTGACAATTATTTTTCATTTTTTTCTTTTTTAAATTTCCACCTCTTCCAACATACAAATGTATAAGCAGTTTCTTTTAGCCCTGTGGTCCTTCCATCCTTTTTATTATTATTATTTGTAATGAAATTTGTAGAGACTAGAGCTACAATAAGGATGAAATGTTCTTGAATAGTAGCCTCATACCGGCATCTTAGTGTAGGATAACCCTTAGATACCCAACTAGATAGAGACAACAACCTATGCAAATTTGTTGGAAGCTGATGGATGGAGGTGCCTTAGAGTCATGCTTCATTGCAACCTATAGGGAGTCCTATGTTCAGCAATGGACAGCCTGTCCATGTGGTGACGATGATCATAATTTGATAGGTACAGTCATTAGAGCACCTGGTTACAGGATTCTAGGCCCTGGTTTTGATTCCCAGCCAAGGAACATAATTTGTGCATCATAAATTGTTGGTTTACAGGTTTCGGTGTAATATATATACATATATATATATATATTTATATATATATGTATATATATAGATATCTTTGTTCCATGTCTTTGATACTGCATCTGAAACTTCCTCGGATTTTACAGCCCATGCTTTACATTAGGTAAAAATACATTACAGTAGGAAACATATGAGGGATGGAGATAACCATTGAGTGCCTGTGTTTGCATAAATGTTCAAGACACCATAATATATCCTGGGCATTATCATCATTTAGTAACAATCAAAAGAGTATTTGATATCAATCAGGAGGACATGACATGACAAAAAATGTCATTTGGTTGGTATTGCATTTTCCACCTTAATTAATAATGTGGTTTACACACAATTAATTATTAAAGTGTGAATCAAAAACACAAATATTTACCCTCAGAAAACACGCCACTTGATTTGATTATATTGGGACCATTTTTGATATGTTTATTCCTATCATTTTTCCTATCTTTTCTCCCTTTTTCATCCTTCTTCCGATCACGGTTATTCCCTGCAGATGGTCTGTAATTAGAAGCAGATTTTTGAACAAGTACTCAATAGAAGTTATTTCTTTAATAAAAGCCATAAGTAAATTTGCATAATGTGAACTATATGTCTAATAAGATTTACCTTAGTTTAACTAAAACCAATCCAGTTAATGATAGATATCATCATTCAACTATCCTGTACATAGCATGGTTGTGTGGCATAGTGTTAGAATAGACCTGACTGCTGCATTGCAGCTCCAGAGTTCGATTCCCAGCCAACAAACATTTGTATTTGTGTGTACCGCCAATCATGATTTTACATGTCTAAGTATGTACATCCTGTCTTGGACACAGCATCCAAACTATCCCTTGATCTAATTGCAAATTCATTACATAGGACTAAGGAACATGAAGAGTAAATGGCTCTGTCTGGCAAATAATTACTGCACATTCATATGTCCTATAAATAACATTTAGGAATATCAGATGTGGTTGTGGTCGAAATAGACATCATCATATAGTACAAAAATAGTGTAATGGTAAAAATTAATTACAAGATTACGATACAGTAGATATATACAGGCTTAAAAAAAACTGGAGTATGTGTCGTCTATGCGAACCATATTAAATATTACCTTACCCTTTTTTGTTCCTTGTGACATTTAAATTGGGAACAAACACTTTTTTATTAGGCTTAATACCGCCGAGTGAAAGATCACGGGGTGCCTTGAAAGAGGCAAGTCTCTGTAATGAATTAGATTCCATGCCATTCGATGATTTATCCTCCGAATTCGCCATATTATTATGTGTTAATTATTTTCATTTATATGCTGCACCTGTTAATGTAGGTTAGGTTGCTCAAATCAGCTGTTTAGTTGACAAAGCGATCATTCAAAACAAATATTAATAAACATTGTAGAAAAAGCATTGTCAACTGTCATTTTTTTTTCATGTATTAACGGCACTGATTACAAGACGTTTATGCCCAGTTTTAAAATATCATCATTATTCACAGATGCAATTGTTTTCTTTTCTTTATGTTGTTTTCTTTGAGTGAGGGCACCCTAGTAACAGCTTCTTCCGTTTGACATCCAACAAAGAGGAGCCCGATTCGTCTGCGATCAGGAGATCTTATATGTCCTATCGCATTTACTCTGGAGATTATTCTGAGAAAGGGTGTGTCTTAATTCCAGCTATTGGATTTAACCATCACCCATCGCGTCAAAGTTCAAAATTTCATCCTCACCATGTTTATAGTTGGCAATCCAACGCTGTGCGCATTGTACGTACTTATTTTTAACCAAGCATAACTTCTTTGTCGAGTCGGCTATGGCCAGTCGATATTCTTAGTCAGTGTTTATCACTTACTATGAGATTGTTTGCCCTTAGGGCTCCTACCCTCTGCCACCTTTAAAATAATAATTAATATTCATACAGTATTTCAAAATCTTTAATTATTTATTTTAATAAATAATGGCAACATTGTGTTTACCGGTTGTTCAGTTTATGAAACATTTAAACTGAAGTTATAACGACTTGTTGCTGCCTAACCATAGCTGTTTGAATTTGAATTGTGATTGAAAAGTCTAATTCGTTCACATTCTCGTTTTATTCATTATAATACTATTATGTCTGAATCAATATTTGATATATTTGGTGATCATATCACAAGACAGGCGATGAAAAACATATCGCGCCAACCTTTCTCTAACATTGGTAAGATTTTCGAATTTCATACACACATCAGCCTGTATCAGTCCACTGAAGGACGTAGGCCTCTTTCACGGCACGCCACTGAGCTCGGTCTTCAGCTTCTCTAGTCTGCCCGCCGAATATCATCGCCCCACCTAGTTACAGGACGCCTACACTACGTTTGCCGATTCGTGGTCTTGACTGAAGAACCTTTCTGCCAGCGACGATCGTTATCGTTCATCCTTCTGCGGCATATATGGCATACACTGCCACTTCAGCTTGCTAATTTGAAATCATTGTATTATTGTGTAAATCGTAATAATGTTATGTTGACCTATAGAAAACTTGGGGAAGACAGTGTCAAGCGGCCCAGTTAAACCAAATGAACCTGTTAAAAAGATAGGCAATTCAAAGAAATCCTTCCTCTCAAACACTGGTAAAGCGCTCAAAAGCACACCATCACGTCAAGTATTTTCTCCAAAGGCTATAAACGTCGGCGCGCTAATCTACACCGACGATGACAACAAAAGTGTTAAAGGTCGTACCTTCGAAGATATAGAGTTTACTCAGCCCTCTTGTAAATATGGTATGGACATTCTTATTATGTATATAATATTAAGTATAAGTATTACTAATTATGTATATAATCAATTTGTAGGAAGTCAGGTGGCCCAGGATCATACTCTATGTCAGACTGCGGCAGGTCTATGTTCAGCAGTAGATTAGTGATGGACTTAAATAACAATATTGTATAATTAGTTTATATTCTCCAGTTTTATTTACAGACTTCTGAAAGGATCAATACAATACATATTTTTTCCAGATAAAGCATCAATAACAAAATAACCCATAAAGCTTGACTGTATGTTTTGTATAAATAAAAGAAAGCTTTTGCCCGCATCCATTAGTTTTAACAAGGTAGGAAGGATGAGTGCCTCAGTTTGTGTTAATGCTTATGGCCCTAATAGATTCTGCGCTGTTAACATTATTGACTTGGCTTAACCTGAAGATATTTAACTATATCAACATTATAACTAAATCCAAATTAATCAGGAGCTCTTCAAAATCATCAATTTATATTATAATTAGATTATATATAAATTATCAGACTTCATATATATATATATATTTTTTGACTGGTTTTAGTCATTTCACTAATTCCATTACATGATAGTCACAATATTTCATCTTGTCATCAAAAATGTGGTATTCAGTATTGTCATCATCATCTCATCTCAGCCAACATGAGTGCACAGCTGCTAGTAGTCCACTATTCAACAATTATTATTGCAATGGAACTTAACTTGAGTGCCAGGGCTCTAACCTTATTATTGTGTATTTTTTTAGACAACTACCACAAGGACTTACTGGACTATCTTCCCCTGCCAGAGCCAAAGGCACTAAGGCATGTATCACCGCCATCTACTCCACCACCAGTAATAAAACAGCACTCCTTTGACCTGGACTGTTCATATCAAGATGAGTTCTTCACAGGTAACAGTTGGCTTAGTTCAGTTATTTACAACAATTATCTTTGTTATAGCATTATGCAGAAATTTATTTAAACGAAAGTGTCTTATGCAGAATTCCTGGGAAATTCTCTTAATTCATGGTTAAACCAGTAAAATGTGCAATCCTTCTTTTCTTTTGATAGCAAACAAGCAAGCAGCTTACCTGATGGTAAGTGATAACCACTCATGAAGATTTGGAACATCAGAGGATTAATAGATGCGGCACTGCTGTCATTTAAGAAAGATGCAGGCCCAATTTTTGATAGTACCCTATGTCATATCTCTTTGGAAATACCACTGGCGACAGCTTTATACTAATGAAACGAATACTTGCCTTAGTAAAAACTTTACGAGTGTGAATAAGCCGTACCAAGTAAGCACACTAAGACGGGCTCCCAAATAAATATAATTAGACTTTTATGGATATAAAACAGCACTATTAGTCATGAAGTCTGTGTTTGTGCACTGCAATGCTTACAACACTATAAAATATTCTGTCACAACAACACACACACACAACACAAACTAGATGTCATTTGGTAATAACAAGAACATATTGCAGTGGGAAATTCGCTAGGAAGACATGATCATTTTATTGTTTTATAGATTCCACTGCCCAACAGCACTCCTGGTTAGCTTGAGTGCCATGAAATTAAAAGCAAATGCCAGAACATTGAGCTCACTGGTAATTTTATATTATTATATTTGAAACTATTTTTTCAGATGACTTCTCATGTGGTAGCTTCTCGGACATTGATGATCTTGGTTTACCAGAAATATACTGATGAGACTGGTAGATGATATTGACATTCCACATGGAAAAAGCTTATGATTGGAACTGTCTTATTAATCTGAGAAGTTGATGAATTGATGCTATTAGGATATAATTTTAAAAAAAATATTTAATTATTTCCACAATAATTTCCTGCAATTCCGCCTGTTAGTGTTTTAAATGAAAACATAATCAATTGCATGATACACAGTGGTGGTTAATTGTTTTAGCCTTCATATATTTATAAAAAAATTGTTAAACATCTTATGAAACATTGAAGTAATATTCAAAGTTGCGAGTGTTAATTTTTAGGTGTTGGCCACACTTCTTTATTTTAAAAGCAATAAAGTCTACCTGTGAACTGCCTGCATTTATTTATTAACTGTGAACCTGTCAGATTTTAGACTTAACGGTACCCTGACAGATGTATGCATCTTTTAAGCTGAGAGAATATGCTGTACTGGCCTGTAGGATAATTATTGACTTTTCAGGTTCAATACTTCTACATCTTGAATATTACATTAAATTGCTTCTACACAAATGTTGGTAAAATTGGGCTAATAAATAATAAAGTATTTTTTTTGTTTCTATTGTTTAATACAAGTATTCTATGAAAGTTCAGAATTAAATTATTTTTGTAAATTATTTCAGTAAAATCTTTATTTACAAATCATTTACACCTTAAATAACATCTTACATCTATTATATTTACAATATCAATATATGAGTAAGTATTAAACTTATAATTGAATGCTTTACAAAATACTAATATATAAAACTATGTATTTAATCTTCAATTGCTGTAGCATATAGTTTTTTTTTATGTGACAGGGTAACAAACTTGCATACAGATTACCTGATGGTAAGTGATAACAGCGGCACATATCAACATGGAACCAAGTGGAACATCCGAGTACTGAGATGGAAGGCTTTGTTTCAAAACATTAGGTCTCCAGTTCCCTACACCTACAATATGAAACAGCATTATGTTGATGTTTCAAACTAGTATTGTTAGGGTTTCTGATCTAGCCCACCCATTCATGCCAAATATTTCTTTCCTAGAAATTGTACTTTTTTCTCAAAAGCTGGTAATGTTATAAGTGTGTCCTCTTTGTAAAAAGGATTTAGCATAAGTTTAATGTATGCTTCATAGACATCAGTGAAAAAGTTTTTAATTCCATCTTCATTGCGAGCATCATGAACCATAACAAACCGCATCTGTAAAAAATAAAGACCACCAAATATTTCTAAATTAATAAGGTAGATTATGACAAATCTTATAATACCCACACTATGCAAAACCTGTATTGTGGGCAGTGATAGATTTATTTAGAGTTTAGAGTAACCCTGAGGATTACACATCAAGGCTAACTAATTACAAATATATATTATTTATATATATCACATAATAATAATATTTATAACTATGCATAATGTGCTAAAACTATACAATGTATGAAACTAAATATACTAATAATTTATACTGTCAATATATAAATACATACATAAAAATAATAATGTGCACAGAATATACAACATATGCCTATGATAAAGATCAAGTTCATTTCAACTTGTTAATAGTAAAGTGCCATATTTTACTAGACGAAAACAATGGATGTGTTGTGTAAGCCCATCATAAGAAAATTTGAATTTTGAATGAATATGCCAACATATCATCCAGACATGGACAATCAACTTTAATTCAAATATACTTAAAATATTATTATTTTCTCCAATTGAGACTTAACAACCATTAGTTTTAATCTGATAGAAGCAACTGACTGAGCTGAGGTTTGGCCCTGTCAAGTTAGTTGCTTTCCTGCTCAGGGTAATGTTCCAAGTCAAGTCTCCCTCTCGGGCACCCTTGTGCTACCCATAAATGAGGTTTAGCTGAGTGTCCTAAGCCACCTTTCAAACCAGTAAACCTGTAAAAGCTTTTAACATATCAGTGGCCATTAGGTGTAATAAAAAATCTTAGACAAGTGGACATCTTAATTAACATAGTCTATGGCCATCAGAATCCATAGAACCAAGATCATTTCATAGATTAAAAATAAAAAGTTTAATACTTTACCTGACTGGCTGTGACAAATGCAGACACAAACCACTGGTTAAACTTATCCACTGACTTCAAGTATGTGTTAGTCACCTTCCACATATGCTCATCCACTAGGTCAAGTGCTGCATGAGCTATGAACTGATTAAGGTGTCTATTGTCTTCTTTCTATAAAAATAAAATATCATAAGTTATAGAACAACTTTTCTAGGTCTCAAAGTTGTTTAGAGTTATAAATTATAATAATAATATTACTTGAGGTTTAGTTTTTGACTGAGGTTTTTTAATAAAGAAATTCCCTGAAGAACTAACACAACAGACAAAGCCATTTGGAAACTGGTTAATTCGCAATCAATTCTATCACAGCACTAATAGCTTAATTATTAACATATTCTTTAACAACATATGCCTATTGTAAAATAACATTAAATCAATTTATGTTCAGCAGTGATGGCAGAAGCAGCCTAACAATGATAAAGGTAAATCATCTTTTTTGGTTTCTTTAATAAAAGTTTTGTATTGGTATTAGCATTACAAACATCCTCAGTAATCAATTAACAAACTTAGCTTAAATAACAGTGCTAGATGGTTAAAAACAATAACTGAATGGTAGATTTTGAACTTACAATGTCAACTTTTACTGACTACACCCAAACCTGTGGTGCTATTAGTGCTTAATTTTCTCAAAATATTTTACAGTTAAAGATAAATAATAAGCTTAAGTGAGCAATGAGTGAAATAAGCATTGTTTTAGTTTATCTGTACAGTACTGCATGTTTATAGATAACTCCAAATAGAAATTTAAAAAAAAGTGGAGGGCTACCATACGTAACGTTGATATTGTTTTTATACTTAACTATGATTTACACAGCCTTGTGATAATCAACACAAAAATAAATTAGATTTTCATATTTACCTTCACTTCTTTAGTTACAGGAATAAAATCCATTTCGAATATAGGATTATCCGAATGGCCTACAATAACAAAGTAATACGTGCCCGCCATCAGTAGTCGTGTATAAAATACTAACTTAATATGGTAAACAAGCATGCAAATAAAAATAATTGGTTTTAAGTGACTAACTATTGCCTAAATATATATCAACAGAAATAATCAACTTGACACTGACACTGACGTATTAATTTACACCACTCACTGTCTCGTTATATATATATCTTTTTAAATGGCTTCATGCATTACGTATTGTCACAGACAAAGATAAGGAAACGGAATAGTAAAGGAAAAGCATTTTACATCGGATAAAGGATAGGATCAGCAGGTTATAAAACTATCTCTAATACAAAATACTACATTATGGAAAGGAACAGTAATTAATAAAATATATCTTTAATACTATTTGTATACATATGTACTTATAATTGTATATTATTTACAGTAAGAACACGGAGACAGGCATATCCAGAGTACCTAAAAGAAGCAACTGGTTTTAGCCAAGTCTCCTGTAGAGCAAAGATAAAAGGTTTATATTTATTTATAAGATAAATAATATCACTTTTCTTAGACGAAGCACTTCTACAGTTCCACTGTAAAGCTTTGGCTTGCTTGCCCATTATTAATATAATTTGGTAAGTTAACGATAGAGTCAATTACAGGGGTAGCGTTGGACGGTGGAAGAATATTAGATTGTAATAAAGTGTCAATGAGAATTTTAATTAGGTCTGCAATTGATTCTAATGTCAATTCATTATTGTTACTTGAGTTTAATGCACAACCATTTCTGGGTGAGGGCATATCATAGTCCTGAATTAATTCTTGTTGTGTATTTCTGTCATAACCTTTGGATAGCTTAGGAATAGATTTTGGTTTAAGAAAGACTTCTTCGTCTTTTTGTAAGAGTTACTCAAAGGCTGTTTATGAGGCTGTTCTTATTGAGGAGTAGAAATAATAGAAGCCCCTACATTCGAAGAAGAAAGTAAAGCATCAGCATAAGACATTTTAGAAATACGTGCATGAGTTTTAGATGCTTCAGCGTACGAAATACAGCTCTTGGCCATAGTTTCTTTAATGGCTTTTTGGCGATCAAATTCTAAACATCTTTTACTTGGGTTATACTTTTACTTTTACTTTCAAAATGGGAACTTTGGCATCAACAACAGTATGCATCTTCCTCTAGGATTGAACACTGGTCAGCAGTATGGTCTTGGCCACACTTGAAACACTTGGTTTTGACCTACATAATGCTTTTACATGACCAAATCTGCAACAATTGTAACACTGTATTGTGGGGGAAATGTAAAGATCAACTGGGAGAGCAGTGTAGCAAATAAAAATTCGCTAAGGTAGCATTTGTCCATCAAATGATAGAACCATAGTTTCAGTAGGCTTAAATTCACTGCCACTACTAGTAATGATTCGCCGTCTCATTCTTCTTACTTTTAAAATTGGACCACATCCAACAGGTTAATGTTTTCCGTAACTTCTTCATCACTCAGCAGGTAAATGTTGGGATAAAAACCTTATACTAGGCTGATTTCAAAGCAGGGCTGTCATTCGACGCTCAGCAGTCGCCGAGAACGGTCGCCCGGCTCCCCGCCACGATCGTCCCGAGCTACCTGCCCCCGAGCAAGCCACCTGCGCATCCATTGTTCCGAGAACAATACACCGAGCAATTTTTATTGCTGTTGCTATTGTGATCGGAATTTAGTTTCCAAGAAAGCTATTGTAAAGCCACCTGGGTGGTTATACTAGTGGATACCTTGCGGTGTTAACTAAGCTAGTGTAGGGCAAGCCCCGTACGCCCGCGGTTCCCCTTCTGGGAAACGCAAGATAGCGGAAGGAGTCAACGTAAACTTGGCCTTGGGTAGTGCCCTAGCCAAGGTTGACCAACCCGCTAGACTTATAATTGTCTCACGCGTATTTTTAGTTAGCTCTAAGCACACACCCAAGTGCACAAATAAGATTGGCACTTGGACGCACTAGGGCTACACAACTAGGCACATCCTCCCTGCCTATACCCGGCAGGAGGGAAGTAGGCTACTCACCCCGGCACCCCACCGGAGGCCACACATCCCGCGTAATAGTAGTAATATTATTAATAATTTGTGTACAATGGAGAATCCAACAATGGATTTCCTTGTACACTTGGTCAGCTGCCTGAAGAGTAAATACCCCGATGTCTTCGAGGACATTATAAAAGAGCAACCCCTGCCGGAGGGGCAAAAATCACCCTCAAGGTCCTCCTCAAGGGCCTCTGCCTCATCGTCCTCCTCGGTCTCCGAAATGGAGCTAGATAGCCCTTCGTCCCCCGAGGACCTCCCGCAAGACACCAGCAACTTCACGCTGGTGGAAAAGAAGCGAAAAAAGCGAGCTTCACCCGCCCCGTCGCCGCCACCCAAGGCGAAAAAACGGGAAAGCGATGTCTCCTCTCCCCGGCCATCGACATCTGTGGCCCAACCCCATGGCACCCCCTCCGCAGCCTCACAGCAAGCCCCCGCCGCTCCTCAGCGCGCCACTACTGGCTCCCCCCAAACTTCGGCTGTCTCACAGCCATCGAACGCCCGCCGCCTGTCTTCATACAGGCACAAGATAAATGGCCGATTGTCGTATCGGCCCTTTCCAATCGCTACAAATATCAAGCGATCCCCACCGCTGTAGGCATTAAACTGCAGCTAGAAACCACGGATGACCATAGAGCGGTCACCCGCTACTTACAAGACAAAGGTGTATTCTTTCACACCTACACCCTGGCAGAAGAGCGCCAACTTAGAGTGGTTATTAAAACCTTCCGCGGGAAATCCCCGCAGACCTCATCAAAGAGGACCTCCAGGCTCAGAATTTACCCGTCCTATCCGTGCATAGGATGTACAGTGGGCATAACAAAAAGCCATTCAACATGGTAATTGTGGCCCTCGAAAGGTCCGAGGCAGGGAAGCAGGTATTTAACCTGAAAACGTGCTGCCACCTTTCTGGGCTCACAATAGAGCGCCCTCATAAAAATGGCCCTCCGGGCCAGTGCCACAAATGCCAGTTATATGGCCACTCTGCTCGCAACTGCTTCGGGAAACCCAGATGCGTAAAGTGCCTGGGTGACCATGGCACCACCGACTGTTCGAGACCCAAGGACAAGGCCCTTTGGCTGCTTTCGGGCCCCGCATGTGTCCTGTGCAACTCAGAGGGACACACAGCCAATTACCTTGGCTGCCCAAAGGCTCCCAAGCCGAAACGCCCGGCACTTAAAGTCGCACCTAAGGTAGCTACACCGATCGCCGCTCCCGCGCCTATTCTCGCTCCTGTTCGTCCTCTACGTCCCGCATGGAAACCTCCTACTGGCGTAGTGACCGTCGCTCAACCGGTTGAGCAGCCCTCCATCAGCCGGACGGCCGGTTAACGAAAGCGACCTCGACCTTGTGTGTCGCTTCGCCGCCGTTTTCAACGGCGCCGACGTCTCAGCCCTTGCAAAAGCCCTAAGGGACTCCAATGGCAAGCCCGAAATCAGGATTGCTGCCACAATGCGCTACCAACATGTAGTGTCAGCCATCGTCAATTTTCAAGCATAGAGGGCCTTTATAACGGCAGAGTAAAACCGCGTTCCCTTAACGTCGCATTTTTAACGCGAACGGTATTAATAATCAACGCGACGAAATCTTCAATTTTGTTCGCGATCACCAAGTCGACGTGCTCCTAGTGCAAGAGACATTCCTCAAACCGCACACTCGCAATCCCAACATCGCGAATTATAACATCATTAGAATGATAGAACTTCCGCCGCTAATGGCGGAACTCTCATCTACTATAAAAAGTCCTTGCACTGCGTGCCCGTCGATACGCCAAACCTAACCTTCCTAGAAGCCTCGGTCTGTCAGCTAGCCATGACCGGCCACGCCCCCATCACAATCGCGTCCGTCTACCTGCCTTGCAGACGTGACGCACAAGTATTACGAAGCGACTTCGTGGCGCTCCTTTCCTTGGAAACTCAGTCATTTTGGCAGGAGATTTCAATAGCAAGCACACTCGGTGGAATGCAACTAAAATCAACCCCCGGGGTTGGCTTTAGACTCGCTAAGCGACGCACTCGACTTCGACGTCGTAGCGCCTACTACGCCTACCCATTTTCCATACATATTGGGTCACGCACCGGACGTGCTTGATATTGCCATCTGTAAGAACATCAATCTCGCCTTCCAAGGCATAGAGGTAATCCATGAGCTCGCTTCCGATCATCGCCCCGTTCTTCTTCGGTTAGGGCCCTCCGCCCCAACCTCACCCTCCACCAAAACCATTGTAGACTGGCACCGACTCAGGAACGCCCTGAGGGAAGCCACATCACCGCACCTAGATGCTATTCCTAGGAACATATCTTCAGTCAACGACACGAACCTCGCAGTTCATGCCCTCACTAGGCACATCCAGACCGTAATCGTGGATTGTTCGAGGCAGGTTCCCTCGGTGGAAGACCACCGATGGACCCTGCCAAACGACATAAAGGACCTAATGAGGCGCAAGAATGCGGCGACTCGTGCCCACGACTTATATCCCACTGAAAGTAACCGGCTGGTGCTACGTACCCTTCAGCGTGAAGTCCGATCACGCATAGCCCAGTATAGGAACGATCGGTGGGATAATCACCTCTCCAACATCGAACCTTCCCATCTCGCCTACTGGCGACTTCCCAAATCCCTAAAAGGGGGCACCGCCCAAACAATGCCTCCCTTAGCGCGTCCTAATAAACCACCCGCCTTCTTAGACGAAGAGAAAGCCGAATGTCTGGCTGACAATCTCGAGCTCCAATGCTCACCGAGCACCCTACCGATCGACGCCGCTCACCTTGAAATGGTTAACAGCGAGGTCGACCGGAGGAGTAAGGAACCACCTCGCGATTCCGTCACTCAAGTTACATGCACCGAAGTTGAGTCCATAATTAAAACCTGCGACCACGCAAGGCTCCCGGCCCCGACGGTATCACCAACAAGGTGATGAAACTCCTACCATGTCCATTTTACACCT
Organism: Teinopalpus imperialis; assembly: GCA_029286865.1. Lineage (NCBI taxonomy): Eukaryota > Metazoa > Arthropoda > Insecta > Lepidoptera > Papilionidae > Teinopalpus > Teinopalpus imperialis. The sequence continues at coordinate 349,718 of JAGSMU010000017.1, forward strand.
ACTGGTGATAATCTACAACGCGGCCATATCCAAAGGCACCTTCCCGAACACCTGGAAGGAAGCCGATGTCATAGGGATTCTCAAGCCCTCAAAACATCCAACCGATCCATCAGCCTATCGACCCATAAGCCTACTCAAAGTCTTGGGTAAGGTATATGAAAGGCTCATCCTCACCCGCCTCAAGGACTTCATGCTGTCCCGAGGGCTGCCAATCAATGAGCAGTTCGGGTTTCGCACCCAATACTCATGCACACATCAAGTGCACCGCATCACGGAGCACATCCTCAGTAAATTTCTTCAGGGCTACCAAACTGGGGCACTTTTTCTCGACGTGGCGAAAGCTTTCGACAAGGTCTGGCACAACGGGCTCATATACAAACTATATGAGCTCGGTGTGCCAGATCGACTCGTACTTATCATACGAGATTTTCTCCGAAATCGAACCTTTCGTTACCGCGTCGAGGGAACGCGCTCCGAGGTTCACCCCATTTGTGCCGGAGTACCACAAGGCTCTGTCCTAGGTCCTACTTTATACACACTCTACACCAACGACATACCGCGCACTCGCGGTGTAGAGCTAGCCCTTTCGCCGATGACACCGGCCTCTACGTGTCTGGATTTAAACCAGACGCTATTTGTAAACGCCTCCAATCTGCAGCCAACACCTTAGGGAAATGGTTTCGGAAATGGAGGATCGAGGTTAACCCCACCAAAAGTGCAGCCATTTACTTCTCTCGGCGCATCAAAACGCCGCATCTCCAAACTATAGAGTTATTTGATCGTCCAATCCTGGGAAAAGACAGTCAAATACTTAGGCGTCACATTAGATGAAAGACTCACCTTCGGTCCGCATGTCAACCGCGTACGGAATCGAGCAGCGTTCGTCCTAGGTCGTTTGCACCCGTTACTTAATAAAAATAGCAAAATGTCCCTGCGTAATAAAATTACACTTTACAAAGCGTGCATCCGACCCATAATGACATACGCAAGCCCCGTCTTTGCGCATGCCTCCCCGCGTCACATTCACCGACTTCAGGTAATACAAAATCGTTTCATGCGCAAGGCCACCGGTGCGCCGTGGTTCTTGCGTAACGAAAATCTACACATAGATCTTGAGCTGCCGACCATAGCTCAGTACCTGAAGCAGGCTTCGCCGATATTTCGACTCTGCCGTCACACACCGAAACCCTTTGATTGTAAGTGCCGCCACTTACAATCCCATCGCGAATCACAGACTTATCCGCGTCCGTAGGAGACCGAGGCACGCCCTCGACGACCCTGACGACGCAACCACCAGGGCCCAAGCCCTTCATAAAACACAACACACAAACATTGCACCCTCATATCGCCCCGCCGACGGCGAGGGCGTCGCAAACAAAGTTATTCGCGATACCGCCATGTCACTGGCCGGTTCTCTCCAGTCCATACAGATAGAAGCGTTGCTGGAGTTTCTTGCGCCACTTCTTCTCCAGCGCCCACGCATTCTGAAGTGGTGGTACAGGTAGTTAATAATAATAGTGATATTAATTAAGATAATCCTCTGTCAGAAGCAACTGACCGAGCCGAGGTTCGGCCCTCTCGGGCACCCTCGAGTCAGACGCTCTCGCGAAACAGCCCTTGCGCTGGTTACCCATATATAGAGGTCTCGACTGAGAGCCATAAGCGCTCGGTCACCTCTCAACTCGGTGAAACTGTAAAAGCCCTGGGGCTAACAGCGGCCATCAGCCCGAAAAAAAAAAAAAAAAAAAAAAAAAAAAAAAAAAAAGAGCAGGGCTGTTTAGGAAAGAATTTACGTCCTGGTAATTATTAAAAGACAGAGTCAGTCTATTAGGGCTAAATCGTTTTAAGCTTCCATTAACAATGTTGTGGATAGAATTCCTTTTTAAAAAATGACCGAAAGCAATAAGGTGAACTGTAACATTATCATTAGGAGTTTGCTGTATTCTTTGTATATGAACATCATATGGTGCTGCACCACTTGCCTGATATGTTAATCGAGCTACAAATTCTGGTTTTTTATACTGATTGGACGAATTAAATTGGGAATAAAATCAGTGTACAGGGGAGCAGTACTAATTTGGGTAGTGGTATCATTATTAGATAAATGCAATCACATTCATTGGGTTTTATTTCCTTGCCCTTATGTCGTTTCCGATTTCGTCTCTTTTTGTTACAATGAGAGCAATGTTTATTCACTGTGGCTCTACGTTTCCGAGCACCCCTGCTAGACTTCACGGATCCGTCGATTTCCATGCCAGACTCCTCTTGGAAATTGTTACATAATAACCAGACCCAGGGACTTCTCCACCCCCAGGGTCATCAGACGGCTCCATAAGGATCAAAGGTATATAAAAAAAACTTACCAATGAATCTTCTATTAATTACACTCTTAAATAAAATTTAAACAAATAAAACTAAGAAATCACAAATATATATACACAAACTACACTAAACTACTGATCCAAATCCAACAAACAAAATAAAATTTTATTAAAAGTCGAAAAACGCATACGCATCTACAATCGCGCATCTATCTGTAAAAACTTTATCGACTCGTTATGATTTGATTACATTACATGAATCGATCCCTCTTTTTATAGCGAATGGAAGCATTGTCATCAGTCTGAATGTCTTGATTTTTCTAATCTCTTTTTTTTAATTTTCTCTAAGACATTCAGATTCCTTCATGATGTTTTCTTTCAACGCCGAGGACGTGATAATTCAGCACTTAAAATTGCAATATATTGTTAAATGTGACTAAAATCGAAAGGGCCTACAGGAATAATATTTCCAAAGATTCTTATTGAGTCTTACGTCATTTTTAATCATGAGGCAAATTATTTTTATGAGATTATTTCTTTTATTTCAATTAATTCCTAATAAATACCTAAACATATTACACACACACTTATCAACTTAATTGTTAGATGTATATATATTGGCTGAATAATATAATTCCGCCTATGATACTGGTAATTGTTTTAAAAATATTATAATAATTATTTTGCGCTACTCCCGCCTTTCTTACTTGACACTATATATCTTTGCTTTACGCGTTTAATTCACAATGTCCCGTAAGTTAGTTAAACATAAATGAATAGGGAATCTCTTTACATATTTTACTTTAGTATATTAATTTATTATTCAGATTCTCTAGTGACACCAATTGATAAGATAATGTTTTGGCGAGTTGATACCTGGAAAAAATATGCCTCCCAACAACACAATCTAACTTTGCGAGTACACGTTGATCAATTATTTATAACCTCAGAGAATAAAATTATAGAATCTATAAGTATGAAAGAAAAACTTAAAGGTATTTATAAAGATGATGTTTTGGTGTTGTACATAAGCCGTACAGCTCAAGAAGTACGTATATTTTCATAGCGTAAAAAATTGTTTAACTTGTTTTTGCTCATTATTACATTAATTGGGTTTACTACAATTTTAGATACGTAAAATAAAATTTCAAATAAAATCAAATGCCAATGACTGTTTTGAAGAACTCAATAAATATTTTCCTGTCGTAAGTCACAATTCACTGCAATCTAAAAATATAATAAGACCCAAATATCAAAATGTGGACGATGTGATTACACTTGCTTTAAATAAAAAAGGTAAAATTTATTATTAATTCTAATTTATTACAATAGTTCTATATTTCCAAATCAGTAGCAAGGTCCAATTTATCTGATGCTATGATGGCTAATGGGCTTACAAAGTAACAAGCATGACGATTACGGTAAACAGTTCCAATCCCAAACAGAGGACTGTTTAAAAGATGAAGATTTTCAATTTTGAATATCTATACATTTAAAATAACAAATAAAAATAACTAAAATGAGAACGATTTTTTAAATTAATAGACATGGGGTGTGCTAAGTACCGGTTTTGTACTAATGCCACTTCAATCTTATCGGTTAGGAATAAAACTAAATAAGTGCTATTCCTGTGTTCAAAATTCAAGATGATGTCATTTGAAAGATAGGGTAGATTGTATTACTCAGAATGCAGGAAGATGTCTGTCAAATGTGTGCATAATTTTTACTTAATGTTTTAAGTGCAAATAATTCCGTTGTTAGAAACATAAGGAATGGCTTATTTTATAATATAATTGATAAGATAATAAGCTATTATAATAAAATGTAGTGTAAAGATTTATAAAAAAATATATGGCTTTTTTTTATAAATACGACTAGACACCAGATACAATTAATATACTCTAAGTCTTCTTCTTATCAATAAATAATCTATTATTCCTCCATTTTCTTATTTTGTTTAATTAGGTGGTGACGTTGTTTGTCATGTGATGCAGTTCACCTGATGCTAAATTATTCCAAGAGCCAATGACAGTCACATTCGAACTTTATCGATAAGGATTTATAATCTTGAGGATATGTAATACCTTAGCACCAATGTACTATTCTCCATGAATACTCAGAAAACTTCGTACCCGATACAGCCGACAAATAAGAAATACAATTAGTTCATATCTTCGGTGTGACTCAGCTACGTAAAAATATTATTTATAGTAAAGTGCCATATTGCTTAAGAATAAAAAACTAACGTGCATAACGTTCGCGTGAAGATATCGTCTAAACCAGTTGATTTATTCAGTGTAGTAAGCATACCGTAGACGACTGCATGACGAGGGTCCCTACTCAGCGGGCCTCCCGCTCGCGAGTCTACTTAGATATAGCTGTAAAGGTCTCTGGACCAACAGCAATACTCACACACAAAAAAAAAATAGATCGAGATATTTTTTTTGTTTTATTTGTTGAATTGGAAAATGATTAAGATCTGATTAAGTTAAACTGTCGTGTTTTATAGACTCTGAACATTGTAAGAATATTTTTTACCCGAACACAATTTTAGAATTTTCTCCTTAGATATTAGAAGCATTCATAAAAACTTTAATTCACTGATAGTTGGTTTAAAATGCTTGGATATCCGTTCGATTTATTTATTTTTACAGAATGTTGGTTATCTATATATTTTAATATATATTTTAATTCCTTGCATACCCGAATATAATTCATATCAAACATTTAAAAATAATAACCAAAACATTGGAGTGGTTGTTTATATAAGAGACATTTAGAATGCTTCGGTATCAGAACCTGATGTTAAAGAAGCCGATTGCTTGATTATACATAACCCAAAAATGCTCTCAATTCTTGCAATTATCGTTCACCATCTGTCAAAAACCTTAAAAAGTTTCTTGTTTCACTGGAACCCATTGTTAGTACCATCAAGGGACTTCCAATGGTAGCAGCTGGGGACCTGAATATCAACTTAATAGATACATGTAGTCTGAGCTTAGAGTACCGATCACTATCCCACAGTAAAGCTGTCCAATTAGGGCTGGCATACCTCTTAGAACTAATAACCGATAGGGAATAAAAGTTCTTTAGTGGCAACCTCTGGCAGGCGCTGTGTATGGCGATCCCTCACTAAATGGAGTGATGACTTTTACAAGCTTGTGGGAAGACGATGGATGCAGGTGGCTCATGTTCGTGCTTTATGGCAATATACGGAGGAGGCACAGGCCTCAACAGGTACACAGGTTCAGCAGTGGACTGTGGACAGGCTGCGATGTTGAAGCACGCTTTCACTCCCAACCCCCTTACCATGGGTTATTAAATAATATACGACAGGTTGATTGTGATTGGCTTAAGTTTGTTAATAAGCAACGACAATGAACTTGAACTTTGTAGGTAACGCAAAGGATGAGTAACAAATTGTTCTTACATTTTTGCAGAGCAATCCAGTTCTACCACGTATTTACCACCTTCATTTAAGAGTTTTGTCAGGCTTTGCCTTCTAGATCCATCTTTTCCCAAAATGGTTCAGGAAACAGAAAATATTATTAATAATAAAACCGTATGAGTTATCTGGTTATAAACAATACATTATATTTTTATTTATTTCATTTTTTTTCCTGGATATGAATAAAAGATATAACATTATATAGTATAAAGCTAGTAGCATCCAAAATAAATTTTTCAAACATTGTCATAATTTGATCAAATTATCTTAAATTGTTCTGTTCCTGTCAATATGAAAATAAAAATATATAATTTTATAATTTATTTTAGTTAATTTAATACCCAAACCTTATCATCATTTCAGCCCAACCATAGTCCACTGATTAACATAGGCCTCTCCCACAAATGTTTGATAATGCTCTATAAAAATAATTTTGTTAACAATTGCGTAGTAAGTAAGAGGAAACTTAGTTTATATTACTGGCAATCAATTCATTGATAAGTTGTATCAAATATAATATTAATCTTGTGTAAATATAATGAATTGGAGGTCTCATGTTAACAATCTAAAGTCAGTAACATAAGTGGCCGAAAATTTTCTAAGATATATTACCAATATCTGGAATTATCTAATTTTATAGTTGCAGATGATAATGATATCATTTGGACCAAACAGATCGTTTCGAATGTCTCTGTGTCGTTGACGTTCGTGTTGAATGTCAAACACTTATAAGTCATATAAGTCTATGGTCAAACATGCACACACTAAAGAATTTATATATAATAAGTATTACAAATAGATTAAGCTTAAATTTATAACAATAAAATATCCTTAAATTATAGTAAAACGCTCGCAGATGACGTAATAGAATAAAATTCAACATTTTTATAATAATACATTTTAAGAGGATTACATATTTCAAAAAAGAACATCAATAATGTTGTAACCTAAAAAAATATTGAATTAAGATTGAATTTTGACCACTTATTTTATGATCTACGCTTATTTCATTCATTTCACGGTTCATACACAATTTTTATAACATTAAAATTATTTAAATTTGTCAGTTTCTATTCTAAATTCATCTTTTTGGCTGTATGGCTTTGATGCTTTTGCTTCTAATTTTTGCGAAATAAAGTTAAATCATTTTCAGTTTGTTATTTGAAATTTGACTTGATTCAAATTTCATCTCCAACGAGTTTTTATAATTTGACATAGAAACATTTGCTTATATTTCATTGTTCTTATATCTTTTTTTTTTATTTGTGTTGTAAAATAAAGAAGTATTATGAATCCGTCAAGATATATGCAGATACCAGGGCAACCTGTTCGAAAATCCAAGTAATTAATTTTCTTTCTTTTTGATTTCCGTGATTTAAAATTTAAAAATACATACTTGTAATTATCTATATTTACTGTACGAATTTTGCTCTTATTATGTTTAGAGTGAACATAGAAAGTAGCCGTACGCATCAGATTGTTTCCTCAATGAGAATGTATCATTTTGTTATACTTTGTTTTGTTACCTTAGAGTGTTTGTTCATAATTTTTGAGCTGCCAGACAATCGCTTATTGTAAAATTGGGATCTTCTGAACTTGTATCTACTTTATCTGTAATTTAAATCTTTGTTTTGCAGATTAGAAGGCAAACCTTCGATGCTGCCAAAGCCACGACGACCTGGCTCAACAGATAGATTATCTACTGAAATCTGTAGACCTAGCAGTACAGGCCCCCGCTCTAGGAGTGCTGATGCTCCCAGGGTCACATTTGGCACTCGGTTGAGTAGAGAAGCTTCTGTCACCAAAGTACCTATGAATGCGGTAGGTTTGCAATAAGTGACAAAAGTGACATCTTTCATTTGTCCATTGGTTTAAAACTGTACAATTGGGTTAGTTGAATGTGAAGTGTCAATAGCCTTATGGTTTAGGATATGGTCCATGGAACTTGATGGTAAAGGTTTGAATATGACATTCAATTATTGTTGTTAACCATCTAGTGCGCATCTGGAGTGGTCAACCGAAATTAAAATAATGTTGCTAGCATTCAAAAAGAAAATTAACCAATTAGTAGTGGTATAATATATCTTATTCAATTGGAATAATTTAGTAATATTAAGTTGGACTGGCCATAATCATCCAGAAAGTATTAAAGTTGGCCATGTTATGACATGGAGAATTCCCACTAGGCACATATGAATTTCAAGTTTATGTGGTTCAGACACAGTTTGGATTTAAGTAACATTGTAACATTGCCAACTAAATAAAAAGACATTTTATTTAGTTAGACCAACCATTAAGTGAAGGTGGGGATATAAGGGGTATCCACAAAATATCTGCAGACATTGTGGTACTAACAGGTAGGAATCAAGTACCCACCACCATTTACAAAAATAAGATGATAACTAACTACTACATGTAGAACTATAGTGCACTTTGTGTATATAAATATAATGTAAATAATAAATACTCTTGAAGAGCAGACATTGGACTGACTTTGGGATCTTTTACTTTTATTTGAATAGAAAAATTTGGGAAAATATTTTAATTTGTAGTTTATGCAAATAAGTGAACAATAAAGAAATTGGATGCTGCATAGAAAATTACTATCATGGATCTTAGTTTCTTCAAAGTGAGTTCAAGTTTATATTTTAAGTTCTCATCATACTGAGTTTTTTAATGTTAATCATTTTTATCATAACTTTCTTGAATAGATTGATTTTTTATAATTACAAATTTCAAATTAAGCATCAATATTACATATTTTTCATCAATGGTCATTATACTATTTCTAGTATATGAATCTACCTGAATTGAAACAGCAGCTTGATTAACAGTGATCATAGTGGACAATTCATCAATAAGATACTAAATTGCTAAAATATATTGAAATAAAATTTTAATTATAATATCACACTTCAGAGGTCCCGGTCACAAATGGGCGAACCCAGATATTTGCAATCGACAACGACCCCCGTACGATCCAGCCACTATACCCGGGAAACCACTACACCTAAGGTGAGAACTGTTTATTGTGAAATTTAATCCAGAGAGAGTCTAAATTATATGTTATAATTTTTTATACAGTGCTGTGTAAAAATATCTAAATTTCTTCCACTCTCCACGTATTTCACTTCGTGGATCACTGTCTGTTTTAGTTTAGTAATTACTTCCAAATTAGTTTGCGGGAAGAGCCAAGGTGAATGTGTATATTTTATAATAATAAAGAGTTTTTTTACCCATTGTTAATAAGAATCACAACATATAATCACAATATAGGGTATTTACTTAATATAAAAAAGTAGACCTTTCCATATAGCCACATTGTAACTGAAGCAATGCTCGACAACAATCATCAATGATATTAAAATATTTGCAGCGAACACCATCAGCGGATCGCGCGAATCGCACCTGGGAGGCATGTCTAGATCGAGCCTTGGCATTTGTCACCATCAAAGACCAGAGGTGAGAATGGTTGAACTATTATGGTCCATAATGGCTATTAATATTTTTTTACAATACATTAGACAACTAAAGAGATACAAGTTAACCTGATGGTAAGTGAAGTCCAGTGCGGCCCTTGACGTCTATATCCACCTACCATGGGTGACTCCTGAGGAGTGAGATGGATTGCTTCATTGTATGCCTGTTATATGCTTCAGGATCCCTACAATCCCTGCACAAGAATTATGCTGCCAATAATGGGTAGGACATTCATGCAGCATCCTCTTCCCCTTTAAATTTGATTTATATTTTAAAGATGTTGGTGGATTGTTCTATGAGGCAAATTTCTGACAACCTCCTGGAAAATTCAGTGTATGATACCAGTAAATAATGTCACAGGATTATCATGGGATCATCATGTGGACACCCTACATTAAGTATGACGGTCCGGTTTTGTGGTGTCCACTCAAGAACTTGTTTACCAAATTGTTATTGGTTCTATGGCTATATTATACCTTGTGGGAATCCATGAGGATTTTTCCATAATAGACTAATAGTGGTTGGGACGCAGATGATTTTGCGAAACAGATATGAGAGTTAACATTCACTTTTTGTCATCAGACCCTTGTCGAGTGTAGCATGGCAGCGTGCAGAGTCATCGCGTGTGAGCGAAGCCCTTTCGGAGCTCGTGGGACCCGGGACTACGCTGATCCGACCCCTGACCATCGCCCGCTTCGTGGATATTACTGGTGCCTTGCTCACTGGTATATACAAGGAGGTCAAGCTTAACACCGATAATTATGTCACTAAGGTATGTGTACACAGCCTTATTCTTAGTCTTTCATCATTTTTATCAACATTATATGGTGTTGAGAGTCAGTTAGTACTGGGCATTCAGCAAAAAAATTAAGCTCACAAGTATTTTTTTGACATCAGTACCCTGTACACTATATCCAATCACTGAGAGATGTCAAACTCATGGCAGACAGCTTACACTAGTCTACATAGCAGCGTCATTAATTGTTGTATCGCACTTAAGCTTCCATATGATTGGGTTGGCTCGAATGGTGAAGGCCCACACCCACAAAAAATTCCATCATAATGCTGCTGTGTTTCTTCCGGGGAGTGTAGAGATTCAGAGACCCTTATAACTGGTGATGAGGTATTATATCCTAGTACACGGGGACAATGCATCTGTTTTGATATATGATATGATTAGCAGCAAGAAAAGTTCATATAACTTCGAAATATTTTTATATATTTTTTTTTAATATCGCTTAGACATGCAGGCTTCCATAAATGATATGGTAAATCAGCACTTTATATTGCAAATAACAATTTCTTTGGATTACATTATACAAACTTTGTTTTCATCTGTGAAAAGAAAGTGGGTGCTAGACTCGAGCTAGCACGTCTCCGGAGATCTGGGTAAATACTTAATAAATAGATTAAGCTCTGTGCTTGTTGGTCACATTCAATATAATAAAAATAAATGTGTAAATTGCAGTTGCCGCACCTGTGCAAACGCCTGCTCTACCCGGGTAACGTCTCGAAGTCCTGGCTCCGTACCGTCAATACATTGCATGCATTCCCACATGCGCTGGCGCTCATTGGGTACCTGTTGGATCTTCTCAATCATATCGTGAGTATAATAAAAGTCTGTTGCAAGCCCTAGTAGTAGGCGCCACGTCGCAGTTTGTTTTTGGCTGCAGTACGGATGGGTCGGGTCCATCAGGGAAGGCTCAAACAGGAAAATTCAACAACAAACTCTGCATTATGTTTCCCTATCAAAGATGAATGCGGTTGTCATAGACTCCAGAAATCACCATCAGGTGAACTACTGTGTGCTAGTTTGTCACCCTCAACTTATCTGGTAACTCTGATGGTAAGTGATCACCGCAACCGACGAGCGAATTTGCTAGTATGTTGCAACTTCGCTCGTCGGCTGAGACCTACCGAGAGCCTACACCTTTAAGAAAGGTGTAGGCTCTCGGTAGGTCTCAGTCTTGGCTGGCTTCATTCTATTTCTTAGTGTATTTATTAAACAAACTTAGTGTTGCCTTGATCTTTATTTTTCATTTTTAGAAAAGTGAAGTATTAGATGAACAACTATATGTGGCGAAGGACGAGGTGGCCTGTCTGAGACGTGATTACCTTCGCAGGTGCTGGATAAGGTGGGAATATTAAATCTTTATAAAATTTCTCTCATTGTCTTAATTGCCAACTGCTGGTGTAGGACGAACCTCCAATAGATGCATTTGATGACAGATGCAAGTGGGATAGATGCAGGTGGCTCAGGGTCTCATTCAGTGACAATCTATTAAAAAGGGCTATGTTCAGCGGTAGATTATTGATAGGCTGTTATGAAGATGACAACCTGGTCTGCCAACCTAAGTGTTGACAATTATCATCAACATCATAAGAACAGAATATCCAGCTCAATGGTATAAGTTTGCAATTTGCTTTTTGATCATGTCAGTAATCCTAAGTTTTTGTATACAACATTATCTCCATTTACAGATTCCAAGAACCAAGCCATAATTTTGATGACCTCAGTGAGGAATATTTGCATAAGCTCAAGGTGCTTCTTGGTTATGATGAAAACAAAATTGTTGAGTTACTAGAAATCATAAAAAGTAAGTACAAACTTTAATGGTTGTTTTATAATTTTTAAATTGTTAATTATAACTAATGACTTATAAAAAGAATAGTAAGAAATGAGCACACAGTCCACATTATGATCACTGTGGTGGGCCAGTGCTTTTGTACAATCCCTCCTGGTGTGAATGTGGCCTCTATTAATGGTGACGAGGCATTCCATCTAAATCCTTAAGGGTGACAATGTCTCTGTATTATTATTCCTTGTCAAAGATGGATGTAATGTCATGGGTCGCAGGAATCACTTGCCATCAGGTGAACTACTGTGTGCTAATTTGTCACCCTCAACTTATCTGGTAACTCTGATGGTAAGTGATCACCGCAACCGACGAGCGAATTTGCTAGTATGTTGCAACTTCGCTCGTCGGCTGAGACCTACCGAGAGCCTACACCTTTAAGAAAGGTGTAGGCTCTCGGTAGGTCTCAGTCTTGGCTGGCTTCATTCTATTTCTTAGTGTATTTATTAAACAAACTTAGTGTTGCCTTGATCTTTATTTTTCATTTTTAGAAAAGTGAAGTATCAGATGAACAACTATATGTGGCGAAGGACGAGGTGGCCTGTCTGAGACGTGATTACCTTCGCAGGTGCTGGATAAGGTGGGAATATTAAATCTTTATAAAATTTCTCTCATTGTCTTAATTGCCAACTGCTGGTGTAGGACGAACCTCCACTAGATGCATTTGATGACAGATGCAAGTGGGATAGATGCAGATGGCTCAGGGTCTCATTCAGTGACAATCTATTAAAAAGGGCTATGTTCAGCGGTAGATTATTGATAGGCTGTTATGAAGATGACAACCTGGTCTGCCAACCTAAGTGTTGACAATTATCATCAACATCATAAGAACAGAATATCCAGCTCAATGGTATAAGTTTGCAATTTGCTTTTTGATCATGTCAGTAATCCTAAGTTTTTGTATACAACATTATCTCCATTTACAGATTCCAAGAACCAAGCCATAATTTTGATGACCTCAGTGAGGAATATTTGCATAAGCTCAAGGTGCTTCTTGGTTATGATGAAAACAAAATTGTTGAGTTACTAGAAATCATAAAAAGTAAGTACAAACTTTAATGGTTGTTTTATAATTTTTAAATTGTTAATTATAACTAATGATTTATAAAAAGAATAGTGAGAAATGAGCACACAGTCCACATTATGATCACTGTGGTGGGCCATAAACACAGTTTTTTTTTTTCTGAGAACACAAGCCAGTGCTTTTGTACAATCCCTCCTGGTGTGAATGTGGCCTCTATTAATGGTGACGAGGCATTCCATCTAAATGACAACGTCTCTGTATTATGATTCCTTGTCAAAAATGGATGTAATGTCATGGGTCGCAGGAATCACTTGCCATCAGGTGAACTACTGTGTGCTAATTTGTCACCCTCAACTTATCTGGTAACTCTGATGGTAAGTGATCACCGCAACCGACGAGCGAATTTGCTAGTATGTTGCAACTTCGCTCGTCGGCTGAGACCTACCGAGAGCCTACACCTTTAAGAAAGGTGTAGGCTCTCGGTAGGTCTCAGTCTTGGCTGGCTTCATTCTATTTCTTAGTGTATTTATTAAACAAACTTAGTGTTGCCTTGATCTTTATTTTTCATTTTTAGAAAAGTGAAGTATTAGATGAACAACTATATGTGGCGAAGGACGAGGTGGCCTGTCTGAGACGTGATTACCTTCGCAGGTGCTGGATAAGGTGGGAATATTAAATCTTTATAAAATTTCTCTCATTGTCTTAATTGCCAACTGCTGGTGTAGGACGAACCTCCAATAGATGCATTTGATGACAGATGCAAGTGGGATAGATGCAGGTGGCTCAGGGTCTCATTCAGTGACAATCTATTAAAAAGGGCTATGTTCAGCGGTAGATTATTGATAGGCTGTTATGAAGATGACAACCTGGTCTGCCAACCTAAGTGTTGACAATTATCATCAACATCATAAGAACAGAATATCCAGCTCAATGGTATAAGTTTGCAATTTGCTTTTGATCATGTCAGTAATCCTAAGTTTTTGTATACAACATTATCTCCATTTACAGATTCCAAGAACCAAGCCATAATTTTGCGAAACAGATATGAGAGTTATCATTCACTTTTTGTCATCAGACCCTTGTCGAGTGTAGCATGGCAGCGTGCAGAGTCATCGCGTGTGAGCGAAGCCCTTTCGGAGCTCGTGGGACCCGGGACTACGCTGATCCGACCCCTGACCATCGCCCGCTTCGTGGATATTACTGGTGCCTTGCTTACTGGTATATACAAGGAGGTCAAGCTTAACACCGATAACTATGTCACTAAGGTATGTGTACAGCCTTATTCTTAGTCTTTTCATCATTTTTATCAACATTATATGGTGTTGAGAGTCAGTTAGTACTGGGCATTCAGCAAAAAAATTAAGCTCACAAGAATCTTTTTGACATCAGTACCCTGTACACTATATCCAGTCACTGAGAGATGTCAAACTCATGGCAGACAGCGTACACTAGTCTACATAGCAGCGTCACTAATTGTTGTATCGCACTTAAGCTTCCATATGATTGGGTTGGCTCGAATGGTGAAGGCCCGCACCCACAAAAAATTCCATCATAATGCTGCTGTGTTTCTTCCGGGAGTGTAGAGATTCAGAGACCCTTATAACTGGTGATGAGGTATCATCATCGTCGTGACCTGGATTGCGGGTAGGTGACCGTAAAAGTAACTAAGGTAGCTCTGGGATAGTCATTTTGTTGAAAGTGAAAAATGATAATCAAAATATTGTTTAAGAAAAAGTTCAAGAGAAGATGATTGATTGATGTTATTGTTTATTTCCTTTCCCGAAGATATTAAGAGAGCATCGAATAAGCTCTCTTTTAAAAGTCTAGTATGGGAACACTATTTAAATACGCCTGATGCTAATAAATATGGTAAATTACTTTTGTCATTGTTTGTTATATGTTTAATTATGTAGGGTGTGCCCAATAAAGTTTAGAAAAATAAATAAAAATGAATGATTCTTCACCAATAAAATAAGGTATTGAGGCACTCCCATTTCCATTCAATGCGCAATGGTGTCGCAAATGCTGAAGGCACTAACATGGTTAACATTTCTAATTGATCCCATTCCAGCGCCGAGAGCAATCGTCTTCGCGAGGAAGTGGCACAACAACCATTATCCGTGACCGAGAGAACGAAACTCTTGGATGAAGTGGACTATGCATTCCGAGTACATGACTCCAAGCAGGCACTGGCGGAACAGGTTGCTAAGGTAAGACAGTGTAACAAAGAACCTCACTTTTTTTCTTCTATATGAATGTGTGGTTAGTGAATCAACTATAATTATATGCAGGAGATGTATCCAGACCATTATAGCACATTCATTCTTAATAATCCACAAAAAAGCCAAAAATTATTTACACAAAGTTATGAGTTTATTTTTTTATGTTGTTATTACAAGGTAATAATTATTTTTATTAATGAAAGAATTTTTGTATATAGATTTTATATATATATATATATATATATATATATATATATATATATATATATATATATATATATATATATATATATATATATATATATATATATATATATATATATATATATATATATATATATATATATATATATATATATATATATATATATATATATATATATATATATATATATATATATATATATATATATATATATATATATATATATATATATATATATATATATATATATATATATATATATATATATATATATATATATATATATATATATATATATATATATATATATATATATATATATATATATATATATATATATATATATATATATATATATATATATATATATATATATATATATATATATATATATATATATATATATATATATATATATATATATATATATATATATATATATATATATATATATATATATATATATATATATATATATATATATATATATATATATATATATATATATATATATATATATATATATATATATATATATATATATATATATATATATATATATATATATATATATATATATATATATATATATATATATATATATATATATATATATATATATATATATATATATATATATATATATATATATATATATATATATATATATATATATATATATATATATATATATATATATATATATATATATATATATATATATATATATATATATATATATATATATATATATATATATATATATATATATATATATATATATATATATATATATATATATATATATATATATATATATATATATATATATATATATATATATATATATATATATATATATATATATATATATATATATATATATATATATATATATATATATATATATATATATATATATATATTTTTTTTTTTTTCTGAGAACACAAGCCAGTGCTTTTGTACAATCCCTCCTGGTGTGAATGTGGCCTCTATTAATGGTGACGAGGCATTCCATCTAAATCCTTAAGGGTGACAATGTCTCTGTATTATTATTCCTTGTCAAAGATGGATGTAAAGTCATGGGTCGCAGAAAACACTTGCCATCAGGTGAACTGCATGCTTGTTTGTTACTCTCAATGTAATAAAAAAAACTTTAATACTGCGAAAAATATTAGAGATTGTTGGAATAATAATTTAACTTTGAGGAAAAACATAACACAAATATTTATTAAATTATAAAAACAACCGATCCGCTCTGGATTGGTTGTTTTTATGATTTAATGTGTTTTTATAATTAGCAACTTTAATGACATTATCTTGGATTGTTGCCTCATTAATTTCAGAATACGAGACAGAGTTGGATGACGAGACGGAGCAAGCGGCCAGGGCCGACGAAGCACGTCGGGTGGAACGTCGTGATGCATTATTGGCGCAGTTGCGGGCAGAGAGGGCGGCGCGACTCGCTGTCTGCTCGAAGATTGAAGAGGAAAAGGCTTTGAAGGCCAAGCTGATCGATGAACTGCGCCAGACAGACCTGGAGGTGGAGCGGGCTGTGTTAGTACATAACTGTTATTTTACACAAAGTTATGAGTTTATTTTTTTAAGTTGTTATTACAAGGTAATAATTATTTTATTAATGAACGAATTTTTTGTATATAGATTTTATATATTGCACAAATTGGCTGACCACTTTAAATACAAATACAATCTCCAAGATGAGAAATGATGGTTTGGACAATTAATTCTTTGTACTGGAACACTTCAGTTTATAGCTTACTTTGCTAGTTTTTAATAATATGTGACATGAGCACTTGGGTTTTGGGGCACCTGCCAAAAATGTAAAAGCTTATGACATATTCATCTATCCTCAAAGATTCAAAATGCACATCCATTGTCACCCTTAAGGACTGAGATGAACCCAATACCCCGAGTATTGGGTTTATTCCCAGTACTGTTTATTCACCATCCATACAAGACAGCAGCATATGGTATTCTGTGATGGCTGTTTTCCTTGGTTTAGTTGATTCATTCAAAGTGTAAAAAATAGCATGAAGAGTGTCATTAGGTGTTATGTATTGTCCATATGCCGATGGACACTGTAGATATCATTTGATGTTAGTTTACCTTCTTCCTAAAGCACTATATTATGTTTTCTCTCCTGCATACTATGAAATTAAAAGCGCCTGTGTGCATGCAGATGGTGCACAGCAAAGAAACTGAGCTGGCTCTATGGCAGAAAAAGACCCTGGATAGTTGCATGGAGTACAAACAGGGGCTTATCCAACTCGCTGCAGAGTTCCCAGAACTTTCTGCCTATGCTATTGATGAGAAGTAAGTCCTGTGTAAATAGTAAGAAGGATTTTTTTTACATAACATTGCTTGGGGTATTTCTGAGTAAAAGAGAGTAAAACAACTGTATAGGCAGTTGTATAAATCCCATTGCCAGACATAGACCTCTCTAGAAGGGAGTTAGCTCGTAGTCCACCGTGTGACTGTACAGAAGGTTGGCAGATTTCACATGTCTTTGAAATATATATTTTTTGACATGCAGGTATCCTTTATAGACGAGCATGTGGAAATTTCTCTGCAATTTTTTTGTCAGGGTCAGTAGAAAAGTTAGTATTTGACTATCCCACCTGATGGTAAGTCACTATAGCCATAAATGGTACCATTTTTTACCACTCAAGGTTATGTAAACATGCACCAACTCTACTGCGAGGACCGGTGGAATCCCTGGCTTGTCACTCTAATGTTTGTGTACTTGGTGTTCTGTAAGTAGCACAACAAAACTTAAGGGAAAGTTAGATGACCAGACGACACAAAAATGACCTTAGTAAAAGTGGCACCATAATCAATATATTGCGATTTTTTTTTTATTATATTGAGAGTAACAAATGAGCACACAGTTCATCTGATGGCAAGTGATTCCTGTGGCCCATGACATCTACATTCATACTTGACAAGGAATCATAATGCAGATGCGTTGTCACCCTTGAGGACTGAGATGGAATGCCTCATCACCAGTAATAAAGGCCTCCGGATCCCTGTACTCACCGTACGAAACAGCAATATTATGTTGGTATTTCACGCTGGTATTCTGTGATGGCTGTTTTCCTTGGTTTAGTTGATTCATTCATAGTGTAAAAAATAGCATGAAGAGTGTCATTAGGTGTTATGTATTGTCCATATGCCGATGGACACTAGATACCATTTGATGTTAGTTCACCTTCTTCCTAAAGCACTATATTATGTTTTATCTCCTGCATACTATGAAACTAAAAGCGCCTGTGTGCATGCAGATGGTGCACAGCAAAGAAACTGAGCTGGCTCTATGGCAGAAAAAGACCCTGGATAGTTGCATGGAGTACAAACAGGGGCTTATCCAACTCGCTGCAGAGTTCCCAGAACTTTCTGCCTATGCTATTGATGAGAAGTAAGTCCTGTGTTAATAGTAAGAAGGATTTTTTTTACATAACATTGTTTGGGGTATTTCTGAGTAAAAGAGAGTAAAACAACTGTATAGGCAGTTGTATAAATCCCATTGCCAGACATAGACCTCTCTAGAAGGGAGTTAGCTCGTAGTCCACCGTGTGACTGTACAGAAGGTTGGCAGATTTCACATGTCTTTGAAATATATATTTTTTGACATGCAGGTATCCTTTATAGACGAGCATGTGGAAATTTCTCTGCAATTTTTTTGTCAGGGTCAGTAGAAAAGTTAGTATTTGACTATCCCACCTGATGGTAAGTCACTATAGCCATAAATGGTACCATTTTTTACCACTCAATGTTATGTAAACAAGCACCAACTCTACTGTGAGGACCGGTGGAATCCCTGGCTTGTCACTCTAATGTTTGTGTATACTTGGTGTTCTGTAAGTAGCACAACAAAACTTAAGGGAAAGTTAGATGACCAGACGACACAAAAATGACCTTAGTAAAAGTGGCACCATAATCAATATATTGGGATTTTTTTTTATTACATTGCGAGTAACAAATGAGCATACAGTTTATCTGATGGCAAATGATTCCTGCGGCCCATGACATCTACATTCATACTTGACAAGGAATCATAATGCAGATGTGTTGTAAACCAGTAATAAAGGTTTCCGGATCCCTGTACTCACCGTACGAAACAGCAATATTATGTTGGTATTTCACGCTGGTATTCTGTGAGGGCGTGCGTACTACCCCGGTAACCAATGTCAATTTTTCTTTGATTATTCTTTGTTTTACTGTTTGTAATTTTTTTTTAATTATTCGATAATTCTGAGATTTTTATTTGTCTTAAAATATCAAGAAAAAATTAATTGGTGTTATAACTTTATGAAATCTCTATTATCATTTTTCGTTGACCGTCAAAGGCAAAACTTGAATAAATTAAATAATGTTTTTATTTTTAAAAATCTTTTGTCTTACTCAATATTTTCCAATGGAATTGATCAAAATGATTTGAAAATGGTAGGACAATTATTCGAGAGTAATTTAAAATAATACTAAGCTATTTGTACACATGTTAATAAAAGTCAGGTACTTTTATAAAATACAAATTATCTCTTATATCTCGAAAATGCTAAATGAAAACTTTTACTAAGGTCATTTTATTGTTGTAGCAAGTGACCCGTCAACCTATATTTCTTTTAGATATGTCGCGCTACTTACGGGAGTTATTGTATAAAACAATCGTGTCTGTTGGCCAGCGAGCTGATGAGTCCGGCGTGTGCGGACAAGGCGGCAGCGTGCGTGACAGCGCTGCGGGCGCGGGCTGCCGACCTTGAGCGGGAGCACGCGACGCGCACGTCCCTAATCGTCGCCGCCAAGCGACAGCGCCAGCGACAATTGGTCAGTTCGCTTACCATCACTTCATTACTTTCATTCTGAGATATACCATGATACCACCAGTATTGGTCACAATCTACTTAGACTCGACTTCATGTGAATCTACTCGAGTGAGGTGGGGCCACGTCAATCTACTTAATCTCGAGTGTGGTCCGGCCACGTGAATCTACTTAATCTCGAGTGTGGTCCGGCCATGTGAATCTATTTAGGCCCGAGTGTATTGAGTGTACTCACTCCCACAAACATGTAAGTCACACACATATAAAGACACACCTTTTCCCATACACACACACACATACACACACTCATATGTACACATCTACAACCAGGGGGCCTTCAAGTAAATTGTAAGCAAACTTAAAAGAAGTTGAAACCCTAGCACTCAAAACCGGCTCACATAATACTTGAACGCCCCTCAAAACTTTAATGTTGCATATGATAAAAAAATAAAAAATACACAGGAGAACTTTCTTTGGTAAACAATTATTTTTTGGGTGATCCTTCCTACTGCCCCAAGTTAAAACACAAGGCCTCTTCACGTAATTCTTTTAGGTTAGTTCCTCAGGGGTGACATAATAGTAATCTTTCTCATCTCTTTCCAACAATCAAGGGAAAGATAAGAGGTTTCCACCTTGTTGATTTACCATCATTGTCAATGTCACACCACTGGGAACTAACTGATCTGATCTTCATCAATGATTTCCTGGTCATGCAATATGTTTGCATCATTATTTCATTTACATAACAGGAGGAAGTCCAGTCGAGGATAGAACAGCTGACAACGCTGATAGAGCATGAGCAGCAGGCAATTGACATTGAGGTGGATAAAGAGAAGGCTGAGGCTGCAGCCTGGGCCCTCGAGGAGTTGGAGATAGACAGGCGGATTGAGGAGATTCGTGCTGCAGAGGAACAAAACGCCAAGATTGAAAGCGAGTTGGAATTCTGGGAGAAACAGGACGCTACGTGAGTTGATATGAGCATATATAACTTTTATATTTCATACAGTTTCGCTTTGGTTTCATTGTGTATAGCGGAAAATTGATCATTTATATCTGAAATAATCTCTACAAAAAATGGTTTCTTTACGCAAATATCGCGGATTTATTCGAGTTTATTTGAGTTTCAGCTTTTAAATATTTGTGTTTGGTTCAATGCATGCAGGATCTGTTTGTATAGTTAGCATATGTAAAGCGGCAGAAGTGAACGTCACAACTAACTTGCTTTACAGGATTCTTGTGATGCAAATTGTTTTATAATTAAAATCCTTTAACACTATAATATCACAATATGATATACAAACTCCGAGCCAGTTACTTGTCGTCCCCTTGGCCAGCCGTGTCGAGGACATACACAGCACACCTAGACCCGAGAGCTGACAGTTTGTGTTGTTCCGTTGACTGGGAACAACTATCAACAATAATAATTATGGTTTAAACAAAGTCACAGCAGGGATTCCACTTTACAAAGGTTCTCATATTCAATCAGCACGTGAATATGAGAGGATATAAGTTGTTCCTTTTTAAGTGCGTTGAAACATTTAAACTAGATAAAGGTAATTCATTTGTAGATGGTATAATCCATTAGAATGCCTTTGTTAGGGTACAAAATAAGAACTTGCGACATAAAATTGCACTCGGATTCATATTCTAAAGCAATTATTACTACTTATTCTAAAGTACTTATTAATTTTCACATATTTTAATAAGGTAATTATATAAGCATATTTATCATAAGTCTTATAACTAGTTATTGCTTCCTAATGTTAAATGCATGTTTATTTTACTTTTTAATTTAATTTTCATGGAGTATTTGGCAAACTCTACTAAACTCTTTGTATAACGTAAGTTCTGTGGAGTGGTGACCTGATGTCCTGTGATTTACAGGTTTTAATACCTACTGCAGACATCAGTTAGCCACGACTATGAACTAAGGTTTTTTTTATTAAGGAGAACATGTTTCTATTATGTAAAATTTTTATTCTATGTATTTAGTTGTGGTGAAAATAAATAAATAAATTAATATTAGTAATTATTACAAAATTCCCATAGCCTCCACACCGTTGGAGTGCGCTGACTCTAAGTAACTCACTTCACTCGCTACCAATGCGAGAGTGTGGTGAGCCTAACGTTGAGCTGATTTCAGTTGGCGCAGCAAACTGTCCGCCATGCGGGAGTACATCGACAAACAGAAAGAGGAAACGGAGAAAGCTCTTAAAATAGCCGAGGAGCAGCGAGCCAACGTTGTCCGCGCACACATTCGCCGCTGGAACGAGAAGCTGCAACAGTGATCCAAGCCCTCACCTGTCACTTGTAAATAAAAGGAAATTGTAAATAAAGGCCCGTTGCATCAGCCGCTGTAGTCAGAGATACTGATGTGTAACTAGTGGTTCTAGGATCCACGAACTGAAACCCACTGCCACAGTTAATGTACCATGTTGTCATTTATTCTACAATATTAGAGAAAATAAATGATCACACGGTTTACCGATGGTAAGGGATGACTGTGTATTTAATTCAATGTCGTATTATATCTTTTTCACCATGATATTGTATCTATGGTGGTTATTTACACTCCATTGATGCTGTTGCTAGGCGCAAATTATAATGGAACCACATCATCTGTCAATTTCATTATATAGGCAGTAGACTGACTCGCTGTGGCATGAACACGTGGGATCAGACTAGTGTACTGTTACAAGGTGCGTTGGAAGTGTTTATAGCAAATTATATTTATAAGTTAATTGTAAATGTTATAAATAAATAGTAAGAATAAGAACTGTAGATAAATTAGTGCACTTCGAAAATACTTCCAATTGTTTCATCTGATCAGAATCAGTTAAAAACTTAGTGGTGACAACGGAACTGCATTTTTATACCAAGGATGTACATGGATGTCGTGGACACTAGGTGTCAACTACCGTCTGTGTGCTTCTTTGTCACCCCTAATATAATAAAAATATATTTCTAAATACAACTCATTGAGATGTTTTATTGTCTTGTTCATTTTTATTTTGTATTCATTTCGCGAAGACTGCAACCCCACTGTGTAGTGCGAGGGGTTGGGGGGGCGAAAACTGAGGTCGGTGACCACGGGCTAGTCAGCTCTACTTCATCCGGTATCATGATTTAAGCTGACAGGTGCTTTCCTATAAACATTTATTAATAATTATTCTTATTTTGTAAACGTTAAATACTAAGCTAATTTTTAGCTAGGTTTTAGTCAGTTTAGCAAGACGCGTACTGTTCATCGTGCGGTAGAAATAAAAGATGTATGTGAAGTATTTTAATTTAGTATTTTTATTTTTTTATGCATGCGACACAATTTAGATTTAATAATAAAGGTTTAAAAACTGTTTTCTTTTATTTTAATGTTACTTTATTCTTTCATTCACAACATTACGTTCCAGTCCTAACCGCCAACCCTGAACCACACCGTCGTCGCACCATCTAGTGGGGTGGTCGTTATATACTGCGACTGCCATTGCGAGGTTGGCACTCGAGAACTGTAACACGAGGGGCAGCATGTACCTGATATGAACGCAGGGCAGCAGTTTTAGGGAGTATATTGTTGCCTGATCGGCACACAAACAATTTTTTAAAAACGGGGGATTCTGTTGGGCCAGAGACCTACAGCTTTATAAGAACAGACTCGCGAGCAGAGGTCCCGCTGCGTAGGGAGAACGACGATGCTGGCACGGAGACCACTGCTGCGCTCCGGCCCCTCTTGCCAAAAACGTCGACGACAACAGAGTTGGGCGATATACGATCCGAGGGGCCCTCTTAGGGAGGTCCGGATCGCTTTCGCCTAAGTGTGGACAGGTCGATTTTAAAGCTTATAAAATTATATAAAAATTTTATGTCGGTCTCAGAGCTCTCTCTCTACAGCTTTATAGAAAAAAATCGAGAACTGAAGACTGGCTGAGTAGGGAAAGCGACATTCGTGATACACAAATTATTTCGGAAGCTTGTTACTGCCTGGCTACACCAATGCCTTTTAACGGTTTTTTTGTCAGTTCAGTTAAATCATTTAGTGTGCGAAATAATTAATAAATTTTGCGTTCACCAGGTCGGATAATTGTTGCTATTTCATGCCCTAAATTATCTAAAATTAAAAAATTATCTCAATTATTTAAGTAACTTGAAGGGTGCATTCATTTAAGTTAAACCAAATCCAAGTTAGCTTCTGTCAGATGTTCAAATATTTTGCAGCAGCAGACAATCTCTGCCGTACTCCAGGTAAAACCATACCGTCCAGGTAGACTAACACCTAACCTTAACACTACTTTCACCTAACATCAGGTGGGCTGCATGCATGCTCGTTTGCCGTCTATACTATAAAAAAAAAACTGTCGCGTGCATCGCTACCATAACCAGTATTGTTGACCAATTTATATGCATGTCCAATTGCTCTGGAAAATACGACAAATCTTAACGAACCCTTACGGTGGCTGGTGACATCGGTATTTATTAGTAAGTAGATCTGTGTGAGGTCGAACGTGCTAAAGTAAAGTTTTGTAAAGGACTATTAAGATCGTCATGTTCAGTAAGGGGTGACGACCATTTATCGTGACTGTATTCAGCGCACAATAGTCTACACATTCGAGGGCACATTGAAAAGTTTCCTGTCCGACCTCTACGCCCCGCATGGCATACGCCGATCGGCGTAGCGACCGTTGCTCAACCGGTTGAGCAGCCTCCTCCATCAGCCGGACGGCCGGTTATCGAAAGCGACCTCGACTTAGTGTGTCGCTTCGCCGCCGTCTTCAACGGCGCCGACGTCTCAGCCCTAGCAAAAGCCTTAAGGGATTCTAATGGCAAGCCCGAAGTCAGGATTGCCGCCACAATGCGCTACCAACATGTAGTGTCAGCCATCGTCAACTTTCAAGCATAGAGGGCCTTTACAACGGCAGAGTAAAACCGCGTTCCCTTAACGTCGCATTTTTTAACGCGAACGGTATTAACAATCAACGAGACCCTCAACTCGCCAACCCTCACTTTCCTAGAAGCCTCAGTCTGTCAGCTAGCCATGACCGGCCATGCCCCCATCATAATCGCGTCCGTCTACCTGCCTTGCAGACGTGATGCACAAGTATTACGAAGCGACTTCGTGGCACTCCTTTCCCTTGGAAACTCAGTCATTTTGGCAGGAGATTTCAATAGCAAGCACACTCGGTGGAATGCAACTAAAATCAACCCCCGGGGGTTGGCTTTAGACTCGCTAAGCGACGCACTCGACTTCGACGTCGTAGCGCCTACTACGCCTACCCATTTTCCATATATATTGGGTCACGCACCGGATGTGCTTGATATTGCCATCTGTAAGAACATCAACCTCGCCTTCCAAGGGATAGACGTAATCCACGAGCTCGCTTCCGATCATCGCCCCGTTCTTCTTCGGTTAGGGCATTCCGCCCCAACCTCACCCTCCACCAAAACCATAGTAGACTGGCACCGACTCAGGAACGACCTGAAGGAAGCCACATCACCACACCTAGATGCTATTCCTAGGAACATATCTTCAGTCCACGACACGAACCTCGCAGTTCATGCCCTCACTAGGCACATCCAGACAGTCGTCGAGAATTGTTCGAGGCGGGTTCCCTCGGTGGAAGACCACCGATGGACCCTACCAAGCGACATAAAGGACCTAATGAGGCGCAAGAATGCGGCGACTCGTGCCCACGACTTATATCCCATTGAAAGTAACCGGCTGGTGCTACGTACCCTTCAGCGTGAAGTACGGTCACGCATAGCCCAGTACAGGAACGATCGGTGGGATAATCACCTCTCCAATATCGAACCTTCCCACCTCGCCTTCTGGCGACTTCCCAAATCCCTAAAAGGGGGCAACGCCCAAACAATGCCTCCCTTAGCGCGTCCTAATAAACCACCCGCCTTCTTAGACGAAGAGAAAGCCGAATGTCTGGCTGACAATCTGGAGCTCCAATGCTCTCACCGAGCACACTACCGATCGACGCCGCTCACCTTGCAATGGTTGAGAGCGAGGTCGACCGGAGGAGTAAGGAACCACCTCGCGATTCCGTTACCCAAGTCACATGCACCGAAGTTGAGTCCATAATTAAAAACCTGCGACCACGCAAGGCTCCCGGCCCCGACGGCATCACCAACAAGGTGATGAAACTCCTACCCATGTCCATTTTACACCTACTGGTAATAATCTACAACGCGGCCATATCCAAAGGCACCTTCCCGAACACCTGGAAGGAAGCCGACGTCATAGGGATTCTCAAGCCCTCAAAACATCCAACCGATCCATCAGCCTATCGACCCATAAGCCTACTCAAAGTCTTGGGTAAGGTATATGAAAGGCTCATCCTCGCCCGCCTCAAGGACTTCATGCTGTCCCGAGGGCTACCAATCAATGAGCAGTTCGGGTTTCGCACCCAACACTCATGCACACATCAAGTGCACCGCATCACGGAGTACATCCTCAGTAAATTTCTTCAGGGCTACCAAACTGGGGCACTTTTCCTCGACGTGGCGAAAGCTTTCGACAAGGTCTGGCACAACGGGCTCATATACAAACTATATGAGCTCGGTGTGCCAGATCGACTCGTACTTATCATACGAGACTTTCTCCGAAATCGAACCTTTCGTTACCGCGTCGAGGGAACGCGCTCCGAGGTTCACCCTATTTGTGCCGGAGTACCACAAGGCTTCGTCCTAGGTCCTATTTTGTACACACTCTACACCAACGACATACCGCGCACTCGCGGTGTAGAGCTAGCCCTTTTCGCCGATGACACCGGCCTCTATGTGTCTGGGTTCAAACCAGACGCTATTTGTAGACGCCTCCAATCTGCAGCCAATACCTTAGGGAAATGGTTTCGGAAATGGAGGATCGAGGTTAACCCCACCAAAAGTGCAGCCATGAACTTCTCTCGGCGCAACAAAACGCCGCATCTCCCAACTATAGAGTTATTTGATCGTCCAACTCTGGGAACAGACAGTCAAATACTTAGGCGTTACTTTAGATGAAAGACTCACCTTCGGTCCGCATGTCAACCGCGTACGGAATCGAGCAGCGTTCGTCCTAGGTCGTTTGCACCCGTTACTCAATAAAAATAGCAAAATGTCCCTGCGTAATAAAATTACACTATACAAAGCGTGCATCCGACCCATAATGACATACGCAAGCCCCGTCTTTGCGCATGCTTCCCCGCGTCACATTCACCGACTTCAGGTAATACAAAATCGTTTCATGCGCAAGGCCACCGGTGCACCGTGGTTCTTGCGTAATGAAAATCTACACATAGATCTTGAGCTGCCGACCATAGCTCAGTACCTGAAGCAGGCTTCCCGCCGATATTTCGACTCTGCCGTCACACACTCTAACCCCTTGATTGTAAGTGCCGCCACTTACAATCCCATCGCGAATCACAGATTCACCCGCGTCCGAAGGAGACCGAGGCACGCTCTCGATGACCCCGACGACGTGGCCCAAGCCCTTCATAAAACACAACACACGTACATTGCACCCTCACATCGCCCCCGCCGACGGCGAGGGCGTCACAAACAAGGATATTCGCGATACCGCCATGTCACTGGTCGGTTCTCTCCAGTCCATACAGATAGAAGCGTCGCTGGAGTTTCTTGCGCCACTTCTTCTCCAGCGCCCACGCATTCCGAAGTGGTGGTACAGATAGCTAATAATCATAGCGAATTTAAAGAATCCTCTGTCAGAAGCAACTGACCGAGCCGAGGTTCGGTCCTCTCGGGCACCCTCGAGTCAGACGCTCTCGCGAAAAAAGGTAACGGTCCAAGCCGAGGCTCCCTCTCGGGAGCCCTTGTGCTGGTTACCTATATATAGAGGTCTCGACTGAGTGCCATTAGCGCTCGGTCACCTCTCAACCCGGTGAAACTGTAAAAGCCCTCGGGCTAACAGTGGCCTTCAGCCCGAAAAAAAAAAAAAAAAAAATTGAAAAGTTTTGAGCCTAAGGTTGACATTTAAATTCAAAAGAAAAAATAATACTGACACGTAATAGCCATTTCTTTTTTAATTATAATCTGTTGTCTTTTGTTTTTCTTCTGTCAAAATTGCAAAATTTGTGAACAAAACAGTTCGCCGTTTCTGTAGAAATGGATAAAATTGAGCACCGTTCGGTCATAAAATATTAGCATGTATTCTTCCTCAGAAATAATACAATTTACTTGGTTAAGGAAAATTTTATCCTTTCGCTACACCCAGACTTCAAAAGTTTTTCTCGTCTACAATTTGTGTTTATAAAATAATCGATATAGATTGAAGTTTGACAGTGGTAGAGCAAGCAACACTACTAAATTGTCAAAATTGGCTCCGTAATAGAATATATGATGACATGAATAGCGAGTAACTGCGTGCTGTTTTTCAAATTATAATGATAATCAGGTCGATTTCCACTGTCCGACATTGTAAAATAGCATATTGCTATAATATATGCATCATGCTAATATTGGTGTGTTTCGTCTGGTGAGTGCAGGGAGAGATCCGGAGACCTTTATTACTGGTGACGAGGCATTCCATCTCAGTCCTCAGGGGTGACAACGCATCTGCATTGTGATTCCTTGTCAAGGATGAATGTAGATGTCGTGGGCATATTAAAATTCTGAATATTTTATAGGGTTTGCAATAAAAATAAAACAATATAATCAGTGATTTATTTTAATATCACTTATCTCACAGTCTTGAATGGTCAACTCGACGCTATTCTCAACGGATTCGCAGTGCGTCTTAAAGTCTCGCTGTGCCCACGTGTGGGCGTGGGCGGGCCGTTTATTGCTCTGCTCATGTCGTTTGGGAGGCGGGATCGCTGGTTTGAATGCCATAAGCGAGCCGTCGTATTCTTCATATATTTGGATCGGCGTCCTGAACAGAAATATTTCATTAACAATTCCGTCGCCAAAACGTGATTGGTTCAGGCTGCCGCTCAACTGAATAATGCAGAGATTTAAATATATAACGTTAACATTGCAGCGTAACGTGCAAGCAATAAAAAAAAATGGCGGTATTTTTTTTGGCGCGTCCTCCCCCGCTTTATACAAAATTAATTAGAAGTCAGATTAAAATCTAACCAAGTTAAATTATTGTTTACAACGCCTAATTAATGTGACGATAAACTAAATTACTAATTATGAAGTTTAGATATAATAAGGTATAGGTAAATCACTAAAATATCATTGGGAGTATTTGTTGTAGGTCACACTCGACGGGCGCCTGTGTGTTGCTAGTTAACAATAAATAGCGTTGGTGTACTGTTTTGGCGAGTTTCAGAAACGGAGGACATTATTACTGAAAATTGTAAACGGACTTAGTGACGACAACCTTGCTATCGCTCATGTCCAGTCCGGACCAACGTTCGTGCACCGCAAATTGGATGTCACTGTGTGACAGTACATCTGACACTCTTTCTCCGATCTTACTACACAAGTACTACGATTAGGGAATGGGACTGCAAGTTAGCGTCTCTGTGTTGCCCGAATGCGTTCTATCAATAAAGCATAAATATTTAAATTATATTTTATTGATATTAGACCATTTTAATTAATTGTCAACTTAGCCGTTAGAATTGTTTTATTTATTGACATTTTACCTGACGATATTACCTGTCAGAACTGTTTCTTTATTTTTTTTAATGTTTTTTTTATTTAACACTGACTATAGTTATTCCAATTATTTTTCTGTTTTTTTTTAATTTCTATAACTATAAGATACATACACAAAGAGCGCGGGCAGTACAGATGTGTCATTGTTGTACATGTCAGAATATAATTATATGCTACGAGTTTCTTCGTAGAGAACATATCACATACATATCATATGTATCCTGTTGGTGTGTCTTTTCAAATATATAATAAATAAATTGAAAATAATTATATCCTACACCAGTTGAAGTTATTTATACTATGTATACGTGCGCGTGGCAGGACTCCCGTGGGACAACACGGCAACACGGAGAGGTCCGTGGTGACGTCGCGACCCAGCGAGTGTGCTGGAGGCTGGGGCTTTTGAGGTACCGGTGCGTTCCGTAGGTGATCCCCGCAGCCTCTCGCAATGCTCTGAGGGTGGCCAGGTTTGGTATGTAGAAATCACACATAACCGTGTCTTCCCCCGATACCAAAAAAGGCCACACGTGATAAGATGTGGTGATTTAAATGAACCACAGTTTGCGGTACAACACCTTACTCGATTTTCGGTCTAAGCGGTCAAATCAACCGTCAAATCGGTCATGGGTTATCTTTTGAAGATTTCCGCATCGAACTCTAAAAAAAAAGTGCACCCTTAGTGTTAGGTGTCTATCAAAGAATAACATGTGATCTTCGCATCAACTTAATGGTCTTTATGTTCAATCGATCATAGGTTACGTTCTGAAGGTGTACGTACATGTTGAAGGGGCAGGTGGACCGCAGGAGTGCGCTGGCGGCGAGGCGCGTGGCCGGCTGCTGGTGGCGGCGCAGCGCGCACAGCTCGTGCAGCGCGGCGGCGCGTGCGCAGCAGTGCGAGGGAGAGGGCAGCGTGCCGTCGTACCGGCCCGCCGCCGGCGTGTCGTCCGTCTCGAGCAGCGACCGCACGCCGCTGTTCGACTGGACAAGTTTATTGATTTTTATTTCATAATTCATAAGCTTCGTCCAAAAACTATCGGTGTTTTACAATTGCAACCCAACTAGACCGGAGTCTGCGTTACGTGTTACTATTTTTGATAGCGACAATAATACGAAAATGTGTTCGCGGTCTTGATGTGGAATTAGGGCACACGTATATTTGTAGATCTCTATGTAAACGTGTTAGTGTCGCGAGAATTTGTATTAGCAAATTAAATAATTTTAGCAGTGGTAGAGCTACGCTACAGTTTGTAGCTGCAGAATAAATGGGTCAGCTCAACCAAGGTAGGACCACGCCCACACAGAACACCAGCGTGAAATAGCAGCATAATGCTGCTATGTTTCGTCTGTAGGGATTCCATCTCAGTCCTCAAGGGTGACAACGCATCTGCATTATGATTCCTTGTCAAGGATGAATGTAGACGTCATGGGCCGCAGGAATCACTTGCCATCAAGTGAACTGTGTGTGAGTTTGTTACTCTCAATGTAATAAAAAAACAAGACGGTGATATGTGCAACTACAAATATATAAATACGATAGATACCTGCATCAAGTTGTACACCAGCTGCATGCAGGCGAGCGCGCCGTTGTGGGGCAGCTGCAGGGCCAGCGTGGCGAGCCGCTTGGCGAACGCCTGCAGCACCTCCGCAGACACGCGACGAGCTCGCGAGCATATCTGGCTCACTGCCTCTATAACTATTCTCGCGTCCTCCGCAGTCCTACCTACAATATTTAACGGCGGTCAATGAAGTCATCAAAAGCATAAGGCTCCTGTGTTGCATACGGCGAGGCATTGCATCTGAGTCCTGAGGGGTTCATATAGGAATGTAGCAACCTTCACCGAGCTCTCACCTCATCTGATATCAAGTCATTCCTGGGGTCTCAGATCTCACCAAAAATAACATCCCGGTCATCTTTATTCACCGAACGACACAATTGCGAGTCATTCCATCTTAGTCCTCAGGGTTGACAGAGAATTACGATTCATGGTCGTCTAGATAGACGTGATAGACTTAGGTGTCATGAACGGTGTGCTCGTTTAATTACTTTCGAATATAAAAAATGTAATTGCGCCACGCACCAGCGTGCACGTCGAGCGCGTTGGCGTACACGTGCGCGTGGAAGTGGGCGGGGTCGAAGTTGAGCGCGTCCCCCGCCGACGTGAGCACGGCCAGGGCGGCGCGCGAGCACAGCAGGCGCGACCGCGCGGGCAGCAGCGCGTCGCCCGTGAGCCGCGCCAGCAGGGCCACCAGCTCCGAGTAGTACTCCACGTTGATTACGTGCGTGAACCTGTGCGAATGAAGAGTCACACACACACAATACAAAAAATCTGTGTATCACGAGACTAAGGGGATAATTTTTGTTTGTTATATAGTGGAGTGATAAATGACATAGTTTATCTGACGAGAAGTGATTCCTGCTGCCTATGACAGTCCCAGCGAGTTGTCACCGCTGAAGACTCAAATGGAATGTCGTCTCCTCGAAACGGTATCGCAAAAATTACTATTTTACGTTGGTTTCTGGTAGGCGTGCTCCTCTCGCCTGTCCAGCCGTACCTAAACATGCTGCAGATATTTCATAATTGCCACATGACCATCATTCATGATAAAGCAGATGATGTCTGGCGAAGAAGTTAACTCTTAGTATTCCACTCCGAGAAGCGAGATCAGGTGATTAAATCACAGATCAGCAAAACTAAAGACAATCTGTTTGCAGACACGTACGAATGCTTTGAGGCGTCAATAGTCCAATGGCTTAGGGTGCGGTCTGCGAAACTTAAGGTCGTAATTACACTATTATCGTGAACCATCTCCTAGCACAGGCATTGTCAGCTTAGTTGTAGTGGTTAACCGGAATATTAGTAAAGTTAATAGAATTACTAATAGTCTTTAAAAAAATGCTTTGGGAGTACGGTCTGCGAAAATGAAGGTTGTAGGTTAAATCTTCCGATAGACTTTTGTTGTAAAACATTTCCTATCACAAGTATTTAAGCTTAGATGGTGGTGGTGGAGGAATGTTAATAAGAAAATATAAACTAAAAGCCTATGTATATAAATCCCACTGCTGGGCATAGGCCTCCCCTCCCCTTTACACAAGATGTTAGAGCATAGTCCAACATCCGGTTCCATTGCGGATTGGGCGGACTTTATATTTCGATGACGCAATGTTTTTTCATTATCATTATTTGTTCAACGTGCAGTTTTACTTCACCACCGAGTACGTGATAAATCGTAATATTAAACTCGTTTTGCCCACGACACGTGTAGCGCCTTTCCATTCCCCACTCCGGAGAATCTTCTGATAGCTAGGGAACTGGTAACTTAAGTGGCAATCAGAACACAGAGAGAGAGAAAGAGCGCTTTGGTGTAAGTAAGAGAACCAAATTTTAACCAGCTCACGGACCCCTCAGTTCCGTGAGCCCTGTGTCCGATGAAGCTGAAAGAGCCGCATAGGCTAACAGCATCAACATCAATAGAATCTAGATGTAGCGTCTTGTTGCTTCGTGGATCTTGGTGCGTGAGGGCATTCGTGACGTCGGTCAGTGAGATTTTTGTTTTAGTTCTGATTTAATTCCTTTGTATATTCATAAAGTACAATAATATCGAAAATAATAATCTCTATAAATAATGCTTAAAACCAAACAAAGAGTATTATATTTAAGGTTACAAATAAC
This sequence comes from Teinopalpus imperialis, assembly GCA_029286865.1. Taxonomy (NCBI): domain Eukaryota; kingdom Metazoa; phylum Arthropoda; class Insecta; order Lepidoptera; family Papilionidae; genus Teinopalpus; species Teinopalpus imperialis. The sequence goes on from JAGSMU010000017.1 coordinate 383,169, forward strand.
TGTTTTTCTTTTAAATAGAATTCAGATTAAAATCTAACATATCTTACAATATACAGTTCCTTTCGAGAGATTCTACCAAACAATTTAGCTTCCACTAATCTTCGGCGTATCAGTCTTGACGAGATGTTTCTCAGGTCATCAGGCGAAAAAACTTCATTTTTAATCTGGTTGGAGCCTTTACTCTTTTTTAGCAACACGAACGATTAGCGTATCTTCTCTGAGAGAAGTTTTTCTTGGTCAAACCTTTCTAAGAACATTTTCAACAGTTCCGTCTGTTTTATAATGATCAATTGCATTAAAAACTTTCTAAACAGAACAATTTAAATGCTCAGCTATTCTTCTGTACGCCCACTTATGAATGTCAATTGTCAATCAACAATTAATTGCCTAGTTCACGCATTACAACTTTTATTTTGTCCATTTTGAACAAAATAAAATTCAGATTAAATTTTGAAATGCCGCCAAAATAATAGAAAAAGCCAAGAAAAAAATGTTATTTTATTATTGCAAAAAAAGAACGAGCTCCTACAGAATCCAACATTTTGTAATTAAAAGTAGGATATGTTTTATATTTTATGCATTTAATGAGTTTTTTTATTTGAGTGTTTATATTATTGCATGATTATTAATTATTGAATGTTTATATTTTTTACGAACATTTGTACATTGAAGTTATACTTTCTTTATTCATAACAAGTGTTTGTAATTATATGACCGCAACTATATATAAATAAATTATTTATTTACAATATATAACTGATAATTGTATCATGAGGTAAAATTTGAAGCAGCGAAATAAGATGACTTACTTAGCCAAGCCGATAAGGACAGCTTCCAGTAGGCGTGACCTCGGCGCGGTCTTCAGGATGCGGAAGTATATGTGGAACACGGTCTTCGTGACTTCCGTGAGCAGCTTGCTGCGCGCTGCGCCGCTCTCGCGCGCTTCCGTTTCTAGAAGCTCCCGTTCTACTTCTTTCAACTTTTTTGCGCGCTGTAAAGTAGTCGGGAGCTTGGTCAGGTTTTATTGTACCGAGGATGACAAGTGAGGTAGAGCTACGATGCAGTTTGTTATAGCTGCAGAATGACAGGGTCAGCTCGACCGGGGTACGACCACGCCCTCACAGAACACCAGCGAAAACTACCAGAATAATGCTTCGTCTGGTGAGTGTAGGTATCCGGAGACACTTTAGTAGTGGTGACGAGGCGTTCCATCAGGTGAACTGTGTGTTTGTAATAAAGAAAGAAAAAAATACTCCCACACAGTCTCCACCAGAGGGCCGATGATTCCTGTGGCTCACGACACATTCATACATGATAAAGAATCATAGTACAGGTGCTTTGTCACTATTTCTCCGGGGACTATAGTCGACGCATTTTAAACTGAGTCTTCGGGCAATAAATGTCACTGACAGTAGGAATGTGCACGCCATGCAACCCGTTATCGATACTTAGCTACCTGCGGCCGAAAACGGTCCTTTTCAGGGCCACATTACGATCTATATAGTTTCTCTATGATTATGTTGAAACAAACATTTTATCTAACAAATTAAAAACTTATTTTCAGATAGCAAAAATTATTCCTATTAATAAATAAACATCATTTAGCATATCGATCGTATCTATCCAGTTATCGATATGCACCTCTACAATTATTACGCACATCACTACACCTCTCCATAAGACCTGTAAGTGCGAGCGAGACAGACAGATAAACATGATTTATGACCCGAATTCTCAGTTCGTAATGCGTAAATTATAGGATGGAATGTATCCTCACATAAGGAACTATTTTAATGATTATGAATTAATTTTCAAACCTTGTAATAAAATTAGAATTAAGCTCTGTTCACCTAATGAACCTCTGGACCTTTGGTATCAATATTTATCCTCAAAAAGAAATCAAGATGCATTGTCACCGTTAAGGAATAATATACGGGTGCTCATTACATATAATAGGGTCATCGGTTTCTTACACTCACCATACCAAACCACAGCATGTAAACCTTTCACATTATTACGTTACATGTCCTTGTGAATTTATTTATTCATTCGAAAAGACACACCGACAGAATAAATATTACACATATCAAACGTTGTATCTTTATATAATTATATTCTGATACGTACAAAAATAACAGAAGGTAAAAGAAATAAAAAAAAACACAGTTAGATGAGTAGAGTATGACAATCGGTTAATAAAATAACATGTAAATAGAAACTTTTTTTAAATTACATTGAGAGTAACAAACTCGCACAAAGTTCACCTGACGGCAAGTGATACCTGCGGCCCGTGACATCTACATTCATCCTCGACGAAGAATCATAATGCAGATGCATTGTCACCCCTGAGGACTGCGATGGAATGCCTCGTCACCAGTAATAAAGGTCTCCGGATCCCTGCACTCACCAGACGAAACACAGCAACATTATAACGCTACTTTACGCTGGTATTCTGTGAGGGCGTGGTCCTACCCCGGTCGAAATGACCCATTCATTCTGCAGCTAGAAACAACCTGTAGTGTATTTAGCTCCACCACTGTCTATCACTTCTTCAATCCATACCGACTATCCTATAAACACAAATTGTAGACGAGAAATTCTAAGAACTTTTGAAGTTGGGGTGTAGCGAGAGGATAAATAGTCTGACATAACAGTTCTGAATCTATTTAAAGTAAAATTAATACAATAATTTGAAGCATCAATAGCCTAATGGTTTAGAAACTTAGGGTCGTAGTTTCGAATCCGTAATTGAACCACCTCCTGGCAGAAGAATTATCAGTTTAGTTGGAGTGGTTAACCGGAACGTTGGTAATGTTACATGCATTCTTTAAAAAAGAAACGACCAAATTAAATTAATAATGATGATGAAATATAGAAGAAAAAAAAAACCAGTGTCGCATGCAAAGCAGCACAAGAGCCAAGAAACAGGTGATGCCGGGGTGCAGCGTCTAGGGAAAGATAGATGCCTTCTTCGCTTCCACACTCACCTTCTTTTCCCTTTTAGACAAGTTGACGATCCTCTTTTTATGTTTCTCCTCTTGCTGCTTCTTGTGTTTCAGATCACCAGTAGCATCCAGGTCCACGTCGCGTATTCTGAGCGTGAGGAGGCAGTCTAGGGTAGACGGGTGCAGCCGTTCACCGCGCTTCTTGACGAGTTGGTTTATTAAGCGTACGATCTGGACAATGCAGAGGAAAATATGTATATAATAAAATCATGTTCATTTATTTATTATTAAGAAAACAAACAGCGTGTTTTTACATATGTAAAACATAATATATATAAAGATAAAGGTTTTCCTTAATTATATATGTTAGCGTTGGTTGTTGAAATATATGTTTTATTTTTATTACATTGAGAGTAACTAACTCGCACACAGTTGACCTATTGGCAAGTGATTCCTGCGGCCCACGACATCTACATTCAACCTTGACGAGGAATCATAATGCACCCGTGAGGACTGAGATGTAATGCCTCGTCTCCAATAATAAAGGGTCTCCAGATCCCTACACACCAGACGAAGCATTACGCTGCTATTACACGCTGGTATTCTGTGAGAACATGGTCCTACCCCGGTCAAGCTGACCGATTCATTCTGCAGCTAGAAACAAACTGTAGTGTATTTAGCTCCACCACTGTCTATCACTTCTTCAATCCATACCGACTATCCTATAAACACAAATTGTAGACGAGAAATTCTAAGAACTTTTGAAGTTGGGGTGTAGCGAGAGGATAAATAGTCTGACATAACAGTTCTGAATCTATTTAAAGTAAAATTAATAAAATAATTTGAAGCGTCAATAGCCTAATGGTTTAGAAACTAAGGGTCGTAGTTTCGAATCCGTAATTGAACCACCTCCTGGCAGAAGAATTATCAGTTTAGTTGGAGTGGTTAACCGGAATTAATTAATTAGAATTTTAATAGCATTGCCTTATTTATTTAAAAAAAAAAAAAAAAAAAAAAAAAAAAAAAAAAAAAAAAAAAAAAAAAAAAAAAAAAAAAAAAAAAAAAAAAAAAAGACAAGAAGACTATCTATTACCACTAACTATTACTAATATGTTCTCTTGCATGCGCGTGTGTGTTTGTGTGTATGTGTGTGTAGTTTACTTGTAACATTTGAATGTCAATGTTACATCGATACCTTGAGAGTAATTTCCCCTTAGTGTCGTCAGCGAACACCTGCGAGCAGCAACCCGCCACGGCCGCGCGCTCGCTAGGTTAATGATTACCCACGGATAACCACTCCAACCTCATGTTTCGTATAATGAGTGTAGGGATCCACGTGGACCTGGATTTTATCGGTAATGAGGCATTCTATCTCAGTCCTCAGGGGTAACAACTCATATGCATCCTGAAACCTTATTAAGGATCGAGATGTAAATGTCATGAGCCCCGGACATCAATTACCATCGAGTGAAATGGGTGTTTATTTGCCGCCCCTAATATTATGCATGAAAAAGTGTTTTTTTATAATACCACATACCTGTTGTCTCCTTTCTTTTGTTTCAAGACGGCGGCAGCTTTTTCCAATCTCTGCAGGTATCTCTTGTAGAACTCCAGCAGTTCCTTCTCATACTTGTAGAGCACCAAAGTGTCCTTTTTCACTGCGGAAAACGACAATTTACATTTCTCAACCAAGAAAACCACTTTGTAGGAAACGAAATCACAGTTGACTTCGACACAGTAGGATAACTTTTCAAAGTCAACAGTAATTTCAAATGTGATCTGTGACAAAAGATATGAGCAACTGCAGTAGAAATGCTTGCTGTGTTAACCAACTAACTGGGTATCATTTTTCAACTTAGGTGTGTGATCAAAGGGGGTCACAATGTGTTCAATAAACAAGACCTGTATACAAAATATTTAGGTATTAATGAAATATATAATTTTAATGTAGTTTTATAAAATTAAAAAAAATAAACTTATCACCTCCTTTGTATAGGTAAAATATCTATTGAGAATTTATTACAATTTTATTTATTCATTTATTCTTTTTGTTCCCTAAATAAGGTTAGCACGGGCGGACTTAATGCCCAGTGGCATTCTCGGCCTGTCGATCCTGTATCAATGAGACAAAATGTTGGTAGGCATAAAATAAAAAAGGTTATTTTTTATTTTATGCCTAACAAAGTTTTATAGTGAAGAGGTTGTAAGGCTTTATTTATTTTTTTAGCTGTTTCATGGATTGCAATATAAATATGATTGAGAAACAATGCCATTGAGCAAGGGAGCAAGTTCAAATAGTAACTGAGAGCTTAAACAAAACTATCTTCTAAATAATGACTATGCACTGTTGCCGATTCTTCGCTCCATCTAATCTCCCACACTACATTCTGGTGGCTGAAGACTTGATCTCCACTCCAGGACCCACGTCTGCTGTTAGAAAATGCTAATGCAGCATCGTCTTACATTTAACATCGGAGTAATCCTGATGATGTATAGTGTAATCTGGCAGAATATCCAGGAACACCTCGGCGACGGATATCGCTGCAAGTTTCCTCACCGACACTAAGTTGGGCGTGCCATCCTTAAGGTGCTCTTCCATCAAGTACAGGATCGGGAACAGATTCTTCAGCTAGAAAGATAAATCAATGGAGAATTACTGATCTGTTATTATAATGATAGCCTTTAGTTCTCACCACAAAACATGAAACAGGGGAATAACCTATTACTAATTAGATAACTTATAATCTATAATCATAAAAACTATACAATTAAACTTAATACCAATACTAATTTGGAACTAACTGATACAATTTGCAGTCTTCAATTTTTTTACATTGTCCAGCATCCTCTAGGTGCGACATGAATGAGTTGGCTATACCAGTATAAAATAGCAGCATAACACTGTGTTTCATTTTTTTAGGGTGACCGTGCATTCACATTATGGGTCCTTACCGGAGGACGAATATGGTTGTCGAGGATTGGGCGAATCACTTGAAATCTGTGCCTGTTTGTTAATACACAATATAATAAAAATAATTTTAAATGACTGATACGGCGAGATACCTGCTTCAGGTACTGAGCTATGGTCGGCAGCTCAAGATCTATGTGTAGATTTTCATTACGCAAGAACCACGGCGCACCAGTGGCCTTGCGCATGAAACGATTTTGTATTACCTGAAGCCGGTGAATATGGCGGGGGGAGGCATGCGCAAACGGGGCTTGCATATGTCATTATGGGTCGAATGCACGCTTTGTATAGTGTTATTTTATTACGCAGGGACATTTTACTATTTTTATTGAGTAACGGGTGCAAACGACCTAGGAAGAATGCTGCTCGATTCCGTACGCGGTTGATATGCGGACCGAAGGTGAGTCTTTCATCTAATATGACGCCTAAGTATTTGACTGTCTTTTCCCAGGGGATTGGACGATCAAATAACTATATAGTTGGGAGATGTGGCGTTTTGTTGCGCCGAGAGAAGTACATGGCTGCACTTTTGGTGGGGTTAACCTCGATCCTCCATTTCCCTAAAGTGTTGGCTGCAGATTGGAGGCGTTTACAAATAGCGTCTTGTTTGAATCCAGACACGTAGAGGCCGGTGTCATCGGCGAAAAGGGCTAGCTACCGCGAGTGCGCGGTATGTCATTGGTGTAGAGTGTGTATAAAATAGGACCTAGGACGGAGCCTTGTGGTACTCCGGCACAAATGGGGTAAACCTCAGAACGCGTTCCCTCGACGCGGTAACGAAAGGTTCGATATCGGAGAAAATCTCGTATGATAAAGGTATTTTTTTCGTCTGTTTTTTCATTGACATAACATTTATATAGACATGTTAACATTGTACCTATTTCATTTTGACCGCGCGCTCGCTAGGTTAATGATTACCCACGGATAACCACTCCAACCTCATGTTTCGTATAATGAGTGTAGGGATCCACGTGAACCTGGATTTTATCGGTAATGAGGCATTCTATCTCAGTCCTCAGGGGTGAGAACTCATATGCATCCTGAAACCTTGTTGAGGATCGAGATGTAAATGTCGTGAGCCCCGGACATCAATTACCATCGAGTGAAATGGGTGTTTATTTGCCGCCCCTAATATTATGCATGAAAAAGTATTTTTTTATAATACCACATACCTGTTGTCTCCTTTCTTTTGTTTCAAGACGGCGGCAGCTTTTTCCAATCTCTGCAGGTATCTCTTGTAGAACTCCAGCAGTTCCTTCTCATACTTGTAGAGCACCAAAGTGTCCTTTTTCACTGCGGAAAACGACAATTTACATTTCTCAACCACGAAAACCACTTTGTAGGAAACGAAATCACAGTTGACTTCGACACAGTAGGATAACTTTTCAAAGTCAACAGTAATTTCAAATGTGATCTGTGACAAAAAATATGAGAAACTGCAGAAGAAATGCTTGCTGTGTTAACCAAATAACTGGGTATCATTTTTCAACCTAGGTGTGTTATCAAAGGGGGTCACAATGTGTTCAATAAATAAGACCTGTATACAAAATATTTAGGTATTAATGAAATATATAATTTTAATGTAGTTTTATAAAATTAAAAAAAATAAACTTATCACCTCCTTTGTATAGGTAAAATATCTATTGAGAATCAATTTTGTTTATTCATTTATTCTTTTTGTTCCCTAAATAAGGTTAGCACGGGCGGATTTAATGCCCAGTGGCATTCTCGGCCTGTCGATCCTGTATCAATGAGGCATAAAATAAAAAAGGTTATTTTTTATTTTATGCCTAACAAAGTTTTATAGTGAAGAGGTTGTAAGGCTTTATTTATTTTTTTAGCTGTTTCATGGATTGCAATATAAATATGATTGAGAAACAATGCCATTGAGCAAGGGAGCAAGTTCAAATAGTAACTGAGAGCTTAAACAAAACTATCTTCTAAATAATGACTATGCACTGTTGCCGATTCTTCGCTCCATCTAATCTCCCACACTACATTCTGGTGGCTGAAGACTTGATCTCTACTCCAGGACCCACGTCTGCTGTTAGAAAATGCTAATGCAGCATCGTCTTACATTTAACATCGGAGTAATCCTGATGATGTATAGTGTAATCTGGCAGAATATCCAAGAACACCTCGGCGACGGATATCGCTGCAAGTTTCCTCACCGACACTAAGTTGGGTGTGCCATCCTTAAGGTGCTCTTCCATCAAGTACAGGATCGGGAACAGATTCTTCAGCTAGAAAGATAAATCAATGGAGAATTACTGATCTGTTATTATAATGATAGCCTTTAGTTCTCACCACAAAACATGAAACAGGGGAATAACCTATTACTAATTAGATAACTTATAATCTATAATCATAAAAACTATACAATTAAAAAAATAACAAAGTTTTTAATAATAGGTGGAAGCCAATGAGTGAGAGGGTCACCATCAAGTAATCACATACATATGTCCATGAACTGCTGCAGCTTTATTCAGATAAGAAGAAATATAATAATCTTCTTTTATTGTTCCAGCTATACAACTTTGGAAGCCTTGTCTGATGACATTAAGTGAGCTCGTAATAAAAATAATTTAAAAAGACTGATTCATGAGTATTACACAAGGGAAATTATCTGAATTTGCTATTTATATATATATTTATTTATATTATCTATTTATGTATTTATTACGTAATTTATGATATTTATTGTTTAATGTATTCTTTTTATTATTATGTATATTAAGTATGTCACATATAATTTTTTAATATTTAGGATTATTATTGGCACTAATTTTTAATGCATCTCCGTCTTCTATTGTTTCTTTACATTGAGAGTAACAAACAAGCACACAGTTCACCTGATGGCAAGTGATTCCTGCGATGTTATGCTACATTCATCAATATCTACAACTTATCTTTTTAACACTCAGGGAATACAAAAATAGTAGCATAACACTTACGTTACGTATGATGGAACCAATTTTTATTTATTACATTGAGATTACCAAACTCACACACACCTTCTCGTGAACACCTTTCACCTTCACCTGACGGTAAGTGATTCCTGGGGCCTATGACATCTACATTAATCTTTGACAAGAAATCATAACGCAGATGCGTTGTCACCCTTGAGGACTGAGATAAAATGCCTTGTCACCAGTAATAAAGGTCCCAGATGAAGCACATTATGCTGGTATTCTGTGAGGATGTGGTCCTACACCGGTCCAGCTGACCCATTAATTCTGCAGCTAGAAACAAACTGCAACGTAGCTCTACCACTTTGTTTGTTTGTCACTCATTTACTATTGAAGATTAATAAATAAATAACTTGACATACCTTTCTCTCTGGGTTCTCTAGCAAGGATGAGCACAGTGCTCCAATTCTCAGTTTCTCATGGTTCAACTTGTCTCTCCTAGCAGCTAACAGTTGCACAGTTGTAATCGCATCCTCAGAAGCTTCACCCTCTTCACCGGTGCCTTCCATGCCAGAATCAGAATCAGCATCTTCAGATACCTCTGCTTTGTTTTCCAATTCTGCAATCTCTTTGGTCTGTTCCTGATCTGAATCTGTATCTAATGGAAATATCAAACTAAATAAGGCATAGTACCAAGAGATTCATAAGATCATTTTTAATGGATCACTATCCACAGTCATCATCATCACAGCCTATAGTTCACTGCTGAACAAAGGCAGCCTCAATACATTGCTACAACCGTGATTGCCATCGGTTATCAGTTCTAGCTATATAGCTAGCACACAACCAACATTTTAGTGTTACAATGACATCATAAACATATCCGATGCCCTACAGAATAGGGAAAGGCCCAAAAGTACACTGGAGTTATTATTTATTTAATCCTCATATACAGTGCTCTATAAAGGCAGACATATATATTGTGTTAGAAGCACTCTGTGTATATTTGAATAACATGTTAATTGAACAATTTGCAGAGTACACTGAAATTTGATCTCTGCTAATTTAACTTATATATATGACAATGAAATTGTTGATTGAACATTTGAAATAAACCTACTAAAATTGCCTAATACCTAAACTACATGGCAGATTCAATTGTAATTTACAAGGATAATAGGACAAATATTGTCAAATTTTTACTGCCTTACTTACTTTTTTAAAAGAATGAAAAATAAAAATAAATAATTAGCTATCTGAAATGTTTTGAGTATTAAATATATTATACCTTCACATTCTTCAGCTCTCTCTAAAATACCATCCTTGGTCTTGATAGGAAGCAAGGGGCGGAGTCGTTTTACAGGTCTCCCTGCAATCTCTGTTTCATACCTCTCCTCCACATCACTATTATCTGTCTCAGTATCTGCTCCACTGTCACTGCTGAGACCCATGTCTGTGGGTGTTTGGTCAATGTTTGTTCTCTTGCGCTTTTTAGGTTTTCTGTCAAATATCAAAAAATATATTTAAGAATATTACTACATTTCCTTTCTAAGTGAAAAGGTAAACTATGAGATACTTGAAGCTTGGCTTTAACAAGAAAAATAAGACAATAACAGCATATCCATAGTCCACTATTGAACTTAGACCTTCCCCATAGATTGCCATAAAGCACAATCCTGAGGCACCTGCAGCAATCAAATTCCTGCAAACTTACTAGGTTGTTGCTTCATCTAGTAGGAGGGTCATCTTACACTAAGACTGCCAGACAGGTGTTGCCCTTTCTTTGGCTATTATTTCTACATGCTATATAGCACTATATGTATATATAATTACCTTGCCACTTCAGCTTGCTAATCTTTTGACATATGTCTATAGATTGTTTTCTAGGTCTTGAAACCTACCCACCAACTGTCTTGATGCGTGTCCTACCTACCTATTAAATGCAATTCTAAATGCTATAAAGGCAATTCTTCCTCCAGAGGGATTAAACATATCTATTTAAATTTAAAAAAAGCACAAAAACTATTTAATGTTTATAGCTTAAAATGAGAGTTTTGATCAAAAATCTAATATTTCATTTTTGTTTATCTTACTTCCGTTCCTTCTTGTCTTCTTCCGGCACATCGGACAGAAGATTCGGTTGCTTAGTTAACCTGCCCATTATGTACTTCTGTTCTTCCTCGTCCAGCATATCGGCCCACTCATCACCGGATGCTGAATCGCTGTCGCTGCTGTAATTTGGTTGCTGTGCCTGTGTAGGCTGATTTTGTTTCTGAACTTTGTTTTTATGCCTCTGAAGACGTAGCTTACCCTGTTTTCTCATTTTATTTGTAGTCTGATTGTTTCTCTTTGCCTTACTTAATTTCATTTTACCTTTTTTCTGTAAAAGAACAAAACATTAAAAATACAATTCCAACATTCCGAAAACTAGGAAAACAATAATTAATGAAACTAAAATACATACAGCCATTTTTAATTTATTGCCGTAAAGCTGTAATAATTATATATTTATTATTTTTATAACCGCAAATTAAATACAGTATTTTAAAACAACAGATCCCATAGAACAAACGTGGAAAAGACAGTGACAGTCTAAATATATAAAATCAAATGACATTTAAACTGACAAATGTGAACCGATGTTTTACGTTACTTATTTTTAACATTATATCTATTTCTCCGATAATTCCTAGTACTCCAAGTGAAATGATATTTATCATTTTTAAAAGTGGAAGTATAAGTAGTTTTTGAAATAACATCCAAAAGAGGCATTAAAGTTTTAACAAAAATGGCATATTTCATATTTCCGATAGATAAACTGGACACTTCAACACTGAAAGTAAATTCTTATAAATAAACAAAAATGTATTTCAGCATTCCATGAATATTTATAATGGAGTAGGTAAGGTAAAAAAATGACCTGACCTTATTTTATTAAAAGAAAAGCGCCAAGTAGAAAGACATATCGCCGATATTTTTATGTTGTTAGAATATTTTGATTCCCGTAAATAAAAAAATACTAATGCTATTGAAAATGCAGTATTTGCTATAAATGGCCAAAATCTGCAACAGCATGTATTGTAGTACCTTGTAGCGAAAAAAGAAAAGGCCTGAAGATCTAGGGAACAAGGACTATTTAAGAAACATAACCTACAACACAGACTTTGGCGGAGATGGTAGCAATTTATGAAGTATGTTTGACCAATGACCAAAAAACTGTCCACCATCTCATTAACTCTGATTTAATGTTATTTTAAAGCAACAGTAAGAATTTGTTTTTTGTTACTTAAGTATAATATAAGTATAATAATGCTCCTTGCATTTAAGAATTTATTTTAGTGGGTTTTTACCGCAGATATAGTTGAGGTCCTACTAGAAGAAGGAAGGAAACTCATTCTACCTTCTAATTTATAAACCTCACCTCCTAGAAACTGCTTTTTATAATATTTCTAAGCAAAACGATATGGCTAGTCTTATGAGAAACTAATTTCAGTTTGTAGTGTGTAGAAGTAAAGTGTGCCATATAGTAGTAATTATTATCACCAATAAATTAATTTGATAGAATGGTTTGGTGGTAAAGCCAGTTACGATACGTGCGGCACAAATTATTGTGGGATCACAACCGGACAATCCGGAATGGCGAAGCCATTTTAGTAATGACATTTTAATTCGTACTTTCACTGTTTTCTGAAGTTTTTGATTTGGTTGGAATTGGAGAATAATAAAAGATTTTTCTAGTCAGAATTCACAAACAGAAATTCAGTCGTTTTATATAAACTATCAATTAAAACAAAACTGGTATATTTACTAATATATTTTTGATCCTTAACCAATAAAATGCTAGTATAATGTTGAAAAATTGTGTAGAAGAAAATATTTGTAACGGTAACAGTAGTTGAACTAAAAAACATTTTGACTTTTTAAATCTTAAATATACCGAACGCAAAATGAACTCAAACTTTCTAAACGTCAGTTACAAAGACCTCGAAACTTTCTTGTGTACTTCTAAATTCTAGTTTTTCTAGTTTCTTATATATTGAAAACCTACTTAGGTGAATCTTGTTTAAGTCTATATCAACTCAACATATTCTATCATGAACTTTTATTTTGCGTACTTGTATAATTGAATAATAGAAACTATTTGAGATGGTACCTCAACAACAACGAAGAAGGCGACGTCGGGCCGCCCTAGTGCGTACTGCTGAGCGTCGTGTTGTAGTGGCTCGAGGTTCTGGCGGCTTTGGTTTTACTATAGCTGGTCAAAGACCTTGTATAGTATCTGCTGTGGCCGCTGGCGGACCGGCAGAAAGAGCGGGCCTTAGAGCCGGTGACGCGTTAATTGCAGTGGATGGAACAAGCGTAGCTCGAGCGCCTCATGCCTCGGTCGCTAGAATGGTCGCTGCGGCTCCAGGTGCAATATCGTTGAGTGTGGCCTTAAGAGAGTCACCGCCAACTGACACCGAGGACACAGAACCAGAAGAAAGAGCTAGAACCAGGAGGAGATATCCTCCTCCTCGTAGAAGGCCTCAGCATGCAATGATGCATCATCCAGGCAAGTAATACTATATATTTGTAGTCAACATCTGATACCTCATTATTTTTTTTAGTATAATATAAATAATATTGAAAATGACATCAAAGTTACATATTTATTTATCAACATGATAAATAAATATGTAACTGTTTTATAATTCTAGTAGTTTTAGTAATAACTAATAAATAATTAATACATGAGGTGAAGGGTTCTCAATAATATATAGTTATGCTATATTTATTTTATATGTAAGTTTTCAATTTTATTTATGCATAATGTCCAGTGTGTATTAATGATCCTCTGTTGTTTTTTAAAATTAAATTAAGAAGAAAATTGAGAATAAATTACCATTGCTCTTAGAAGTGTTAGATTTCTTGTTAATATACATTGACCAATCAAATTATTTATGATTTGTCATAAAATCATTTAAGATTGATGGACAGTGCTTGTGTATTTTAAGCTATAGGTATCATCGCCAGGTGAACTGTGTATTTGTCTTCCATAAATATTATAAAAATTAAATTATAATAATCAAAGATTAACCAATTTCTTACAGGTGCCTAAACCTAAGGATACAAATGATTAGGTATGTGCAAAAACAAGTAAAATATTTGCACTGTGTGTTCTCAGCTCTGCATCGCCATTCCATTTGTTGCCCACTTTAGTGTTAATTTAATACCACTCATCACCACGATCAAACAAATATGCACTTTCAAACAAATTGTATATATATCATATTATCTATAAAGTAGTCATATATATTGTTTTCGTTAAACTTTTTAGTGCATGTAATTTAAAGTCCAATGTGTTATAATTTTCTCATTTTGTACTTACTCTCTTTCACTAATTTGCCTCTTTTTTTAAATGTATGCTATTAATGTCACTAATATTACTCTAACATTCCTGTTAACAGTTTAATGGTTTGAATGATGTATTAATTATTAATTTACTGATATGCTCTATGGTAAAAAATTGTAAATAAATAAATAAACTAAAATTATTGTGGTCATGCTTACTCATACCAAGCTATATGTCTTTTTTGATACCAACTGTTGCAAAATTTTTGAAGTTTTCAAAGCTTCAAAAATGTGCAATCAGCAGAATGCATGAGAACACTAGGTTGCGTCTTAAAAATAATACAAAGGACATGTTTATCTTTCTTTCTTGTCAAATTTATTGACTATTTCAAATATACTGTGACAAGAACTTTCTCTTTACATAGAACATTTCTGAATGTTGAAGTGGCTTTCTGTAAATTGAAATATGTACAATGGCTTGTTATGTACATTTATTATTTTATATTTGTGCTGTATTTTATTGTGCTTTTGTCAGTAGAAAAATTCAGCTCCCATTTTAATGTATCATTCTCCTGTAAAAAGAGCCGAGCTCATTGTCTAAATGTTTGCTTTTAAGTCTATGCAAGCAAACCAGCACTTGAAATTAATAGCAATAATTTCAAGTGCTGATTTACTATATTTGGTGAAGGAAAACATTGTGTGGATATCTGTGTATGTGTGTGTGTCTATATGTAAGAAATAAAATAAAAGAAAATATTTGACAGATGTGTAAAGTCGGCAAATTTTGCTCTAATATCCTCTAGGCTTTATTTCCAGTATTTATATATATGGATTATTCAACTTTTTTATGCTTATACTTTTTGATTTATACATATATGATTTATATTGTTTGCTGACAATGCCCATCTATCCAATTTTGTTATCTTTTGATTGTTATTAGGTCATGTCATATCTACTGAATAAATTATTCCCTTATTTTCCATATAACACAACCTTTCTATAATTAACCTATGTGATGAGATCAAAGAAAAAATTGCATGCAATGACAATGGACATAAAATCGAACAAAACGGTTTTTGTTTAAAAAAAAATGGCTAGCAGTGCTGTAATTACTAACATACCAGTTGACCCGTTGAACTCCAACTAAGCTGTAATTCTTGTGCCAGGAGATGTTTAACGATAATACTCTAATGGCGGATTTGTACCTACGACACTAAGTTTGGCATACCATACCTTAACCTGTGACCATGCAAATGGTTTGCATGGTCACAGTTCATGCCGGATGCAGTTCTAAACCTTACTATTTTAGTTTACTAGAATTCTGCTAGATATCATTATTAGCGAGTAACAAAACAATTGTTGTCAGCAATCATTGCTAGTGTTCCATTATTTAGTGTAATATTTTTTAATTTTAGAGTCAGATCTGCGGTCGCAATTTACATTTATTACAACTTACTGACTGCCAGTATTTACTTATTGCTAACAAATACGTAACTTAAACTTGTAATATATTGTTTCTGGCTTTTCCAGCTTGTCACGCAGCCCCAAGTACGTCGGGCGTTAACGAAATTCTCCAAAATCTGAGCAGAGCGCAGTTGACACCCAATCACGCCGCGCGCCTAGAGTGCCGCGCCGTGGTGGGCTACTTGGGCACAATAGAGACGCCACAAGCCACCGCCGCCGCCGCACCCGGCAACGTGCGTAACGCGGTCAAGAAACTGAGACAGGAACGTCGCCCAGCTACGCCTGTGTTGCTCTCTGTACTCCCAAACGCCTTGCTCCTTCGACGCCCCACCGGCCAAGTGCTCGCTCAATATCCACGTGAGCGGATAGTGTATGCTGGATGTGGTTCGGAAGCTGATAGGAGGTACTTTGGCCTTGTGACCGCTGCTGAGGCCTCTGGCATCGAAGTTGAAGCGTCCCACAGCTGCCATGTATTTGCTGTAGATTCAAGAATGGCTGAGCACGAAGCCCACGTTACGAGAGCGAGAGACTTCCAGATCGCTTGCACACGAGATCCAGTTGCAGAAAGATGTCTGGAGTTCCCTCCATCATCGGAATATGTGGTTGGAGTAATAAGAGGGATGTATTCTCTACCTCCAGATGATTGCGTCAGCCCCAATCTGCAACCTATATCGAAATTGGCTGTGAAGGGAGACAGTCCAGCGTTAGGTAATTTTTCCAGATGTAATAGACCAGTGTTTAGAGCTCAGCGCGATAGAAGACCATGCAGGCATGAGGATCAGAGGATTAACGCACCGGAATTCGTTGCGAACTCCCCGCAACCCAGCAATCATAGCGAAGTGACAACAACATCCAGTAACAGTGACTCCGGTATTGGATTCCATAATGACTGTAGAAACATTGCTGATAGAATACTGGTCGTGGAATTTGCGGGTCAACAACCTCCACCCAGTAGGTTCAGGCAAGAAATGCCACGACGACCGGTGGGCTTAGTTGGTTGCAGCAGTTTCGACGCAGACGGCTCTTTTCTATCGAACACCACGCCTGTAGTCGACGGCTTCGGAGGTCAGGGACGTCCATTGAACTTGGATGACGTCATTCTAAACGCCAACGACTTACCTCGCCACGTTAGCCAGCGTACGGAGGAAGACAGCTACAACTACAATAACGTTTATGGCAACCTTCCCTCCAGTTCCCGAAGCTTCCATGGGGTTGTCTACGACCAGGTGTACACGGAGAATGAAGGGCATTATGAGCTGATACCACAGACGGAAATGGATGATATCGACCGTGTCGCGGAGACGTTCAACTCTGTAGAGATATATGAGGAGAGACCAAGGCACCCGCCTGATTATCACTCAAACGAGTCGGTGGAGAATGTGACCGTGATATCTGGGAACAGCAGGGCCAGTGCTGACTCCGTCTCTGTGTATTCATCTCGGAGCCATGAAGAAGCGCGTCCGCAACGCCGGAAGCACCTGCAAGCTTCTTTGGATGACATGTTGGTGCTTGGGTTGCATGAGCAACCTCCACGGGACAAAGATGAAGGGAAGTTCCTTCACCCGGCGAGCGTTAAGTGCAAGGTATGTGTTTAATACTCTCCGTGTGATTTAGCATTAGTTAGAAATGTATACAAGAGAAGGTCGATTATCACCGCAGCAGTGATCTGGTCCAGGAGTTATTTACTATTCAATATATCTTCGGCATGGTATAGCCAGGCCGCCATTCATTTAAAAACGATCATAATACCAGTATAAAATATAAGCTAGGGCTGGTTTTGCATTCCAGTTTGGACTTCAGTGTTGAAACTGTATTATTTAATTTTATTTAGTACAAACAATAATACTTAATTACTTAATATGTTACAAGAAAAGAAGACATAGACAAGTGATAGATAATTGTACAATCAACTTTGTTATACATATATATATTTATATAAATATATATATATATATATATATATATATATATATATATATATATATATATATATATATATTATATATATATATATATATATATGTTGATGCAGTGTGTTTGCCATACCTAATCATAAATGCGCGAACGTTTTAAGGCATTTCCAATTACATCGGGGAACACTGGGATAGTGTCAGTAGTAAAATCCTTGTCCTATTGTTTGTATACATTTTTGTCAGAATAGCAGCATACAGCTGTGTTTCGACTGGTGAGTGTGGTGGACCTAGAGATCCGTATTACTCTGGTTACGAAACAATCCATTTCAGTCCTCGGGTGTCACAACGCGTCTGCGTTATGATTCCTTAACGTGGATGAATGAAAATGGGTCGCTGGAATAACCTATCATCACGTGAACTGTAACTTTGTCCCAGTTACTCAAAAAAAAAATACGCATTGATCCAGTAAATCCAACAAACTGTGTTACACAAATTTGCAGCGTATGGATAAATATTTTTAATTACAATTATAATTTTCTCTATCTACCCTCCTCCAGTTCCGCAAGTCGATGAAGCCCCTGAACATCCTGTCCAAAACTAAGAACATGCTCACCGGTAAGGAGACAAGGAATGGAGACAAGGAGAGGGCTCGCGAGCTGGACGGGCGACGTCGGGCGCTCAGCGCTAGCGCGGGTGACGTGTCCGCGGACAAGTCGTCGGGGTGTCGGGAGCCCTGCCCGCCGCGGCCAGCGAGCCGGACCTGAGGGATCAGGTCAGTGGTAAAACAGCGTTAAACTTCTTGTTTGATAGAACAAGTGCTTGATAGAAGTTGATAGAACACTGCAGAATGAATGGGTTCAGCTCGACCGGAATAAGGAGCACACCCTCTCAGAATACAAGCGTGAAGTAGCAGTAAATGCTGCTGTATTGCGTCTGCTGAGTGCAGGGATCCGGAGACCTTTTTTACTGGTGACGAGGCATTCCATCTCAGTCCACAAGGGTGACAACGCATCTGCATTATGATACCTTGTCAAGGATGAATGTAGATGTCGTGGACCGCAGGAATCACTTGCCATCAGTAGGTACCTGGCTGCGCGGGTCCTAAGTTGGATTCTAGACACTGCACCTGATCTGACTTGTCCTGCTTATCTCTGATGTTATTGGACATGCATAAGATCGGACTAAAGTTGGGTACTGAGTGCCTCGGTGTTTGCGACAATGTTTACCCGCACTATAATATATCCTGTCCAGCTCATGCCTTGTGGTAATTACTAATCGGATATCGCCGTGGTCGAGATATTATTAATATAATGTATGTATGTATGTATGTATGTACTTGATATTTATTTTTAAATTCAGTTTTCATCCAATTCCGTGCATTTGAATAATCTGAAATCACGCTGGACACGTGTAATTTTGTATTGTCATCGATTCTTAATACGTGTGCGAGATTTCAGATTATTCAAATATTTTATGATGATAATTCAGTTTTTTTATGATTATATATTCTTTCTTATAATTATATGAAACGATATAAAATTATATATATTATTCTATATTGTTATAAATCTTCTTTCTGATAAAATTGAAAATTTAAGACACATGATAATAAAATAACAAAAGGAAAAAGTTAGGCCGTTTTTTTTAAAAAAAAAGATTAACCCTTTGCACCCGGAGCTATCACTACGAATTTTTTCAATTACCGACTATGGACGTAGTCGGTAGTTAAAAACTACTTACTTTTACAGTTACTCTATAACAATTTCACTTGGACGCGAGCGTCTTTGTGGAAGGTTGAATATGTTGCTAAAAAAATAGGTGCTTTTATAAATGATATAATGCAATACAATATAAAAAAATTATCTTTTTGAATGTGAACAATATCACCTCAGCGGCGACAACGGAGTTATTTGCTTACTTTTTATATGTTGGTCTTTTGAGAGTATATGCAGATGAGAGTATATAAACAGATGCATTGTCACCCTAGCGGACAAGATCGTCTCCTCGTCATCAGCTGGTCATGAGGCCCACTCACCAGACAAATCACAGCAGCGTTACCCTCCTATTATACGCTGGTGTCCATCTTATACTTCCCGCAGCTATACACGAACTGCGGCTTGGTTGTTCACAGTTGAAAGCATTTAGTATAAAAAGGAAACAGAGGCACACTCTCCGAGGCCAAGTGCAAATGGTTAGAGAATCACCGATGCCAAGTACATAATACTCATTGTAAGTTAACATAAATTTTCTTTATTCAGTAATAAATTTTAAAACTTAATTTATGAATAATTTCCGAAGATATCTGAATTGCTTGATGTTCACGGGTTGCGCGATCCGTATTTGACCATGTATTTTTATACTCTCGCGTTTCCAAATTAACAACATTAACAATAAGAAATTAAGTTTGAGGCTATTTATTTATTTATTAAACTTTTATGTACACAAAGCATCTATATAAGGGAAGTTATATGGGAAAGGTATGTACTAAGGCGCAGGTTATTTTAAATAAATAAAATCTCTTCCAGCAGGCCTGGTGTTGGATATATTATCGAATAAAAAACATATTGTACCCACAAAAATAAAAAATTAATTATAAAAAGAAATAAAGAAAAAAATAATAATTAAAATACAGAACAATATTTGTTGTTTATCTGTTTACGGTAGACATCATATCAATAAATGTTAAGATATATGTATTTCGAATAGAATATTGAAGCAAACATCACTTGTCGAATACGCACACGAGATCAATCGTTGCCGACGTACAGTTTCCGAATGCGAAACAGCAAGGTTTTATTTTAAATGGTCTGCTAATAATGATAGCAACAGTAAAAAACTTAAATTGGACTCAATATGCGACGAGAAACAAGCCCCCCATCACGTTAATATTAAAAAGATATTTCTTTTGGCACCGTATTAGTTATAGGTCGCGGCACGTAAGTCTGGGGGTGAAGGAAACGCGGAGGGGATAGCTGCGCTGCTACTGTCGCGAACGCAATTGTTCATTCCTACAAATTGATTACGAATAAAGTGTTTTTGTTGATACTTTCCTATGTGTAAGTTAGTTCGTTTTTGTTGATACTTTCCTATGTGTAAGTTAGTTCGTTTTTGTTGATACTTTCCTATGTGTAAGTTAGTTCGTTTTTGTTGATACTTTCCTATGTGTAAGTTAGTTCGTTTTTGTTGATACTTTCCTATGTGTAAGCTAGTTCGTTTTTGTTGATACTTTCCTACGTGTAAGTTAGTTCGTTTTTGTTGATACTTTCCTATGTGTAAGCTAGTTCGTTTTTGTTGATACTTTCCTACGTGTAAGATAGTTCGTTTTTGTTGATACTTTCCTATGTGTGTTAGTTCGTTTTGTTGATACTTTCCTACGTGTAAGATAGTTCGTTTTTGTTGATACTTTCCTACGTGTAAGCTAGTTAGTTTTTGTTGATACTTTCCTACGTGTATGCTAGTTCGTTTTTGTTGATACTTTCCTATGTGTAAGCTGTCCGTTTAAGCTAGTTATATAATAAATCATCGTCATCATCTCACTTACATCATAAATGTGAAAGTTTGGATATTTGTATGGATGAAATTTAGCACGGACATACATTATAGTTAAGTACATACATTTTAGTAGATTTTTTTTAATTACTAATGTACATTACAGTTTACCACTTACCACTAAAATAAAAGTGTGACAATTTTTATTTAAATAAGAATTAGAATTAAATTTAGTAAGCGACTGTACAACATGAGGGAGCGGGGTGCCGGGTCGGTGCGCGGGGCAGAGTACGACTGGAGAGCCAACAAGCGCTTACGCATGGCCGCCCGCGCCCCCTTGACTCCCGGGGATATCTTATTTTCGACTTTTGCGCATTAGCAGTCAGCGCTTGACTTATACCTTTTATTGAAATAAAAACCTTATTTTCTTCAACAGTCAATTTTACTATTTTCTTTGGGGGGCCTGCTATCATCTGGAAACTTTAACAGGGGTTCATGGAGCCAAAAGTTTGAGAAACTCTGCGAGGGCGATAGGGCAACCGGTTGAGATACTTCTTCAAAAGATATGTCGGTTTGGAGGCAATGTTTGTGTTTAACAATGAGGGATAAGTGTATCGATTGACTCATGATGACTAACTGATAAGGGTAGGTCAGGTAAATGACCTTATGACGTGGCATGACAACCCCTAATTAGCGCTAATATAAACAGGTGCAATAATGGTGATTAGCATTTCGGTTCCTATTCTTGGAAAAGATAACATATGTTTACATTATTTAGAAGCCAAAATATACAGCTTTAATAATTCCAAAAGATAATTATAATTCAGGAGTCAGTTGTTTAATTAAAGACATTATAGTGCATGAAGCTGGAGTGGATGTTATTGCTTACGGGTGTATATATTACAGTGTTTGTAGTCAATGTTTTTTTTTAAAGAATATCAGCAATGCTATTAACGTTACTAATATCCCGGTTAACCACACAGCTAAGCTGTCTCAGCTAATGGTCGATTCGAACCTACGACCTTAAGTTACGCAGTCCGTACCCTAAACTATTTGGCTATCGACTTATCATGTAATCAAATGTAAATGAACTATGATAAAAAATATCTTGAATTTGTATATAAAATTTTTATCTAACAGTGGTAGAGCTATACTGAAGTTTATTTCTAGGTGCAGTACGAATGGGTCAGCTCGACCGGGGTAGGACCACGCCCTCTCAGAGTACCAGCGTGAAATAGGAGCATAATGCTCCTGTGTTTCGTCTGGTGAGTGTAGGGATCTGGAGACCTTGATGACTGGTGACGAGGCATTTCATATTAGTCCTCGAGGGTAACAACCCATCTGCATTATGATTCCTTGACATGACATCTACGTTCAAGGATGAATGTAGATGTCATGTTCCGCAGGAATCACTTAACATCAGAGGAACTGTGTGCTCTTTTGTTACTCGTAATGTAATAAAAAAAAATACGTTTTTTTTTCTCCGACCCGTTATCTGTTCGTTTCCTATAATATAAATGAAATAAAATATAAAAAAATAAAACTCACCTCACATCAGTTCGTTCATAATTGTTTGATTATATGATTGATATTGACAGTGAAGTGGAACGTCTATCTAATCTAAACGTAAATCTATTTCCTAATTACAATCAATTGTCCAAATGTCCGTCTACCCGTATGCGAGACAAGGTCGACCGCGTCTGACCCTCTTTATTACGGGAGGGAGAACCCACCGGCATTATTTACGCGGTCATGCATTTAATATCAATAATCTAGCATATACAATATATATTTAAAAAATAAATAAATCCAGAAGTGCACACCCGAACGTTCATGTTGAAATAAAAAGAAGAGAAAATGACGTATGACGTATTTTAGTAAAAAAAAATGTCACACTAGCCATCTTTTATTAATTATAAACTAAGTAAATTAACAGCCTATATAAATAAATCCCACTGCTGGGTGTGGGCGTCCTCTCTAGAGAGGCTGTTAGAGCATAGTCCACCGCGGATTGGTGACATGTTTGCGATTTTTTCTTAATTATTTCTCAGACACGCAGGTTTCCTCAGGATTTAAAATTGCGATTAACAATTTCATCAGTGTCGGCACCGAGGATCGATCTGGCTTAGCTCGCGTACCGTGAATTATAAGCGTGCGCTTATCCACTGAACTACCACGGCTCTTATTAATTATAAATAAACAATAGTAAATTCTAATAGCGTTCTATTTGTACTAAATTCTCAAAGCAATACAAATAATTAATCAATTTATTGAGTTTCGAGAGATATCGTGACACACGAGATGTGTGGACACAACCAATAGAGGTTCACAAAATTAAATATCTTTTACCATTATAGTTTGAATTTTAAAATACATCTCTCTTATCCAATCTTGTATCATGAACCTATACTAAAAGACTTTTAATATATTTATTTCCCTTAGAAGCGGTATTAGGTCCTAGACAGTCCGTGTTACAGCTACAAAACCCCCACTTTCGGTTCAAGCATAATTTATAAAAAAAAAAACTTTAGATTACTGTAACATAGAAATCATAATTTAATTAAACATCTTACATTACAGACAGAATTGAAAATATCATCATCTCGATGGTTAACAACGAAATTGTCTGCCACGCAGAACTACACAGTATCACGAACACAACTAATCAGCTACCGCCAGCGGTATTTCCGAAACGATATGACTTAAGGACCTTCAAGAAGAGAGCCTACACCTTTATTAAAGGCCGGCAAAGTACCTGCTTCTCTTCTGGTATAAACGTATATTTATGGACATCACTAATAAATTAACACCAGCTGAGCTTGCCAGGTAGTCTAAAAATAAATACTTATGATGTTAAAATATACTAATTAGGGAGGTAATTAATTATCATAGATTTCAACATATCTTACACATCTTGAGATTGAGATAGGAGTTTGACGGGAAGGAAACCTAACAATAGAAAAACCGCGTCTTATGATACGATAGATGGTAAGCATGGGAATAGTATATTGTCAACTTTTCCTCTGATCATGCGATTGCATAATAAGGTGAGTCTATTTTAGTTGTTAGGACTACGACATATTGAGCACTTTATTATTATATATATATGTAATGTTTCTCTGATCATAAAGGTCTACTGCTCACCAGATATTCCATTTTTTTTCAACTACATTTAGTGTAACAAAGGAGCACACAGATCACCTGATGGCAAGTGATTCCTGCGGCCCATGACATCTACAAATATCCTTGACAAGGAATCATAATGCAGATACGTTGTCACCAGTAAAAAAGCAGACGAAACACAGCAGCATTATGCTGCTATTTTACGCTGGTATTCTGTGAGGGCGTAGTCCTACCCTGATCGAGCTGATCCATTAATTCTTCAGCTAGAAACAAAATGTAGTGTAGCTATACCACTGTAATGCTCTACCGTCTTATTCTTCAAGGGTAACAAGGCATCTGGGGGTCATGAACCGCAGGAATCGCTTACTAGCAAGGGAACTGTGTGCTAGTTTGTCACCCTCGATAAAATTAAAAGAGATTGTCTTCGAGATAATTTTTTTCATATATAATTTAGACATGCCGATTTCATAACGATGTTTTCCTTTGCCTTGCGGATTAATCGTTATCGCTGTTTCCACAAGCAACCGATACCCCGCCATCTCTGGGTGTAGCCCATGTGTCGTTATGATTATCAGCGTCACGCGTCTCCAAGGGCTCGTCTAAATATATCTCGGGTATTATTTATAACTAAGGTCGTTTGTCCGACTGTTTGTTGCAATGTTTACATTACGATAAAGATCTGTGAATAGATATGTTTTACACATTTAATTTACATGTAAACAAGTTTGTTTTTTAATTATCAGCGGTGGAAAGACAAATAATTATGACGTTGTAAACCATAAGTGCTCTTTTACGTATTTTGACTTGTTTAATTTAATTTTAAATACGAAGAAAAGTGTTTTGTTTTCGTCGATCAACGTTAAACTGTATTCTTATGCGGTTATTCTAAAATAGCTGTGCGCGACTTTGTTCGCGTAGGCTACAAGATGCTTGGTATGTTTCATGTAAATCGACGCTTATTTTAGAACTTTTAAGGGGAACAATTCCGTCGTACATGACTTTTGCGTTACTTTAACCGTTTACACAGCACACGCAACGGAAGCTCTCGACAGGAATATTTTTTGCCGTTGCAACATTTTTCATTGATGCTCCCTTGCTAATTGGTCGTAGCGTGATGTTCTACAGTCTTCCTTGATGAATGGACTGTTCAATACATGAAGTTTTTTTTTAATTTGAACCAGTAGTTCCTGAGTATTTTCATCTTTAAAATAATATTATAGATAATGAACGAATCGAGTTTGTTGAGTAGACGGTTACCAAATAGGTTTTCCAAGAACAACCCTCGTTCGGCTAACCACGACTCGGCATCGTTTCACGAGTGTAGCGATCCGGAGACCTTCATTACTGATAACAAGGCATTTCATCTCAGTTCCCAATCGTGACAACGCATCTGCATTATGGTTCCTTATCGAAGATGAATGCGGGTGTCTTTGTACGCATGAATCACGGACTTTCCTCCGATCTTGGTCCATGAATAGGAAAGAGGATGACGAATGCTACTGCGCTAGCTACTTACTCACTTTAACAATATTGCGCAGTTACTGTCAATAACTATCATAAATAATATTAAATAGCAATAACTAGAAGATATCGCCCAGGAGTTTTTTTCTAGCTGCAGAAAGAAAGGCGTCAGCTCGACCGGGGTAGGACCACGCTCTCACAGAATACCAGCGTGAAATAGCAGCACAACGCTGCTGTGTTTCGAGTGTAGGATCCGGAGACCTTTATTAACTGGTAACGAGGTATTCCATCTCAGACCTCCAGGGTGACAACGCATCTGCATTATGACTCCTTGTTAAGAATGTACGTAGATGTCATGGGCCGCAGGAATCACCTTTTCACGTAGGTTAAGTTACAGTAATAAAGTTTTAACGTTTAGCTTTAAGTAACGCATTGTAACATTGCAACATTGAATGTATGTATTCAATGTTGGCATTCCACTGTGGCAACGCGCTAATTAAATTAGTTTATAATTAATTTTACTTTTTAGTATTATTAAAAGTCCGTAGGACGTTTCCGAAACTTGACTATCATATTCAACCCGGTGAAACTGTCAAAGGGTCAACAGCGGCCATCAGCCTGAAAAAAAAATTGACTAAATTATTGAGGTTGGATGTAGATACATTGTACAGTCTTCACTTATGACCAGGGTCGCTTCCCCAGTCTTCCAATAAAATGGTTATTAATTCGACATCATTAACTGCGCGTAACTGTTTATCAATATGAAATTCGCGGTCAGGCGTGACTATTCCTAAGCGCCCATGACCCGACTCCCAAGACCTTGGTCCAGTTGTTGAATCGAACGTGATACGTCAACAAATAAACAGTATGTCTTAAGTCAATCTTTGATCTCTGAACTGGCCATCGTTAAATACTCAATGATCAGTATTTACTGAAATAGAAGAAAATGGAAAGATAGAGTGCCTAGTCATTTACTGAGCTAGTGCGCCTAACCATTCAGTACTGCATTTCCGCTTAACAGCATGTGGGATCGTGGTCAAGCACTTGCTTAGAAAGTTTAAAAAAAAAACCATTATTTGTTTTTCTGTATTGATAATTTTTTTATTTACTGATTTTTTAAAGAATAAAGCTACAGCACATATGGTATATAAATCCCACCGCCTGCCACTGTTGGGCATAAGCCGAAATGGATTAGTGGACTTCACGGGTGTTAGAATTTTTCTATTCACCATGTATTAATAATTTTACTTGGTGCTGGATCGAACTCGGTTAGCCCGCGTACCGTGAATTAATAATGAACACTCGAATACTTTTTTTATCATATTGTGTACTTCGAGTTTTTATTATAATGTGTCTTTTTTCCCAAAATTCAAGGACACAACTCCTGAATCTTTGTTGGTATTGGATGCAGCTGTTTGTTTGTTTCCCTTACTGCCAATAGAACAGTGTCCCAGATTGTCACACTTGGGTCCATATAATATCTATAAAGCTTTCACAAATGTTTATGTCCTTCTGATCGACTTCGACCGCGGCGATATCTTCTGGTCATTACAAAATGACAGAAAATTGGTGAAAAAAACTTTATTAGATTATAGCGCCGTAAGATCAACAAACACTCACGAGTCGTGTTCCTCCTTAATTCGATATACATATTGCATATGTATTGCATATGCAATATGATAGGGCGATGGTTACAACACACCTAGACCCATTAGGAATATTATTCCACGGCTGGGAATCGAACTTAGCAGCAGTCAGGTACTGCAACGATGTAATATATTCCTCGTAACGCCTCTGATATCCACTTAACTCAATATAACAATATCAAGGACTAAATACAAAGACATCGTGATCTTTTCATCAGCGTTGTTGTTTATCTCGCGTTGCCTTCAGGTTTACTTTAATGTCTGTATACTCGTGGGTGTGTCTTATTTGTTTATGAAGAATGCGTCGCAAACGAGCTTGCAGCCCATGTCCACCCCAACATCAGAGTAGATGCAGGTTTTTAACAGTGTTTCTAGCTGGTCTGGCTAGACCGAAGAAGGACTAGAATAACCAGCGTAATAAAAATCTGAATTATATTTCCTTATCAAGGATGAATGGAGTTCTGCAACTGGGTGAAGGGTTTTGGGTATCCCTTATGGGGGTGGTTATACATCTGCATTATGTTTCCTTATCGGGGGTGAATGTAGATGTCATGTGTATAACAAAAACGTTTGGAAGTACAGTAGAGTGAACCAGAGACATTCTAGAAGCGTTCACTGAACACTATCGCACGAGTAGCATATGTTGAAGAGAATTGTTGTTATGATGTCTTTGTGATATTGCAAAGAGGATGATTAAACAGTTGAGATATGAAGAAGGAGGAATCTTCTGGGGATAGTCTATCCGAAAGCAGAATATTACATGCATATAAATTAGGAGGTATAGATTGGAATTGGCATTTGAGATCAGTGAGTACGTACAAGAGTAGGGAGGGATCAGTAAGGATGTACAAAAGATCTGTAGCGGTCGAAGTGCCGACCTCTAAATATAAGATAAGATAAGGGGACCAATATGGGCCGCAATCACTCATTAACAGGTGGCACTGGGTGTAAGTTAATATTTATTTTTAATTAAATAAAAAAACGTTATATTGTGACTCCTATCGGCTATTTTGGTCACAAATGGTACATAACTTTATGTATCTTTACTCTTACGTACCCTTTGAACATCACGACCAATCAATACATCCTCGGCTCCTAATGCCGTGCCACAATATTGATCGATTTTATATCTCGCCAACAATGGCCCGCTAAAATGTGCAGCCACGTAGCATCGTGTTCGCGGTGTCAACAAACTTTCTAGCTGCTGAAAGTCTAGTGTTGATTATTTATAACCGAGATCAAATCATTCGTGTGTGTGTCGTTAATTTGTTCAATCATTGAGAATCTATTGTGAGTTTTCAAACATTCAGATTCATCTTAGTATGATTTGTATTGAGCGAGGTCCAAATCTTCTTCCAAATGTTCAAGAAAAATGTTTATTTAATCATTAAGCATATATTAAACTTGTCTACAATCCCGCTCGGTGTTAAGTGGTGATTTAATCGTTGATGGTAGAGCGCATCAGCTCAACAAATGTCTGTTCACTCCTCTATTAGTAACTTGGTCTTCGCTTCCCTACACTCACTAAACAGGACCTAGGAGCAATACAGTTATTTCATAAAGATTATCCAAGTTAATAAGAGTTACCTCTTTAAAAAATCTAAATAACATTATATAAATGGCAACATCTACCTTTTCTTTTGTTCTGTCAAAATATTGTTAACGATAAATACTGCAAAACTAAATTTTATAATAATGGTGTAATAAAAGATTCGTAATGTTCAATTAATTATTCTTAATATCGTTATTTAGTTTGTAATTTTTTATTATTAGTTACACAGATTAAGGTTTGGTGTAATAATAAAGTTAACAAATAAATATATAATTAGATTACCTCGTGGTCGGCGGTGAAGGAAATCATTGTGAGGAAATCTGCATGTCTATGTCAAGAGTTGATAAAAATATTTTGACGACATTGAAGTCCGCCAATCCGCAGTGGGGCGGCGTGTTGGACTATTTTATAAAGTGGATGTCAGACCATAGAGCAGAGTAAAGACGCGCATAGAGAAGGCCTATTCCCAGCTGGCATTTTTATAAACATATATAGGTGTTACTTTTAATTTTAATTATAGAAACAATAAACTAAAAATTAATTACCTTAGAACGTTAATTTTAATTATTTTAGATAAATCCCTAAATAAGTCAAGAAAGGTATAGATTAATCCTTAACGGAGTGACTTGTTAAGTTTAGTGAATTTTATCAATCCTAGGCGACTATATTGAAATAAATAAATTACACATACTAGTCTGTGCAATCAGCTATCGCCAGCGGTATTTCCGAACCGATACGACGTAAGGACCTTTCAAGAAAAGACTTGTAAGTCCGGCAACGCATCTGCGATTCCTCTGGTGTTGCGGGTGTCCATAGTTTATCATTTAGTAAGCAGCATGCTCGTTTGTCCTATTCTAGTAAAAATAAAAATCATAATCCCATTATAAAAATCTAGTTCTGGTCATAGTAGTAAAATTCGATAGGGTTGTACCATAGTATAATCTAACTGTAATAAAAAAAATATGATTCGATTGATTGAGTCTCTCGAGAGATATCGTGTTTACATAAACACATGATGACGTACAGACCAACTGACGTCAACGTAAAAAAACATTCAATGGCCTTTTTTATGTAATAATCTAAATATAAAAAGCCTAATGTTTTGGGGTACGGTCTGCGAAATTTAACGTTCGAATACCTCATTCGACTATTATCGCGAACCATTTAGCACAAGTATTTTAAGCTTAATTGAATGGGTTAACGGGCATTTAAGTAATGTTTGTAGAATTAGAAATAATTTTAAAATAAAAAGTAAATAGAATTAAACTATATCCGGATTGTTAAATGGAATGCCCTCTTAATGATATATTTTTTACTATTAAATAAAGTGTTGTGTAAAATTAGTTGAGATTTACCTTTAAATATATTTATGTATTTTTAACCGACCGATTGTTATATTGTAGTCTTGAGATAGGAAACGTTCATCATATTTTAGTTATTTACAATTTTAACTGTTATTACAATACGTGATGCCGTCTGCTAACGATGCGTAATTGGAAACGCGTGTTATATTCTCTTAAACATAGTATTACATATAGACTTGACACCGCAATAAAAATACTATGATATTTATATATATATAAAATACTGTAAAAACTATGTGTAGAACCAGTCACTCCGCAGTTAGTGCAAATGAGACGGCTCGTACGGGTAAGGATAAAGTCCTCGCATAATTTGTAGCGTTCGTAGATCCTAATGGTGACGTATTCCATCTTAGACTAGAAGGGTGACCACGCATCTGCATTTCGGTTTCTTATTGAGGATAAATGTGGGTGTCATGGCAACAGCAGGTACTACTTACTTTTTCATTTTAATACTAGTGCTAAGAGTGTCTGGCTACTGCGTTGCGGGACCATATTAATGTATCATTCATCATAAGAGTTGCTGGTTGTCCCGTCTTAGTGTATTGTAAATGACTTTCTCTCATTTTATTGCATGTGAATTATAACCGAACAGGGCGAAGGACTACAGGTGATTGGGTCTGTGTTTTAGTGTTTCTTGTGTTTGCACGTATAAAATACCTGTGCAGTTGATATCATTTCGTGATAACCAGAACAATTGCCGTATTCGAAATCGATCACGAGGAATCGTCATTATTGTTATGTGCTCTCAAAAGATAAATTTGTTTGCATCAAATTGAGTTTTATAAATATAATATTTATTATTATAAAAAAAAATATTTATTTTTATAAAAAATAATATAAATCGGTCATTTTTTAATAATTCGTTCGGCGTACGTACTGTGACGTAATATTTTCTGTCTCACACCAATACGTTAATGTCAGATCTGTATAATACTCTGTTTAAGAATTATTGTTGAATGCGACCAATTGATGGGGCATCTAGCTCTGAGATCGAGGTCGCTTGCCGACCCCAATTCACGGCGCGGGAAGAGACGCGCGGCCGGCACGGGCCTCAACATTGACATACAAACGTGTTTGTTTGCTTCGCACCGTTAGAGGACGCTATGATTTGTTTGGCCTTTAGTCCTTTAGTGTTGTTTATAACAAAGATGAAATTATATCCCTAGAATCGTGTCTCGAGGTATAAAGGACACTCCTCTCGTACGAATGTATTACCTATGGAATTGCCATTCTTCAATATTGGCCATTTTAACCCAAAAAAGTTTTGATTGGCTGTGAATTCTAAATTAAAATTAATTTTGTTTTAAAAACATGACATTATTTTTACAAAGTCAGTCTTTTGTTTATCGATTAGCTTTGTATTTTAATTACGTTAGAAAATTTTTCGTCATAATGGACACTTTAAAAATTCGTGTAATTATGGAATATGAGTTCCGTCGTGGCATCAACGCGGCACAAACGGCACGTAACATCAACAACGTTGACGGAGAGAACTTAACAAACGAAGGCACAACTCGTTATTGGTTTGCCCGGTTCCGTTCTGGAAATTTTGATTTGAAAATGAACCTCGTGGTCGTCCCGACACTTTGGTCAACAATGATGAATTAAAGGCGATTGTGGAAGCTGATCATACTCAATCAATAGCCGAGCTAGCAGCAGCTTTTGGTGTTAACATCAAAACAATATTGGTCCATTTGCGACAAATTGGCGAGGTAAAAAAGCTTGATAGATGGGTGCCCCACGAACTTAACGATCGCCAGCGCAACGTACGCGTTGAGACCTGCCACGCGCTGCTCAACAGGCACAGAAATGAAAGTTTTAGAACCGAATTGTTACGTGCGACGAAAACTGGATTCTGTTCGACAATCGAAAGGGCTCAGCAAGTTGGTTAGATCCTGGTTCAGCACTTCAGTTCAGTAGGTTGCACCCATTGACTTTCCAAAATTTGGACAACTTTTTAGCGGGAAAAAAATTCAATTCCCGTGAGGCAGTACAAAATGCCTTTGAAGAGTTTGTTGTCTGCCGTCCAGCTGATTTTTACAAGAAGGCCATCAATAAAGTTGGCAATGATGCATCGATTATATGGGTGATTACTTTGAATAACAGAAATAAAAAAGTTTGAAAAAACATACTTGAACTTATTTCATACAAAACGGCAATTTCATAGGTAAAGACCTATTATCTTCTGTAAACCAGGACTGGCGGACTCCACTTGTCTTTGGAATAAGAGAGCTAGAGCTAGAGCTGGCAGCTACCGCAGCACTAAACCGCAGTTTGTTTCTAGCTGCAGAATGAATGGATCAGCTCGACCGAGGTACGACCACGCCTTCACAGACTAACAGCGGAAATAGCATCATAATGCGGCTGTGTTTTGTCTGGTCAGTGTAGGGATCCGGAGACCTTTATTACTGTTGACGAGGCATTGCAATTCAGTATTCAAGGGTGACAACGCATCTGCAATATGATTCCTTTTCAATGATGAATGTAGATGTCATGGGCCGCAGGAATCACTTGCCACGTGAACTGTGTGCTCGTTTGTAAATACAGTGAAATACAGTGGTAGAGCCACGACGCGCTTTGTGTCTGACTGCAGCACAAATCGGCTCAACCTATAACGCTGCTGCGTTTCGGCTAATGAGAATAGGGATCCGGATCATACCATTATTACTGATGACGAAGCATTCAGTCCTCAGAGGTGACAACGCAAGGAAGGGTGTGACGTCATGGGCCGCTGTCATCGGTTCACCATCAGTCACTACTATTGTGAGCAATAATAATAATAACGTCAAATGATTAAGTACAAAGACACAGTCTTTTATAAGTCGATCGCTGCCGATAACCGGGAGTCACATGACCCGCGCGATTGCGCGCCCGAAAACGACCGCGACCCCAAACCTCGCGACCAGTCACGGAGACACCTTAATCAATGCCGCTCGGAGAATAGCGAGGTCTTTCTTAACTGGCCGATGTGATAAGGGAAGTCTAGAACGGTCCGTGTGAGCTGAATTCGTAAACGATTTATCGTTATTTAAATCATGCTGGCTGGCTTTAACCGTAATAGAACTAGACTGTGGTTTATTTCTAGCTGCAGAATGAATGGGTCAGCTCGACCGGGGTAGGACCACGCCCTCACAGAATATCAGCGTGAAATAGTACCATAATGCTGCTGTGTTTCGTCTTTATTACTAGTGGCGAGACATTCCATCTCAGTCCT
The DNA here is from genome assembly GCA_029286865.1 of Teinopalpus imperialis. Lineage (NCBI taxonomy): Eukaryota > Metazoa > Arthropoda > Insecta > Lepidoptera > Papilionidae > Teinopalpus > Teinopalpus imperialis. The sequence continues at coordinate 416,548 of JAGSMU010000017.1, forward strand.
CAAGGGTGACAATGCATCTGCATTATGATTCTTCGTCGAGGATGAATTTAGATGTCATGGGCCGCAGGAAACACTTGCTATCAGGTGAACTGCGTGTGTGTTACTCTCCATAAAAACAAACTCAATTATTCCTGTTCGCAATCATCGTTTATTGTTTTATGTAAGAAGCATGCACCGTTTATGCCCAACGCTGGGCACGAACCTCCTTTCCTAAAGACCCTCTTTAGTAAAGGCGGCAGTCAGTGATTTATTTTGCTACTCTACCGTTAAAATATGGGATTTGACAGTTACGTTTTTTATATATTTTCCTGTTATACATACAGGATAAACATTTACAGGATAAATAGGTATGTTGGCTAGAATATTTTACAAGTGGAATATTTTCTGTAGTCTTGACACATATAATATGTTACATATTTAATGATGTATTGCTTTTATATGTAAATATATTTATGTGGATTACGATACGTATATATATAAATAGTCTGGCCATAAATACTGTTACATAAAAACTTTTTTTTTCAATTTTTTAATAATTTTGAATTTGGAACACGTATATTGCTTTAAAAACTTCGTTTTTGCGCCATTTCACATAATTTTTTTGTGTTCATTATCAAATTACAATATGGAATGGAGTGTTAAACAAAATAGGATTGCAGTGATCACCTTGCACAAAGTGGGTATGGAGCCGTCGGTCATATTGCAGACACTTCAAAAGTTTGGTATCAACTGTATGTATACATATTTTCTTTTCTTATTTACAATGTAGGCACTACACCTAGCACAATGTCTCTCCACGCCACGGATGGACTGGTAGAGCATGCCTTACTGCATTAAGTCGGTCCTTTGTATCCCTTTTTGTAAGGTGTGACCAATAAGGTTTAAATATATAAATAAATAATTAAGAGTTATTATTATTAATAACAATAAGTTTAACTGTTATTGTATGGTAGAGCCATGCTGCAATTAATGATTAGGAGACACACGACAAGGTTAGCTTAACCAGTATCAAGGAGTAATGTATAAGTAAATTTTTTATGTACGAAACCATTTAATTTTACAAAAAACATTATAACGTATAAGTTATTATAAACTAAACTAAATTATAAACAGATCTGAGAACGGCGGTAAGACGAATGGGTGGCACGTTTCGCAGCGCCGGCCTCGAAGATAATATATTCGATTTTAGTCACATTTTTTTTTATATAATAAGCGGCAAACGAGCCAACAGCCCATCTGATGGTAAGTGATCACAGCCGCCCGTGAACATCCGCAACACCAGAGGAGTCGCAGATGCGCTGCCATCCTTTAAGGAATGTGTAGGCTCTTTTCTTGAAGGTCCCTAAGTCGTATCGGGTCGGAAATGCCGCTGGCGACATGTGATTCCACAGAGTAGTACGTGAAAGGAATTTCAAGTCAATTTTTTTTATAATATTGGTGTTGACAAACGGACACAGTTCATATGATGGTAAGTGATGGTAACCGCATGGTCTATCACATCTACATCCAGACATAATAATTATTACAAATAAGTATGCGTTAGGGTGATAAAGTCAGCGGATACCTACACTCATCATACAAAACCATAATGTATTCTGTGAGAGCGTGGATCTCCACTCTAGCCATTCATGTTGTATCTGGAAATAAGCTGCCGTGTGGCTCCACCACCGTCTACACCATCCCTATCGGTTTTCCATGTGATCGGTTACTATGTTATATAAAAAGAAGAAAACAAAACACTTTAACTACTAACTATCAAAATAAAATAAACTAAATTCTAATCTACTCACAATCAAAGTGAAATGTAAATTAAATGGGATTTTTGTGGAAGTGATCAACGCCGCACATCCCCCCGCTGAGGATTGCAGAAGCCTGCCGACCTTAGAAAACTAAACAAAACTTAAACCAAGATCAAAAATAGAGATTAAATCAAAAAGAGATAATTAAATTCTATCACAGGTGACGAGGTGGTCTATATTAGTCTTCACGGGAGACAACATAGATGTATTTAGGTGTAGCTGGCCGCAGGAATCAATTGTCACCGCCTAATTCTAAATCAAAAAAGACATAACCTTAATTTCGAATACGTAAAGGTATCGTTTATTTTTTCAAGAACCAAAAGACGGTCGTTAATTCATTTCATCCCCCCCCCATTCATTTCATTATTTACTCCCCCCCCCTACAATAAATACGTTATAATAATAATAAAAAACTCTGGATGTTCCACAGCGACTCCAGTTCCCACGAATTGTATAGATTTACGATCATTTTTACGCCCCTCGGTGCAGTTTCGTAATTCCTTAACAACACTCCGTTAAACAAATTTATGTCTGCGGCCGTCTCGCTCGTGATGCGCCGAATAATCTTGATATATTTATCGATATCGATAATTAAAAATGTCAATACAAATTACTTGTTCAAGGTTGCATGCGTTATATTTTTATTTGTCACGTTGACATGATCACATCACTAAGAAAGATAAGGGCTCTTCAATTCTATATTCTGTATCATAATACCGTTTTAAACATGTACGAGTAACAGTTCCAGTGGATCCAGATTGACAGTTAGCTTCTATAACTTGACTCGGATATATGTATGTGTACCAACAGACTCGAAAGGGTTAAATAATATTTAATAATGTTAACTCTAAGAATAGCGTTGTTGATAGTTGTTGCATCACAAATAGGTTTGCTGTGTCAAGACTAAAGTAATAATTCTGGTTCATAAGTTCTTGATCATAGTTCAGCCCATAACTAGTCCAATGTTGAACATAGCCTCCCCCGTAGACTGGCACAGAGTACATCCCTGAGCCAATTGTATCCATTGACTTCCCGTTTGAGTCAGACGCTCTCGCGAAACAGGGTAACGGTCCAAGCCGAGGCACCCTCTCGGGAGCCCTTGTGCTGGTTACCCATATAAAGAGGTCCCGACTGCGTGCCATAAGCGCTCGGTCACCTCTCAACCCGGTGAAACTGTAAAAGCCCTCGGGCTAACAGCGGCCATCAGTCCGAAAAAAAGACTTCCCGCAGCCATTGCATAGGTTGTCACACCATTTAGTGGGGTGTCCTACACTGCGATTTCGATCGCATATTAATTTATTTCAAGATCAAGACTCTGTACACTTAATATCTATTGTTAGTAGTAATATTTTTTTATTATTAATTATATTCTGTAGTATAATACCGTACCGGATATTCTAGAACTGGCAAACTTGAAATGATTTTTTTTCATGATATTAGGGCTGTCAATGGCACTATACACCTGATGTAAAATGGATCCTTAGTCCAGTGTCATCATATTAAAAATATATATATATGTTTATTATTACAGTATTATCGGATTTTATTCAAACGATATTTATATAGATCCCACTGCTGGGCATGGACCTTCTGTCTAGGGACAGAATTGAATCCTCGACTGGTGGATTTCACATGATGACGTCGAATTTGTTTTTATAAAACATGCAGGTTTCCTTCATCTCAGTGCACGTAATAAATCAATATTAAAAATTGCAATTTGTTTTTTTTGGTGTCGACGCCCGGGATTGAACTCGATTTGCTCGAGTACTGTAAATTGAAAACGAGCGCTTGTACTCTGAGCCATTACGCCCCTTAAGTGATTGTGTTTAGCACTTAAATATTTAATGTGTAACATTTACGTACAAAACTTTGTATTCAAGAGTTATGTAATATATTATCTAATACAACGTCCACAGCAGCATATAGATAAACAACATTGAAACAATCAAGAAAATCGATCTTTTAATTTTTAGTTCCTTTTTTTAAAATTAAATTGAGAGTAACAAACTCACACACAGTTCACAGATGGCGAGTGATTACTGCGGCCCATGACATCTATATTCATCCTTGACAATGAATCATAATGCAGATACGTTTTCACACTTGAGGACTGAGATGGAAGCCTCGACACCAGTAATAATACGCTGGTATACTGTGAGGGCGTGGTCCTATCCCGGTCGAGCTGCATACATTTGAGCAAACATTACACAGCTAGAAACAAACTGCAGTGTAGCTCTATCACTGTCATTAGTAGTGTAGTAGATAATTATGAACATTCATTATTAAGAACGTAACCTTTATAATGTGAAGTCGATTAAAAAAAATACAGTGCACTCTCGATATTTATAAAAAAGCTTACGTCACTACGCCTTGTCAAATCACCATTACCCAATACCAGTTGTTGATAGTCGAAGACGAAACTGGGTTAATCACCTCTGCCCGGGAATGATCCAGTTGCCTTTATCATCGTGTTAGTTAATTAATTGGATATATGCCGGCTTGGGTTCAGTTATGTTAACTGTTGAATAAATAAATTATAGATACCGCATAGTGGTTCAGTTATTCCGTGATACTGAGTTACTGGTTCATGGTTTTATAAAAGTTATTGGGATTGAAAAACGAATACAGTTCACCTGATGGCGAACGGTTCGTTCAGCTCCTGATATACGTAGTGCAAAGGTATTGCAGCCGTCTTCGAGCCAACATCGTCGTACTCCTCACTCGCAGGCCCCTCTCGGGAGTCCATTTCGATGAAGCTGTAGCTGAGATCATAGGGCCAGGAGCAATGCACATAATGAAAATAAATAGCCATCCTCGATAAGGGCAGACAGAGAACACGCTCAGAGAGCCAGCATTTCATGGTAAGTAAGTAGTCCACAATATACTAGCTGCCCTGACTTCGATGAAGCTGTAAGAGCCGTATAGGCTAACAGCGCGAACATCGACAGAATCTTAAACCTCGATAAGAAATAATAACACAGATGCTGGCAACCTATAGGCTGAGATGGATTACTTCTTCACCAATGATAAGGCCTCCATGTTTCTTTCATCGGACAAAGGACATCGACGAGTTTTTTCGTATTTTACAAGTAACAGTTAAAGTTCTTCTTTCTTAATTGTCAAAAGATTTTTTAATTATTCCTTCTTTATATACATTGGAAACTGTTTCAACAATTAATGTAATGGGTCGGGTTAAGTTGTTTCGTATTTTATAAGTAAAAAGTTACAGTAAATCTCTTCGGTTGTACTGTTTGTATTTAGTGGGTTTGGATACCATTAAATAGATGACATTATAAAAATAGAAAAAGAAAAAGTGAAAACGGTTTCCCGCCACTTGTCTATTGTTTATGCGTCGTTCCAAATTCTGTAGGTAGTTTTAGGTTAACGTTAAGAGAGGACTGTCAAAACTACTTGTCGCAGTTTTATGATCAGAAGTCCAAAAATTTCTATATATATAAATATATATATATATATATAAATTTTGACCTTTATAAATAGAACCCACTGCTCGGCATTGGACTCTTCTCTAGAAAGGGTGTTGAAGTATGATTCGAATGTGAAATTTGCGGACTTAACTTGACGTCGTAATTATTTTTTTTTATATCTCAGACGTGCCGGTTTCCTCAAGATGTTATCACCATCGCAAAGCAACTGGTAATGTAATATAGTCATCGATGCCGACGTCGGGATCTAACTGGGTTTCCTAGTGTTTTATAAAATTTAAGGCGAATGCCCGAATACAGAGCTAACACGGCTTCTGGCATTAGTAAGCTTTAGTATTAGTAAGATCCACGTTTTAGTTAACTTCCAGCTGCAGCATAAACGGGTCGGCACTCGGCCTGTATATGTAAATCAACCAGCCGACTTCACTGAAGTCGATGCATGCAGCTTCTGGAGATGTCCGAGATCGTTGTCTCGTCCTTGACTACTATCTCAATGCATAGTAAGTGATAATATTATATAGCCCTAGATGGTAAAAACACGCACGCACACACACGTGCACATATGTAAAGTCAGTTCTTTGTTTTATTTACTCGTAAATATTTAACGGGGTGAGGTCACGTTATACACGTACATAGGATAACCTTATTTGTGTCAGTCAACAGTTGGAATTATAGTTTTTTTTAAATACGACCAAAGGCAATTTCAATTAGGCTCGTGCTAGGTTCACCATTTCGGTATTGTGCGATATCGTTCCCGCTCGATACCGTGGTATTTTAGCCGATAGGAGTCTGTCATAATCTCGTTTCGTTTACCATTATACAAGGTATTATTTAGAATGGTATAAATTTTAAATTACGCAATGGTTTCTCTTGTATAGCATCATCTACACGTAGCATGCAAATTAATGATAATACATCAAAAAAATATTAAATGACATATATGTCAAATCCGTAAAAGTCATTACAATATCATTATATATTACACACTGATCATTGTCAAAAACGTAATGTATTATAAATTAATAAAAAAAAAATTTTTTTTTAATTTATATTTTTTTGTTATTAAAATAAAAATATAAAAAAAGAGACGGTTCACGGTAATAGTCGAATGGTGGATTCGAACTTATTTGTTATCAATAGTAGGCGGTGGTGCTTGTCTACAATCCCCTACGGCGACTAAATATTGACGGTTTGTGTTTGAAAGATGCTGAAACCGTTATAAACGCTATCTCACGCCGTTCTGTGAGAGCTTGGTCCTTACTAGGTAGAGGTGACCCATTCATGCTGGACCTAGTAAAATCTGCAGCGTGACTGTACCACTCAATTTAATTTAATTTATGTTACATACATGAATATTATTTACAGATATTGCTTTTACGTATCTCTGGTGAGTATGTTATATTCTACTTCTGACGCTTCTTTTTTAAATTTCGAAAGTTAGTCGTCTTATAAAATTATCATACTAAAAAAAAAGCGCAAAACACGATAGAGTGAGGTGAACATTAACTGACATTGCGACCTTGCACATTCTGTATCGTTTTTTATAATGAAAAGCATAGACGGTTGTTTGAAGATTTACTTTTTCTATTAAGTAATAAGCAAAGGAAGTTAATACATTCGTCATATTCAAACATATGGCTACACGCGGCAGGTATGTATGACTATTTTGATTCATTAATTTTTACATTTTATTTATCAAGTCGCATTGCGATCCCATATAACACTCAGTTCCCGTACTTGGCATGGGATGTCTCAGTCTCCGTCGACTACAATCAGTCTCGCACGCGCCTCCGTCGTCGGCACACGCCGTCGCATAAACAACCTTATTGATACTCGTGAAGCTTATAAAACAGTCTTTATTCCGACCGCATAAGAGCTATCATCCAAATTGTGAACTGAAAAACATCGGGAAGTACGCATTTCGTCATTGTGGCAACGAATATTTCAGTGTTTATCATCTGGTTTATTCCTTGCCTTCGGAACATAAGGTGTATTTTCGTTTGAGTGTTGTTTGAGCTAATTAGGCGTGCTTAGATATTTTTTTTTATTAATCGGTGTGGTGAATGTGGCTGGAGTGCATTGCATCGATGGGCGTGTGTTGTGGTGATGAGTGAAGGCGTTCGGCGACGCCGCAGTGCACAGCGGTGATTAGTGTTCAATGATCACAGGTAGATGGAACTTACTATGGCGAACAGGGTGATGGGGTACATGATATGCGGGTACAGTTCCGTCGATAATTTGTTGGTGAGTTTTGTTACGTTTTGATATAAAGCTAGTATGTCACCAGAGTTTTTTATTTATTTATTAGCGAGGGTTTTTTCCACATGGAAAATACCACCCTCATAGGTATACAACAATTTATCTACATAGTCGTTTTTTCTTTTTTTTCCTCAACAATTAATTAGAATATACGTCAGGTGTATTTTGAAAGAAATGTCAAAATGGATAAAAAAACATCGAATTTGATGTGTCTTGCTGTGTCTACCCAGATTACTTTTTGGTTTGTAACATTTTTTTTTTGGAAAAAATTATCCGTGCTTTACTGTTGAGATTAAACTTTGTCTAGAGAGATGACAGTGGAATCAGCTGGTGGACCTCTATGGAAAGGGGCTTTCCGAATTCTCAAGATGTGCAAAGTTGTCATCTATTTGCTCGGTGATCGTTACGTTCACGTAATCGTGCTATAGGTCTTGGCTGTTGGCTGTGGATGGCAGTCGTTACGACCTGTCTACTTGACGGTCAATCTAATACATTCGACGTGCGGGCCAGGCGCTTTGTTATGCGATAAAATGAAAGTTTAACAGTGCTAGAGCAACGCTGCAGTTAGTTTCTTGTGCAACTCGAATGAGTACATTCGACAAAGGACCACGCTCTCCAAGAATAGCAGTATAACGCTGCTGTGTTTCGTCTGGTGAGTGAAGGAGTGACCCAATTACAAAATAAGGTGTCTCGGTCCTCATGTCTGACCATGAGTCATACCTTACCATCAGGTGAGTTTATCCTGTCTGCAACCCCTTATATAGTATATATTATAGAAATATATTCAGATTGGTCACATATACTGGTTACCACGCGATGTGTTCTTTAGCTGTCGAACGTAAAAAAAAAGATGTACTTCATAAAACAGGATGCTAATTGGTGAGCACACAATTTATGTACTTGGTGTTAATTGGCCACAATTGTCAGCTCCATCCATCCTCGATGACAATGAGGATACCTGGACATTTTGGACTGAAATGTAACGATGTGTTTGCAGTCAATTTTGTACACAGTGTTCTTTTCTGTTTACGAATGCTGGCAATGCTTTAACATTCCTGTCGCTGAAACCTTTCCTGGTCGAGTCGATTCATGTTGCAGCTGGTTACTCGATACATTGTGGCTCTATCACTGTTAGTATTTAGTCGTTGCTGAACAATACTAAATGTATCAACAAATAATAGTCACATTGCCACATGATAATTGGGAGATGAATACAAAATAACAGCATAACCCTGCTGTGTTTCATGGTCTCAAGGCGTCTTAGTCCTCAAGGGTGATAACGCATTTGGATTCCTTATCGTGGATGAATGTGTACGTCCTGGGTTCCAGGAATCACTTAAGCCCTCGCTTTCGAGCGCGGCATGGCACGCCTGCGTACACTAGATATCACCGCGTGTCAGGGCGGTTCTCACCGCCCATAGCTTCCGATTAACCAGATAACAGGTGGCGTCCGTCAGAGGTTAGGTTATCCTCGTCCTCGTTATTATCGTCCGCATACCTGACCTCGGACGGTCAGTAGACAGCACCATCCATTCTTCATTTCGAGCAGACCGACACGCTCAGTGTACGAGCGCTTTGCTGTAGAGGAACCAAACTCTCTAACCTCACGGACCCCTCAGTTCCGTGAGCCCTGTGTCCGATGAAGTTGTAAGGGAACAACAGCATCAACATCAACAGAATCTAGCTGAATCACTTAAACATTAGTTATTTATATGTTATACATTATGTAATTTGTTTATATCTAACTTTTACCTGCTTTAAATTAATAATATAATATAACATAACAAAATATAACAACATATTTATCCATTTTTATATATATATACACACAACCGAACAGCGTCAGCCTTTCGATGAGTTTTTTACATGTCTGTAGCACATCATATGCTGAGCCCTTTTCGGCACAAGGTTTTTTTGATGTTTGTTAAATTTAATTTCTTTTGTTATTGTTCTGTTTTGTTTTACATTTTTGTGTTTATTTTGTTTTGTCCTTTTGTGTCGAATATTCTATTCTATTCTAATCATAAAAAGTTTTACATAGTAGACCTTTACTTTACAGAAACTATCTTCTTGGCTATTGCCAGATAACCTCAAATGCGCAGTATATTTTATAGTGCCGAAATTTGCACAAACACGAGATGCACTCACTCCTCGTTACCATCCCTAGTCGGATGGAATTCATATGCAATGAGGATTGGAAGAAGCTTCAGTCTTTCAATATTAGTATAATATCAGTATTTCAAGTCTAACAATAGTGACATGTCATCCCTGTACTAAATTCCTCAATTGTTTAATCGATAAATAGCATGCTACCCGTATCAGATACGAGGGCATGAGATAACCAATTGGGGACCACTGCTCCACCTATATTCCTCTGGTCCAGCTCGAGATAAGATGGCTCGATGGAATCTTTTACACCTGTGTCGCGAATGACCTAATCTTAGACCATATTATTTTTTGCCCGTGAAAGACGCTAATGTACGCGTAGACGGATGATGGTTACCCAGGGTATGTGTGTGCTTGTGAATATTCTGTCACTGAAACTGTATTCGCGAGTTTTGATATATTTTTAAAGGATGACCAGTGTTTAGTACAGCATTTTTTATTTTTTTTAATGTAGAAAGGAGGCCTACGCCCGACAGTTAGATTTACATATGTATATTAATACATATATATATATACACATATATATACATATATATAATATGTACTCAACACTACGATAGTCTTGTTTAAATTGAAGACGTATAATCTAAAACATAAATGTCCTAAGTTTTTAAGGTTATCACAAGTTTATTGTTTAATTGTTAATTCATGTTATGTTAAATCAAAGCAATTATATATATAATATAAGAACAATTGAAAAAATATTATTTTAATTCTGAAAACACAAGTTTTGACAACACGGTTAGACGACAGACAGAGACAGAAAAGAAGTGAAACGTACTGTAAAATTGTACACAATATAGTCGAGATCAAGTAGTCTTTAATTGTTATAAAAAAAATTGTATTGTAAAATGCCGTTTCTAGTAATTAATAATCTTTTCATTTTCTGACTGTCAAGGAACGGTTATATTTTTCGCGCGTATCTTGTATGTATATTTGTAAATTTCGTTATTAACTCGTGCCTTTGCTCGATGCGGTTGGTTTCGACCTACAGCATGAATGGGACACATTGTTCAACATTGCTCGAACGGGGAAGGACCGCACCTTAGCAATAGCAATATGTCCGAGTGGTATAATAGTACAAACTTGCTATATTTCTTGGGGTGACACCCCATGTTCGTCTTGTATTCAGTAGGGGTGGATATGTTAATGGTCCGAGATCATTACTTACCAGTCAAGTGGGCTGCGTGCTCGTTTGTCACAACTATGTGAACGGTCACCAGCGACTGTTCCCGCACAATACATATTATAGTTTTAGTTCCAACAAAACAGCCATTATATTGAAATAACAATTAACTTGAATGATAAACATTTTTTTTTGTTTTGTCATAGCATATAAGACCCAGGGGTAATATCCGAAAGTTCGCGATAGAGCCACAATTCAGCTATATACTGGTCGTAGTATGAATCGATGAAGCATAAGTCGATGAAGTAGAACGCTTTCACAGTCAACTAAAATAATACCTGATTGCTGTTGTGTTTCGTTTGGCACGTGAAAGAAATCGGAGGCATTCCATCTTAGGGCTCCCGCAAGTGGGCCACTCGCGACAGCAGCGGCGATCGTCTGACCTGAGGCTAAACACGGCTTCAGAAGCGGTGACCGGCCTTGTGGACGGCGCTCGATACGAACAGTTAGTGTTTACGACTTAACCTTGCTGCACTGCTTCCAGTCCAGTTTGTTTGTGGATGCGGCACGTTAGTTGCGAGTGTTTTGTGTATCCAGTGGTGGGTGGGGACCAGCTAGCTAAAAGTATCTTTCGGACGCCACCATTGGCCTATTTGCCCTAATTTAGGAACCCTAAGTCCTTACTAGACAACACACCTGTAACTTTGATTCTTACCGAATGTTTATGAATGTTGTGAGCCATGGTAGCCAAGTACGTAAACGCTCGATTCTAATGTCACGACAAGTGAAAACCGAGTTCGGTACCCGGTGGCAGTAATAAATATAAAAATATCTACTAATAACTAATAAATATAAATATAATAATCTGCAGCGACGGACTATAACCAACACCAACATGTTAGAGTATAGTCCACAACGCTGCGCCACTGCGCGTTAGCAGACTTCACATGTCTTTGATTTTTTTATTCCTTAGACATCCAGTGTAATGCAATCTTGTTTCGTCTGCTGAGTGTAGGGAGCCGGAGACCTTTATTAGTGGTGACGAGGCATTACATCTCAGACCTAAAGGGTGACAACGCCTCTTAAGTATCATTCCTTGTCAAGAATTAATGTAGACGTCATGGGTCGCAAGAATCAATCGACATCGGGTGAACTGTGCACAAACATTTGTATTTCTGTTATTCAAAGATGCATGGATAACATGGGTGATTAACCCATGCAATCGCTGCATCTTTGCCAACGCAGTGGTAGTTTATTGATGCCCTTCTTGTAAAAATCAGCTGGACAGGAGGCGATGCGATTGACCAAAGCTGGTTGCAGATGTGCGAGCTTCTCCATCGTTGTCTTCAGTTATTGACAGTACACGTCTGCAGTAATGCTCATGCCGTTTGGTTAAAAAACTGTGATGAATCACACCGGCACTAGACCACCATACAGTGACCAACAACTTTCTAGAGGTCATTTTTCGTTTAGGGCATTGCTTTGGTGCTAAACTAGGTTATAACCAACTTGCTGAGCTCTTTCGATTGTCCAACAGAATCCACTTTTCGTCGCACGTAACAATTCGGTTCAAAATTCTTTCATTTCTGTGTCTGTTGAGCAGCGCGAAGCAGGTCTCAACGCGTACGTTGCGCTGGCGATCGTTAAGTTCGTGGGGCACCTATTCATCAAGCTTTATTACCCTTGCCAGTTTGTCGCATATGGACCAATATTATTTTGATGTTAACATCAAAAGCTGCTGCTAGCTCGGCTGTTGATTGAGTATGATCAGCTTCCACAATCGCCTTTAATTCATCATTGTTGACCAAAGTGTCGGGACGACCACGAGGTTCATTTTCAAATCAAAATTTCCAGAACGGAACCGGGCAAACCAATAACGAGTTGTGCCTTCGTTTGTTAAGTTCTCTCCGTCAACGTTGTTGTTACGTGCCGTTTGTGCCGCGTTGATGCCACGACGGAACTCATATTCCATAATTACACGAATTTTTAAAGTATCCATTATGACGGAAAATGTTCAAACGTAATGAAAATACAAAGCTTATCAATAAACAAAAGACTGACTTTGTAAAAAGAATGTCATGTTTTTAAAACATTTAATTTGAATTTAGAATTCACAGCCAATCAAAACTTTTTTTGGTTTGAAATGGCCAATACTGAAGAACGGCAATTTCATAGATAAAGACCTAATACTTAATTAATAAATGTTTTCGCACAGATACTCGGTATCACTATCAAATTAGCCGCAACTTACGTCGGAATTGGGAAGAACCACGATGAAAAGAGGAACGACATAGTCATTTGAATCTATATCTCAATGTAATAAAAAAAAGTGCAGGTTTCCTCACGAAGTTTCCTTAATAGGTTTTAAGAAATAGTAAGAGATTAATATCGTCTCCTTATCGTATCTGATACCGTATTTATAATCAAAATTTCATCGTCATATGAAATTTGTTTCGTAGTTGCTTAATGTCATACAGTTGCGCCAGATGTTCCTAATGCATATAACTCGGCAATGATCTACTGAGTGTATGGCAAATGCAACATATGGAGTGGTTGGTCTAGATCAGAGGTGCTCAGACTTCTAGTACTGTATAATTAGTCGCTAAACGGTCGACGTTAGAAAAGAAAAAATAAACGTTTTAGGGAAGCTTACAATAGTGCACATATTTCTTTTCCCGCTCTTTTCCTGTCTCTTTAACTAGTGGGCCTAAATATATGACTTTCAACCAAGCCTCAATAAAATTGCCAATTATGAAATTTTGATTTCAAAGTTACATCGTTATCATCCCGTGTGTTACAATCCACCACTGTGCGCTTTACGCGAAATTTTCTCCAACGCACAACTAATCAATGAAATCAGCTGTCGCCTGCGATATTTCGGATCCGATGCGACTTAGGGACCTTCAAGAAAAGAGCGTACACCTTTCTCAAAGGCTGGCATTTGCAACTCCTCTGGTTTTCCGGATGTCCATGGGCGGCGTTGATCTCTTACCATCAGGTGCGCTGCTTGCTTGTTTGCCTCGTATTGTATATAAAACAAATTGTCCATCCGCTGTTGCAGAGTCAATCTGGAACTGGTGTCCAGTTTTAGATTGAGAAGGGTGCAGTTACGCAAGGAACACATCTGCGGTACAACAGAGGGGGCCCACATATAGCTCGTAGAACCGATAACCGATTAGGAAGAAAGGTTCTTGAGTCGCAACCTCGGACTGGCAGTCGCGTAATAAAGGGAAATATAAGGTTGCAGGAAGTCGATGGACGCAGGTGGTTCAGCTTTTCGTATCAATTTATGAGGAAGGCCTACGTTCAGTAGTGGAATATGTATAGGCTGTGATAATGGTGATAATGATGAAGGATTCAGTATGTCGAAAATTGCTGCTTTAAGAAACTAGAAACCCCCTCAACTCGCCGGCTGAGCGTACCTGGCCCACAAATGGTATAAGGCGGTTGGAGCGGCAAAGGTCGTTTCAATGTGTTTTTTCTTGTTTGATTCCCCGGCTGACGAGGCGTACTCTCAATTAGTTTTAATTACCTGTTGACCGTTTTTAGACATAGCGTCAGTTGACATTCCACGAGTGATTCGCGTCTCGCATATTGGACCTGGCCACATGATTTAAAAACAACTCCAATTGTGGTTTACAGGAGATTTTTAAGAAGAGGAGTTTTATAATATACGTAAGGAAAATTTTCTCTATGTGTACCTCTTAAAACAGAGATTCCCAGACATTTTTTTGCCATAGACCACTTTAAAAATTTAGCTGGTTCTGGTAGATCTCCTGCAGCTACATTTCTACCATATTCCCAAATCTCGACAAAAAATGTAAAGATTAGACCTTACTATGGAAATTTGCGCCAGAGCTCCAACCACGAATTAATAATTTTCAAAAAAAAAAGTGAGAATTGTTTGGTTAATTAATTCTTTGCAGGCCAATCAAAAAGTGAAGTAACAATCGCTGAAATACTTAAAATTTAGCAGCCTACATTGATAGGTGAAGTCAAGCCAATATTTTAGTTCATCACAATCGCAAGCAAATAAATTTTCGTTAACCTCTGCTTACGAATTGTGATCCCCCATTTTTTGTCACTCCAGCGTAGACCCCCGTCGAGTCTCCCGTGGACCCCTGGGGGTTCACCTGGACCACTGGGAACTAAGAACTAACTGTTACTCACATAGGCCTCCATTGTGGAGTGGGTAATAAAATGGAGATTTATTACTTAGGATTCACTTTGCAGATATCCTAGTCTGCAAAGTGAATCCTAAGCGGGAACGTGCTATGGGCCGCAGGAATTACTTTTATTTTTCTTTTTATTTTTACTTACCATACTTTATCAGAAAAAAATTATATTCCTTTAAAATGCAGGTTTTCTTACGATATATACGTGCTCAGCCTCAGAACACGTGCTAAATCAGTACAAAATTGCAGTTGCAACAATTTCATTACATCAGCACCGGTGAACGAATTCAAGTTGCTCACTTGCGGGGCTCTTTCTTTTTTTATAATAATTCAGTTCAGCTTTTTTTTTTAAATAGAGATTATCATGAAGGTTCGTTGGAACAGCTTCTCTTCGTTTAAGTGTACATGTTGTAAATACGTCAATAATGTATTTAAAACGTGTTCATTGATTTAATTCTGATTGATTTAAATCTAGTGGAATTTGAGCTTAAACTTGCCAGTACGCGTGATCAATATTTGGTCTCCCGTTTGCATGCACCTCTGAAATTTTTAATTGTAATCATATGTGCTTATTTTTTGTGTGTTTCGTTATAAAAAAAATAATTCTGAAGACTATAGACGTGATAAATTACAAGAGAATAAGTCTGAGGAAGACTATATATCTAAATTATAAGAATATTATTCTGAGGAAGATTACACGTTTGATAAATTACAAGAGAATAATTCTGAATAAGATTACACGTTTGATAAATAACGAGACAATTTTTCTGAAGACTACTTGATGATTTACTCAATCCAATACTTTCTATTTAGAAGGGATCTGTATTTAGTTCCTAGACTGTTGTTATAATCCTGCATTCTACTAGTAAATATTGTTGTTTGCATTCTGCTTATCCATTCGCGTGAGATAAAGACTGCGCTGTGCGTGAGTCGACCCAGTTTATTGAAGATTCGTCACGAGTCTTCCTTCTTTACCAATTGTTATCAAGTAATACAGGCCTCGGGCAAACAGAATTTCTTACCCACCTCGACATTTCGTCTGCAATTTTTGTATTATCATGTCTCTCATTTGTTCTATTTTCAATGTGCGTGCTTTCGGTTAAATATTTAACAATTAAAATAATAATTGTAAAATTGAAAATTTAACAATAAAAATGATAAGTATTGAACTATATAAAAATATGATTATGAAAGAATTTTGTACTTTTTTTCAGGTGATCTGTGTGCTCGTTTGTTACTTATTATATATGTATATAGAGCATACAGATCACCTGATGGTAATTGATTCTTGCAGACCATACTTTTGCATTCATCCTTGACGAGGCATCATAATGCAGATGCGTTGTCATCCTTGAGGACTGAGATGTAATCCTTCGTCACCAGTAATAAAGGATGGAGAGGAGAGGATGCCTACACTCACCAGACGAAACACAGCAGCTATTTCACGCTAGTACTGTGTGAGGGCGTGTTCCTACGCCGGTCAAGCTGACCCATTCATTCAGCGGCTAGAAACAAACTGCAGTGTAAAGCATTAGCATTTTAAAAAGTGCGCTACATGATAACGCGGTGTGAAGAAATATTCCATAAAAGCTTAAATATTCTATGAATAGAGTTTGATTAGGCGTAACGCAAGATCACAATCGATCACCGCGCGAGACCTTGACGAGATCATTATGATTACAATGTTTATTTTATTCATGACGTCTTATATCCTCGTGCGTCCAATTAAACACTAAAGATTTGCCAAACTGAATGTAGGAAGCCTTCAGGTTTGCGAATAATTAAAGAATAAGCAATTAATAATTTAAGATTAGTGGTAGAGCTACTCTGCAGTTTATTTCCAGCTGCAGAATGGATGGGTCAGCTCGACCGGGATAGGACCACGCCCTTACCAGTGTAAATATATAAAATAGCATAGCATAATGTTGCTGTGTTTCGTCTGGTGAGTGTAAGGATCCGGAGACCTTTATTACTGGTGACGAGGCATTGTAATAATAATTGCATCCATGTAACAAAGGGTTCAAAGGTGAGTTTGTTACTCGCAATATAATAAGAAATAAATTAGGGTTACACTTATAAATCAGTGCACAGTTTCCTCGGTGGTAGGTGCTCTGTGCAGTCCAAAAACACTGAACTCTAAAGTAAAGTGCCACATGGATTTACAATGGATTGACGGAATTCACATGTCTTATTCATTTCGAATCCGGTATTCGGGTATTTCAGCACTTAAAATTGTTTCTAACTATTAAATTGGTTCCGTTACTAGGAATCGTAGTCGGAAAGCGAGCGCATGAAAGTAACTTAATTTAAAAATTATTTAAACCAATAAGATTATTATAAAGTACGTTTCACGTGACATAGTCGAACCGATGGATTCTAGATCGAATGCAGAATCATAAGATTTATTATCTCATAGTATCTACTTTGTGGAGCTAACGAAAATTCAGCAGTTTTATAAAATAATGTTTTTGCATAGGTTTTGTTCTACTAAGTTCTTCTGGTATTGAATTTAGTTCTTCAATACACTAGTCCTAATTCTGTCTCCATTTCTTGACTCATAGCACTAAATGCAGTACCGTTTATATTCTATGTCAGTATTCTGTGAAGACGTGATTCATTCATTCGTTACCAAGCTAGTTTTCTCCCGCAGGCTCAGTTAACAGCCAATTCTCTAACAAAAACGGTGCAAAATACTTATTTCGATACAATACACAATTACGTGTATTTGGTTGTAATCTCGAACCTCCTTCGTGTGTGAATATTTTTACCGCCAACGAAACAGATCCGATAAATGTAGATAATTTACATCACGCTCTAGATTTACGGTTTCGTATAAATCGTTATAACGATTTCCTGCAGATGATGCAGAGTTCCCAGGCTGGGATAGCTAGTGGCCGTGCCGCCTGGATCCAATACCATGACGAATCAGACAGGTGAAATTAAACACCCGAATGTTTTTAATAGTTTAAAGGTTGCAGTGCGCAGTGACGTAACGAAAGTTCGCTACGATTTATTTGAAATTGTGCGGAATTCTTTCGCTTAATTTTTAATAATAATAAATAATATTTTATTTAGGCAACAAAATTGTTTTTTTAATAACAAACTAAAGATATAGATACTTAAAAATAAACAATGGCCAGTAAGTTTCTATACTATATGGAGTTTCGTGCGTCACTTCTCAATAGAAGGATACTTTCCGACATTAGAAAGAGCATTATCAGTCATACTAAGTTCTCAACTCTTTTATTTTAATAAATAACTTTTAATCTTGACATTGACAAATAAAAACGATTACTTGATATTTTAAGGGAGTTAACAGATTAGAAACAGTTTTAATTTTGTGTCAAATCCTTTACCAATTCCATCTATATATAGATCC
This sequence comes from Teinopalpus imperialis, assembly GCA_029286865.1. NCBI lineage: Eukaryota > Metazoa > Arthropoda > Insecta > Lepidoptera > Papilionidae > Teinopalpus > Teinopalpus imperialis. Next base: position 434,895 of record JAGSMU010000017.1, read on the forward strand.
ATAGATTTTACACCCTTGAAGATATCTCATCATTTCAATGTTTTACCTAAATAACTCGGTTAAAAATTAAATAGAAAATTCAGACACTGCACTCAACGCCAAACATTTAAACGTCGAATAACAAAAATGTTTCATCAGAACCAATTTATCGTCTCGATGCGGATTTTATAATTAGCATTTATACGACGATACGATTTTATACGACAAACGATTACAAAATTCACTTGATGGTAAGTGGCCACTGCGGTTCGTAAATACCAACATCAATAGAAGATAGGAATCAAGGTACAGATGCGTTGTCAACCCTGAGGACTAAGATGAAGACGCCTGATTACTAACCGTACGAAACACAAACACTAAGCCTGCATTTTGCATGCGAGTGTTGTGCATTCTCAGTAGATTAACTTATACTATAACTAGTTTTGTGCTGCGATGTGGCACTATCTTGTATATAGCATCGACTGCTTTTAAATTTATTTCATTTAATTATAGTTCGATAAGCGACACGATCGATCGGCACGATATCGAGCGAATACACGATAACCTCGTAGTGTGGAATGTATGAATGAGTTTAAATTTAGCGAATGTGTTACCGCGTGTGCTTTTGGGTTCGCGTTATCGACGTGTAAACAGCACTGAGGTCGAGATTAAAGGAACTGGATCGGCTGTAACAATGGCGACCCACTTCCACTTGTTCATTGTATTTGTTTGGCTCGGTCCGTTGATGTTGTGTTTGCTTGCTTCGGCTGAACTACTTATGCTATCCGAATCCAGACTACAATTATAGTTCTTGGGGATCACTACGCATCTGTTCTATGATATGAGTATATATGTGTGTCATAGACTGATTGAATCGCTTAACATTATTATTTTTTTATTTATTTATCGTGATAAACTTACGCACAGTTAACGGCCCATGATATCTACATTTATCCTTGAGGAGGAATCATAATGCAGATACGTTGTCACCCTTGAGGACTGAGTTGGAAAGCCTCGTCACCAGTAATAAAGGTCTCCGGATCCCTACTCTCTACACCTTAGACGAAATACTAGCGGTGAAAAAAATATTTATGCTATTATTTCATATAGTTTTATAACTTTTTTTTTTCAAAATTGCCTTTCGTCACCCTTTAGTGTATTGTAAGGGCTTAAGACGAATTGAAGACTGTCATCGTGCACGTATCAGGAAGTGCGTGCGTGGCGCGTTGCGCATTGTGATTCGATCCCGAGCACGAGTTCCCTGCTTGTCCATCCGGCCGACAATCAATGGGCATACGTGACATATATTTAAAACCGTTCTTACATCATTGCTCAATCGTGAACTGAATGTTATGTAGGTTTATGGTACACGGGATAATTTGTCATTATGATCAACTGGTCGATATCGTGAGTCAGATATTTTTTTTATATATGGGCGTGATTCCTGCGGCCCGTGACATCTACATTCATCCTTGACAAGGAATCATAATGTAGATGCGTTGTCACTCTTGAGGACTGAGATGGAATGTCGTCACCAGTAATACAGGTCTACCGGATCCCAGACGAAACACAGCAGCATTATGCCGCTATTATACGCTGGTATTATGCGAGCTCTTGGTCCTACCCCGGTCGAGCTGACCCATTCATTCTGGCAGCTAGAAACATACTGCATACATGTTTGCTGATACATTTAGTGTATTTCCCTCTCGGGAGCCCTTGTGTTGGTTACCTATATATAGAGGTCTCGACTGAGTGCTCGGTCACCTCTCAACCCGGTGGAACTGTAAAAGCCCTCGGGCTGACAGGGGCCTTACGCCCGAAAAAAAAATTAATTCCACATCATCTGTACGGTACTATTGTGTCGGTCGTAGGTTTATAACACAAACATGACATAAAATTAATTAACACAAATTATTACATAAAATATATTTTTTTCTTTTTTATAATATAATGGCCGAACACAATTTCAAGTTTTGTTTTGTTTGGCAAGTATGTAATTTTATGCACATAATAATTATAACCAAATCAATGTACTATTATTACAATATACTAATAGTTTATTTATTTCAAGTAACATAGACTCGTTTGCTAGTAACATTTTTTGTTGCTTATAAACTATTGCTAGTAGAACGTACATATAAATTTATACTTACTTAAATTACTACTGGCTTGAGTGTACTTATATATGCCGCACTCTTTTCACATGCCATGCGAGACGGCGCAGCATCTGTTTACATAAACACAGAAACTGGCCCGCACCCTGTGCACCAAAGATTGCGCGCATGGTCGCAAAAATGGCATCTGTGCATCCGCGAACATCCCGAAGCACTACAGAAACGGGGCAGCCCCAACAACACCCTGAACGCGTTGTTATAATGCTTAGCCCACAGACTGCACGTGTAAAAGGTTGTACAGTAGGCTCGGGAACAGTGTCAGCTATCATTTAGAGAACAGCGTGTAAATCTGCGGGCCAGTATGTTCGCTCGTACCGACAGCGCCTTCCGCTCTCGTTCAATGTACTATTAAGAAAACTTTGAAAATTCAGCGAACGAGACACATGAGCATGGACATATTTCCAGTTCATGATAATACAAATATCACACAGCTCGTTTGTTACTCTCAATGTAATAATAAAACTTCATTATCTCGAAATACTTTTCCTAATCAATGGTTTATATAAAACTGCCTAATGCCACTCAACTCGATCGTTACTGGGTTGAGTGTTACGAGGCACACGTCATCAGCGTGGAGCGTGAAATCATGCAGCAAGTGACGGTGACAATATGTCAGTCAGGACCGCGGTCCATTAGACCAGCACGATTTAGCCGTGACCACAAACCAGCATGGCCAGAGCACATCACTAACAACGCTATATAGCAGATGACGTGTTTATTTTTAATAAACGCTAACAAATAACTAACATTCCGATTCACACTCGTTAGTAAGCTCAACACGCCTGTGCTGGGGGATGGTTCACGGCAATAGTTGAATGGTGGAATTGATTAAAGTTTCATGTGTTTATGTGGTAGAACTAATATACTGCACGAATTAAAGGCGTTTGCTTTCAAGTGAAACCGTAGACATTGTATCTATTTTTTTAAAATTAAATACAAGACAATGCATGTCCACAATCTCACCGATGTGGACGTTGATGCTAAAGTGCACTAGCTCAACAAAAAAAAGTTAAGATGATAAACCCGCAGTTTTTTGATTCGCTGAAATGATTATAGCCGAGCTAATTTTTCGAATTGATAGTACTGTTTAAAATGATTCCTTGAAATTATTTTTTATAATGCTCTAACAGAGTAACAGTGACACTTCCGTTACTTTTTTTTAATAATAGAGGTGACACAAGCACTCAGTTCACCTGACAAGGAGTGATGACCGCGGCCATCGGACTTACATAGAAAAACAAAGATTCTGGATTCAACGTCAAATAGACCGTCGGATCCCTACACTCGCCGTACGAAACATATAAGGGTCTTACGGCTATATTTCTTTTTTGTTAAATACAATAGGTGGTAAACGGGCCAGCAACTCACCTGATGATTACAACACATGATAAGTGACATTCACGACACCTGAAGAGTCGCAGGTGTTCTGCCGGCCTTTAAGAAAGATGTAAGCTATTTATTGAAGGTCCATAAGTGCAATCGTTTCGGAAATAACCCTGGCGACAGCTGATTCCACAGAGCAGTTGATTTCGAACTGGTATTCTATAAAGGCGAGGTCCTTCCGGTCGAGACGACCAAACCGTGTTGCACCGAGAACTATCACTAATGTTATTTATCCTGCATTATTAGGAATTAAGTTATGAAAAATTAACTTAAAAAGGTATTTCAGAACGTTTAAAACATTTGTTTAAGTGTTATACATAACGGTCGCCCGGTAGCCGAGTCGAACGTAATACATGATTTTTTTAAGTTCAAATATTTTTTTACCTTTGTCACAGAGTTTGCTTGTTTTGTTTTTTTGTTTGTCTCTTTAATCATTTTTTTTTTAAATTATATTTTTGAATTTTCTTCTATGAGTTGCAAGCGTATAACTACAATGTAATGTTTTAATATGCTCATATTCTATGTGACATCGTGAGGGCTCGTTAATGACTCGTTACCTGTAATCTGGTCCCTAGATCCCGTGCTCACCACACGAACCACTTTGGAGTTATGCTGTTATTTCGTTTCTCGCTGCAGAATGAATGGGTCAGCTCGACCGGAGAAAGACAACGCCTTCACAGAATACCAGCGTAAAATAGCAACATAATGCTGATGTTTTTGTCTGGCGAGTCTAGGGATCCGCACATCCTTATAATTAAAATAAAAATAATATTATAACACAAACATGACATAAAATTAATTAACACAAATTATTACATAAAATATATTTTTTTCTTTTTTATAATATAATGGCCGAACACAATTTCAAGTTTTGTTTTGTTTGGCAAGTATGTAATTTTATGCACATAATAATTATAACCAAATCAATGTACTATTATTACAATATAATAATAGTTTATTTATTTCAAGTAACATAGACTCGTTTGCTAGTAACATTTTTTGTTGCTTATAAACTATTGCTAGTAGAACGTACATATAAATTTATACTTACTTAAATGACTACTGGCTTGAGTGTACTTATATATGCCGCACTCTTTTCACATGCCATGCGAGACGGCGCAGCATCTGTTTACATAAACACAGAAACTGGCCCGCACCCTGTGCACCAAAGATTGCGCGCATGGTCGCAAAAAAAAATGGCATCTGTGCATCCGCGAACATCCCCGAAGCACTACAGAAACGGGGCAGCCCCAACAACACCCTGAACGCGTTGTTATAATACTTAGCCCACAGACTGCACGTGTAAAAGGTTGTACAGTAGGCTCGGGAACAGTGTCAGCTATCATTTAGAGAACAGCGTGTAAATCTGCGGGCCAGTATGTTCGCTCGTACCGACAGCGCCTTCCGCTCTCGTTCAATGTACTATTAAGAAAACTTTGAAAATTCAGCGAACGAGACACATGAGCATGGACATATTTCCAGTTCATGATAATACAAATATCACACAGCTTGTTACACAGTTTGTTACTCTCAATGTAATAATAAAACTTCATTATCTCGAAATACTTTTCCTAATCAATGGTTTATATAAAACTGCCTAATGCCACTCAACTCGATCGTTACTGGGTTGAGTGTTACGAGGCACACGTCATCAGCGTGGAGCGTGAAATCATGCAGCAAGTGACGGTGACAATATGTCAGTCAGGACCGCGGTCCATTAGACCAGCACGATTTAGCCGTGACCACAAACCAGCATGGCCAGAGCACATCACTAACAACGCTATATAGCAGATGACGTGTTTATTTTTAATAAACGCTAACAAATAACTAACATTCCGGTTCACACTCGTTAGTAAGCTCAACACGCCTGTGCTGGGGGATGGTTCACGGCAATAGTTGAATGGTGGAATTGATCCTGTGACTTTAAGTAAATCGTATCCCGAACTATTAAGGTATTAAAGTTTCATGTGTTTACGTGGTAGAACTAATATACTGCACGAATTAAAGGCGTTTGCTTTCAAGTGAAACCGTAGACATTGTATCTATTTTTTAAAAATTAAATACAAGACAATGCATGTCCACAATCTCACCGATGTGGACGTTGATGCTAAAGTGCACTAGCTCAACAAAAAAAAGTTAAGATGATAAACCCGCAGTTTTTTGATTCGCTGAAATGATTATAGCCGAGCTAATTTTTCGAATTGATAGTACTGTTTAAAATGATTCCTTGAAATTATTTTTTATAATGCTCTAACAGAGTAACAGTGACACTTCCGTTACTTTTTTTTAATAATAGAGGTGACACAAGCACTCAGTTCACCTGACAAGGAGTGATGACCGCGGCCATCGGACTTACATAGATAAACAAAGATTCTGGATTCAACGTCAAATAGACCGTCGGATCCCTACACTCGCCGTACGAAACATATAAGGGTCTTACGGCTATATTTCTTTTTTGTTAAATACAATAGGTGGTAAACGAGCCAGCAACTCACCTGATGATTACAACACATGATAAGTGACATTCACGACACCTGAAGAATCGCAGGTGTTCTGCTGGCCTTTAAGAAAGATGTAAGCTATTTCTTGAAGGTCCATAAGTGCAATCGTTTCGGAAATAACCCTGGCGACAGCTGATTCCACAGAGCAGTTGATTTCGAACTGGTATTCTATAAAGGCGAGGTCCTTCCGGTCGAGACGACCAAACCATGTTGCACCGAGAACTATCACTAATGTTATTTATCCTGCATTATTAGGAATTAAGTTATGAAAAATTAACTTAAAAAGGTATTTCAGAACGTTTAAAACATTTGTTTAAGTGTTATACATAACGGTCGCCCGGTAGCCGAGTCGAACGTAATACATGATTTTTTTAAGTTCAAATATTTTTTTACCTTTGTCACAGAGTTTGTTTGTTTTGTTTTTTTGTTTGTCTCTTTAATCATTTCTTTTTAAATTATATTTTTGAATTTTCTTCTATGAGTTGCAAGCGTATAACTTCAATGTAATGTATTAATATATATATACATATATTTGTATTCACCGAAATAGTAATATGGAGATGAACATCGTTGTCAAACACACACGATTTAATTAAACATATTGTTAATCTTAAACTTTGGTTCAAACATCCAGATGTTGTATCTCGCCGGGACGCAAGCCACGCACTAAATATAGATAATCTTGTATCTGCGCGTATTATCTTGGCATATGAATATAGAATTAATCTTAAAAATATATCTTTGTCCGCTTTCGGTGGGCACTGATAACGTCGCGGTTGTTTTTGTATGACAGCGTCTTGAGTCTAAATTGATATCTGTTTACTGAGTTTTGGGTTTAAATTAGAACTCGGTGTATAAGATCTTCCTTTTAAATTAATGAAAATGAATATTTATTTAGTCCATCTTTTTTCCTAACCCATAATTCCATTAGAAACACATCTTTGTGTTGACTATCCAAAAAAGCCTTAACAGCGGCTATGACTTCGCTAACATCCTTAAATAAAATGCCTCGGAGGTGTTCCTTGAGCCGAGGAAAAACATAGAAGTAGCTGGGAGCTAGATCTGGCGAATAGGTGAGTTCATGGGTGATCCCGCCACTTGAATGGTTAGCCATCGCAAATGCGTTGCCGGCCTTTCAGGAAGGTGTAGGCTCTTTTCTTGAAAGTCCCCAAGTAGTATCAGTTCGGAATCACCGCTGGCGACAGCTGATCCCACAGAGTGCGCACAGTGGTGAATTGCCAACCGTCGAGATGATGAGAATAAAATTTTGAATTTTGTCGTGATGTACGTTTAAACTCGGCTGCTGGAATTAATCCGAACATCTCCTCAGAACACTCCCCATGGCAAATTCGATAAAATCTTTTTCTTTGGTCTGCGTAATAAGAGCCCGAAATAGTGGCTTATTAATAGTCCTTTTTACAAATATTCCACCATAGTTATTCCATCAGCGTCCCTTAAAACGGACGCCATATTTTATGTACACTATAAATAACCGATTATCATTAGATTTGGATTGCCTCTCGTTATGTAAGTTTTTCTTTTTATCGTTAAAAGTTATCAACTATATATTAAACAATAACATATAGTCGACTAGGGAACATAGTATCGTTTGCTGCATTTCATGATGGCGTTTCGTGAGTGCGCGGCACTTCCCCTGGTCGCAGTTTAAACCTAGCTTTAGCTTGGCTCTATACCTCTATAACTTTTGGGTCAATGATATTTTGTTCAATCCTATTTATTTCGATCTATGCGTGTTAGATTTAAATGGAGTTTATTTCTGTGCTAATGAAATTAAATTTGTCTACGGCCAGATGCGGGATTTATATATAGGTCTTAATTTATATATAGGTCTTAATTTATATATAGGTCTTAATTTATATATAGGTCTTAATTTATATATAGGTCTTAATTTATATATAGGTCTTAATTTTTTTTTTTACCTTCGAACCTATTTTCGTGAATATGTTTCCCGTTTGAAATATTTGTGATGTTCTGGTAGATATTCTTCAACTCGCGTTTCTATTTACATGCGGCCTGCTTGCCACTAACACGTCTGCGGAATGTTCAGTTATTCACGTTACGTAGGTGTCGACCGGGGAACTGACTGTTTGGTGTATATTTAGGCTCATGCCTTACGGGGTTTGTAACTGGCGCATGAAATGGACGTGTGAATGTTACCATTGATGACAGAGATGGAATGCATCGTTAACTGCAATTGGGTCCACGGATCTGCATCACAATACGAAACACAACAACTTTATGTGCCTATTTCATTCTAGTACTCTATGATAGTGGTCGATTCATAGTCCATTCATGTTGAAGCTAGGAACTGGTTTCACCATTATTTTTTAACATATTGAGAGTAACAAACGCGCACACAGTTCACCACATAGCAAGTGACTCCTGCGGCCCATGACATCTATGTAAATTCATCCTTGACAAGGAATCATAATGCAGATGCGTCGTCGCCCTTGTGGACTGTCAATCATAATTTAAATGCCTCGTCACCAGTGATAAAGATCTCCGGATCCCTGCACTCACCAGATGAAACACAGAGCAGCTTTATGCTACTATTTTACAGTGGTATTCTGTGAGGTCGTAGTCCTATCCCGGTCGAGCTGACCCATTCATTCTGCAGCTAGAAACAAACTCCAGTGTAGCTCCATTACTGTTTAAATTGTATTCAAAAATATTGATTACTTACTCCGGTTAGGAATCGAACAAAGGACCGTCATGATAAGAAGCCAGATACTCTGACCGCCACTTGCTATTTAATTGTTTTAGTTGTGTTTGGATCACACTACGATCAGGAATCAGAAGTGACATCGCACGAGTCTGGACCGCCTACGCCGGACTTCCGGAATTGTCCCACGCTGTCGTTATCCGGCCATTCAATGGCAACGATTAATGAACGATTTAAGAATCGATTATTTAGATATTTATTGTCTGTTCTACCGCGAATGTCCACATTGTTAATTCTATCACGCAGAAACACGCGAGTATAGAATATATGAATCGGCTAGGGGCTGGTCATATCCTAGAACAAATAAAGCGGAAGTTTTTATAATGACTAGCCAGTGCTTGTCTACAATACCACCTGGTGTTAATGGTTTATTTAGACGTTGAGGGAGGAGCGCACCAGCTCACCAAATACCTATTCAGTTTTCAGTTGAAGACAAATTATACGCGGAAAGACTGCAGCAGTCAAATTATTATATATACTACGTTTTGTTTTTTATTACATTGAGAGTTACAAACTTACACACTGTTCACCTGATCATGAGTGATTCCTGCGGTCCATGTCATCTACATTCATCTTTGACATGGAATCTTAATGCATATGCGTTGCCACCCTTGAGGACTGAGATGGTATGCCTCGTTACCGTTATAAAGATCTTCGGATTCATTGCATTATGCTCCTATTTTACGCTGGTATTCTATGAAGGCGTGGTCCTACCCCGTTCGAGCTGACCCATTCATTCTGCAGCTAGAAACAAACTGTAGTGTAGCTCCATTACTGTTTAAATTGTATTCAAAAATATTGATTACTTATTCCGGTTAGGAATCGAACAAAGGACCGTCATGATAAGAAGCCAGATACTCTGACCGCCACTAGCTATTTAATTGTTTTAGTTGTGTTTAGATCACACTACGATCAGGAATCAGAAGTGACATCGCACGAGTCTGGACCGCCTACGCCGGACTTCCGGAATTGTCCCACGCTGTCGTTATCCGGCCATTCAATGGCAACGATTAATGAACGATTTAAGAATCGATTATTTAGATATTTATTGTCTGTTCTACCGCGAATGTCCACATTGTTAATTCTATCACGCAGAAACACGCGAGTATAGAATATATGAATCGGCTAGGGGCTGGTCATATCCTAGAACAAATAAAGCGGAAGTTTTTATAATGACTAGCCAGTGCTTGTCTACAATACCACCTGGTGTTAATGGTTTATTTAGACGTTGAGGGAGGAGCGCACCAGCTCACCAAATACCTATTCAGTTTTCAGTTGAAGACAAATTATACGCGGAAAGACTGCAGCAGTCAAATTATTATATATACTACGTTTTGTTTTTATTACATTGAGAGTTACAAACTTACACACTGTTCACCTGATCATGAGTGATTCCTGCGGTCCATGTCATCTACATTCATCTTTGACATGGAATCTTAATGCATATGCGTTGCCACCCTTGAGGACTGAGATGGTATGCCTCGTTACCGTTATAAAGATCTTCGGATTCATTGCATTATGCTCCTATTTTACGCTGGTATTCTATGAAGGCGTGGTCCTACCCCGTTCGAGCTGACCCATTCATGCCGCAGCTAGAAACAAACTGTAGTGTAGCTCTGTCTGCACTGTCGTTGTTCGCATTTAAGTGAAGAAGCATATAACTTCGTCGAGGAATATCCAAAAAGTTTCTATATATATTTTACGTCTACAAAGATTTTCAAATGAAATCCTCTTGTAATTTGTCAACGCAGTGTAGGTACAGCTAAGGGTGGTAGTTGATCCGAGCAGGTGGACCAGGGTCGCAGGGCAGGTGTGCTCGTGGCACTTTGGAGTGAACTATAGATTTTAACCACTCCAACTAAACTGAAAATGCTTGTGCTAGGATATAGTTCACGACAATAGTACTAATGGTGGATTCGTGTCTCCGATCCTAAGTTTCGCAGACTGCATCCTAAACCTTCATCCTTAAAATTATGGATTTAAAAGCTAATAATAGCCTAATGGTTTAGGTTAAGGTCAACTATAATTGACGGCTCAGGTTCGACGGTCATCGTGAACCATGACCTAGAACAAGATCAGTGCGGTGAACGGGAATGTTAGTAATGTTAATACAATTGTTGGTATTCTTGTTAAAAACGAGCTGAGATGATGTTCTTCAAAGATGGTTAAGGCCAGATCAACCGTCACCATAACGACTGGCAGTTGTTCCTGTGATTCTTCAAAAGAGCCGACATAATATAATGCTCAGTGTTACTCTGCTCCTGACACTTGGTCGTAGTGACATAGTTTATTTTTTAACATAGACATTGTAACGTTAAATTAACTGCAGGTGTCGTGAAAGATAACATGCTCAAATATCAACCCTCTCTATTGCTCTCTAGGGAGGTTGTTATGCCGTCTCTTTCGCGCATCGTAGCATTGCCGGGGCTTTGCCCTCAACACGTGCGTTACAGTTGGGTGTAGGGTGGCCAAGAAGTTTGTTGTTGTGCTGACATAATTTTGTTTTACCTGATTTTTTTTTTATTTTTTATCGGCTGTGTTATAAATTTTTTGATTGTTAAAGCTTTTTTATTTTGAGAAAAAGCAAGATATGCTAAAATATCAAACGTCAACGTACAATTATAGTATCTTCCTTTGATATTATCTCATTTAAGGTGAGGACTAATAATTATATATAGGTCTACTATTACTAGAACTTATTGTTACCATAATATAGCAATAGCATGTGTCGTGTTAATGGGCCATCTATACATAGTCGTTGTACATGGATATTTCGCCACTTTTTTTTTAAACTGTGTACTAGTGATGTATAAAGTCAGACTTAATGTCACCAGTCAACCTTACGGTAATGCAGAGATGAATCGAAGTAAGTGTTATTACATAAATATTCGGTTCAGAAAAGATATATACAGTTTGAAATTTATAGAACGATTGTTTTAAAAATATTAAGGAACTTTCGAGAAAATTCTACCGTAAATCCAGGCTGGCCTGCTATCAGCTTGGATATCAATCGCATGCGCATTCTAACATATTTTTAAATAAAAAATCGGAACAGAAAGGATTTTTTTTAAATCTTAAGTTTTTTCCTGACAAGAACAATCCGCAATAGTAGTAGGAAGTTAAAAAGGTTTAGTTGTTGTTCTAATTGATATCTAGGTATAAGATAATATTCAAAAGCACGATAGACTCTCCCGATGGACGATCCTAAGGTATTTTCATCCATCGATTTCATGTATATTCCGCAGTCCTTGAAAAAACTGCGAGTAAGTTTACCAGCGCGAGGTTATGGTAGAACGTTCCCCATCTGTTTTTGGTTCTACGAGCATTGCGGCCAATTGCTAATTCTTTAAGCTATGTTAGTATCCCTTTATCTACTGTAGATGCTCTTTGAATTATATGTGGTTAAAAATATTCAAAAAATTATGTAAACCATTTGTCCTACAATAGTAAACTCTATGGCAACCACACGTGTATACTTAGCGGTTACACGGAATAGCTTAAAATGCTTTTAGCCATGAACCGAAAAATCCTTAAAACGGTAGATATAACTGGAAACTGGACCGTAGGCGATTACACAAGATGGATGATAACAATAATTCTCCGGTAAAATTAACTTTAAATTATACTTAAAGTTTATTAAATGTATCATTATATATGTTAGTTAAATATTTAAAATTTGACCAAATAATTTAAAGTTTATTAAATGTATCATTATATATGTTAGTTAAATATTTAAAATTTGACCAAATAATTTAAAGTTTATTAAATGTATCATTAAATATGTTAGTTAAATATTTAAAATTTGACCAAATAATTTAAAGTTTATTAAATGTATCATTTCAATTTAAGGATGAAAAACTACTGGATAAAACTATTTTTACGGATTTAATCGTATATAGTATAAAAAATAATTTCCAGTGTGTTTTTTGACGTCTTGATGTCGTAGTTAACCCGAACCACCATCAGAGTTTATTTGTTTATTTTTGGTTCGATCGGTCGGGATAAAAAAGTTAAAAGTTAACGCCATAATCAATAAAATATGTTTTATGCGCAATATTCCATTATTTATATACCCATTACCACATTAGGGGATACCTATGTTATTTTTAAAATCTATTTTATTTTAATTTACTTTAACAATTTAACATATATGTATGTCGCCAAACTACAATGTAATTTGATGGCGACAAAAATAAAAATACTCGTTCACTTTTAAAACCTACACAATATATACACTATTTAATACAATTTCATGCATTGCTAACCTACTCTTAGATTACATTAGTGTTTAAAGAATTTTTTTTAATTTATTCTTAATAATCTTTTTGAATCTACCCTATGATCAGTTCTCAGCCATTTATAATCGTTACATAGATTTGGTACTAAATATTTAGTGCATCTCTCCCCGTAACAATTAGTTGCCGATGCCGTTACGTGTTGCCCCTCTGACCCGTTTAGTGTTGTATTGCTTACTTTAGTTTTATATTCTTCTGAAATAGTTATCTAATATTATCTTTAATCTGATTTGGTTTTCTAAAGGCAAAATTTTACATATTCTAAACAATTCGTTGTAGTCTTTTTTACACGTTTCTAATATACTTTTAATTATTTTAATTTGCAAATTCTCAATATTTAATAAATATATCTTGAAAGTCCTTCCATAAATACCAACACCATAATTTATAACGGAATCTACCAGTGTATAATATATCATATATAAGGTTTTTCTATCTACAATGTGTCTTAAATAATAGAATTTTCCCAAGAGTATTGATAGCTTTGTTTATATTGTAGTTTGTTTGTTTATACTGTAGTTATACTTTTGTAATTTATCCTATGTCTATGAAGAATCAACAAGTTTTTAGGCAATCTGTTTAATTGAAAATAAAAACATAACTTCTAGATAACAGTACGAGAGCCTAGTTGCAATTTGATTCTAGCTGCAGCATGAAACGCCTCGACCCGAGAGGGACCTTTCCCTCACGGAATACCAATGTGAAATAGCAGCAGTGATATGCTGCTATTTATATTGGTCAATGTAAGGATCCAGAGACCCTTATTACTGGTAACGAGGTGTTTCACCTCAGTCCCCAGGAGTGATGACAAATCTGCATTATGACTCCTTATCGAGGGCGAATTCAAAAGAGGTATAGCTACACTGCAAATTGTTTCTAGCTGCAGAATTATTGAGTAAGCTCGACTGGTGTGGGACAAGCCCTCACAGAATACCAGTATAATGCTGCCGTTTTTCTTTTGGTGAGTGCAGGGATCCGGACACCTTCATTACTGGAGACGAGGCGTTCAATCTTCGTCATCAAGGGTGACAATTCATCTGCATTAGGATTCCTTGTCATGCATGAATGTAGATGTCATGTGCCGCAGGAATCACTTGCCATCAGGTAAACTGGGTGCTCGTTTGTTACTCTCAACGTAATAAAAAAAAACGAGACTCTTAATAGACTGGTCTATTGGATCTGGGAAGATTTGCCTGGCGGTTCTCGTACGAGTAGTCCATTCGTGGTTATTATTATAAAGAGGGTCCATCGTCACGGCTGTCACGTGTTCGAGCCGTTGCATCTGTATTGTTAAAATAATTCCGCATACGATTCATATGAAAATAAACCACGTACGCTATAGTGTCCAAGTCACGTGATGGAACCAAACGTGACGGAACCTGAAGAAATTTAAATTATGCGCCAGAAATATTGTAGATTAAAGTCGCTTTTGTTTAATGCTCGTAAGTGCAATAAGTAAGATTCGAGAAAGACGTATGACGTGGCGGAGAAAAAACACTAGCGCCATCAGTGAGCAACGTGCATCTATGATTTTTTTTTTATGGCTGATGACCACTGCTAGATGTGGGCTACCGAGGGATTATAGAGGGTTACAGCTTCACCGGGTTGAAAGGTGGCCGAGCGCTCACGGAAAGGGCAACGCAGCCGAGACCTTTATTAATCAGCACAAGAGTTCTCGAGAGGAAGCTTAGGCTTGGACTGTTACACTGGGCGCGAAAGTACCAAGTCTACAACTGAACGATGTATAGTATTTTTTTTAGTAGATAAATAACAGTATTATGAATGTGCACAGATTTATTAAATTTGTTTGAAGAATTAAAATTCTTTTGCTCTTCTTAAAATTAAAGTTCTTACTCTAGAATAGTTACAGAAGCACGAATAACTTGGTTGGACTAGAGAACATATTGGATATCAGGCATTCGATCTTAATCCTCAAGGGTGAAGAAAGGTACCATGGGCCGCAGGAATCAAGTGAACTTTTTATCAGCAGACTCAATTTCGAAAATAAGTCCTATCACATATAAAAGAATAACAACTAACTAGCTTATTACCGTCTATATCGCCGAAGATCTTTATTAGGTGTATATTTTTATTGATATAAAGCCTACGGATTGAAGACCTAAGTAACTAAATCAACCAATTCAATTCGATATTCACCGAGATATATGGTATAAACAAAAAAGTATATAAAAATATTAAACAAATAGACAGTGTAGTGAGGGCATCAATTCAAATTTGACCAGAGCATATTTAAGTGCAGTATGTACAATCAACAATATAATGGTTATCAATCATAGATTTCATATTATAAACGTTAACTAGAAATTAAAAAATGGTTTCAAGACGTTCTACAAAATATATTTACTAAACTCCTACCTCGATACTCCAGTGACAATCTGGGCTAATGCGTCCGCCTACTTGTTCCCAATTTGACTTCCTTCTTGATCGTAATTTCACGACGTTGTAATATTCGGGACAACTCCCGGTGTCCTGGATTTGGTGTCGTTGAACCGATGCGTTGTTTTGATTTGGCACGAGCAAAAATTGACCTTAATTCTGCTTGTTTATCGAGATTATTTAGGATGTTTCACTTTAATATATCAACCAATATTATCTTCTGTGTAAACTAAACCAGCGAATAACGTGGGTCTCTTGGCTCGAGAACTACTGATATGTGCTGAAATAATAAAGCCATTCAATTATCAGTAATTCAAAATATATTAGGTCCTATTGGATATCTTTTACTGCACTCGATTTAATGTTGAAGAAGGTGACAGACATAGTAATATATGTTCAAAATGTTGATATCTAGTCCACTGCTGAACATAGCCTTCCTTAATAGGTCGGTACTCAGCATGATCCTGAGCCACCAGAATCCATCGACTTCACGCAAGCTTGCATAGGTCATTCTATCTAGTGGAAGGTCGTCCTACACTCCGACTGCCAGTCCGATGTTGCCACTGAAGCGATATAATATAATATGTTTTAATCTCAAAACTAATTATTGTCATACTAATATTATCCTACGAAGCTCCTTCTCCAACACCAACGAATTTCGAAGTCGTGGTACGGATAGTTAATAATAATAATACTGATATTAATTTAGATAATCCATCGGAAGCAACTGACGGAGCCCTCTCGGGACCTTCCAGTTTGTCGCTCTCGCGCAACAGCTTAACGGTCCAAGCCGTGGCTCCCACTCGGGAGCCCTTTTGCTGGTTACCCACTAAAAAAGTCAAAAGTAAAAAAGTCTTGAAAGAGCGCCATAAGCGCTCGGTCACTTTTTAACCTTCGGAAACTTTAAAAGCCCTCGGTCTAACAGTGGCCATCCGCCCGAAAAAAAAGAAGCTCTTTCAACTATGAGATAAGCTTACGTTCAACTTTATCCGTCTCTGATTTGCCTCTCATTAGTCATCTCATCTTGAGGAGTCACCTAAGTGTATATAATCCAGGAGTTTTTTTTTCACCCAGAACCGTTCATTGAAGAAGTCGTTGAACCATAGTTAGTTCATGGATGTGGGGCATAAGGAAAACAAGTTATTATTCAATTATGATCAACTGACCCAAAATAACACCACTTGAACGAAGATGACTTCTCAATGAGAATCTCGAGTGTTATTCGGAACTGGCTTATTAGAATAATTGACATATTTAGTTGTTTCTAATATATAATATTTTAAACTGAGAATCCCTGTTGAATTATATTATGTTGTTAAAAAATAGCTAAACTAAATGATGTAATTAAAAAAAAATCTCTAAACAATAACTTTTGTTTTTATCACCATCATTCCAGCCCAACCTTCATCAAATGCTTAACACAGACCACAACAAGCGATCCAGTCTCCGGATACAGATAGCTTATCTACTTTATGTCTACTAGAAGGTTGTCTTACATCTGGTTTTCCCAGTGTGATCGCTAAGATCTTGAATATTCTTAATGCATCAGTAACTTGAATAGACAATGTGTTGGCTACATATATTTCAAAGAACTTGTACTATCGGGAACTAAGTTTGTTATAGCGAGGTGGTACATGATTTGTGCGGCCCATGACACCCAAATTCGTCTTTAATAAGGAATCATGATACAGATATGTTAGAAGTACGGCTGAAATGTTATTCCTCGTCATTCGTCGTTATTTTAAATAGAAATTTGCTAATGCCTATGTCTTTACCATCCATCAATATAAATCGCGTCCCTTTAAATAGACTTGTATCATTATGTTTCATAAGAAACATACGCACTCTTATAATCTGAAAACTTGGAAAACATTCCATTGTTATTGTTCCCCATTTAATAGTTGATTCACTATTCAATTTATTACCGCGTCGGTTACCGGCGGTTATTTGGAACGTTTAAATTTAGTCTAAGTGTAACAAAACTATAATGTGTCTATTAGTCATTTCTCCGTAACAATGGAGGTGCTATTCTGTTTTTGTTTATTGAGTCACTGCATTATCAGCTTCTATGTTGGAAAGAGATGGAATTTTAGTAACCCTTTTTTGGAACTAGTTATTGGTATTAGAGATATGTTTCCAATTCTACAAATACAGATCCGGAATTTAATGCAAACATTGATGTAGGTATATTTGAAGTAAAAATTTAAAAGCTATGCTTCTTGATACGACACATCGCCCATTATTTCGTTCATTGGATCTATATACATTCACTTTCTTCCTTCTCTTTTCCATCTGAATCAGTTCTATTATATTAATATTTATTATATCTGTATCATATTCTGTCCGGAACAGATATAATCTGTCACAGGCTCCAAAAGTTTGCTAGTGGTATGCTAAGAAGAGCTTCTAGACATAATATCATACAAACATTGCTCTACAAGTACACATTTTATTTTGATATCGGAGGGTGGTCACCTCGAGGAGCTAATAGTTATGTGGGCCACTAGTTTTATTAAAAAATAGTAAAGTAAAATTTTTCGTGCGTGCGTGACTAGTGAAAATGAGCCCATGATGCAGGCTGCCTTTTTTTGCGTTCCCGATTGTGTGTTGAAGGTTATTATACAATTTTAGGTATTAATTAAATAATAACATGTTGTAAATGTAATCACCGCCCTAGGCTTTCAAATAAACTAAAAATTTATTGTATACATAAAAAACGATTAAAAGTAGTTCTGGTGAGTTTCTTTCGTCAGTTCCTCTCAGGGTTGTTTGTGGCTTTCTGTATCCGAATCGTTGAAAGTTTTTTTTTTCAATTAATAAGTAAGTGCAATGTTACTATATTGAACAAAAATATTTCATTTGTTTTGAAACAACATAACGTATATTTTTACTGTTTTTTAAATTTTTTATTAATTTAATTTGTAACAGGCCTCTCCGTGACCATGAGTACTGTAAAGATCACGCCAAAAGTCGCTAGAAAAAAGTAAAAAAGAAAAATAATTTTGTTCAGTATTCGCGTAAATATAAGAAATCATTACATTATATTGATATAGTAGTCGATAGTTCTATCTGATAGTACTTGAAATTCCTCAGCTGCTCTGTCTATAAATACAATAGTCCCGTCGTTCGGACAGGAAGTGAGTAAGATTGTTTAATTAATGGAATGTTTAGTAGATTGTAGTCGTTGGGCAATTGTCGCGGTTGCAGCCCAGACTGCCCCGCGGGCTGAGTCAACGTCGCCGATGACGTCGCCTGCTTGGACTACGTGATCAGTCTCTGTGACGTCACCTAAAGTAGCTCTATTGTGCTCTTGGGTGAATGTTCGTATTACGAATATGACACTGCTGGCCAAAAGTTTAAGACCGCACATAAAAAACATGATTATCTATCAACTGTAATAAAATCCCATAGATAAAAAAAATGCACATCTACATATTCTATTGTTAGTATCAAATATTTAAACAAGTCATTCTTTTGTATACTTTCAAGTTATTGGACAATAAACATATATTGTTTTCAAACACCGACAAACGCTCCTCTAGAGCTAGGTGGTAGAGTAGTAATCTGAACGTGAGATTGCTTCACGACTGAAGTTAACGAAGATTTGTGTTCATGGCACAATAACTCGATACAGGGAGACAGGCAGTTTTCAAGATCGTCCACGCTCGGGAAGGCCGAGAGCTCCACGTCTAGTGAAGATAACGCGCCACAAACACACCACAAATCCGCGTTGCAGTAAACAAAACCCGAGTTAAACCTTTATCATTGACTACAGTACAGTACGGCGACTGAGAGATGCGAAGTTGTATGGTCGCATTGCCGTTCGAAAACCTCTGCTAAGGCCGCAATAAAACCGGATGCAGTGGGCTTTTACTCATCGAGATTGGACTGAAGAAGATCTTAAAAAAGTGCTTTGGATCGATGAATCCAAGTTTGAACTATTCGGTTCAAAATGTAGAGTTTACGTTCGACGCAGTGCCCAAGAAAAGATGATGTCAGATTGTGTAGTCCCAACAATCAAGCATGGTGGTGTCTCAATTATGGTCTTGGGTTGCTTCTCTAGCCAAGGAACTGGCGATTTGATTAAAATTGAAGAAATTTTGAAAAAGGAACAGTACAAAAACATTTTAGAACAAAATGCCGTTTCTTTCGGGTTGCGATTAATTGGAGATGGATTCATTTTCCAACAAGATAATGATGCAAAGCATAGCTCAAAATTATGTAGAGGATATTAAGAAGAGAAAGAGGCACAAGGGGTGTTAAAAAACATGGTTTGCCCTCCTCAGAGCCCGGATCTCAATCTCATTGAACTTTTGTGGGAAGAGCTTGATAGGAACGTGGCGCATCCTCGCGAGAAGAAATGTGGAATGCTTTATGTGAAATTTGGAACAATATACACCATTAACAACTTGATTGCCCGTATGCCGAGACTTGTGAAAAACGTCATAAAATGTAAAGGAGGATTTTTTGAAAAATCATTTTAGCTAACTATAGCCTTTTTTGCATGAAGTGTTAATATTTCTTTACGCTTATAAAGTATATTGTTTGTCAATCAATGTTCTATTAGATGATTAATATTAAATGTTTAATTACAGGTTAATTAAACATTTAATATTTTATTTGAGTTTTACTTTATTTTCATACTTTAATTATAGGTAGGTGGTCTTAAACTTTTGGCCTGCAGTGTAGTCTAGCTGCAACATGAATGAGTTGACTGGGGGAAGGACCACGCCCACGCAAAATACTACTGTCATTATAACGCTACTGTTTCGTTAGAGCGTAATGATGCGAAGGCCCTTATTACTGGTGACGACGCATTTGATCTTAGTCCGCATTAGTAACAAAGGTTCTGCAATATAATTCCTTATCGAGGATGAATGTCTTGTGCTGCAGGGATCACTTGCCACTGGGAGTGTGTTCGTTTCTCGGCCTCCTAATAAAAAAAAAGTCACTTGCTTTTTTTTCGTGGACATTTTAACGCCACTTTCGTTTGCATGTGTACCGATTATTTTTAGTTTTTTTGTTTTGAGGGTGACAAACGAGCACATTTCTCCTGATGTGATTCCTGCGGCCCATGACAACCACATCCATCATCGAAAATTCAAGGTTCATCATGTTGTTATTTGTTAACTATTCTTTATTTCTTCCAAACATTCAATGTTATTTTTTCCCTCGAGTATTGCGTTGAGTTTTAGTTTTGAAGCGTCAATAGCCTGATGGTTTAGGATACGGTCTGTGAAGTCCTCGGCTCGAATTCGCCTCTCGAATATTGTTGTGACCATATCCCAGCCATTTCAAGTTCAATTTATTTATTCTTTATGTTGGTAAAACAACTTCAACAAGGGCGGACTTAATGCCCAGGGGCATTCTCTACCAGTCAACCCTGGGAGTTCGAGAGAATATGTTGGTAGGCATAAAAATAATAAAAAAGGTTAATTACATAAAAATCTCAAAATATACATGCATAACAATATAAATATATATACATATATATATATATATATAAATATATATATACATTTGTATATACATATATATATATAAATATATATACATAATTATACAAATACCAAGAGATAAAAAACAAGGTGGTATTTGCGTTCAAATAATGTTGTCGAAGAAGAGATTTAAAAGAAACTTTACTGGAAGAATTTAATGGAGTAGAGTTAACCCGAATGTTCGTAATATTCAATAGCACAGCTGGCATTCCTTTTTAAAGCTCTTAACTAAATTTGTGAAATTAAATTTGTAACTAAATTAGTTTAATTCCATTAAATACTTTAGATTCAGTATAGAAACTAAGGGACGAGATCGAGTTCATATCTACATACGTAAATCAGTATTGACTTCAATTTTACGAAGAGTTTATCGAATTAAAATTAAGTATTATTTGGCAGTGCCCACGCTTTCTGTTTATTTCGTCCGGATACACGAGAATAAACTATTTATTTTACACGCCTAATGTCCATCAATCAGCGGCATGGCGCCAGAATTAATTGCGTTACTCCATTTCTTCGTTTTGGTTTTAAAGTTAGCATAAAAATATAAAACAAGTTCATAAATTGTTTCTATTTATATACACCTTATACCACAAACGCAAATATCCATTTGTTTTGAAACAACATAACGTATATTTTTACTGTTTTAAATTTTTATTAATTTAATTTGTAACAGGCCTCTCCGTGACCATGAGTACTGTAAAGATCACGCCAACGCAAAATACTACTGTCATTATAACGCTACTGTTTCGTTAGAGCGTAATGATGCGAAGGCCCTTATTACTGGTGACGACGCATTTGATCTTAGTCCGCATTAGTAACAAAGGTTCTGCAATATAATTCCTTATCGAGGATGAATGTCTTGTGCTGCAGGGATCACTTGCCACTGGGAGTGTGTTCGTTTCTCGGCCTCCTAATAAAAAAAAAGTCACTTGCTTTTTTTTCGTGGACATTTTAACGCCACTTTCGTTTGCATGTGTACCGATTATTTTTAGTTTTTTTGTTTTGAGGGTGACAAACGAGCACATTTCTCCTGATGTGATTCCTGCGGCCCATGACAACCACATCCATCATCGAAAATTCAAGGTTCATCATGTTATTTGTTAACTATTCTTTATTTCTTCCAAACATTCAATGTTATTTTTTCCCTCGAGTATTGCGTTGAGTTTTAGTTTTGAAGCGTCAATAGCCTGATGGTTTAGGATACGGTCTGTGAAGTCCTCGGCTCGAATTCGCCTCTCGAATATTGTTGTGACCATATCCCAGCCATTTCAAGTTCAATTTATTTATTCTTTATGTTGGTTAAACAACTTCAACAAGGGCGGACTTAATGCCCAGGGGCATTCTCTACCAGTCAACCCTGGGAGTTCGAGAGAATATGTTGGTAGGCATAAAAATAATAAAAAAGGTTAATTACATAAAAATCTCAAAATATACATGCATAACAATATAAATATATATACATATATATATATAAATATATATATACATTTGTATATACATAAATATACATAATTATACAAATACCAAGAGATAAAAAAAAACAAGGTGGTATTTGCGTTCAAATAATGTTGTCGAAGAAGAGATTTAAAAGAAACTTTACTGGAAGAATTTAATGGAGTAGAGTTAACCCGAATGTTCGTAATATTCAATAGCACAGCTGGCATTCCTTTTTTAAAGCTCTTAACTAAATTTGTGAAATTAAATTTGTAACTAAATTAGTTTAATTCCATTAAATACTTTAGATTCAGTATAGAAACTAAGGGACGAGATCCGAGTTCATATCTACATACGTAAATCAGTATTGACTTCAATTTTTACGAAGAGTTTATCGAATTAAAATTAAGTATTATTTGGCAGTGCCCACGCTTTCTGTTTATTTCGTCCGGATACACGAGAATAAGCTATTTATTTTTACACGCCTAATGTCCATCAATCAGCGGCATGGCGCCAGAATTAATTGCGTTACTCCATTTCTTCGTTTTGGTTTTAAAGTTAGCATAAAAATATAAAAACAAGTTCATAAATTGTTTCTATTTATATACTCCTTATACCACAAACGCAAATATCCATTTGTTTGCTTAAAAACTTACAAAATACATATTTACAGTAATTGTTACTTACAATGTCAAGTCTGTCTTTATATGTAAATACATGCATATACATGTATATGTATATATCTACATATATATATATATATGCATATATAAGTATATATAGAGACAGACTTGACATTTAACGTTGCAAATGGTAGAGCCACGCTACAGCTTGTTTCTAGATATTCCGGTTTTTGCGAGGTCCCAATTTGCGAAGGAATATTGTCCAATACCTTGGTGGCGACGGTCTATGCCCAACAGTCCTGTCTGTTATATAGTTTCTGTACCTTTTTAGTAGTTCACCTTATGGATTGATTACGGTTCAAGTTTTCATGGAAGGAGTCGTTAGTACAACTGTGAGAAGACGACTCGCTATTCCACAACGACAGCATATCCCCCTGTTGCACATAGATTGCCACTTGCATCCGTGGACTTCCAGCCAACTTGCATAATCGTCCAGTGTGTCGCTCCATCTAGTGAGGGGGCGTCATGCAGTGCAACTGGCAGTACGAGTTTGCCACTCAAGAACCTTTCTTGCGATTCATTCATCGGTTAAACGTCCTACGAGCTAAATGGCCAGCCTGATCTTTAGTGCTAAGTCATAACTCGCACCATTGGTCGCTGAGTGAGCTTGAGTTTTCTCATTCGGCCAGCTTTGAAGTGACATTTGTGTAGATCAAGACGAGATCGAGGCTCTGACTCGGTGCTAGAATTAGTTTAATCGAATCTTCTTAGAAAGAGTTGACATCATAGCTACGTGAATACAAGTTGCTATCAGAATGAGTTGTAGTTAATTGTTCCAGTCACGTTCTTCTGTCGAGACGTATTAAGGATTCATCATCATTATCATTTCAGCCCATCACTAGTTGACTAGTGATAGGTTGAAAAGATAATCTATAGTATATATATATATATATATATGTATATATATATAATAGTTATATATGTTTCGTTTGGTAAGTGTAGGGATCCGGAGACCTTTATTACTGGGGACGAGATATTCTATGTCAATCCTCAAGGGTGACAACGCATCTGCATTATGATTCCTTGTAAAGGATGAATGTAGATTTCATGTCTGCAGTAATTATTGTATTTAGAAAAAGCCCTTTATTACGACCATAGCTTGGACTTATTGGTGTCTAAATATTTTTTTTTATTTTTTATATATTATTTATTTTTATTATAATATTGATGACTGCGTTTTTGTTTGACAGCACTCTACTTCGATTCTCAATAAAGATGCAAGATACACATGCAATGTTATGCTATTACACTTATTATATTTCTATGATAGCGTGGTCCCTCCACGAGTCGAGGTCGAGCAGAGCCATTCGTGCCTCAAAATAAAGAATAAACAAACAAAATCCTTACATTCAACATCGACATCAACATAGCACATCACGATCGGGTAAATAAACAAACAAAATCGTCACATTCAACATCGACATCAACAAAGCACATCACGATCGGGTAAATAAACAAACAAAATCGTCACATTCAACAACGACATCAACAAAGCACATCACGATCGGGTAAATAAACAAACAAAATCGTCACATTCAACATCGACATCAACAAAGCACATCAGGATTAGGTAAATAAACAAACAAAATCGTCACATTCAACAACGACATCAACAAAGCACATCACGATCGGGTAAATAAACAAACAAAATCGTCACATTCAACATCGACATCAACAAAGCACATCAGGATTAGGTAAATAAACAAACAAAATCGTCACATTCAACAACGACATCAACAAAGCACATCACGATCGGGTAAATAAACAAACAAAATCGTCACATTCAACATCGACATCAACAAAGCACATCACGATCGGGTAAATAAAGAAACAAAATCCTCATATTCAACATCGACATCAACATAGCACATCACGATCGGGTAAATAAACAAACAAAATCGTCACATTCAACATCGACATCAACATAGCACATCACGATCGGGTAAATAAACAAACAAAATCGTCACATTCAACATCGACATCAACATAGCACATCACGATCGGGTAAATAAACAAACAAAATCCTTACATTCAACATCGACATCAACATAGCACATCACGATCGGGTAAATAAACAAACAAAATCGTCACATTCAACATCGACATCAACAAAGCACATCACGATCGTGTAAATAAACAAACAAAATCGTCACATTCAACATCGACATCAACAAAGCACATCAGGATTAGGTAAATAAACAAACAAAATCGTCACATTCAACATCGACATCAACAAAGCACATTACTATCGGGTAGATAAACCCGATACGGTTCCAGTGAGTAGGAGTGCGATACCGGGTCGCGGCTTTCCCACGGCCTCGGGGTCACTGTCCCGACAGATGACATGATGGACACCATTGTTGCAATTGATTGCTAGCTAGATGGACTCATCAAGCTCGTTATCCAGTGAGCGATCTCCTCGTTTCGTATAGACGAGCTTTGTGACATTTTATAACATGCAAGAGTGACAAACGAGCACACACCTTACTCAATGTTTGTGTTATGTCTGTGGACGTATTTTCTCTCTCACTATTTACACCTATCTATCCTCAATAAATCTACGAAATGCATTGTCACCCCCGAAGGCTGTGATATAATATATCGTGACCTGCTATCGGGTCTACGGAATCCTATACTCATCATACGAAACACAGCAGCGTTATCCTGCTATATCAAGGTGATATTCTATGAGGGTGTGATTCCTCCCCAGTCGTGGCGATCCAAACAAACTTTCTTTACATTGTTGATGGGAAAATAAAGCATATCTTGTCATTTTTAGCAGAAAATCTCTCAATCAAAATAACACGCACACGTGACATAACAGTCTTGGCATCACGTAGCTATGCCGGCAATAGCTTATGTAATAGCGCAATTATTAGCTTAGTTCGAGTATATAATAGCGCAATTATTAGCTAAGTTCGAGTATATAATAGCGCAATTATTAGCTAAGTTCGAGTATATAATAACGCAATTATTATCTAAGTTCGAGTATATAATAGCGCAATTATTAGCTAAGTTCGAGTATATAATAGCGCAATTATTAGCTAAGTTCGAGTATATAATAGCGCAATTATTAGCTAAGTTCGAGTATATAATAGCGCAATTATTAGCTAAGTTCGAGTATATAAGAGCGCAATTATTAGCTAAGTTCGAGTATATAATAGCGCAATTATTAGCTAAGTTCGAGTATATAATAACGCAATTATTATCTAAGTTCGAGTATATAATAGCACAATTATTAGCTAAGTTCGAGTATATAATAACGCAATTATTATCTAAGTTCGAGTATATAATAACGCAATTATTAGCTAAGTTCGAGTATATAATAACGCAATTATTATCTAAGTTCGAGTATATAATAGCACAATTATTAGCTAAGTTCGAGTATATAATAGCGCAATTATTAGCTAAGTTCGAGTATGTAATAACGCAATTATTAGCTAAGTTCGAGTATATAATAGCGCAATTATTAGCTAAGTCCGAGTATTTAACTGGAATGTTTTATATTAATAGCAGTGCTAACATATTATTTAAAAAAAATAGAATTTACATCAAGAAACACAAACGCACTTTATCTATGTATTACAATTTATATGTATTATACTTTTTTATCTTCCTTAATCACATCAATTGCATGTTCAGTAAGATCGGAGGATATACTTAATGTCGAAAACCAATATAACAAATATTGTACTCAGGAAACAAAACCACGATCCGTAACTTTAAATCCAGATCCAGCCTGTATATAAAACATTAATAAGAAAGATTTTTTATTACATTAAAAGTACTTTGCACACCGTTCACCTGATGGCAAGCGATTCTTGCGGCCCATGACATCTACATTCATCCATGACAAGGATCATCGCATCATATTGCAGATGCGTTGTCACCCTTGAGGACTGAGATGGAATGCCTCGTCACTAGTAATAAAGGTTTCCGGATGCCTAGACTGACCCGACGAAACACAGCAGCATTATGTTGCTATTTCACGCTGATATTCTGTGAGGGCGTGGTCCTACTCCGTTCGAGCTGACCCACTCATTTTACAGCTAGAAATAAACTGCAGCGTAGCTCTACCACTGTTTGTTGTAAACTAAGTACATTAAATGTGCACGGACACGAGATATCTAGTGGCTTCGTTATGCCGTCGTCACAGGCATCCGGTCATGGGATCTGCTTGTTGCCCTCTCCAGTTAGGTTGCTCACACACTCAGTTGATTAGTCCTGTTACTTTATTACCTTTGAATTAAAAATTAATTTTGCTTTAATTATAGCCGTGATCTTACTTTATTAACTTGTGATGATGATTGATGATGATGAAGCAGCATAACGCAACTGTGCTTTATTATGTGTGGGAATCCCAATTATAGGTAACGGGGCATTCAATCTCAATCATCGGGAGGGGCAACAAGTTTTGTCTGTATGACGATTTGTGTGATGTGGATGTCATTGTCTCATCCTATATTGCTTGCTTGAGGAGTGATCGAATGTCTCGTTACACGTAATTGGTACGTACACTCACCATTCGAAACACAGTAGCTTTAATCTTCCATTTCATGTTGTTTTGTGTTTCGATATCATTTAACACTACAGCAAGAAACTATCTTTGATATTGTCGGTACAAAATATTCAATCAGTTTTGTGCGTCGCCCCTTTCCCACTCTAACTTCCAGTCTCACCTCTACAGGATTTGTTTTTACGAAGCGAGTACATGTTCAATAGATATTGTGTCTTAATTTTTAAACAAGGAAACATTGTTTAATATAATCTGTACTTGTAAATCGGCACTCGCGGACGCGTTCCCAATAAATATTGGCATGGCCAATATGTAAACCGAGCTATGTGCTTTCCCTAACGCAGTAATGAACGTTACTAATTTGCAACATGTCTATGATAGGTTATACACAAACAAGCGCGTTGAAGCGTCTACAGCAAATGGACTAGAGTACTGATAAAAAGGCATGAGTCCGCCATTCGACTGTTGAAGCTTAATTTGGTTAACTGGAATATTCGTAATGTTCACTCTTTAAAATAAACACAAGCATACGATGCGTATATGTATAATTTTTTTTAAAATTTAAACTGTGTGGAGCCTTTAAACGCTTTCCATGAATCACGGAAGCGGATCATTTGTCTCGGTGCGCGTTCGCCCGAAACGCCTCCGTCGGCGACGCCAATTACTGCAAAAAAATAAACAATTCCAGATAATTACGGCGGATATTTGTTTCTTTCTACGTTCTTATGGCATTCCATGTACTAATATGAGTTATATTTATATAGTATATATAATATAGTACATAGTATAGTATAGTATAATATAGTATAGCAGTATATTTAAATCTAAAACTAAAAATATGCTTTTTTATGAGACTAAAAACCTGTTGAACGAGCTCACAGTTCGCCCTTTGGTGACTACGGCTCATTAACATCCATCCTCGATAAAGGTTCAAGGATGAGGTGGATGTAGATGGCACACCTCATCACCAGTAATTGGGTCTCAGAATTTCTACGTTATGCTGCTATTCTTTGCTGATACTCTTTAAGGGTGTGGTCCGTCCCCCAGAAATTGTGGGAAATCAAGTACCTCGTCGTCGTTAAGGTGTTTACTAAGAAAACCTATTCAAACAATTTTGGATTACATATTCTCGCGGTGTACGGGTACGGTAGGGGTCTCTGCATTGGTAAAAAACCTTGATAAGGCAGAGACTTGCTTGATGACGGTTCCGACGAAACGGTCCATCCACGCCAGTCCGTCCGCAAAGCATGAAAGTGCAATGCAAGTTTAGAACCTGCAGATCTCACCACCGATTTAGCCTTCTAGGGATTTTAGTTTAAAAAAAAATTGTTGTAGTCAAGAATATTTTGAAGAGAAAGGTATTCTTCTGTATTATTTTAAAAACAGAAAGTATATCAGGGTCTGTACGTTGTCCTGATGAATTGTATTTACCGAATTGTACATTACGAATGCTTCAAAGAAACTCCATTCTCATGGACATTCAGATATGAAACAAAATACCAAATGAAACAAATGGAAAAACAAACAGAAATGAAAAAAAATAAGACATAATTATAAAATGAAATTGCTAAATTAGTTTTTTTTTATAAAACGTATTGTGATATTAATGACTTATATAATGGATAAGGAATGATTAAAGAAATATATCTTGACGTCAAATTCAGTTGAAGCATTATTCTACAATGTACCTGAATATATCTACTTTATATAATTGCGTGCTTACTACTCAGTAGAATGTACGTACATTACTGAAACATTATCTTTATTATTGTGACCACGTTTTGGCAAATAAAATCAATACTAATATTATAAAGCTGACGAGATTGTTTGGTTGAGCGCGCTATCTCAGGAACTTATGGTTCCAATTGAAAAAATATTTTTGCGTTGGATAGAGAACCAGGCTATAGAACATCACGCCAATAGGAGCATCAATGAGAAATATTACAAAAACGGCAAAAATATTGGTTTTGGGAGCAAAAAAGCGTTGTTTTTATTTAGCTGTATTCAAAGCGAACGAAGTCGTGGGCATTATATTTGTAAGATATACATACATATATTTATAGACATAGAAGTAAATATGTATATAATATAGATATATATATATATATATATCGGGAAGGAAAACTAATTTTGTACATAATTTTATAGTTATTAGCCTCTATTCCGCGAACTTGTTTGTTTACTTCCCCGGGCATCTATTATGTCCTTGATTCTGCATCTAAACCTTCCTCCTTACACATGTGCACGAGTATGTCACTAATGTTTAGTTTCTATAGTATGGTCTAGAGACGTAACCATTAAAATATATCTTGTTATAAGTTTTTAATGTCAGATAATAACATCGGTGGTAAATGAGCAAGCAGTTCTCATTTACTTTCGCAACAACAGATTACCTTGGCGATTGGTACGGTCTGCAACTTACGATATTATGCGTAGGTTCGAATTTCCCATTAAACGATTGTCGTTAACTATCTCCTAGCACATGCATTGTCAGAGGTCTGGGCTAGAGGAGGGCCAGTTTTCAGCTCTTATAAAGTCCGGAACGTTGGTTCCAAGCCAGGCTTGGGTAGTTTGTGCCTTGTGATCAGGTATAGAGTGGAGTCCTGCTGGAAAGTCCACGGTATATTTTTAAAAAGTGTATTGCTGAAAGGTTTCACAACGTGATCCAAGACTGTATATTAATACACTTTGGCTGAAGTTTTCACTCCTTTTTCACAAAAATGTAGTTTTGTGACTCCTTGATAAGATACGCCTCACCAAACCACCACTGACGTAGGATGATGACCACGTTGTACCTTTTCGACCAGTTGAGCAGCTCCTTTAGAACTGTGAGAGTACACTTTATCATTTTCCTTATTGTAGTGTTCTTCAATCATGAAATTTTTTTCATCGGTAAAGAGGATTTTTCTGTGCCTTTCACCTGCGTATCGCGACAGAAGGCGTTTTCATCGATCCACTCTCTTTAGTTTAAAGATTGATTTAGGGCATGTCCTTATGTGTCCATGTGTTTAGGTCTTGTTTTATAATACGCGATAGAGTCCTAGCGGGAATCTTCATTTCTCGCGATAAGATATTTTGCTTCGTAATGGGGTTTCGACGAATTCTGTCTTTAACAGCATTAACAGGCTTTGTAGTTCAAACAGCACGCGGCCGCCCCGATCTTTTCTGGTCATCGACAGAGGAAGTGTTGTTGTATCTGTTGATAGTACGATATACGAACATACGGCTGATACCAAGCTTTTGAAGTGTCTGCAATATGACCGGCGGCTCCATACCCACTTTGTGCAAGGCCATCACTGCAATCCTATTTTCTTCAACACCCCATTCCATATTGTAATTTGATAATGAACACGATTCAAATATTTGAAATGGCGCAAAATCGAAAGAATTTTAAAATAATATACTACGTGTTCCAATTTCAAATAATAAAAAAGTTAAAAAAAAGAAAAGTTGACTAGTTATATATATTATGTATCTTATAGAGCTGATGCATTCCGCATATTATAGGAAGGGCTGTGTCAGCATTTTGGTAGCTCTAAGCTTATTGTACTTAAGCCAGACGGCAGTCAGTCGGTCAAGTGTCTATCCAATATTGTTCTAGTTCTGTATTTTTCTATTTCAATCTAACTAATATGTAATATAATAAAAACGGTGGGAAAAAAAGAGATGCAACATCTCTTTGCATCTATCACTGCGTACTGTGCTCACGCGCTATGCTGGGAAAAACGACAGGAAGCGTCTTAAGCTTTTGGTACAAACAAGCGTTACCTACCGCTACGCTACCACTGGAACTCGGACGGTTACTCACCTCAGCCAGCTATTTATGTTGCCTACCTCGGAAACAATATTTGAATTTTCCTTTAATTATAGCCGTGAGCTTACTTTAAGTTATAAGTGAATTTTGTTTTTTTTTATTAAACGCCTTTATTACTGGTGACTTTTCATTCTTATCATATCGATGGATGACAATCCACCACTGTTTGTTTTTATTTGTTATCGCGAAATTTACTGCCACAACTACTCTGTGGATCCAGCTGTCGCCAGTGGTATTTCCGATACGACATGGGACCTTCAAGATAAGAGCCCACAACTTTCTTAAAGGCAGCGCATCTGCGATTTCTCTGGTGTTGCTTATGGGTTCTTGTGATTACAATTAGGAGAAATGCATGCTCGTTTTCCACTTCTGTAAAATCCAGGCATTCGATCTTTGTCTTCAGGAGTGACCAACGCATGTACATTGTGATTCCTGATGGGCCATGGGCCGCAGGAATCACCATCACTGTGGTTCGTTTATTATAATGTTTAATAATAAAAAAGGTAATATACAATAACGAAAATGGACGTTTCAATGCGGTTACCTGTTTGGCAATTGCAAATAATTATATTAAACAAAATATCATAAACGTCCTACATAATAAATTTAATTATTAATCCTAATTGATGTTCATTTAGTACACGAAATTATGTTTGTAATAACAAGGAAAACAAATACATAGTCAAGTAAGAATATATATTTAAATAAATTATATTAGATTATCATTTATTTAATATATTATTACATTTATATACTATCGAAATATCTACGGAATTATTATTATTTGTACAGAAAAGAGGAAACAGTGCCGAATAATAAATTTAAATTATTGTTAATTAAACACCGGTAGACGGTTAAATTAATAAAGTTAAAGCCAAGCCACGATGCAGACAGTGGTAGTGCTACACTGCAGTTTGTTTCTTTAATGAATGGGTCAGCTTGACCAGGATAGGACCACGCCCTAACAGAATACCAGCGTAAAATAGCAGCATAATGCTGGTGTGTTTCGTCTGATGAGTGTAGGGATTCGGAGACCTTTATTACTGATGACGAGGCATTCCATCTCAGTCCTCAAGAGTGACAATGCATCTCCATTATGATTCCTTGTGATGGGCCCTCGTGTGCTCTCGTGCTCTCTGTGTGCAAACGATTACTCTCAATGTAATTAAAAGAAAGCTGGTATACAATTAATACATGAATGGGTCAACACGATTCTCACAGAATGCCTGTGTGATATACTATTTCCGCAGACATAACGATGCTGTGTTTTGAGTGGTGAGTGTGAATCCGGACACCTCTCACTCAGCTATGCGACGGAGATCTATGCAAGTTTGCAAGAATTGCAATCGAACCTTATGGATGGATCAAATCGTATTTTGTGGCAATATGGTTTTACTATAAAAAGGTGAAAAATTACTATTTTTGTAACAATTCTTCCACGCACATTCTGGCATGCGTGCACTTTATTGGTACTCCCTATCAAACTAAAACAATAAGATAAAACCAAATTAATTGTCATGTTTTTGTTATAACTTTCGTTATGTCCTAATAAATGTTTTCTGTTGCAGGTATGTTATCATCCGTTCACAGTGAGATAATGTAATCAGTAAGTCGCAAACGTCTAATAATTCTTCTTATTTATTTCATTATTATTTCACAATTAATTTTTCAACATCACTATTAGACACAATGAGTATTATTAGTTTTGGCCATAAAAAGTAAAGTAACAGGATGTTTATATAAATTCCACTGCTGGGTACAGACATAGAGAGGCTGTGTAAGAGCATAGACTGCGGTAAGCGATCACCGCCGCCCATAAACATCCGCAACACCAGAGGACTCGCAAATGCGTTGCCGGCATTTAAGGAAGGCTCTTTTCTTGAAGGTCTGTAAGTCGTATTTATTTATTTCACAGACACGCAGGTCTCCCATGTCATCCTTTGCCGCTGCCGAGCACCTGATGAAGCAACACTTAAAATTTCTTATTTATTAATTGGGAATCTTGCACGCGTACTGTGAATTAAAAACCAACGCTTAGAAATTCAACTGTTATTATTATTGGCCATGGCTTTCCGCAAAGACCTCGTTGTATTAACAAGTTTATTATAAATTCGTGTTCGTTTCGAGTTCACAAACAGGCACCGATGGTAGGATATAATCGCTACCATTAGGCCGGGACGTTTAAAACCCAAGTTTAATTGGACGGTTTGTTGGTGATGCAGGAAGTCGCATGGGATCTGGCAGCGGTCCGCCAATTAATTGTCGCTCTGCTCGTTCCGCCATGTTGCTTTTAATTGGACTACATTGTTTTGTGTATACGTTCGTTATGGCAGTGCGTCGGAGAATAAATCCGGTGGCGGCAAATAAAGCACGTCGACTGTTTTTTTTAATAAACATCAGTAGCGTGTAGGTAGGTAGGTGGGAGCGTTTCGCCAGCTTATTTCATCTTATGAGTGAAAGAAAAACATCTGGAAAGGAAAAGCAAATCTTCTAACAGTCATAAAATAACCATTTCAAGTTAGTTGTATTTGCTGTCAGATTAACGACCGTGTTAACACATGTATCCCACTTTAACAGGCACCGTAGAAGTTGTTAATTACATTTCAATTTTTTTCATGGCAGCAGTTATAAACATGTTTTCTTTTAATAATATTAGGGACGGCAAAGGAACACAGCTCACTTGCTCATAAGGGACGACAGCAGCTCATTATGACGACATTAAGATCCTCAACCATGATTCAAGATGCACACGCGTTGTCAGCCCTGAGTTCTAAAATGAAATAATTACCCGTTACCGTTCTTCAGATCCCTAAATCACCACATGGAACAAAGCAGCGCTCTTACACACTAGTATTCTGCGAGAGGTTATTATGTGTGTGTATTTATGTTTTATATTTTAAAATTGAGCATTATTTCATTGTTGACATTGTGTCAGTAAATGTCTCTCTGTCAAGAATCGAGAATGCTACATAGCAAGTCCTGCCATCGTACTTCTTTTTTTTAAATTTAGATGTTCACAATTAAATACAAAATAAATTAATAAATAATCATATATCGTTTCCGCCCTATACACGCTGTAATGTTCCAAACCGATGCCTTTAACATTTTGTTTATAAAGTTAACATACATTAAACGGAATTCCCTTTGTTCGCTGTGCATTTACGAAGCTTCCTTACTCACGTGGTTAAATTTAAACTATGACGGTGCTTTGCGTGCGATATCGCTCTCATCCGAACAATATAATTGGGGAGTGAATAGATGTAGTGCGGAATATAGAGTAAGGGTTTCCCGAGTTTATGGTACATGTTTTTTTTTTATTTATGACAATCGAGCGCACAGTTCACATATGACATACGGTTCCTGCGACCCACGACATTACTATTAATCCTCGATAAACAATCATAATGCAGACGAGCTGCCACATTTGTGGGCTAAGATGGAATGGCTCATCATCATTTTACGGTGGTAGAGCTACACTGCAGTTTGTTTCTAACTGCAGAATGAATGGGTGAGCTGGATCGGGCATAGACCACGCTCTCATAGGAGTATGGTATCCGGAGACCCTTATTACTGCTACTTTATTATTATTATTTATTTTTTATAACATTGTGATTAACAAACGAGCACACAGTTCACCTGACAGCAAGTGATTCTTGTGGCCCATGACATCTACACTCATCCTTGTCAAGGAATCATAATGTAGATGCGTTGTCATTCTTGAAGACTGAGATGGAATGCCTCGCCACCAGTAATAAAGAATTCTCTTCACTCAGGCCACGCCACAGGGAATACCAGCATAAAGCTGTGGTAACTCTAATTGGGCCCCAAGATTATATTATATAATTATTTGAAAAACACCAACAGATTGCTGTTTCAAAGGCTTAATATGTATATAATTATATTCTGATATGTACAACTTTAAAATACGTTATATACACCGTTGTATATAACGTAACTTAAAGTTAAATACATACATAAATAAAAAAAATACTTAAGATGAGTGGACTAAGACGATCAGTTACTAAAATAACAACATGTAATTTAAATAATGTAAATAATACCAATAATATATAGTACACTATGTAGTAACACCTAGTATAAACTTTGTATGATCCACGCATTACCTGTTAGTCAATTTATCGTGGTTAATCATCGATGATGTTTTAACAATGATATGACTTAATCGATTGTGTTTAGGTCTATTATTGAATGAACAGTTAGATGCGTAGGTGAGTCAGTTGGAATAGTATGCGTCGGTATGTTTAGGGGGTCGCGAGTACTGCTTATTATGAGGGGGAGTCGCTGGTAATGTCACCATGACAGTATTAGACGGACGGACAAAATTAATTATATTTCTTGTAATTTTCTTTTAAATAATTTAAGGTCTACTACAGCGTGATTCTCTTACGTAAGTGTCGAAATACAGTTATGGTGAAGTTAAATTACTATTTACTGTTTATTTTGTAGATACATCATATTCGGACTACGTAGCAGGACTATCGTAGACATTGTTTGCTCTAAAAATAAGTAACTTACTAGTGTCAATATAGATCCAAAATAAATACATTAACAGTCGCGTTTAATTATCTGTAAATAACGTATCTCTATCTCTATATCTAATATCTCTATATCTACTATGTCTACTATCTTCCGTTTTCTCTTTTTTAGATCCAGGGATATTCAATTCCATCAATCCATTGAGATTTGAATGTTTTCGGCTTTCATTTACATAAAAAATAAGAAGAACTTTCATCTATCGTTCCTTGCTCATGATTGTTGTATCCCTTTGGATGATCTAATATTCTGACACCATTTCATTGTACAAATAAGGGGAAGACATTATGTCGAGAGGAGTATTTTGATTCCTGTGAGTATCCCCTGAACGGAATAGAAACACGAGTCTGAACTCGATTCAAATGGTTCTAACATAGAACTATTCCGGTATCGTAGACAATATGTCCACCCTACCTGGCATCGAAATAGTCTTATGTGGTAGGGACCGGGGCGCAGTGTCGCTGCACCGGGCGTCGCGTCATGTTGTGCACAGGCGTCTCCATGGATCGCGCCTATATGTCGCTGCGCGCGCGCAAGCCGCCCTCGACCACGGTGTGTTTGCATGCTTTCCTTACTGTTTTTGTGTGGGGTGTGTGAGAGGGAGAGGTAGCTTCGAAGTTTGGTATGTAACCTTTTATTGCATTATGTAGCGGTCACCATAAAAGATAAAAGGTATAGTATGGTGGTCACGCTGCATCTAGGATTACGCCCTCAAAGAACACAACACCAGCATGAAATAAAGGCATAACGCTGATGTGTTTCGTATGGTGAGGGTAGGTAACCGGTGATCCAATTATAGTAAACGAGACATTCAATGTCAGTCCTCAGCGGTGAACCGTTGTTATAGCTGGATGTAGATGTCTTGGGTAGCATGCGTCACTTACCAGCAGGTGGATTTTAAGCTCGTTTGTCAACTCTAATATTATATAATAAAAGTACAAACACGTCCCTTAACTTTTTCTTTAAAAGAAACTTTATGGTTAAAGCTGTCAAAGGGGGCCAGGTGATGTTAAGCCAACAAGTAACTGAACACTTTAGGAAATTTGTAACCTAGTGTTAAAGTATTTTTTTGATTTGGGTTTATTCCTTGAATAAAATAATTAAATGTAATGTAATACTGTAATGCCGTCGCCATGTCCATTTAAAAAATTTATGCTACTGAAGGATTAATAAAATATCTTTATAAAATATCTCTATAAAAAAATCCTTTAAAATATCGACGTCACAGTAACTAAAGTAATACTTTAATTTAATTTTTGTGTAACTTTGTAATATACAAAGTTACACAAAAATTAAATTCATTTCTATTTCATAGGATTTTCATAACAGGCGATAACCATTCATTTTAAAATATACACGTCGAGTGTTGTGTAGTGAATCGTTAGTTACGCTGGTGTCCATTGTAGAAGATATTTGTCATAACTTGACAACTAGACGATAAGATAGATAATTAAAACCAATACGATTGATTCAGGCTTTAGTCTTTTAACGGATGAATTATTTGCGTAATCTAGTAACGCTACGCTTTAACTTCCTTATAACTACAACATTTCATCCTCATTATCTCGATGGTTGGCAGTCGACCATTACGCTTCACACAAAATTTTCTGCCACGCACAACCACTCGGTGAAATCAGCTGTCGCCAGCGGTATTTGCTATATGAATTAGGGACCTTCAAGAAGCCTACACCTTTTCTAAAAGCCGGTAGCGCATCTGCGACGCCCTCTGGTGTTGCTATTGTCCATGGACATAGATTGTATTAACAGCAACATGAATGTGTCGGTTCTATCGGTGTTAAAAATTAACAAAGCCCTAATGTGTGAATAACATAATCTAGTTTCGTATGGTGTAGAGAACCGTAGACCCCATTAATAGGTATTCCATCTACGTCCTCGGGTTGTGAACGCGACAACATTTGATAATATCTGGTATAGCCAACAAATGTTGTCGTCCGTCTCAAAGATCGTTGACAACAGTAGAAGACTGCGTATAGTTTTTAGCTGTATTTCATTCCATGGGGATCCATCGCCGGTCGACCGGACCACAGTTGAAACCACACCCTGATAGAAGCATTATGCTGCTGTTTTCGTGAGATGAGTAAAGATTCGTGAACCCACTTGCTGCTAATTCAGTGCTCAGGGGTGACAATGCATGTGTGAATCTAAAATATTTATTGAAAATGGACGTAGACGTCATGGGCAATAGATTACGATCAGGTGAAATGCGTGCTTGTTTGACACCTCTGATGTAAAAGAAAGAGATAACATGAAATGCCACGTCAACAGTAATATCGATATATCTTATGTACAGCCGGAAGTGATCAGAGTTTCGCGGCACGTTCGTAATCGATATGTTGATGGAACTGGCTCACCTTTGTCTCCTCATAATATTGGGCGCGTGCCATGAATGTTGAGTTTACTAACTTTCCTGCTTACAACTGCGCACGCCGTGGTGCGTCGGTTATTGGAAACGTTTTATCAGACTAGTTATGACAATGGGATTTAGTTCCATAGGGACCAATTTGCATGTAGTGAAACAACCGAACGCGTCGATGCAACGCACCGCATTGGCTGGGCAGCGGGTTTTGTTACCCATGGGAGTGAGCGAGACAGAGTACCAAGTACCAACGACTGGAATAATTTTAGGGGTGACAAACGAGCACACTGGTTACCTGGTAACATCCATTCTCTCAACAATGAGATGGAATGGAAACAGGAGGTTATACTGCAATTACACGTCGTTGACCTGTGATGGCGATGTTGTCATTCATGCGGCAAACTGTAATATACTGCTCGTTTGTATTCGGGTTGTCATTACGATGCTATAAATGAAAAATAAGACGCCTTCTTCTGTCAGTTGTTCCACGACACCTTTTTTTTTTAAGATATCTAGACAGTGCAACTACATTCGCAGTTCATCTCTGGTTAATTTAAGTAATCCCACCCGATAAGGTATTCCAATGCAGGAGCATTGTCAACCCCCGTGGGTTTCGTTTCTGGGTGTGTTGTATGTGAGTCCCGTGTCTCTGACAGCTCTCCGAACCTCCTTCACAGGCATTACATCTCCGATCTTATTTCACAGGCATTACACCGGAATAGTGAGGGGGACGACGAGGCAGTATAAAATATTCTACTCAGATGATGTCATCTGGCAATAACCAAAAAATATCGCCTAGGTCTAAATCATGTGGTAGTATCTAGTCATTTTCGTGTCGTATTGTATTGTTACGCCGCAGTTATAAAGGTCCCTTGACCGGGCTAGAATCACGATTTCCGGATTACCAGCGTAAAACTGTAGTCTTCGCTATTGCGTTGCGTCTTGTGAAAGCAGGAAACCTGTTGATATGACATTCAATCTTGGTCCTTTGGGTCGCAAGATGTCACAGCCTGCATCGTGATTCATAATTGACGATGAATAAATGTATGATGGGCAGCAGCATTTAATTTTTTTTTATGAATATTAGCAATGAATAATAAATAAAATTAATTAATATTACTAACATTCCAGTTAACCACTTCAACTATGCTTAAAATGCTTGTGCTGGGAGATGGTTCACAACTAAAGCGAATGGCGGATTGGAACCTACGACCTTAAGTTTCGCAAACCGCACCCTAAACCATCAGGCTATACTATTATACAATCAGTTTTAACACCAAAACATTTCCTAGTTTGAGAGCCACTGACGCAAACTGTCGTTTCCCGATGAAAATCTATTTGAACGGAAATCGGGCGCCATTACCCGTTGCCTTGATTTACGACTTCCATCGCCGCTGTTCGTCCGTAAACATAGTTTTAACTATGAACCTGACAATGTGTATATATAATAATAATACCTATTATGCAGAATGTAGATATTTTGAATATTATTATTAGTATTCTTACTGATGCATTCTGTCGTTTACGGCTGTACCTCGATGTTAAATAGATAGAGTAAAAACGTTAAGTAATATATATATATATATATATATATATATATATATATATATATATATATATATATATATATATATATACTATATATAGACTGCGGATTAACGAACTATTTCGAAATATTTTTTTTATTTTTTTTCGGGCTGATGGCCGCTGTTAGCCCGAGGGCTTTTACCTTCTCTTGAATAGTCAGACATTGTAGAGAGAGACTATAATCAGGACGAAAGATTGCCGCAGGCAAATTATTCTATTCCTTTGCAGTTCGTATTAAAAACGGCGAAGCATGGCACTCGCAAAGCGAGAAATATCCACAAGCAATGAATGGAAACTGGCCTTGCGTCCTGTTGTAAGATCATGAAAAGGGGATGGACTTTCCAAAATGTATCCTGTAAAACACCTAGGTGCTGGCGGGCAACCTTGCGCCTGTGATCAAATTATTTCCAGACTTATGTATTACGTTATATACATCTAATGTAAAAAATATTAATATATCTATCATAGATAATACAAATGAACTCACAGTTCACCTGATGGTAAGTGATTGCGGCCGATGACATCTATATATCCTAAAATAACAGCATAACGCTGCTGTGTTTGAGTTGATGAGTTAGGCTGACCCTTATTACCGATGGCAAAGCATTCCACTTTAGTCTTCAACATGACATCTCATTTGCATTATGATTCGGTATCGAGGATGAATGTAGGTATCACAACCCACAAGAACGGTCACCAGGTGAACATTGTGCTCGTTTGTCACCCACAAAAGTTTTTTTTTAAAGTATGTTAGCAATACCGTTAACGTTACTAATGTTTCCATAAACCGCTTCAACTTTTCTTAAATGGTGGATTCGAACCTACCATGTTACTATCGCAGATAGTTAGGCCATTGCATTTTTACATCGTCGTTAGGATACTGGCCCATCAGTCATAACTTTTCCGCACTGATAACCTGTGTCTTATCTTGCGCGATAGATTTATTCTATGTCAATGACTGCCTTAGTAGACATCGTGATGTTTTTGTATGTAATTGTTGAATCTTTATCTGTCAAGGATTATGTATATCTGTGCGTTTGTGTTTTGTTTGTAAGTCCTTAATACAGTTTACAAAATGTCCTTAAATATTGGTAAAAAAATTCGAAAATTCCTTCCTCCGTGGATGCTTAGAACATGAAAGTCATAAACTGTTAAAATTTAAGTTTGTATCAGTTAATGAATCACTCAGTTAGTCAGTACATGTTACTATATATTTAAAGATTAATTATCAAATACTTATAAACTACAGTTTAACGTAATTTAGTAAAAATAATCACTAAATAGAATATTCTCCCGATATACTTCAATCTATAGGGAAATTTAAACGAGTTCCATTATCGTACCTTCGCGTGCAACACCGGGGTCGAAGTCAGGTGGGTCGCCACCTGCCGCGGTGCGTCACGGCGGGTGACCACCCTCCACTTCGCCGCTCGTGAACGACCCTAGTATTATTACTATACAGGCTGTCGGAGTTCCTGAGGAATATTGAGATTGTTATTATTTATTGAAGCGACTATAACTTACCGCGCTCTACGAAATTCAACGTCGTAGGTGCGAATTCAAAATCTATTCTTGTCGTGAAACAACTAACAGGAACATACATCTACGCTTAGTTGGTAGTGGGTATCGATATCGTAAGAAATGTCAATATCACTGCAATCATTTGTTTAAAAGTAATATGTACGTTTTGTTTTGGTTATATTATAGCAGACTTATGATGAGATGAGTTGATGATATTTTCATTGTAAATACTCTTGGTATATCTATGTATATCTAATAGGTCTTATTTACTTCAGCTTGCGAACCCTTTAACGATAATAAGCCGTAGAGCCACACTGCAGTTTCTAACTGCAACTCCACCAATTCATTCGATTCTACGGACCACGCCCTCACAGAGTGCGCGGCATAAAGCTACTGTGTTTCGTATGGTGAGTGTATAATAGGAATACGCCGACCCACTTGCAGGTAACGAAGGCGTTTTGCCATCTAACCCTCCGGGGATTCCCATTTATATCTTGCATCTTAGTTGAGGACGGATGTAGATAATATATGGGTCTCATTACTGGTGACGTAGAATTCCATTATGTCCTCGGGAGTAACAACTCCTTATCGAAGATGAATACGGTGTCATCGCAGTAATCATTTATAATGGAGGTGAAGTGTGGTCGCTTGTGAACTATGAAATAAAATAACCTTATTCACTTTCAATATTTTACCAAAACCGCTTAGATGACATGGGCCGCAGTCATCACTTCATCTTCAGGTGAACGGTGTGCTCGTTTGTTACCATAATATTATTTATATATAACAACAAACCTTTTTAATAAGTCTATAAACCCGCCCCAAAGAACATCTATGCAATCTCAATGGCTTGTAAAGCCATCCCTTATAGAGTGGTGCACTATGAACTCCGTATTATATTCTCCTTTCATTTCTCAACGATATTCTATACTCGCCTCTTGTCATCGCCCCAAACTAAAAGATTCGCCGTTGGACCTATTGATAACGAAACCTTTTCGTGAGAGACAAACGGAATTTTAAATGTTCGCCATTGCTTTATTAAAGGTATGCTTTAGAATAACCTGCCTTAAGAATTGTGTATAGGTACATATCTAAAACGCGTAACCCAATCTGTTTGGTTAAAAGTTCCTCTTTGTGCTTTTGTTAAAGATGACCTCGGCGCTGTGTAGTCGGGGATCTTATCCCAAATTAATCAAACATTTCAACGTTTTAATATATTTTTTTTATGAAAAAGAGAACGCAGGCCACTTGATAATATATTTCTATGACCCATTAAAAACTTTTTGCTTTTCACTTATTTCTATCCTCAACAAAGATTCAAGATGCACATAGGTTGTTACTCTTGGGGTACTAAGATGGAAGCTTCGTCACCTATAATTGGGTCCCCCGGGTCTTTACACTCACCATGCGAAATACAGCAACGTTATGCTGGTATTTCACGCTATTTTGGTAGGTGGTACACTTCGAGTGGCCTTGCATTGGTGGAACCGATATATTCATGTTGCTAAAACCTACAGCTGTTAAAAGTTACAATGAAAAATAAATATTTGATATGAGATTATAACATTATTCCGACCCTTATTTGAGCTCATGTAATTAATAGACGCCTCATAACATCGTGATCAACTGCTAGTGGGTTTATGATACGTCAATCGTACGCTAGATGGCGTGCAATTTGAATTTGAT
This sequence comes from Teinopalpus imperialis, assembly GCA_029286865.1. Lineage (NCBI taxonomy): Eukaryota > Metazoa > Arthropoda > Insecta > Lepidoptera > Papilionidae > Teinopalpus > Teinopalpus imperialis. The sequence goes on from JAGSMU010000017.1 coordinate 478,040, forward strand.
GTATACAGAGACACGTGTAATGTAAATAAAAACATTATCTTGTCTAAACTCGTCGAAGTAAGTTATTTAAACATATCACGTAAACGCGGTCGTTACGTTTATAATATCTGGTATCTATTCTAAACGATCTTTGACAATAGTAGAAGAGACAAGGTGTAGTTAGTTTTGACATGAATAGAACTCGACCGAATAGGGACCACACCCTAACAAAGCTCCAGAGCGGAATAACATCTTGACACCGCTCTATCTTGTCTTAAGGGTAGGAGCTCTCGAACCCACTTGTCGACAAGGAGGTATTCCATCGTTGCGATGCACGTGCATTTGGAATATTTGTCGAGGATGGGTATAGATGTCATAGGACGCACTTATTATTGACCATTTGTGTGCCTGTGTGGCACCGTTATATTATAAAAAAAGGGTACTGCTGCACCCTTCAAAAGACATTGCATTTTGAGGACGTGCAGTACACTAATTTCCAGTTTGTAGTTAAACTTTCAAAGCTACAAGGCACGCACAATTTTATTGTAGCAAAAGGATACGTTCTAATTCATTCTAATATCAGATATCTTATTACCACTAATAAGTTAATTTATTCATGTTATTATTATATTTATTTTTATGGCAATAGTTAATTTTATAAAACATAAAAATTCATACCCTTAATTAACAAATATTTTGTATATTGTCATAACTCAATATTGTATATGCAAACAGCGCTGTACGGTCCACGTGATTATTTACAAACAAATATACGAACCGAAAACATCGACGATCGCCTACGGTGCCTGGCACTGCGGTCGACAGCTGGCACGCCAGGCGAGGAGGTTATGCCGAACGTTTCCTAGGAGATGCATAGTACTAGACTTAAGTCCCTTTTTTTATAAATATTAGGAGTAACAAACTCACAGACAGCTCACCTGATGTCAAGTGATTCCTGCAGCCCACGACATCTATATTCATCTTTGACAAGGAATCAAAATGGAGATGCGTTATCACCCTTGAGGACTGAGATGGAATGTCTCGTCACCAGTAATAAAGATCTCCGGATCCCTACACCCACCCGACGAAACAGCAGCGTTATTTTATGCTAGAGCTAGTGACTGACTATACTCTTGGGAGTAGGTTTATGCGTGGTAACTCAGTGTCTAAATTAATTTCATAGTACGCAATCAAACCGAGTTCAATCCCAGGTGCCGGCACCAGATCTATAGTGGTAGAGCTATACTGCAGTTTATTTCTAGCTGCAAAATGAATGGGTCAGCTCGACCGGGGTAGGACCACGCCCTCACAGAATATCAGCTTGAAATAGCAGCATAATGTTGCTGTGTTTCATCTGGTAAGTACAGGGATCCGGAGATCTTTATTACTTGTGACGAGGCATTCCAACTCAGTCCTCGAGGGTGACAATGCATCTGCATTATGATTCCTTGTCAAGGATGAATGTAGATGTCATGGGCCGCAGGAATCACTTAATCTGAAATGTTAGTGACAATAAAGCGTCAATAGTCAGTAATAATGGTTTGGGTTACGGTTTCTTAAACTTAAGAAACCGTAACCCAAACCATTATACCTACGACAGGTACGAATCCTTAGATCTCTTAGCTTGGTTGCAGTGATTATGGGAAATGTTAGTATTGTTACGTACATATGCTGTGCGTGTATATTTATAATATATAAAATTGGTTTTCGTGATTTTCCAATTTCACACTATCCCAAAAACCTTGCAATTACACAGGCATCGCAGTGCGTTCTATTCTAGAATCTAGACTCTAGATAACACAAGACGACACCGCTGACGCTGTCGGTGTACCCGACGTCAGCGGAGGCAGGGAGCCTAATCTTGGACACACAGTGGCGGCCGGCTCATGTGACTGGTATTGCCGAGCGCTGATCAAACACCTCGCTATCTGGACTACATAGCTGCCGTGACTTGCACTTTCTTGTTTGTAAACAGATGCCGGTAAACTGCATCTCTCTCTCTCTATCCCTCTCTCTTTTTCTCTTTTTTTCTTGTATAGACGATAAACGAGCTAGCAGCCCGTCTAATGGTAAGTGATCACCGCCGCTCATGAACATCATCAACACCAGAGAAATCGCAAATGCGTTGCCGGCCTTTAAGAAAGGTGTAGGCTCTTTTTTTTTGAAGGTCCCTAAATCGCATCAGTTCGGAAACATCGCTGATGACAGCGCTGAATCCACAGAGTAGTTGTGCGTGGCAGGAAATTAAATGGCTCTACGACACTCTATGGCATAAATTAATAAATACAATCTTCTAATTGTTGCAATCTCCTTACAAGAATCTATACATATCGCGACTCCAGTCGAGATCAGTGAATATGACGTCGCTCTGGTCGATTTCGACCATGATATCCTTTGTGTTGCCATATGACATCAACTGTACAGGATATGCTATAGTGCTGTAAGGATTCGTAATGATAGTGAGCGTGTTTGTGTGTTCGTGACCGCAAGCTGAAGCAATGGACGCGCGCGTCACGCCACACACACACAACGGCTTGTTATAGTAATTACATAATAGATAGTACTTACTTTAGTCTGGACGATACTGTGCTAAGTTAGGATTTAAAATTATATTAGCATTAATGTTTATTTAGTATATTATATGCGACGGTTTCAAATATGAACTGCCTTGACCGGTGTAGACCGGCTTTTAACAGTGGTACAAACTAGTTTCTTGGTCGACCAGGGCACGACCTCGCTCTCTCAGAGAATATCTTAGAAAATTAGCAGCATAATGTCGCTGTGCTTCGTATGGTGGTAGGAGCATGTGGGCAATCAATAACAGGACGACGTCGTGCTTGAAAGTTTGTTCTGCCTGTATGTAGATCTCATAGGCCGCAGTCATTACTTACCGTCAAGTGAACTGTGTGCTCATTTGTCACCCCTAACAGTTTGTTGTTTTTTTTTTATTGAATAGGCGGCAAACGAGCTACCAGCCTACCTGATGGTAAGTGATTACCGCGGCCCATGGACATCCGCAACACTAGAGCGGTTGCAGATGCGCTGCTGGCCTTTAAGAAAGGTGTAGGCTTCTTTCTTGAAGGTCCCTTAGTCGTATCACGTTATTTCCCTGGTGACAGCTGATTCTATAGAGTAGCAGAAAATTTCGCGTAAAGTGCACAGCGGTGGATTGCCAACCATCGAGATGAAAAAGATGAAATTTTGAATTCTGTCGTGATGTACGATGTTTAAACTCAGCGGCTGAAGTTAATCCCAACAGCATTATATAAAAATATTATATATTTTAATTCCTGCGGTCCATGAGATATATATTTATAAAGAATCAAGATGTAAATGCGTTATCGCTGAAGACTAAGATGGAATACCGCGTAACCAGTAGTTTCGGTTATTTCATTTCTTTGAATGCTTCTATAAATATATAGCCCTACCCGACCTGAACAGCATATTCATACTACACAGCTACTATTACACAGCCAGTTTCCAGCTGCAGTGCCGCTATGCCGCATGCAAATTAATCATGCATCAAAACAAATTAATCGAACCCAACATGAATGGTGACCAAAACATCCCATAATGGTACCGTCCGTGTGAAGGTTTGCACCTTGTAGGGTCCAAGACTTGACGTCACGGCATGGACACAATGAGTCGTTAAAGAGAAGACCGGCTAACACCGCCGCGGCGTGTTGGGTCGCACGTACGCCACGCCAAGGGTTTTTTTTTTAATTCAGAGACAAACGAGCACACAGTTCGCCTGTTTGTAAGCGATGAATGCGGCCCAAGACTACATCATCCATCTGGAGTAAAAATTCAAGTTGTACTTTCATTGTCACCCCATAGGATTGAGATGGAATGCCTCGTTGGATCCTTACCTTGGTTGGTATCTGATCCCCAGATCGCTACCCTCACCATGGCCAGCATAAACACAACGTTATGCTGGCAATTCACGCTGGTATTCTGTTAGGGCGTGGTCCTACCCTGATCGAGGCGATCCGTTCACGCCAGAGCTAAAAAGTAATTCGACCGTGTCCATTCCAACGTAAATCCTCGTCGAGTCTCCCGTTGACCCCTGGGGGTCCACTTTGGGAACTAAGATTTTAGACGGAACACAATATTTTTGAGCTCATAGCAGATGTTATTAAATGTAAGGACCGTGTTTAGGATATGTTTATATAACTTACTTTATCGAGTTAGTTACACTCTATCACGATATGAAATATAATGTGAATGCTTATAGATTTTTTAGACATTGATTAGATTTTTAGATATTATAGAGGGACAAAACTTTCAATATCAGTATTGGCAGCTTTACGTTTAGCTTTCAAACGTTGAGTGTTTGCCAAGGTCATTGGTAAACACGAGGGTTACGTGAGTTACTTACGGATTAATATATCCTGCGTTATTAATAAACGGTGACAAACAGAATACTAGTCTTGTTGTTCCATCGAAAAAGTTCAATGAACCCAATTTGTAATGATATTAGTGTCATGTTATTGCATTTAGCTGCGCTTGCTGGCGAGTTTCGTCTGGAGATAAATCGTCGCATGGCTTAGCATTATCTCGTGAGATGTGCAGAGTGGGGAATTAGGAGTTATCGCTACGTCATTGTTTTGTTTACAATCCAAACGTTGCATGCGCATCGCATTGTGACTTTTGGAGATATCCTTGAAAGGATACAAGGACCAGTGTGTTTAGTATTTTTACAGTGGTAGAGGTACACTGCAGTTTGTTTCTAGCTGCATAATGAACGGGTCAGCTCGACCGGGGTAAGACCTCGCCCTAACACAATACCAGCATGTTTCGTCTGGTGAGTGCAGTAATCCGGAGACCTTTATTACTAGTGACGAGACATTCCATCTCCATCAGTACTCAAGGGTGACAACGCATCTGAATTATGATTCCTTGTCAAGGATGAATGTAGTTGTTATGGGCCGCGGGAATCATCTGTGTGTGAGTTTGTTACTCTTAATGTAATTAAAAGAAAAAACCCGTGTGTTTAGTATGTCTTTGACAGCTGCATGTATTGGTCGGCTTGATTAGGGATACCAGGGGGATAGGGACCCAGACCTCATAGAACGCCAGCATGAAATTGAAGGTTTTTTTTGCAATGATGAGTGTAGGAATACGGTGACCATATTGCCGTTAATAAGGCGAGTCATCTGTCATCAGAGATGACACTTTCTTATCTTCAATAGCTTGGACTCTACTCGTATGTCATGTGTCACAGGTATCACTTCTTGTCCGACAAACAATGTGCTAATTCGTCAACCTCATTCCTAGTCCCATTTCATACTAGCTGACCCTGCGACTTCATCAGCGAAAATATATATCACCTACGCCCACGAGAAACTCTTCAAAATTTATTTGTCAACCGATTTAAGCGAAATAAATGCCAAATTTAGCCCAAGGTTATCTTAATGCTGCTGATCCAGCCATTGACGTGACAAACGCACAGACGAACAGACAAAAGTGTGTTTACGATCACATATGTTTAAATAAAAGTGGCTGTGCGTGATGTCACCACTCGTGTCCTGTTGATAGCACCGTATATTTGGTCGAATCTCACTGCACGTGCCACGCTTGCGGCTGCCACTGTAAACACAGCGCTGTTAACTGGCACCATGTGCTAACTGGGTTCCGTCGAGTCGTCGTGACGGGCCGTCACGCGCCTCCGTTTGGCGTTCCCGTACTAATTACGCGTAATTCGGCGTTCATATGAACCGGAAAAATGTTCCATCACAAATTTCCGATGCGGGGCCTCTTCAACTGTTTACCAAGTTCAGGGAATTGCCTTTGCTTATAATGTCTATTGATGAAAGATTTGTTATTATTTATAATTATGTGTGGATACTGATACAATGCTTACTTAAGTTTTGTCGTCTGTAGAGATCGGGGGTCCCAATTACAACAAGTAACGAGGCATACAATTTAAGTCCACAGGGGGTCAGAACATTTGTCAACAGGTGAATTTAATCCGTCAGATGTAACTGACTCAACCGAGGTAGTCTCTCGGGCACATCTCACGATTCAGTTGCTTTGGCGCCCAGAGTAAGGATCCAAGCCGAGGCCCCTTATGCTGGTTACCCATTTATAAAGGTCTCGGCTGAGTGCCGGTAAGCGCTCGGCCACCTTTCAACCCGGTGAAGCTGTAAAAGCCCTCCGACTAAAAGTGGCCATCAGCCATTAAAAAACAGGTGAACTGTGAACTTGTTTATGACCTTTCAATTAATAGATATCTAGTTATATGTTCTGTCACTAGGACTGACAAAACTCCTGATGGTAAGTGGAGAATGCAGCTCTTAAACACTAACATTATTTCTCAACAAATCTTTGTTAAGGAATAATGTTACGTGGATCGACATATATCTTGAATCTTCAAGATATATGTATATGCGTTGTCCTTGAGGATTGAGATCGAATGCCTCTTCACCAGTAATTAAAATTTACGGTTCACCACACGAAACACAGTAGCGTTATGGTATTGTTATTTCATAATGGTATTCTGCCTAGTCATTCCTGGACCGAGACGGGCGTTGTCACATTGGAACGATTTTTTATTTTACTTAATCCTACTTAGTTTCCAATTCATGCTGCATCCTAAAATTTATCTGCTGTTCTACCACGGCACTTATATGTAAATATCCCCACAATGGCTCAGTGTTCAACACGCATTCAATTTTACATGTGAGCAACCCGGACTCGATACCCTTTGCCGACTTCAATATAATAGTTAACAATTCAATTTTAGTAAGCAAAAGGAGATTAACCATGCTCGGTGGTGAAATAAAACGGTGTAAAAAAGAAATTATATTTGTGAATGCGATCTATCCACAAACATCTCTAGAAAAGAGATATTGGGTGATCCTGCTATAGGGTCTATACTTTCTTTTATCGTTACTTCTTTACTTTTTTAAGTTTATTATTTTAGTTTATATATTTTTAGTTTTAGTTTATTATCGCATATCGCGGATAGGAACGTTTGCATTGCAGGTTTCTTCGAAACAAGTTGTATGTTTTGCATTTACAAGCATCAATTGCTTACCTACTGTGTGCACCTTCAGTTCCTCCTTATCAGCAGATCGCATTGCACAACTAGCGGGCCGCTAGGTATGTGACACTCCACATATCGACGCCATTATGTTATGTAAATACCAGTATGTAATTATATGGTCGGTTATCGATTATAGATGACACATTAAAACACTTAAAACAAGATAATTATTATTTTTTCTATTTTAATATACCCAATACTTTGATCATATCGTAGAATAGACAAAAGAAAGAAAGCTTCTCGAAAACAACGTAAGACGACCTATTCAAGTCTGCGGTAAGTCGATCGAAGCAAGTGCTTCGGGATAAGGGTTGCCACCACTAGTTTATTGATATTTAAATTGAAAAAATGGGTGTTGCTCTATTAAAAAGAGCACAATACTCTGTCGTAGTTCACTGTTTTAGTATTACAGATTATAATGCACTATATAAAATTGAGTCCGTCTTATGTATTTACGATTCATAATCAATACATTGATATTGGACAGCAGCGTTGTGCGTTATTTTACTCTACTTTATTAGTGAATAAAGTACGCTAACATGCCATATTTATTCATTCTACTATGTAATAAAGCGTCGTAAAACGCTCGCTTTTAATTCACGGTACGCGAGAGTTCAAGTACCAGCACCGATGAAGAAGTTAATTGCAATTTCAAGTGCTCATTTATCACGTGCTTGGCGATGAAGAAAAACACATCGTGAGGAAACCTTCATATCTAAGACATAAACTTAAAATAATATAAACATATTTCGAAGACAATGTGAGGGTCGCCGATCTGCGAAGTGACACACTCCAGAGAGGAGGCCTATTCCCAGCAGTAGGATTTATAACATATATAGGCTGCGTTATTTTACTTTATAAATTATCCACTTCTACCTCTTCATCGTTTAGCTAGAAAGTTTTCCCAGTCATAAATACGAAATGGCGGGAAAAGAGAAACAACACTTTATTGAAATTATTAAAAAGCAGCTCCTCATCTATTTCAACTTAAAAAAAAATTATATTTTCTAGAGCAAACAATTATTCTAAAAGCAAAAAGAAAGTCATAAACCGCCAAAAGTACGAAAATAAATTTTATATTTTGACAATTTTTTTTTACATAATAAAATGTTCGTTGTCTATGGGTTCTTATATGTATTTTTATTCTACAGTGATAGTGACTTCGCATTACGCAGTTTAATATATATTTAAATGTAAATTATCTACGTAATATATTCTAATTTAATAAACACGCTTCGATATTGAAACATCTATTATTAACATCCATAAATTTAAAAAAAATATTTACATTATTTAATGCCTGCTTAAACAGAAGTGTAAGGCAGAATTACAATACTGCCGAAGACAATTTTTTTTTAATAGGGATTTGTGAAAGCGGGAAGCAAACGGTGGGAAGCTATCATACGGTTCAGGTATTTTGCGTTCAAAGTTATTTTATATTATTTATGGATATGACAGGTTCGTTTTTACCTTATGTATCTGTGCGTGTCTAGTTAACGGAGGTCGTTAGAATATTTACATATTTAATTGAAGCTATTTTATTTAATTAAAAAGTAATTAATAAACAAGTTTACAAGCAAATGACTTATTAGATTATAGATGATATTAAAATTATATTAAACAAAGTCTTCGGAGAATAAGATAAAATTGTATTAATTAGAAAATATAAGTCATAAAGGTGCAGCCATAAGGTAGAGCAACGTTGCAGCTGGTAATGCAACAGCTTGAATGGGCTTGACTCGGAAAGGGCCACGTCCTCACAGACAACCAGTGTGGAATAGCAGCACAAGGCTGTTAGTATTGTATTGTGAGCTGAGTTTCGTATGAGTGAAGATATACGAGGGCCATTTACTCGTACCACCGCATTCCACCTCAGTCCTCAGGGGACACGACGCATGTGGATCCTGGATCTTTGTTGAGGGTGGATTTGTATGAAACGGGCCGCTATCGTCACTTACTATCCAGATGAACTGTGTGCTCGTTTGTCGCTCCCCATATTACAAAAAGGACCGTCCTGTTCCGTAGTCCCATATAATGATTTATATAATATTCATATAATTATACATACATACAACCCACCCGGACGAATAAATCAACAAATTATTATGTACACAGAATACAGAACTAAACTTTGTACGTCTATGGACAACTTACCAAAAATATCGATATACAATATACATTATTCGTCACGTGCCTACAAGATGTAACTCGCGAATTCGTTCAGTACGTCGCCAACAGGCGCCCGTATCACATGTTCTCTCATAACTGAAAAATACGTTGCGTGGAAACGCTAATTAAAATTTAGAAAAGAATATAACATTGTTATTATAAATTGAAGTATAATATTCTATTGAATCTATCGTGTAGTTTCCTCGATTTAAGTGTTAACTGTTTTTCGGAAAAGACTTGGGTGTTTCTGGTGTTGTGTAAAAGTTACTTTTTATTATCGATACGATCGATTTTCTATCGATGATTCGAAATAATTAATTGGACTTGTTATCGACTATTGAATTGTGAAGTTGGTGGTTTAGTTGATATTTGAACGTTCAAATTATTTGGATGGAATTTGTCTGTTTAAGACATGTATGTTTTGTTAAGTGATCTATTTCAGTTGTTATTTGGGGATATCGAACATTAAAGGCAGTATAAGACGAGATGGCACGTCTGGCAACGAGTGCCGTACACTTGTGCCAGCGTATTCAGGAACTCTATCCGCAAAAGCTGGCATTGTCCAACAAACAGGTTATTTTTTTCTTTTTTTTTAAACTTACGATTGCTGAGAAAGGCGCGCCTATCTATGTATCTATATGTCATTTTTTATTATTTCGCACTTACCAATCAAATGATAGGATTTTAATTATTAAGATATTGTGTATTCTGGAATGACACTAGAGATATCTTTCACAATCCATTTCATCTACTAATAAAAGACGGAAAGGGACGAAACATCAAGGTATGAATGCCTCAGTAATTGACTTTCTAGTATCCTACACTCACCATGCGAAACACAGTAGCGTTATTCTGTTACTTCTCGCTGGTATTCTGAGGAAGAGGACCCCATCGAGTCAACGCATTCTTGCTATAGATGAAGAACTAGCAACTTGATCCAATAACTGTGTAATTATAATACGAACGTGATACAATTCATTAGTTTACGAATGGTATTTTTAATTGATGACCCGTTTTTAAATGGTCCACATTACATAATAAATTCATTTAACACTAATTAGAGTATATTTTTATAATTATTACGATCTACGGAAAATCTGAAAAGAAAGAAAACCTAATTATTAATTTATATGTATACGTCTTTATGTAACCTACTTTGTACATTTTTATTAATTTATGACGCGATTGGAACTGTCGAAGTGTTTTATTATTTTACGACCACTATATCACCCCGCTATCGTGTCAGTTGTAAAAATGCAGTTAGGCAGCGCGTGCCGTGTCTTAGCCTTATATAACCGCCAGCTATAAAATAAATAAGCCAACCATAAACGTCGAAACTAAACCACAATTAAGGGTAAAAACAGCAGGAGCACTTCTCTAAAGAATCTCTAAAGAAAACTCTTTCCGAGTGTAAAATAGGATTGTAATGCTGGTGCATTTCGAAAGTTTTGTGTTCACGCAGCAGTCTAGGTATAGGTGAACAGGCATTCTATTTCAGTCCTCAGAGATGACAATGCATGTGCAACTTGTGTCTTAGTTTCTTGACACGAGCTACAGATATCACTCACTATCAGGTGAACACACGCACTTCATTTTTTTATCACTACCAATCCAGTAAAGAAAAATCCACAATGCCATTGACCACATCTGCTAGTCCCCCAACAAATATCTTATTCGTTACCCTGGTTAGATATGTAACTATATCAGCAAGGTAACCTCGGGCTTGTAGAATAGGGTGATCAGTGGTCAGGGGCCCTGACCGTTTGACATGACGTTGACATTGAACCTTAGGAGCAATGCAACACGGAGTGGTACCGTTCTGTCGTACCATATTGAGGGTGTTGGGGGAGGCTCTAGCATACGGAGGAAGTTTTAGTGTCCCCTGTCTTCCCTCCAGGAGACAAAAAATTCCTTTTCCGATACCGAATATACGAAAAATGGTACATATATAATCATGTAAAGATACAATATTGTTAAGTATATATCTCTTTCAATTCCTCTCAATGTTCTATATAATATATATAATTCTCGCGCAATGTTCACGACGATGAAGCATTGTTGTGGTGAAATTTCATCAGCCGACATTTACCGCTTAATATACCATTTACGTTTGCTAGTCGATCCGTACGTATCTGTCGTTTAATGCATTCAATTAACGTACGATTTTTTACTGCACGCTCAAGACTGCGAGAGCTGCGAGAGCCTGAGCCGAGAGCTGAGTGCGCAAACGCTCGCTTAATGCCACGGTACAAAAGCAAACGGAGTTCAATCAACCAATTAAATTGTTAATTGAAATTATGTGTCCTGATTTAGACATGACTGCTCGAAAAAAAAAAAACCAAAGGCACGTGTCTGCCAATCGGCTCCTCGTGCTGAATTATGCTCTAACACCCTCTTTAAAAAGAAGACCTAAAACTGGAATTTACTATAGAGTGCCTCTTTATTATTTACCTTAATTGCAGAATATACATATGTTGAGAACGTTAAGTATCATTATAGTACGAATAATGCAGTAAATTCCAACATTACATACAAGTTTTAATTTAATTTAGTTTAATTGTAATTGTTTATTTATTTTTTTGTTTATGAAGTGAATCTTCATTGCGCGCGATCAGTGTTAAATGTCAAAGTTGAGTGTGTGCGCAAACGTTTTGTTTGTAACGTTTATTGAATCGTTTCAGACGCAAAAAGGTCGGAAAATAGGTACTGGATAAGAGAAAAGAAAAGGACAGAACTATGTGACTTGCTCGCCCCCCTTTTTTTCACCTTTTTGATCTGCATTTTTTTTTATATCTTTACTATATTCTTACAAATCAAAGTAGAAAACGCAAAAATGTTTAACTTTTGTCATGTATACGTATGGGAGAAACTTCATGAGAACCTTCAAACGGCGAATTTCGAACCTACAATTCGCAAACCTTTTGCTAAACCATCATTTCACAAACTGCAGGTCGCAATAAATAATAATAATGACACAATGTTTTGTTACAAAAAATAAACTATTATTGCATACCACAGATTCGTATAAGAATTAATTTTAAAGAAGTTATATATAAATGAACTTGTAGCGAAATATCTGTTGTTAGCATATTTTGTATTAGGCCGAAGTCATTTTGAAAACTCCCTTTGAAAATTCAAACGTATATATAAATAATTAGTTTATTTATACGTTTAAATTATAAATAATATACACGTATAAAATAAACTATTAATTAAAAGGTAATAATTTTATAGTGAATGGGGTTGCAAGGCTTTGTACTTACCTTTTTGCCTTTTTCTTGGGTTGAGAAACCATGTTCTAAACCATAACGCTAATGCTATTTCTTACCACGGCCCTGTTCGTTAATATTATGCGACGTTGCTACATATAGGTATGTGTACGCAGAGAATCTCTTTTGGTCACAAGGTTCGAATATATTATCTCTAACGCTGGAATAGTCGGAGACAAATAATAATAATTGCCCTCGTGGCCGTTGTCGACCGCGGTGATATCTGTCTAGTTAATACCAGATGACAACAACTGCGAAAGTAATATCATAGTGCCGTAAGCGATCGTGTGAATACAGATGCGAGATCCTCGTAGTTCCCTCCTCTAGTCCGAACTATAATATAATGCATGTGCAATAATATGGGAGGAAGGTTCTGGTGCGCTATCGAGGACACGGAACATACACTTATTAACCGCTATGACACGATCGTTCACACTAAAGTGGAAATACCAAAGCCCTGATGGTAATTGATTGTATAGTCTATATCACTCATATACATCATATATAGGGATTCATAAAGACTGATACATCACCAGCGATAAACTGTATAATAGTCCGCTATGAACGAAATTTGTCTCCATGACGTCATCATATTTAAAATAAACAAATATGATAAAACACGACAGGTTACACGGTTTACAGAAGTAATCAAACAACTCCTCCACTCTTGAGGACAGCTGATACGGTCCGCGGTCACGAGGTTCTTTTATCGGCGGCCCTCGACGCACAAACACCACGCCGTTTCTACATTAAAACTAACATCTAGTTACATCACTGATAACGTAATCTCCACGCTACTGGCGGCTTTTTATAATAGTTCCGGCCTGGCGTTTTATAATCGTCTCAGTAAATATATTTCTTTTTTTTATTTTACCTAATGGTAAGTGAAGACCAATGTAAACTTAATCCATCCTCACATGCGCTGACAACCCTGAGGAATGAGATGCCTTGTGTAACAAGCATTATGCAACTATTTTACGATGGTATTCTGCGAAGCCCTGATCCCTGGTCGAGCCGACCCATTCATTTTGGGGGCAGAAACTAGTGACATGATAACGATATCTATGTCACTGACCTTCATTTATGTAATTTATATGTATTTAAATATTTTTAGTTTTGTGTACGTCTCAAATATTTATATATAATTTATTTAAATATATTTTATTATATATATAAATATCAACTCCAAAGAATTGTCTTGATAAATTCAACCCGCTTTGTTTCTACATCAAACATCACGACAGAATTCAAAATTTCATCCTCATCATCTCGATGGTTGGAAATCCACCGCTGCGCGCTTCACGCGAAATTTCCTGCCACGCACAATTACTATGTGGAATCAGCTGTCGCCAGCGGTGTTACAGATACGACTTAGGGACCTTCGAGAATAGAGCTTTCTTGAAAGTTGACAGCCCATCTGCGACTCCTCTGGCGTTGCCAAAGTCTATGTGCGTTTTTTACCATCAGGTGAGTTGCAATGTAATCTCCGGGCAGCGACGGCAGTTTTTCACGACAACTTTAAATTTTCGTTTAGATTTTACTGTAAACTGTGAGTCCTATATTGATTTTATATCTGATTTTTTTTTCAAATTTGAGACAATTTGATTTTCGTACATTTTCTTTGAATTTTTTAAAATTTAGCATTTTATATTCACAAAATAAAATATATTTATATTTACATATAACCGTGGCGAATCGAGTGCTATGTGAAATAGATAGCGGTTAGTTAGTAAACCTCAATAACATCCGCTGCAACTTCTTACAAATAATTGAACGGGATAAATTAAACGTGTTTCTAAGCTGATTTTAGATTCGTGTCGTTTTTAATGCGAACTGCAAAGGATTGGAATAATTTGGCAACGGCAGGCTTTACGTCAAGGCAATAGTGAAAAGGCATTTGCTGAGCAAGTACACTTTATCTTCTACCTCTCGAATCAGTGTCATTTTTTTGTTTATTTTTGCACATATTGCCAATTCTTTTATTTACGTATATTAAATAATACTTTTTATAATATAAGATTTAATTAAACAGTTGACTAAATACGTATAAATTAACAGTAATATAAAAAAATAAAAACAAAACATGATTAACTGAACCGGGAAAACACAAGCTCTATAATTAATTGAACTTTATTGAAGCATAGTTAGCAAATGGTGCATTCTGAAATGTTTTTTTATTAGATTCTGACGTTAAGGAAATAATACAATACTTTTATAATAGATGTAAATGGTATATTTTGATATATACATCCATTTTATTTTTGTGTATGTATGTATGATTTTTATTATATAAAATATTTATAATAACATCATCCTACGCACTCGAAGCAATTTTAAAAGCCAACGCACACACATGGTAGATTGAAAATCTTGCAGCCTTTAAAATACGACTAATTTTTAATATTTTATTATAAATAGCACAAAAAGCTATTTAAAAAGAAATGTCGCTTCTGTGGCGACATCGGAGTGGTTTTCACTCGAATATCGCGCTTAGGCAAACTTACGGCTAAAATAAAATATGTCACTCTGACATAATCGATTTAACTCAAATATAATATAATACTTTTATAATCCTTTTTACGTAAAATTGCCACAAATGTGGAATTAGTTTGTTTCCTTTATCTTAGAAGATTCAGAAGATTACAAACGAATAATAAGCTCGATAACCGTAATAAAGACACAGTTTATAATTAACGGATTATTGAAATATGATAAAAAATATCGGGAAATCAGTTAAAAAGCAAATAAATTCGCTAAGATCCGTATATCTTTGATCAAATTTTAAACAAACACGTAACAAAAGTACAATATAAGGCTATGTAGGTACATATGTCCTATATATACGCAGAACTGCAGCGTTATATTTTGATATTACAAACAAACAACACAAAATTCTACGAATCGTCCGACTCGACTTACAAAAGCATAACCACAAGTCGTGCAAAACTTGTGCTATGCATTTTCTTAGTTCATTAATCTAACGCCGGTTGAACTTACACATCACCGGGTTGTAAGCGATGAGTGAGCCCCATGACCTCTAAATCCATCCTCAGCTATGACTGAAGATGCGCATTCGTGTTCACCGCTGAAGACTCAGATGGAATGCTTCCTCATCTTTAATAAGTTCCTCGGATCCCTACACGACGCTATTCCACGAAGAGTTCCAAAATCGACAATTGTACGTCATAATGTTAGTGTTTTGTATACCAAAAAAGTCAATAATCAGTAAATTATATATAAATTATAAAATATCTGCCATAATATTCGACCTAGACAAGAAATATAAACAGCAATATCAAATGATCAAGCAACCGCTATAACAAATTCTAGTATTCAAGTCAATATAATAGAACCCTTCAAAACAACGTAATACAAAACGACCTGTCGAAACTAGCCAAAATTATAAACATAGATGTGGCAATAAAGCTGTTAGAAATATGACGAACGGACATAAAATCTGATCTGTGAGTAAAGTTAGAAAAACAACGCCACCCAAAACATCGTAAAAGCGTAGCAGTGAAATGCGCCAGGAAAATTGATTTAAATCAAATAACAGTGGGCATTCGCCTACAGCGACCTGTATTCGAGTCAAACTAAAGCCGAAGCAATTGCTATTTTAAACGGCTAAGATAGAACACAAATAGGAAACTAATCCATAACCAAAATATATATATATATATATATTTCAAAGACGTCAAATTTCAACGCTAATAGGATAAATTAGGCAAATGACCGGCTACACCGTTCGAAGAACTTTATATACAATGTGGCCCGTATGTAGAACGACAAACTTAAGGTTAAAATAGGTTGACGGGTCACCTGCAAAACAAAGAAAAATAGACCATAGTAAAAGCCCTTCCCCTTCCCCTCCCCTGCAATGTATGTCCGATACCTCCGAAGGAAAGGTGAAAGATAACTCAATATCTTGTCACTTCGGTGACACTTTTACTAAGGTCGTTATTTTGTCTGGTAGGTGACCCGTCAACCTATCTTCCTATCCCTTAAGTTTGTCGTGCTACTTACGGGACATCCTGTATATATATTAAGAACTTTACATCGGCAGTGTAGAAGTGGGAAATAGAACAAGATTAGTCATCATTGGATTCGCTGTTCAACATTAGACTAAGATATTGGTATGAAATTGGGTACAACCTGGATTAACATCAAAGGATTATGTCCAGCAGTGGGTAATGAAAATATCATGTATTGTCTGGACGTTCGTATATTTTTTACAAAACACTGATACATATGGTCGCCCATCCACATTCTCGCCGTATCATTTAATTCTTGCTTTGTCTTCATGTTTATTTGCTCTGCGCAGGCGGCGGTCGGTGCGTTCATGAAATTCAAATCCCGTCCCCCCCCCCCCTTCAATTTAACCTTGTTACGCTTACGAGTTGGGGCCGGCCAGAGGAGCAGGTTACCATGCGTATTTTAAAAAATCAAGAATATAATAAATAAGTATAATTATATATGTAGTTTTAGAGTAGCGAGCAAGCATTATTCGAGCAACAGCTAGTTTATAACTGCCTCGTTACTTTACCATATAAAAATCATTGATTGAGAATTAAGTGGCCAGACTTCCAAAAAACCGCACAGCAATAACTTTTTTTTGGTATTCGAACTTAACGGAACTCATGGTTACCCTACTTAAAGCCACTGCATATTTAAAGCATTTCATAAAAATGCGTTTGAAGCAGTAGCAATAACCTTTAACAATAGCCATAGCGGATACGTAATTGTAACATTTTTGTATGCACAAAAGAATTTCAAAATAATTTAATGTATTCACGGTAAGATGTTAACAAAAACTCCAGTTAAGATAAACGACACCGTTCATAAAATTATTTAAATGAAACAAAAAAATACCCAAAACATTTAAATCACCGCGCGAACACACCAAGGACTAAACTTTGTGTTATTATGTACGCTGAAAAAAACCTATTATGAATAATTTTTCTTTCCTCACCGAATGAAAATAAGAAAACACTGATTATTACGAAACTCACTTGATATTAGAGTGCAGATTGCAGCCCATGACGTCCACGTAAATCCTGAACAAAGATCACCCCTCGAGGACTCGGGTAGAGTGCCTCACTTATAAACAAGTAATTCCGTCTTCAATTACCTACACTGACCAAACGAAACATAGCAAATTTATATTACTATTTATGCTGGTGTTTATTCCGTGAAGTCCCGGTATATATTTTCCCGGCCGAGCCGACTCATTCGTGATGAAGCTCTATACAAGCTTCAACATGGCTCTATCATAGTCCACAGTGACTATTGCAGGGTTAGAGATATGTAATATATTCGAACGTTATGATCGAAAGAGTTTCTCTCTGTACATAATTTTTAAAACGTTTCATATTCTTAACAAAGAGCGCTGAGGAAAGGAAATTAAATTAAGTAAACAGTATAAGCTTGTATAATGTAATGATTTAGTGTGATGACAGTGTTTCTCAACCATTTTTATGTCGTGAACCACAAAAACACCCAGCCATAGTATTTAAATAGCCTTGAAACCCTTCACTATAAAATTATTAACATTTTATATTTATAGTTTGTTTACACGTTTAAACTTTCAAAGTGAGTCAGGTAGGCCCAATTTTATTACATGAGAAGGATGTAAGATCACATGCGTCCTGATACAAAATGTCCTTGGAACAGATATCTCAATATCACAGGCGATAAAAACGCAAAATAGCGCATTACAAATATCCTTTACAAAACGAATATCCTATATACAGGTCTTATTTATTGAACAGATTGCGACCCCCTTTAGAAACAATGGTTTAGGGAGTGATTTGCGGATTTTCGAAATGTTGTAGGTTCGAATTCACCGTTCGTCGATTGTCATGAAGCTTCTCCTAGCACAAGCGTTAAAACATAGTAGGAGTGGTTTAACGGAAATGTTTGTAATTACCACTGGTATTAAGAAAAGTTTTTGGTTTATTATTTAATTGAGCATGCACTAGTTGCACTTCCGGTTTTTTTTTTGCTGATGATAGGTATATTGTACAATCCATGGAGAAGAATGATTCTCGAGTGGCAACCTCGTGTTGGACAACGTGTTTGATCCACCATGAATGAAGGACTTCAGTGATGCACCCCATCCAGTAAACCCATGAGGACTGAGATGGAATCAATTATCTGTAACAGGGTCCCCGGATCCCTACACTCAATACACGAAATTCACCAACACCATATCTGTTGCGTATCACGATGTTATTCTATGAGGTCGTTCCCCAGTGTAGACCAACCCATTCATGTCATCCATCTCATTCATGTTGTAAATGTAAACTAACTGAAGAGTGGCTACTATCATTGTAAAAAAGATATATTTACATCTACCGCGAAAAATAAAATCGCTTGCTTACTTTTTATTTCATTTTTGAGTGTTTTATAGCGCAGGGGAAGACCCCCCCGATCATAGCGTACAGTAAAACACTCGAAGCGTCGGCAGTTATAAAGATAAAATCCGAATAATTAGTTTAAAAGTTATTAAAGCTCAGTTCAAAACTTTGAAGCTTATAATAGGAATGATAATCTTTACCCAGTGTTAGAGGTACATTGTAACTTGTACCTAGTTGCACCACAAATAGGCCAGCTCAACCGGGGAAGGATCGCGTCCTCACATAACACCTGCTTAAAATAGCACCATAAAGCTAATACGTAAGGTCAGTTTAGGGATCCGGAGATCAAATTATAAGTAATTAGACATTCCAACTCAGTCCTCGAGGTTGACAACGCATGTAGACCTTGAACCTTAGTGGAGGATGGTCGCTGCCGTCACCAAAATTATAAAAAAGAAATAGGAAATCTGACAGTCAGCCTTTAGAGTTGATCGATTTCACTTGAAACGTTTGATATCTCTAACAAGCTATGTTACCTCTATGTTATATATGTATGTCGATTACATAGCTGTACATACACTTGTGAATAAACGTGTAGACACGTTGAATAAAAAGTTGCCGTAGGAAGGTGCCCAAGTGAGCTCCGTTACGGCCACGCGGTACACAACACAACGGTCCCGGGTTGCGTGCCCCGCGTGCCGTCCGCCACACGCACCGTTACCTGTCGTCACGGTTTTTTACTAGCTACACTCTTCTACTTTGTATACGAATGTTATGTTTCATATTGAGGGTGACAAATGAGCACACAGCTGATGGTAAGTGACACTCATTCTTTCACGATAAGAAATCGATAACTTCCACCTTCACATGATATGATAAGCGATTGCTGTGCATGCGTTGTCTGGCTTGAGGACTGAAATGGAATACTCCGCTTATGTTCACGCACTATACGAAACACAGCAGAATCATATTTCTATTTCGTGGTCCTCCCCTGGTCGAACTGACCCATTTACGTTGCAGCCAGTAACTAGCCGCGTTGTGGTTCTAGCAATAGAAAATTTTCACTATATCTGATTTGAGAAAGCACCGACTAATGATTTAATTTGTATAGAATTAATAGAGCTTTATTAATATTATGCTATTGGAGAGTGGTTCTTACTTAGCCCTGCGATTTGGCAGGTTCCGTGCGTCTTCTAGTCATGTTGCCAAACTCTCATATTAGTTGGCCAACATATTCACCACGGTGCCAATTAAAATTTATTAGACTTTAAAATGAAACTTCGATTTAGACATAAATGTCACGGTTGAAATTCGGCATGGTATAAGGTTTAAAAATTAAACGGTTCTAATGCAAAATCGTTTGAAAATAGGAATATGGCCACAGGGAGAAGAATAGACAGCTCTTTATATATACACGTTTCTGGACTCGTTTTTGTTTTTCTCTTTCTGTTTTATCACTTATTATGTACTCATTGAGTGTCGATGTATGCAAGCCTGCGAGAAGTCCATGGAAGCAGGTGGCTCAGGGTTTGGATCGCCAAAGACATTATTTTTATTTATTTTTTATTTATTTAAGCTTTATTATTACACCTTACAAATAGGTATACAAAGGGCGGACTTAATACCGTAAGGCATTCTCTACCAGGCAACCCGTGGCGTGGAGAAACATTGCTGGCAGGTGTAGTTAGTGCCTACATTGTAAATAAGAGAAAAAAAATATCTTTAAACTTAAAGTATATCTATATATACACACATATACATGTATATACATACACACACGTACATACATACACATATATATATATATATATATATATATATGTATATGTATATATATACAATGCATTACACTTCTGTGTTTCGTCTTGTAAGTGTACGGATCCGGAGACCTTTATTACTGTTGACGAGGCATTCTATCTCAGGCCTCAAGGGTGACAACGCATCTGCATTATGATTCCTTGACAAGGATGAATGTGGATGTCATGGGCCGCAGGAATCTTGCCGTCAGGTCAAATGGGTGCTCGTTTGTTACTCTCAATGTAATAAAAAAAAATTACATATTATTAAATAATTTCTATCAAATCAACTTTTATATAGTTAAACTATGCTTATATAGTTACCTATAATTTGTGTTAGTATTAATGTTTTCTTATATTAATGCGAATAGTGCACGTTGAATATAATTAATTTTCCGTAATCATGTCGTAGAAAATTCTAAAAAAGCACTCATAAGAATATAAACGCGATATAATCCGTAAAAATTAGTTTCTAATAAACGATGTTTTATTAATAATTTGCTGCATGCTGTATGAGGATTAGCAAGATGAAGTGGCAATGGACCGGCCACATACCGGGGTCGAAAGGTCCTTGAGTTGGAAATGGCACCCAAGGTGTAGGAGGACCGACGAGGAGGATAGACGTCCGACTAAACGTAGCGACGGAATAGGTCGCGCCACATAAGTCTAGCGGTGTAAGAAACGCGAAGGGGTGAGCTGTCGCGAACGAAATTGTTAGTTCCTACAAATTGATTACGAATACGTGTTTTTGTTTGTACTTCTTTATGTGTAAGCTAGCTATATAATAAATCATCATCATCATCTCACTAATATCATAATTGCGAAAGTTCGGATGTTTGTTTGCATGAAATTTAGAACGGACATACTAGATTATAGTCTGGAAAGCTTTTTTTACACGAAAGAAGTTGCGGGCGGAAGTTAGTAGATTTTTATTATTAATTACAAATGTACAGAACATAACAGTGTACCACGTTCTACAAAAATAAAGTGTGACAATTTTTCTTTACAATGACAATTTAGAAAGATAGGGTGTCGTATCGGTGCGCGGGGCAGGGTACGACTGGAGAGCCAATAAGCGCTTACACATGGCCGCCCGCGGCACCTTGACTGCCTGGGGATACCTCATTTTCGACGTGTGCGCATTAACGGTCAGCGCGAGACTTATTTGCCGCAACTTATACCTATGCAAGTGTGTAGAAAGTCGTTGTATGCAGGTGGCTAAGGAGAATGCTTTGTGGCAATCTATGGGGGAAGGCCTATGTCCAGCGGTGGGCTGTGGGTAGCCTGTGATGATGTGTAAAACTATTGTATAATTTAAAATATAAAACATCATAACTTTTATCTTGTACAATGGCAAATAAATTATTATTATTGTTATTAAAAATGTATGTAGGTTTTTCTTGTGACTTCTTATGACTCCAAATTATCTCCTCGTCTATATACGATCTCCTCTTTCTTTCTCTTACGTTTAAGTGTAGACCTCTCTCTATTCCATTACCCATAACATTGTATTTTTCCGATCCATTGTCAGGGCAATAGTACACCTAGAAGCAATACTGACTACAAGGTGGTTTTATATCTCGACGATATCCATAGTCCATGGATCGATACCAAGCCATGGAACAATATTTGTGAGATATGATTGGGTTTTCAGGAGTAGGTTTATTTCACGTAGGTCCTATCTCCTTAACACTGCATTAGTTTTGCTTTAGTTTTTAGAGTGAGGTGTGCTTCAGAAGTTTACTCCGATCTTTCTACACATTATTTTTTTTATGATATTATTTGTGACATACGAGCACACAGGCCAACTTGATGATAAGTTACTACTGGCGCCCAAAAATCTACATTCATCTTGAAAGAAAATTCACATGTGTGTACACTTGTAATTGGGTCCCTGGGTGTATCCTGGATGGTCTCTACACTCACGATACGAAACACGCTAGTATTCTGTGAAGGCGTGGTTCATTCCTGATGGGCGAGCCGACCCATTCATGCTACAGCTAGTAATTAGCTGCGGCGTGGTCCTACCACTGAAAAATACATTGATTTGGTTAAATCAATTTATTTTTGCATTTAACCGTATGTTTGCATACGTATGTTTCAACTATCATCTAGCAATTAAAACAAAAATAACACACTAGGAGTAAATAAATTTCACAGCAATAAAACCGGGCAGTTGTGATTTACACGAATGTAAATTTTCTTTGAAAATCTATCTTTAAACAAGAGCCAGCCACCCGAGTTCGTTTTCTAGCGAATCGGTAGTGGACTCATATTATCACGAGAAATATTCGACTTTTCATAATTCAATCATACTTCTAGAAAATACTATATTTAGCTAGAGATTTGAGTGCAAATCTATATAAATAAAAATTAATACTAATGGTAAGTTAAGAAAATACTCAAGATCTGAATCGAATTGATAATTTTTTAAGGGTGTAAGTCCGAATTAGAGTTATATGGAAAGAAAAATTGCCATATTCAATTGGCATATTCTTGAAAAAGTGAAAATTGTTTTTCTATGGGATTTTAGTATGAACTCTAGACAATAACGATGAACTAAGAACCACCAACCAAGATAACCAACAACGATGTATAATATTCACAGAGTCACAGAACGACCACAAACAATTTTTATTGAATTGTGGCCAGGACAACGTCTGTCAGTCTGTATTATATATTTCTTTAGTAAATCAGAAAGAGAAACAGATGATATTTGTTGACCCTGTCTGGCGTACACGTTTGTTCGCTCTATCTCATTAAAATGGACTAATGACCAGACAAAGTTAGGATGCGTTTTAAAATAGTCTCATTAATTAAAGGTAGTTTGTTATTCGGCTGGGTAATACTTCGCTGGCGAGTAGACGTAATATAAACTGTCCCCTAGGCGCATGTCATGTCTATGTAATGCTTTGAGTAAGTATTTACTACGCTACATAAATCATTTTAACAGTAAGTGTATGTATGGTAACTGTAAATTCAGACGCAATATTTATCGTCTCTTTTCTTCTAAGCACGTTTCGCTCACTCCTAGTTTGATTATTATTACCATATGGCTACATAAGCTGTTTCAATAAGCTTAAAATCTGTATCTCATAATATATATAAACTAGACATAAAAATATTACATATACTTACTATAAATGTTTAAGAGCGGCAGTTTTCTTTTACACTACAGTAACTGTGTGTTCATTTGTTACCCTTAGTCACATGAAATGAAATCTTTAAATCAATATAAAAAAAATTGTTTGTGTTACCTTACTTATGTTTAAAATTGAATTATATTTGTTTTTATTTATATATGACCAAAAGAATTTCAATTGTCCAAAAAGAAATAAATTGTGCATTCACTCGTTTGTTCTCATGAAGTGTTGACGTACTGCTAATTCAATGGACGAGTTGTCATCTGGGTGTACTCATCCAATGACGTCACCGCCCTGCGCATATCTGCGTCTATTTACCCAAGTGTCGCCAATCCGCCACATTCGCGGCGCGTGCGCATTCCTGACCAAGTGTATCAACACAAGTGTTTTCTTTTTTAAATGTTCTTGATATCAAGTGGTCTTTGTTTCATTATTGACGAATAGTTTACGTAGGTTGAATAAAGAAGGCTGTTCACGTCATCTCTTCACCATACCATAGTGCACTGCGATGTTGACGCTCTAAGTGAATAGACAACTGCAGTATATGGACGGAGGAATGCTGCTTATGTGAGTTTAATATATTTTTAAAGACTACGTGTCTCCATAACCGTTGGTCCAAAAATCCGGGTACCAACTGCTAATTCTTGCTTTGTTTTCGAAAACACATATAATTTTTCGCCTGGGTTGTTACACAGTTAACTTGTTCACGACGATTTCTTATAGCTCCAACACTTATGCTCGATAAGGAATCATATGGATTGTCAGCTCTGAGGACTGCTTTGTCACCAATAGTAACACTCGCCCGATACACTCACCAGTAGAAACACAACAATTATGAACACGTACACATAAGCACACACACACACAAACATGCACCAATGGTACTTACTTTCGAAGGTTATAGATGAATCGAATGCAGTTATTTAGAAGACGATCAAGTTTGTTAAGGAGTGTGTATATTAACAACTGGGAGGGTGAAGAGTTGATGGCCTTAAATACAGTTTTGTCGATTAGGCATAGGTCTGCCACATTAGTTTGAATATATTATATTTTATTTTGTATTGTATAGAGACTAATTGGTAAACTTGATGTGGTGAGAAGATAAATTACATATTATTATTATGTATTAACTTTGGTATTCTGACTGGTATAGTAAAATACAACGATGAGCTAAGTCAATACCTGTTTGCTAAACTATATTTATATTGGATAACTTAAGAATTTCTTCATACTCGCATGTCAATTTTTGACAAACATACCTATAACATTAAACATTTAAAAAATTCAAATATGGAATCGAAAGAGTTCTTGAATCCCAGCAGCAAAGTTGTTGAACAAGGCGAGTGCCCTCATTGTGCAGCTCATTACCAAGGTCAGGAGTGTGACCTCCAGGTCCCGAGTCCTAAATATTTATCGGAAACAAACAAATCTATCCTGTCGTGTCTCAGAATTGTCAATCTAAACAACAGACACTTATGGATTGAAAGTTCTAATCGCAATAACTTTAATGTTTCGATTCTCATTACCAACGACACATTTTTTGCTCGACTAATCGGGGAAGGTATTATTAAAATAATATCTTTATTGTATTAAATATGTCTTTACAAATTGGTAACACGGTAATAAAAGAAACGATGATGCCGTCCTATCGATTTCGACCACGGCGATATCTTCTGGTTATAGAAATGGTCGTAGAATATGTCATAGTGACGTAAACATTTGCCCAAACACAGAGTCACACACTCATCTTCTTCCCTATTTCAATGTAATTCTTGTGCGATAAGTTCGGATGCGAGGCACAGATGCAGTGTCAGTGACACGGGATATACAACACACCCAGACTCAAATACTAACAATTTGTGATGCACAAATATTATTCCTCTGTCATGGCTATTTGTTTTTACATGTTGGATTCACATCGCGGCCATATGCTAGGTAAAGCAATGTTTTCCTCAATTAAAGAGTAAAATATTAGATTAACCAGAAAGGTGATAAGGCATTCCATCTAAGTCGTCACGTCTGATAACGCTGTACGTATGCTAAATCTTTGTTGAGGTTGCATGCAGGTGTTATATGGTCCGCAGACTTCATCGTCAAGTCATAAAGAACTGTTATTTATTACTTTTTGGGTTGTATTAGCTAGGTAAATTGTATGTTTTTTATTTCTTTGAGAATAACAAACGAGCACCTATTTCACCTGATGCAAGCGATTCCTGCGGACCACGACATCTGCATTTATCCTTGACAAGGAATCATAATGCAGATGCGTTGCCACCCTTGAGGACAGGATGGAATGCCTCGTCACCAGTAATAATCCAAGCACTCACCAGATGAAACACAACAACATTATGCTGCTATTTTACCACGGTCGAAATGATCCATTCATCCTGCAGCTAGAAACAAACTACAGTGTAGCTCTACCACTTATGAAGGAGTTTCAGTTTTAAGTACTTTTATTTTCGGTTGAATCATTAAACGTCAAATATTTGCTCGTCTTTCAATCGCTTATTCCATAAAAAAAACATTCATATTTTTACGACCGTGGTCAGTTTTACCTCCGACTGTACACAGAGATACATGATACCAGAATTTTTTTTTCTGTCTCCGATTAAATCTACGTTTAATTGCGACGCGGCTGTATTGTTTGTTAAAAAGCTGTGTGGGAAAGATGCGGCATAACGCTTGTCTATCCGTTCAGTCGGCTTTGGTGCCTTGAGGCCTCTGGGTGTACAGCTTTGAATCCGTAAAACCTTACAGTTCAGCAAAGCGATCGCCACGCGAATGTGCGCTTTATTACGAAGGAATAGCGTCAAGATTTTTTTATTTGATTATTCCTCAATAGTAAAGTTATCTTTGTGGACAGTGAAAGTTTTGTAAGAGCCATCTCTGTTTGCAAGTGCTTAAGATAGTTGAATTAAAGGACCTTATCGTGTTGGCCGTACGGTTCGAAATGCTGTGGCGTTAGTGGACCCGTCGTTTGTCGATTCGTCTTGGTCTGCTAGAAGAAGGTTTCTGTTGTTCACCCCGGTGTAAGTTTTAGTTATTTTAATATAACCTCTCAGTTTCTGGAGCTCTAGAATTGCACTTTTGAGATATGTTGATGATAATCGAAAGCATTTAGAAATGAGTCAGTTCTGAGACATATTTTTTTAATTAATATACCGGAAATTGTGAATTCCCTCTTAGGACTAAACCGTTATTGATCATTTCCTCATTAAAACCTTTTTTTTTACTATTATTATTTAATAGGAGTGAGAATTTTTTGGTTTTTCAAATGCATTGTCACCTCGGTTTCGTTCTTTCACCATAAGTACGGCAGTAGCGCTAAGATGCTGTTTAACGGTGATATTCCCTGTCCAACCTGGTCAAGATCTCTTCGTACTGTAGCTAGTTTATTACTGAGACGTGACTCTACTATTACTATTAACATTATATCAACGCAGAGCAAATTAAATACCATAAAACTTGAATTGTCTTGAAGAACCGACAGTGATCGTAGAATGTCATTACAATTACACATTCACATTGCAGGCTGTTGCTGTTATCTCAAAACTTACAAAAAAATAACTTATGAAAACAATGTCTTGACGATTACAAAGAACATAAACGTTTCTATTTTTTTTATTGCGTTGTGAGTTACTAACTCGCACACAGGTCACCTGATGCCAAGTGATTTCTGCGGCCCACGACATCTTCATTCATCCTTGACAAGGAATCATAATGCGTAATAGATGCGTTGTCACCCTTGAGGACTGAGATGGAATGCCTCGTCACCAGTAATAAAGGTCTTTTACGCTGTTATTTTGCTGTGAGGGCATGCTCTTACCCGGGTTGAGTTGACCCATTCATTCTGCAGCTAGAAACAAACTTCAGCGTATTTCTACCAATACTCTACTCCTATTGATCAGATGTATAAAATAAACAATTAAATAATAATAAATATTTTAAACTCATTTACTATTGCAAACGAACCTTCATCCTATTTTAGAAGATGCACTACATCGGACTAGTAAAGGTGGCGACAAGCGAGTGCCTTTTTGTTTGCGCAAATGCTTCATCATTCATCGTTATTTTAGCCCATCACTAGTCCACTGCTGGGCATAGGCCTCCCACACATACTGCCACAGAGTACGACCCTGAGCCAACTGCATCCAACGTTTTCCCGCAGACTTGCACAGGTCGTCATTCCACCTTGAGCTAAGTTGGTCACTTCAGTTCTACGGATATACACGTTTATTATTCAATGCTTACGGCTATATATCCCGCGCCGGTGATGTCATCTGGAAATAAGCAGAAAGCTTTAGCTGTGGTCGAACTCGATCAAGAGGACGTCAATACTAAGTATTATTTTCTGGCGTTATATTAATAATGAGTGTTTCTGCTTACTGCTTTCGAAACATCTATTACTAACGAAACCTTGTTCTATTTGCGTCTTATGACGTTATGGTTTTTTTTTTGAATAAAATATGTGTCAAACGCGCAAGCAGTTCCACTCATGATAAGTGATCACGGCCGCCCATGGACATCCGTAACAAGAGGTCCCTAAGTCAAGACAGCTGATTCCACAGAGTAGTTGTACGTGGCACAATATTTCGCGTAAAGCGCACCACAATGGATAGCCAACCATCGAGATGATGAGGATGAAACTTTGAATTAATTCGAGCAACTCCTCAGAACTCCTCTAACTCTATTCCTATGGTAGAGTCACGTTGCAGCTGGTTTTCTATCGGCAATATGAATGAGCCGAGTCGGTTGCAATCCTTTCCAGTCCTCCACGCCCTCACAGAACGCCAGCGTGAAATAGCAGCATAACGAATGTAGGCAACCACGGACCTAATTACAACGGGGAAATAGAATTTAACATGGGGAGTGTTCTGAGGAGTTGTTCGAATATATTCCAATCGCTGAGTTTCAACATCGTACATCACGACTG
This sequence comes from Teinopalpus imperialis, assembly GCA_029286865.1. NCBI lineage: Eukaryota > Metazoa > Arthropoda > Insecta > Lepidoptera > Papilionidae > Teinopalpus > Teinopalpus imperialis. The sequence continues at coordinate 506,733 of JAGSMU010000017.1, forward strand.
AATTCAAAATTTCTATCCTCATCATCTCGATAGCTGGCAATCCACCACTTTGCGCTTCATATGAAATTTCCTGCCACGCACAACTACCCTGTGTACATCTGTCGTCAGCGGTGTTTCCGAACCGATACTTTGGGACCTTCAAGAAAGAGCCTACACCTTCCTTAAGGCCGGAAACGCATTTGCGACTCCTCTGGTGCTGCGGATGTTCTGATGGCGGCGGAGATCACTTACCGTCGGGTGCGCTGCTTGTTCGTTTGCCGCCTATACTGTAGCTAGTTTATTACTGAGACGTGACTCTACTATTACTATTAACATTATATCAACGCAGAGCAAATTAAATACCATAAAACTTGAATTGTCTTGAAGAACCGACAGTGATCGTAGAATGTCATTACAATTACACATTCACATTGCAGGCTGTTGCTGTTATCTCAAAACTTACAAAAAAATAACTTATGAAAACAATGTCTTGACGATTACAAAGAACATAAACGTTTCTATTTTTTTTATTGCGTTGTGAGTTACTAACTCGCACACAGGTCACCTGATGCCAAGTGATTTCTGCGGCCCACGACATCTTCATTCATCCTTGACAAGGAATCATAATGCGTAATAGATGCGTTGTCTCCCTTGAGGACTGAGATGGAATGCCTCGTCACCAGTAATAAAGGTCTTTTACGCTGTTATTTTGCTGTGAGGGCATGCTCTTACCCGGGTTGAGTTGACCCATTCATTCTGCAGCTAGAAACAAACTTCAGCGTATTTCTACCAATACTCTACTCCTATTGATCAGATGTATAAAATAAACAATTAAATAATAATAAATATTTTAAACTCATTTACTTACAAACGAACCTTCATCCAATTTTAGAAGATGCACTACATCGAACTAGGAAAGGTGGCGACAAGCGAGTGCCTTTTTGTTTGCGCAAATGCTTCATCATTCATCGTAATTTTAGCCCATCACTAGTCCACTGCTGGGCATAGGCCTCCCACACATACTGCCACAGAGTACGACCCTGAGCCAACTGCATCCAACGTTTTCCCGCAGACTTGCACAGGTGGTCATTCCACCTTGAGCTAAGTTGGTCACATCAGTTCTACGGATATACACGTTTATTATTCAATGCTTACGGCTATATATCCCGCGCCGGTGATGTCATCTGGAAATAAGCAGAAAGCTTTAGCTGTGGTCGAACTCGATCAAGAGGACGTCAATACTAAGTATTATTTTCTGGCGTTATATTAATAATGAGTGTTTCTGCTTACTGCTTTCGAAACATCTATTACTAACGAAACCTTGTTCTATTTGCGTCTTATGACGTTATGGTTTTTTTTTTGAATAAAATATGTGTCAAACGCGCAAGCAGTTCCACTCATGATAAGTGATCACGGCCGCCCATGGACATCCGTAACAAGAGGTCCCTAAGTCAAGACAGCTGATTCCACAGAGTAGTTGTGCGTGGCACAATATTTCGCGTAAAGCGCACCACAATGGATAGCCAACCATCGAGATGATGAGGATGAAACTTTGAATTAATTCGAGCAACTCCTCAGAACTCCTCTAACTCTATTCCTATGGTAGAGTCACGTTGCAGCTGGTTTTCTATCGGCAACATGAATGAGCCGAGTCGGTTGCAATCCTTTCCAGTCCTCCACGCCCTCACAGAACGCCAGCGTGAAATAGCAGCATAACGAATGTAGGCAACCACGGACCTAATTACAACGGGGAAATAGAATTTAACATGGGGAGTGTTCTGAGGAGTTGTTCGAATATATTCCAATCGCTGAGTTTCAACATCGTACATCACGACTGAATTCAAAATTTCTATCCTCATCATCTCGATAGCTGGCAATCCACCACTTTGCGCTTCATATGAAATTTCCTGCCACGCACAACTACCCTGTGTACATCTGTCGTCAGCGGTGTTTCCGAACCGATACTTTGGGACCTTCAAGAAAAGAGCCTACACCTTCCTTAAGGCTGGAAACGCATTTGCGACTCCTCTGGTGCTGCGGATGTTCTGATGGCGGCGGAGATCACTTACCGTCGGGTGCGCTGCTTGTTCGTTTGCCGCCTATACTAGATAAAAAAAAACATATAATGAACTCCATCTCAGTGAAGGGTGACAACACATGAGCATCTTTCATCATCGTCGATGATGGATGTGTAAGTGATGAACCGCAGTCATCACTCGCCATGTGAACTGTACCTAGCGATTTGTCATCACTTATATTGTACAAAAATCCAAGCTTCTCATACTCCGTGCCATAGAATGGCATGCCATGTATGGCCCTTGACTGTACCATCTGTTGTTGTTCACTACCGCCTCACGTCAAACAAACAAACAATCACGTTCAAACACAATGTAAACGATTCCTAAACCAATATGGTTACATTGGATAACTTGAAGTTCTAAACGCAAGTTTCACACAAGAATCACAAGCACTACTTGTAATTAATGACGTAATTGTTGTGCCGTACAACCGTGTACTGTCGAGGGCTCTATCTCTTGATAATGGACAGTATATGATTTTATATATCTCTTATTAAGTATTCTAACATCTACACTTCACATTCAATCACACACATGCGCAACATTCCCGTTAAGAACTCCAACTAAGCTTAAATGTTTGTGCCAGGAGATAGTTCAGGACAAAATTCGAATGGTCGATTCGAACCTATACCGTTAAGCTTTGCAAACCACACCATAAACCATTAGGTGTTTAACGCTTAATATATAATATATATTCTTAATATATGAAGACTCAACAAAGATTCAACATGTACATGCGTTGTCACCTTTGAAAACTAGATGATGGAATACATCGTTACCACTAATTGAGGTCTATGATTCTCTAAATTCACCATACGAAGCTCAACCACGTCATGTGCTATTCGGTGACGGTGTGATCGTTCCCTGGTCAAGCAGACCTATTCATGTGGCAGCTACTAACTAGCTTCATCGTTACTCTACTACTATAAATAGTGACGAGTAGTGATAATATGATATAATGGACGAGGAAGGACAGAAGTATATTAATGCATCAAGTTTTCAATCATCTTTTACCACAAAGTCAAACTCTTGGGAAAGAATTTAAAAAAATAAGATGCCCTTGTCCTCAAGTGTAAAAAAAAATTAATTCACCCCACACACGATTAAGGAAACAGACGTTATTAAGGAGTCGGCCGTCGCGTTTACTGTAACAGCATTAAAGTGGACATCGGCTCTTAAAGTGTCGGCCTAAGTGAGACAGACGACGTCGGTCGGACAAGGCGATGGGCGATCGTGGGTGGCCTCCTCGTGCGAGCGCCAAGCCATTCCTGGATTTATTGAACCTAATAGTATCCAGTTCCTAGTTAATCTAATTAAATCATCAATACTCTAGTTTAGTTACTGAACGTAACTTAACATTTGTTTGAATCGTTGACGAAAAAGTTTTGTCTTTAAAAAAAATACCAGTTCTTGCTTAATTTGCTTACTGTTGTAAATGAAATCTAGACTAAATGTTTCTTATGACAAAAAACTTTTCTATGATATTTCGAAGGATATCTTAGGTGGCTCTTAAGCACACAGTTGACCTGATGATAAGTGATGACATACATCCTCAACAAAGATTCAAGATGCATTGTCACCTCTGAGGACTAAGAGTGCACTCACCACACGAAACATAGCCGCGTAATACTGCTATTTCATACTGGTATTTTATGAAGACCTAATCCTTCGTTGGTCGAGTTGACTCATAAAATTTATGTAATCAAATATACAATCAATAATGAATTAAACGCTAACCTAAATTTTATTATATGCAAAAAAAAAAATTAAGAGTAAAAGTACATCTTTAATTTTTTTTATAAATATGATGCGTTCTTGATCTCTTTTGGTAAACGGTTGTCTGACACAACTGCCTGATGCCTGGGGTAGCACTCATTACATAGGATACATATTAGATACAAATCACACCGGAAAGGGTAAGGGGACGGCGAGTTAGTGCCTCTGAACTTGCACAAACCCTTTCGGCACTGTTATTGCCCACTTAACGACTTTTGTCCAGAGGATATCGCTGTGGTTTTATTCGACCTGGTGGAGAACCTCATCAAGATTTCAGTCCACTGCGCCGCGCTATGTAAAGTTCAGTCACTCGGTCATGGAACAGTGTCAAGGAATGTGATCCGGCGACCCATTGACAGGCTCTCCACGTAAACGGCACACACACAATCTCGGCCGCTATCAGCATCTTTATCTTATTTGACGTCTGATTCTATTTCCATTGCTGTGTATTTTTGTCTTTCTATTTATAGCTTGTGTGTTGTGGAGATTTGTGTGACCTATTGCTCTTGTTAGCGTTTGTATCATCGACCTCGGGTCTCTTATTTTGTGACGGCGACTAATTTCAGTGGAACCGTCTCGATAAGGTACACAAGAAGTATGTCTGAAGAAGCTGTACATGACGTTATCGACAAGATGCAAGTAAGTAGGCTTCGATGGTATGGCCAGGTAAAGAGGAGATCAGCTACGTAGGCAACTTGGCCCTACAACTCGCCCTCCCCGGTCGAAGATCCAGAGGCAGACCCAAGACAAGATGACAGAGTATAGTGGCGAGGGACATCAGGGAGTATAAGGTTTCCGAAGACTGTCGGGGACAGAGCAAAGCGGAGGTGTAAGATACAGAAAGCGAACCCCACCACTATGTAGGACACAGAACCCGGAGGACAGAGAGATAGAGAAAGAGTCTTGTTTAAGTGTGTTATGCCTCAGCAAAATTTACGGGAATGTTTTGAAGATGTGTGGAAATAAAACTTTGTTAACACAAAAAGAGTTACAAAGAACAAAGTTTATGTTTTAGGCATTCTCTGCTTTAGTATGTTAGTGAAATGGTCGGCACGAACGGGGAAATGCCCATGGCCTCACAGAACGAGAATAACGACGCTGTGTTTCATGAACGAGTGTAGGGATCCGGAGATCTTCATCAAGGATAAATGTTAGTCAGGAGCGATGACACCTTCTCATTATAATTCCTTATCAAGGCTGTATGTAGATGTCACGTTCCAGTCTCATTGTCATGAGACTGGAACCAACTTACCATCAGCTCCATTGCGTGCTCGTTTCTCACTGTATACAAATAATAACGAGGACAGATAAATTTAACAGATAATCGGAAGACGCAAATCTACAAGATTAGCCAAATAACAGGATTAAATACAGTAAACGTTATCGACACGGCCTTACAGTAAACGTTAAAATAAAACAATGGACTCGCGTTAGTCTTGGCTTTCCGGTATTAACATTCTTTAAAATGGTTTGCTGATAATATATATTATTGTTTTTATTGATTTAAGTTCGACTATCTAATTTGATTTTAATTTAAATATATATATATATATACATATCGATTCGATTTCGGCAATGGCGATATCTTCTGGTTGTTGCCATGACATCAACTGCGCACAATATTATTTTATTAGTAAGCATTTGCGCAAATACAGAATCACCCACTGGTTTGCAGAATCAATCACACATTGCCAAAATTGTGGCAAGGTTCGTAAGCAGTGTCAGAAACTCATACAATACAATACACAAAACAGAAAACCAACAATTTGTGATGCACAAATACTGTTTCTTGGCTAGGAATCAGCCAAACACTTTAACCACTACATGACGCGCCCGTCTATATATATAAATATATATATATATATATTGTAGTATATGCCGCGGTCAGGTCTAGCTGTCTAAATCTTAGATATGGCTATCTACGTTGTCACGTTGTTAGTTGTCACGCTCGAATCCCAAAGTTTCAGATTGTCACAAGACAAGGACGACCTCGCTGTTATGTTACGTATGTCACAAAAAAACACTTTAGTCGTTGACGAAGATTCTTATCTGTATAGTTATCTGGTTCTTGCTCGTTTAGGTCAAGACGTTTTCTGGTAGCAAAGGTATAGCTACGCCTTCCTTGTGGAATTAAAAGCGACAGCTTAGACATTATGCTATAACATCTATAAACATACATAAGGACTAAATTAAAATTCTAGATTACTAGGACCCACACGTGTTGCATAATGTTATCATGAACTTATATAAGTTAGCTTATATATTCTCAAGTGACTCCAACTGCCTGAAATAAAGTTGCCACGAGCCATCTGATAAATATAACCGAGCTATCTTTATTGATGGCTCTAATTGGACTAGCTAACCACCGGCGTGTGGGCTATTCTCGGAAACCCATCCAATTCCAATAGACCTAAATATCAAAACCTAGTTACGCACTAAGTGATGTACAAATAACTATATCTAGATAAAATACGAGGAATATGTAAAGGTTGTACAAATTTGAAAAGTTGTTTTTTTTTTATATAATATTATGTCTGACAAGCGAGCACACCGATTCAGCCGACGATCGGAGACGACAGCGGCATATCATATCCTTCCTAAAACAAAAATCATGATGTACTTGTGTTTTCTTACCTTTGGATTGATATGATAGAATGCCTTGTTGTCAGTAAGGAAATATCTCTACACCCACCATATAAAGCAGCATCGTTATGCTGGTAATCAGAGACGACACGGTCGACCATGCATGCTGTCGAGATGCTACCTGCTAAAACTTATCAGAGAGAGATAGCTAGGACTAAGATGGAATGCCACATTCCATTCTGCTCCTCAGCGGTAATGACGCAATTGCATCATGATTCCTTATCGGGGATGAATGTGGATGTCTTAACCGCAGGAATAACTTACCATCAAGTGAACTGGTGCCCATTTGTGACCATCAGAAAATAGAAATAATATAAATATGTTTAAATATAGACAAATTAATTTTTGTATCGTTAAGTTCTTAAAAAAGGTGTCCTGTGGTATTTCGCTGTAAGATATTTTGAATTCAATTGGTTTTGTAAGACGTATCAAGATAGTGTTATATATAAAATTGATCGAACTTACATTCTTCAGTTTTGTGTCCTTTAGATAAGGTCCTTACATATGTAATTGGCGGTGCAAAGATTTAAATGATTGTCGCTCCCGAATTTTTTTCAGCAATGCAATCAATAAACTACCTATAAAATGGTGAAATTGTATAAATAATGATGGTACATATTTCGATTGATTAAATATTTCATTACATAAAAAAGTTCGTTTTTTCTTTTTCCGTATAATACACTAATTTCCTATGTAAGGACCTAATATTTGAATCTGAAAATCCATGTGACTCTTTCTACGACCGTTGACTTTTGGAATCATAAACAAGATATAGAATAAGATTAATTACTTTCTTTATTTTTCTTTCCAAAAGAAATGTATCGATAAATCCTTTATTGCTTTCGTATCGATATTTTGATATCAATGCAACCCTACCTTCATATCAGATATTGGATCGTGGAGGCGCCCACGCAATTTGATCGTGTTTAGAATCTGATAACGTCGTGATAACGCATCTAATTAAATGACACCTCGCCAATTTAGCCCAGTCTTACCTGGACTAGTGCGCGGATAGGACGCGTTTTGTGCTACGATAAAATAAAAATTCAAATGTGTTTATAGTATATATCGATTATGAGGTACAGTTATACAGAAATCTGATGTTTTGTATTTATTATAATGGGCGTGTTTATATTTACAATACAATAATGGAATGGTATTTTCTGCGCTATTGCTAGGTTATTGTTTTGGTCTCATGAAATAAATTCAACAAACATTTATCGAAAAATGGTGTCATTTATATAAAATCATCACGTTAACAAGAATCTGTAGACTAAAGCGATTGTTTAAAGCAGGATAGCATTTAATCATCGTAATTACGCGGCGAAAATACGAGTGAAAAATTGCCATTACTTCTGTCGGAGTTTTCAACCTTAATCTTAGAGGGGATAACGTATGATCTTGCATTTATCTAGGATAACGTAAGTGACTTTAATATACATGTGCATAGGTATAAATTACCACTAGTGGCACTGTTCTCGTTTTCACTGTTTATTTCTGTTTTTATTTTTGTAATTATATTATTTTCCGTAACAAGTCAGTCGCTGGAGACACTTTCGTTAAAAACGTACGAGACGCATTTGTACAAAACACAAACTCAGCCATATATAACTTTTAGTATTACATTCCGGAACCAGAACTTCTCTCTACTTTCCTCATTTTTTCGTATCACGTTGGCGACGTGGCAACGAACGATGTAATGATTGTCTTGCGCGCGTATCCCGGACTAATAAAATTATAAATAAAGTTTATTGCCGTTCTGCCATGAACTCCGTGCACGGTCTCCGTAATCTCTTGCGCCGATGCCGGTGGTATTTTTAAAATTTTCGCGAATATTTTCTCAACCATAACGCCGTGAGACCCATCATTATATTATCATCCCGTGAACGTTGATAATCGATTACTCTGAAATCATTATTTGAATATATTATTCACACAGCCCCTTACTGAAATAACGAGTCAACGTGAGTCTTTCCGTTCATATATATATATATGTATATATATATATATATATATATATATATATATATATATATATTATATTATATATAATATAATTGTTCCTCGTTGATTCCTGTATAGCATACCTCCTGCATCTTGTTAACTCAGAATTAAAACAATAAAACTCTTTATCAAACGACCGGAAAATCGCCTAGGTGTTGGTGTAGTGTTACAATCGGGATGCCTACGCTAGTCATTGAGAAGTTCCTCGCCAAGATGTCCTGGATTGTAAGTAATTTCAGTTATTGAAATCTAGCTATTTTAAACTTCTTTTTATATATAACACTAATTGATATATTTTTAATTGTAGTAATTTATCTGTGTTACGATTAAAACGATTCGATGGTTTAGTTTTAGTTGCATTTTAGTAAAAATGGATTGTAATATAACTCAATTTTATAATATCCCGCATATTATAATACGGATATATATTCTTTTATATATATATATATATATATATATATATATATATATATAAATTACACTTATGAATGCTCTCTTCCTAACTACACATGCACGAGTTTCTAGATTCTGTTGATGATGCTGTTAGTCTATGCGGCTCTTAAGCATTTGGCATTAAGTCCGCCTTTTTGTACAATGTTTACTTTACTTCTATAAATAAACTATAAAAAGATCATTACATGTATATTTATATGTACAGCATAACATTTTCTATGTTATAATGTGTTCTTAGGTCGCTTGTTTGACGTAAGACCTAATTTTTAGTTAGTCAAATCGGTACCTAAATTTGTTTGACCTCGCGCAATGTCACGTATTTAGTTCTTTGCTGATCGTAATCCACACTAGATTAGAAGATATCGTAATACGTACATAACTTGCAACGGGTTAATACCCTTGCAGCCTCCGTTACATAATAAACCTTTAACAGTGACACCACACTGCAGTTTTTGTCTGGGTATAACATGAATGAACGGTCGTCTCCGGAACGTGGAGGACCGACAACGCCACACAGTATAACGCTGCTGTTTCGAATATCGTATATATTTAAATATATGTATATATATATATATATATATATATTTATATATATATAAACACGTAGGTACGTTTTGATGCGCTAGTAAATCATTTGACACTATCTTCGCATATGGGATTGATGTTCTCCATACAAACATGTAACTGTCGTGTGAAATCAATTGCGCGGAGTAATTTATAGAGTCGGAATTATTTGTGACAAATAGAAGCACACTGTCTCGTACAGACTGGGTAACTCAAATTAAACTCACCATGCGTTTTCATTGCGGATATGCGATGCGAGGTTCAAGTCTTCGAAAATTTTTTTTTTATTTGTTTCTTAATCATGCGGTTTTACCACAAGGCACGTAATATTTCAGCACTTAACATCGCAATTAACAATTTCATCGGTGCTAACACAGTTCCTATCATAATGCTGCTGTGTTCTATATGATAAGAGTTGATGAGATCCGTAGAACAGAAAACATTCCATCTCAGTCGTCAGGGGTGACGACGCATGTGTACCTCGCAACTTAGTTCCAATAGTTCTGATGGCAGAATAATTGTGTGCTCGTTTGCGTGTTGCTCTAAGGTGAGCTTTAAAAATAAAAAACTCTCATACACTACTGTGTACTTTCTACTACCCCTTCCTTAAACCAATGTAATGTATAAATAATACACGCAATATACGCTGGAATCATCGCACGTGTGTCCAGACACGAATGTCCACGGGCGGCGGTACTCACTCACAATCTGTTGAGCTGCATGCTCGCTTGCCACTTACTCTATAAAAAAAAAACCAACAAAATAGTATATGCCGCGGTCAGGTCTAGCTGTCTAAATCTTAGATATGGCTATCTACGTTGTCACGTTGTTAGTTGTCACGCTCGAATCCCAAAGTTTCAGATTGTCACAAGACAAGGACGACCTCGCTGTTATGTTACGTATGTCACAAAAAAACACTTTAGTCGTTGACGAAGATTCTTATCTGTATAGTTATCTGGTTCTTGCTCGTTTAGGTCAAGACGTTTTCTGGTAGCAAAAGGTATAGCTACGCCTTCCTTGTGGAATTAAAAGCGACAGCTTAGACATTATGCTATAACATCTATAAACATACATAAGGACTAAATTAACAATTCTAGATTACTAGGACCCACACGTGTTGCATAATGTTATCATGAACTTATATAAGTTAGCTTATATATTCTCAAGTGACTCCAACTGCCTGAAATAAAGTTGCCACGAGCCATCTGATAAATATAACCGAGCTATCTTTATTGATGGCTCTAATTGGACTAGCTAACCACCGGCGTGTGGGCTATTCTCGGAAACCCATCCAATTCCAATAGACCTAAATATCAAAACCTAGTTACGCACTAAGTGATGTACAAATAACTATATCTAGATAAAATACGAGGAATATGTAAAGGTTGTACAAATTTGAAAAGTTGTTTTTTTTTTATATAATATTATGTCTGACAAGCGAGCACACCGATTCAGCCGACGATCGGAGACGACAGCGGCATATCATATCCTTCCTAAAACAAAAATCATGATGTACTTGTGTTTTCTTACCTTTGGATTGATATGATAGAATGCCTTGTTGTCAGTAAGTAAATATCTCTACACCAACCATATAAAGCACCATCGTTTTGCTGGTAATCAGAGACGACACGGTCGACCATGCATGCTGTCGAGATGCTACCTGCTAAAACTTATCAGAGAGAGATAGCTAGGACTAAGATGGAATGCCACATTCCATTCTGCTCCTCAGCGGTAATGACGCAATTGCATCATGATTCCTTATCAGGGATGAATGTGGATGTCTTAACCGCAGGAATAACTTACCATCAAGTGAACTGGTGCCCATTTGTGACCCTCAGAAAATAGAAATAATATAAATATGTTTAAATATAGACAAATTAATTTTTGTATCGTTAAGTTCTTAAAAAAGGTGTCCTGTGGTATTTCGCTGTAAGATATTTTGAATTCAATTGGTTTTGTAAGACGTATCAAGATAGTGTTATATATAAAATTGATCGAACTTACATTCTTCAGTTTTGTGTCCTTTAGATAAGGTCCTTACATATGTAATTGGCGGTGCAAAGATTTAAATGATTGTCGCTCCCGAATTTTTTTCAGCAATGCAATCAATAAACTACCTATAAAATGGTGAAATTGATAATGATGGTACATATTTCGATTGATTAAATATTTCATTACATAAAAAAGTTCGTTTTTACTTTTTCCGTATAAAACACTAATTTCCTATGTAAGGACCTAATATTTGAATCTGAAAATCCATGTGACTCTTTCTACGACCGTTGACTTTTTGAATCATAAACAAGATATAGAATAAGATTAATTACTTTCTTTATTTTTCCTTCCAAAAGAAATGTATCGATAAATCCTTTATTGCTTTCGTATCGATATTTTGATATCAATGCAACCCTACCTTCATATCAGATATTGGATCGTGGAGTCGCCCACACAATTTGATCGTGTTTAGAATCTGATAACGTCGTGATAACGCATCTAATTAAATGACACCTCGCCAATTTAGCCCAGTCTTACCTGGACTTGTGCGCGGATAGGACGCGTTTTGTGCTACGATAAAATAAAAATTCAAATGTGTTTATAGTATATATCGATTATGAGGTACCGTTATACAGAAATCTGATGTTTTGTATTTATTATAATGGGCGTGTTTATATTTACAATACAATAATGGAATGGTATTTTCTGCGCTATTGCAAGGTTATTGTTTTGGTCTCATGAAATAAATTCAACAAACATTTATCGAAAAATGGTGTCATTTATATAACATCATCACGTTAACAAGAATCTGTAGACTAAAGCGATTGTTTAAAGCAGGATAGCATTTTATCATCGTAATTACGCGGCGAAAATACGAGTGAAAAATTGCCATTACTTCTGTCGGAGTTTTCAACCTTAATCTTAGAGGGGATAACGTATGATCTTGCATTTATCTAGGATAACGTAAGTGACTTTAATATACATGTGAATAGGGATAAATTACCACGAGTGGCACTGTTCTCGTTTTCACTGTTTATTTCTGTTTTTATTTTTGTAATTATATTATTTTCCGTAACAAGTCAGTCGCTGGAGACACTTTCGTTAAAAACGTACGAGACGCATTTGTACAAAACACAAACTCAGCCATATATAACTTTTAGTATTACATTCCGGAACCAGAACTTCTCTCTCCTTTCCTCATTTTTTCGTATCACGTTGGCGACGTGGCAACGAACGATGTAATGATTGTCTTGCGCGCGTATCCCGGACTAATAAAATTATAAATAAAGTTTATTGCCGTTCTGCCATGAACTCCGTGCACGGTCTCCGTAATCTCTTGCGCCGATGCCGGTGGTATTTTTAAAATTTTCGCCAATATTTTCTCAACCATAACGCGGTGAGACCCATCATTATATTATCATCCCGTGAACGTTGATAATCGATTACTGTGAAATCATTATTTGAATATATTATTCACACAGCCCCTTACTGAAATAACGAGTCAACGTGAGTCTTTCCGTTCATATATATATATATGTATATATATATATATTATATTATATATAATATAACAATAATATAATTGTTCCTCGTTGGATTCCTGTATAGCATACCTCCTGCATCTTGTTAACTCAGAATTAAAACAATAAAACTCTTTATCAAACGACCGGAAAATCGCCTAGGTGTTGGTGTAGTGTTACAATCGGGATGCCTACGCTAGTCATTGAGAAGTTCCTCGCCAAGATGTCCTGGATTGTAAGTAATTTCAGTTATTGAAATCTAGCTATTTTAAACTTCTTTTTATATATAACACTAATTGATATATTTTTAATTGTAGTAATTTATCTGTGTTACGGTTAAAACGATTCGATGGTTTAGTTTTAGTTGCAGTTTAGTAAAAATGGATTGTTATATAACTCACTTTTATAATATCCCGCATATTATAATACGGATATATATTTATTTATTTATATATATATATATATATATATATATATATATATATATATATATACATATATATATATACATATATATAACTTATTTTATACGGGGTAAGGATACCATTACACTTAGGAATGCTCTCCCTAACTACACGTGCACGAGTATCTAGATTCTGTTGATGATGCTGTTAGCCTATGCGGCTCTTACAGCTTCATTCAGGGGTAAAAAAATAAATATAGTTATTTTTTTGTATTAGTAGAGAAAGCCCTTTGGCATTAAGTCCGCCTTTTTGTACAATGTTTAATTTACTTATATTACTTTACTTTACTATACTTATAAATAAACTATAAAAAGATCATTACATATATATTTTTATCTACAGCATAACATTTTCTATGTTATAATGTGTTCTTAGGTCGCTTGTTTGACGTAAGACCTAATTTTTAGTGAGTCAAATCGGTGCCTACATTTGTTTGACCTCGCGCAATGTCACGTATTTAGTTCTTTGTTGATCGTAATCCACACTAGATTAGAAGATATCGTAATATGTACATAACTTGCAACGGGTTAATACCCTTGCAGCCTCCGTTACATAATAATCCTTTAACAGTGACACCACACTGCAGTTTTTGTCTGGGTATAACATGAATGAACGGTCGTCTCCGGAACGTGGAGGACCAACAACGCCACACAGTATAACGCTGCTGTTTCGAATATCGTATATATTTAAATATATATATATATATATATAAACACGTAGGTATGTTTTGATGCGCTAGTAAATCATTTGACACTATCTTCGCATATGGGATTGATGTTCTCCATACAAACATGTAACTGTCGTGTGAAATCAATTGCGCGGAGTAATTTATAGAGTCGGAATTATTTGTGACAAATAGAAGCACACTGTCTCGTACAGACTGGGTAACTCAAATTAAACTCACCATGCGTTTTCATTGCGGATATGCGATGCGAGGTTCAAGTCTTCGAATTTATTTTTTTTATTTGTTTCTTAATCATGCGGTTTTACCACAAGGCACGTAATATTTCAGCACTTAACATCGCAATTAACAATTTCATCGGTGCTAACACAGTTCCTATCATAATGCTGCTGTGTTCTATATGATAAGAGTTGATGAGATCCGTAGAACAGAAAACATTCCATCTCAGTCGTCAGGGGTGACGACGCATGTGTACCTCGCAACTTAGTTCCAATAGTTCTGATGGCAGAATAATTGTGTGCTCGTTTGCGTGTTGCTCTAAGGTGAGCTTTAAATTAAAAAAAAACTCTCATACACTACTGTGTACTTTCTACTACCCCTTCCTTAAACCAATGTGATGTATAAAGATTACACGCAATATACGCTGGAATCATCGCACGTGTGTCCAGACACGAATGTCCACGGGCGGCGGTACTCACTCACAATCTGTTGAGCTGCATGCTCGCTTGCCACTTACTCTATAAAAAAAAAACCAACAAAGTGATTACGTATTACCTAAAATGATTAAGGAAATACATCTCATCACCTTACTCGTTTCATTCCTCTATATCTATTGTTATTATAGACACAATCATTAATTGATGTAGGTCAGTAACGTCGGTTATCGTCGTTGTATATAACGACCAGTGCGGTGGACAAATAACCTGTCGTCGGCGGCGGACGATAAGCTGCACGGAGGCGGCTCAGCTGACATGACTCATTACAATAATGACAGACGTTACATTGGGTTATGTTTCTTTTCATTTATATATTTAAAAATTATTTGCACATAATAAAAACACTACAAATAGCGCGGACTTTAACGAGATAAGAATGAAATAGGAAGGGAATGCTTCCTATATTTATAATCGGTTAGAGAATATAAGTTTCTAAAACTCGTCTTCAATCTTCTGAATAATCAATTTATACTAGATACACCCGCGTGTCAGGGCGGTTCTCACCGCCCACAGCTTCCGACGTTAATTAGAAAACAGGTGGCGACCGTCAGAGGCTAGGTCCGCATACCTAACATCGGACGGTCAATAGACACCACCATCCATTCTCCACTCTGGATAGATAAACAAAAAGATAAATCAGGTAGATAAACAAAAAGAGCACAGACAGACACGCACAGAATAAGAGCACTTTTTTGTGTAGTTAAGAGAACCACAAATTAGCTAGCTCACGTACGTCTGTTCCGTGAGCCCTGTGTCCGATGAAGCTGTAAGAGCCGCAAAGGCTAACAGCATCAACATCAACAGAATCTAGATGGAATCGATTTATGGCCATTGGGTGTGGAGAGTTTTTTTTTTCTATTTATTTAAATTGTAATGGGTATTAGAAACGTAGCCAATAATATAAATACCTACAACGGGCCCTCTGCTCGCGACCCGTTATGGTAAAGTACTATTTATCCGTGTTTAAAATGGCGTAGGATCCAACAGAGCTCGTCTCATCACATTCCAATAAACGTAATGACAACTATTAGTATTAAAATTGATAAATTATTAGGAACTAATTTATCTTCGTCAGATGATTCCTGCAGCACATGGTGACCATATTCACCCTTGATAAGGAATCATGGAGGTGCGTTGTCGCCCCCGAGGATGATAATGGAATACCTCGACACCTGTAATAAGGATCTTCGGATTCATACACTCACCATTCGAAACACGGCAGCGTTATGCTGGTGTTATTCGGCGAGGGCCTGGTCCTTCGTTGAGTTTTAAAATTATAAAATTGTCAAAAAAAAACCCTGAAAACCACCAATGCGTAAAACACCAAACCCAAATAGGGCATCGTCACCGATATCCTAGTATTACGTCAAACGATGCGCCATATAAAAGCGAGCATAAATAAAATTTGCATCACAAAAGCAATACGGTCGCAAATGGTATGCGCCATTGACGCTCTTCCGCCGACTGAGTCGTGCTGCTATAAACGGTCGTATAGTCGCAGTATTGAAAGGGTCCTTTGTGGCGAGAGTGTTGCCATTCAAAATTGCGCCTAATTGGACGACCGCCAGTATGATTTGTCACTGATAGGAGCAATTACTTGCTGCGGCGCGTGGTCCAAGTTATTAGATGTTGATTTATAGCACTTTTTTATGATATAATCAAAGTGGCGATCTAGTACTTTCACCGGTTGAGGCCAGACTAGCTCGAGCACGAATACAGACTCTAACTGATAAAAACATCCTTCTCTAACATACAGTTTTCGTCATATATTAAGACATTGTTTGAGTAAATTATTTAGATACGAGTTTACGGGTCGCTACAAAGTCACGGCGAATTAAGTTATGACGTCAACGACTAGCGTAGATTATGCTGAAACGACGTCTCTCATGAAATGTATTCCTTAATCGTCTAGTAAACCTTATACCTTAAATAATGCTGATGTCCTGGTACTATAGGCGTTGTTTTTTTTATTTGTGACAAAGAAGCACACAGTGCATGTGATAATAAGGGTTTCGTGCTACCCATAGCACCCATATTCACCCACGATAAGGTATAATGCAGATGCAGTGGTGGAGCTACGCTGCAGTTTGTTTCTAGCTGCAGAATGAATGGGTCGGCTCGACCGGGGTAGGACCACTCCCTCACAGAATACCAGCTTGAAATAGCACCATAATACTGCCATGTTTCTTCTTGTGAGTGTAGGGATCCGGAGACCTTTATTACTGGTGACGAGGCGTTCCATCTCAGTCCTCAAGGGTGATGTAGATGATTATGGTTTCTTGTCAAGGATGAATGAAGATTTCATGGGCCGAAGGAATCACTTACCATCAGGTGAAATGTGTGTGAGTTTGTTTTCCCTGAGGACTCGGTAGCCTCCAGTATTAAAGGCCTAAATATTTGTACAAAAAATGTGGGGTAGACACAGTGAATGACCGACGTCAGTGATACTGAATACTAACTATATTCAACTTAGTTACCCAGGTTCAATAAACCTAGCTTACTCATTGTTCACGACGCGTTCTAGTCGTGAAATAACTTGACCTAATGAAATATGGAGGCTTGCAATCCTTAGTAGTGATTCCTTATCGAGGATGAGCGTTGAAGTCATAGACCGCGGACCACTTACCATGGTGTTAACTGTGTGGACACATTATCTTTGCCCTCAATACAATAAAAAAGCCTTAAATTAATCTAGATTCTATTGATGTTTGTGCTGTTAGCGTATGCGGCTCTTACAGCTTCATTGGATTCAGGGCTGACGGAACAAAGGTCTGTGAGCTAGTTATTTTTTGGTACCCTTACCTACCCAGAAGTGTTCCTTCTCTCAGCATGTCTGTTTGTGCTCTCTCTCTAATTGCCACCGAAGTTGCTAACTGATTAACTATCTGAAGATTCTTCAGAGTGGACAATGGATGGTGATGTCTATTTACCGTCCGAGGTTAGGTGTGCAGGAGCTGCTAGCCTCTGACGGTCGCCACCTGTTATCTATTAACTCGGAAGCTGTGAGCTTAAATTAAACAGAAGTAATTCAATAGTGTTCTTCAACAGCGTTTGTCAACTTATGGGGGTCGCATATGTTTAAAGGCGTCGCAATCTGTTCAATAAATAATATCTGTATACAAAAGATTCGTTAACTAAAGGTTAATGTAGTTTTATAAAATTTATTTTTACCATGTAGTAACAACACTTGCTATAAGTTTATTTTTTGCTTTGTATAAATAAACATTAAATAAACTTTATAGTGAAGAGCTCGCAAGGCTTTTACTGGCCTTTCTTTGCTTTTTCGTGGGTCGTGAATCATAAAATGGTCGAGAAACAATTATATCTACGTTAACACGTTCTAACCGCACATGTTACGTTGTAATTTCACATTAAATAACACTTGCAACTATCGTTGTTCCTATTGTAATAATACGTAGAGTTGTTTCTAGTGAGCAAAATATAAAGAAATCGTGATGAGTACCTGAGACCTCACAGAATGTGAGCGAGAGTAAAATATAATTGACGCTGCTGTATTGTCTGGTTAGGTGGAGCGTAGCGATCCGGAGACCTTTATTACTGGTGACGAGGCGTTCCATCTCAGTCCTCAAGGGTGATGCAGATGATTATGGTTTCTTGTCAAAGGATGAATGAAGATTTCATGGGCCGAAGGAATCACTTACCATCGGGTGAAATGTGTGTGAGTTTGTTTTCCCTGAGGACTCGGTAGCCTCCAGTATTAAAGGCCTAAATATTTGTACAAAAAATGTGGGGTAGACACAGTGAATGACCGACGTCAGTGATACTGAATACTAACTATATTCAACTTAGTTACCCAGGTTCAATAAACCTAGCTTACTCATTGTTCACGACGCGTTCTAGTCGTGAAATAACTTGACCTAATGAAATATGGAGGCTTGCAATCCTTAGTAGTGATTCCTTATCGAGGATGAGCGTTGAAGTCATAGACCGCGGACCACTTACCATGGTGTTAACTGTGTGGACACATTATCTTTGCCCTCAATACAATAAAAAAGCCTTAAATTAATCTAGATTCTATTGATGTTTGTGCTGTTAGCGTATGCGGCTCTTACAGCTTCATTGGATTCAGGGCTGACGGAACAAAGGTCTGTGAGCTAGTTATTTTTTGGTACCCTTACCTACCCAGAAGTGTTCCTTCTCTCAGCATGTCTGTTTGTGCTCTCTCTCTAATTGCCACCGAAGTTGCTAACTGATTAACTATCTGAAGATTCTTCAGAGTGGACAATGGATGGTGATGTCTATTTACCGTCCGAGGTTAGGTGTGCAGGAGCTGCTAGCCTCTGACGGTCGCCACCTGTTATCTATTAACTCGGAAGCTGTGAGCTTAAATTAAACAGAAGTAATTCAATAGTGTTCTTCAATAGCGTTTGTCAACTTATGGGGGTCGCATATGTTTAAAGGCGTCGCAATCTGTTCAATAAATAATATCTGTATACAAAAGATTCGTTAACTAAAGGTTAATGTAGTTTTATAAAATTTATTTTTACCATGTAGTAACAACACTATAAGTTTATTTTTTGCTTTGTATAAATAAACATTAAATAAACTTTATAGTGAAGAGCTCGCAAGGCTTTTACTGACCGTTCTTTGCTTTTTCGTGGGTCGTGAAATAAAATGGTCGAGAAACAATTATATCTACGTTAACACGTTCTAACCGCACATGTTACGTTGCAATTTCACGTTAAAAAACAGTTGCAACTATCGTTGTTCCTATTGTAATAATACGTAGGGTTGTTTCTAGTGAGCAAAATATAAAGAAATCGTGATGAGTACCTGAGACCTCACAGAATGTGAGCGAGAGTAAAATATAATTGACGCTGCTGTATTGTCTGGTTAGGTGGAGCGTAGCGATCCGGAGACCCTTACTACTGATGACGAGACATTGCATCTTAATCCTTAGAGGTGGGTAACCTTCGGTGAACTGTGTGCTTGTGTGCACTCTCAATAAAAAAGGGACCAATTTGTTACCTTCTTTCTCATTCATCATTACAGTATAGGTAGGGATATCTAAAGCCACCGAGCGATCACTTACAGGGTCGGGGTGTGCTGTCTTTGTCACCTCAAGTTAGCGGCCCATAGACAACTACATCCATCTAAACCACAAAGATTGTCATTTATGTCGTTTACAAAAGGTTTAAAATGCTTGTGCTAGGAGATATCTTGTGACAATAGTTAAATGGCAGATTCGAACCTACGACTGCAGACATTACCCTGGAACATTAGGCTATTGGAGCATCCACGATGAGATCGTCGTCTTTATCGTCGTGATTATACTTGGTGAACACTAAATTGCATATGGCAAACTCTCTTTTATTAGCCAGACAATTACTTAGTTAAGTCTACAACCGACTGGTGAAACAATGACGCAACCGAAACCTATGATGACATCGTCCCTCTAAGGTTATACAATTTAAAAATGCTCATAATAATATTAAGGTAAATCCCATTTTAGAATCAAACTCGTACCAATTCGCGTACATTCCTTATTTGCCCGCACCGCACCGATTGTTTCCACGAAACAAAAAAAACAAAATGTATACATAGTCCGGCGAGATCCCAACATGGCCACTATCATTCCTCGACGGAAACTTTTCACGTACCTACGTCTTTAAATAGGAATTAAATTAACTAAACTTGTTTATGTATCTCCGATCAGTGAAGTTGACGTAGATATGTATTGTATAATATGTCCGTCAATGTGTATATGTGTTAATATCTTTTTTTTTTAATAAATGTAAGTCACAGATCATCTACAATGCCACCAGACGTTCCTTGGTGATGTAGACGCTGATGATAAAGCGCACTAGTTGTGCTTTAACATGGAGCGAAAACATGGCCATGTCCATTTCTATTTTCACGAACGACTTTAATAGGAATAAAATCAACTTAACTTGTTTATGTTTCAAATATTCAATAAAATGTTTTCTCTTTTATTACATTGAGAGTTACAAACTCGCACACAGTTCACCTGATGTTAAGTGATTCCTGCGGCCCGTGACATTTACATTCATCCTTAACAAGGAATATAATGCAGATGCGTTGACACTCTTGAGGACTGAGATGGAATGCATCGTCACCAGCAATAAAAGTCTTCGAATCTTCACTGACCAGACGAAATACAGCAGCGTTATGCTGCTATTTCACGCCGGTATTCGGTGATGGCATGGTCCTACCCTGATCGAGCTGACCCATTCATTCCACAGTTAGAAACAAACTGCAGTGTAGCACTACTACTGATAAAGTTCAATACTGGACAATTCTTGGACATTTTAAAACTTATTATTTTAAAAAAAGAGCACGTAGTAGAGTTTCTTGTCGCTATTAATTGCCTTCGGAAGCGGTGGCCCTATTAGCTATCTAGACGTACTTTTAAGATATTTTGTTTCTCTTATTTATAACCACCCTTTGTATCCCTTTTTGTAAGGTGTGACTAATATATTTTAAATAAATAAATATTTAGAAAATGGCGGTCAATTTATATGTGATATTTGTTTAATAAATCCAAGCCATGGCTCGTCTTCAGCCAAATCTGGTGCTAAATGCTTGACGAAGACGTTGAGATAGAGCTTCTCCTTTCTATCATAAAAATATTATCCAAGGCATTCAGCTTTTACTATGACAGCTCACCGGAGCTCGTAATGAACAAGTTACGAAGCGTATTTAGTTCTAATTATTATATATATTTATTTATATCTTTCCCTATCTACCTGTCTCTCGACAGTACGTGTTCAAACGTTTATATGACATATATTTTACTGCCCAACGTAACGAGAATAACATTGAAATCTCCAATAATAATAAAATACTCATGACCTTCCATTTAATTAGTATTGCCATTTGCAAATTGAATAATAACTCATACCGTAAAATACACAGACCAATAGAAATTGAAACGTTGTGTGTGCAATTCTGAGTTGATGGCAAGTTACGCATTATGGCGCAAATTACTTAATCGTGGATAATTCCTAAAACCCTCCAAAAACAATTTGGCTTAAGCAAGCCCGAGAAGGCACGAGCAAGTTACTTCTCCTTTGAGAGTTTTTTTTAATAATATTATAGATCTATATTGTGCGTTTGGTGAACACCAACTCGAGTCCTAGGGTTATACTCAAACACTTACACCATAGTTCAAAAGTTCTAGATTTATCATCCGACACATATATTAAGTATGCCGCTATACTCAACGCATGTAGAATAATATCCGAAATTCCAATTAAAATTGGCTCAGGTGTAAATCTAACGTTTACAGATTTTATCGTGATTATTTTTAACTTTTTCATCACGTCAGCCCTCTTGATCACGGGGAGGGCTGTGGTGTTCCGCAGTCAGCTTTTTTTTTTAATAACATTGAGAGTAACAAACTCGCACACATTTCACCCGACGGCAAGTGATTCCTGCGGCCCGTGACATCTACATTCATCCTTGACGAGGAATCATAATGCTGATGCATAGTCACCCTTGAGGACTTAGATGGAATGCCTCGTCACCAGTAATAATGGTCTCCGTATCCCTACACTCACCAGACGAAACACAGCAGCATTACCGGTGCTATTTTACGCTGGTGTTCTGTGAGCGCGTGTTCCTACTCCGGTCGAACTGATCCTATCATTCTGCAGTTAGAAACAAACTGGTGTAGTTCTCCAACTACGCAGAACCAACTCACAGTATCTTGAGGCCTTACAATTGTACGTCTGCTTTGGGATTTTAATTTTATTAAATAACAGGATCTCACGCCATCTGCTCAATGTATTGAAATTAATTTGTTCTTTATTGTCCATAGCCCAAATAGAAAAATTAATTTCGTAAACATGCTATATTCGATTGAGTCACATGGTAATTAACCGGTGTAGTGGAATTATATACAGCCTTCAAACGGAAAAAAGTGAAGGTAAAACCAATAACGGGTTCATCACTACCAGCCTCTCGAATCGCCTGAGGCAGTTGGGACGCCGGGACGCAACTCCGGGCTTGCAAATGCAGAAGGCGATACCGCTCGTATGGTCTGCAGGTTCTTTCCCTCTCGGATTCCCCAATCGAGGGATTCCCGTCCGGTTGGTCCTTATAGTATATATTATTATTTGTTTACTTTATTGATAAACCAGGCGAAGGTAGAAATAAATATACATAAACGTAATAATAATAATAATAATACATAAAACATAAACGGTGGCGCAAGCTTGTTTGCCTGATGAGGCATGCGAAATAATATTTTATTACAATACATTTAAATCATTGAATTTATAATTTTTTTAGCATGTACAAGTATTGTTAAGCAAATTGAAGCGTGAATAGCCTAATGATTTAGGGAACGGTCTGCACAATTTTAGGACGTAGGTTCGAATCCGCTATTAGACTATCGCCGTGAACCATCTCTACAATAGTTTGATGGATGGTTAACCGTAATGTTAGCGTTGCTAATATTCTTTAAAAACAAAATATAATTGCCTTTTTAAAATATTAATCAATGTCGTTAATGAATGATGTCACTTCGAACGCGAAATATGTACATATGTAATTGTGTTACGCATTCAGTAAACAAATCATCTCGCCTTCGGTGGCTTAGGCCACGGAGCACCGGAAGCGTGCCTGCTCACTCCTCGCTATTGTTATTACAATTCAGCGTTGCGGTGACGTGCCATCGCTACAGCAGTCTTTCGCCGGACGTCGCCGGCCGTCCATCCTCGACGTGGTTAGCTGGGAAGTTTGCTAATTCCTTGCATTCCTGCATTTTTATCGATTAAACAATCTCATATAGTGTTCAAAATTCTAAATATTTCGAACTAGTTGTTAAAATCGATCATTTATAGTGCGCGCAATTGCAAGTATCGCTTGCACCGGTAATTCATAGTGTGTTTTTAGTTGATAGAGTGGGCTGGGAAATTTGCTAATTCCTTGCTTATGAGGTTGAGTTTCGAATCACTCGAGATGTACCAACGTTTGACACTGCTGTTTTGGTGAATGTCAACCTAATTATCAAGTGTTTGCGTGATCGAGTTTTGTTTAAAAGACAGTGCGTTTATCAAATATGTTCTAGATAATTTTCAAAATATTTCGAACTATATGCACGAACCGTTCTTGTCTTGATATATATAGCCTTTGCAATTGTAATTACTCCTTGCAATAGTAGTTCGCAGAGTGCAAAAGTGTGCGTTTTAGTTGTGACAGTAGTTTGATTGTGATGAGAGACAATCTTTTTGGATAGAAGATTTCGACTAAAGTATATCCATATGGCTGGAATTTATCGCGTCGCTTTTGTCCGCAAACAGCTGTAGATGAAGGTTCTCTTGTGCTGCTGGGAAAATGGTTGTTTGGTACGTGGCGGACCAGTGTCAAGTTGAGGTAATGAATGCATATGTTTACATTATGTCTCTCCCAAGGAATACAATTAACTGGAAACCCAATAGGTGGCTTTTTTTCCATGAGTGTAACAAACTCGCATACAGTTCACCTGATGGTAAATTATTCTTGCGGCCCATGACATCTACATTCATCTACGACTAGGAATCATAGTGCAGCTGCGTTGTCACACTTGAGGACTGAGATGGAATGCCTCGTCACCAGTAATGAAAGGTCGCTCACGACGAAACACGGCACCATTATGTTGCTATTTTAAAAAAAACAAAAAACGGCTATAGATTTCACTTGCCCTCTCCTCAACAAAATTTCGCCATGCTCATGTGTAATACTAAGACTTACCTGTAATTGGATCTCCGAATTCCTCTCACCATGCAAAACGCAGTAGCGTTATGCCACTATTTTACGCATGTATACTGGGAGGCCGTCGTCCTTCCCCTGTCTAATCGTAGATTCTCGCTGTTACGTATATCCACCTCTGCTAAATTTCATCGAAGTCTCAACGTTCGAGATAACTATACGAGATGAGCTGTTCGCTCGTTTATCACGAATGTTAAATTTATAATTAGTTTTCCAATCACAAAAAATATATCCTACAACAAAAAGTTATTACTTTAAAAATTATAATCATTATTGTGAACTATAATTTTTCCGATTATAAGTTCTGAAACGGGAAATGTGTTCGTGCATTTAACTAATTCAATGAATTCCAAGTTAACTAATGGAAACACAGTATCGTTATGCTGCCAATTCTCACTAGGTATTCCATTAGGGCGTGGTAAAGACCATTAGCCAGATTTATGTATGTTACAACTAAACACTAGCTGCGGCGTGGTATATAAGTATATACATATATAGGGGCATGGCAAAGTACAAAAAATATATTATAGATAATACTAAAACATTTACAAAGACACAAAATGTGCATATATATATTTGTCTCCCCTGTACAGTCATAGGTTCAGAATCGCTTGTAAATAAATCTTGACTTCGGTTGAGTGTCTGATAAACATGCAACCATCGCTAGTATACGGGGCTCGTATATGGAAATGAATAGAATGACGAATATCTTATTTATATAAAACTAAGTATAACAAACGAGCTGACAGCGTGACCATAAACATCACGCATCCTCAACAAATATTCATTTTTTTTAAAAAAAATTCTGCCATTGTTGCTTACATCACTAACCTTCCGGTTAAACAACCAATTAAGCTTAAAATACTGGTAAGTACTAGCAGATGGTAACAATAATGTCTAATGGCACATTCCCACCTATACAACCTTAAGCTACGCAGACCGTAGCCTACACCATTAGGTTATTCATCAAATTTACATACATTGTCGAGCCGGTGGACTGAGATGGAATACTTCGCTACCGATAACTGTGCCCGCGGAACCCCATACCTCACCATACCAAACACAGCAGCTGTATGTTAGTAATACTGATATTCTGTGATATTCTGATTAGGTTCGAGCCGTTCCATTCATACGAAGCTAGCCACTACAGTTAAACTGCCTACATCTACAATCATCTTTATTTAGAATAATAATTTAAATAAGAGTTCCTCGTCCGCTCTTTACAGCGTTCATACCTGTGCTGGTGTAATACTTTGGCCAATTCAAAGTAATAATCATAAAGCCTATTAACATTTTAGAGTTTTTTTTTATTTTTATAGTATAGACGGCAAACGAGCATGCCGCACACGTGATGGTATGGGATCACCGCCGCCCATGGACATACGCAACACCAGAGGACTCGCAAATGCGTTGCGTTCCCTAAGTTGTATCGGTTCGGAAACACCGCTGGCGACAGTGAGTTTGGCTTAATGTCAAAGCTCAATAAAGACTTTATAGAGCTTAATGTATCCTCTGTTCTAAGGAAACGATAAATGTACGTACCGCTCTCTGTTTGCCAGCATCATCAGTCCGTTGATGGATATAGGCCTCTCCACTTGCACACCTCTGAAGCCGATCCTCGGCTGGTCATAACCAACTACTGCCATTCGGTCATGTTTGTTCAAATGCATAAATATTAGGGAGCATCGATGTCAATATTGTTAGAAATATAAATGACAAT
This sequence comes from Teinopalpus imperialis, assembly GCA_029286865.1. Classification (NCBI taxonomy): domain Eukaryota; kingdom Metazoa; phylum Arthropoda; class Insecta; order Lepidoptera; family Papilionidae; genus Teinopalpus; species Teinopalpus imperialis. The sequence goes on from JAGSMU010000017.1 coordinate 533,059, forward strand.
AATTCGCTAGAAATTTTGTTCGTTAAATGGCTGCGGGTGGGTACGAGGAAAATTGTCGATATTCCTTAATATATAATTATTATTATCCTCAAATTTGATTTAGTCTTACATACAGGAAGGACTTTAGTTTATGTAACACATTGAAATAAAATTTATGCGTACATATTTATTAAAGTCTAAGCTTTTAGTTAAAAAACAGTTTAATTCAAAGTGTCCGCCTTTTTATTATATAGGCCTTTTATCTCTATAGCGGTATATGGCGAATCGAGCAAACAGTCCACCTGGTGGTAAGTGATAACCGTCGCCCATGAAGAATTCGCAATACCTGAAGGGTCGCAAATGCGCTGCCAGCCTTTAAGAGATGTAGTCTCTTTTCTTGAAGATCCCTAAGTCATATCGGTTCGGAGGTCGTAGTAGTGAAGTACTGCTGGCGACAGCTGATTCCACAGTAGTAGTGCGTGGCAGAAGTTTTCGCGTAAAGCACACAATGGTGGATTGCTAGCCATAGACATGATGAGGATTTTTTATTTATTTTTATTTCATTGAGAGTAACAAACGAGCACACAGTCCAGCTGAGGGTAAGTAACATCTACATTCATCCTTGACAAGGAATCATTATACCTTTGAGGACTAACTTGTCATCAATAATAAAGGCCTCAGGATCCCTGCACTCACCCATTCATTCTGCAGCTGGAAACAAACTGCAGTTTAGCTCCACCACAGTTAAATGGAATGGATGGAATTGTATATTTAAACTAATTTGTAATTTATAAAATTGATATTCAAAAATATATGAATTTACGCTCTACGGGGAATTTCTCTCTCTTTTCTGTTTTGGGAATTTAGCCACTGCTAAAGAGTTCTTGTGAAAATCTACTAAAACTACTCTTCTTTAGGGTCGTGAACTTACATTTTGTCATTTTGCTGCTAGTCTTGTCTTTTGAAGGAAGTCTTCGGGAAGTCGATGGATTTAGGTGTCAAGGGATCCCGCTTCGTGGCACTGTTGGACCGGTGAATGGGCTGAGATGATGCATATTCGACATATACGCTGTACATAATAAGCCTATAATATATTATATATATAGATATTTTTCCTATCTATATTAAGTAAACACTGAACAAACTCGTTGTACGAAGACCCCGGGCATTTCTGAATGCTCTGGGGCGGACATATTTACACAGACGTGATAGACGTGTGCGAAATTTGTTGAGTGCACTGCAGTATAAATAAACTACGATGTAGGGTTTAAATTGTGCGATATGACATTCAGACTGATCAATGCACTGGCGACATTCCACTCGTGCTTTGTCTTGATAGATAAAATCATTAGCGTTAAGATATACTATATTGCGATTGTATAACAAAATTAGCTTTAATATAACAGGTGTGGTAAAAAAGCACTCAGTTCAACTAATGGTAGTTATATTCACCAAATGCCAAAGTGAACAGACACCTCCTAGGCAAACGTGAACCATCTTAGGCCTCATCTTCGCCTTCCATCAAGTGAGATAGTTGTCAAACGTAAGCCTATATTATATAAAAAAAACAAATTTTGATGATGCACACTGCCTTCCTTGTCATACCTGAGGACTGAGATGGAGTTGGATCCTCACCTATTACCTACACTCACCATACGAAACACAGCAGCGTTATTCTGGTATTTCACGATGGTATTCTCTGAGTTATTCATGATCATTCCCCGGTCCGTATGGTGATTTTCCAACAAGGCAGCATCACTATTATAATAACATAAAGGTATAAACGCCAGAACTTTTAATGTGGATTGAAGATTATATCACACTAGCTGTGCCCGCGACTTCGTTCGGGTAGACTACATGCACAGTCTCATGTAAAGTAACGCTTTGTTTAGAACACTTAAAAAGGGGAACATATCCGTCATACATTAATTTTGCGTAACTTTAACCATTTATACAGCACACGACACGGAAACTTTCAAAAGGAATAATTTTTCCCGTTTTTGCAATTTTTTATTCATGCTCCGCACCTATAACTCGTAGCGTGATATTATATAACCTTTAGCCTTCAGTTCGAACCATTAGTTTCTGAGATTAGCGCGTTCAACCAAACAAACTTTTTAGTTTTATAATATTAGTATAGATAAAGTTGATGTGGACTCGATTTCATGGGATTATAGCGCCTAAGCATTCGCAAACATAGAGTTAAGCCACGATGCCGTAAAGAAACAATAATGTAGATAAAAAAAATTAAATGTCAAACTATAAGAAGGCATTCTTCAAATACAGTGGTGTCGTACCACCAAGTTGTTTGTTGCTTTTGCTCATCCTGTGAATCATATGCCATACAATGTCATTGTTTATAATTTTTCTCCCAATGGCGCAGTGAAACTTCATTTATTTTTTACATCGAGAGTAACAAACTCACACACAGTTCACCTGACAGCAAGTGACTCCTACGGCCCATGACATTTCCATTCATCCTTGACAAGGAATCATAATACAGATGCGTTGTCACCCTTGAGGACTGAGATGGAATGCCTCGTCACCAGTAATAAAGTTCCCTACAGTGTTCTGCTGCTATTTTACGCTAGTACTCTGTGAGGGCGTGGTCCTACCCCGGTCGAACTTATCCATTCATTGTGTAGCTCGAGCACTGTTATTTTAATATTAAATGACATTGATTTATGGAAACGAGTGTCGTATATAATCTGCCGTATAATGGATACGGCTTTCCATAAATAATGTTACAATTCTGAAAATATTTTTGTTTGTTTATGAATACCAATTTAGAATGCGTTTATTATGTAAGAAACTTCAATATTTATGCCACTGTTTTACATATTTATTTTAACCATTATTTGTAAAATTACATTATGGAGTGGATTTTTAAAGAAAACCAGAAATGCAATGATTGCTTTTCACTAAGTTGGTATGAAATCAACAGTCATATTAACGATGTCTCCAAAGTTAGGCATTAGCCGTATGTTAATATGGTTCGGACAAAATATATTGGTATATCGATAATTCTTTTATGATCCTAAAAGATCGGGGCGATCCCATGCTGTTAAAACTTAAGCTATGAATGCCGAATAGCGAAACACTTAATACTGTCGCGTGAAATAAAGATTCTCATGATCCTCGTGAACTATATAAGGTCTGCTCTAAATCAGAATCATCAAAATCGTCAAAACGCTTGCTGTTCTGATACGCTGCTGGAAGACACGAAAATGATTTTTTTTTACATATAGTTATTTTAAGATTGAATAATTTCCTTAGTTCTTCACTCCATGTAGTCCCCATTAGGCCCGGCGATCGTCCAAGTTTATCTAATTGCCCATAATATTTTACCACCTGAGAATCACAGAATGTTCAGTACATTCTTGATGTACAATGTTCTGATTTGTGTATTATAACTATTTTCCGTTTCTTTCAGCAAAATTTTGGGTATTGACCTATTTTGTTATTGACCAAAAAACGGTGGTATTTAGGTATACGAAAAGTAATCACTTGGTTTGACGTAAACGGCATGCGTTTTTCATTTTCTTTATTCATTCATTCCACACGAATAACTATAATGTATATCTGGAATTCATATAAATTAGGTTGCAAGTCATAGCAAAACAAAATTTAAATTGCACATCCTTGAATTATCCAGGTCAGGAATTGGGGAAGTGGGTCTATTTAGTTTTCTTTAACTCTTACGACCTAGTTAGTTGCGATTTTATTATCGTTACGATTTTAATAGTGCTTGCAACACAAACTTCAATATCTCATTGTAGATTACTTTTTTAAAATATTGTCAGTGTTACCACTGGCTAACTGCCTTGTAACAGTTTGGCGGTGAGGCTGGGGATGGACCACGCCCTCACAGAATATAAGCTTGAAAGTCTACTGTTTTTCGCTTATTGAGTGTAAAGTTTCTGAGATCCGGTTAGCGGTAGTGAGGCATTCCATTACAGTCGCCGATGATGATAACGCATGAGTTGTCGAGCATAGATGTAGCTGTACATGGACTGATGATGACCACTTATGACATCCTTTGAACTGCGTGCTCGTTTGTCAAACATCATAACCATCACTATTATAGCCGCTCCGTAGTCCACTGCTGAATATAGGCCTTCCCCGTAGCATGCCACAAAGCACGACCCTGAGCCACTTGCATCCATAGACTTCCAGTAAACTATCATAGTAGGGGGTACCTATCTTCAAACCGATGGGCGGTTATCGGGACCCTTGTTTGTCAACGCTTTATTCATAAAAAAAATATCGATGAAACTTCTGTAATTTCTACGCCATAACTTTTTTCTGTTAACCGTCGTCGCTATAATTCTCGAAGACTCGGCGACGTGTAAAAGATCGTACCGTTATTCTGTTCATTTCTCCCACGGTATCGTTTCGATGAAATCTCCGAACAATACATCCGTGCATTTTGCCCGTAAACGTTCTCCGACTTTTAGATCGGCGTAAGATGCGAGGGAACAATAAATCACGACGGTTCACGACGGCCGATGCAAATCTTTGTCGAGTTGTGAAAATCGGCGAGGTCATCATAAGACCCTTGGGTTACCCATACTGTGGATTGTGAAGACACTCTTGCAGGCTTGAAAATTTTATAGATAAAGATTTGTTGTATTTTTGGGAATGCTGTACTTGGAATCAAATTAATTTTATCGCGTTTATTTGTCAAGTGCTTACGTAATCATGGTGACGATTGAGCTGTTTGACGTCCCGTTGTCATAGTTAACGCGAACTACTGTCTTAGCTTATTAATTCTTTATTTTTGATCCATGTAGAATGCCCAGTGTGTTGAGATCTTGCAGTTGTCTGGTTTGGAATTGAATATTATTAATCACAGGAATATAAAGATTAAAATAAACGCAATGAAATCTGTAAAATTTCGTTTTATTGATAGTAAAATATCGCACGTTTAAAACGTAAACGACCGAACTCAAAAAGTCTAATTTATTACGGTCGTAAAATGACTCAAAACAACATTATCTATGCTTCTAAATTAAAAAAAATCACCTCACGGAATACCATCATGAAATAGCAGCATATCGCTGCTGTGTTCCATTTAATGGGACCGATCCGGAGACCCAATTGTAATACGTCTTTAATCATTATTTAGGATTAATTTACTACACGGGTAAACTAGACGCACCCTTGTAACTGAGAGAAGCAATAGAGCTCAAACACCTGTGACTATTGTCCCAGACAACACTCCCTACAAGGTTACGGAGGCGCACGAAAGATCTGCAGAAGTCGAAGTGCTATCGGCCACCAACTCAGTCCACACAAATAAGATGAGATGTAATGGCGATAATGAGATCACGGTAACAAACCGTCTTCTCATTTTTACTTTCTATTGTAATAAGTCCTCATTCTAGAGTCGTCGTTGGTCAATGTGCAAGTGCTCGCTTTTAATTCAAGGAACACGAGAAAACTGAATTATATCCTCGGTGCGGAGGCTCCAATGAAATTATTATTTGCAATTTTAAGTGCCGATTCACCACGTGCTCGGCGGTGAAGGAAAACCATCCTCAGGAAAGCTGCATGAGTATGGATTATGCCCAACAGTGGAACTGATATACATGAGCTGTAACCTCCTTGACCGGGGTAGAAGGCAGCCAATCATAAATTTTGTTTTGTGTGTGTGTGTGCAGAGCGAGCAGTCGTCGCCGTTCCGGCGCTGGACAACGGGCAGCGGCGCCGGCAGCTCCTACCGCCACCACGATCACCGCAACGTCTATAGTAAGGTGAGCACCAGCCAGAATTACTTGCACAGTACAACAGTCGAGGCCTGCAGCTGGTTGCCGGGAAGGATAACGTACAAACTAGACTTGCGCCAAATAGCAGCTTTTCTTTTTTTTGGGTGTTTTGCTGTTGGTCCAGAGGCCTCTATCGGCTTTATCTAATTAGGCTCGCGAGCGGCAGGCCCGCCGAGTAAGGAGAAAATATAGCAGCATGGAGCTGTGTTTCGTATGGTGAGTGTTAAGGGTCGCGGGATCCAATTACAGGTGAATAAATATTCCATCTCAGTCTTCAGGGATGACAACGGATATGTACCAAGGATTTATTTATTATTAACAGTGGTAGAGCTACGCTGCAGTTTGTTTCTAGCTGCAGAATGAATAGGTCAGCTTGACCAGGGTAGGACCACGCCCTCACAGAATACCAGCGTGAAATAGCAGGATCCGAAGACCTTTATTACTGGTGACGAGGCATTCCATCTCAGTCCTCAAGAGTGACAACGCATCTGCATTATGATTCCTTGTAAAGTATGAATGTAGATGTCATGGGCCGCAGGAATCGCTTTATATCAGGTGAACTGCTCCTTTATTACTCTCAATGTAATAAAAAAAAACTTTATATACACATGCAATGTAGGTGCATCTACATAAATCTCCAACAAATATTCGACATGTACAGGCGTTGACACACCCCTCAGGACAGAGACGGAATGCATTAATTTTAAAACTGCATAATTGTAATTAACGACATAGTAACAAACATACATTCATTATGTTCATAAACACGTTTTGTAGCAGTCGTGCTAATTAGAGTTGATTCATAAGTAAATAAGATTACAAAAGGTGAAAACGTGTGCTACAATATGTGGAAATAAATAATTGTTTCATAAATATTTCTGCTTCAGCAGCTCTATATATATATATATTTATCTCACTATTTTTAGTGAATCGGAGCAAAACGGTATAAACTTAGATGGATATAGGTAGTGCCACTAAAAAATTAATGAAATTTAAGAATCATGCTTGCAAAATATACACAAACTTATTACACCACACTACGTAATGAGATTTAAAAGGCGAGTTGAGTGTATAACCGTGTGCGTTTGTGTGCAGCAAATGAGCGAAGGCACAGGCGGTGTGGGGGGCGTGGGGGGCGCGAGCGGCGGCGTGGCGCGCTGGTCGCTGGGTCTGGAACAGCTGCTGGCGGACCCGGCCGGCGCTGCCGCTTTCGCCCACTTCCTCGCAAAGGAGTTCGCCGCTGAGAATATAAGGTGAGATGCTTTTATTATATGATCCAATTTAGTTGTTCTCCCTGGTTTGGAGAGGTCATATTCTTACAACGGTTATGCCACATAATTTATGGTCGGCTTGACGAGAAAAAGGCGACGCACTTATAGAATGTAAGTTTGTTTTTTTTTAGTTTCACCCGAAGACTTCATTTACGATTACGTTAATTATGTGCTACCAACACTAATATTAAAGAAAACAATACATATTAAATTAGTGTCTGAAAAACAAGTAACCAATTTACCTGTGGCCCATGACACATTCATCTCCAATAAGAAATGTTAATACGGATGCGTTGTTTCATCACTAAGAAAAAATGTTTCGTCATTAATAAGGTCTCTGGTATTTATTTCATTTTTACTCAGTGGATATTTGTAGATATTAATCCCTAACCTGATGTTTCCATAAAGTATGGTATCTTTTGAAGTATTCTCCCCAGATACCAAAAAAAAAGAAGTGAAGATATCAGTTCGCCTCATCATCACCTTGTAGCAGGTCTTACTGGACTTGAGTCTCTACAAATAAGTCTCTACAATAAGTCGCTTAAGATTTTTGTTTGTTTTGATTTCATTCACCCTTAACCCCCACTCCTAGGTCACCCTTTTAAAAAGAGACACGGTACTTTCTTTTGCCTCTATTAGGAACCGTGTTTTGTGTAAAACTACTCTCTCGTATTTAACATAGAAATAGGTTCTACAATTACATATGTTAGCATAGTTACATATGTCCTTTTCTAATATGTCGTAACACTATTTATATTTTTTTATTGATGGTACAAACACACAGTTCACCTGACGGTAAGTAATTAATGTGGCCATGACACTCAGTAATGCGTTATCACCCCTAAGGAATAAGATGGAATGCTTCGTCACCAATATATAATAGCAAAAAAGGTCTCTGGATACCTAAACCAGCAGACGAAAACATAGCAGCGTTATGCTGCTATTTCGCGATGTGAGGTCTTGGTCCTTACCTGATATAGCATCTAGAAACAAAGTGCAATTCTACCACTGTTAATGAATGTTTAAGAACATGTGTTGCATGTTGCTATTGGTGTTGTTCGTGCAGATTCTGGTGGTCGTGCGAGCAGTACAGCCGTAGCGGCTCCTCTGCGCGCGAGCAGCTCGCCGCAGACATCTGGGCGCGGCACCTCGCCGACGGTGCGCCCGAGCCTGTCAACGTGGATGCGGCCGCGCGCAGGGCAGCCGCCACTAAAACGCACCTGCGGCCCCCACCTGATGACCTGTTCCTGCAGGTGAGACACGCAGACCCAACGCACTAGCACGAGGACCCATTCCTGCAAATGAGGCACACAGACCCAACGCGAGGATCAACGCTGCCGTTTGTGTCTAACTGCTGCAGGAATGGATCAGGTTAACCGGGTGAATAACCATGCCCTTACAAAATACGAACGTAAATTAGCAGTTGCTATGTATTTTCTGGTGAGTGTAGGAATTCGGAGACTTCCTTAGTTCTCTTCTCGAAGGTGTCAACGCATCTGTATTAGTATTCCTTATTAAAGATGAATGGTCAGTAGGAGTCGCTTACAGTCAGATCTTAAGATCGTGGTCTTCTCTAGCAAACGTTCGAACTTGCTGCTGTCAACCTTAAAGTGTTTGCTATTCAGGGTTGTCAGCTTGAGAATAATAGCAGACTTTTTTTTGATAGCATTTGATTTCAACTCGGACTGGTGTTGTTAAGTGGTGAAGTATGCTATGTCTAGATATAGTACATACGAAGACGCATTTATTTAATAAATTTCGATTCACTGTTCTCTTGAAGATCTCAGCTACATAATCTAAAACCGGGAATTGGGGTCATCGGTATCGTTCCCTCGTCACAAGAAACACATTAACGATAAATATCATTACCTGTTCTATTGTCTCTTCAGGCACAGAAGCAGATCTTCAACGTTATGAAGTTCGACAGCTACCCGCGCTTCCTGCGCTCAGGAGTGCACGCGGAATGCGCACGCGCCGACCTGCGTGGTTTGCCGCCGCCCTACGCGCCCGCGCCCGCTGCCGGGGAAGATGCTACCCCTACTAAGGTTCGTTTTGCATACCCTAATTTCATTTTTTTTTAATTATAATTACTAAAATACTCCTCGCCTTTCCATGAACTTTATAACGAACTTATTTCACAGTGATAGAGCCACGTTAGAGAGCACACTTTAGTTCGTTTCTAGCTGGGCTCGACCGGGAGAGGACCAAACGTCCTCACAGAACACTAGCTTAAAATATCAATATGTTTCGTCTGGTGAATGAAGGAATCCGTGGACCCAATTATAAGTAACGAAGCATTCCATCTGAGGACTCAGAGGTGAAACCGCATGCACCTTGAATCTTAGTTGAGGATGTATGTAGATGATGTATATAATAAAGGTCATATTACTGGTGGCAAAGAGTTCCAACTTAGTCATCAGGAGGACTACTCATCTGCATTATGATTCATTATTATCATCTTATCATTATGTCATCACTAGAATAGCTGATAATGGAGAGATAAATGGAGATGTGAACCCCAATGGAATAAAATAATCCTATTCACCTTCAATACTTCACCAAAACAGCTTAAAAAGTCAGCGTCCAACGCGTCAGAGCGGCGTCGAAGCGGGGGAGCATCCTTGCTCCCGTGGAAGCTGCGCGGAGCTTCGCGGGAGCGCGCGGCCTCGCAGGCGACGGACAAGCCGGAGCCCACCGAACGCAACGAGCGGGTCGAACCGCCGACACTCGCTGATGTGAGTAGTATCCATTATACGATTTAGGGTCCTTCAAGAAAAAAGAAACAACTGCCTACTCCTTACTTATAGGCCGAGAACGCTGCTGTGATTCCTCCGGTGTTGCAGTGTTGTGCCTCGTGTGGTAGGGATCCGTGACCCCCTTATTCTATCTCAGTTCTCGAGGGTGACAACGCATCTGCATAATGATTTCTAATCGAAGATAAATGGAGGTCATAGATAGCAGTAACACAAATAATACAATACAATAAAAAATGGTCTAACAAAATTATTGAAAAAGGATAATTAATTAGAAATGTAAGCTTTTGAGTCAAAAAAAGGGAGTGTTACACAAAACACCATTCAAAATGTAGGAAAAGAAAGTACCGTCTCTCTTTCTAAAAGAGTGACGTACCTGTACGTAATAATTATTAATAGAAATTTTAAATCGCGACTTATTCTATTTAGGTTTAGTTAGACCATCGATTACAGGAGCCCAACTCAACCTGAAGAGTAGATATAATTATTATGTTATCTAACAATTTAGGTGCTTTTACTTTATATATAATATATTTATAATGAACGATTCTACTTATTAAAAAAATATTTAAAAAAAGTGATATATTGTGGTATCAACTTTGAAACAATTAAAACCTAATTCTTTTAATAATAAAAAAAAACAACAATAAAAAAGAATGCAACTATTTGATTTATTTTATTTTTAGTAATTTCGCAGTTATCACTCGCCACCCAGACACTGATTTCAGATCCATCCCCCAAACTTCTAATAAATCTATAAATTATTATAATAATAAATCCCGATACAAATCTTACACTAAGAGTAATAATAGCGGGAATGAAAACCCGTGTTTCTTTTAAGTAATTGATTACTTAATAATATATTTATATTTCCGATGTTGAATTGACTACTAAATAATATATTTATATTTTCGATGTTGAATTGTTTATTTAATAATATATTTGTATTTCCGATGTTGAAGTGATTACTAAATAATATATTTATATTTTCGAAGTTGAATTGATTACTTAATAATATATTTATATTTGCGATGTTGAATTGATTACTTAATAATTATATAAATAAATTAATAAAATAATTTGATAACTTGCACTGGGGATTGCAATCGGTGGAAAATCACGCAGCCGTGCAAATGTTTATACGTTTGTATGTTGCGACGCACTCCGCTATATATATATATTTGACTAAACGTATACCATTGCCATAAGTACAAAAGTAGTTTTGCTACAGGTTTAAGGTACAGTCTGCGAAAATTAAGGTCTTAGGTTGTAATCCACCATTAGTCTATTGTCGTGAACCATACCTTAGCACAAGCAGTGGTAACCGGAATATTAGTAATTTTAATAGCATTGCTAATATTCTTTATTGTAAAAAAAACAGCACATAACGCTGCTATTTAATACTGTTATCCTTTGATATCATATGCAACGACAGCACCAGAAACAAACGGCAGCGTAACCCCACCATTGTTTAAATGAATATGGCCTCCTTACCTCACCGCTATAACTGCAAACATCTCGTTACAACTCGTTAGCACTCCGTTGTAGTTAAACTTAAGCTCGTTGCTTGCTATTGCTTGGCGGAGCTACCTTATCGCTTGTCACCGTGAATGGCCAACTGCAGTGCAAAGATTACGATCACCGTGTCATCACCGCGAAACTACATCGTACCATTGTATTTGTATTGCGTGCGTTATATTTATGCAGAGACTATTTATAAATCGTACTGTACTATCACACATTAAAAAATATATACACATCTTTATACAAAGGGTCCGCATTCTTAGAACCGCTAAGTAAAAACCAAATTGAGATGCTCTAAAAAGAGAATATTCTATTAAACAATGTTTTACACGTGTTCTCATAAATAACGTTACGTTTAATGCAACTAATTACAAATCTTATCTGAAAAGAGGAACAACATTTAGTGCAGTTATTTCACAAATTCCTTTACCTATAATATTATAACGTTTTCCTTGTCGTCTGAAAACTGTGTCATCCTTCCATATATTTACTTACGACCACAACTTACACATGGAACGATATTAATTGAATGTGTGGTATATACAAATTAAAAACAGTGGTAGAGCTACACTGAACTTTGATTCTAGCAGCACAATGAATGGGTCAGCTCGACCGTGGTCCTACCACGCCCTCACAGAATACCAGCGTAAAATAGCAGCATAGCGCTGCTGTGTATCGTCTGGTGAGTGTAGGGATCCGGTGATCTTTATTACTGGTGACGAGGCGTTACATCTCAGTCCTCAAGTGTGACAACGCATCTGCATTATGATTCCTTGCCAAAGATGAATGTAGATGTGTACTGTGTGCTCGTTTGTCACCCTTATTTTCATAAAAAAGTATCATGCTTAGCACCCCCACACTACGAATATTGAAAGGTCACACATATAGCTTTCGACTTTATTTCGAATGTTATTAATTTAAAACTTATTTAAACACACAATAACACCATTTAGGTTTTGTAGAATTGTCTAAATACAAAATCAACATTTCATCTAACAGATGACTTTATATCCGATTTTAAGATTCCAGACCTAAAATATCGTGCCAATGAAAAAACTATATACATAGAGAGAGAGAAAGATAGAGAGGGAGGTGTTGGCTGATCTAATAACAGATTGCAGACTTCCTCAGTCGTTACTCATGTGTTTCAAGTAATGTAGAGCAAATACTTATCAAAGTATAACTGGTACATAATACATTATGGATGCAGGTGGTGAAGACGGGCACGCAAGGGGCGGGCGCGCTGTGCCGGGTGGTGCTGCCGGACGGCGCCACGTCGGTGGTGGGCGTGGAGCAGGGCCTGCCGGTGCGGCGGCTGGTGGACAGGCTGCTGCAGCGGCGCAACCTGCCCGTGCTCGCCTACGACGTGCTGATACGCGACGACCAGGTAACCTGCTATTTTTATTTTATTACATCGACAGTAACAATTCCAAAAGTCCACACGAGCTATTGTTAAAGATTATTATAAATGTGTAAGGTTATGCTTCACACACCTTATACATTTCCATCACAGCTTTTCTCTGAAATGAAGGATCTCACGGTCCGCCAGCTATATATTTTGAATTCTGTGACTCATTCAGTTTGCAGACCAGATTTTAATTTTTTCTAGAATCTAAGAAGAAATTACTGAATCATTTACCAGAAACAATTTGTTCCTCCTATGCTCATAGACATGTATGTCTTTTTGGGGCCCTACCAATATAAAAGAGTAACATCACCATATATACACTGCCGGCCAAAAGTTTAAGATCGAAAATAAACCACGTAATTATCCATCAGTTGTAATAAAATCCCATAGGATAAATAAAAGAAATGCACATCTGCATATTCTATTGTTAGTATCAAATATTTAAAGAAGTTATTCTTTTGTTGACTTTCAAGTTATTGGACAACAAACATCTATTGTTATCAAACACCGACAAACGCTGCGCTGGAGCCAGGTGGAAGAGTTGTAATAATATTCATATAATTTCCTCATTACTAACTACTTTGCTTTTGTTACGTACTGGTCAATAATTAAGATTATTTTGCTTCTGAAAACACTTGTTTCTGACTTATTATTATCCGAGTTTACTTGAGTTTGTTTTCAAATAATCTCAATTAGTCTAAACTTGTGGTTTCTTCAGTGAAGACAACATAAAATGGGAAAAGCTGTAGAAATTAGCAGTGAAGTGGGTTCTGCCGTCGTTGTTTTACATAATGAAGGCGAATCCGAACGTGAGATTGCTTCACAACTGAAGTTATCGAAGACTTGTGGTCACGGCACAATAACTCGATACAGCGAGACAGGCAGTTTTCAAGATTGTCCACGCTCGGGAAGGCCGAGAGCTACCACGTCTAGTGAAGATAATTTCATTGTTGTTACCAGCATGCGAAACAGACGCTTAACAGCACCAGAAATCCGCGTTGAAGTAAACAAAACCGGAGTTAAACCTTTATTATTGACTACAGTAAAACGGCGACTGAGACATACGAAGTTGTATGGGCGCGTTGCCGTTCGAAAACCTCTGCTAAGGCCGCAAAACAAGAAAAACGGATTCAGTGGGCTCTTGCCCATCGAGATTGGACTGAAGAAGATTTTAAATTATTACTAAACTGTTAGGTTCAAAACGTAGAATTTACGTTCGACGCAGTGCCCAAGAAAAGATGATGTCAGATTGTGTAGTCCCAACAATCAAGCATGGTGGTGGCTCAATTATGGTCTGTGGTTGCTTCTCTAGCCAAGGAACTGGCGATTTGATTAAAATTAAAGGAATTTTGAAAAATGAACAGTACATAAACATTTTAGAACAAAATGCCGTTTCTTCCGGGTTGCGATTAATTGGAGATGGATTCCTTCTAATAATGATCCAAAGCATATCTCAAAATTATGTAGAGGATATTTAGAGAAAGAGGCACAAGGGGTGTTATAAAACATGGTTCGGCCTCCTCAGAACCCGGATCTCAAAACCATTGCACTTTTGTGGGAAGAGCTTGATAGGAACGACCGCAATCGTCAGTGAATACAATCGACTTATAAAACAGAAAGATCACTTTGAAATTTTCAATGATTCACTACGTAAGTTTAGATACAAATCATACTAGATTATGTAGACGTAAATGGTATGTCTTACCTTATTACTTATAATTAATCTAAATTTGTGTTCAATCAAAACCTCATACTTTCTTAACCTGATATTGTATTAGTTTTTAAACGATGCTGTTGTACTTTCTTAAACTGATATTGTATTAGTTTTTAAACGATGCTGTTGTACTTTCTTAATCTGATATTGTATTAATATTTACACGATGCTGTTGTACTTTCTTAATCTGATATTGTATTAATTTTTAAACGATGCTGTTGTACTTTCTTAATCTGATATTGTATTAATTTTTAAACGATGCTGTTGTACTTTCTTAATCTGATATTGTATTAATTTTTAAACGATGCTGTTGTACTTTCTTAATCTGATATTGTATTAGTTTTTAAACGATGCTGTTGTACTTTCTTAACCTGATATTGTATTAGTTTTAAACGATGCTGTTGTACTTTCTTAGCCTGATAATGTATTAGTTTTTAAACGACGCTGTTGTACTTTCTTAATCTGATATTGTATTCGAATTTTTAAACGATGCTGTTGTACTTTCTTAATCTGATATTGTATTAGTTTTAAACGATGCTGTTGTACTTCCTTAATCTGATATTGTATTAGTTTTAAACGATGCTGTTGTACTTTCTTAACCTGATATTGTATTAGTTTTTAATCGATGGTGTTGTACTTTCTTAACCTGATATTGTATTGGTTTTAAACGATGCTGTTGTACTTCTTAATCTGATAGTGTATTAATTTTTAAACGATGCTGTTGTACTTTCTTAATCTGATATTGTATTAATTTTTAAACGATGCTGTTGTACTTCCTTAATCTGATATTGTATTAGTTTTTAAACGATGGTGTTGTACTTTATTAACCTGATATTGTATTAGTTTTTAATCGATGGTGTTGTACTTTCTTAACCTGATAATGTATTAGTTTTTAAACGACGCTGTTGTACTTTCTTAATCTGATATTGTATTAATTTTTAAACGATACTGTTGTACTTTCTTAACCTGATATTGTATTAGTTTTTAAACGATGCTGTTGAACTTTCTTAACCTGATATTGTATTAGTTTTTAAACGATGCTGTTGTACTTTCTTAATCTGATATTGTATTAGTTTTTAAACGATGCTGTTGTACTTTCTTAATCTGATATTGTATTAATTTTTAAACGATGCTGTTGTACTTTCTTAATCTGATATTGTATTAGTTTTTAAACGATGCTGTTGTACTTTCTCAATCTGATATTGTATTAATTTTTAAACGATGCTGTTGTACTTTGGCGGGTGAAGTGTTCATCTGTAATGGACACAGGTATATATTCTGCAAATGTGAAACATGTTGTGTTGTTTGTGTTCCATATATACATGGCCCCACCATTCGTCGAGCTCATCGGCTCAATTGACCGTTGCAGGGCGTATGGCGGGCGATAGAGGCAGGCGCCGCGTCGTCGCTGCTGGCGGGGCGCGAAGCGCGCGTGGAGCGGCGCGTGGTGGTGCGGTTGGCGCTGGGCGCGCGCGTGCTGGCTGTGCGCTGTCGCGCCGCACGCCCACTGCGCCACGTGCTGCGGCCCGTGCTGCGCCGTCACGCGCCCACCGCGCGCGCTGTGCTGCGCGCCGGCCGCCCCGTGCACCCGGACACGCCCGTACACGTGAGTACCGCATGCACACGTACAGTCGCGTTGTCATAGTGCGATGGCCAGTCGTTCTCCTATGTCAAGATAGATCTGAAGTATATTCTCTAACTCTGTGATCGACTTATTTTTTGTCATTTATTACTTTAAGTTAATAAAATAGATTTTTTTCTTTTACAAAAGTAATATCTAGCGCCCGTATATATGCACGCGCACGCACTCGCACGCACGCGCACCTAGGCGCACAGTCGACCAACACACGTACTCACCGCAAGTGTGTAACGCGCACTGCTAATGTTTGAATTATACTAAGTATATCTATGATGACGTCCTCCTGGTCGATTTCGACCGGCGATGTGTAGGATGCTTTATAGTGCCGTGTCTGAATCGCAGCAGCGGGTCACAATCTACATAAGAAATGAACTGTGAACCCCCCCCCCCCCCTATTACGAATTGTGGATCCCCATTTTTTTGTCACGCCAAAACTAACAAAAACCTGGACCACTTTGGGAACTAAGGGTTTATACGACAAATAAAATAACGTTTTAAACACAAGTCAATCAATATTCGTTGGCAGGAGTTGGACGGCGCCCTCCTGGAGATAGTGGAGGTGTGCGACGGCATCGAGACGGTGGAGGTTCGGGACCGAGACGACGACGCCGACTCGCTTTCCGACCTCGCCGTGCGGCTGCAGGACGACGGCGAGCAGATGGTGAGTCCGGCAACTGCGGCCGCCGTTGCGTGACTCGTGCACTGTCAGTGGGCACGAACCCCACGGCACCCGACAACCTCTGACAAGTTACTTTTACGTGGTAATCACGCCGCAGTTATAAACTAGAACTAGTGTAGTTTTAGTTCACGATACGCGAGTCAACAGGGTTCGATCCCCGGTGTCGGCAACGATGACGTCATTAATCAGATATTCAAGATGAACGCTCACATGCCACGTGCTCAAGGAGAACTGCCGGTGTAAGATAAATTAAATATATTTAGAAGACTTTATTATTATTATTCAATAGAGAATTTATTATTCGTACAGTAAAGTACTGGATTAGTTTTCCCGCGTCTGTCTTTCCCTACGATTAAAATGTGGATGTTTTCAAGAGTAGAGTCGATAGGCATTTACTGAGCTAGTGCGCCTTACCATCCAGGACTGCGTTTCCACTTAACATCAGGTGGGATCGTGGTCAAGCACTTGCTTAGAAAGTTTAAAAAAAAAAAGGACATGTGAAGTCCGCCAATCCGCGGAGGAAGCCGCAACCGTGGTGAGCTACAATGCTCTAACCTCCTCTCTGAAGAGATACGCTCTGTCCACCAGTTGGATATATATGTAGATTGTTACTTCAGCTTTTTTAAATGTTATTCGGATTAAAAAAAAATATTTTTTGTTTTCGCAGAGCGTTTCCACTCGAAACCGCAGCGAGTGCGGAAGTAGCGTGGGGGGCGTAAACACGGGGTGCGTCGGCGTCGCCGGTGGTGTCGGCGCTACTAGTACGACGGGAAGCAATAGCAACGTGAGCAGCACGGGGAGCAACGGGAGCGCTAACGGCGCGGGGGGCAGTACTGCGGGGGGCGAAACGGGTCGCGTCCGCGCCGCCCTCAGGCCCGGACCTCCGTTACACCATCATCCGCCTGGTGGGTGACGATATATGACAAAGAATATTGTAAACGTTTTTTTTTTATTTTATTAAGACTTATTCTCTAAAAAACTAACGGTGACAAATGAGCACACAGTTCACCGTGATGGCGACTAAGCGATGAGGTAAGGATAACTGCAATGATAGCAGCATAATGATGTTGTGTGTGTGTTCGTTTGGCACGTGCATGGCATTACAAAGATCACAAAGCGCTCCGTCCGAGAGCTCTCGGGTGACCACGCGTTATGTTTCCTTATCGAGGATGATCTAATAACGCCCACGTGACCCACATGTCACTTACCATCTAAAACATATATGCTCTAGCGTCACTCATTTATATGATTAAAAAAATATATATTATATTATATTTATCCTAATTTATCTTTAATTTGTCTGTATGTCAAGAATTAGTTATCTATATAATAAGAAATTATATCAATAACTAAAGCAAAATAGTAATTCGTTTAAAAACACATAAATTCCAATGTTTTTTTTTAAAGAATTCCTTGAAAACCTACGGGAAAAGCAACGCCAGAGACAGAACCCAAGAACGCCACCCCCGCTGCCGCCAAAACCTGCACAAAGATCGGCGCCCACCGTCGTTTGAACTTACGAGCATGGGAATCGCCACTTTATTGCTACGTCATACGGTGCACTTTAGTGTGAACCGCGACGGCAGAGACGTAAGGGTTTTAACGAAAATGTACCTTATCGTCTTGCACAAATGGTTGTTTTTCATCCATCGTGAAACATGGCGAGGGGACAATCAAATTTCAATAGTGACGTAATTAGTAAGGAAGGACGCTTAATTTCGAAGAACTTTTTATTGCAAATAAACTTAAAAGTGAAGTGTTGAAGTTCATTTTTGTTTGTGATAGGACACTGACTATCGGTCGATAAAAATGTTCTAAAAAATTTTATTTATATAATATATAGATGCAATAAAATGTGTTCAAAGTAATTTGGATCTTATCGTTATTTACTTATGCTTGAAGCTGCTTTAAAATCTATTATAGTCGACGCATTTTAAACTGAGTCGTCGGGCAATAAATGTCACTGACAGTAGGAATGTGCACGCAATGCAACCCGTTATCGATACTTAGCTACCTGCGGCCGAAAACGGTCCTTATCAGGGCCACATTACGATCTATACAGTTTCTCTATGATTACGTCGAAATAAACATTTTATCTTACAAATTAAAAACTCTTATTTTCAGATAGCGAAAAATTATGCCTATTAATACTTACCATAATTTAGCATATCGATCGTACCTATCCCGTCATCGATATGCACCTCTACAATTCTTACGCACATCACTACACCTCTCCATAAGACCTGTAAGTGCGAGCGAGACAGAGAGATAAATATGATTTATGACCCGAAGCCTCAGTTCATAATGCGTCGACTGTAGCATTGTGTATTTCTTTACATAAAAAGATTTAGAGAACTAACAAATATCATAATTTGTATATAATCTCGTATAAAATTAAAATTGCTGCAGTCATTCCAATATTCTACTTCGTGGACAATTAATGTTGAGTGAGATTTGTATGTTTAAGAAATCTAATTATATTTTCTTTTATAACACTCATATATATCACAAACTATGACGGAACAAAACAAAATTAGTGGAAACAAAAAATATTTAATCATTGTTTCTCAACTCAAAACGTTTTTTAATTAATAGTTTATTTACACAAAGCAAAAAATAAACTTATTTCAAGTTTAGTCTTTCTTGTGATTATTATGTGGTAATATTTAATTTTATAAAACTACATTAAATTTCATTCCTTTAATGAACAAATATTTTATATTTCGTTCTTATTTATTGAAGAGATTGCGACCCGCTTTAATAACCCCCGAGTTGAGAAACGATGGTCTTAAAATATACTATGAAATACTTACCATGGAATAATTCTATCTGAAAACATAATATATATACCTAAGGGGATATTGATCTTAATGAAATGTATATAATGAATCAGTAATTAACAGAATAAATCCTACTATATAATAATATTAATTTGTATGATTGTCTGTTTGGTACTACTCAATCACGCAAAAACGGCTGAATAGATTTGAATAAAATTGGCACAGAGATAGTTTTGGAAATGAGATGGCTTAACGATCGTTATCAACTTATGTTAAAACTAGCATCTGCCTGCGACATGACTTCAAAATTGGGTCCAGAGTGAAATGAAAATGTGTGACTTTGACTTTGACATTGTATAATTTATTAAATTTGGCCAGTACTAGTAAGTTATCGGGTATATTGAATATGATCTCTAAGTAACAGATACTATGAGTTCATTTTAAGAACTTCAACATTTACAAAAAAATTAAAGCTGCAGATAATAATTAAATAACCAGATGCCATATTAACTCTGTGTTGATTAGAAGAAAATAAACTTAAATGTGCCTTAAAACCAATAGCGGTAACTTTTACACAATAATGTATAATTTTATTATATACTTGCATATTAAATGCCTCATTGATATCAAAGAATGCCAACAGATAGTAGAATAAATTTTCTGTTTCGTATGGTGTGTATGAGGGGAACAAGGACATGTGAAAATGATGTGCATCTTGAAACTTCTTGAGGATGGCCATAAATATGTGTTGCAGTATGACTTACTGTCACGTTAGCTGTGTGCTCGATTGTCACGCACATGACAAGACAGAGCAATACTTAAATCACTTTTCACATCACTAATACACTTACATCGGCAAGTGTGAAATCAAAAGTACTTTATTACACTTACATAGTAATAAAACTTTCTATATAAGTATTATTTTGGTATCAGACCTTGTTCAAACGTGACAGTGGGACATACATATTGTTATGTGATATAATTATGTAAAAGATTTTTTAACACAAACATTTTTAATTATTCATCAAATAGTCAATCTCATTTCTCATTGTTTTAAGTATAGACAATATTTTATATATATAAACTGAAGTTGCATTGGTCCATATAGCTTGTAGGACCGATGCGGAAGAAAGGTTCTAGAGTGCAACCTCGTATTGGTCCCTGCAGCTATCCCCCGCTAGATGGAGTATGCAACGCTGCGTGCAAGTTTAGGCAGTCGTTGGACGCAGGTGGCTCGGGATCGTACTATGTGACAGTGTTTGGGGAGGCCTATGTTCAGTTATACATACTAGAGATCTGTACTAAATTAAGTGTAGGACTCGGCGGACTGTATGAGTTATGTAATTCACAAAAGTTACGTGTAAACGGTATTTTTGTATTTTGTAAATACGATAGTGTTAAGAGATTGAAAAAGAATTCTTATGCTTTTTTTTTAACATAAACTGTTATCGTATAACTTTCTAATGAAATGTGAAATCTATATTTTTTAAAGAGATAACGATCTTCTATATACAATCTACAGCATATAAAGTACTAAGTAAATTTAATGTAATTTGTTAATGTATCCTAAATTTAATTTATTGTAATTAATATATGAGAGAAAATATGAGCGAAGCTCGGAGAGCCGCTACTATTGCAATAAATACTTTAACGATTACATTCTTCGCGTTTTATTTTAAAATTCAAACATCTTACAATTTCAGAAATGAACTCGCGGCTACTCAAAAATATACTGGTAGGGATCATCTGTCACAATTGAACTCAAATCTAGGATTTTTATCAAGGATAGATGCCCAGACACAAATCGTCTCGTAATCATTTAGTGATTGCGTACCATAAGGTTAATTAGTAACTGTTCGCTTGTGTGTCATCCATAACAAATAAAATATGAAAATTTAGTGAAGCTTTCTCTTTATATTATTGGCTCTAAAAATTATCAATTCAACATAGTGGGCCTTCAGTAAGTAGCATACTTGAAGATAGGTCACGACGTCTCTCACCTACAAGACAAAAAAAATTACCTTAGTATTTTTTTTTTGTCTTGTAGGTGAGAGACGTCGATGTCGAGACCTAAATGTTTTCACTATTGACTATCGTTTTTTTTTTTTTTTTTTATATATTTCTTGTGAAGTTATTTAAAAATAGATTTTGGTTTAAGAAAAACAGTCTTTTTGTAAGAATTACTCAAAGGCTGTTTATGAGGCTGTTCATATTTAGGAGGAGAAATATTAGAAGCCCCGACATTGCAAGAAGAAAGTCAGCATAAGACATTTTAGAAATAGGTGCATGAGTTTTAGATGCTTCAGCGTACGAAATACAGCTCTTGGTCATAGTTTCTTTAATGGCTTTTTGGCGATCAAATTCTAAACATGTTTTACTTGTGGCAAAATGGAAACCTTGGCACAAACAACAGTACGCATCTTCCTCTAGGATAGAGCACTGGTCAGCAGTATGGTCTTGGCCACAATTGAAACATTTTGGTTTTGACCTACATAATGCTTTTACATGACCAAATCTGCAACAATTGTAACACTGTATTGTGGAGAAAATGTAAAGATCAACTGGGAGAACAGTGTAGCAAATAAAAATTCGCTTAGGTAGCATGTGTCCATCAAATGTAAGAACCACAGTTTCAGTAGGCTTAAATTCACTGTACATAAAAAAACACGCGTACCATTACTATTAATGATACGCCGTCTGATTCTTCTTACTTTAAAAAATTGGACCGCATCCAACAGGTAAATTAATATTTTCCGTAACTTCTTCATCTGACCACTCAGCAGGTATGCCTCTTACAACACCCATACGGGTCACAGTTATTGTTGGGATAAAAACCTTATACTCGGCTGATTGCAAAGGGCTGTTTAGGAAACAATTTGCGTCCTGGTAATTATTAAAAGACAGAGTCAGTCTATAACGGCCAATTCGTTTTAAGCTTCCGTTAACAGTGTTGTGGATAGAATTCCTTTTAAAAAAACGTCCAAAAGCAATAGGGTGAACTGTAACATTATCATTAGGAGTTTGCTGTATTCTTTGTATATGAACATCATATGGTGCTGCACCACTTGCCTGATATGTTAATCGAGCTACAGATTCTGGTTTTTTTACTGATTGGACGAATTAAGTTGCGAGTCGGTGTATAGGGGAGCAGTACTAATTTGGGTAGTGGTATTATTATTAGATAACGGAATGCAATCACATTCATTTTGTTTTATTTCCTTGCCCTCAAGTCGTTTCCGATTTCGTCTCTTTTTGTTATAATGAGAGCAATGTTTATTCACAGTGGCTCTACGTTTCCGAGCACCCCTGCTAGACTTCACGGATGCGTCGGTTTCCATGCCAGACGCCGCATTGGAAATTGTTACATAGTAACCAACCCTAGGGACTTCTCCGCCCCCAGGGTCATCAGGAGGCTCATAAGGAGCAAAAGTATATAAAAAAACTTACCAATGAATCTTCTATTAATTACATTCTTAAATAAAATTTAAACAAATAAAACTAAGAAATCACAAATATAAATACACAAACAATAATATAATACTAAAACTACTGATCCAAATCCAACAAAGAAAATAAAATTTTATTAAAGGTTGAAAAACAATGATGAATTAAAGGCGATTGTGGAAGCTGATGATACTCAATTTACAGCCGAGCTAGCAGCTTTTGATGCTAACATCAAAACCATATTGGTCCATTTACGACAAATTGGCTTGATAGATAGGTGCCCCACGAACTTAATGATCCCCAGCGCAACGTACGCGTTGAGACCTGCTTCGTGCTGCCCAGCAGGCACAGAAATGAAATAATTTTGAACCGAATTGTTAGGTGCGACGAAAAGTGGATTCTGGTTCGACAATCGAAAGCGTTCAGCAAGTTGGTTAGATCCTTGTTCAGCACCAAAGCTATGACCTCTAGAAAGTTGATGGTCACTGTTTGGTGGTCTAGTGCCGGTGTGATTCATCACAGTTTTTTACCAAACGGCATGAGCATTACTGTAGATCGGACATCTGCAACCAGCTTTGGTCAATCGGTCGTCCCCGCTGCTCCTACACGAAAACGCGCAACCCCATACTGTACAACAGGCAGTCTCCAAGCTGCAGAGTTGGGGTTGGAAGCTCTCCCTCATCCACCTTACTCACCAGACCTTGCACCCACCGACTAGTACTTCTTCCAAAATTTGGACTACTTTTTAGCGGGCAAAAAATTCAATTCCCGAAAGGCGGTACAAAATGCCTTTGAAGAGTTTGTCGCCTCCCGTCCAGCTGATTTTTACAAGGGCATCAATAAACTACCACTGCGTTGGCAAAGATGCATCGATTACATGAATGATTACTTTGAATAATAGAAATAAAAAAGTTTGAAAAAAAAATACTTTAACTTATTTCATACAAAACAGCAATTTCATAGGTAAAGACCTATTATTTCATATGATTTTTCACATGCTACTTGTGAATAATGCCATGCCTAGTATATAGCTCAGCTAAACTGTGGTAGAGGCATTTTGTAGCAAGTTACTAGCTTCAATAGGAATGAGACCGCTCGACCAGAGAATGATCACACTCTCATTATACTGGTATTAAATAGCAGCGAAGAAGGGTTATGCTTGTGTGTCCGATTACACGTAACGAGAAATTCCACCTGTTGACCTGCGAGTGTCATGTATATCTTGAAACTTTGTTGAGGATGTCTATGTCATGGGCAGTTTTCACATACCAGCTGGTGAAGTGTGACAAGAAAACAAGTGAACATAACAAGTTAACAACTATGATATTAATGTAATTTCAGTGTGTATATGTCACAGGAAATTATGAAAACGAAGATTTGATCAAATGCCATGGAAGATGTTAAAATAACAATTCTGTGATATTAAACACTTACTGTAGTGCTAAAACAGTTAACGAGATTTAATCAAAACACTTACTTTCTTTAGGTAAATAAAAGTAATAAAATAAAAAAAACCCACAGAGTAACTAACATAATTCCTAAATTGATCATCTACTTTATGGATTTGATTAAATCTCAATTTTCATCATTTCCCTGCGACATATATAATGTGACTTTTTATTCTTTTCTCTTAGCTAGCAAACTGTTGACGCTTGATTTTGAGAGTAAGCCAAATGTGGAATTTCAAAATGTTACCATGATAAAGATATTAATTACTTTGGATGAACAGATGTTAAACCTATTTTCAATCTACCCATCATGTAATTTATTTCCCTTCGTAGTAAAATGAAACCGTCTCTCTAATTATACTAGATCTCTGAGAGTCGTTCAACCTGAGCTCCATCCAGTTGACATCCTGCAAATTCGTAATGAACAATGTCTCCTCTAGCATCGTTGGTTTGTTCACACAATAAATATTAAGTTTAAAATAAAACCACAATAAAACTTTACAAACTAATTTAATTCCTCTAAGTTATTTATCAGCTATTGCTTGAGTTTCTTCTGCCTTCTCTAACTCGGGCTGCGGTTCCGGCTCGGGCATAAGCCTCGTTAGTTTCGAGGGGTCCTTAGGAGGCGCCCAGTCGGGAATTATTTTTGCATGGATGCGCCAGACCCCGTACAAGTTGGCGAGATGTTTCTCGAAGACGATGTACTCAAGGACGTCCTTTGCCAAGATCTCACTACCGTGCAGGAGACGACCGAAGCGGTCGTACACCGCGAGCTGCTGGCGAGTGTGGAAGCGAACTGTTACCTGTTGAATGTACCTATATATTAATATTTGCAGAAAAAACTTTGTACCACTTTTTGAGCACATTGCGCGCACGGAGGACTGCGAGACAAGGCATAGTTAAATTTAATATAAAAAAAATCATATGGAGAACGAGTACAAAAAGATTAAATTAATACTTTAAATTAAATAAAACCCTTGTCTATGTTCATAGTGCATGTCAAACACACAAGTCTGTGGTCAACCAGACGCACTGAGTAGAAATTATTAC
This sequence comes from Teinopalpus imperialis, assembly GCA_029286865.1. Classification (NCBI taxonomy): domain Eukaryota; kingdom Metazoa; phylum Arthropoda; class Insecta; order Lepidoptera; family Papilionidae; genus Teinopalpus; species Teinopalpus imperialis. The sequence goes on from JAGSMU010000017.1 coordinate 558,516, forward strand.
TAAAGAATTTATATATAATTTTTACTTCATAATAAGTACTATAGTGGAACATATTAAACTAATTCTTTTTATAATAAACTGTACTCGCAGCTGATGTAATATGACAAAATTTTAAAAATATATATGCGATGATAAAAAAGATATTTTATTGAACAGAAGAACCTTCATATCATTCAAACTTAAAAGTTTAATGAACCATGGATGAATTTCGGGCCCTGGCCGACCACTAGTCTAAATAATTTTCTATATAGGCGAGTACAAAATTCGGGACAAATGCGGTGCAAACAAATGCGACTCATAAGGGAAACTATATGACTCCACTAGATAAGGCAATATAAGAAAGCATATACTTTCCGTTTCAAACAGGTCCTCCACTTCTAGTTGCTATTAGATGGTGTCAACAGGGCATAGGACATAGTAGTTACGCAAATGTGAAAATATCAAAAATAAGCCCAAGAATCACCATTTCATATTAAGCAAATATTATGAGAAACAAAAGTCTCTTTTAGTTGCAGTATCCGGGATATAATGTTTACAGCATAACAAATCAATCAAACAGTTTTAGATTCTAATGTAACCTCTATTATATGAAAATACATATTAACTTATTATTTTTATAATATGTTAATATGTATTTAATTATATTAATTATTATAAAGAGACAAACATACATAAACCGCACCAAGGGCTTTTACAAATCACTGGTGGCCCAAATTAATCATACAATAGGAATTAAATTTGGCATCTCAAAAAACTAATATAACATTTTTGAATATAAATTGTGATCAAATTCGAAGTTCTACCATTTATATAGAATATACTAGAGTGCGAGTAGTTGATGAATGCAGGTGGTCAAAGATCATGCTACTTAGACATTTGTGGTGATTGGTTACATTTTTCAGTGGACTGAGATGATGGTAATTTGAATCAATAGCCTAATGGTTTAGGGCGGAGGGGAAACTACATTTGAATCTACCATGGGACTATTGCAATTTAAGCTTATTGAATGGGTAAGGGGAATTGTAGTAAAGATAATAGAATTATTAGCATCTTTTAACAAAACAAGAAATTAAATATTTGAAGATTGCAGTTTTAAGAATGTTATCATGTCATGTCTGTTGTCACGCATTATAATTATGTTTTTTTTTTTTAATTTTTAATTATATTGCGTTAAGCAAAAACTACTTTTAAATTTGTTTTGATGCAGAATCAGCAATCTAACACAAAGTTCATTAAAGTTGTTACAAAAGCAATGATGCTGTTTAAGGAAGTATCAATAAAATTATGAAAAGAAATTCACATTACCTGGCCAAATATATTCTCCTTGCTGACAATATCCGTGCATCGTGCATGCACCACACGAGGTGGCTCCAATGACTCGAGGAACTTCCACCTGATGGTCTTCAACTGAGAGTTGTGCCTGAACTCAGAGTATGCCTTCTCTGTCACATATGTCCGTAGGGCAATCTTATCATTGTTTGCTAGACTCTCATGTGCTTTGATGTATATGTTCTGTGCTTGACCGCAAAAGGCATTAGTATTGAAGTCCTCTTCAAATGATTTGATCTTGCGCACCGCCATCATAGATTTAGATTTCTTCTCAAGTAACTGGACAGTTTGTTTGGCTCGGGTGGCAGACACAATGGACGCTTTGCCGTCACCTTCCGGTGGGATGTAAGGCTCAAATACTCCACCTGAACATTTGAAAATTTAAAATAGTAATGACATATAGAGGCTAAAATCATGATGTATCACATAGTGTGGTGAAGCAACATACAGCCAGTTATAGCACAAATGGGTTGGTGTGTTAATTAGGAACAATATAAAAAAATTCATCAAGTTCAAAATTTGCAAAACAATTCTTTTGTAGTTTTAAACCAAACTGATAGTAAGCAATGACTGCACCCTATAAATATATACAGAGTCAAGGAAGATTCACATCCAATGTCATCCTTGACAATGCAATGATATGCCTCATTCCCAAGTAAGGGTCTCTTGGCTCTTAAACTAACTAAATGAAACACCGCAGCATTGTACTGCTATTTTATGCTGGCATTGTGAGGGAACGGTCCTTCCCCATCAAGCAGAACTAGAAACATTTGTAGTATTTAGACACCACATTATGTCAAATGTATATGTCAAATGAGACTCCACTGGGAAATGAGGGTTGAGAGTGGGAATTTGCAATAGACTACTGTAATTACTTTATTAATTGAAAAAATTGTCAAATACTACTGTACCTATTAAATCACAGAATATAAAAATAGAAAAACTTTTCTGTTTTTCAACTTTTTATTATCTAGAATCTGGAGCACAAATTTGGTATATTACTTTAAGAACTTCTTTTGTTTTGCGCCATTTCACATATTTTTTCGTGTATATTATCAAATTAAAATATGGAATGGGGTGTTAAAGAAAATAGGATTGCAGTGTTCGCCTTGCACAAAGTGGGTATGGAGCCGTCAATCCTATTCCAGACACTTTAAAAGCTTGGTATCAGCCGTATGTTTGTATATCGTACTATCAACAGATACAACAACACTTCCTCTGTGTCAACAACACTTCCTCTGACCAAAAAGACCAAAAAAGATCAGGGTGGCCATGCTGTTAGAGATACAAAGGCTGTTAATGCTGTTAAAGCTAGAATTTGTTGTTTCACAAAACTATGTTTTTGTGAAAAAGGAGTGAAAACTTCAGCCAAAGTGTATCAAGATACAGTCTTGGATCATGTTATGAAACCTCTCAGCAATACACTTTTTAAAAATATACCGTGGACTTTCCAGCAGGACTTTGCACCTGGTCACAAGGCACAAACTACCCAATCCTGCCTTGAAACGGATGTTCCGGACTTAATAAGACTGGCAAAGGTAGCCATTTCAAATAGAATTTTTTTTTATCTTTTGCCAACATTAATAAATATGTAGATATAGATGTTAATATATTACATTACCTCATTAAAAAAAAAGGCATTTTCATTTGTAACAGAACTTATGGCCGGACTAGGTATATATATATATATATACTTCTGGATGTTATTGCATTACATCAGAATAGGGAAGGGGATGATGAGTTAGTATATATGTTTGCTATAATTATTATGTCCAGCCTAGAACAGTTTATAGACACATTACATGTTGCAATTGGCCAAATTACAAATGCCTTCAAAACCGAAAAAATCTCAAAGGTATTGCTAGCCAGTTCCAGATAATCCATAAACAATAAATATTGCCTCACTAGAGCAAAGTACTGTGCCCAGCAGAGAGAACTGACTAATCTGCACCAACAGTCTATTAGTTAAGGGTATGGCATACAATACTAACTGTTGTGGGGGCAAATGTGCCATTGAACTATTGATGTGAAGAATCTCTCAGTGCATTAGTATTATTAATAATCTTTATAGTAATGCCAGCATTATTTTAAATTTCAATACACTTAAATATAAACATAACTAACCAGTAGCAGAAATATGAAATGGACGCTCTGACCATGGTCTTGGAGGCAGCATTCCTCTTTCCTTCATTTTTTGTCTTACTTTCTCAGGAGACATTTCGCCCGTATCCTCATTGGGATCTGGCAAATCAATCTTTAAGTATTTGGCAGCTCTTTCCTTTTTATACTTTGGATTAAAGTGTTTAGTTGTTGTTGTACGACATGGTTGAAGATATGTAGCAGATGCATAACGCAATGGGCCTAACTGGGAAAATAAAGCAGTTCATGATTATTTTTAAGAAAAATAATGGAACATAAATAATAAAGAAATAAATCAACTTAATCTAACCTTAATCAAAATTGAACTAGCCATAGTTTTTAAAATTATTACTGCAATTTTATGTCAAATATAGTAATTATTCCATTCATATCTCTTTATAACAAATGAAAGAAAATAAACTACACGGATTTAGTAACAAAACCTATTATTTTTCTATTTTTTCTTTTTTCCGCTCTTCTGCAAAGGCAAACGACTAAAATCCATACATCCAATATTTTTTAATTAAGAGTTAAAGATAGAGCAAAATGTGTTCATGGGAATTAAAATTTACAGCAATATACTGGTAATGGCCAAAGAAAGAAACAAAACACAAAAAAATTAAGTACCTCGATAAAGTATTATGAAGTATTTATGTCATCGTACATTAATTACGTTTATTTTTCTATTTAAGTGCTTTATTTACCAGTGTGTTCTGTGATAAATTGCGATGTAATTACAATAATAATAGCACCGATATACAGAGACATTTGTAAAATATTAATATTTTGATCACAATCATTTCTTTCCAATTACTTTTATATTAATTAGAAATATTATTTTATATAAATTACTTTTATATTAATTTTCTTTTAATATTCGTCACAGGAATTGAACAAAATAATGGATGTGTAAAAATATTCTAAAATAAAAAAGGCTTTTAATCCATACGAAGTAAAAAAGTGATTGGAGGATTGAAAAGTTTCCACCTAGAGAATATTAAGTTATAATGTGCCGAAAGGTGTATTTTATATTCCAAGAACGGAAACCGATATATTTAATCTCGTAATCACTAGTTTGTGAGGCAGTTGTTGTAACTACTAAGCTGGTTTATTTTAAAAAACTAGTTTAATTTTTCTAAGGAAACCATGAGAAGTATTTAAATATTTTTTTCTTTCTCGTTACCTATGATTTTACGATAACTGTGTACAATGCAATTGATAAATTGATTAACCTTTTTTTATAGACAACAAGCCACCGAACCAACGAAATTAGAAATATCTATTGTTTATAAAATAGGATTTATTGTTAATAAAATAGGAGAAATAGAGGAGAAAGGCTCAGTTATCACATAACTGAAACGCATAACAGAACATATTAAAAACCAAAAATATCTATGGTGTTTTGTTTTTATGCCATTTTTAGTCATATGTTTTCCTTTCAAATAGTGATTTTAAATAAAGTGGTACAAAATTCATCAAATTATTGTGATATTTTTTAAAATATTGTGTTTAAATTTAAGTAAATCTTTGACTTGTTAGGGAACGGGATAATAATTTTTGAAGGATATTGTTCTATCATATTTATTTTGCTAATATTTTCCACTAACTCAAAGATTTTGTCTCCATTACCACTTATAGTTCTTTGTACAAAATCACTTCTCAGCTCATTTAGGTAATTTGGAAACGATAATCAAATAAATATATAGCAACAGAATATTTAAATCAATATTCGTGACCCAATTACCGGATATCCGGCGACTCCATACACGTTGTCTCTAGTTCTCGAGGGAATAGAGATCGTTGCAGCGTTTCTTTCTTTTCTGAACAGGCGCAGTCCGAGAGAACTCGCAAAAGGAGTAAAAGGCTCCTACGTAACCTGTCACTACGTGAGTATTAGTGCACACATTAGAATAATACTAGTCGGGTATCGCATTCTGTCCTGGATTAAAATAAAAATAACGCGGTATATTATTCTTTGCTGAGTCATAGAAAAATAGTATATTGAAGTAAAATTTCTTTGGTTCAGTTAGTTTTTTTGATATATTACCTACATCGAATTCGTTGAAGTGGCATTCGCCATGAGTCTGGAATTTTTGTTGGGAAATTGGACAGATGGTGACCGCCTGGCGTATCGGGGCCGAAGGCGGACGATGACCCTACCGTAACGATTAACGGTTCCTCTGCCTGCCTTTCCCCTTGTCTACGTTCCTAATGCCACGTGTATTTGATTTCAGCAATATATTGTATGAGTCAGAAGGTAGAAAAACCAGTACTATCGGGTCAACGGATCAAGACCAGAAAAAGAGGTGAGTTCCATTGCTTACTATTTATAATAACTTGTTATTACAGTCATTGATACCCTATCAATTTAAAACTAACCTTAAAATTACAAATTATAGGTTATTTACCTCCTTGCTCGTTAAATCATGTTTCTTTGTGTAATTTATTTTATAACTAATTTATTTCTTTATATATTTTTGGCTTTCATTTTGATCTTTTATGACTTAACTTTGATTACATGAATGATAACGTTTAATCCTTTATTTAATTATTTCCTGAAGTAAACAAGCGTGTGAGATGCTATGTATCAAGATGTTTATTTACGAAAAACTAGATTTACTTAACTAATATTCAATGAACCTTTACATTATGGTCAGGAATGAAACCGTGCTGGTGTTAACTTTGTTAGTTTTGAATGCCCCTAATATAATTTATGTTTTTTTTTCGTGTACATAATTCATTAGTATGGTGGTGTTTGCAGCAAAAAGAAATATGCAAACAAACATTGTCACCATTATTATTTCAATAGTTATATCTATATAACCTTATAATAAAACAGGCTTTACATTTAATTCTTTAGAGTTATCCCACTTAATCACCAGATTTACTTTGTTTTGAGTTTTACCTTCATATTCTTAGTTAAGGTTAGTAGTCATTGCTTACTATCCGACAAATTCCTCCTTATTTCCATTACTTAATTTTTTTCACAATCTTGTGACATAAATAATGTTAACAAAATAAACAAAAAATAAGTTCTTCAACTGCTATTGTTACGTATTGTATATGAGTGTAAGCATCTGGAGATGCAATTACTGGTAACAAGGCATACCATCTTAAGAGGTAACAACACATTTGCATCTTGAATCTTTGTGGAGTATTGATGTAAATGTCATAACCAAAGTCATCACTTACCATTAAGTGAACTGAGGTGTGCTTACTTGTCACCCCTTCTATGTCATTATGTATATTAATAACAAATATGTGTGTTAAACCAAACCAACATTAACACGGTGTTTTCAACCAAAACTAGAAATGCAATCATTCCAATCAATACTGCTAAATTATTTTTATGAAAAGTAATATTTGATTGGTATATAACATTTTTATTTGTCGTAACTAAGCAGTTAGAATTGTTTTATTTAATAAGTTGTTTTTTGTTTATATTGTTAACTTTATTTGGGTCACAAGTTTGTGTTTTGATTCAATTACTTAGTTTCTTTACTGCACTGTAACTAAGATATATACTTAAACAATGAATACTGCACACACACACACTTCCATTGTTGTATGTATCAGAATGTACATATATAAGAATTCAAGCTCTGAAATTTGCAATATATATGCTGTTGGTATGTCTTCAAATAAACAAACTGATATTCAAGGCTAATAATAAACAATATTAATGACCTTGCTAAAGGTTGGTGTAATACATTTTGGTACATGGGCAATAAATATGTATTGACAATAGTTTCTACTTATTTTCATTGTTCTTCCAATTAAGGCAAATTGATTGTCAATTTTTTAGTGGCATATTTTATTTGTAAAGTATTTCTGAATACAATGCCATTTTTATTGAGAGTAATGTAACATCAGTAACCATATACATAGTTGATATTTAAAAAAAACTTGTATATATGTATTGTATAATATAAATATAAGAGCTGTAGAGCTGTCTCCCAAAGGCCAGTGGCAATGAAACTGTTAATCAGCAATAGCTGATTTACCACATGTTTGGCAATGAAGGAAAAAAATCTGAGAAAACATTCCTATCTAAGAAATAATTAAAAAAATGTTTCCAATATATGTGAAATATGCCAATTATTGGAGCCAGGGATGGTCTGTGCTCTAACACACTCACACACATTAGAGAGGAGGCTTATGGCTAACCCCATTTATAAATGTATTCATATATATTATATATGTACATAGGGGTTAGTCATTACTTAATGAAGTGAATGAATTCAAAATTGTATTTTCTAAAATCTTTTATACAATATTAGAAGAAATTTCAAAATTAAATTGGGATGCATTTATAATATCCATCACTTGCAAAAATAGCATGCACAGTACTTGGTGCAAAATTTATTATAATGTATTGCTGGCAAGTTAAAATGTGTATGCAGTTTTTTTCCTGTTACTGGTGGGTGAACACAAGTATTTTTACACATATTTATGCAATTTGTTTTTCATTCAGAAGACCACAAGGAAAATTCAATATGCAATGTCAACTGATATATTATTGGATACAAAGTAAACTCTAGACTATGTTATTTAAATTGATAATTATTGGTTATTCTAGAACATATAGCAAGATCACTTCTCTCGTTTTTTAGTAAATTGAGAGTAATCTAGCCCAGTTGACACCAAATAAAATTTATAAGGAGCCAAAATTTTTGATATTTTCTTACTCTCTACTTATCTTCATCTAGACATTAGACATACAAGATATTCCCATATAACGTTTATATTAGATAGTAATATGATTAATATGATGTGGAAAGTAAGCTGGTAGGGAATGTCTAGACTCATAGACAATTAAAAAAATTACATTTTACACAAAAATTATATTTTACAATTACATTCCAATTAAAGATACCAATAATTTAGTATTTGAATTTTGAAGTGCAATAAAGATTTAACATAAAAATATATAATATGGTATGTATTATTCCAATACTCATTTATCCAGTTATTACTTACCATTGCACAAGCCTTTACCTATATTATAATAAAAAATTGATGGAGATTGCTTAATGTCTGTCATCAAATTATGTTAAAATTAATATCTGCCTGCTAATTTAGAATACGGAGGGTCCAAAGAGAAATGAAAAATGTGTGAGACAACATTGTGTGATGTATTATTTTCCATCAGTATATGTAAGTTTTGGGTACACCTTGCTTTTCACATGGTGCAGCTTTATGTGCAATGCTCAAGAGTATTGAGTTGAAGTTGCAGAAAGATGTTTTTATTATAATTCAACATTGTAGACAACATTTCTTGTGTGGAAAAAGTATTATAATATTAGGTTTTTCATAAACATAATGTTTGCTAGTTTGTGTGTCGAAGATAAACACAGCTTCTTCTTTATTTATCATCTAGGCACATGTCAGATTGTGCCTTGGGATTGCTTGTTGATCTGTCTGTCACATAAGTCTTCGGAAAATTAAATATTTGATATTCATTTGACTTTTTTAGGAAAGTATTGTTTTAGTAAATTTAGTATATATATGAATCATTACCCAAATTGCCACAACACCCTCGAGATTCTCAATTTGCCAGACTTAATGCTTAGACCGATAAAGGAGCAGCATCGGACGTGCAGGGTGGCTGTGGTTGGTCAACCAGCTTGCCAATCGGGGCAACTATGGTATCATGAGAATCTATATGGGACAGTAGTGGACTATGGTAGGCCGTGACAAAAGGAATATATATATATGAAATTAATTTAAACAAATTATGATTATATTCCACCATTTATGGATCCTCTTAACCAATGGAATTTTAAATTTTAAGTGTTTATTTGAAGTGAAGAAGTACTTTAAGAGAAACGTCTCTGTCTAAGGAATAATATCCGCAATGGCAATCATATCTCCAAGTAGTTGAACCTATAAAATATATTTTACTATTTTCATATAATCTCCTACAATTATTGGCTTCTAAAGATCTGAATCTGCTGCTAAGCCCGTCGGATAATCTATCCACTGAACCCTGAGGTGTCGATATAAAACTACTGCATAATAAAATCTGAAGTTTATTGCAGTATCAGAGGTTAATGTATTCCACTTTGTGCACCAATGGTTCTGGATTTTGAACAGTCTGCCTTTCCACTTGTCTCATAAAGTTGCGCTCAAAAGCGTCCCAAGGGCGCGCTTGAATATTTAGCGGGTCTGTCCCGGATTCCGGGATTCATTGTTTATGCATTCCAATACTGCCACGGACATCCGACGTATTTGGCCGACGATACCGTTTCTATTATTTAAAATATTACAAAAGTCCCAACTATATGAAAATAAAATAATAAAATGTTTGTGCAAATGCTTACGTCATATATATCCTTCAAACCAGGTGCCTCGTTAAATGCACAAAAGATTACCAATATAAGTAAAGTTAAAGCTTGGTCTTTCTATAATTCATTCTGTTTTTACCTCTTAGCAACAATACTGTGGACAAATTTACTTACATAGCGATACATATTTAACGAATATGTCACGTGTATAATTTGATCCTGCGTTTCGCAATCGAAACGTACAGATGGGTTTATATGTCACTAGGGCAAGGTTTGCGTAATCGCGGTTGAATATATTGTCTATGGCAGGCTGACGTGTACATTCATAACCCGAGTTGACGGAATTGGGGTCTCTACACCCTAGATGGGCTTTACGTGCAGTTTGTTAATAATATACACTACAAATTGGAAAAAGTTGCTATTATTTTTATTTATTTTGTTCAACTTTATTGGTCAAGTCTTACGAAAAGGGATACAAAGGGCGGACTTAATGCCATATACACACATCTCTCTCGATTTCCATTGGCGGCATTAAAGCTGACTGTCCTAAGTCTTGCTAAATTTGTCATGGAAATTAGTAAGAATACATATACATATTGGAAACCCACGTGTCGAAGAATATAAAGAAAAGGTTCACGTTGCTTAACAATGCGTGTTTAAAGATTATTCTCCCGAAAAGTTGATATATAAATATAATAAAATGTAATATAATTAATTTAACTAAACTAACAAAATTATATTCAAGACTAAAGTGCTATTGTTGATACTATACACGCACGTTACATGAAATTCAACATATCTGGAATCTTTATAGAAAAAGTAAATATTTATCTTTGTTCATATGCATTTTAATTTTGATCGTAAAAGTATGAAAAATTATATTACGTGTGATCCTATCTCTTCATAAGTTTCAATAAAGGAGCTAATATAAAGTATATTGCTATCTATGCGGTGAACGAGGAAGTCTCGCCTCAATGTCACACCGACGCCATTTTATAAGCCGATTTGCACCTCGTGCGCGCTTCCGCCATATTTGTCACAGACAACGATACGGGTTGCCGCCAAATTTGAAATTTACATTTACAAGTAATTAGCTGTCTTTGTTGTGAAAACGTCTGAGCTATGTAATAACTATACGTTTTTTTTTTACCTTAAACTCGCTCTTTTAAATAACAGGTCAACCATTTATTGAAAGAAGATTTACGATGGTTAATGTAGAGATATGGCGACTCGCCCTACTGGTGACGCAAGGCAGTCCTCAGGTGTGATGGCAACGCATGTGCGCGTCTTGAATCTTTGAAGTTGATGGTGTATGTATTATAGATGTCATGGGCTGTAGTCGATAACTTATCATCTGGTGAACGGCGGGATCGTGTCACTTTTTTATAAAAAAAATTGACAATAGTTCGGAAACTTTACTTTTTACGTCCTTCATGAACAAATAAGAAAAGATATAGATAGTCGTTAACAAAAAATAAAACAATGCAGTATTTGATAGCAAAGAATTATTTCAGTAAAAACATTTTAATTGTTTCAACAATGCGTGTGGCTAATTAAAGACCGTTCGCTATTGTTTGCTGTAATGCACTAGCCGCATATAAACAGTATTTTTTTACGTTAACAAATTTATTTATAAAATACCGTTTACTTTTATATTTAAAATATTCTGCAGCATGAATGGGGGTGGATTCGACCGGGGAAGGTTCACGTCCGCTCAGAACACTTATTTCATTCGGTGGGGGTTGCGATCCAGTGACTTTCGTATCATTCCATTTTAGTTCTCAGAGGTGACTGGATAGTGCATGTGCATCTTTAGTGGAATAGCTGAAGGTGTGATTATGGGTCGCAGTTGTCACTAAAAAAAACTGAACTGTAGTAATAGTTGTTCCCCCAGCCACACAATTGTATAAAAGATGGCGGTTAAATATATAAACGAAAATTATTTTTGCATTTAATGTGCATATGATTATATAGCAGTTCTTTTTACAGGAAATTTGAATAAAGGCTTCTCTAGATTGGTAATTGGAGGTTTATTTGCTCTTTTTTTGAAATTATTGAGGCATGATAATTTAATGTTATATGGCATATTTCTATGTCGCTTTGTATTTGGTACGATACGAACGCCACAGTGCGTCAGCAACTTAATGTGGTTTATTTTTATAATTCTTATGGCCTTGTATTGCCAGATGGCGCATCGAGACGTTGTGCTTATTAGGAACATTTTATTTTCGTCTATTTACGTTTCAATTATAACATTGCTAATTGAAAGAAGTTAGACTAAAATAGATATAGCAATTGTCACATTTATTTTAGTTTAGCGTAACCAACTTCATGTATCCAACATATTAGATCATACATTATATATAGCAAATATAATAGCATTAAGTTCAGTTCTTGTGCGTCATTTGCCACTATCCGAGATAGTCTCCACCAAGGGCACGATCCGCTGAAGTCTTTAGATATACTCCTCACCCAAGTTGATCGAACAAGTCTTCCAAGATATATGAATAGAGAGCGACTCCTCAAACTATAGCTTATCTTACTTCCTGCATCCTGTTCTGTCATCTGCAGGAGCTGAGGCATGTAAACTCCAATGCTTTCCGGGTGGCAGAGTATTGTGTAGACAAAATTTGATGGCATCGAAACGTGAAGAGAACCTTAATATTTCACATGTCAGGTTTCCAGTTCTCCACTTAATTATGCATGAAATGTTAAGCTTCATAGATTAAGTTTAACATCATCAATTGTCCGTTGGCTTCATAGTAAAATTGGCAGTGTAGAGTATACCTGACTGCTGTGTCGGCGGGTCATTGGTTCGATTCCCAGCTGTAGAACAATATTTGTGCATCGCAAATTGTTGTTTTTCGAGTCTGGGTGTTTTGTATGCGTGTCCCTGACACTGTATGTGGACCTTCCTCCTGTGTTTGAGCTTGTCGTCTTGCTTACGGCACTATAATATCTTCTGCGCTGTTGATGTCATCTGGTGGTAGTCGAAGTCGTAGTAGTTAGCAAACTTAAACATTTTCTTTGGCCGCCACGAGACACTTGAAATCTTGACGATTTATTAAGTGAGACGTGTAATGTGTCATTTCGTGGGAGATAGTACGTGTAACAAATATTATTTATGACTGAGATTTTATAGACAAATTAGTAGAATGTTTATCCGAAGTAGGGCGGTTGGTTAAACATCTAAAGGTTTCCAAGGTGACGTGACGTAATGTACTTTCAAACCATATTCAAAGTAGTAGTGGCAAGTTTTAACTATTACATTAACAGGATAACAAAATTGATGTACTTAACTTTTTTTAACATGATTTTACGCAGCAATTCGTTATGAGATTTAGCTGATTTAATTCTTTTGTTTGACCATAAGCTAACTATCAGTCGGGCGAGCTATGGGCTACGCTTGGAGGTTGGTCAGAAACTCATGCCCCATGGCAATCTATAGTGGGAACCCATGAGATAACGATGGTTTTTACTTTTGGACATTAGAATTTTAAATTTATTAATTCTCTCTGCCACAAAATGTTTCGCACGTTTCCCGTATGTTGTTATTTGCTATATTTTCCAACATTTCACTTGGAAACTAGCTGGAGCTAGTACATGAATAGGTCGGTACGACCGGAGTAACACTACGCTTTACGGAGAATACCTTAATAGAATTGTAGTTAAGTGTTACCGTTTTGACTGGTGAAAACTATTACATTTGCATTATGATTCCTTATTGAGGTGCTCTGAGCCGAGGAGTCGGGTGAACTTGCTAACGTGTCATTTTCAAATTAATCAAAAACACGAAGAAGAAAATTGATCGCATTAATAGCTATACTATTCTCTAAAATTGGAATGGGCTACATGAAATATATAGATGTAAAAAAAACCGTAACCTTTACTTAAGTTATGACATTAAAAAAAATAATCTTATTTAACGGGATAGTCCAATTGAGTTGTTGTTAGTTTGTCACCCTAAGATTGACGCAATACCATTGAAGTTTGGAGCTTATGTGGCGTTACGTCAGTATACGCATTGAATATATTATTTACTGCTTATAATTTGCTATTATTGTCTCCCAGCATTATCTATTGTTTAAAATTTTTAGATCTGTAATGGTGTGACGTGTTCTACTATTCTATTCCCATTGAATTTGAATATAAATAGCAATTACGTCATTTTTGGTATCGTTTGAAAGTGATTTTTTTCGATGCTTTGAAATCTTGAATCTTTTTTGAAGATGATTTTTATTATTATTACTTTGAGAGAAACGAGCACAAAGTCCTCACACTATGGCAAGTGATTCCTGCGGCCCACGACATCTACATTCGTCCTTGGCAAGGAATCATAATGCAGATTCGTTGTCACCCTTGAGGACTGAGATGGAATGCCTCTTCACCAGTAACAAAGGTCCTCCGGATCCCTGCACTCATCAGACGAAACACGGCAGCATTATCGTGCTATTTTACGCTGGTATTCTGTGATGGCGTTGCGGCTGCCCCGGTCGAGCTGACCCCATACATTCTGCAGCCAGATAAAAACTGCAGCTTAGCTCTACCACTAGTAGACGTTTAAAGGCTTCAGTCATCACTTTCGATTACGTGAACTGTGTGCTCGTTTGTCACCCTTAGTTTTATATAAAAAAAACTCTAACCTTGCGGCTTTGTCAGATACTCTCAATGTAATTAAAAATATATATATTTGTGAATGTATTTAGTTAAGTGATCACTGTTTTTGTTTCTAGATGAGAAAGAGAAGTACGACCCTAACGGGTTCCGCGACGCGCTGGTGCAGGGTCTGGAGCGTGCCGGCGGCGACCTGGAGGCAGCCTACAAGTTCTTAGACGCTGCTGGCTCCAAACTCGACTACCGCCGCTATGGGGAGGTTATATTCGACGTACTCATCGCCGGCGGCTTGCTGCGTGAGTATTCCCAGTTACTTACCTAGCTGCCCTGTCATTGATGGAAAAAATCCAGGATGTAGATGGAATCTTTTACCAAAGAGTAGCCACACTGCAGGATGAATGGGACTGCTCGGTGGGGTTAGGTCCATGTCTAGAATAACCAGCTCAAAATAACAGCATGAGCTGGCCATGTTTGTGGTGGGGAGTGCTAGAAACATTTGGAGTTTCTTATTACTGGTTTACTCTTTATGGGGTATTCCATCTTCGTCCAAAAGGAATCTTAATTCAGATTCTTTCAACTCAATAACTGCATCAGAATTCCTTGGATGATAAATTTGGGTCACAGGAATAATTAACAAGGTCATCCTCGGTCAAAAATCAGTGCAGTAAAAAAATTATATCTATATCTTTTTACTAATTGGTTGATGTGTCCAATCACATCGGCTACTTATTTTCAGTGCCAATAATATATCTGTCAACTATCAACAAAACCAATTACTTACCTGATACTTGAAATAAATATAAACTAATACAAAAATTAAAAAAAAAACTATTACTGCTTGTAAAGATTTTTATGTATGGGGCAGCTTAGATTTGCTGTCATTCACAGTGGAATTGATGGTTTAGTGATTCATGATTCATGTTGTGGTATTAGATTGGACATAGACGTCAGTGACTGCCATCTTACGTTACTTTTATCACATAAATCCCACACATATATATATTATTAATATATATATAATTATACTGACTGACTGTTTGATTCATCAATGCAGAGACTAAGCCGCTGCGGGTACAATCTTGATATTTTGACAATTGGTCGGCCTTTAACATCCATTAAGGAAGGTTTTTGGTAATTTCCCCCCAAAGGGGTAAAATAGGGGATGAACGGTTGTATGGAAGTATGTCATTTTCAAAGCAAGAAACACGAGATCGCATGCACCTGTTCCTGTTTGGAGATAAATGTTTACGTATATCGGCGTTTATCAATCTAACCCCTAAAAGGGTGAATAAGGGATTGGAAATTTATATAGGAAGTTCGTCACTTTGAAGCATGAAGTTTTATATGTAAGCTTCTTATATAAAGTTTAATATTAAAGTTTAAAGTTAATTATTAAAAGTATTATAAGTTTTATTTTAGTGTACAATATATGTACGCATGCGAAGCTGCGGGCAGTTAATCAACCACAAATCTACATGATGATACAACTGGCTAGAGTCCTGAACACACATGTGGAAACACTTTTCGTTCGTTCATTTTTATCTGAGTGTAAAACTGTTCGTCTCCCTCCACTTTCTCTCTATCGGCAAATTTTTATAACCTCATACACTTTCAGTCCCCGGCGGTTCGGTGTCGATGGACGGGGAATCCCCCAAGACTAACACATGTATCTTCGCCTCCAACGAGGATATGGAGACCATGCGCAACTTCGAACAGGTATCCTTTTTTTTAATTTTGCTAATATATAACAAATATATATGGAATACTCGACTTTCATACATAGCCATTAGAGGGGTGTCAATTTTTTTTATTTAATTATGATCCTGGGAGTACATGTTGAATATTTAACTTAATTTTAAGTTGACATATAAAATATTCGGGCCCTTAATATTGCAAAACTAGCATTGCCATATTAGTGTTAGTCAAACTTAGTCATCTTTTAAAAAATTGCCTAAATGATGAAATACATGGCTAGAGTCCCGAACCATTGTGTGGAGGAACCCTATTTCTCGTTCGTACATTTCTGATAATATTTATAAACCAGCCTTAGGAGGTCTTGTTCAAAGCTACCCTAGTAAAATAGCAAATTTGTTAAACAGGTGTTTCTCAAGCTTATGCGTCGGTACAAATATCTGGAAAAAATGTTTGAAGAGGAAATGAAAAAGGTCAGTAACGGCTTTTTGTAAAGGTAATTACTTCTTATCTTGTAGAAAATTGCTGTCTGCTCTATTGGTAGAAAACCAAATCTTAAGGACCTTTGGATAGCAGGCAGGCCATTTCAAATCTGAAATATTAAGAAGTGTCCAGATACACGAAAGCATTTCTTATTAATGCCTCTAGATTTAGATTTCATCTCGTTCATTATGAAAAAAAAAACAATGTTTACAGTACAGCATCTGGTTGTGCTTGCTTACTGATGGATTTTCGATCTCTCATATTTTGTTTAAGATTATTACTGTAATTTCTGGAAGGAAGACAGTGTTTATATGATGATTGGTTTAGTTTTTTGCCACAATTCATTTCACCATCACAACTCTTTGATTTTTGACAAATGTAAAAGTGACTTATTATTTAACTTTTACTAACATATGTCTAAACTATATCACTTGTAAATACTTATAAAACAATGTCTTTTTTATATACTAAACCCTGAAAATACAAACAGGTTTTGTTCAGCATTTTGTTGCCTGTTCACACAACAAGTTCTAGAAATGTTTGTATATATAATTTACAAATATGTATCAGATTACGTTCATGTGTGATTAGATATGTATAATGTTTCATTTGTTTATTCCTTATTACACACAAGTGAAACACATTGTACTAAAAGGCCAACATGATACCAAAAGCAATCTCTACCATTACACTACCCATTTGGCTTAAGCCTCTATTTGGGTACAGCAGAAAATGTATTGTGGTTGTAAAAACGCAACTTATTTTAACTTTATAAGTATATAAATATATTTATAGTGGTAGAGCTACGCTGCAGATTGTTTCTAACTGCAGAATGAATGGGTCAGCTCGACCGGCGTATGATGGTATTCACAGAATACCGGTGTGAAATATCAGCATAACGCTGCTGTGTTTCGACTGGTGAGTGAAGGAATCCGGAGATCTTTATCACTGGTGACGAGGCATTCCATCTCAGTCCTCAAGGGTGACAATGCATCTGCATTATGATCCCTTGTCATGGATGAATGTAGATGTCATGCGCCACAGGAATCGCTTTATATCAGGTGAACTGTGTGCTCGTTTGTAACTCTCAATTTAATAAAAAAAATATATATTAGAAATAATATACATGTTAGAATTATGAACTCAAAAACAGGGCAGAGTTCTAGTTGTTGATATAATTTAACAATAGATGTTACTTGTTTGACATTCATGTTAATTTGCAGGTTCTGGTTTACTTGAAGGGCTTTGAACCTTTGCAGCGTATCAAATTGGCTCGAATGACTGCACTTTGGATTGGTAAGTTTGATTTACTCAATAATTATGCTCTGAAACCCCAACATCTTAATTTTTAAATAAGCACCATAAGCATTAAGGTGTTAAGTTACACCTTTGCTTTGAGTATATTATAATTTAAAGGATATATATGATCCTAAGATTGTTTTCCACCAAACTGCAGTTTAATTAGGTAACAAGGTTATTATATCTTGGTACTAAGGTACACCATGTGAAAATCTTGAATTACTCTTGAGGATTCATGTAGATGTTTATGGGCCGCGTGGTCATCACATACCTTCAGGTCCTTTTAACACTTCATTACGTAAAGTAAAAACATAAAGAAGTAAGAGTATTTACTACCACATTTACTTGATGGTAAATGATTCCTATGACAACACCCTCGTTCTCGGTTAATAAGGAACGATAATGCAGGTGCATTGTCAGCCCTGAGGAGATGGAATGCTTTATACCCACTCATAATGCAATAAGATTTATTATATTTGGTATAATAAACAATTATGGCGTGGGCCCCTCCGCAAAATTTATTTTTTTGATATACTTCGGTATATAGTATATCTATGACAGTGGTAGAGCTACACTGCAGTTTGTTTCTAGCTGCAGAATATATGGGTCAGCTCGACCGGGGTAGGACCTCGTCCTCACAGAATACCAGCGTAAAATAACAACATAATGCTGCTGCGTTTCGTCTGGTGAGTGTAGGGGTCCGGAGACCTTTATTACTGGTGACAATGCATTCCATCTCAGTCTTCAAGGGTGACAACGCATATGTTTTATGATTCATTGTCACGGATGAATGTAGAGTTGTCATGGGAAGCAGGAATCACTTGTCATCAGATGAAATATGTGCTTGTTTATTACTCTCAATTTAATAAAATAAAAAATGTGGTGGTCTTGAAAAGGTTGAGAATCTATGACTATGACAATTTTTTTGACTAAAGTGTTAGAGTGGGTGCACTATACTAAACTTACTTAACCCCATGTTGTGCCCAGAGTTAGTAAAAAAGTCCTTTTTCGCAGGCAATGGATGTGTGCCTCCATCAGTATTGTTGGTGCTGGTCAATGAACATCTTCTGAAAGACAACCTGGCACTCGAGTTTGTGCTTGAGGTATTCTCTACAGTGAAGCAGGAACGTGGGGTTACATCCCTGGTTACTGCACTGAAGAGAGGCCAACTGGAGGGCAGGTAAATACATTTTTCAGACTAGTTTTAGCAAGATTATGGTGGTGGTTTCAGGACTTCAATTTGAACAATTGTATCACTGATCCATGTCGCATTTAAAAATTGGCTCATTACTTGAGAGTGAAGAGATCTGGAGTCAATTAATAATTATAGGATAATTTTAATACTATTTACATTTCTATATACTCTTCTACTAAATTTAATATTTGTTGTTTTGATTCGAATCTAAGACTAAGTTATGCAGACTGTACACATAACCTTTGGCCTTTTGGTGCTAGTAATAAGATTTGTCCTTGTAAGTCATTACAAACATGGGTCTTAAACCCATGTCTATTCACATTTCTAACTGAATAGCACTAGATTTTATCTAAGAGTATTATTTCTAAGTTTTGATATTTTTTTAAATAAAAATAATATTTAATCTGTACAGTACTCATGTGATAATTTATAAATATTCTATAACTGATACTACATTATTTTATGACATAAAAATTCACCACGCAAATTACATTAAACCTCCCCAGGACTCTAAACAAGCGATTTTATGTAATTGAATCGCGTAAATTCTCCTCGGGGCAGATCAAAGTACGCCATGTACTGGCACTGGCTCATCGCAACTTTGCGTCGATGTCATAAATGTCGCAACAAAACTAATTCTGTTTTATTAGCCGCGCGCAGAAGGTTTGCCCACGACCACCGCCTCTCCCGCTTCCGCCGACCCCACGTCTGCCCAGTACTGTTGGCAACGCGCGTCGTGTCGTGTACCTTTTAATTTATTGCCCGCCGAAATAATTCATTGTTTTCGTATTTGTTTTAAGTTTATCTTTGTTTATTGTTAATTTCTTTTGTTTATAAACACTTTGATTTCTAATATGGGCGACAACTCTAATTTTTAAAAACAGCTACTCAAGGACAATTTTTTTTAACTCTTCTCTATATCTATTTTTTTTTAATGAATATTAGCAATGCTATTAACGTGACTAATATTCCGGTTAACCACTGCAACTGAGCTGACAATGCTTGTGCTAGGAGATGGAGCACGACAATAGTCTAATGGTGGATTTAAACCTACAGCCTTTAGTTTCGCAGACCATACCCTAAACCTCTATAGAAGCTTGAAATGAGTACTGTTATTAAAATTCGCTCCATTCGCCCGAAGTGGGTTAAAGTAAGTAGTACGTAGGCAATGGGGAAGCCTAGTACGTAGGTAAGGGGGAAGCCTAGTACGTAGGTAAGGGGGAAGCCTAGTACGTAGGTAAGGGGGACGCCTAGTACGTAGGTAAGGGGACGCCTAGTATGTAGGTAAGGGGACGCCTGAGTACGTAGGTAAGGGGACGCCTAGTACGTAGGTAAGGGGACGCCTAGCACGTAGGTAAGGGGACGCCTGAGTACGTAGGTAAGGGGAAGCCTAGTATGTAGGTAAGGGGGAAGCCTAGTACGTAGGTAAGGGGGACGCCTAGTACGTAGGTAAGGGGGACGCCTAGTACGTAGGTAAGGGGGACGCCTAGTACGTAGGTAAGGGGACGCCTAGTACGTAGGTATGGGGACGCCTAGTACGTAGGTAAGGGGACGCCTAGTACGTAGGTAAGGGGGAAGCCTAGTACGTAGGTAAGGGGACGCCTAGTACGTAGGTAAGGGGACGCCTAGTAATGTAGGTAAGGGGAAGCCTAGTACGTAGGTAAGGGGACGCCTAGTACGTAGGTAAGAGGGATGCCTAGTACGTAGGTAAGGTGGAAGCCTAGTACGTAGGTAAGGGGAAGCCTAGTATGTAGGTAAGGGGGAAGCCTAGTACGTAGGTAAGGGGGACGCCTAGTACGTAGGTAAGGGGGACGCCTAGTACGTAGGTAAGGGGACGCCTAGTACGTAGGTAAGGGGACGCCTAGTACGTAGGTAAGGGGGACGCCTAGTACGTAGGTAAGGGGACGCCTAGTACGTAGGTAAGGGGGACGCCTAGTACGTAGGTAAGGGGAACGCCTAGTACGTAGGTAAGAGGGATGCCTAGTACGTAGGTAAGGGGAAGCCTAGTACGTAGGTAAGGGGGAAGCCTAGTACGTAGGTAAGGGGGACGCCTAGTACGTAGGTAAGGGGGACGCCTAGTACGTAGGTAAGGGGGACGCCTAGTACGTAGGTAAGGGGGAAGCCTAGTACCTAGGTAAAGGGGAAGCCTAGTACCTAGGTAAGGGGGAAGCCTAACTCGGTCGGAAAGAGATATATTATGATAATTAAATTATTATTTTACTGCCTAGTTTCCTCTCATTGTATCGTACAAAATATAACTCCGAGATTTTATCATCTTACACCTTTCCTTTATAATTTTTGTGCAACCACTATTTTAGTAACATTTATTTTTCTGTCAATCCTTCTCCAATTGATCGGCATACTTTCTGCACGCGGCTAGTATAGTATGTTGAAATAGATTAGTCTATTTCTACAATAAAATAATATTTGTATAACAAGTTGAACTTGTCTGCACTATATAAGTTAGCTGTTTCGATCCTACTACGTGAAATTTCGCAGACAGTACACTAAGCCACTGGGTTATTTGTGATCATCATTTGTAACATTACAAATTGTAGAAACAATAAATAAAACCAGTTAAAGTTGTCCGCACTATAGACACGGCATTAAGCAAGTAGTTTTGTGTTTAATAGAAAGAAATGTAATACAGCGCTGTTGGATCGTGACTCCCCATCTTTTGAATTGAATCTAGTTATTTTAATCACTCGTATCAGTATGTGCTCGCGGTCTTGGAGGTGATAGATATTATGAGCCATGACATCTTTACATCTAAAACATGCTGCATACATGAATGTGGGCGCGAACTGGGAGGGGTACCATGCACTCATAGAACCAGAGTGGAAACGGCAGCTGGTGGGGTGTGTAGGGATAGCTTACATTTTCAGGAGGGTTACAGACAACGCATGTATATATGAATCTTTGCTGAGGATAGATGTATTTATCGTCCGCCATCCATTTCAAGGTGAACTGTGTGCTATTTTGTCACCTTACATTGAGATAAATATAGTACTGACAAATATTAGTCGATATTCAATCATCATTCAATGAAAGCTGTGCATTATTTTTCAACAACAAGACGTGAACGTTATATTGAGATGTTGTATAAACTTCGTAGGCTGCTGGAGTTCCTCCCGTTGAACCGTCGCAGCGAGGAGGTGCTCGCCTCGTCGTTCGCGTCGCGCGGCCTCGCTGAGCTTCTGCGTCTGCACCGCGCACAGGCATCGCAGGTACACACATGCTGTGGTATATTGTGCCCACCATAATTATGAAAGTCGTCTAAGTCAATTAAAAAAAAAATGAGATCATTTATTTCACACCACATTATTTTAAACTAAATTTATTCAATCAATTTTTTACGATATCGTCAGAAATGAACCTTTAGATAGTGGTTGTAATTTCAACTACATACGGAATTCATTTAATTTTAATTATGAAAGTTTTCCAAGTCAAAAGTTTAAAGAAATTAAATAAACTTGAAAATGGAGCTTGGCCCTCTTTCACGCTAAATAATAAACCGGTAAAATAAATTACAATCAAATAATAAAAAATGAACCTTAATTTTGGACCTTTCACCTAAAACAGGAAGACCAAAAATATAAGTAAATATTACATTATACCATTATACACCACCATTAGACCAGTAACGGAACATTTTAAGGATCTTAAAACCTAAAATGGATTACTTTTTAAAAATAATAAATGTTCATGAATTATTTAACTAAAGTTATTGTTTCAAATAAAACTCATAGTTCTTTATTGCGTTAAGTCATCTAAAGGACATTCAGTTATTTTGGCAATGGTGTAAGACAATTCAAGCTTTAAAAACATTTTCGTATTAAATTCAGACAAAATTCCAATATATATAATAAATTTCCATTAATCAAGACTAAAAAAATTATAAATTAAAAAGTCTAATGTAAAAAAAAATATTTGTTCAAAAGCAATTCATTATATATCTCGCACAAGAAATACATGACTTAGACCACTTTCATAATTATGGGCACATATATAGTCATATTACACACGCGCGCACGCATGCAAAGTACACGCATGCGCAAGCTCATGCGCATCCATTCAAGCAAAAAAATACTAATTAAAATTTAGTACAGGATTTTATATTAGTGTGATCCCGACCAAGAACAGTGCCTGCTCGATAAGTGATATGGAGCCACATTGCAGCTTGTTTCTAAGTACAGCCTGAATGGGTCAGCCTAACCGTAGGAAGATGGCCACTTCCTCACAGAATAACAATGTGATAGCGCTGCTGTGTTTCGGCATACTATCTCAGTACTCGGGGGTGGTGGAGGACAGGCATGTTGTGTATCTTGAATCTTCTTTGAGAATGGATGTAAATGTCCCGCTTCAGTTGACACTTACAACAATTCTCAATAAGGAATTAATATGCGGATAATACTGTCGCCACCCCCTGACAAAGAAAAAAAAACAAAAAAGATGCCGCGCACCTATAATTAACTCTAGTTTGTGTAACTCGACATACAAAATTCAGTGGTTCAACGTTTCTATTTTATGCTGATTACTCATCTGTGGCGACTCAGTCATGCCGAGGGTTTTTATTAGCTTTACCATGTTAAATAACTTATACTTATCCTTTTACCGTCCGCCACTTCTCCATGGTGGTGGCTACATGTGACAATAAACCACAACAGCCGAGTGGAACCCATTTTCTTTTCTTGACACGGCAATTCTCAAATGTTTCTTGTTTGTTGTTATTTTTTTTTATTATGTAATCATTCTTTTTTGCGGTGTGTTTCAAATAAGAATATATTTCTTTTTTTTTTATAAACAGGTTCACTTACGTGCGTTCACATAAAACCTTATTTATTAAAAACATGTTAACATTATCACAATTAGTACATATATGTGACGCACAATTACAAGCGAACACCATATGCACAGAAAACAAGTTTATATGCTATACAATTAATTATATAAAATGCAGGTATATGGTTAATATTATTCATGTATTTTTTATTTACACCTTACAAAAAGGGATACAAAGGGCGGACTTAATGCCGTAATACATTCTCTACCAGTCAACCCGTGACGTCGAGACACAGTGTGCTAACTGGCTGTAGTGCCTACATTGTAAATAAGAGAAAAAAATATATATATCTTAAAACTTTAAATTACATACATAATAAAAAAAATAAAGATATATACATAGAAAGAATATGCTCAGGTACTATCTAGTTATACGGAAATCTCTTGAGGCAGAGACCCCCGAGAATACTAAATGTAAGGAAACCAAAAAAAATATTATCGAAGTATAATTATGAGACTCATAAATATGATTATTTAACAGGAAGCACGCCGTGAACTGACCCAAGCGTTACTGGACGAATTGGCCGACGAGAAGCCGGTGCGCGACCTGATACAGGAGCTGCGTGACATGGCGCTGAAGCACTCCATCCCCGACCACGAAGTTGTCGCCATCGTGAGTTTACGTGACTTATTCCTACCGAAGTTATTAATAGTTAACACGTCGATTTCACGTCTATGGTTGTTTTAATTTTTTTTGCAGTATGCGCGACCACTTCCGGATGAATATTGTTTTAGTTTTTTAAAACTATAGATTGTCTTAACACAGAAAAAGTTATTCTTAAGTTATATTAAGTATAGTATTTGTATTTAGTATACCCTAAAAAAACATTAGACTATATTGACTTTTAATTTAAAATGAGTAAACATTCAACTAAATATTTAAATCCATATGATGAAACTTGATGACGAGTCGGAGAGATGTGGCAAGACTTTACGGGCTGGAGTCGTTTGAGTCTTTCATTCGCTCCGAGCTTGTTATGTTACTGTCACATCTCAATGTCGACATGGCAATCTGATCTTTCTGCTCTACGTAGATAGATTGTATTTCACAAAAACCATTATAACATGTCCATAAATTTCTTAATTACCCAGATCTGGCAATGCGTGATGTCGCGCGGTGAATGGAATAAGAAAGAAGAACTGTTAGCCGAGCAGGCGGCGAAGCACTTGCGCCTCTATACCCCCCTGTTGGCTGCCTTTGCGCAGTCCGCTAAAGCTGAGATCGCTTTGTTGACTAAGGTAAGAATTTTTCTTCTCATTGAAGTTCTCATTGCCATAGAACTCTGGACAACTAACTGGATTGTTCTGGTATAATGGATGATATAGGGAAATAATTTAAATACACATTTAGATCAATGAAATATCATAACCCTATATTTTTTTTGTTACATTGAGATTAACAAACAATGACACAGTTTTCACCTGATGGCAAGTGACTCCTGCGGCCCGTGACATCTACATTCATCCTTGACAAGGAATCATAATGCAGATGCGTTTTACCCTCGAGGACTGCGATGGCATGTCTCCTCATCACCAGTAATAGAGGTCTCCTGATCCCTGCACTCATCAGACGAACCACAGCAGTATTGTGCTCCTATTTTACGCTGGTATTCCGTGAGGGCGTGGTCCTACGCCGATCGAGCTGACCCATTCTATCTACAGCTGTAATAGAAACAAATTGCAGTATTGTCATTGATTATTTCTCAGAACTGTAAAAGTATAAATTAATAGTTTATATATATATAAATCTTGAAAGAAGGTATTGGGCATGACTGTATGGGAAATGTGGTACTTCACTATAGACAGGCTAAATTATTTTTTATATATGCAATTTTCATACTTTTTATTTTCATTTTTACGTCGTCAGGTAATATTACTACTAACTAACCTACCAAGGCTAGTAAAGCCACAACCAGTGTTAGGGAACATACTGAATAGCACACAATTAGAGCCAGCCTGAGTATCACACTCTTGTTGGTGTCGAAGTGTGCAATATTGATTCATGGTTCATCCGTGGACTTTGCTTGTGCATATTTCCTCTTCACTGACCATGATACACACCTATCCTATATATATAATAATATGTTCCTCTTTTTATTACATTGCGAATTATCAAACAAGGATACAGTTCACCTGATGGCAAGTGATTCCTGCGGGCCATGCCATCTACATTCATCCTTTACGAGGAATCATAATGCAGATGAGTTGTCACCTTTGAGGACTGAGATGGGACTGCCTCGTCACGAGTAATAAAGTCTTCGGATCCTGCTATTTCCTGCTGGTATTCTGTGAGGGCGTGGACCTACCCCGGTAAAGCTGACCCATTCATTCTGCAGTGTAACTACCACACTGTATAATATACCCAATCATGCAAATACTGCTGAAAGGATTTAAATGAAATTTGGGACACAGATCGTATATAACCTGGATTAACACATAGGAATAGATATTATAACACATAGATTAGGCTTTTTATCTTAGAAAATGAGATTACTTAATGACTGTCATCAATTTATGTTAAAACTAATTATCTGCATTATTATTATAACTGTGATCTTTATCTTAGTTTCTATGCTTATTTCCTTTTTTATTATAAGGATAAAGGGGGATATTTATTTCGTACCCTCCGCCTGGTGCTCGTCAATAAAGCAAATAAGTAAAAAGTAAATAAAAATATATTAAATCGAAATATATACATATATAAACACTAGCCAGAGGGGATTTCTTCGAAAGGGGAGTTGGGCAGTCTAGGGGTTAGGGCGAATAGATGAGAAAAAATAAAGGATTATACTAGCGGTGTCGAGGAGCACAGTCTTCTGCGTTTGAGCCCGAGGCTGCCCGTCACTGAGTCCCAACTTGCTTAGGAAATTTCAGAGGATGGTTGGGATTTTTTTCTATTAATATAAAATAAAATTCGTCTTTACAGGTGCAAGAATACTGTTATGAGAACATGAGCTTTATGCGTGCGTTCAGTAAGCTGGTGCTGATGCTGTACAAGACGAACGTGCTCTCGGAGGAGGTGATCCTCAAGTGGTACCGCGAGCCCAACTCCAGCAAGGGCAAAGTCATGTTCCTCGATCAAATGAAGAAGTTTGTTGAGTGGCTCCAGAGCGCTGAAGAGGGTCAGTAGTACACACTATTATATAACTAAATGACATACTAATTTTTTTATAACAAATCCAAGGTTATGTTAACCCTTTGCACTCAAATGCTTCATTTTCATAATTCATATTTTACAAATTTTTTTTTTTATTTGAAGTAATATCAAAAGTTAACCTCAAGATTTTCAATCTTCTACAAAGGCATCTTCATGTAAAATTGTCATAGAGTAGGTGTTTGTTAAAATTAGTTGTAGGCCATATTAAAAATTGCTTAGAGTGCAAAGGGTTTAATATACTAACTAAAAAAAGTAAGCCTCCTCTCTAGAGAGGGTGATGGAGCACAGTCCATCATGAGACTTTATACTTGCCCATGCTTGGCTTTTGAGTATCTACAGCACAGAATTAGAGCCAGTCTGAGTACAATGTTCATGTTGGTGTCGAAGTGTGCAATATTAACTCATGGTTCCATTTGTGGATTGCGTTGTTGCGATAAATCCGTTACACCAGCCTTGAAACAGTGCTCCTGTGAAGACACCAGGTTCTTCACGCACCAGGGTAACCCCCCCCTGGCAGGTGGGGATTGCTCTCCAAAATTGAAAGTAACTTTCTATATTGTTTTGTCAATGTGGTCCAGGCTTTTCCAGATTCTCAGAAAAGAAACTTGGAAAACAAGACTGGTAATTTGGGAGCATAATAATATAAGAATAAATGTGGCAGCTTGTTTGTAGCAGCGTCATGGATATGATGTCTCGACCGGGGGGTACGGGGCATGACTTCACAGAATAGCAGGATAATGATGTGTATTGTTTGGCGGTGAATGTAGGGATCTCGGGAGACTTTAATTTATTTCACAGGTTATGAGGGATTGCTTGTTGGTCCTCATGGATGTAAAACGATATGCATCTTGGATCTTAATTGGCGATGGCTGTGAATCTTAGTTGGCGATGGCTGTAATGTCATGAGCAGCAGACAAACTGTATTTGCTTATCAACCTTATGTATTATAAAAAAAATTAGGACTCGACATAGTCATTGACTTCTCTGGTATCATTATTTATTATTGAGCATAAAAATTGTTAGCATATTGCATTATAAAAGAAACTTAGTTGGAATGGATATTATTTAATTGTTAAATTTGCACTTTAACTTTATTTGCAATATGATATACCCAACAAAATCTCCTCTCCTTCCAGAGTCTGAGAGCGGCGAAGACGAAGATTAGATTAAGAGCAGCGAGTGAGACTGAACCCTACTACACACAAGCGCGCCGTCCCACACAAGCACACATTCTAATAAACACACAGAAGCGGACAGACAGGCAGACACACAGGCCCGAGGACGGCGCGCAGGACTCAAACCCGTGAACACGTAGAGAGTTGCTTTTGAACACTGCGTAGGCCTTCCAAGGAATAGACAAAATATGTATATGTATATTTAGGTTTTTAATGCATCTCTTTCGGCTGTAGTTGTTCTAGATGTCCTAAAACACTAACAAGCGTGTGTACTAATATTAAGGTGTAAGTGGTACAAAATTGGACACAACCGTGACTACATTATAGTAAAAATTTATAAGTTTAGTGTCAGAGTTTTTGTAGTGTAAGTAGGCCAAATTGTGTGTGAAAGTTGCTTAAGGAATTAACTTTGCGATATAGTTAGAAAAATGCTGTTGGCAAAACTAACGGGCGGTTTTTAAACGCTAAGATATTTATCAGTATTTATACAGTAGTTAGGACGACATATTTGGTTTTTATTTTTGCGACATTTATTTGTCATACGACGAATAGGTTGGATGCGGCGTTTTCATCATCTGGCCGGCCTTCAAGGAAACAGACGTATGTTAATTGGCGTTTAAAAACCGCTTGCTAGTGTTTATGACGGCTATTTACTTTTAAAACTGCAGTTGGCAAAAGTAGCTCCCTACGCGAGACACCGTTTGTCGCTTGCTAGAATAATAAATGATGCGAAATAATAAGTGTACCATATAATAATTACCTAATTATAATAATTGTTGGAGCGACGCGGCGCGGGACGTTTTCTACATCTGTATATTATTAACTTCTAAAATAACGTGTTGATGAAATACAATATTTTTTATTCAATTTTTTTAGTAAAATCCAAATAAATTGTGGCAACACTTCTACTATTGTTTTATTTAAACCTTTACCCTATTTTGCCCTCACAGTAGTTTCCGAGTGGTTTCCGAGATGCAGGTCCCAGATTAGATGAGCAGTATTTGTGCAACCCAAATATATTGGGTTTTCAGATTTAGTTGTTCTCGACATAGCGTATAAGTTAAAATATGGCAAAGCATTGCAATGTCCTCTTGGCTGCAGATGTTCATGGACGGAGCTGATTTCCTCCGGCAAACGTGTGACATAGTTCTATCGTTTGCCGTCTCATAAAAAAATCAAGGTAGACGGACATGCTTAGACATTTTCCTGGATTGCACATGGTACGATTCTTTTTGTTAAAGGAGTCTCATTCAGTGAACATGGAGCAATTATTCAGATCGATCCTTAATGGCGCCTGTGCGGTTTTCAAGGTCAAGTATTCAATTACTACATATAAGTATTATTTATCTTTAGTCCTTAATTATATAAAATTATCTCGGACCTGATATATCGTACTTTCATTTAGTGATCCATTGTTTTGGCACAATTAGAACACCTGGAAGTTTTACTCTATACAACTTCTTTATTAGAATATTTTGGTACAACAATTATTATAAGTTAAAAATAATTATTAAAATATACTTTTACTATTTAAATGGTTGTTAAACAACATTCGGGAAATATCTTAAATGTATAAAGCTTATTAAATGATTTCATGTGAAATCGTAAGCGGCTATTGAGTGTAATTATAAAACTTCTCACCTGGGATTCCCAAGGTGGCCGATATAGTTTTCCCAGGTGTTGTTGACATAAACTGATTTTGGGGGTCGACGAGGTTTAAAAATCGACACCTATTAATGAACACAAGTTCTTATTTGAAACTTACGTTGTGTTACGAGTATCAACTTGTTATAGGAATGACTTCGTAGGAAGTATCATTGTACTAAAAAAACTCGAACAAGTCGTTAAGCGTGCACTAGTTTAAGATGAAAAATCGGGTAAGTCTATAAGCGTTGACAAGTTCGTGCAAGATAATGTGTTCCGAGTGTTCAGGTTCTTTCAGACAGCCCATGATTAGCTCTCACACGCATATACGCGATGTAACGAACAAAATCATGATCAAGTTCAAACATGCTCCTATTTAGCAAGCTTGCACTTAGATTGAAAGTTTATTTGCCATTTGAAATTCGTTGGAGCCTGAATGACAATACACTCGTCTACTAATTTATCACTAGATTACAAATTGATTACATAGCTAATTAAAATAAAATAATTAATAAAATGCTTAGTTACCTACGCGCGTTAATAATGAAACCATACGTTTCTGCAGTTGAAAAAAATTCAGGGTAAGTACCAAAAAACGTTTTAATATTTATATATAAAATTACAAATGTTCAGCTTTTTTGTTTTTGTTTAGTACGCTGATTGGTGCCTAATACAAATTTTCTACACTGCGGTGACGATATCCAAATTTATCAATAAGTTCGTGACCATATTTAAAAAAAATTCAATCCCTAGGTTTGATAAAAATAAGCTCGTGTGCAAATTTAACAGTTTCGTTTTTTTACGTAGTTTCTTAAATATATTTTTATTTAATTTGCAGGTTTACTGCTAGTTTTATGATGGCAGACACGAAAATGCAGAATACTGTTTGGACTATTTGAAGTTTGAATTTATTTCATCTCTATGAAATCAAAACCTGCTAATGTGTCTCATACGTAAAGTATTTTACTTATTTTAGTAACGAAGCCTTCAAAAATGGAGGAACACTTATCAAAATACATGCTGACAAAAAAGTCAGCTCTTGTCATTCTTTCAAACACTTTAATAAAAAGTAGAGAAAAGGCCGGCCATACATAAGATCGATGTTTGCGCCGACAACTATGCAAGACGTTGATGGTTCACGAGTTCCAATAATACTTGCTCACTAATAGCGAAGTCTGGGAAACCCCCACACCATTGGAGAGCAGCTTATTTTACCAGCCATTGCGGAGGTCCTTAACAATGTATTGCACAAGCATAAAGAGATTCCTTTGAGCAATAACACCGTTCAAAAACAAATAGAGAGAGAGAGAGACGATAGAGATTGGTCGCGACGTAGAAAGCATTTTATGAAATTTCTTACAGGCCAACATATTCTCTCCAGTTAGACGAGTCTAATAATACCCGGCAATTAAGCTATGTTGCTATATGTTCGATATTGTAAAAATGAAAATATGTGGCAAGAACTACTTTGTGCTACATATTTAGAGACCGATACCAGAGGAGAATCTATTTTTATATATACCTGTGGATCGTTTTTTTACCAACAAAGCTATCCCATAGAAGAACATTGTTTCTGTTGCGACTGATGGTGCAACATCTATGGTTGGTCATCGTCGTGGTTTTATAGCTCACTTAAAGCGACTGCCTGTACTTCGTGACTGCGTGATTCACACAGAATTTATTAGCACAAAATCTAGCAAAATCTGAGTCCTAGATTACATCAGTCTCTACAATATGTTATAAATGCTGTCAACAAGATTCGAAGTAATTCCTTGTACTCTCGGTTATTTGCTCAGCTATGTGAGGAAGTAACGACGAGTAAACAACGAAGTCTTTACTCGGTTACTTCTGGCCTTCACTGAAGTTCGCTGGCCGTCAAGAGTCTCTTGCTTAGCAAGATTTTCAGCTGTTTTTGAATCTATGTTGGAGTTTTTTCGAGAAAAAGATCCGAATTTGAAAGAAAATTGATCGATTGTATAACAGATATTTATTTTTTGACTGATATCTTTGGTATTTGAACAAAGTTAATTTGCAGCTGCAGGGTGACGTTCTTAACTTGATCAAAACAAAATCAATAATATAGGCCTTTGTGGATAAACTCATCCTTTTTAAAGAAAATTTAAGCAGAAAACAATATTCACAGTTTCCGATTTGTCAAAATTACCAGAAATGCTTCAAGACGATGTTATTTTATCATATGTGACACTTGTACGCATTACACAAGGATTTACTAAGAGGTTCGAGTATC
Organism: Teinopalpus imperialis; assembly: GCA_029286865.1. Lineage (NCBI taxonomy): Eukaryota > Metazoa > Arthropoda > Insecta > Lepidoptera > Papilionidae > Teinopalpus > Teinopalpus imperialis. The sequence continues at coordinate 590,620 of JAGSMU010000017.1, forward strand.
TCTTAAATTTTCAAATTCCTCAATGTATAATAAACTCGTACAATATCACAGCACATGGAAGAAGCCAATGCGATAATACAAGAAGAGTTGATTACCATCATTACAGGCGAGGAGCTTAAGCAGAAGTTCAACCAAGGCTATCAGAAGTTCTGGTTGCAACGAAACATTGAAACACAGTAACCTGCATTGTGGAACATTGCTGCAAAATACTTTATCGATTTTGCATCATCACACCTGGGCGAAAAAAGCTTGTGTGGTTACGGACATTTTGACAAAACAAAGAAACCGTTTAATATTTTTTCGAAACTAAAACAAGCACATTTCATGTACTTACTTTACTACATCAAAACATTGTATTCAGTAACAATATTCCTGATATTGAATAAATTGGCATGTTCGAGCGAGCCTGAAATGAACTTTCTTCACAAAATCGTGACAATGACATTTTATATATTACAGATACATTTTGAATAACTGGCTCATAGGTAAATATTCAGTAAAAATATTAAAAACTGATTTCATACTGTTCCAGAGATAACCGCAGGGGTGGGACATGCATTTTAGTAGAAAAACATCTATATTGTGAACTATTGATTGGGCCCATATATACCCAACATACAAGTAAACAATTAAACAAAATTCATTCAACATCAAACCTACAATGGTAATGCTAACAATTTTAAACTAATTATTAACAACACTTCTGTGGTAGTAGTGAATTCCACGGTGTTTCTTGGAGTCACATTTGATAAATTTTGTAATTGAGAGTCTCGTACAAATAATTTATGTACGAGAATCTATCGATTTATCTTTGCATTACACCGACTGAAATATACGGCAAGCATGAAGCATTAATAGCATATCATGGACACGTTTCAACCATTCTACGGTACGGAATTAGTTTGTGGGGATATAATGTAGTATTCATAGCACAAAAGCGATGCCTGAGAGCCCTGTGTAGTGTTCATTCTCTTACGAGTTGTAAGCCACTATTCAAAGACAACAAAATTCTCCCTTTGCCTTCTTATACAATTTATGTCTATTTATTTTGTTAAATTTTGATGAGAAAATTGTCAAGTTTACTCACTTAACCAACCGCAAAGTTTTTAAATTGGCAAGTACTTTGTATAAATAAGAAAAAGACTAGAGAGGATTTTCAATGTGATTTTGCTATGGGACTCTGAGGTATCAGTACAGTTGGAAAAGGCGTCTCTTGCCCAAAATAGTTTGGGAATCCCTGCCTTATACGATAGCGGTTGAAATCGACGTTCGAACTTAAAATTACCTCTGATTCGAAATTGCACCCTGGTTCCAGAAAGTTCTTTTGTTGTGTGCTTTAATAATAATATATTTTCCAACACTTACTATTGGAGTGAGAATAGTGACTTCACATGGACGATGAAAAAACGCTTCGCACGTGTTGCACGTGTAATTTATTCTGGGCAATTAGTTTAATTTGCACAGATAATACTGTTTCTATCTATCTATAGGCCGCGGTCAGATGTTTCCTTAAGCTTCGACTACCTGCATTTATACTAAATGCATGATATAAATAAAATAATATTCATTTATTACTGACTTCTTTGTATTTCAACACTTCATATAGGAAGCATTTGTGGTTTGATATAATTTTCATATTGACGGTATTTTTTCAGAGTCTGTAGCAGAGTTGCCAGTGTTGAAGCTAGGTTGTAGTTTGTTTCTGGTTGCGGCGTGAGTACTTCCGCACAGAATACCAGAATAATGCTGTTTAGTCATCAACATCTGATGAGTGTAGGGATCCAGAGACCCTTATGGTGACGAGGCGTTCCTCATCCCAGAAGGGTGACCACATATCTTCTTCAAGATCCTTTATCGACGTTGAATGTGGGTGCCACGGGCGCAGGAATCACTTGGCATCAGGTGAATTGTGTGCTCGTATTAAACTGTTTCCACAACGGTACAGTTAGTCTACAGCTAGCTTCTAGCTCGATCTTAACGGGTCAGATCGACTCGGGAAGAACTACGCCCTTACGGAATACCGGCGGGAAACAGCACGTAACGCTGCAGTGGCGAGTGTCGAGAGACGAGAATGAAGGGGCAACAAAAGTTATATATAAATATTGTATATAGACATCTAACTTGTGCAGTGACGTCACTAATATCTATAATATATCTATATCACTAATATTTTTGAGTCTGTGTCATAGATGGAATTAGGATGCGAGAGCGGTGCGGTAATTTACGATTAACTTAAGAAAAAATTGTAAAATATATAAACGTGAAATGGTTTAATACTACACATATACATCCACAAATATATGAATTAATTTTAAGTAATATATATATATATATATATATATATATATATATATATATATAATATATATATATATATATATATATATATATATTATATTCATATTTAGATGTCGCCACACTCAAATTCGACCAGAAAGCAATTATTGATTTATTTTATAAGAACTAATCTAAACAAGGTACGATTATGGCGGGAAATGTAAAATACGTATTAAATAACATAAGTAGATGATATTAAAAAAAAGACATTTCTTACGGTGCACACTTTTTACACAGTCATCATTGCTGTCAGAAGATGTAGCTAAAAGTTTTGTGCGTGTCAATTTAGCACAAATACTATAATAATCCATCGCATTTGACTCTGCAATAATTATTAGATATCACCAAAAGTAATTAAAATGTTGTTTGTCTTAACTATGACATCGAGACGTCAAACACCTCAGTGGCATGTGACCATGATTGCTGTAAATCAATCGGAACGTCTTGCTAAAATACACTTGTTAAAATACATTCAAATAATTGCAATATGTGCTATTCCCGTAAATATTAGAAATCATTATTTTATGGATCCGTTTTTTTTCTTCCCAAATTAGACTTTGTACAAAAAAACTAAACCAGCCTTGTTCTTTAGACATTTAGACGAGACATATTGTAGTCGGTCCATGCCAGTTATTTCCGAGATTCCAGAATTTCACTGTAAACGATGCAGTACAACGTGTTATTAGGACAGGCGGTAACATTGACATGTGGATCTAAGGAATTCATTAGAATGAATGCCAGGGATCCAAATATCCTATGTTAGGTTAGCATAAGCATACCTATGTATGTATGTATGGGAGAATTAAATTAGCTCTAACATTAATGTGATAGAATAGAGCCATTTTTATTAAATCCAGATTCCTTCCATGAAGTCTCATTAACAATTTTTACCAAATGATAAAAAAAACCTTTTTTTAAACTGCATAATATCTGCCTGCTTTCAGCCGCGATGAGGTCACAAGAGGCCGATGCGTATGTTAACCCAGATGATGATATTGAAATTTCCTCTTACTAACAGGAGTCCTCTATTTCTTACGCTCACTATGGCTAAACACTTAGATTTTGCATAGCACGCCACAAATCTCTAGTGTTTGTCAATATCGGTGATTTGCAGTATTGCCAGCAGCACCAAAAACGACGTGGAGTTATTATAGTTATCTAAAAGATATTTCCATCTGTAGTTGGATCTAAAATTTTGTTGCGAATCAGAAGTGTGTTAAAACCAAAGGTAAAAAAATAGCAACCTTTTGCTATGAAATAATAGATATTTCAAGATGTTTATAATTAATTTATAACCACGTTTAATACATTTTATGATTTTATTAAACTGACAAATATGTTTGAGATAGCTGGCATGAACTGATAACCAGAAAAAAAATTATACAAAATTTAATTTCATCACATTCACAATTCGAAAATTTCTAATAATATACGAAAATCGTAAAAAAAACAACTCGACAAGCAGTTACAGTATGTTTTTATTTAACAACATTTCGTTGAAACTAAATGATTATAACCAAACTAACTAAACGATCCATTCGTTTAATAGAATAATAAATCTGAGAAATAATAGCACCTAGTAATCTTTTATTATTACCAATTATGTATATAAACATTGAGGTCAAGGATAAAACTACGCCCGAGACTCCGCGACGCGTTGGGAACGCGAGCAGGGTCCTTGGGAAGTACAAAACAACGAAAAAAAAAACAGGATTACGACGTAGAAGCGACGGGCGAATAAAACACGACGCTGACGATCCCAGCTTGTGAGCGCTATGCTAAAATTCAGTTTTTAATCGCGGTCAAATCGAAATGGTATTGCAACGACCGTGAGAAAAAACTTAAATAATGTATTATATAGATCTGACATCCACCCATACCCATAAAGGTAATTTTATATTACACCACAGAACGTAATATCATATAAAATGGTCAAATATTTACCGTGACGATTTGACATAAATTAACCCTAAATTGGATTAGTTATCACCTCATCTATGAGGTATGGCATAAAAATGCTTATGCAGAGAGATTTAAAAAATATCAGCGTCCTTTTTGTTTAAAGCATGTTATGGGTGTATGCATTTCGCTCACTCTTACTACCTTGTAAGGTCTATGTTTAATACTAGGTCTAAGGAATAGATTGTTATTATCTTTTAAATCGAAAAATTGTGCACTATTCATTGTCATTTCTGTTTGAGCTGTTTCTGAATTGTAAATAATAGAACTTGACAGAAACTTTCATGATATAAAAAATGGTTTCCATGTTAAATAAATAATAATAATATAAAAATTAAAACGACTGCAGTGGAAATATGTTTTATGTCGCTAAAGCATTTAATCTAAACCCTTCTAAATAAAAGTCACATTGAAAATTAATTGTTAACCAATTTATAATAAACCCACAGCTGGGCCACAATTGTAGCACAATCCATCGCCGGTGTAAAAATATATTTTTTTTTTCTCGCCCATTTTCTTCTGTCATGGTAAAACTTTTGATGTGTGTTAAGATAACTCGCTTAGTTTGTATTGTTAAGTCTAGTGTTACGTCTATAAGTTATTGCATCTTTTTAATATTTTTATAAAATTATTAAAAAAAATATTGCGCTTTACTATATCGGACTAGGGCGAATTAATATATTTGTGCGAACGCTTACGATTCTATAATATATCCTGCTCGGTTGATATCGTTCGGTAACGACCCATCTGGTTGACACCATGGTCGAACACGACCAGGAGGGCAACAAATATATTTTTTACAATAATACTGGTATCTAATGAACCCCTAAAATACTTATAATTTTTTTCACCTAAGGCGTTAAAAATAACATAATTACAATTTCACCTTACATAAATATAAAATTCAATTTTACTTTTTTCGCGTTTCCTGAAGAAGGCTGACCTGAATGTTCGGATTATCTTTGTTATTCATATATATTCATATTTAGAAGTAAAAAAAAATAAGTTTTATAAATCTCTCATTAACAAATCGATATAAAATTACAATCAAATTTAATATATTTTTATTTTAATTATTAAAAATAATTTAATATTAATATTTAAATATTAATTTAATATAATATTCTTTATTACTCGTCTGTGATAGAAATATCACATAGTTTGAAATGTCAGTTGGGTATCTAAACCGTGTTTTTAAAAATAGTCAATTTTTTATCAGATGGATTATGCCCTCTATAAGTGGGGTTCTAACTTAAAATTAAGCTTTATAAAAAATGGATCAGAGCCCGTTGCTAGTCCGCCATTCAATTCCTTCAATGCGCACCGGCACTCGTATTTCGCTTCGTTAACAATCTTTTTTCTCGTCAGGTATCACTAACACGCAGACAAATTTTTATCCCGACTCCCTTAAGCTAGGGTTACCATTTGTAATTTTGTAATGAGAGATTTTTATTTTTTTACATTTATATAAAATGGCACACAAAGCGACGAAGCGTAGTGTACCTTGTAACTATCTACGGCATAACGTGATTAGCTGCAAACAGAAGCATAATGCTGACGAGTGCAGGGATCCGTAGACCTAGTTGCTGGTGGGAGACATTTCATGTCATTCATCAAGGGTGATAACGAATGTGCACCATGTTAGGAGAAACAAAGGATATTAAAGGAAAGTATGTTCTTTTCTCTTCTATCAAAAAGAGAAGGAAGTTCACGGAACATATTTAGTCTAAGGAGGATTATTGTTAATGATAGACACGTGTAGTAGTCTTCAGGTGACTGCTGTCACAGTTCTTCGGTTCAGTTTGTAGTTGAGGTAGTACTTTTGTTTTATTTTTGGTTTCAGGCTCTGAATGTGCTGCACGTCCTATATCCTGGAGAGTGCATGGGAAGCTTCCTCTAATCTTAGTATTTGGGTTAAAAGAGTCGATATTTATTATTTATAACATTGAGAGTAACTCACGAGCACACAGTTCACCTGATGTTAAGTGATTCCTGCCGCCCACGACATCTACTCGTAAATTCATCCTTGATAAGGATTCATAATGCAGATGCGTTGACGCCTTTGAGGATTGAGATGGAATACCTCGTCACCAGTAATAAAGGTTCAAGATCCCCACACTCACCAGACGAAACACAGCTATTTCACGCTGGTATTCTGCGAGGGCGTGGTTCTACCCGGGTCGAGATGACCCATTCATTCTGTAGCTAGAAACAGCAGTGCAGTGTAGCTCTACCACTGTAAATGTGTATGTGATATGTTAGTAGTGTGGCACTATATTCCGCTTTGTGGACTACGGATTCGTGACAAGACCATTGAAGATATCCAACTGAGAAACTACAAGAAGGACATCATCATAGTGAATATAAATTATGAAGTATGGTAACCCTCGCGCAAATTTTCGTATTCAATTGATGAATAAAGCCCCGGTGCGTGTGTGTGCGTGCACTTGAAAGACGCAGGTGTGCGATTCTATTCATCGCGACGTTCGCTCTTCGCCGATTTCCTTGCGCGTACGCAGCTGTCAGAACATCGCGCGCTGTCAGATTGGGCGGCCTATTTTATTTCGTATTATCTATGGATTTGGTCTGTATTATTATGTATATTGTACTTCCTTTATAATTCAAAATATTACATACTTGTACTCGCAGCTTTAAATCAAGTTTATCAAGGTCATGGAGCTACTTGCAACCGTTGAGAATGTTAACGGGTTCGAGATTTTTTTTATGTGAGAAACAAGCACCAAACTGTGGCAGTTTATCGGTACTGTCTTTCATCTGGTGAAAGAAAGAAACCGGATATCTTTTACCGGCGACCAGAGGTTCCATTTTAATGGTCTGGGTGACAACGCATCTGCAATATGATTCCTAATCGAGGATGAATGTAGGGGCCGCAGCGATAACTTACCATCAAAAGAACTGTGTGCTCTTTTGTATGGTCTAATATTATAAACAAAACCTTTTTATACCTACGCCATTAGCCTAAGCAAGTATATTGAAAGACAATATTTTATTTATTTATATATTACACATTTATTTGCTTGTTCATGTTGGTTTGAGGTTCTCCAATCTACCTAGTCCGGCCATAAGTTCTGTTATAAATGAACATGCATTTTTTTAAATGAAGTAATGTAATATTATTAAAATGTATACCTATATATTTATTAGTCTCAGCAAAAAATATTCTATTCGAATTGACCACCTTTGGCTTTTATACTGGCCTCTAATCTGTTTGGCCACGAATCTATGGATTTAGGCACTGTTTCAAAGGGAAATTTCGCCACTGCTTGCTCCAAAGATTTTTTAAGAGACTAAATGTTTCCACTTTAGAGCAGGCCATGTCCTTTAAAACTGACCATAATTTTAAGAAGTAAGGTTGAGGTTTGGGCTAGATGAGGGCCACTCTTCAGCTCTTATAAAGACCGGAACGTTGGTTTCAAGCCAGGCTTGGGTAGCTCGTGCCTTGTGACAGGTGCAGATCCTGCTGGAAAGTCCACGGTATATTTTCAAAAAGTGTATTGCTGAGAGGTTTCGCAACATGATCCAAGACTGTATCTTGATACACTATGGCTGAAGTTTTCACTCCTTTTTCACAAAAAAAGTAGTTTTGTGACTCCTTGATCAGACACACCCCACCAAATCATCACTGACGCAGGATGATGAACACGTTGTACCATTCCGACTACTTGAGCAGCTTCTTTAGAACTGTGAGCGTACACTTTATCATTTTGCTTATTGTAGTATTCTTCAAACGTGAATTTTTTTTCATCGGTAAAGAGCATATTTCTGTGCCTTTCACCTGCGTATCGCGACAGAAGGCGTTTTGATCTCTCTTTAATTGTAAAGATTGATTTAGGGCATGTCCTGTATATCGACGATAAGCACCGAGCTTCAGGTCTTGTTTTATAATACGTGACAGAGTCCTTGTGGAAATCTTCATTTTTTGCTTCCTAATGGGGTTTCGATGAATTCTGGCTTTAACAGCATTAACAGCCTTTGTTCTGACAGCACGCGGCCGCCTCGATCTTTTCTGGTCTTCGACAGAGGAAGTGTTATTGTATCTGTAGATAGTACGATAGACGAACATACGGCTGATACCAAGCTTTTGAAGTGTCTGGAATAAGACCGACGGCTCCATACCCACTTTGTGCAAGGCGATCACTGCAATCCTATTTACTTTAACACCCCATTCCATATTGTAATTTGATAATGAACACGTAAAATATGTGAAATGGCGCAAAATCGAAAGGAGTTTTTAAAATAATATACGTGTTCCAAATTCAAAATTGTTTTTATGTAACAGTATTTATGGCCAGACTAGTTATATATTGACCATGGCGATGCTTAAGCCCACGTAAGGTGCTATAAAATCGAAGGGTTGGGTATGAAATTAAGGGTGACAAAAGAGAACATAGTTCACCTTATAGTAATTGACTTCTGCAGCCCATGAACATCGCATCCATCCTCAACATAGATTCGAGATACACAGGCATTTTATTGCAAGACTCATTTTGGACACATTTTACCTGATGGTAAGTAAGAAGAGCGGCTATGAGATCTACATCTACCAACAACAAAGATTCAATTTGCCCATACGTTGTCATCCCTGGGGCTTGAGATGGAGTGCCTCGTTATCTGTAATTGGGCCTGATACACACCTCGTACTTTTCTGATCGAGCCGATCCATTCGAGTTGTCTTGTGTCGATTTAGAAGAGACGTTATAAGACGTTGTGTGATGAGAATCCATTGTCTGTCGCCAAAGATTTTAAAAAGTTGATTGAAGGCACTATATTGAAAGTATATTTTTTAAATTAATAAAAGGCATTATCGTTTGTTATTTAGAAATATCGACTTTCGAATGCTGAAGATAATATACGAAATAAAAGTAAAACAATTTGTGTTTTTTTCGTTCATTAATTCGAATACCATTCGACCATTACGTCTAAAATCGCGGATCATTTGCCCAAACAAATTCAGAATAAATTAAAAATGTAACGGTTAAAATTCACAATTTACAACCCATGCGAAGCGATATATATGTATGCCAATGAGCATGGGGTCAAATTAATGAATATTCACAGTTATTCAGAGTCATAACTTTTGAAATAACATCACCTGACGGCGATGACCTTGTCGCGGCGGTCCTGCATGGCCTTGGGCCCCCGAGGGGTTCTAACAGCGACGGAACAATGCAGCCGTTAAAACTAGTCCTGGATGAATAGTCCGGAAGCCGTCTCCCCTTGCGAAATTCTGTGATCCCAACCCGCGCGAAATTGCCAACACGCGCGTTTATTTTCGCCTAAGCCCTAGGGTTTAACTAGGGCTGCCGGTTATATCTAGTTTTTTTTCTATTCAGACTGTTGCAACGGATAAATATGCTAAATCCATTTAAAAGTTTCTTTTGTTAAGATTCAGTTAGGGTTTATTTGTAAGGAATGGCCGTTAGAGATATTGGTTGTTGTTGAAATATTGGATATTTCGTGTATTTTTTTTTATGTAATGTAATTTTTATAACTATTTTCAATTATCTATTAATTTAATTTTAGAAATAATTCAACGCCTACGAGATTAAAACATGTATTGACTTATTAATATTCTTATATCTCACACAGCTTCTGTGTAATAATAATAGTTGGTATTGAACTATATAGAAGTAGAATACAAATAAATTTAGGTTTAATTACTGTCGGAAAATTGTATACATGTGCATAACCCATACAGCCACGAAGTGCTATAGTCTCTCAGTCAGAAAAATATACTGTACTTTTCTGAGCTGCAATTCCGTCCGAAAAAGAAGTATTAAGAAAATTTAAACTACAAATATATTTGGTAAACATATTAATCGAAGATGAAATTATAATAAAAGAAAATATAATAAATTTACATTTATTTTATTGCTAAGTACGTTTTGGTAAACTTAATAATAGAAATGCTATTAAAACTTTAACAAATCGTATTTCGCGCCCTCGTCATCAATATATCGATTAGACTCTGCTTACACAATGAGCAATAACAGGCGTCAAAATAAATGCAAATAAATAGGCATAAGTAACGTTTATAAATAACTAACGTAAAGTGAAAGAAGAGATATTATGTGAAATTTACATTATATGGTCATAAAATGAATAAGGGAAAATTTCAATACCAGACGTTCCGGTTATTTAAAAAAAATATAAAAACATGGCCTATCGGTTTTTTTAATAAGATAAAAAAGTGAATTGATTGCGTTTTACTACATATACCACATATTTCGAGGCGATACGCTTTTTATTGGATTTCACATGTCATATTTCACCCGCCATTTTAAATCACCCACTTTCGTATTAGCAGAGTAAAATGGACCCGTTAACACGTTTTTTTTATAGTCAAATACGCTACGTATTTGTATATTTTCTTTTTTTATTCTTTTCCTGCAATTCTATTAAGATGTCGTAATTAATAATAATGTTATGTTATGTTCTTAACGAAGTTTGTTATAAAGAAATACGTACAAGTAAAAAAGGTTTATCTTATAGTTATAAAATTCTTACGAAAAAAAGGAATAAATACTACGAAATGTTGACTATTTTTATTATTTTGAACAATGATGTTTGACTTAATTTCATTCGTAGGGTTTAACAAACTTAACTCCATCTATATATTAAGATATCAATAGAGAGTAAGAAATGTAGTACAAATTGTAAAATTATGGACAAAAAATAGTTTATAGATTAATAAAAAATATCAGACGAGTTTCTGATTGGCTTGGTTCACTAGCCTTGAGAAGAGATGTTGCATCTCTTTTCACTTTTACCGTATTTACCATGGGAAATGTTCTGAGGTGGTCGGATTAATTCCAGCCGCTGAGTTTAAAGATCGCACATCGCGACAGAATTCAGAATTCCATCTTTCTCCGTTTGTTGGCAATCCACCATTATACTTTACACGAAGCTATGCACAACTACTCCGTGGACTGGACTGGCGCCAGCGGTATTTTCGATCTGATAGGATCTGAGGGACCTTCAAGAAAAGAGCTCCGGCTAACCTCCTGCAACTCTAGGTGCGAACGGCCTCGGGGACATTCCCCCATCACAACCCAGACATCAGCTCGACGGATCGCGGCCCGTCGGGATTTGGTGCCAACTAGGGGCTCAGGTAGATGTGCCTATAATTCGTCACGTTGTCACGGGGTTGCGAAAAAATAAAATCACTTATCCTCACGAACTAGTGTTGGTTGTTTGCAACTCTAGTGTTACCAATGTTCAAGTGCACCGGTGTAGCTTACCATCAGATGAGCTGCTTACTCGTTTGCCAGCTGTTTAATAATAAAAAACACAAACATTGGCGCATTCACTCTTCGAAGATCTTCTTTAATCTGGTGATATAATCAGACGAAGGCACTGACGAAGTTTCAGCAGAATAATTACAATACACACTATTCCGAAAACTAATTATTATCAATACTGTTGACCTCGGTTGAAGATCGAACTTAGCAATCGCGATTCAACGCCACTAAAGTCTAACGTATTTTTAAAATTAATTCACTTAAATCTTCAAATTTAAGTAAAATAGTGTAATTTACAGTTAAGTAAAAGACAGCTTATGGTTGGTACATAACTTTTGTAAGCGGCATACAAATTATTCCAATAATAAAAGTTTCTGTGTGTATTAACCCCTTTACATTATGAGCATTGAATATAATGTCCATAAAATTTATTTATGGGTACTTTATTTAATATCAACATGAATAATAGCACTTAATGATGTCAATATTAACTTGTAATATAAAACGACAGACTTTTGCGACCATAATGTATTTAAAAAAAATAGGAAAAGTAAATTTAGTCTTTGAATTATATTTTTAAATGTGTTGCCATTAATCCCGTAGTTATTTTACGGAAATCGTATCAATAAAATAATAAAATACAGCACGACTGGACCAATTTTGAATGATGTACTTTCGACATACGCAGTATCTCTTCCATCGATTTTATTATCACTATCTGTTATTTTAAAGAGTGCCACTTTCCTTGATTTTTTTTCTTGATCTTTGACATCACATACCGCCTGCCTCTGTCGGGGCAATAGTTTAAGATAAATGACATATGACCCCTGAACTCAGATAACGTACGGAGTTAGGATCCCGGCTTGGTTAGATAGATTGTTTTGGTTGTGGAAAATAGCATTCTGGTAGATTTTAGACGAGTCAATTTTTTAATATTATATATCATTAATGAAATTATCCAAAACGCTACCGTTAATCATATTTACTTAGTGGGTCCATCCTTCAGAATACATCTTAAGCTGCCCGTCATGAATCAAGACGGCCAGTTTAGTACAGCAGTCTATAGACGGCTACGTTCTTTGGGTCGTCGTAAAGTTTTGATCCTAAGTACAGCATATACACTGACACTGAACAATTTAGAAAATGTAATCATGTATGCATCTTATTTTATGATTGTGTGTTTGAATGCTTCAAAATTCCCTCAATTTCAATAGTCTGTTGAAATGGTTTAGGGTACGGTCTGTTAAAATTAAGGTCGCAAGATCGAAACCGCCATTGGACTATTGTTGCGTACCATCTGCTAGCACAAACATTTAGGCTTAGTTGAAGTGTTTAACTAGAATGTTAGTAATGTAATGGAATTGTAAGCATTCCTTAAAAAAAACTTTATACGTCTTTTTAACTACATTATTTAATTTGCCGTCTGTAGTAAAGCCATGTATCAAAACGTGCTTTATTCTCGTTGAATTGAATTTTAATCCGATAGCTTCGGGGTGGGTTCATGGAGTCCCAGGGGCGGAGTCCTACACCCCTCGTGCTTGTATTATTACCAAGCGCACACGGGTGCGTGTTTCTTTGCTTTTTGTGTGTCAAGGTTATGTATATTATGGCGTTTTAATTTATTTTACATTCGTTGTGGTTTTAACGTTACCGATTAATGAAAATGTGTTTCATTTGATAGCTACCGTTTGAAGGGGTTAATAGAAGATATTTAATTAAAAAAATAATCATATTGATAATTATTGGATCTATGTTTTCGAGCATTTAAGTTAAATTTAATGTTGTGAAAACTCGGAATCATGAAGCCACTTACTTACCTTGCAACATGAAGTCTTCTTCTTTGGTCATGTCAGTAGAACGTCTGAATTTTCGTCGAGTATCTATCGTAAATGACGTCACAGTGCATGCGACCTATTAACAGTGGTTTTCTACACTGCAGTTTGTTACTAGCTGCAGAAAGAAAGGGTCAGCTCAAGCGGGGTAGCACCTCACACAATACCAGCCTAAAATAGCAGCATAATGTCATCTACATTTGATGTATTTCGTCTGGCGAGTGCAAGGGTCCGGAGACCTTTATTACTGGTGACGAGGCATTCCATCTCGGTCCTCAAGGGTGGCATCGCATTACGATTTCTTGTCAAGGATGAATGTAGATGTCACGAGCCGCAGGAATCACTTGCCGTCAGGTAAACTGTGTGTGAGTTTGTTACTCTAAAAGTAATAATTTAAAAGAAGTCGCGCCCTCTCAGTATACCGGCATGATGTATAATAATGCGAAACACTGCTGTGTTTTGTGTGGCGAGTATAGTGATCGGAAATTAATTCTCAGTCGTGAGTGATGATGGAGTGACCTAAGAGGATGCCATGGACCAAACATCACTTACCATGAGATGGACTGTGTGTACTTATTAATATTAGGGATATTATAAGAAGGTAGCAGGGAGAGGAGTCTTTAAGATTGACATTGAATATGAGAATATTCTGAAAACTTGGGTACATGGCATTCTGCGTTAATCCTTATGGGAGTCGCCGCATCTTCATTACAATTATTGATCGACCATGAGTATTGGTATTATGAGCTAAAGGTATTATTTATCATCAGGTGAACTATTTTTAACAAATTAGGAGTTGTTAAATTCTTCTTGATCCAGAAAGTGTGAATTGGGTTGGGTTACATAATGTAATGCATAATGACACAGCGTATTCGAGATGGCAGACGCTTAACGTCATTATGCTTTTACCGTAATCGAGTTTTAATTTATTTTTACTTATACACAAAGCCCTTTAGCAGTCCCTATTTAAGCCATCGTACGCCCCTGCATAGAGTTCCATTGTCAAAACTCGGGTATTCTATTTCCCGGGCATTTGTATTTTGTAACTTGGGAATTCCCTAATCGAAAATCGGAAAAAAAGCAAGATTTAGTATATGTGTGGGCTAACTGTAATATAAGCAATTTTGTTATTATCTGATAGGCCTATTAATAATTTATGTAACTATATATACTAGAAAAAAAATTAGATAAAAATATTTGCATAGATTTTTTGTGGTATAAATTGAAAGTCATTTTGAATTTTTAACTGAATTGCCCATTTCGCTAGATAATTTTAACATAACATATTAATTAGGATAATGAGGTGGTATCGATATAGATTTAATGGAAATGTATTAACATAAACTTAGAAAATAACGGTATTAAAAATAGAAATAGTGAGCAATCTTGGCTGTAAATCTTCATTTATCTTCTATTTCTAAAAAAAATGTAAAAACCAACAAAACAATAAAAAAACTTTATTTATGAGGTTATAAAAGTTATAATAGATACTATAAAGTATTATTTAGATTAGACATTCACGTATAATATATTGCCACTGTGATGTAAGGTTGACAGCGACATATATAGATATAACGATATATATAGTGTACTCTTTCTCATGTCTCGTAAATAAATGCATTTCGCTCACACCTATCTAGTCAGGTTAATATTAAATAATTATAGGAACAGTTGTGAACAGATTCGCGCTTCTTCTATACGTAAGTTGCCATAAACAAAATTTCAATTTATCAAGAAACTGAAAAGGTGAAGTAAAACCTTAACATTTTATTTAAAAAATTATGCAACCAAGCTGTTCCCACGGATATATTTATTTATAATTGTAAATTTATTCATAGCGGTTCTTATTTGTTGCAATTTAATTCTAGTTTTTTTTTTGAATTGGTAACATGTCAAAGGTTATTCTAGTATGGAATTTATGATTCGTTTATAATATTTGCTATTTTTTTTTTAATTTATTTCACGACAGTAGAAGAGTAATGAATTATAATAGCCGACGTTAATTAAGTTGTGCACTTGGTATACTATATCTATAAGATTATTCGTTTCCAACGCCATTTTAAATATGTAACAATGATGGTATACTCCTTTTCCATTTCTATCATGGCGATATCTTCTAGTTGATGACATTAACTGCGCAGGCTATATTAAAGTGCAGTAAGAATTTGTGTAAACAGGGGCACTCACGTCGTCTGCTTCCTTACTACAATGTAATGTATGTGCATTAACCGCAGAAAAGTTAAACTCAGCCAAAACCGACACCCAACTATTTTGATCAATATTGTTCTTTGGCTGGAAATCAAATTCAGTACCTATAACGTTCGACGGTTTCTAATGACCACTCTACACAGCCGTCTATTTCTCTCGTCTATTTGAATAATACAGGTATACATTGACATTGTATCCGAATAAAATTTTATTTAAGATATCAGATACCTGAATATATTTGTGAGTGCATTATTACTGTGTTATTATTCAAGGTTCGACGTCTTATTAAACTCAGTTGTATAACTATAAAATATAAATAAACTGTTTGTTACCTAGGCTTAAAGCTGGAAAGAAAAGCTTTGTTTTTACTAAACACATCAATGAGGTCGTGAGATAACCCGAAAGAAGTACAAATATCCACTTCGAACTGGTGCCTCACATTTAAAACCCTTAGAACTATTTATGCGGTTACATACTTTGGTTGTATTTGTTTTGGTCATTTATGACGCGCCCGTGTTTACTGATAGAACGACGGTAGGAGCCGTGCGTCGTAAATTATTTCAAAGCCTTTGGCATTCATTTTGTTAATGAAGCTTTTTAATGAAAGATTATAGAATAGTTAACATCGAGGCTCTGTCAGTTGCTGCGGGCGTTCTCCCTTTAAATATAAAGTCACACGTCCATTTGACACGAAACATAATAATTTGAATTCTTATTTTCAATCAGATTCCGCGAGAGAACTACTAGCCTATTTACGTTGAAGATATCTCAAGTAAGGTACACTTGTATAAGTTCTTTCGGATCAGTTCACGAATGAGTAAAGAAATATTGGTAGAATATAGACCATAGCGCAATTTCTTACAGGTGACGGAACAGTAACCGTTTATGGTGAAAGTTCGGGAACTATTTCTCAACAGATTGGCAGAAACATCTCAATATTAAATAATTATGTATTTATATGTATTTGTATAAATATTATATATATTTGTTATATAATTTTAGTTATAAATATATATATATATATATTTATTCACCTTTATACATACTGGATATAAAGCTTAAATAAATAAATAATATACAGACTGTTGTCTTCGTTTATAGGAGGTAAAATGGTGTTCATCTAGTTTCAGCTTTGAATCTTTCACAGATCACCGGAGAATTTTAATTGCATAATTAATGACTTTTCTTCTTTAATCTTGGTTAAAATAAAACGATCACACACCGATGTATCCTCGGTAACGATTACAGATGTTGTCACTCTAGAAAACTAAAATAAAATTCTATGTTACCAGTAAGTGGATTTCCATTTTATAATAAATATGTTGTTGTTTAATTGACTCAGTCACTCACTGAACTGTTCGATATTAAACAAATAAAACTAACAATACCTGAAAACATTCACCAAAAAGATTTGAGAGATTTTAAAGCTAAACAATAAAACGTATTTGAATCAGCGTCGTCTTCAAACAGATATTATCTAAAGGTAATGGCTGCCAGGAACATGATCTGTGAACAAGAAGTCCCCGGAAATAGCGCACAAAGGGATATGGGTACATATTTTTTTTATTGCCGAGCGAAGTTCTTGGAATAACCAGGTAGTTGATTATTGTTGAATTGTCCGCCTTGTAGTGTTGCAATTGCTTTGGCTTTTTTGTATGTCTATTATGATTTATGTTAAAAGATTTACGTACCGTGCCGAACACAATGCGCTCATTGTAAACAGAAAGTTAAGGAAAGGTTTCTATGGGCATGGAGAAGGGACGATTTTCAAATATTTCTTTGAAGTAACACTTAATAGCATGCACCTAGATTTTTAAGATATTCAGTTGTGAAAATAATTTCACCGTTCACTTTATAATAATTAATTCTTACGACACACATTCACCATCGATAAGGAATCGTAATGTTGCCAACTCTCAAGACTAAATTACTAGTAATACTTTTTATTTTATATAAGTAAATTGTAAATTATAAAGATTAATGTAATTCTAAAGTCAAGTAAAAGGTAAAATATATTACGTCACAATAAGGTTCCCGTATATATCGTATAACACGGAAAAATCATAATCATGACACAATATCATATAAAACCAATTTTGAATTTTGTTGGTTAGTGGCACAGCATTAAGAAAAAATATTTTCTTTCGCTTTAAGCATGTTGTAATGCATGCATTTCCTTCGCTCTCAGTATATTACTAACTGTTGTTTAAGTAATTGTCACATCTTCTTTTTTCTTAATTACATTGAGAGTAACAAACGAGCACACAGTTCACCTAAGTAAGTGACTCGTGGGGCCCATGACATCTACATTCATCCTTGACAAGGAATCGGGAGCCTGAGTTGGAATACCTCGTCACTAATAATAAAGGTCTCCGGATCCCTACACTCACCAGACGAAAAACAGCAGCATTAAGCTGCTATTTCATGCTGGTACTCAGTGAGGGCGTAGTCCTTCCTAGGTCGAGCTGACCCATTCATTTCGCAGTTATAAACATATTGCAACGTAGCTCTACCACTGTTTTTGTATAATATGAGGTGCAACAAACAAGAACACAGTTCGTCTGATAGTGTCTGATTCCCATGTCCTCGACACCTACATTGTTGATGTTGATGAAGTTGGGAGGTCGCTATTCTTTGACTTTACAGTACGACGGTGCTATTAAATTGTTTTTTTTAATTACATTGAGAGTAACAAACTCACACACAGTTCACCTGATGGTAAGTGATTGCTGCGGCCCATGACATCTACATTCATCCTTGACAAGGAATCATAATGCAGATGCGTTATGATTCCTTGTCATTATAAAGGTGTCAGGACCCCTACATTCACCAGACTAAACTCAGCAGCATTTTCTGTGAGGGCGTGGTCCTACCCCCTACCCCGATCGAGCTGACCCATTCATTCTGCAGCTAGAAACAAACTGCAGCGTCGCTTTAACGCTGTACAGTAATAATAGTATATTATTATATATTTTAAAGCGTGGACTAGTTATGAAGTATGAAATGTAAATATGAGAATTTATATGTAATAAATAAATAAATATTTAGTCTTTATATCCAACATAATGTGTGACCTTATGTAGGCATAATTATAGCATATTCCATATAATGTTCATCTCACTTTATAATAACATCAGTTAATACTTTTAAGAGTGTCTATGGTCGGTAGTTTTTTGATATCAACGTTATAGATTTTTTTTTGGTTATAAAAGTTAAAAATAAGTCTTGTGATATTTCTGAATAGAAGTCACACAATTTTCACTTCATCTATTCTAAATGGAATAATGCAAAATGTTAAAATCTTTTTTTTTTTTCTGTGTGTTTTTTATAGAATAGGCGGCAAGCGAGTACGCTGTTCACGTGATGGTAAGTGATTACCGCCGCCCATGGATACTCGCAACACCAGAGGAGTTGGATATGCGCTACCGGCCTTTGAGAAATGTGTGGTATTCCCGTTAATATAAAATATAATCTATAATAAATATAATCTCCGTTTCGAGTGATTTACAATACTCATACAATAATCATGGTTGATCAAATAAAATAAATATAATACTAAGAAAACTAATTTATAACTATTATAAATTATACATGAGATATAGTATAAATTATATTAGTTTTGTTAATTTTATATCTATTGATCTTAATAAAATTTATTTTTTAGACTTCGAGACTCCAAATGATTACTTCGGCATCTATCGGTCTAAGGTTTATGTTAAGTCGTAGGACAAACTTGGTAACCGTAAAGAACTTGATATGTATATTATTGTATATTTCTTTTATATCCATACTTAACTTGCATGAATGTCTGTGTGTTTCTTAAGTAAATAAATATCTACATTATAATAAGGATACGAATCAAAATGAGATACTTTTTAGAATTTATAATGGTTTAAGGTATGGTCTGCTAATCTTGAGATCGCATATTCGTATCCGCTATTCGACTATCGTTCTAGATAAATACTTACTTGCCGTCATAATTTCTATTAATCAAATTTTTTAATTCACATAGTTTACTAGTGCTAGACGCAGCTATAAACTAGCTGTAGCACGAAGAGGATGATTCGATCAGGGAAGGAAAATGTTTTTACAAGCGTCCAATAGTTAACGCTGTCGTTTTTCGTGTGGTGAGAAAGAAACCCGAGTATTGTCATCGTATCATATTCCTCATGATTGATCAATGTAGATGCCATGAGCTGCAGGAATGCACTAGCCACACTACTACTAACATCTAGGTACAACACGAATGTGCTAGCTCGACCAGGGAAGGGCGACGCCTAGACAGAATACATGAATGAAATTACAACGTAATGCTGCTGTGGTTCGTATTGTAAAGGGATCTGAAGGGCCAGTTCCTTGTAATGAGGCATTTCATGTCAGGGGTGACTTCGTCTGTACGTCATTAAGGGATGGTTATGTCAAACTTGCAACTGTGCGGTCAATTTGTCATCAATTAACATCACAGATAAAGATCATCATCAGGTGTAATGTAGGACCTAACACAAGAGCACGATTCATTGGAACCTTGATCACAGCCCAAAACAGGGCTCGGAGCTAGATATTAGGAACAGATTTTTTTTTATTACATTGAGAGTATCTAACTCACACACAATTCACCTGATGGCAAGTGATTCCTGCGGCCCATGAAATCTACATTCATCTATGACAAGGAATCATGCATTATGATGCGTTGTCACCTTTGAGGACTGAGATGGAATGCCTCGGCACCAGTAATGAAGGTCTCCTGATCCATACACTGATCCTAAGAAACACAGCAGCATTATGCTGCTATTCTTATGCTATTATAGTTTCTAAGTCTAAAGGTTCTCTGGAAG
The DNA here is from genome assembly GCA_029286865.1 of Teinopalpus imperialis. Classification (NCBI taxonomy): domain Eukaryota; kingdom Metazoa; phylum Arthropoda; class Insecta; order Lepidoptera; family Papilionidae; genus Teinopalpus; species Teinopalpus imperialis. Next base: position 611,053 of record JAGSMU010000017.1, read on the forward strand.
AGATCGCACTTTAGGTATAATACCTTGTACCTTGTACCTACCTGTACTTAGTAATATTTTTTTTATTTTGTCTATTTCTTTTTTGGGACTTGTTTTTTTTTAGTTTTATGAAGTACAGTAAAGTATATATTATAATAATAATTATAAACCGGATGGATGTAAGATAAATGAATGGTAATAACTTTTTTATTGTTACCTGTTTCAAATCAAATTAGTATGTACCACGTGGTCGTTATAAAAAAAAAACGCTTATATACAGCTCAGACTCGGTCAGATTGTTAAGACCTAAATAGGCATTCCTCGTCATCGTATTCATGGAGGCACTGTTTGTCACCCGACCGGCACTCTATGTAAGTGCACTCCAAATGTTTACATTACGCAACTTAAAAGTAAGGCGATAATTTCTTCAGGGACTCTCAACCTGTTAATAGGCCAAGAAGTTTTTGTTATCGTAAATCTATAATTTCTGATTTTTCATGACATTAAATGCAAAAGTAATATGCTATGAAATTACGAGAATATTGAAGAATGCATCTCTTTCGAGTGTTACAAATATGAATTGTTTTTTTTTTTTATTTTTTCAAAATTATCCCAATTATGTAGATGTAAATCGAACCTGGCGCTAATTAGTTCTTCATAGGTATTTAAAGCGCAGATTTAACGTGTTAACTCGGCCATAAATGATTTCTGGAAACCTATTTGAAATAACATAGCAAGGTAGCCAACAGTAGTGGAGCTACATGGCGGAATATGCTCCAATGCTTTCTGGACAGAACACTTAGTACTTGCGTAAGTTGCTTTTCATCCTGTTGTACTGCTTTTTTGCGTATGTATCATACCAGAGACTCTCGTGGCCGCCGTGGCTCGGTCTGAGTTCGATACGCAGTCGAGGAGTATCTTGGTGTGTTGTGGGTATCCTTGACACTGCATCAGGACACACCTCCGATCTTATATCATCTCTAGTCTCGCCTTTATGTATACGTTAATGGCGGCACTACATTATATCCTACGAATCTGTTGTCATCTAGTAATAAGAGGACAGGGCCGTAGTCGAAATCGAGAAGGAGGTGTGAAAGATATGACAATGTTTGTTCATATTATAGTAAAAACACAAATTAAACCTAAATATAATATATATTGCTCCTTGCCCTTGATTTATCCTTGGCACCGTCTGATGAACTGTGTTGACTTGCCTGACAAATTAAATTAAAAAAAATATATCGAAAAGGTTGAAAAGCTCTGGAATAAACTACACACAAACATTCGCAGTAATCACACAATAACAAATTAAGATTTACAGCGTAATACACTAAAGAATGTTCAGAACAAAAACAAAGCTTTAGAAAGAGTTGCTATTGTATTGCGTTAAGAGTAAAGCGAAGCTACTTGTCCACTTTGTGCCAGTTTAGTTTCAACCTATCGTCAACATCACAGCCTGTCACCAGTCCACTGCTGAACTGAAGGTCTTTCCATTAGATTACCAGGTTGATTAGAAAAACCAACTGTATCTGCCCACAAACTTGCGTAGCTCGTCACTCCGTCTATTGTGGTGTGTACTGCGAATGCGGGTCAGAGGATCCAGGATCTCTTTCTCCTCCCCACCTGCCCTTTATTTTCTACGAAAAAGACTAACTTACTGGCATTTAAAAGTTTGTTTCGTGACCACTTACTTAACTTACCTGAAGTCGAAGAATAAATTTAACATCGACATTATTGGTAGCAACCGCTTTTGCATTCTATTATGTATGTATTTATATATGTATTATGTATTTAACATCCATATATGTATGTATTATTCTATATGTATTAGTTATTTTTAATTTTTTCTTTTTATTTCTTAGTTTATTGCTACACCTATCATACTCATATCTCACCACACCTTGGATGGACTGGTAGCGAATGCCTTTGGCATTAAGTGAGCCCTTTGTGCACTTTTAACTTTGTTAAGGTTAACGCAATTTATATAAGTAAATAGATCAACCGGAAATGGACCACGCCCTCATAGAATACCAGGGTGAAATAGCATCATAGGTGCTATTTTTCGTGTGGTGTGCGTAGGCGAACCATCTCGGTTCTCAGTTAACTAATATCATCCCTTCAGTCCCGAGCTTTTAGAATAAGCTAAGTTACCCCATGTCTGTCTGATAAGACGACTAAAAGAGGATTACGGGTTCGCGGGTGATTTGGAAGTATAATCGTCCCGGATAGTGAACCCGGGGAGGACGGCAACACGGATTGGTCTCACAGTCAGGATGCTGGGGGAGACGGGGCTTAGTGCTGAGGGGCAATGGCGTGTCCCACAGGTGGTCCCAATGCATTGAGGGTGGCCACCGAGTGGGTTTTAGTGGGCACAAATGCAACATAACCCTTTTCCCTCAGGAGGCGCGGCATCTTATGAGGATTTCTTCTCCCACATTAGAAAAAACAGAAAAAAATATGACAACCCTAATGCGTATTGCATGTTTGGTGAACACCACTAATATATTTAAAGGAAATCAATTAGTAATATTAATACTGTTACTAACATCCTTTTCTTTTACTATATTTCGTTATCGATATATGTATATGTATACAGAATTCGTTTTCAACCCGGTGAAACTGTAACAGCGGCCGTCAGCCAGAAAAATAAAACAATTCGTTATTACGCGCAACACTCGAAAACGCCTGGACCGATTTGGTTATTTTCCGAATAGTCCGAATTAGGTTTTTATGGAAATAAAAATTGGAAAAATTAGCCGGAAAGTCCATTTTTCAATGGGATTTTTTGTCATACATAATTCGAACGATAATTATTCAATTCACAAATTCACACAGACAGGACGCGAGAACGTCTGTGGGTTCAGCTGTAGTATTAAATAATACCGACATATCAATATTACTTGTGTGCGATATTTCTAAACAAGCCTCAACGATGCACCGGCGCGGCCAGGTAATTGTAACGTGTTAATGCTGGGGCCGTGGAGTCGTGGGTTCGAACTCAGACCGGTCTCATCGGGGGCGACCGTTAGCCAACCCACGTGCCGTCAGTGATCGCGGAGTAGTGCGGCACGGGCTACCCTGTTCGATTAAATCCAATGGAAATACTTCACGAAAGTATTATACAAAAATATTTTAATTAATTATTACGACGCGCTAGGCGGAAAGAAAACAACGTGACGATATCTGCATGTCTGAGAAGTAAATACTGTTCTTCCTTAAATTTTATTTATGTAACTAATTACTCATATACATATAATCTATTATATAATTAATTATTCTAAATAACTAAAAATATTTCGATGACATGACAATGTAGTCTGTGAGTCTCGTGGTGGATTATGCTCTGTCCTCTCTATAGAGTAGGCTTATGCCCAACAGTGGGATTTATATATATTGTTACGTTGCGAGTACTTTACCATTTAATTCTCATAGAGACGTGATGTCTAAGCGATCGCATTTAATTTCAAGGTACGCGAGCAAACCGAGTTCGATCCCCGATGTCGGCACCAATTGCAATTGGAGATAAAGCAAAGTAAAGTAAAAATTTGACGCGTCAATAGCCTAATGGTTTAGGGCACGGTCTGCGTAACTTAAGGCCGTAGGTTCGAATCCACAATTAGACTGTTGTTTTGAACCACCACCAAGCACAAGCATTGTCAGCTTAGTTGTAGTGGTTAACCGGAATATTAGTACAGTTATTATTATTATTTTTTTTTAAAAAAAAATTAAATCATCGTGCGGAAAGCTGCATATCAAAGAAATAATTTAAAAAATATTTCGAAGACATGTGAATTATCAATTCGCAGTGGAGATGCTTGATGGATGAAGCTCCATCCCCTGTAGAGAGGACGCCCCTACCCAGGCCTACATTATGTAGTGTCGGGGATACGGGATATACACGCAACACTACCAGATCTAAAAACTAACAAATTGAGTTCCACAAAATTTTACTTCTATGATATATATCACCTAAAATCGAACCCGGAACTCATACAGTTCTAATCAAATACACCACGCCACGTCAAATTAGCGTATTTCAAAAAAGCCAGAATGTTTCCTAATTTGACCTGGGAAGCCCCAGTTCAAACAAAAATCATGCCCTCGGCTGGGAAGCGAATCCAGGAATGGCGACAGAATAGGCTACCAACTCTAGGCCACACTATATGTAATGAATTATATAGCGCCACCACTCACATTCCTATGTGAAAGATAAAAAATGTTTAAAACAGAAAATAATATAAAGCTTTCTCCGAAAAGCTGTTCATACAACTTAACGGAGCTTTGTATATGTTGCAGGTACTATTTAAATGCCGGCTTTGTGAAAACTATCCGCTTATAAGGAAGTTTTAAAAAAATTCTTATGAAGTGACAATAAATAAAATAGCCAGCATCAAGTTTTAGTTTTTTATTTTTTGCGTTACCGATCAAGTGGTCCTAGATTTGATTTTCAATCGAATCCAATTTGAGTGCAACTAGCAAATATCTTCTTAATAATGTGGAATTTTATTTAAACTGTACTCTGTTAATTGATTCAATTAATCGAGTCGATTTAGGAATGTTCAGCGAAAAACTTATAATTAGTACATATGTATACCGTAACTATAAACTGTCTGTAGCACGAATAGTTCAGCTGGAACGAGGCTACTTTAAATATATGCGTTCAATCGTAGCTTAGTATCTGATGATTCCTTATCGTAGATGAATTTGGATGTCACGAGAAATTCTGCACTATCCTACGCAGGTGACATATTTTAGTAACAACGGAAATATATATTATATTATTTATATTTAGGGGATATTTTTTTTCCATCTCCGCCTGGTTGGTCAATAGAATAAATAAATAAAAAACTATAAACATATGAAGAAACAAATATATACTATATAATATAATACATATATAAAGACCAACCAGACGGAAATCCCTCGACAGGGGAGACCAAACGGTCGAGGGTTAGTTTATTTATATTACTATTAAATATATTATATATATAGAGTATTTCATAGTGCCGCAAGTTTTTGCGCAAATGCAGAGGCACTCACTAGTCATCCCCTTCCATATTCCTAAGTAATGCATGTGTAATAAAATCGGAGGATACTTAGCGGGCCTCCCGCTCGCGAGTCTATTTAGATAAAGCTGTAGAGGTGTCTGGACCAACAGCAATACTCATACAAAAAAAAAAACGATCGGAGGAAGATTCAGACGTCAGGGTCACGGAACACACACACACAACACAACCAGATCTGAAAACCAACAATATATGATGCACAAATATTGCTCCTCAGCTGGGAAACGAACTCAAGACCCGCGACTCATCCTAGATACGGGAATCATTATACATCACACGTTTGTCAAGTGGATAAATGATAAGTAGTTAAACAGCGAAACGAGAGAGAAAGGGAGAGGGGAAAACTAAAATAGAAACAAAAACGAGCGCAAAGACGTATATAACAGTTTTCTCGTTTTATCTCAAACCGATTTTCTATTTTCCGTCCTTTTTACATCAGAAACATATAAAACATACACATAACATATATGTAATGTTGCATTAAAATTCGAATTTGAAACTCATCCAAAGAAGTTGCACTTCGAAAATATTTCTACAAAACTATTGGAACTTTTTAAGAAAACCCTATTGTACATACTGTACATTGTACTGCGACATTATACTGCCTTCCACACCGGAGCACTGTCTCGAGGTCAGAAGCAAAACTTCATTCTACGACCTCATGAACGGTGTCTTTTATAGAAGAGATTATAGTATCTGACCTTTAATTACTTTATTTATAAGGGGTCTAAGCACCTCTGACCGGGTATTTGTGTATTTGACCAATGTAACCTCAGTGGTTGATTTGTGATGTATAGAATGTGGGTTTCCTTTTCATTATTTGAGATAATTCCGATTGTATCTTTTTTTTATTACATTCTGAGTAACAAACAAGCACACAGTTCACCTGATGGCAAGTGATTCCTGCGGCCCATGACATCCACATTCATCCTTGACAAGGAATCATAATGCGTAATAGATGCGTTGTCACCCTTGAGGATTATCATGGAATGCCTCGTCACCAGTAATAAAGGTCTCCGGATTCCTCCACTCACCAGACGAAACACATCAATATTATACTGCTATTTTATCCTGGTATTCTATGTGTGGGTGTGGTCCTACCCCGGTCGAGCTGACCCATTCATTCTGCAGCTAGAAACAAACTGCAGTGTAGCTCTACCACTGCTTATACGGAATCAATGTTTTTTTATAATTAAATTTAATGTGACACACGTGCGAACATGTCACCTGATGCTAAGCTCTCCTGCGGTCTATAACGTGTAGATCCTTGTATCTAGATCGACAACTACATTTTTAGAATTACGTTTTATCACCCCTGAAGACCGAATATGGAATTCATCACCAGTAGTATGGATTCCCGGACCCAACAGTCGCCTTCACCAGTCGAGTCCTATCTGAATGTAAAATGTAGCGTGGTGGCCATATATTTCCAGGGAAAACCAGCCTAAATAACAGTGCCGTTGTGATTCGTCGGGTGACTGAAGGAAACTGAAGACATCATTATGGTGACGAGGAGTTCCATCTTAGTATAATAATAATGGATATACGATAGCTTTTTTTAATTCCAATCAAACAAGAAGATTAATTGAAATGCCTATAATAAGTTCGCCTTTGTACACAAAGTTTGGTGTAATAAAGACTTAATCGAGCAATCACATCAATTAATCAATCGATCAAGATTATCAAGACACAAACGATAATTTAATTTTCCCACGTCACATTGCCAATACAACGGTAGCTCAGTGTCTAGACACTCGCTTTTAATTCATGGCGAGCGAGCAAACCGAGTTCGATCCCCGATGCCGGCATCGATGAATTTTTTGCAATTTTATGTGTTGTTTTATTACGTCTTCGAAATATTTTTTTCTTCATTTATTTCTTATACTTGAAGCTTTATGATGAGAATCTCATGATGTTTCTTTTCACCGCCGAACAAGTCTACGTACATTGCACCCTCATACCGCCCCGGTGTCGCAAACGAGGTTATTCGCGATACCGCCATGGCACAGGCCTGCTTTCATTAGACAAAAATGATAAAAGCGTCGCTGGAGTTTCTTGCGCCACTTCTTCTCCAGCGCCCACCCATTCCGAAGTGGTGGTACAGGTAGTTAATAATAATAGCGATATTAATTTAGATAATCCTCTGTCAGAAGCAACTGACCGAGCCTCGAGTTCGACGCTCTCGCTAAAGGCAGGGCAATAGCGGTCTCGACTGAGCGCCATAAGCGCTCAGTCACCTCAACCCGGTGCAACTATAAAGGCCCTCGGTCTAACAAAGGTTATCACCCCGAAAAAAAAAGACTAGCAAATGGAAATATTTATTTAACATAAATTTTTATAATGATTTTAAAATTAAAAAAATTTATGTGTAAATAGTATTTCAATTTTATTGAATCGGACAGGGTAGCCCGTTCAAAGCGGCAACGGCCCTCATATCTGGTATATATACTCGTACCTTAGTTACTGTAGCAAGTCATGCAATACAAGTCATGTAGCTCACCCCATGCACCTCAAGCACCGTTAGGCCATGGAGATTAGAGGCAGGTATACGTCGAAGCTCGACCAATGACTCCTTAAAAATATTATTGATTCCGTGATTATAGAATAAAATAGAATAGAAAAGAGTAGAATAGAACTTAATATAATAGAATAGAGCTGAGTAGACTCATCCCGTCGAGCCTATCCTTTGGACATACTGCGGGACGAAGCAACGTACTGCGACGTAGCGCCATCACTGTTTTAATATGTTATTAATTATTTCTTAATATATAACCATGCGTTATTTCATGGTATTTTTTTTGGACCTTCACCGCATGCTACGTGGTATCGTTAAGAGTAGCAATTAACAATTTTAATTGACACCGGGTATCGGACTGGTTGTTCGCGTGCCATAAAGCGGCATAGTCCGGCCACTGAACCAGCTTCTGGGATGCGACCTGAAGTCTTAAAACTGTTCGCGCCAAAATAATATATAGGACGATTTTTTGCGTTATCAATACAAGTTGCCTAAACGTTTATAAATGGTAGATGTTACGTTATGTATATAAATCCAACTGCTGGGTTTTCCTTCACCGCCCTGCGCGTGGTAAAATACTAATTAACGATTTAATTTATTCAAGTATCCATTTTAAATCGCCATTTTAATTGGACAAAACCAAAATTGCCTTTTTGATATTTAATATGCCTTATTATTATTTTTAATATATCTTATTACTGCAAGCACCTGGAAAATTGGTAAGTTTGCACAAACTCAAATGTCCATTACTTATCGGTATAAGAGTATTTCAGTTTCGATTGTTTCAGTTTAAGTAAGTAATATACTAAATGCAACTATTATGGTGCATATTTATCCATAATTCGCCTAAGTGACTGTCGAGTTTCTAATACAGCAACGGTAGTACGCAGTAGGGTGACAACGATTTTAAAGTGTAAGTTGTGAAAATTCTAAATTAAAATCTTTTGTGTTTACCACGCGTATGTCGGCGAAGGAAAATATCCTTGGCTCGCCTGCTTAAGAACATGTATATTTACTCCCGTGACAAGTGGTTATTAATGCATCTTTGGTCCTGATTTCGATTTCGATCCGAATAACAGTATATCACAAATCGATGGTTTTCGGGTTTGGATGCGATTTATATATTTTTTTCACATTGAGAGTAACAAACGAGCACACACGTTATCCACCTTTGAGAACTGAGATGGAATGCCTCGTCATTAGTAATAATGGTCTCCGGATCCCTACACCCGCCAGACGAAACATAGCAGCATAGCGTAGTCCTACCCGGTCGAGCTGAACCATTCAATCTGCACCTAGAAACAAACTGCAACGTAGCTCTACCACTGTCGCTGCCGTTTCTTTGATACTGCATATGAACATTACTTATATCATATTTTTAATGTATTAGATAGCTGGATGGTGACGACGAGTGCCTTTGTTTGTTTCTCTATCTTTTCTTTTTTAAAAAAAAAATTGGTTGCAGTGCAATAATTACATTCCCGTCAAGTTAGTGGGTAACTTAGCTAAAAATGCTTGTGCTAGGATATGGTTCATGATAATAGTCGTTGGATAGATTCGAACCTAAGTTCGACCTTAAGTTTCGCAGACCGTACCTTAAACCATTAGGTTATTGATGGCACTACACTATATCCAGCGCAGATATTTTTTAAATATTTTCTAAATGAAGGCCACGGCGATATCTTCTGCTTAATCGCAGTTAACATTAAGTATTCACGATAAAACAGAGACACTCACTCGACCTCCCTCATCTATTTCTTTCTTATCTGTCGAGACTTCTATTACTCAGTAACCAGCACAAGGGCTCCCGAGAGAGAGCCTCAGCCTGGACCGTTACCCTGTTCCGCGAGAGCCTCTGACTCGAGCGTGCCCGAGAGGGCCGAACCTTGGGTCGGTCAGTTGCTTCTGAATAAGAATTATCTACATTAATATCACTATTATTATTATTATTATTGGCTATCTGTACCACCACTTCGGAATGCGTGCGCGCAAGTTAAGAAGTGGCACAAGAAACTCCAGCGACGCTTCTATCTGTATTGACTCCTTCACTGTTCTCATGTAAAGCATATCGAAGAAAAGTCTGAACCTTCTTCCGATCTTAAAACACAGCATCCCAATGCAGTTTCAGGAGTACGTACTCGTAGGACTACATACAACATACCCAAACCTGAACTTGAACAGTTTTTGTTGCAACGCAGGTGTGGCGTACCCTTACCATTGGGCCACGCGGCTATCATAATATTTACCACGTGCCCGGGTTCAGTAGCCAAAGAAAACACCAAGAGATACCCTACCTGCACGTAAAAATATTTCGAAGACATGGTATTTTGTCACGCTCTGCCTTATGTGTATTTTCCGGATTCAATTCTGGGCCGATACACAATTTATGCGCTTCTACATATTGTTGGGCTTTGCGTCTGAGGATATTGTACCGTGTCCCTGATTAAGTCCGAACTAAGTCTTCCGGGATGACCAACGCATCTGTTTTGTGATTGCTTACAGTGGATGAATGTGGATGTCCTTGGCAGCAGGAATCACTGATAGGTTAAAAAATTACGTTGTAACAGTATATAAGAATATGGTCTTTTATACTTTATAGTCAATTATATAATGATTTACAAAAAGTGCAGGATTAGGATGCGTGTGTGCAACATGTATAATGGTGTGCGTGTGTGCTTGTGTGCGTGAGATGCGAGCCAGCTGTCGAGTGACGACGCAGCTGCGCCGGCAGATTGCGCCGACCTGTCGCTTTTGGATTGGACATAGTTTTGGTGAATGTTCGGACATTCCTGATCACTTGTATAAAATATATTCGCATGGTTGATTTCGAACATGTCACTTTTCCTGATATATATAGATGATTTTAATTACGAATATCATAGCTATCACATCATCGAATTATGTTAGATCATTCCACGAAACTGTCTATGAAACTGGAACTTTCGAGTAAATCGATTGGTGACGGCAGATGGTGCGTCTCGTTTGTAGCATTAGATTCATTCTTCATCTAGAAATGAGCTAAATAAATATATATATGTTTGTAAGATTAGGTATTTTATTTGATATAATAATATTATTGTATAGATATTTACGCAACAAATTAGGTTATTCGTCAACGGTTTCCTTAATTCACGATCTAATCCATCCAAGCTAATCCCATGAGAACGAGGGAAAGTTCGAATAAAATGGTAGAGAGGTTAAAAACAATTAAATAACTCTCCCATCGTTTTGTATAGTACAAACACGGAGCTCTGATGGGACTCGACCAGCATTCGCCAACAACAAGTAACATACATTTATACATATCATTATAATAGTGTTTTTAGCAGGTAGTGTCCCGTATTTCCTAAAGTGTATGCGGTGACCCTACCACTACCTCAATTGCGATCAACACGATGATTTGTTGTAGGGAGTTTCTTATTTACCAATAATTATCCTTAACGGCGTGCATAATGTGTCGCGAAAGTAATTTGAATTATAAAGATATCGCCAAGAAAATTGTTATAGCTACTTATATCAGTCCTGTGAACATAGGCCTTGTCCGTCGGTTGCCACGCAGGACATCTCTGTTACAAATATATTTAAGTTAATATAAATTACATAGTTGGTTTTGTGATCGCCATGCTGGGCTTGGCGATTGTGGGGCGTAACTCTTCGCGCTAGTGACGCCATTATTAAATAGTTATTCCGCCATTTGTCGGTCGCTTGAGCCCCGTTTGTCGGTCAGCAGGATGCCACACGAGAAGGTTGACTTGGGGTTATTAGAGGGTAGGTGCACGCCCTTACATCCCAGTGATATTGGTAGGGCAGCGGGCGGAGACCGGAGAAGAAGAGTTGAAGGCCGAGCTCAGTGGCATGCCATGGATGAGGTATATGTCCAGAAGGGGACTGATAAAGGCCGATGATGTAAGTATATATGTATATAAAGAAACGGAGTAGCATTTAGGATTATGCTCTAACTGTATATGGCCAACAGTGAGATTTATTATCAATTTTACGATCAATTTTATATGGTCTTTAGCCACTGTTAGCCCGAGGGAGTTTACAGCTTCCGGCTACTGTTAGGCCGAGACCTTTACTTACGGATAACCAGCACAAGGATTCCCGAAAGCGAGCGTCGGCTTTGACCGTTACACTGCGCGGAAAAGCGACAGACTCCAGAGTGCCCGAGAAGGATATGAGTGTTACAAATACACACACATCATCAGATAAGTGATTACATAAATAACGGTAGCATTATTCCACATGATGATGGTGACGATGTCATCCGGGTCGGTTTGAATCACGGTGATATCTTCTAACTGATGATATCATTAGGATATATTATGTCGTAATAATTTGCACAAACACACAGGCACTCTCTCGCCGTCTCCTTTCCTAGTCCGACGTTATAGGCGTGCAATGATTAGAGGAAGTTTCTGAAGTAGTGTCACATACGGGAAATACTTTTTCATTCGAAAACAAACAATTCGTGCGACACACTAGTATTATTTCGCGACTAGAATTTGAAACCGGGGTCCACCGATAAGTATCAGATAGGTTCTTAATTCAGTCTAATTCCGTAGTCAGTAAAAGCCTAATTATTCTAAACCACTCGGCCGTCAAGATAAATAGAAGTTATAAATAATGTTCAGAAGTTTTTGTCACCGTTAAGGTTTTTTTCTTCTTTACCCAGTTTTAGTTGAAGGCATGTGGCAAGCCCAATGTGACCGGTGGACTATTGATGGGCTGTTGATTCTGTTAAGACTTGCCCTACCCCGTGGTTACACTGTCTGGCAGCTTATTCCTTATACAGCTAGTTCATAGTTGTAGAAGGGTTCTATGCGAGATGCTTACCTTGCGAGATGGGTCGCTGGATTCTTTAATTCTACCATTACATCATGCTTCCAGATGTACACCTGTAATCCTATATTATTTATAAAGTCACGTTATGGTTTGGTATATCAAATCATTATAACCCATTGTGATACGTTTAGGGTTGCCAACCTTAAAATAGATGTAGTAATAACAAGGCCACATTATGGTTTCAAAAACTATAAGCAGACGTCACAAAAAGTTAATAAACAAAAAATAAGTTATATTATTAGTAAAAACTACGTTTGTAATATAGTTATAAAAGAAATAAACATTTTCTTGTTTTTTTTTTATTTTAACCTTTTTTTACAATCACAGGATAGCTATTCCTTGTTAATTCTCGAAATAATCTACGCATAACAGTTTATTTATGTTCTATAAATAGGAAATACAACCTTGGCCTCCCCCAGCGACTGCCAGAAAGCAGGATCTGATACTGCATCCATCGACTTCCCGCAGACGCATAGATGCATAGGCCGTCACTCCATTTTGGAGATCGTCTTACATTGCGATGGAATACGAGCTAATGCAGTTTATTGTTCCTTTGAGCTACATCGACTTCAACTGCAAATATCCAGTAGAGTAACACCGAGCTTAGCCCTCCTCGTCATACGGCCAACAGTAAACGACCGCGTTTCCGTAAGTCATTACCATTTTTTTTCGTGCTGATGGCCGTTGTTGGCCCGAGGGCTTGTACACCGGGTTGAGAGGTGACCGAGCGCTTATGACGCTCAGTCGAGACCTCTATTACTGGGTAACAAGCACAAGGACTCCCGAGAGGGGGCCCCGGCTTGAACCGCTACCCTGTTCCGCGAGAGCGTCTGACTCGAGGGTGCCCGAGAGGGCCGTACCTCGGCTCGGTCAGTTGCTTCTGACTAAGAATTATCTACATAAAGTCATTACTGACAACTCTAATTTCTCTTCGGATATTGGTATGTTCTATTACTTTCGTATTTGAAGGCCATAACACACGCAGTAACAAAAATTAGTAAAAATACCAAATTAAAAGTGTGAGGTCATAAGTAAAAAGACAATAACATCCTTTTCGGTGAAGAGCATCTGATCGTTTATCACATTAAGTTTCATAAAAAATCTACCAATGTTTTTCATATTTCCTCACATACTGATAAAAGTGTTAAGATTATTAATTTTTGACTTTTCTTCTTTCCGGCCATATCTTCCGTCTATTGCCAGATGTCACTAACTCTAATATTATATACTATGAGATATTTAGTTTTTATATCTGTTTTAACATTAACGAGATTCTCGACATATGTTATGGTGTCGTCGTCCAAAAATATTTTCAACTATGCTTCGTTCATCAGCTCGATATAATACCCGACAGCGATGGTCTGATCCTAACACTAAAGTCTAACGGTTATTTTCGGCCAAGGTCGCCGACGTAAGTAGCAACCTCCGATTCAAAAGACCCCATGCAAACGCGAACTCTTCTTAGAGAAACGTGTTATTATTATTACGCATATAAAAAGCTTATAGTGACCCTAACCTAAGCTTACCGAACCGCGCATTGTAAAGGACACACATGTTATATTTTCTCAAAGACAGGAATCAATCTTCGGTCTGAACAAAAGGCGGTCGCATAATGGCGGGTAAAGGTGGGCAATGGCGGCGCGTGCCCTCCAGCTGCGAACACATCTGCCGTATAAGTATTAATGACCGATTTCAAAATCTCTATATCAGCCTATGAATTTTCAATATTACTTTTCGCTCGATTATCTGTTTATTTTATTTTTTGAGATTACTTAGATTGTACAACTGGCAGTTTATTTTATTTTTCTCAATTCGCATCGCGTCGCTTTTATCTAACAGTTTACTTTTCCTTTCGTTTTTTATTACCTACTTTGTTCACGGACTGTCACTTTTGTTTTTTTTTCTTTTTAAATTGCTATATTTTATAGCAGTGATGTTCCAATTACTATCGTAAAAACGTTACTTAAGTTTTCATCAGTTAGCTGGGAATTATTTTACTTTTAATTAAATTGTTTTGTTTTATGCGCCCATTTATTCAATAATAGAAAATGGCTTTGAACAGATAATAAACTGTTACATATAATGATTTTTAACCTACAATAACATTGCTAGTAATTGTCAGTGTGTGTGCGTTTTTACACCGCGTGCACATCTGTGTGTGAAACGAGTACAATTACTTGAGAATTCTTAGAGAATATGCATTAACCTTAAGTTTAAACGTGTCTGAAATTGTATTTTTATTATATTACATATGGTAACACAGCTCAACTTGTTTGTGCCATGTTAAGTGTCTAGAACCATTGCATAAACATCATAGTAATATTATGTTTATGCCACGGTACTATTGCGTTAATCTAATAGTTATAATAAGTAAAATTTGTGAAATTTTTTGCGTTAAGGAAAATAAAACGTTTTCTAAGTAAAATAAAAAATAATTGAACCAGAATTTTGTGTTGATTCTTTTCTGACGAGATTCAAGCAAGCCAGTTATTTAATATTTTTAACATCCTTTTATTAGCTTGACCTGCATATACTTATATGTATGAATGTATCGAAAACTTTTTAATTCAATTTATCATCCACTCCCGGACGTCTGAACAATCTGCAATTTTGCTAGTTGCAGAATGAATGGACCAGTGTAGTACGACACCCTCACAGAATACCAGCGTGAAATAGCACCATAATGTGGCTGTGTTTCGCCTGATCCGGAGGCCTTTATTACTGATGGCGAGGCATTCCATCTCAGTCCTCAAGTGCGGCAACGCATCTGCATTATGATTCCTTATCAAGGAGGAATTCAGATGTCATAGGTCACATCAATCATGTGTCATCAGGTGAACTGTTGTGCTCGTTTGTTACTCTCAATATAATGTAATACAATATCGAAAAGAAACAACTTGTGATTTATCAATCAGGTAAAGGCCCGTGAATCTGGTACCTCTTTGGCACGGAGAACTAGGTGACATTAATATATATAGCAGTTATATTTAAATTATGACAGTTTCTCCGTGAATGACAATCGTTCGGTTATTGATATTATCTATTTGAATTCTTGTGATCTGTGCGCTCAGTATTTAGACGCTCGCTTCTTATTTTATAATGTGCGTGTATCTCAACTTCGATCATCAGCACGGGGTGGCTGCCTCGGGCATCCTCGAGTCAGACGCTCTCGCGAAACAAACTCCAATGGCTCCTCTTGCGCTATTCGCTGGGTCACCTCTCAACCCGGTGAAACTGTAAAAGCCCTGGCGCTAACAGCGGCTATCAGTCGAAAAAAAGAAACCCGTCACGAGTATCTATGAATTAGTTAATCGTATGCTTAATATCTACTATGTATACGTTGGAAGGTAATAAAAATATTTTAAAGGCTTAATATATTCGGAAGATACTTCGTGGAAGTTTTTTAATTGCTGTTAGTATTTTTGCCATCCACCTGGTGGATTATAGACATTATCTTCTCTGGTAAGACCTAAAGGGAACCCTATAAAATATATGTAATTTGTTCCATTTCTTTACTTCCTATTGTTTATTGATTGGTATTTGATATCGGTCTCGTTGACTTATCACTGAGCCATTGGATCAAACGCTATTTACAATTATACACCATCCTTATCATCGGCTGACGCAAGGCGCCGATCGATGCCTGGCTGGATGTTTAGACTGGTTATCGTGCTGACTGGCCAGGGTATTGATGTGTTGTGTAATTGGAGCTGCTGGATTCATGAGAACTTGACTGCGGTCTTCCGCCTACGCATAAGGAAAAGAATTTTTGAAGGTGGGCTGGGGAGGGGAGTGCATTACGGATATATATTTTATACATGATATATTTATTTATTTAATATAGGACATCTAAAGCGCATATATGAAAACAATCTAAATCCACAAATTCATAAAGTCAAATCTGATGCATACATTAATTAAAGACGAACACATTATTTTAGATATGAATGGATTAGAATGATATGGTTATCGTGTATGTAACACGATTGATAAATTAATGGAGAAAACTAAACAATTACTGAATCAATATAAAAACAGAATTAAAATGTTAAAATCAAATAAATTAAATAACATTGTAATAGAATGAAAAAATAAAATACATAAATGTTAAACTAAATGAAATCAATCAAAGCCAAGTTAAGTGGGAATTAAATTAAAAGTCAACGACAAAATTACACTTAATAAAGATTAAACAAAATTAAATAGAGATTGAAATCTAAACGAAAGTCTACCGACATGATACAATAAAATAAAAGTTGAGATTAAATTGAAATAAAAAAAGAAGTTAAATTAACGAATTGCAACCGCTAAGCTGACACTTGGAATACTTTCATCACCTTACGCTTAAAATTACCGATTAAATCGTGAAATATATCGATTTTAGTGTTTTTACAGCATTATATAACCCCAACTTTTTATTGCACTAATGGATAAAAACAAGTTCCTGTATTGGCTTCCGGGGTATGTTAAATGGGACCTATTTAAATATATGTGTATACATTTTAACCAAGCCGCAGTCTTCGAGCAGGGTTGGCTCCACCGGAGAAAGACCACGCCCTCGTTCAAAATATCATAGTTATTTAGTAGCATACCGCTGCTGTGTTTCATCTCATGGCTGTCCCTACACTATAAGGATCTGGTGACGAGCCATTAATCCACAAGGGTGACCACGCATCTGCATTCCTTTACGAGGACGAATATGTTGCATCTCTTTACATTTTTTACCGAATTTACCATGGGGAGTGTTCTGAGGAGTTGTTTGGATTATTTCTAGCCGCTGAGTTTAAACATCACGACAGAATTAAAAATTTCATCCTCATCATCTCGATGATTGGCAATCTACCGCTATACGCTTCACGCGAAATTTCCTGCCACGCACAACTACTCTGTGGAATCAGCTGTCGCTAGCGGTGTTTCCGAAACGATACGACTTATGGACCCTCAAGAGAACAACCTACACCTTCCTTAAAGTCCGGCAACGCATTTGCGACTCCATTGGTGTGACGGAAGTTCACGGGCGGTGGTTCATCATCAGGTGGGCTGCTTGCTTGTTTGCCGCCTACACTATATATAAAAATATAACCATGGATCTAAGGAATAACATACCATCAGGTGAACTGTGCGCTTCACCTGATGGTACCTGCTACCCTGGTACACGATGGTATTTGTTACGCGCAATACAAATAAAAAAAAAGTCATAAGTAGACTCCTAAGTCACGGGTTCAAAAAACCGTGGCATATAAAAAATACTATTATTTATATTTATCATCAAAGATGCTTTTTTTTAAAGAAATGGCTCTTTCTACGAGATAAAATGGTGTAATGAGAATTAATAAGAAAGATATCAGTGATGAATAACTTATTTATTGTAAATCTCTCAATTATCCGCTAAAAAATATTCAAAATTCAAAATGAGAAATCTAAAATAATGAGTTTGCCATATAGGTTGTTAGGCTTTTATTTCCAATGTCTAATATATGTACTTACATTTTTTTATACAATTTAAGCGGATGATTTGACTAGATTAGCATTAAATTGATCACGGTGATATCTGATATCTTCACAGAATATTTTTTAGTGCCGAAAGCATTCACGCAAACAGAAACACTCACTCTTCGTCTCTTTCCCTCTTCCGACGTCAGGCATGTATACTAAGATCGGTAGAAGGTTCAGATGCAATTTCAAAGACACGGAACTTAAACAGTACACCCTGAGCCGAAAACCAACAATTTGTCAGATCCTGAAATGCAGAAGTACATTACAGTAATTATATCACTATATCACTATATATATATATTATATTGATGTGTTATAGAGGTAAAAAAGCTTGATAGATGGGTGCCCCACTAACTTAACGATCGCCAGCGCAACGTACGCGTTGAGACCTGCCTCGCGCTGCTCAACAGGTACAGAAATGAAAGATTTTTTAACCGAATTGTTACGTGCGACGAAACCTGGATTCTGTTCGACAATCGAAAGCGCTCAGCAAATTGGTTAGATCCTGGTTTGGCACCAAAGCAATGCCTTAAACGAAAAATGACCTCTAGAAAGTTGATGGTCGTCCCCGCTGCTCCTACACGACAACGCGCAACACCATACTGCACAACAGACAGTCTCCAAGCTGCAAGAGTTGGGATTGGAAGCTCTCCCTCATCCATCGTACTCATCAGACCTTGAACCCACCGACTATTACTATTTCCAAAATTAGAACCACTTATTAGCGGGAAAAAAAAATCAATTCCCGAGAGGCAGTACAAAATGTCTTTGAAGAGTTTGTTGCCTCCTGTCCAGCTGATTTTTACATGAAGGGCATCAATAAACTACCAAAGCGTTGGCAAAGATGCATCGATTACATGGATGATTACTTTGAATAACAGAAATAAAAAAGTTTGAAAAAAAATACTTCAACTTATTTCATCCAAACTTACTGACTGATAATTTAATATGAAGATATGTTAATCAATTTTATTAATGATTACATTATAAATAGTACATTACAATATTTTTATTAAAAACAAATTATATGCATATATATATATTATAACAGCTATTTAAAAAAAAAGTCATTATGTCACTTTATTATTTAAGCAGGGCAACATTAGCTACAGTTAACAAAGTGTTTGCTAGCTTACTTTTACAATGTACTATGAATAATAATTAAAATGTGATGTAACAACAATGGTGGTTAGTTGATCGAATAACGCTTTTATTATTAACAGTACAATAATATGTTTGGAGTTGTTCGCAAAAATTTCAACGGAATGAACATTTTTATGTTTTCTCGGAACGGCCGCTTGATGCCAGGCCGCGCGTCTATTCAGTTGCAAAAGAACTTTAGTCTTTATTCTGCTAGTTATAAGAGTTTAATTTAAATCTAAGCTTTAATCACAATTTGTAAGCCGCTAGTCCCTTTTGTTCTAAATTGTACGAAATACGCGCCGATGTCGGTTGTTCGGAAAGAGAAAAAAATAGTTTCGTCCAAAAAGGTTGGCTTCAACTATAATACTCCTTGTAAGACAATAGCTCTATAGGCCGTTTTATTATCTAGACGCCTATTCGCAGGTACTTAGTGAATAGAAAATTATATATTTTTTATATTTCTTAGTAAGCATAGTTTACTACTTAAATAATAATTACATGCCCTTGGAAAAATATCTTATTATTTGAATTACAAATCCTATGAAGCAGCCTAGCCTATTATTAAGTGTGGGATGTATTATTGTGTGTGTGTGTGTAGCCTATTATTATTATTATTAAGCCTATTATTATTACCTGCATTGACCATCGAGAATATTTGCTAAAATTTTTTTGCTATTATTTCTTTTCGCCCATATCCCATATATGTATTTTCAAATATGTATGTATTATTAAAAATCATATCTCTAGTTTTTTTCCTATGGACAAAATACTTACCAATTTAAAAACTTTGCTGTTGGTTTAGTGAATAAACTTGTCATCATTTTCTCATAAAAGGTCTGAGGTATCAGTTCATTTTGAAAAGGGTCTCTTACCCAAAATAGTTTGGGAATACCTTAGGGTGTACAAAATTTAAGGTTGTTAGTTCGAATGCACCATTTGCACAAAGCACAAATATTTAAGCTTAATTTGTGTAAACGGGAATTTTAGTATTGTTAATGTCACTGCTAGAATTGTATTTAAAAAAACAAAAAAGCGAATTCATTCTATCTGACGTTTGAATAATCAGAACGCGTGGTCCCACCGAAAGCTTGTTAAAAGCTCGGGAAAAATCACGAAAAGATGTATTTAGGTCTAAAATTACGTATTATATTTTAAATAACCTCAATAGTCTAATGGTTTGGGGTACGGTCCACGTCTTATTTAATATCATAGGTTCGAATCCACCGTTCGACTATTGGTCGTGAAACAGCATTAAAGCTTAGTTGGAGTGGTTAACGGAAATATTATTAATGTTGAATGCATTGCTACAGTTTGTTTTTTATTAAGTGAGCTGTCTAAATTAAGGTTAAAGAAGTTTTAGTTTTCTAGACTAAAACTAAGCCGTCTTCTACCACAAGAGTTAAAGATTAGTTCGAGTTGTTCACGGGAAGTTTAGTTGGTAAGCATTGATATGATTCTTTTTATTAATAAGTTGTTTTTTTATATAATAAATTGGTAAAGGGTGACAAACACATTTAACCTGATTGCAGGTGATGACTTCAGCCTTATATAAACATCCACAGAGATGGAATACCTCGATCCCTGTAACACTATTACATATAGGCTTTGCATTTCTACACTCACCATACGAAACATGCAGCATTATGCTGTAATACCACGCGGGTCCTGTTAGAGGTCCTACTCTTGTCGAACCGACACATGCTGTTCGTTTCTAGCTGCAACGCGGCTCTATCACTGTTAAAAATTAAGGTAACACTTGTTTAAAGCTTTTCAGATCTCTAGTTTAAGAGTTCATATTACTAGGTTTAACATATTACTCTTGTTAGGACCATCTGAAATAATGCGTCTGGCGTTATCGCAGCTCAGTACTAAAATGGTATGCTACGTGAGCAGTAATAAGTTTTTAGGATTTTTTAACCCGCCAGGACTTTGTGATCGCTCAAGGTGGCCATCTTCCGCTACCGAATTGTCCTCTATCCCTGATCCGCCCCGGGAGGATGAAATTAGAAAGCGCAGTACCTGGTTAGTTACCTGGTCCCCATGATCTCGGGAATGTCCGTTGCCAATTCAAAGATCAGGGGTCGTGTATGGAGGCGTGCCCGTGCTCCGGTGCTTGCCTCGAGTGGAGGAGGGAAGTAATACTCTGAAAGTAGTAATCTCGAGATACAGCTCCCAACGGGAGGGCCGGCCCTGGTGGGACCACGGATATGTGTGAGAGTGTTATCGTGGCCCTATCGTAATCGGCAAAGAAAAAAAAATGGTACTTTGGGAACTATCTCAAGTATGTGCTTCAGGTGCAAGTGATACAATGAAATGCTATTGGTTTTATTTTTTATCTCATATTTAAATTGACCGTGAAACTGTTTTAAAAAGCACAAAAGTCCACTTGAAAATGTTCTTAACCTTTGCACCTGATCCTACTGTTCACGCGTAATATGTAATGGTGACAATCTGGCACACACAGATACAAATCTAGCAGTGATATTAACATACAGAATTTACCACGAGGAGTGTTCTGTGGAGTTGTTCGGATTAACTCGAGCCGCTGAGTTTAATAACCTTTAAACATCATCATCTCCATGGTTGGCAAACGATATATATATGATAAATTTTCTGCCAAGCACAACTGCTCCGATAGTCGGAACCGATACGACATTTAAGACGAGAGTCCACACATTTCATTAAGGCTGACAGAGCATACGTAACTCCTCTGGTGTTGCAGATGTTCATGTCGCCTATTCTTTAAATAAGAAACTCTCTAAATAAACTTAAACACTTGCGCTATGTGTTTCAAGATAATACGCCGAAATTGGTATTCGAATCTACGAATTTAAGCTTCGCGGACCGTGCCCTAAACCATTAAGCTATCGAGGCCAAGAGAAATTTAAGCAATACAGGAGCATTGAGTCGTGTAATCTAAACAAAATAAACTTAAAGCGAGCATTGCCGGCAGATTGATAACACAAACAACTAACTGCATTACGGTAAAAGCAACCCGATGTCCATTTACCCGTGGCCCAAGTTTGAATAAGTCGGCCCGGGAGGTTAATCACCCCGCTTGTGTATAACGCACACGGTTAGGCCTTCGTCGCACGAGCACAGTCCGTGCTAAACGTATCTGCGGTTATGATATCGTTTGTATAGGCCTTAGGAATGTTTTCTTTTTTTCTTATATTAGCAGTAACAAATAACCACAGAGCCCATCCGATAGTAAGTAATAAGTTTATACTGTTTTAAATTTCTTGAAATATTTTTCTGTATGAAGTATATTGTAGACGAAAAACACACAAGGTGCAATATATTTTTTAAACAATGCTATTAAAATTAACCAACATTCCGGTTAAGCACTCCAACTAAGGTTAAAATACTTGTGCTAACAGGTGATTCATGACAGTAGAGTGGCGGATTCGGACCTACGCCTTAAGTTTCGCAGACCGTACCCTAAACCATTAGGCTATTTACGCTTCCATATGCAGTACAGTTAATATTCTGACCTGAAAATTGTATTCAGTGACGTAATCAAAAGATTATAGTGATTTTTATTGTACAGGTAAAATTATGTCAAACTACAGGCTACATATATTTTGATAGCTGTAGAATTAATGAGTCAGCTCGACCGGGGTAGGAACCTCACAGGATACCAGCGTAAAATAACGACACTATGCTGCCACAAAAAACGTTTCATTGGTGATTGCAGGGATCTGGAGAACTTTATTACCGGTGACGAGGTATCCATCTCAGTCCTCAAGTAAGACAAAGCACCTGCATTACGATTCCTTAACTTGCCATCAGGTGAACTGTGTGCTCATATGTTACTCTCAATGTAATAATAAAAAAAAAGTTAAAAGGTTTCAAAGGTAGCGGAGAATTACGTAAAACTGGATTCTTATATCTGCATATCATCAGATTTTGAAATGTTCTCCCCCCCCAAATATATAGCTGCATATATATTTGGGGGGATATACTAGTAAAGCTAGTTAAGCGGTCGTGCGGGACCCTAAAGCAGTAATTAATTGTATTTTTTTTTCTATCTATTTACCTTAAGTGTTCTCTTTTCATAATGTGTATAATTTCACATTAAGTTCTATGTCTCTATATATTTTTACTCACACAGAGTAAAAATATATAGTATATAGTAACACAGTATTTTTGGTTTTTTTTTTCGAGGGGAAATCTTCGAATGATACCCTTCCTCCAGGGGGAGAGACAGGGTTATGTGGGATTTCTAACCACTAAAACCTACCCCGGTGGTCATCAGTGCATTGAGACGACTCCGGGATCTCCTACGGAACTCAACGGTGCCCCTCTGCTCGGTGCCTGAGCACATCTCAGGGGAGGATGCAAAACCAACCTTAGCTCGAGTAGCATGTTCCGTAGCAACGGCCGTGATTGTGTAGGGTTGCGAAGGTCAAACACCCTTAATTCAACACAGGAGTCTTTCGCCCAGCAATGGGATATAGTGATCAGAGCAGACCGACACGCTCAGTGTATGAGCGCTTTGGTGTAAGAGAACCAAATTCTCTAACTAGCTCACGGACCCTTCAGTTCCGTGTGTCTGATGAAGCTGTAAGAGCCGCATAGGCTAACAGCGTCAACATCAACAGAATCTAGAAAAAAAAAAGAGATATATATATTACTCTGTTATTTTTTAAAATATTCATAATAATAATATCCCATATAAACTATAATTTTTATTAAAATATACATAATTGACACTGTTCTTAGATTCCTAATTAGCGTGTTGGACAAAACCTGCTAATTTATGAATTCTACTCATTAAAATTCGGATTTTTTTTTATTTATTCGTTTTTTTTTATTATATACTTCTTATAAATCGCAATAAAACTCCCACGCATAAATTGTGGCGTGATAAACTTACGCTGTGGATAAAAACTGTCTGTAGATATGTCTTCAAGAGAAGAGTGAATCACTTACTGATTTAAGTTTTATCATTGATCGCATCTAACCGAGTTTGTGGTTTTTTTTAAAAAAAAAACAGAATATTAGCAATTCTATTACTAATGTTCCGGTTAACCACTGCAACTAAGCTGACAATGGTTGTGCTAGGAGATGGGTCACGTCAACAGTCTAATGGTAGATTGATACCTACGACCTCAAGCTTCGCAGACCATAATCTAAACCATTAGGGTATAGACGCTTCAAATTTTTATATGCTTTTGAGAGTAACAAACTAGCACAACGTTCAAGTGATGGCGAGTGACTGCGGTCCGTTACACCCCCCATTCCCCGATAAGGAATCAAGATGCTGATCCGGTGGCAACCCAACGTACTGGAATGCCTCATCACCGGTAATAGAGAGCATCGGATCCCTTCACCAAACGAAATACAGCAGCATTGTGATGTTATTTTAGGCTGAGTCGGAAGGCGTCGTTCTTTCTCGTTTGAATCGACCCATTCATGCTAAATAGAAACAGTTTTCAACACGGCACTGTACATAAATCCGTATCATCCTTGTCGATGAGAAATGTGGGCTCTACATACGATGTCTTCAGTTATCATCTAGAAAATTATCATCACCTCCTATCAATAGTGATCATTACTAACTACTAAACTTAGACCTCTCTAATAGATTGCCATCTTGCCATATAACGATAACGTCCCCTTTGTCGATCTCGACCACGGCGCTATCTTCTACTAGACATCAATTGCGCAGATTATTTTATAGTCCCGTAAGCATTCACGCAAACACAGGGTCACCTTCCCTCCGATGTAATGCATTCGTAATAAGATAAGACTAAAGGCATTAATGCAGTATCAGCGAGTCAAGTCCTTAATACGCCCCGTGACAGGGACGCTTAAACAGTGAAAGGGCAACGGAAACGTAAGCGTCAATAGTCTAATGGTTTAAGATACGTTCTGCGAAACTTAAGGTCGTAGGTTCCAATCCAACATTACACTGTTGTTGTGAACCACCACCAAGCACAAGCATTGTCAGCTTAGTTGCAGTGGTTAACCGGAATATTAGTAAAGTCAATAGAATTGCTGATATTGTTTAAAAACAGACGGCTGTTGAAAGGAAAGTGTTAAGGAATGTGTTTGGTCCCTCTAGAGATGACATGGGTGGATATCGCCTCCGAATGAATCACGAGCTCAATATATTTATGAAACAGGAGACGATTGTCAGACTCATCAAATCACAACGCCTAAGGTGGGCAGGACACGTAGAAACCATAGGGCATCCAAGGTAATGAGTAAGTGGAGGCCGCAACAAAAACGATCCAGAGGGAGGCTGATGATTGGATGGTGCGGCGGCATTGAGGAGGATCTCGGGGCCATGGGAAAGTTTACCCGCTGGAGAAGGAGAGGCAAGGATCGGAACGAATGGGGAATTACTGTTGAAGTGGCCAAGATATACCCATAAAGGGTCGTAGTACCGAAGAAAGTAAAGTAATGCAGTATCAGCGACTTTGTACATATATACAACACACAAGATGAAGAACAGAGAAGCAACAATTTTCAATATATTAGTTGGTCATAGTATACAATATGTCCATTCTATCTGTCTGTACATTGACGTATGCCTTGTGTGTTTATCGGAATATTTACACAAGATACAGTCATGGTGTACCGTTCATATCTACGATTTATCTTTTTTATGCTTACAGAATACAAAAATAGCAGCATAACGCCGTTACTTTTCGTATGGTGGAATCAAATTTTCTTTTTTCATTTAAGATCACCCGATGGTAAGTGATTCCTGTGGCCCATGACATCTACATTGACAGTGACTTGACAAGGAATCATAATGCAGATGCGTTGCCACCCTTGAGGATAGAGATGGAATGCCTCGTCACCAGTATACGGATACGGATACCTACACTCACCGGACGAAAAACAGCAGAATTATGGTGCTATTTTACGCTGCGTATTCTGTGGGGGGCGCGTACCTACCCCGCCTGGGCTGACCTATTAATTCTGCAGCTAGAAACAAACTGCAGCGTAGCTTTACCATCTCAGTACATAGGGCGTTATGTAGGAAACCTGAGATAAAATAAGTAAAAAGTAATTTTGATTCTTTACTAATGTGGATAGTCATAAGTTACATGGCACCTTCATACCATCGCAAATAAAGTTATCCGCGATACCACCATGTCACAGGTCGGTTCTCACCAGACAATAATGATAGAAGCGTCGCTGGAGTTTCTTCGGCCACTTCTTCTCCAGCGCCCAAGCATTCCGAAACGGTAGTACAGATAGCTAATAATAATAAAGATATTAATTGAGATAGATAATCCTTAGTAGGAAGCAACTGACCGAGCCGACGTTCTGTCAGACGCTCTCACGAAACACGAAACGAAAAAAAATAGTCATCACTTATCGTGTACCTTTGTCGCTCCTATTTGTATTAAAAAAAAAGATTGATAGGATTAATATATTTTTAAATTAATTTACCGCAATACACATAACGAAAAATGTAATTAAAAATACTTTGTAGCCCCGTCCGATGGTCGTGCATCGGTTTCTCGTCACGATTGACGTCGTTGTATTCCAAGGATTGGATTAAATATCCACAAATAAACCTAGCCAATAAAGGATTTACATTTTTACAAGTTAATGTAGATTTAACGAAAATTTCGTTGGACACTGAGTAGTAATCAATCTAGTCTCATCAAGTGAACTGCACCAACTTTGATGTTCGCGGGTGTGTTTATTTCTTTTTTAATACAAAATCTTGACTCTTGTTTTACAAAGTGGGATTTATATGTCATATATTTATATGTCATATATTTATATGCCACGTATATTTTTCTGTGAACGTTATGATGACAAACGAGCACACAGCTTTGTGGTAAGTACACCTACATCCGCCAAAAACAAAGATTCAAGATGCGTTTTCTTTTTTTTAGCTGATGGCCGCCCGAGGGCTTTTACAGTTTCGCCGGTTTGAAAGGTGACCGAACGCTTATGGCGCTCAGCCGAGACCTTTATTAATGGGTTTATTGGTGGGCTCCGAAGATGGCTTGGACCGTTACCCTGTTACGCGCCAAGATGCGTTGTCATCATTTAGGACTAAGATGGAATGAACACCTCGTTACCAGATTGTCTCGGGTTCCCAAAGGCTCACAACGTTATGTTGCTAATAGACTGGTATTCTGTGAGGGCCTGTCCTTTTTCCGATTGAGTCGAACCATTCATAGCATCCAGGCGTTACATTTTAGCCTATACGTTATTACGTCCGAACTTCTCAAAACGAAGATGAATTATTACTTATGTGCATTTTGGGGACTCTATTAAGTAAACAAAACAAATATCATGATCTGCGTCATGCTTTTGGTAATTTTACTACGCTACTAATACCCTCTGCACCCCTAATACAATAAGTTCCGTCAGCTATATCAATAAATAATCTATTTTATTATTACATTAAAAATTAGCTTCAGCCAATGAATGAAGAGAGATGAGGATGAAGGAATATAATTTCATTTCAATTTAAGTCGTCGTAAAAGTTGATTAAGTTGAATTTAGGTAGCTACTAATTTAGTCATTAAGCCCTCTTTTTGCGGCAACCCTGCAGACGATTTTTTTTAAATCTAATTACATGGTTACATTCGCCTATGTTATACAATGTTATGCTAACTGATGTATCGTTTGGGAATTTGTAACAAATCATGATGTTCTCCGTCCTTGAAGACTTAGATGTAATTTGTCGTCACCGGTAAAAAGGTCTTATTTTATAACGCCACAAGTTTTAGTTCAAATTATTAGAAACGATGCATTCCATCTCACTCCTCAGGGGTGACAGCGCATATGCATCTTGAATCTTTACAATCACTTCCCATGATGCGAACTGTGTGCTCGTTTATCACCGCTAACACTTTAAAAAGAATACTTCACTACGTACTCATTACTTGAGTTTTTTTAATTTATCGGCAGGCACAACAAGATATCCTGAGCAGGTGAGATCTGGCGAACAGATGGCGAATCGGCCGAAAGAAGTGTTACCAACATTTGGCGAGTCTTTTGACGATTTCTTTATCTCAATTATCTTATTTATTATATGGAAGATTATTTTTCATGAGGATGATAATTTAGTACCGTACGTTACGAAATTCGTTGATAATAAAATTATTTAATTTATAAAATAATAAAACCGATTACATTAAGTCCACGCACGAGTATAAAAAAAGTAAAATTAAAATAAAAAATTGAAATTTGCCTCTCGTTCAAAGCAGTTAGTTTATTCCTCTTTTTAAAAATAAATATTATTTTAGTATATTTAGGTAGAAGAGGACAAAATGTTAAACCAATTTCTTTTTGTCCAAAATATATTTCAGAAACTTTGGAACAATGTAAAGAAAAATACGCCTCGAATTGTGAGCCCTTTAGTTAAATCAGTTTAAAATTAACTTATTGGCACGTACTCAGAGGACTTCTCCGTCTTTTAATTGATAATTTTGCATTTTTCTACCTTTTCAAGATCAATTTTAGGTGCAATTTAATGCATTACGTAATTATGAATAGTTAAAAAAACATACATTTTCTAAAACTTTGTTTCTGAGAAACTATGCTGGTAATCTTAATTTTATTTGCTCTTCACAGTATCTAGAGGTGAGTAACTCAAAATAAAAAGTACCATAATTTTTCTAAAATACCTTCGAAAAGTTAAATTTTAAAATCAAACTCACATAAAAATCTAAAAGAAATCTTCAATTACTAACCAAAGTGAAGAATTATCAGTCATTCATTATTAATGAACTTTTATTTATTGCACAACAGTAATTATCAAAGATTAATAAGCACCTTCCTTTTGAAGATAGACCCATTAATAAAAGTGGGTAAAATATACCTTTCGTTTTAGGACAAATGAGACAGGTTTTTTTTTTATTATTTGTAAAAGGCAACAGTTGTATATTAAATTATAACATTTTTTAGTTATTCTGTGAGGGCAAGGTCTTTCCAGGTCGACTCTTTATGATATGGACGCTTTACCTAGGTTTACCACATACAAATGTCTTTTGTATTTCTTCCACACAATTCCTTAATTTAATACGTAAATGTAATATGGTCGTCTCTTCCATGCAATCTTCAAATTCTTAAGCAAAATAGAACCTTAACGCCACCGTATTCTGTATATAACCTGAATGTATACTACACTGTATACTAATAAACTCACCAAAATCAAATTACATAGCATTTCATATTACTACTTACTCAGAGGTGACAATGTAATATTTGCATCCCCATGTATATATGAAAATAGCAATTGATACCCACTTCGGGTACCTTGAACATTGGTCTCTCAGAGATCTGTTCAATGGCATGTCGTTGGTCACCTTAGTTTTATTTTTATTTTTCATAGAATAGGTGGCAAACGAGCAATCAGCAAGTACATGGCTGCACTTTTAGTGGGGCTAACGTCGATCCTCCATTTCCGAAACCATATCCCTAAGGTGATATGAACGTGTTAGATTTTTTGGTTATAAACGTTAAATAAAAAAATCTTGTGATATATCTGAATATAAGTCACACTATTTTTATATTATTCATTTCAAATGGAATAAAGAAAATGTTACGTTTAATATTAATGTAAAAAATCCTTAAAATTTATTTCAATCTATATATTTTTATTTTATAGAATAGATGGCAAAGGAGCATGCAGGTCACCTGATGGTAAGTGATTACCCCCGCCCATGGACATCCCCAACACCAGAGGAGTCGCAAAAGCGCTGCCGATCTTTAAGAAAAGCTTATAAATAAAGTCGGGTATATATTCAACTGTGAGAAAGTTTGGACAGTATGGATACATTTAAAGCGTGATAAGAAAAATCTTCACACCATTTTTTGGCATTAGCAGATTGTTGAATATAAGAAAACAAAGAACGTACAAAACATTATATAAGTTTATGAATTTCTGAAAAGTTTATTATTTATTTCTTTGACAAGTAGTTTACCTTACGATGTTTTCCTTCACCGCTGTGCGACTTCAAATAACGCGAAAGCGCCCCCGCAGTCTATCCCCTGCGGGTTAGACAGTGAGCCACCACGGTTCATATAACCATAGTTAGGGCATGTTTAAAATTATTTTAGTAACACAGTATTAGCGTTTGTAATATATTGACATACTCATATTGAGGTGAGATTTAAGGGATAGTAGATAGTAGTATAAGTGAGTATACTTTGACCTTAAAATTGAATTGAATGTCATTCAACCTAAAATGTAAATCGGACTTAAAATATTCAAATATTTTAGAGCCTACGTTAAAAAAAAAATTAAGTACTAGATAAAGTTGATCGTTTAATGGGCGATAACACAACATATTTGAACCAGTTTTAGTTCATTAAAGTTCAACAAGAAATTAGCGTTTTCTAGACCTTATTAAGTTATGTTATGAGGCAAATCATTTAAATAAATTATAATATTGATTGCTGAATTAGAAACAAAGTTACTTTATTAAACTAAAAACTTGCATTACTGTCTTTGTACTTATAATATTACGTATCCTTTCTATTATATTAATTAGAAATTAATCACACTAACGTTTTACAAAATTTAACGCTTTAGCTACAATCAGTTAATGCAGGTCATATCTCGTAAAGCTATAAAAAATAGCGCATTTGTAAATGAATTATTTGTTAATTTAAAAAAAATTAACACATATTTCAAATTTAACGCACTTACCCGCAACATAGGGCTTGTCTAATAAGTTAAGAATGTCATTATAAGCCGTATAAATATAAAATTTATTGGCATGCGGCTCGTGCGATTTTGATATAGCATAAAGGGCTTTTATGTCGTCCGTTCTGTTATATTGTTAATCTATGGTAAATGGCGCAGGCAAAGGCAGGTAGGAACGGCTGCCTCGGGATGGACGGTTTGAATTGAATGTCGAATATCTCTGGGTTGCAACTTTATAAAAAAAATTACCAATATTTATCGAAAAATATAATATTGTTTTTTAGTATATCGTTGCATGTAAACAACTTCATAAAGTCAATGACTTAATTTTGTGATGATTATAATTTGGGAAGTGTGAACATGGGAAAAAGATTTTACAATAATAAATTGTGCAATTATGTAAAATAAAGGCGCTTATTTTACATTATTCGATATGCATCCGTTAGGTTAGTGTTAAGCTAAATAATAAATATCTTCTATCTTTTAATTATATATTTTTAGTTTATTAACTGTTTCAATTTCAATTCATATATCGTATATGATAACTTGAAACTGTAATACAAGTTAATAATATATTTTTATGTATAAAACTTAATAAATGAGTCAAGTTGATAATGTATTAATTCTTTTTTCAATAAATTTTGTATTACTTACATGATACAAAATTGTTATTTATTAATAACTGCAATATGTGAAACAAAGACAAATATGAAAAACGCGAGATCATTTTACATTACATGTCGAAAATATTCTGTAAGTCATTTTGCAGGTTTTGTTATTAATTTCATCGATTCATTCAAAGACGTCAAACTGACTGGTGGCCATCTAGCCAATCACGAAAAGCTCGACCGATTAGCGATCTACGTCATCGCCACATTCGTCATGTTGTAAGAGCAATGGCTCAGAATTTTTATCGAGATCGCGTTCTTTCCTTTACAAAAGGAAATTTTCTATGTAGTCAACACTTTCGGGAAGTTTAGGAACCACTTCCCAGAACGATAAAGGGCCGGTGGTGATGGCGGGAACGGGAGTAGTGGGAGGGGGGAGGCGACAGCTGCGCTTGAGTCGTTCTCCCCGCGCCGCCGCACTCCGGCGCCGACCGCCGCGCAGGTTTGATGTGCGCCAGTTTACGGTACGCCGCGGTAACAACGAAACACCGTGCGCGAGTTCACTAACTTACAAGTTCATAATAGAAGCACGCATTGGAAGATGAACGGGCGTAGTGGAGCGGCCGGTCTTTGTCCGTAAGGCCCGTATGGCTGGGCGGTGACTGGCGCTATATTCGGTTCGTGAGCGATATTGCACCAGTCCCGGCCTATCCAAGCGGGCTCGGCCTTCGGAGACCGCTACTCAGCATCCGCGGCGCGCAGTCCCGTTACCCGGCC
The DNA here is from genome assembly GCA_029286865.1 of Teinopalpus imperialis. Taxonomy (NCBI): domain Eukaryota; kingdom Metazoa; phylum Arthropoda; class Insecta; order Lepidoptera; family Papilionidae; genus Teinopalpus; species Teinopalpus imperialis. The sequence continues at coordinate 643,120 of JAGSMU010000017.1, forward strand.
GGTCGTTCACTGCGATGGCCACGCATAGGACGTGATTCGGTGTAAACGTTGTGCTTACTATCACATTGCACCAATCCCGGCCTGCATGTGGTCGCCGCTTGTGTTCTTGGTGTTGTTGGATACCAACAGGTTTGACCGTCGTTGCACGTGGCGTTTTTCTGCAGGTAATCTAAAGTTTTGGGTCGCGGAATTCAGTTCGAGAATCCTTTGTTTTCGAATACCGCTGTCAATTCGTAACTTTAACAGTAAGTTGTAACTGTTCAAAGTAGAAAGTTGACTGCCGAGAGGCGAGACGTGAATCATTTTGTGAGAAACATTCGGTTCGGGGTGACTGAATCGATGTAGACATCGAGCAGCGTGCAGGCAGACCGGTTTCGATCGTAAATCGTAACATACACCTATATAACAATTCGTACGTTTATAACCATTATTAACAGATCGCCAAAATGAAGGACATTGACGGAGAAGGCTTTCGAAAAGCTTCGAAACCTTGGAAACATGATTTGCATGCTTTTATCGTATCAGCTGATTTCCTTTGTTTCGTTTTTATTCATTTTGCAAGTTTACATTGTTTTCTTATTTACGTGTTTTGTATTTTGTACATTGTAATGCAATATTCATTACGCGTTTATCTATTCTGCATGTAAGTACGTTCGGTTCGCAACGTCTGACTCCATCGCTATCACTCTAGGTACTAGTACTACAGCGTTGTATGAAGGCAAGGCATAGTGAATCAAGCGGAAAGATGATTCACCGGGCAAGTTAAGAAGTCGTGCAACCGTTATGATTTAAATTACAACAGCTGTCATGGGGCATTCACGAATTGCGGTACCTACATACCTATCTCGGAGATCGGAACATGTATGGCGCCAAAACGGGATTGCATGTAACCTGTGTGAAGTTTCTTTTCAAACTTATTCTTAATTATAAAAAGTCACCCAATCGCTTAGAAATTTCTGTCAATAACTACTTCATTAATTAACTTTCAAGCCTTTCAAGTTCGTTAACCGTCGGTAAAAAACAACAATGGCCGCCATTAGTTTTTTTTTTAAACTTACTAGTATTCGGTAAACAAAAGCATTGCCTATCAATATTCTATCCTTGATCGATGATGGTATTTACAAGTTGCCTGTTGTACGAGTAATAAAATATTGTTAAAATTAAAACACCATTTAAATTGTGTGTTTATTTGCGTTATTTATACTATTCTAGCAAGTTCAAAACTTCTTTGCTACAGATTAGATTGTCTTATTTTTTTACAAACTAAGCTGCGTTAATTGCTGTAATGAGCATAATATATTTAAAATTAGAATTTAAAATAAATTAAGTAATTTTCCTCTATTAACACATTCATTGCGTTTATTTATTTGATCGTATAAAAGTTATGTACAATTGAAAGCTATTAAATAAGACTTATGTAAGTAATGTGGTACCAAAATTGTCGTTAACACAAAGAAAAAAACCGGTCGAGTGAGTGAGAGTCTCTTTTGCGTTAAATTCTCCCGCCGATTCAATATGAAGACCACGGCAGCTGTCAACAGCCAATGGAGAACGGTTATCAATGTAATGTGTAAGAGATGTTCGTGCATTTATTATCGATTAAAAATAATTTTCTTTATTAAAAGTTTAAATCTGTAATCACAAATGTATCATATTTTTAATTTTCAAGGTATTCTATCTCATGGTCCCAAAGAACACTGACGCATCCGCAAATTGTTGTGTTGCAGGAGAGCTGTTTACACGCCTTCAACAGAAATATTTTCATAAGCATTTTAATTAATAAATTAAATAGATATTGAATATGCAAAATTGTCAATAATGACAGAAAGTAATACGATAAAACACTTCCGACGATCTCAAAACCGCTCTGCATGAACAAGAACAGATGCGATGTTGTTCTTTGGGGCCGACGGGTACAAGGACCTTAAAAACTTGTAAATATGTTACGTGTGTGAGTAACATAATAAAGTTAATTATTTACCAATGGTATTTTCGTGTCAAGTAACAACATAGTTTTCCACTCGACTTTCGCGCGGACTTTGTATCTTTCAAATATTATTACTCAGACGCGTCGGTTTCCTTAATTTGTTTTATGTGGTAAGATGGACCTGAAATATTCTCATAAAAATATACTAGCAAAGACAGTTTATACAATTATCACTTGTTAGGCCACCCGTGGCATTTTTACCTTTTCCGCAATGTTGCATTGTTAAAAACAGTTAATAATAATAATAAATATATATTTTTTAATAATATTGATATTATATATAACGGGCTTACAAACATCATGGCGGTGTATGTCTCTAACCGTGTATTACATTCACTTGGTCGTCACGTGGTTTTTCTTAAGATCAAAGTTACACATTCCTGATTTAATTTGGTCGTTTCTTCCATTCTTTCTTATTCTTACCATGTTAAAGTCTATTATTACTGTATCTACTAATACGATATTTATATACAAAGCATTAAAAACAATTGCAACTGAAAATTCACAGAGGATTACTAATTTTCTTGCATGGGACACATCTATAAAGTAATTATTAAAATTAAAAGTTTCTGTACCAAAACCTTTCGACCTTTGTCTATAAAAATACCTAACACGTGTTTAACATTTGTCATCATAATATAACGAAACAGTTTGGTCCAAAAAAAACCATGTTTAACATCTCGACTACCAATTAATCAATCGATAATTCAAAATCGGACGCTATCGAACGAATATCGGACGTCCTGTTTATGGTAAGAATCAGCGCTTTATGATAATGCGCATTTGTTTTGTTTTAAAAGTGAAACATTGCCGGTCTAGTGATTCTGTGTCAAGGCCTCGCCTCCCCTACAGTGTAGCCTACATTTACAGCTTTAATTTTATAACTTTAGGTGCCCGCGCGCGCGTCACTGAATTAATTACAAATGAGTTGTTGCTGTTATGTTGAACGGTTGGTAAGGCGTCCTACAAACATGGACATCATGTGCCTTTAATGATGTATCGTATAGATTTTATTTTAAATTATAAAAAACATATATCTTTTTTATGATTTATTTTCGGGAGACTGACTGCAAATGGGTGAGGTACAATTTTTACTTTTAATGCTTAACGTTTTGGTATTAATAATTATAATTTCCTTGACAAACTCTTTACCGGTCAGTGTTCTTAACAATATTACAAAATATCATCATCTTACTCTTCAATTTCTATATTTTTAAATATAAACGTTAATAAATAGTTAATCGTCAGTTTCGCCTTTCCGAGTGTCTAGTTTTATAATAGTGGGGATAAGCTGCTAAAGATAACTTGGGGTTGTTCTTGCACTTTTATTTCAAATTGACTACACAATTAAAAATATAGCACAAAGGCACCGAAATTACGCAACAAACTAGAAATAATGGAAATTTAAAAAAAAAAAATTGATCACTACATGATTGATGAATCAAGTTCCCGGCAATGAACTTAAACATCTTTATTTTGTTAAATGTAAATTAAATAAGTTTATTTGTTTAAGAAAAAAATACGTATATATAATAATATTATCTAACCTCCGTTATTCTTCTCTTAAACCGTTATTCTGACTTGTACAAAATCCATAATAAATTGACAATAATCCATTTTTTTTGATAATTCATAATCCTAGATCGGCATGCAACATTTAATAATAACTTCAAAAGGTTGCAAGCGAATTCATTCGAAAGCTTGAGTTGTTCCCAACAATTATTTTAATTTATATTTTACCAAAAATATGACTGTAATTATACATACATATCGTTACATTTGTTTTTTTTTTCTTTTAAAATGGACGTATACGAACCGCTTTAATTTTGCAACAAAGTTATTGATTCTGGGAATAAATATGAAAAGAGATAGATATATAGCAATTACTAGAGCAAAAAGAGATGCAGGACGTTATTTTTTACATACATCACATCAAGCGTGGTATAGATGATAAAAGTATTCTCCATATAAGTTTAGACGAAATTGAATTGAGCGAAACAATTGTTTTATTAGTCGGTTATTATTATATTTATATATACATATATATATATATACATATATATATATATACATATATATATATATACATATATATATATATATATTTTAATGGAACTTGCCCCCATCGTCAATTCTCATTCTTTCAGATTCTTGATGATTTTCAAATCAAATCTTCGCAATTGATATAAGATATTTTCTTTGTTCATATTAGGTATGTCATACATAATCTTAATATCGTATATATGTTAATTATCTTATAACTTTTACTCTGTTATATAATTTTAAGAAATTGCTAATTTAACCACAATTCAACTTACTTTTAGGCTTCAGGTATGTCTTGTAGCTACGAAAGAAATGGATAGTACCCGAATGAAATAGCAGCATAACGCTATTTCATTCTGGAACCCAGTAACAGGAAATATTTTTATAAGTCATGGGCCTTAGTCGACAATTATTATTATGTGAACTGTGTTCTCTTTTCTCAGCCCTAATATTATAAAATACGTGTACTACTAATATCTTAATAATAATAAAATCTTAAGAAGTTTAAATAAGGTCATCAGTAGCTTTTATGGTCTTCGAAACTTAACATCGTAGGTTAAATCCTACATTCCACTATTGTTATGAATCATCTAATAAAAACATCAAAGCTCAGTTAAAGTGGGTAACGGGATTTTTAGTACTGTAAAAAGCATTCCTTTTTTTTAAACTTCTTTCCTTTGGTGCTTTGTGTTTTAGGGGCCTAATTAAAAATTGAGTAAACTTTTATCAGAGGTGGGTAATTAAGTGATACTCTAACCGAACGCCCTGAGTTGGAACAGCCTTTTACAATTAGCTCAATTATTGGCTTCCGTTGCACCTGGACGAAAGTCCGATAGGAAGTTGCCGATAAAGGGATTGTAATGCACGAAAGTTTAAATTGTTATCTTTGAGCCAGGTGTTTGATAGGAAATGTACAAAGCCCCCGTACTTATATTATTTTTTTCAACATACTTCTGAAATAATGTTCTTAATTTATTTCTATGTAATATTTGTTTTTTGTACTATATACTATGTAGGACTCTATAATGCAATCAAGAATTCGTTGACGTGGCTTTGTCAACTGTCATTTGAAAACTACGGGTGGCAAGGAAAATTATTTTGCATAACGCTTATTTATATATTGTTTAACATTTATATTGTATACATTGCAGTATAATGATAGAAGTCGTAATTAATGCTTTAAGTTGACATTTAATAATTTTATAATCTTAGTGGAGCAGACCTAATTCATCATTATCTTCATTCATCTCATTATCGTTTTGGAAAATTAATCCATCTCCAATTAATCGCAACCCGGAAGATACGGCATTTTGTTCTAAAATGTTTATGTACTGCGCCTTTTTCAAAATTCTTTCAATTTTAATCAAATCGCCAGTTCCTTGGCTAGACAAGCAACCCCAGACCATAACTGAGCCATCACCATGCTTGATTGTTGGGACTACCATCTGACATCATCTTTTCTTGTGCACTGCGTCGAACGTAAACTACATTTTGAACCGAATAGTCCAAACTTGGATTCATCGGTCCAAAGCACTTTTTTAAAATCTTCTTCAGTCCAATCTCGATGGGAAAGAGCCCACTGCATCCGTTTTCTTTTTGTTTTGCGGCTTTAGCAGAGGTTTTCGAGCGGCAACGCGACCATACAACTTCGCATAAAGGTTTAACTCGGGTTTTGTTTACTTCAACGCGGATTTCTGGGGTGCTGTTAAGCGTCTATTTCGCTTGCAACAATGAAATTATCTTCACTAGACGTGGTAGCTCTCTGCCTTCCCGAGCGTGGACGATCTTGAAAACTGCCTGTATCCCTGTATCGAGTTATTGTGCCATGAACACAAGTCTTTGATTACTTCAGTGGTGAAGCTATCTCGCGTTCGGATTTGCCTTCATTATGTAAAACAACAATGGCAGAATGCACTTTACTGCTAATTTCTCGAGCTTTTCCCATGTAATGACGTTTTCACTGTAGAAAACACAAGTTTAGACTAATTGAGATTGTTTGTGAACAAACCCAAGTAAACTCGAGTAATAATAAGTCTGAAACACGTGTTTTAGGAGCTAAATAATCTTTATTATTGACCTATACGCAAAGTAATTAGTAATGAGGACATTATAAAAATATTATTACGACTCTACCACCTGGCTCTAGCGCAGCGTTTGTCAGTATTTGAAAACAATAGATGTTTGTTGTCCAAAAACTTGAAAGTAAACAAAAGAATGACATCTTTAAATATTCGATACTAACAATAGAATATGCAGATGTGCATTTCTTTTATTTATCCTGTGGGATTTTATTACAATTGATGGATAATTATGTTATTTATGTGCGGTCTTAATCTTTTAGCCGGCATGGTAAATGTAATCTATATAAAACATTATATTAACTTTTAAAAAGTAAAGAAATCCAATCGTAAAATTCGATATTTTTATCATAATGTTATTTAAGTATTAGAAATTACAACGGTAGTCAGTTGTGCTATTTTTTTACAGGCTTATAACGGGATTGTTATTAACGGCATCTAGCTGCTAAAACAGAAATAGCGTTTTCTACGCGTTCAAAAATAATTATTATTTAAAAATAAATAAGTTTGTTTAGTTTGGAAATTGTACCAAAATTCGTTGTATGTACGTACGTTTATTAAGTATTTTCTTATTGTTTAACCTATCTATTACTCATATATTGTAAGTGTGATTGTGATATTTTTTGTAATCTAATCATCCCACATAATACGTTTCTTTACTAATGTTTTAGGAAGTTTCTAATGACGAACGCATTTTTGGGTTCACCTTACTCTTGTGAGCGGCAGTGTAGAAAAATCAAATTGCCCTGTAATGCAATTCCGGTAGGAGTGGAACTCTAAGAAGTTGCAAACAAGCACATATTTTTCTTAATGGTGAGTTATAATTTTTTTAGTAAATATTAGCGTTGGACAAGGTGTTATTCCCCGGATCCCCATACGAAACGCTGCAGCGTTATGCTGCAATTTTACGCTAGTATCCTGCGACGTTGGGCGTGTTCCTTCCACGGAGGAGCCGCATGAATGGGTTCATGCTGCAGTGTAGTGCTAAACAGTTAAAAATCGTCTGGCATCACCTGTCTATCCGTGTGACTTAAGTTTGCCGCGCTGCCTTATATCACCGCAACATTACGCCGCTATATCATTCGAATACCGTCCCCGGCGTCATTATGATCGCGTGGAGTTTTAATATTTTCTTTATTTGTAAAATTTTCTGTTTGTTTGATTGTTATTGGTGATAACTTTTGTTTTGTTTGTTATTGATTAAATGTTAATTTATATATTTTTCATGATTATAAAGGGAGACCCAACGGCGGTGAGCTATGTGGTATTGAAGCCACGGAGTTTAATAAACTTTAAACACATTACATTTTGTGTAATAAGGTTTAAATTTTCTACATCATATGTATTTTATCATTTGTTGTGTAATGTAATAAATAAATAACATGTATTAAAAATGTTTTTTATTACTTTTGATTCAATCAATTTCATACATTTCTCTAGGGGGATTGAATTCCATGCTTCAAGTGTTACTTACGTTTGTTTGAGACTTTATTTTTAACAATATACCAGAGATTTCTATCGGGTTTAAATCCGACTATTTGCTGGCCAGTCTAAAACGGATATACGCTGTTTGCTAAGGAAACATTTGACGCTATTGGCCCTGTGTTTAGGATAATTGTCATGCTGAAAGATCCAGGTTACAGGCAAATGATCGACAAGTAGTGAATCATTGTGTGCTCTTAGATATTTTTGTATTGCCATTGATCCATTGTACCTTCAATCTTCCGAACGGGTCCAATTCCAAATCCGGAAAAACACCCACAAACTTTAATGTTACCGCCACCGTGCTTGACTATACTCCTTGTGTATTTATAATTAAAAGCATTGTTTACAGGACGTCTAACATAGCGCTTTCCATCGGAATTTACCATATTTATTTTTGTTTCATCTGAAAATAACACTTTTTTCCATTCTCGTACCGTCCAATTAACATATTTTTTAGCGAATAATAATCGCTTCTCTCGGTGTTGCTTGGTAAGAAGCGGTACCTTTCGAGAGATTCTTCCAAACAATTTAGCTTCCACTAATCTTCGGCGTATCAGTCTTGACGAGATGTTTCTCGGATCATCAGGCGAAAAAACTTCACTTTTAATCTGGTAATCTTTACTTGGGTCTTTTTTAGCAACACGAACGATTAGCGTATCTTCTCTGGGAGAGATTTTTCTTGGCCTTAACCGAGCCTTTCTAAGAACATGTTCAACAGTTCCATCTGTTTTATAATGATCAATTGCATTAAAAACTTTCTTAATAGAACAATTTAAATGCTCAGCTATTCTTCTGTACGCCCACTTACGATCTATTTGTAAATTAATAATTATTTGCTTAATTGACGCGTCACAGCTAGAACAAAATAAAATTCAGATTAAATTTTGAATTGCTGCCATAATAATAGAAAAAGCAAAGAAAGAAATTTTATTCTCTTATTGCAAAAAAAGAACGAGCTCCTACAGAATCCTACATGTGTAAGACTCATTTTGTAATTAAAAGTAGGATATGTTTTATATTTTATGCATATATTGAGTTTTTTATTTGAGTGTCTATATTATTGCATGATTATTAATTATTGAATGTGTATATTTTTTACGAACATTTGTACGTTGAAGTTATACATTCTTTATTCATAAGAAGTGTTTCTAATTGTACGACCACCTCTGTATACTATTTATATACAGTATCGCTCTACATGAAAGGGTCGTCTCGACTCGGCTTTATATACTTTTAGAATTAAAATAAATATTTTGCACCCGTATTATATTCTCTGCTCAACTGAAAGGTAGAGCTAGTAGAGAATGCCTTTTGGCATTAATGTTAATGTTAAAATTAAATATAAATAAATTAATTAATATTTTAAAAAAGTTATCCTTATTCGATAAATACTAGTACCCATCTAGCGAATTACTTAAATAAAATACCTGAAACGGAACGAACACAGATATATGTTTTTAATTCCTATAAAGCTGTTACGCAACGTGTCGCCAGTGTTTATAGTTTTCGAACACGAACCATGCCCTTGACCTTGACATACAGATACTGTAACATTTCGTCAACGTTTCTCGAATGTTGGCAACTCGAGCATTTTTTATAATCTACGCATAAACACATCTGCACCTACGTAATGAAAAAAAAAAAACAAACAAAAAACAAACTTCCTTCAAACCTGCAATGCAGGTGACGTGCGAATAACATACTTATAGACATCGATGATAATAAACATCATATGTAGGCGACAATGAAGTCGACTATTTAGTTTCTTTTTTCAATACCTCTTTTGATTGGTAAAAACAATGTAGGACGGCTACATTCCGTATTTATTGCGGCCATTATGACTTTTATAGAACCATCGTTTTTTTATTTCACTAAACAGTAACAAACAAGCACACAGTTCACCTGATGGCAAGTTATTCCTGCGGCCCATGACATCTACATTCATCCATGACAAGGTATCATAATGCAGATGCGTTGTCACCCTTGAGGACTGAGATGGAATGCCTCGTCACGAGTAATAAAGGTCTCTAGATACCTACACTCACCAGAGGAAACACAGCGGCATTATGCTGCTATTTAACGTTGGTATTCTGTGATGGCGTGGTCCCACCCCGGACGAACTGACCCATTCATTCTGCGGCTGGAAACAAACTGCAGTCTAGGATTCCAGTACACAAATCCTAATGGATCATCTGACCCCCGAGGATTGAGGTAGTGTAAACCAAATTTACCACCTACACGTTCCGTACGAAACAGCATTGTTATGCTGCTTTATCACGCTATAATATGTCAATATTTCGCTACCGGCAGCATATCGTTCGCTCACTCGCACTCGTGTCTTTTGCCTACGGATAATGACGTCCAGCGCACCTATCGCATTGTTATCGAGTTATTATTATAAACAAAATTGAAATAAAATACTACGATTATTTCGTCCATGTATTTACAAATGAAAAACAAAGTACTTTGAAGCGTCAATAGCCTAATGTTTCAGGGTTTTTTTTTTTTTTTTTTTTTTCGGGCTGATGGCCGCTGTTAGCCCCAGGGCTTTTACAGTTTCACCGGGTTGAGAGGTGACCGAGCGCTTATGGCTCTCAGTCGAGACCTCTATATATGGGTAACCAGCGCAAGGGCTCCCGAGAGGGAGCCTCGGCTTGGACCGTTACCCTGTTTCGCGAGAGCGTCTGACTCGAGGGTGCCCAAGAGGGCCGAACCTCGGCTCGGTCAGTTGCTTCTGACAGAGAATTATCTTAATTAATGTCACTATTATTATTAACTACCTGTACCACCACTTCAGAATGCGTGGGCGCTGGAGAAGAAGTGGCGCAAGAAACTCCAGCAACGCTTCTATCTGTATGGACTGGAGAGAACCGGCCAGTGACATGGCGGTATCGCGAATAACTTTGTTTGCGACGCCCTCGCCGTCGGCGGGGGCGATATGAGGGTGCAATGTTTGTGTGTTGTGTTTTATGAAGGGCTTGGGCCCTGGTGGTTGCGTCGTCAGGGTCGTCGAGGGCGTGCCTCGGTCTCCTACGGACGCGGGTAAATCTGTGATTCGCGATGGGATTGTAAGTGGCGGCACTTACAATCAAAGGGTTTCGGTGTGTGACGGCAGAGTCGAAATATCGGCGAGAAGCCTGCTTCAGGTACTGAGCTATGGTCGGCAGCTCAAGATCTATGTGTAGATTTTCGTTACGCAAGAACCACGGCGCACCGGTGGCCTTGCGCATGAAACGATTTTGTATTACCTGAAGTCGGTGAATGTGACGCGGGGAGGCATGCGCAAAGACGGGGCTTGCGTATGTCATTATGGGTCGGATGCACGCTTTGTAAAGTGTAATTTTATTACGCAGGGACATTTTGCTATTTTTATTAAGTAACGGGTGCAAACGACCTAGGACGAACGCTGCTCGATTCCGTACGCGGTTGACATGCGGACCGAAGGACCGATCCTCCATTTCCGAAACCATTTCCCTAAGGTGTTGGCTGCAGATTGGAGGCGTTTACAAATAGCGTCTGGTTTAAATCCAGACACGTAGAGGCCGGTGTCATCGGCGAAAAGGGCTAGCTCTACACCGCGAGTGCGCGGTATGTCGTTGGTGTAGAGTGTGTATAAAGTAGGACCTAGGACAGAGCCTTGTGGTACTCCGGCACAAATGGGGTGAACCTCGGAGCGCGTTCCCTCGACGCGGTAACGAAAGGTTCGATTTCGGAGAAAATCTCGTATGATAAGTACGAGTCGATCTGGCACACCGAGCTCATATAGTTTGTATATGAGCCCGTTGTGCCAGACCTTGTCGAAAGCTTTCGCCACGTCGAGAAAAAGTGCCCCAGTTTGGTAGCCCTGAAGAAATTTACTGAGGATGTGCTCCGTGATGCGGTGCACTTGATGTGTGCATGAGTGTTGGGTGCGAAACCCGAACTGCTCATTGATTGGCAGCCCTCGGGACAGCATGAAGTCCTTGAGGCGGGTGAGGATGAGCCTTTCATATACCTTACCCAAGACTTTGAGTAGGCTTATGGGTCGATGGGCTGATGGATCGGTTGGATGTTTTGAGGGCTTGAGAATCCCTATGACATCGGCTTCCTTCCAGGTGTTCGGGAAGGTGCCTTTGGATATAGCCGCGTTGTAGATTATCACCAGTAGGTGTAAAATGGACATGGGTAGGAGTTTCATCACCTTGTTGGTGATACCGTCGGGGCCGGGAGCCTTGCGTGGTCGCAGGTTTTAATTATGGACTCAACTTCGGTGCATGTAACTTGAGTGACGGAATCGCGAGGTGGTTCCTTACTCCTCCGGTCGACCTCGCTGTTAACCATTTCAAGGTGAGCGGCGTCGATCGGTAGGGTGCTCGGTGAGCATTGGAGCTCGAGATTGTCAGCCAGACATTCGGCTTTCTCTTCGTCTAAGAAGGCGGGTGGTTTATTAGGACGCGCTAAGGGAGGCATTGTTTGGGCGGTGCCCCCTTTTAGGGATTTGGGAAGTCGCCAGTAGGTGAGATGGGAAGGTTCGATGTTGGAGAGGTGATTATCCCACCGATCGTTCCTATACTGGGCTATGCGTGATCGGGCTTCACGCTGAAGGGTACGTAGCACCAGCCGGTTACTTTCAGTGGGATATAAGTCGTGGGCACGAGTCGCCGCATTCTTGCGCCTCATTAGGTCCTTTATGTCGTTTGGCAGGGTCCATCGGTGGTCTTCCACCGAGGGAACCTGCCTCGAACAATCCACGATTACGGTCTGGATGTGCCTAGTGAGGGCATGAACTGCGAGGTTCGTGTCGTTGACTGAAGATATGTTCCTAGGAATAGCATCTAGGTGCGGTGATGTGGCTTCCCTCAAGGCGTTTGTTTCAGGGTGCGGTCTGCGACGTTGGTTCGAATTCGCCATTAGACTATTGTCGCGGACCATCTTCACAAGCAATTTCAGCTTAGCTCGAGCGGTTAACCGAAATGTTTAAAATATTACTAGCATTGTTAGAATTCTTATTTTGTTATATATAAATACACTTCTACTAAATAAGGTAAATTAAAAATGAGTTATAACTAAATATTACTTATAACAAAACGCAGCTCATGCTATTGCAACTAAAACTATTTAATTTAATTTTATTGTTGAACAAAATCCACAGCCCTTAATATAATATAAATATTTTACATGAGCTTAGCTTAAGGCCGAGAACGGATTTACATTATTCAGATAATTAGAAATATCAATCTAACAAAGAACAGCTTAAAGCAAACAAAACCAAATTAAAATAAGACCAAGTAATACATCCAAAACATAGATAAAATAACAAGCGTGGCAAAAAAAAAAAAGTTAGAGTAATTCAATATTAAATAGTTTAGCAAAAATTAACAGAAATACCAAGCGAAAATGCATACATACTTAGGTATGTTTGTGTGTGTGTATGATTTTTTTTACTCTGCCTCTTCTATAATTTTGTATATATCCATTTTAAATGTTTTAATGACTTATTTGCTACCGTAATTCTTAAGCGCACGAGACTGATACATTCGCCCCGGGGATTTTGATCGATAACTTGCGATTAACATGCACATCACTACGTAAAACAATGGTGTAGAAAACTGCCTACAGCGAGATAGTAAACGCAATATAGTGTTCCTTACCCGGTCAACCAGCTTACGGACCCCTCAGTTCCGTGAGCCCTGTGTCCGATGAAGCTGTAAGAGCCGCTTAGCCTAACAGCATCAACATCAACAGAATCTAGGTACCCGGTCAGGCCGACCCATCCATACTGCAAAAAGCTAGCTCCAATTTGGTAAATATTTTACTATTACAAATAACCCGCTGTAAATGATGACGGAATATGGTCTGCCAGTTACTTTAGTCTTCAGGTAAAACAGGAGCGATAAGTTACTACTATTTTGTGATAGTCCCGCATAGTGTGGCCCTATCATGGTCGGGCCGATTCGTGCTACAGCTAGTTTATAAATGCAACGTATAACATATATGTATATTTTTACTGATATTATTTATGTAAGCAATTATAAAATATTTATCAATATAATAATTATTAGTATTGAACTTGAAAAATAAGTTTAAGTATATTGTCTCAAAATTTTATATATACGAGTATAACACGTTCTCAAGAAATTCTACATAAACTGAAGGTTTTCCGGAACGATACTTGCGTCCGAAAGAGATCCGAGTTAAAGTCGAGTTTAAAGTGGTTTTACTAGAAACATATTTACATCTGTATCGTTAATTTATGTCGTCAAGTTGGTTTAGTTAAAGTTATGCGACATTACACGACGCAAATAACGGCTCCCCTGTCTAAACGCCCCAAGTGCAATATCTACGGTATGCATAAAAAATAATTATTAGCAATAATCGAATTAAATAAAGTTTATTAACATGAATCAGTGGTATTAACGTTACTAAATATTCCGGTTAAACACTCGAACTTAACTTAAATTTATACTTAGATGTAAAATAGTCGAATGGCTGGATTCAAACGTACGAACTTAAGTTTCGCAAACTGATCCCTAAATCATTTATTTCTCAACCTGCTGCTCGCGTCTGTTATATTAAAAAGAGCAATATGTTTAATTATACAACCCGTACACAAAAGATTCGTATATTAAAGGATATGTAAAATGCGCGTTTGTACGTTTGTATCGACTGCGATATTGAGATATGTTTAGAACATTTTGCATCTTGCATTTGATGTTTACATCTTACTGCTGCAATATATTTTTTTAATTGGGCCTGTCTGGGGAGCCTTGACAGTTTAAACGTTTAAATAAAATATTAATTATAATATTATGAATTTACATTGTAGAGGTCGCAAGGTTTTATACTTACCTTTTTGGATCATTCGTGGATCGCGACGAAAAAATCGCTGAGAAACAATATCCTAACTAATAAGCTAATGACGCTTGAAAGTTGACGGACATAAAGATTAGAGCGTTGACTTAAATGGTAGGCATCTTGATCACAAATATTGTAAAAAAGATAAATAAAGAAGTAGAAAAAGAGGTAAATGTTCTATTAAGAACGCTACGGTCGGGCGGAAGGACCACGCTCTCAGAATACCAGAACATAATAGCAGCGTAACATTGCTGTTTCGTCTGATAAGTGTAGAGTTTCGAAAACCCTTATAACTTGTGATCATTCTTATCGATGATGAATGTATTAAAAGTATAATTTACCATCAGGTGAATTAAATATAAAATTGCAATTAAAAATTCGATCAATTTTAAGATATTACATGTCAGACGCAGTTAGTGTTTAATAAAGATATGCTTTCAATATATTTATATTAACAGAAAATTGACTTACACTTTTTATTGCCATTCTTTTTCTGATTCACAATAATTTAGTATGCTGCCATAGATACATAACCTACTTGTTTAATTATATAAATTCTTATATATGTAATATGAACTTTATGTACGTCCACATTCACCACCAGCACCAGAATCCGCAGCGATGGAAACATCATGAGGAATCTTGCGTGTGCTAAATCTGCTAAATCCTCCGATCGCAGTGGGGCGATGGAACATACTCTAACACCCTTATAAGAGGGAGAGGCTTTTACTCAAGAGCGGGATGCATATAGATTTGTATATATGTATGCTGCTACTGTACATATATTATTGTAGTGTTAATAACTTACATGTTATAAATACTAGAAATAAGGATAAATTTGTAGGTACAAGTTTCAGTCTTCATAGAATTACGCGTGGTAAATCCTTTTTGGGGCAAGGTAATTCGTATCTGTAATAAATAATATTTATCCTCTTTTGATCATTGCACTTCAACGTTTTAAAAAAAATATTGTCTAGTTGATCGTATTATTCTAAACAAAGTAGCATATAGTTCATATGCTACTTGGGCTAGCCACCGTTAACGTAGTAGTTTCTAACCACTCCTCCTAGCACAATTATTTTAGCTTAATCGCAGTGGTTAAGTGGAATGATAGTAATACCTTAGTCAGCAATCTAAAAATAAAAAAACAACATCTGACTTCTCACTCGCTCTTGCAAGGATCATACGAACAAGACCTGGCTGTATGGACTAAAGTCCTTTGCCTTTCCCATTAGGGATAAATTAATATCATCATCATCATTGCTCTTGCAAGCATCTGTCTATTCTTTGACATGTCAAAATAACTTTTCAATGAAAGTCATTTAAAATATTCAAAATTATTTTGCGTTTTATTTTCGCAATTATTTTGCAGACGGTAGCTATACGAAGGGTGGCAAGTATGGGGGTTCGAAAGAGGACTTCATGCTGCCTAGTAACCTTTGTAAAGATACGACGTAAATTCTGTAATGTTTAATACTTTTAAAAATTTCGTAGTGAACTAATTTATATACTAAGATTTCGTTTTCGTAGTGAACAAATTTATATACTAAGATTTCGTTTTCGTAGTGAACAAATTTATATACTAAGATTTCGTCTTCGTAGTGAACAAATTTATATACTAAGATTTCGTTTTCGAAGTGAACAAATTTATATACTAAGATTTCGTTTTCGTAGTGAACAAATTTATATATATACTGGGAATAAAAACTCAAGTTAGGAGTCAAATTTATTGTTACATTCATTTGTATACTCATAATGTAATTTAATTATTATTATGTTATTTAACTATATTTCATATGACGAGGATTCCATATCAGTCCTAATCTCAGCGGGTTGAAATTAAATGCGTAATAATAAATAAAAATACCATAATAACGCTGATGTTTCGTATGGTGAGTGTAGGCATTCGGAGACCCAACGAGGGATCATATCTCAGTCCTCAAGGACGACAATGCATGTAAATCATACATAAGTTCGACTGAACCGTGTGTTCGTTCGGTACTCCTAATGTTGTAAACAAAAAACAAGTGTCCACTAGGAAAAGCGTTAAGCCGTGATACATCAGTTGGATCTGAACACTACGGGACACTTGAGATCTAAAAGCACAAGAAACCCTACTGTTAAAACCCTCAAATGTAATATAATCAAATAACGAGCTTAATGGTAGTGCTACACTGCAGTTTGTTTCTAGCTGCGGAATGAATAGGTCAGCTCGACCGGGGAAGGGCCACGCCCTCACTAATGCTAATGCTGCCATCTTTCGTCTGGTGCGTGTAGGGATCCTGAGACCTTTATTACTGGTGACGATGCATCCCATCGAAGTCCTCAAGGGTGACAACGGAATTGATCAACAGAAGAGGGTGTGGTTTTCATCATAATAACGCGAGGCCACACATGTCAAAGATGTATAAATGCATCCTCCATGTAGCTCTGACCTTGCATCCTCAGATTTTCACCTGTTTCGGTCTCAATAGAATTATTTAGGAACTGTTAGGTTAAATTCAAGAGAGGACTGCAAAACTACTTGTCGGAGTTTTTTGATCAGAAGTTTCAATGTCGACAGCAATGGGTTATGTCACTACCTACAAAATGGCAACAAGTTATCGAACAAAATGGCGCATATATAAATCAAATATAAATAAACTATGAAATAAAAAATGATGAATTGCTATTTAAAATACATAAAATCTTATTCCCCAACCGTTTATTTTCCAATTAACCAAAAACCAAACTGAAAATCATAAATTTCGTCTACTCTATAATCTACTATAAAAGTTATTTGTTTAATAGAATTTAACTATTTTAATTTTTCTATTTAACTTTCATTTATTCTTCAAGAAACATAATTTGTTTTGAGTAATATTTATGTATTTTAGGGTCCAATATAATATAAATATAACAACAAAATGAAAGAAATATTAAGGAAAACCTATAAGTGTGAACGATTAAAAACGCTTTAAATAAAAACAATACCTGTAATAAAAATTATTGATGACGACATTGTATGTGCGTCTATGCGTTTGTTGAGTGAATACAATTACGCGACAATTCTGAGATTATTGGCGTACGACGTACATCTGTTGGCGTACTGGATTTCTTTACTTTTTAAAATTTTATCGTAAGCTATCTATTAGGTTGGCAACAAAGAACCCTCTTTTTTTAAATTTTTAATTTCATGTCGTTATATGTCGTTGTCTATACTATATTATAATATTTATGCAAACAAACTAATAATTATAAAACAAATACATTTAAAAAAGTAATTTTGTTGGTATGTGTGGGGTTTCGTTTAACTATTTTACTGTTGCAGAAATGAAAGCTTGGTTGGATGAATTTTTCGAGTATTGAATTGAGTTGGTGATTTCTACCAACAAGGTATTGAAAATCTTGAAACTTGAATTGTTGAACGGTGAGAGTAAGTTTGTAAACAAGTGATTTTGTAACAACAACATTATCGATTTGAAAATTGTTCTTTAATTATTTTTTTTAAATACGGAAAGAACTTTGAAACAAACCAAAATAATAATAAATCCGTTCGAGGACAATTTATAACAGTGCCATCTATTGTAACATAGTAGAACTAAAACAAATCTAATTGTGTGCTACTGAGAATTACCGTCGCCTCAAGTGATGGATGGCATTTACTGGTAAAGCTAATTCCAATAGTATTTCCTACATGTGCTCAAAACACTCCTAATTAAACATATGCGAGCGTACTATGTATAGGCGGGGACGTAATCTATGATCCGAAACTAACGACCATTTCATCCATCCAAATGTTAACGTATTGCGTATGGGGGTTAAAATTATGTGAGTTTGATTTATTACGAAAGCAAACTGTGTAGGTTTTATTTTTCTCCAAGACTAATTAAGTCTGCGTCTTTTATAAAACTAAGGGTAACAAACAAGTGGTAAGTGATGAAATAAAATAATACATGCATCCTCTACAAACATTAAAAATGCGTTGTCACCCCTATGAACTGGCGATAGAAACAGTCGCCACCAGGAACCGGGTCTCCGGATCCCGATACTCCATAATCATTCTGTGAGAGTGGACCTTTCCCAGACAAATAATCCTATTCATGGCACAACTAGGAAAAAGCTCCTGTGTGGTTTTATCATTTCGGTCCCTTCGGTGCGTGTCGTCTCATTCATGCGTCCACTTTTTATCTACAACTATTAATAACATCAGAGTTAATTCCTGTTTTAACAGACTTCTAAGAATGTTATCTAACTGTAGCAACATTTGTAATAACGAGAGAGGAAATACAGTTTCTAATGAAAATGAATTGGAAGTGACAACTTTATTGTTATGTTATACCGAATCTCTTTTCATGTTTCATACTAAAAATAAGCTAATGAGTTTTCCGAGAGTTCACTTTACAATACTAGAATAAGTTTACGAGTTTTCTTATATTTAAATAAAAGTTTTGAAATGATTCTTATGTTAGTTTTTTTTATTTTTACGGATTTATGTGCTTATTTTTTGGTGGCAATAAACCTGTATTATAGTGCGTTTACCATCTCGTTGTATACATTGTAATGATGTGCACGTCAAGCACGCGTTAAAGATAACAATTGCAGGGTGAATGTATCACGCTGGTATACTTAAGTACTACGATAGTATATAACTCATGGAAACAATTAAATAGTGCATGAGTTTCGGTCTGTCATGTACTATAAATAACAAAGTATTATTTATTATTATGCATTTAGCATTTGAATATTTAACGACATGGAGGCTTTTTTTGCAAGCATTATTAAATCTGTTGGTGTGAATATGAATAAATAAGCTCGCATTGTAATTTACATAATACATGGATAAAATAAAGGTAAAATAATTTGTCGATAACATTACGATATGAGCGTTAGACATCATTATGTGTTGCCATAAGAACTGTGTGCTAGAGAGCGCGCAATATGCTGCGCTATGCTCACACACTTTAAAACCCGGCCAGCAGCGCGATAGTAAGTTTAGTATTACATATCCCTTCGTAAATATGTCATAATTCGAGGATCGTTATCGTAGACGATACTTAGTAAAAATCTGGTGAAATTAGGTCAGGGGTCAGGTATAAAAATATATATAGGCTTTCCTATGTAAAATTAATTTCACTACCGATTTATTATGCTTATTATTTTGAGGATACATTCTATTTTATCCTCGTCTAGTTAAACAAATGTACAATATAATAAAACAAATAAAGGACCAACCAGATGGGAGTCCCCTCTACAGGGGTGTCCAAATGGTCGAGGGTCAGGGAAAAGGGAGAGAAACCTGGGGGCCAAGCCATCGGTGTCAAGGAGCACCGCTTTCTACATTTGATTAGTATTATTTTGCAGCTTCAATACTCTAAAAGTTTAGAGTTGGTCTGCGAAACCGAAGATTCGAATTCGCCAACATACTTTAAAACACCTTGGCTTTTTTTATAGAATGGGTGGCAAACGAGCAAGCAGCTCACTGATGGTAAGTGGTTACCGCCGCCCATGGACACCAGCAACACAAGAGGAGTCATAGATGTGTTGCCGCCCTATAAGGAGGGCTCTTTTCCTGGAGGTCCCATGGATATGTCGGTTTTACAGAATACCAGTAGGTAGCTGGCAGTAACTTGACGGTCTTGTTTACATGTGGTTAGCGAAAGAAATACTGGTGACGATGTATTATTTATATATATGTCATGGGCCAGAGGAGCTTAATGGTATTAAGGGTGACACAGTTCACCTGATGATGAGTGATTACGGCGGCTATGACAAGTAAATCCGAAGATTCAGGATACATATGCGTTGTCCTCCATGAGAAATCGGATCAGATATGACTACTTTATTTCGACCTCTTCAAAGAATATGTTATTATAGATAAGGTATATAAGATGAAATTTGAAATAAATACATAAATAGTATCGTATGTATGTAAACACACCTTTATCGTTTACAGGAACGCCACAACGCTTCAATTGTTCCGTATTAAGCCGCGTACAAACGGTCATGATAATGCGTTATTGTATTGCGTAATTATTTGTGTGTTTTGTGTTTGAATAATTCATAAATGTTACTTTAATATCATGTGATTCATGTGTTAACGCAAACTTTTAACATATACGTTCGAGTTTGACAGCCGTGACATAGTTGTTAGGTCGGCTGGCTGCTGCGTCGCGGGTTACGGGTTTAAAACTCAACCGATGAAATTTAATTGAATCGATTTCGTCTTGATATGACAATGATATTCGTCTTGTTGATTTTTATATTTAATGGTTTTATTACGTGCAACTTAAAAACAGTAGTAGAGTCAAGCTGTACCTTGAATCTAGTCACTAGGGAAGACCCACACTCTAACAGGATACCAGCGTGAAATAACAAAATATTGTTGCCGTGTTTCGCTTGCTATAGGGATTTGAAGACATAATCCCATAACGCCCACTGGTAGGCGTTATGGGATTATGTTGCATCACTTTCTCTATTCCTGCGACGCACTTAATTGGTAGAATCGAGGGTAAAGGTACAGAGCCCCCCCGTGTCACCTATCCGTCGGTCTGAACAAATCAAAACTATAACGAGACTTTCTATTCTAACTGCCCTAAATCAAGCGGAGGATAGAGCACAGTGGAAGCGACTTGTCAGAGTATCGTTTAAAGCATGTCTTGACGGTCGTGTACCTCCAGCAATGAAGATAACGGAAGAAGTCGACAAAGAGTTGGGGCTGGCGGTTCGTATGGTTTTAATCATCAGCCTTGACTTCCTATGTCTTTATACATCTTTGTTACTCCACTTGGTTCCATGTGTCGTTTGACATCATGCTTTGTGAGTTAACAAGTTGCTCAAATGGAATTTAGTTCATTCGTTCGCTTTGTTTTCCAATGGAACTAGAGCAAAGATGCAGGCAGTCTTTATATATTGTTACGGTGACGGGTTAAAGGAGAGTTTACCAGACACATTTTTTTTTATTTTGCCTCACTAACAGGTACCAATAAATTATAAAATACTCCAAGTTAACACTGTTTTCAGCAGACTGAAACATGTTTTCATGGCGAGTCAGGACACAAATAATTACTTAGCACTTCTTACAGAAAAACTCTTTTCATTCTTAGTTATACCCCACCACCTGTATCCGGGACATTCCAGAAAGTACCTGAAAAGGACCGCCTATACTGTGGAGTAGGTAGACGAGTATATTTGATCATGTCTCTGGAACATTTCAGAGGAGCAGTAAGCAGGATAGGTATATGCGTGAAACAGAGAGACGATTATATTTGATCGCTTTCGATTCCCTCCGATGTGTGTCGCGCCGTATCTCAATCGACATTTCTCGTAGAAGCGTGTCGACCGCTTAGTGTGCGCGGTAAAGCGTTTCGAGGTTTGGAAATGTTCTATTTGAATATGGCTGTTTCCCTCCCCCACTCGTACAGCCGTCCCTTTTAAGCATAATCGAGAACATTCCGAATTGTAGTCGAACATGAGGCATCTCTTTCTATCACGCGTGTAACCATCCTGCTCACACATTTCTGGAATATTCCGGAGTCATGTTCGATATAATCGTCTGTCTCTCATCTGCATATAGCCATCCTGCTCACACATTTATGGAATATTCCGGAGCCATGTTTGATACAATCGTCTCTCTCTCGTGCATATAGCCATCCTGCTCACACCTCTTCTGGACTCGTCGTTTTCTTTCGCGCACAATTTCTGCTTACATCTTTTTTGGAAGATTCTAGAGACGTGATCGAGTATGGTCGTCACTCTCTTTCACACGTATAGGCTGTCCTTCTCACGCACATTCGGGAATGTTCCGGAGATAGGTAGGGCATACTGGGCCTACTGAAAATAATGTTAACATGGAGAATTTCTGATTTATTGTTATATGTTAGGCGTTCCTCTGGAACGGCATGAAAACATGTTTCCGCCTGGTACCTTAAGTGATAGAAATTCAAAAACAAATGTTTCTACCTAGTTTTTCATTCAAGCCGTCTTCGCAACAATATGTTACAATATATTTGATATAAATGATCAGATATTATACATTTATTGTTTTTCGAAGTACACTCGTATGCGCACTTCGTTGGAACCATTGTGTGTAGCAGGCGATCCTCACTTCAATGGCTCCGTGGAACGCGTTTACCGCAGCTTCCGAGCTAGTAAATCGTAAACCTCTAAGCTGTAACAGTAGGCGATTTCTTTTTATTTCCGAAAATTAATGTATGATATGACTCAAACGTGGATATGATGATGCATCATCAATTCCACATTAGAGGGATTCGTTATCTAAGCGGAATGTGCGGACGCGTTATCGTGGTTAAGGATTACATTGCTGCAAGGACGCGTTTACGTACCAATCGAAAATCACTGTCCTTTGGTTTTCGTGCGACACTGTTATGTCCTGATTTGCTGGAAGAAGAAGCAACCATTTTTTGCCGGTTTCGACTTTTTTTGACTTTCGTCGGCAAGTCTTGAAAAGGGAATTCCCATTCTGCCGATTGGTTTCTTCCTCTCGAAGCAGCACACGCAAGTTTCGTCATTTGCCAAGACATTATGGACCACTAATTACTCTACAAAATTAAGGTTAATAATTTTTACAGCACCACTCGACGCGCAGTCGTTAGTGTTCCGTTAAATCATGCGGTATCCGTAGGGTTCAAAGCTTCAGAAGCACATGCAAAATATTTTGCACTCGGCTCATTCTAATGCTTTATACGGTACGAATTTGCTGACGTTTTTTTGTCATTTTGAATTAGTTTTTTTTATGGCTGATGGCCACTGTTAGCCCGAGGATTTTCACAGTTTCACTGGGTTGTAAGGTGGCCTAGCGCTTAACCTTTATTAACGGGTAACCAGCACAGGGGCTCCGGTTTTGAATTAGATGTCATACGGTCTCAATATTGGATTCTGTAACCACAGTTGCCGGCCGACCTTCACATCTTAATTCTCTGAACCACGAATACAAAGAGGGGGCTTCACCACCAAATGTCAATTGAAGTCTCTCAACAACAACTTATATTGATTTAAGCCACAGCGAAAATTTTCACGAGTTAAACCCAATGTAATAGCGATACACAAATTTCTAAGGGGGCGCCATAATGAAAAAACAAATAACATTATCGCAAATTAAAAAGTAATATATTCCCAGAGAGTTCCATTTTGGAATTTCGTTAATGCTTTTTTATTTCTTTTTATTGTATGTGGCCTGTTACAGAAATTTTAAGTATGGCCCACGTAAACAAAGACTAAAGATACATATGATTTGTTACCATAGAGAACTGACAAAATGAAAAAAAAATGAAAAAATGTCTCGTAATCATGTAGCTGAGTCCCCTACACTCATCATACGAAACACAGCAGCGTTATGCTGCTACTTTAGGTTTATATTGTGTTAACTCATACACGGTACTTCCCCGGTCTAGATGAAATAAATAAAACAGAATTTATACTTTACAATAAAAGGAAACAGTTTTATTAACAACGAACAAACTTGCAAATATACTTTAAATATATATATAACTGAATAAATAACTTAAAAAAAAACACATCTTGTCTCTGTCACCAAATAATACAAACGTCATAAAATTTTGTCATCTTAACCTTCGATCCTTTCGGTTGTTACCGAGTTACAGCAAAAGCTTACATATCTTAGTAGCCCAGGTACTTTATGGCTAGGTCAAAAACATTCAAACTGGAAAGATAGCGGAAGAGCCACGTTGCAATTTGTTTCTAGCTGCGGCATAATTGGGATGATGGCCGCGGAAGAACCTCCTCCCTGCTTTGTTTCGTCTGTTGAGCGTAGGGTTCTGGAGATCCTTATTACTTGGTACGAGGCATTACCTCTTAATCCCCAGCGGTGAGCTACACTGCAGTTTGTTTTTAGCTGCAGAATGAATGGGTCAGCTCGACCGGGGTAGAACCACGCCCTCACAGAAAACCAGCGTAAAATAGCAGCTTAACTCTGCTTCGTCTGGTGAGTGTAGGGATCTGGAGACCTTTATTACTGGTGACGAGGCATTCCATCTCAGTCCTAAGGGTGACAACGCATCTGCATTATGATTCCTTGTCGAGGATGAATGTGCCGCAGGAATCACTAACCACCACGTAAACTGTGTGATCGTTTGTTACTCCTAATGCTATAAAAAAGTGCATTATGGCTCATTATCCAATGTGAATGTGGGTGACGTGAGTCGTAGGAATGACACACCATCGGTGCTTCATTGTGTGCTCGATTGTCAACCTAAATAACATTTGTATGTTATAAGTGTGTGCAAATAAACACAGTTAATTTGTAGATAGAGTAGAGAATGTATTTAATTCCTGCCACCTGTGATACGATTTCATTAGACTAGAATATAGAGGACTAAGATGGAATACTTGCTATTTAGTGATCTCCCATACCAGTATAGTATTCTGTGAAAGCCTCTTCACTTTCCGGTAAAGTCAACCGAGTTTTTACTGCAGATAGTTTATAAGCGGCGTGGTTCTGTCAATTATAAATATGTGGTCGAAGGACATTGTTCCTCGGTATAAAATCCTAGACCTGGAGTGGTCTAACCACTATAGACTTAAAGCTGTAAGAGATTCTGGAATATTCTTATTAATATATCTTCTCGCAGTCCTCATTCTCGAGGCTGCAACGCTATCGAATACCCATTTTGAACTTATTTCACCGTCTTCAACGCCTATTAGAATGTCATGATCATTTCCATTCTGTTGAAAGAGATTTTGTGCGTCATCTTGACGGCCATTTTGGGTTGTGCAGACATATTGTCTGCCGCCATCTTGATTCGTCCTGTCATATTGCTTTGTCCCGCCATCTTTGCGGCAATGTTGTGTAGTTCCGCCATTTTGTACAACAGCGCCACAAAGGGTTAACAGTTGAACTATCGCGTCTTTTTGCTCGGCGTTGGGCGAAATGCGCACACGCATACCGTTAAATACGTCATACGCATATTCGGAGCGCATTCTGCCTATCGCATGGCGTTCTACACGCGCTTTCTGTGGACAACATTTTTATTTTTTGTTTATTTAGGGCAACAATTAATGTAGTTATAATGATTACACTTAGAAACTAATACTAAAGTAGTTTACGAGGGTTTCGTGGTATGATATACCTTCATCAGATATAAAGTCTTCAAATTTATATGTTACGATTATTTATGATGTGTCTAATTTTAAAATTAACACAAAGAAAAATTGCAGAATTTAAAATTAGGTTTAAGGAGCGTACAGTTCACCCATTTGCATGCGTTTTCAACAAAGATTCAAGATGCGCAAGTTCATGATCTTAATGTCTAACATCTAAAAATACTAACTGTGTGAAATTAACAAATATATTATAGAAAAAAGGAATCAGCTTACCTGTGTTATTTTTCTTAAATGTGGAACCTCGTATCCGTAATGATGCAACCATTGTTTCGCCGCCAAACTGTCCATCGCCCATTTCGCGTATAAAACCCTGCAACCCCTCGCAGCTCCCAACAGAGCGTTGACAGTCCTCACTTTGTCCGTCCTGCCCGTCATATTGTTACCATCGGCCATCTTGTCCACTGACAAGTTCGATTTTGGCGCCAACTCTCGAGCAAACGACGCCATATTTGATTGATTGACGTATTCACTTTGATTTAACCTATGCATTTCATTATATCTATTTCTGGTGTTATTTAGTTTGTCTGGGCTAGCAGAGTCCTCGCGGCATGAGCCGAGGAGTACGTGTGTGGTTTTTCTGTTCACTTGTTTCTGTATGCGACCGTTAAGGGTTCGAACAGCATTATGCGCCGCCAGGCGTTCCGTACGTGACATTCCTGTTAAAACCTGGAAAACATTTTGACTTGTTTCAAGTTATTGGTATTCGTGGGCGAGTGTTGCGTATTCAGTGTTCCTGACACTGCTTGTGAACCCGTCACTCGTGCTTAATGCATTTATATTACATCTAGGGAAAGAACAATGTGTTATTTTGTGTTTACGCGAATTCTTACGGCGCTATGTCTTATAATCATCTAATAGTGACAAACTCCATGCTGGAGTGGAGCTGGAGCGATAGAATGAACGGGTCGTAAAACGGGGAAGGACAACACCCTCACAGAATATAGCAGCATGCAGCTGCTGTGTTCGTTTTCTGTGTTCGAGTGTAGAGATCCAAAAACGACCCTCATTACTGATGACCAGGCATTCCACTTCAGTCTTCGAGGTGGACATTCCACCTGGTTATGATTACTTGTCGAGGACGATAGTGGATTTCGTGGGCCGACAGGAATCACCATCAGGTGAATTAAGGTGTGCTCGTTTGTCACCCTCAATACGAAAAGAAATAATAATATTTATGACACCATGAATATTTAGAATAGATTAAGAAATCTTATATATGTATATATATACTCACAATTCGGTACATATTCGTGTCAAGGCTCGCGACCGCGTTTGTCTGAATGTGTGCGCGCGTACTTTTGATCACAAGCCTCCGCGCCATGCGTTCGGCTCGAGCCAAGCCGCGACGCTCCCGTTGAGTTAGGGGTTTCGGTGGGGCCGGGGTACGATTCATGTCTGTAATGATTTTATATCTATAATTGTGTCATATATATATATATATATATATATATATATATATATATATATATATTATATGTGTGTCATTTATTTTCAATTTTACTGCCCGCGAGCGTCGTTGCGATGTTACTACATATAAAAATAAACGTCAAAAAAAAAAAAAATTGTATTTCAACAATGTCAAAAACGACAACGGAGTATTTGCTTATCTTAATACCATACCATAACGCATACAAAAATAGGTTTTTTTATTTGTGTTTGTGTAATAAATTTGCGTAAATTTAAGAAAATCATTATATGTGGTTATTTATTTAGTTATTATTCTTACACTTTTATGTATCGTTGCCACCATAAAACATCGTGCATGGCTGGGTCGTTGATATAAAGCGAGCTATATATTTGAACCGATAGCCTGTTTAACGTTTATTCCGTGAAAGTTAAGATCGTATGTTCAAATCCGAAATCGTCTATGGTCCCGAATCATCTGTTTAAATGGAATGTCACTAATGATGTCGATTTTCCAGAATACTACCAATGGAAAATAGTAAATATAGAAATAGCTTCCTTTTTATTATCTAGTTAGCGAATGAAATCTTACTAGTGATTATGAGACTCTCCAATTGAGACTACAGAGGTCATCGTATGGAGGATGAAGGTCATGGGCCGGAGCAGTTTAATGGTGTTAGGGGTAATTTACGAACACAGTTCACCTGATGATAAATGATTTTAATGAGGTGGTTATAGGAATAACGGTACGTCGGTCACTATATATAAAAAATGTCGTTCGTTAGTTTTATTTAGATATATTTAAGATTTATCCTAACAGTACAACTAATTTATTGTAACATTTTAATTAATTTAGTTAATCCGTCAGAAGTAACTGACCCACGCGGGTACCCTCGAGTCAGTTGCTCTCGCGCCAAGGGTAACGGACCAAGCAGACGTTCCCTCGGGAACCCTTGTGCCATTAATGAAGGTGCCTCCGCAGAGTGCCTTAAGCGCTCGGCCACTTTTCAACCAGGTGAAACATTTTGCCAGGCTTATATGTTAGTTATAGTGTAAACAAAGCTAGAGTGGAAGATGCCACTCTACAATTATTCTCATATTAATGTGAACACTTCAATCAGCACTTCAATGCCTCCCGCATTGTAAGTATAAGTTATCCACTTTTAAGTGTGTTGAAACCACTTGTTGTAACACATAAACTAGTTGAAAGTAATTTATTTGTTGACGGATATAATCCGAAGGGCTCTGTTATGGTGACGTAACTCCTTGTATATTAAATTAATTAAGTTTTATAAGTACTCATAGTCTGATGTTTAATTCGACGGAATTATGACAGCTGTCATTCTTTAACAATTCATATAATATAAACCTTTTCTGCTTTGAATTTTTTAATTTAAAATATAGTAAATAGTCTCTGTTCTGTGCATTCAATGCACATTAACTAGAATGTAAAAAAATTAGATGTCTAAATGGAAAAAGAGTAAAACAACATATTTCTTAAATAAATATAGATTTTTTTTTTGCGAACCTGCACATTTTAGCCAGAGAAGCTGATTTTGACTGTTTCACCAGACTGAGAGGTGGCGTAGCTCTTAGGTCGCTTAGCCTGAACCTCTATTCTTAGTAACACGACACAAGGGTCCCTCCGGTGAGGGGTAACCTCGGCTTAGGAGGTTACATTTTACGCGTAAACGTTCCGTTCCGAGGGCGCCCAATAGGGCCGAACCACGACTCGGTCAGTTGCTTTTCCACGGATAAGCTAGGGACTATAAATATAAAATATATAAGTATTATATTACTATAGTCCCATATAGTCCATATAGACTATTGGGGACTATAAGTAATATAATAATTTTAGGTTTGGCATCTTGTTATTTTGGCTCTTACAAGAAGCGATGTATTTAAAAAAGAAGTTTTCCCTGAAAAGGTTTGCAACCTATGGATTATTGGACAGAGATTCCTGTAATAGAAAAATAATTTCCATAATAATTATAGTAACTTCTATATGATAATAAAAAATTAAATTCAAGAAAGGTAATTTTTTTATTGTGCTAAAATGTTTTCCGTTTTTAGTGGGAATGTTTCAATGTTGGCAACACTTCTGAAATGTCAAAATTCCGTAGAATTAAAAATCAGACTATAGTTTATAATTACTTAGTTTATATATAATGATATGACACAAAATATTTATATTTAATTCTATACAAAACAAACATCATTATGAGAATATGTAATTGCCTAGTTATATTATATATTATTACCTGGATGCTGTAGGCACGGAGTGTTTTTAGAACTGGCCAGTTAGCAATGAAAACTTATTTTAAATTTAGATAACAGAACTCTTTGGTTACCTAATGTGATATATTGCTTTCATTTTTCACTTGATTTTGTTAACTGGCTCGTAATGAATGTAACGCGAGAAAATTTTCGATCCATGATTTATTACGACTTTTATTGTGGTCTTAATCAACGACGACAAAGCTATAATAGACTTGGATTGGCATTTAATTATGAAGCCCCATCTCGTGTCACTGTTTACAATTGGTTTAATGAGCTGAGCGTGGGTGTAACAATCTCAGTGATGATCTGCGTGAGGGACGTCCTTCAACAGTGACATCTGAAGATGACGTCAGTGCTGTGCGACGCATGATAGAGGCCGATAATCGGAAGGCCGATAGAGGAAGATAAGAGAGTGACCTACGAGCAGATGCGGGCAAGCTTAGGCATTGGTCTCATATCAGGCACATAAAATATTACACGAAAAGTTACCCCAGATGGGTCAGTCACGAAGCTTTGCGCCAGATGGGTTCCCCATACTTTGACGACCAGAGACGCCTTCGCGTGGACTGGTATCGTGAAATGTTAGAAAAGCGCAACGCAGGTGATTCAAATGCCGCATTTGACATCGCCACAGGTAATGAAAGCTGGATATAGTGCTACCAGCCCGAAACCAAAAGACAATCTGCTCAGTGGGTGTTTCTTTTTGAGGATCGGCCGAGTAAGGTAAAGAAAGGAAGAAGTCAAGGAAGGATTGCCTCGTTCTTTGGTTGGAAAGGATATTTCGCAACATTTGTTGTGGAAGATGGAAGGACAGTTACTGCAGACTGGAACCCGAAAAAATGCTGTCTACACAAATCAACTGTCGAATTGACAGTCATACCAGAGGAGTCACAGATGCGGTACAGGCCTGAAAAAAAGTTTTATGCTCTTTTCTGTGTGTGCTATTTTTATTATATAATAATTCTTACCGCGTTCATTGTCACTTGATTTGGATAAATCTGCTTCCTTGTGTGTGAACAGCTTTCTTCTAGACTTGGAAGGCCGTGGTCGCGGAGATGTCGGCGAGGCTGGTAGAGCACGCCGTGGTGCTGTGTTCACGCGTGCCTCTACGTCTGTGAATTTCACGATGGAATGGTTACATATGAGCACACAGTTCACCTGATGGTCATTGATTCCCACGCCGCACCTGCGTTTATCCTCTGTTAGGAATGATAATGCAGAAGGTGGTACCGCCGGTGTAAAGTTTCCGATTCCTTTTCATCCCCACTAGACGAAACATGGTAGCATTAATCTACTGTTTGGTGTTTCATAAAGAGTAAACTAGATTAAATCATCTACGAAGTGTTCCCTTACTGAATGTACACGCGTTACCATGAATAGAAAGAGATGGAGAACTCTTGCAAAGGCCGCAAGCAACGCACCAGACGATTCATGACCGCGACCACTCCGCCAGAAGTGTAAGAGAAGAGTAAACGTAAGTTTTTTTTCTAGCCCATGACTCTCACTCTAATCAAAAAATATAAAAAAAATATATCAGGAGAACTTTGAAGCTATCAATGTAATTAAAAAAAAATACTGCTAATTAACCACGTGGTCGGCGGTCGCGAACAACTCAATTCGATGATATATGAAGTTCCTCAATCGGCAGTGGAGATAGAAAGCCTATGCCCAACAGTGGGATTAATATACACAGACTGCTACTTTTTTTATTTATGAGCATAAATTTAATAGTTTAGGGTCCGTACCCTAAGTTATAAGGTCGTAATTCGTCCGCCATTCAACTATCATCGTCAACCATCTCCCAGTCCACACAAGTTAAAAGAAACACACACACATTTAAAAAAACTACATCCAAGTATACAATCATCTCACCAGACTGCGCAGTAGTCTCGTCGTGCGACATGTCCGCCGACGTGTCCGCAGTGGAGTCGTGTTCCGTCTCGCTGGAGATACGCAGTCGCGGCTTAACAGGATTCACATCCTCTTTGCTGTCAGACAGCAAGTCTGCCAGGGTTGTATTCTCCATTTCAGCTTTTTTCTGGAATCGAGGATATATATTAAAAAAAACGTTTCATTATTTTTTAACTAAGGCGGACAATCGAGCACAGAATCGAGCTCAACAAAGAATCAAAATGTGTGTATTGTTGTCTCCCCTGAGGACTGGAA
Organism: Teinopalpus imperialis; assembly: GCA_029286865.1. Classification (NCBI taxonomy): domain Eukaryota; kingdom Metazoa; phylum Arthropoda; class Insecta; order Lepidoptera; family Papilionidae; genus Teinopalpus; species Teinopalpus imperialis. The sequence goes on from JAGSMU010000017.1 coordinate 674,518, forward strand.
TGGAATGCGTCGTTACCAGTAAATAGGTCTGCTAGATCCCCACTGTTGTATTTGTGGTCAGGGTCATACCAGGGTCTGGCCGATCGTTCTCGTAGACAGCCAAAGTGACAACGAGTGCAGAACCCAAAATCAAGAGTTAACCAGATAGAAATGTTTGAAAATTATTCAGTTCTTATCTGGTATCCTGGTGCTCAACTCAAGTACAGGGTTCACCTGATCGAGTGCAAATGTGTAATGTAATCTGTGGGTTGCGTGTGTAAACCGGAGATTTTCTTCAAATCTTCATCTTTTTTTTATATAGAACAGGTGTCAAAGGAGCATGCAGATAACCTCTGATGGTAAGCGATTGTCACCGCCCATGGACATCCACAACACCAGAGGGGTTGCAGATGCTTTGCCGGTCTATGATGTAGGCTCTTTTCTTGAAGGTCTCTAAGTCGTATCGGTTGAGAAATACCGTTGGTGTCAGCTCCCACAGAGTAGTTGTGTGTGGTAGAAAATATCACTTAAAGTAAGACCCGAAAAAAAAGCTGCTGTTTCGTATGGTTTTCAGCAAACAGTAAGTAGGGAAACGAAGGCCCAGTAGTAACTAGGTCTTCGTTTGCCTACTAGTAGGTAACGAGGCATTCCATCTCAGCAGTCAGTTGTGACAACGCATGTTCAGCTCGAATATTTGCCCAGGATGGAGGAAGGTGTCTATGAGTTGCGGCCATCAGATGAACTGTGGTTCTTCTGTCACTCTCAGTTTCGACTGTACTCGGTACTCACAAGCAGACGTCGTAAGGTCTTCGGTGAAGGTAGATCAGAGGGTCTGGGCGCCGCGGGGAACGTGGTCTCCAGTAGGCGCTTACCGCTGGCCGCGCAGGCCTCCACCCAGAGCGGTGAAACCAAAAGACAAGCTAGGGCGCGTGCTTTCGCACGGGTGCTACGGCATCCACCTGTAATAATTCCCCATCAGGAGTTTAATACCAGTGGGGGAACCATTTCGTGTTGCCGTCCTCCTGGGTGCACTTTGTGGATCATCAGAGCCTGCACCCTATACGACAGGCCCCCCGCCTACTTTATAACTACTATATAAGACCTGGATTATACGACTAAGGCGGCTAAATGTGGCGATCGAGGATCTTCCCTGTACATCCAATGGCCAAGTTGGTAAGATCGACGTGACGCGCATCTCTTCATCTTCAGAAATTTCAATCTACCCTGTCCTTATAAGTTTTCACTGCCTATCTATGTTGTTTTATCTTTAACAATCAATCTATTTATTTAAACTTTGTTTTATTATCTTAAATAGAATAAAATAAACCGACTTAACTTGTCTAATATATAAAAAATACACGTTATCTCAGTGTAAACTAGCTACAGTAAAAAACGAGAGATAATATATAGAAGGGGGTGAGGTGGGAATGTCTTCCACTCCCTTCAGTAAAATCTAGATCGGGGAGGAAGATCTAACCAATTATTAGCGAGGCAGTCTCAGAGCTGACAACCCATGTTCATTTTGAAGCTTCGTTGGTGATGGATGTACGATTTATGGGCCGCAGTCATCTTTCATCATATGGTAATATGGAAAATCGATGCTACATCAGTATTTAATAAAATTGTTGTGCCAAACATTTTTTAATAAACTAAAAACGGAACGACGTTTAATACACAACTAATAGAAAAGAAAAATAAACAGCACTGGCGTGGAAATAGACTCACCCTGGGACCAAATAAGATGAGTAACGAGTGGACTCCAAGCAGGCACCACGGACGCCCCGAGTGCAGTGAGGGCAGCCCTAAGCGCCAACGCGCGTGACTCCGCCCCCACTTCCACTAGCGCCACAACACCACGAAGCACCTCATGTGTCTCCGCCATTGCGCGCGTGAACTGTCAAAGCATATATTCTGATAAATAAACCAGGATTAGATTTCTTGTTTCTTTAGCCCAAGATAACTTAAAAAAGGAAATCATTGCAGATGCTTCGCCACCAGTAAGGGCTAAGGTGGTATGTCTTTCCACTAGTTACAAGGATCCCCGGGTCTCACCAGTTCAAACACGGGAGAGTTATGCTGCTATTTTATACTGGTATTCTGTGAAGGCTTTCACCACTTGTGTACCATTCATGCCCAACTAGACTTACAACTGTAACTGACAGACAATGTATATTTAATGGTAAACAGATACAGATGGAAGATCATACAGACTCTAGTTAGTAATGGGAGTTTGTAAGGCTAATAATGATGTATTATGTACTCACTCTTGGTTTCCTAATTGCATTTTCACAACCAATTCTTTTGATGCAGCGATTCTTGTCATTGTCCGGAACCTTAATATTGTCCTGTCTTTTCCTCAAAACATTATTCTGATTTTTACTTATTTTAGAAATTGGTTGTATGTCTATTCCCTTTAAAGCGGACCATTCCTGCTGCAGTCGTATTCTTTCAGCAATAACGGAAGGGCGCTGTGAAAGTAAGAGATAGCAAATATTAATACATGAAGCTGCTGATGAAAGACCATGAAAAGATTTTAATAAAAAAACTCATTTGACAGTGATTTTAAATCATATTTCAATAATATGCATAAAATTATTTGGTTTCAAGGAGTTTATCCTTAATTGTTCTAACATTTCCGAGACAGACAAATGAAATTTTATTGGATGAGACCAGAATACCAATAAAGATCACAACTCTATAAAGTGCAGGCGGGCCAATCTGAAGTGAAGCCATTGTTTCAATGATTTACATCAGTTGAATGATTCGCTTGTGAAATGAAATCTTATATCCTCTTCGTACTGGTTGTTTTCTTTATTTTTGCGTTGCATCTGTCCCTACTTTCATTATTTTTGTTTTTTAAAAGGTTACATAAGGGCAAAATTACATTAAAATATATTTTTAGAAAATTTGACGGCGTCTTCAAGTCCAAGCTCCCACAATGCCTCAAGAACAAGGTGTATAACCAGTGTATCCAACCCATATTGACATACGCCTCCGAAGCATGGACGCTCACAAAGCAAAATCTGCACAAAATTCAAGTAGCACAACGAGCAATGGAGCGCGCCATGCTAGTAATCACTCTGATGGACCGCATACCCAACGTCGAAATTCGCCAGAGAACCAAAGTCGAAGATGTGGGTATGCAGATCATGAGACTGAAATGGCAATGGGCAGGACACCTGGCTAGGAGAGAAGACGGTTGGTACCAGGATAGTAACCGAATAGTGGCCAAGGCAGGGCCGCCGCAATGGTTTCGGGCAGCACGAGATCAAGTTGAATGGCGTGAAAAAAGGGTAGCCTATACCCAGCAATGGGAAGATACGGGCTGATTTGAATGATTGATTTATATTTTTAGAGGCTAATGTGTTCTATTCTACATTCTCACAGTTGGCCCAATCGCCTGACTTTCTAATTTTTTTAATTTATTCCTTAATTCAGATATACATACATATTTTGTTAGTGACAATTTAACTTAAAATTATTTAACTAAGAAGACCAATACTAAAGAACTATAAGAAATTTACATTATTACTAAATGTCAGCTTGTCCATGAATCAATTTAATTGGCATTGATCATTCACTTTAACAAACTTGACTTGTATACATTCATATCAAAATTATATAACAAACTATAAATTGCTACAAAACAATTGAGGTTAACATTTGGGTCTTTTTAGCTATATTGAATAAATAAAAATGTAATAAAGATAAATTAATTATAATGAAATCTCTAGAGTATAAATATCCCTCAGGTTATTGTAATTATTTTTATTGTTGGATGGATGTCGATGGTTCAGAATCATGCTCCATGACAGTCTGAGGTGCAGCACATGTTCAGCAGTGGGCTAGTGGTGGGCTGAGATGATAATGATAGTGATAATTTTTTTTTAATTATATCTATAGTACAGTGGTTCTTTACAATGCTGAAAATGTTAAAATTTTACTTGCTTTTTTTGGGCTGATCGCCGCTGTAAACCCAAGGGCTTTTGCAGTTTCACCAAGTTGATAGGTGGTTGAGGGCTTTAGTGCTCAGCCAAGACCTGTATTAGTGGGTAACTAGCATAAGGGCTCTTGAGAGGGAGCCTTGAATGTTACCCTGTTGAATGTTGCCCGAGAGTCACCTCTCAACCCGATGAAACTGTAAAAGCCCTTGGGCTAACAGCAGCCATCAGCCCGAAAAGACAAAAACAACCCAGGCTATAAAACTATCTATGTGGCAAATTTCATTCAAATCTGTTCAGCCATATTTGCATGATTGATTAACAAACATCCAAACACATATTCTTTCACATTTATCATATTATAGGAGGATTTAAACTCAGTTGCCATTCTTTATCTACTCATGACAAGGCGAGAGAATGAGGTAGGTACCCTCAATACACAAGCATAATATGTAGTGATGATAATAATAATCATTTACTTAATATACCATTATCTGTGTAAAATTCATTCAGTATAGTTATTCTAAAATTATTATGTTATTTGTTTTTATTTCTATAATTCTGAATTTTCCCATTAACCACTCCAACTAAGCTTAAATACTTGTGGCAGGAGATGGTGCAAAACAATAGTCTAATGGCAGTATTAAACCTACTAACTTAAGTTTGGCAGACCATACACTAAATCATTAGACCATTGATGCTTCATATTGAAACTCAAATAAAGATATTATACTATGTTAGGTATATTATATAGTTTAATGCACCTTATTTATATTTCGAAGAACGCAAATTATATTAATAATATTTCTTCACTTTTATGTTGGTCACTATTATAATAACTGATTAAAATCCGATGAAAATCTACACAACTCTAAAGCTCGACAGAATATTAGCGTTTCAGTATCTTACTGCAGCAGAGGCTGAGCCGGGACCTATTCGACATTACACGGCAAAATAATCTTTATCATATTTTATTTGATTTTTGACTTATTTTGGTGTGAATCTTTGCAAAAAAAAAGTTTTGTTAACTTTTCAATGTAAAATGCTGGCAGACTATAAAATTAATAATAAACAAAATAGTAATTTTATAATTGATGAATATTTTATTACGACACACAAAAGCACTTACCAAACCCGCAGCACTTCTGTTTTTTCCTTCATTCATAATTATCACTATCTTTATTTATAATAAAATTATTTTAATATGTTTGATGAGAAACTATAGGAGTGGACTACAGATTTCTAATTCTATTACATTATCCGTATGGCTCGAGAGTCAAACAGTGAAATAAACCAACTATTATGTCCAAGGACCACTTATCTTATTAACTATGCCTGCGTCTCAGTCTCATAAAATCTTGAATAGTGTTAGTATAATATTAAAAAAATACGCTAAAATAGTCATAATACCGTAACAAAAAAATTAAATAAAAAAAAAAAATGATTAGAAAAGGATTGCGTTTTGTTGATCAAAACATTATTGATAGAACCAATTGACATATATCATAGACAATAAGCAGCTGCAAATTAGATGCAGTATTGCCAGATAGTTATGTAAGATATACACTAAAAAAACGAGAAAGAATTACAAATTGTCGTTAATAGTAGTTTAGTTATTTTGTATAATACAAATTAGTTATTTTGTTTCAGATAAATTAGAATTTAAATTTTATTTATCTACGCTCAAGGGATATGATACCATTTTGCGTCGCTTTTCAAAAGGGTCTCAAAATCTATTTAGAAGGTATTTATTGAAAAACTGTACATTTCATGTTGATAACCAAAATTTTCGTTTTATTTATTAGAAATAAATTTTCTTTTTGACTTATTAGAATTTAATAAATTATTAGGCTAAAACAATTCACGAGGAAGTCTGTACTTCGAATAGACTTTTAAGCGTAAATCCTTCCTTTAAAGGCTCGATGGCAAGTCCTAAATAAGGACTGTAGACAGGCTGTACTACTGAATCTTGTTTATTCTGTGCTAGCTGAGAGGCCAAGTATAAATGTGGACCCATTTCTCCACGCGGTTCACCAATTTCTTCCATTTCTTCAATTTCGTCATTTGTAGGTTTGGGTGCCTTGAACATAAAATATTCATTATTTGAAAAACTTTTGTTATATTCTTTTTTTATAGTTTTGTTACGTAATAAAATGGCATATCAGAATTATTTAGGTTGCTTAGACTATGTTTTAGCCAGCGAATGACTTTAGATACCTCACGCGCCGAGACTGAGTGAGGTTGGATGATAGATCTCCACTATGATATGCGCCTATACTTATATTTAAGAGAAATGAGGAAATGTCACCGAGATTTAAGTGGACACTGATTGTTCAAAAACTTGTATATATTAATTTGATTTCTTTTAGATATGTGCTGAAAGCTTACCGTTTAACAGTGGTAGAGCTACACTGCAGTTTATTTCTAACTGTATGAATGAATGGGTCAGCTCGACCGGTGTAGGACTACGCCCTCACAAAATACCGGCGTGAAATAGCAGTATAACGCTGCTGTATTTCGTCTGGTGAGTGAAGGGATCCGGAGACCTTTATTACTGGTGACGAGGCCTTCCATCTCAGTACTTAAGGGTGACAACGCATCTGTATTATGATTCCTTGTCAAGGACGAATGTAGATGTCATGGGACGCAGGAATCACTTAACATCAGGTGAACTGTGTGATCTTTTGTAACTCTCAATATAATAAAAATAAAAAAAGCTATATAAATAAAAAAAAAGTATGAACATCACCTCATTTCCCCAATTCATTTCTACACCAAATATAGGTTTCTCTGTGTAGGCCTGGTGCAGGATTTGCAGCTCCGTCAGCAGCGGTTGCAGCCGGTCACGTGGATCGGCGCGAAAGCCGAGCACGTAGCCACCAGCCCACGCGTGGACAACAATCACCAGCGCGTCGCCGAACCTAGATTTGCGGATTGTAATCTGCGATGTAAGAGAGACATTACAAATCTACGTCGAATGTAATCTAAATAACTAGAATATTGGTGTTGCTATATCGGTTATAAAAAAAAATCGGCTCACACTTTCGATGGTGATGTACGGCATGGAGATGTTGAAGGCGTCGTTCATGTCCGCATACCACACGAGGCGCACGTTGCTGGCCAGCAGGATGCCCAGGTTGCCCGACTCGCTGGACAGATTCCACACGCCGTTCTCGTGCACGCATATCTGCAAGTTATTTTATTAGTGTAAAGTTGATTTTACTTTGTAATATAGTAAATATTGTTAGATAGTGGTAATAGTGGTAAATCAATCGAATAAAATTCTAGGCGGAGAGACCACTTCTCCGAATATCCGCGTGGAAGAACACCATAACGATGCAATTTTTTTTTTCATTTGGTGAGTTTAGGAATCCGAAAACTTAGTAGGGATGTTGTTGCAACTAACGTGCATCTTGAATCTTTTTTGAGGATGGTTGCAGATGGGTCGCAGTCATCGCCTGCGATACGATAAAGTGCGTGCTCGTTTATTCCATTACAGGTAATTATATAAAAAATATATTTTAATGACAAATATTTTGTACGGGATGTTAAAAAAAATTGGTCAAAAACCTACCGCTCTTTGTGACCACTGTGTCACATGTACGAAACGAATGTACGAAATAGCCAGTGCCGTACAAATTAAAAATAAAGGATGGTGAAGACCAATCTAGTGGGAATTTTTCGACTTCCTTCCTTTGCAAAGCGGTAAACATAAATTGGAAGATCATGTATCAAAAAGCGAAGAAAAAGATCTCTACTACACGTCGTGAATCCTACTATCGACTGGACAAGGTTTTAGTTACTAAAACATTACGGAATATTCATAGAAACATGTTTATCTCAATTTTAGACTACACAGGAATGTTTAGCTTTACCGAACTTGTGTTATCCGCACTCAAAAGTGCAATTAACAATTTCAACTATAAATGGAAAAAATATTACTATAAAAATCAAATAGTATCAGACTTTTACTATAGAATATATTATAGTATATAATAACAGTACTATAAAAGTTTAACATAAGTCTTGGTAAGATCAAACTGCAGTGCTCTTAAAATGCGTAGAGAACAAAGATGTACAGGTAACTCTTATATTATAGTACATACAAAAGTTGTGTCAACGATAACGAATAATAATAGAACATGAAGATCGAAGACCAAATATGATAACAAATATTAGTCTCATGACCTCCGTGGTGTTAGATTTTCGCGGGGTACTCTGGTTAGCAAACTACACGAGTCTGTAGTCAAGTTATATTTTATGCAACACATAATAATTACTCTAACTGACCAGCTTAAGACTAACCTTTTCAAGAGGCAGCATTCGCAGCTGCTTGTTCTGTATAATGGCACTCCTTAGTCTCAGATCACGATACAATCTGGAACCGCTGTACGCTCTGAAAGTAATTACAGACTTGAATTAAATTTTAAGCTTTTTTTTATGAAATTGAGGGTGACAAATGAGCTCACTTGATCAGCTTGTCTAATAAGAAGTTGTGACTGCAACACTTATTCATCTATATTTTCAATAAAGACTACTCGGCCGCAGTACAGACAAATTGTAACTACCCACCGCTCTAGTAAGCGGTGGGTAGTTACAATTTTTCTGTTGTTGCCATTTTAATTATGCTCTAAACGTACTCTTTTATAAAGAAGCGAAACATTGCAATGCTCAATATGTAACAACTAATCAATGTTTTTTTATGTAAATTAAATAGTTAAAAAAAATCAAAAAATACAAAAGATATATTACCAATCTATACAAATAAGTAAATTTCATTTCGAACATTCAAATAGCATATCCGTTGTAACCACTGACTGACTTACGATGATTGACTGAGTTATATAAAAAAAAGAAACGTCGATGTACTTGTGCACGCCAATGACAGAGGTGTAGTGCCTCACGCAGTTCGGTGAGATGTTGGTGAAGATGAACTCGTATTTGTTGTTGTCGTATGTCGCCAGGAGGTGCAGGGCCTGTGTGGTGCCACGCAGACCGGAGTTCACGGTCCTGGTGCTGGCGGTGACGATGCAGTTGAGGCCGATCGCTGCAAGAATTTACAAAGAATCAGAAGACTGAAACAGTTGTTCTAGCATTGGGAAAATAATCTTGTTAAGATCTGTACTGTGAAGACGATCTGGTCGACTCTATTTTACTATATACACCCTCTTACACATACACACATTCATTTAACATAATACACACCAAGAGGTGCAGTTTTAACATACACTCAGAATACTTTTATTCTATATATTATATATTTTAAAAAGAACATATTTTCTTTCCACATATCATGTGTTGTATGTTAAATCCTCTTTTTATTACAATTTATTTATCTTGTTACTTATACTAAAGAAGAATACTGAGGTCTGAAATACAGATGTACCTTTTATCTAGTTGGGACCTGGATATCTCAATAAACTTAAGGAATAAACATAGATCATAGTTAAGGTATTTTATATTATGAATGTTTATGTAAAAGTTTATCAAAAATTATTATTATTATTATTTTCTCGTAGTAATATATTTAAGTACCAAATGTAACTATAGTAATGCAATGGTGTGCTCGAAATCAACCAGAATGGTTGACTTCGAACACTAACGCGCGCAGGATGCTATTGGGGCTGTCACGCGTGCGACGCATGATAGAAACGCGTCGTTTGCGCATGATCGTAATGTAATGCATATGCAATAAGATTGGAGGAAGCTTCAGATGCAGTATAAACACGAGACATGTACAACACACCAAAACCCGAAGTACACCAATTTGTGATACATAAATATTATTATTCGTCGGGAAATTGAGATCAGGACCTGCAACGCCATCATGTGTTCTAACCACCGCATAGTCAAGTTCAATGTTATGCATCTACATATAATATCAAAAGACGACGAGAAGCAGTGATTAATTTTTAAAGTTTGTTGGAATTAGAGAACAAAACCGATCCTAGTAACGCAAAAGACACCCACTTTCATTCTTGATAAGAAATCATAATGCAGAAGTGTTGTCATCCCTAAAAATTAAGATGGAATGTCTCGTTAGCAGTAGAAAGGTTGTCGGGATCCCTAAACTCACTAGTCGAAACAGCACCGTTATGCTTTTGCTTTGTGATTTTTTGAGGGTAGTCCTTCCCCGATAGAGTCAACTGAGAAATAAACTTTAGCATGCCTTTACCACTGTTGAAAATAAACTGTCATACATAGATTAATCCTCGTCGAGCTCATGGAATGCCAGATGATGCGCAGGTTAGTGACCACCATTCGACCCTTTGCGCCACTGTTGCCTTTCGTGTCCTCTATCGGCTCTATCCTGTCGAATATCTTCTCACCGGATCGTAGTCGCAGATATCTGTAACAGATAAAGGATATATAATTTATGGCTGTCTTTGCAGTAAGCATTAAAAATAACGAATTTTATTTTGCAAAAAAATAATAACAATAGCGTGAAATACCAAATTAATTTATTAAAAAAATCTTACTACTCTTTGTCAAAATATTTGTCTGACAAATATTCTTGGCAAATAAGCTTTGAGCTCTGGGTTCAATACTAAACAACTTTTGGACATTTTGTAACTTATTATTTAAAAAAAAGAGTGACTAGAGTTTCTTTCAGTCTTTCTCGCTAGCAACTGCCTTCCGAAGCGGTGGTCCCATTAACTATCTTGACGATTCAAAATTGTTTTGTATAAACCTACTTGAAAAAGCTTCTTTTTGATTAATTTGATTTGATTTGATACAGCATTACGCGGCTTTAATGGCATGTAAGTGGGAATCCAGGGATCCAATTGTAGGTAAAGGGGTATTCCATCTCAGTCGTTCAGAATGACAATGCATGTGTATCTTGAATCTTTGCTTAGGGTGGATGGTGTTGTCGTTGGTTTCAGCCATCCCTTACTAATAGGTGAACTGTGTGCTCTTTTATTACACCTAATATTACATAATAGGTGTAATAAAAGAGCGCATAATTATAGCTGTGAATGAATGAATTTTATGATATTTTGAATTTTTGGTGAGCTACTGTATTAATGCTAAAAATATTCTTTTCACTATTTGATAATGTTATATTTTTTAAGATGCTTTTATAGCTTTAGTATGTATATATGTGGCTATGAATATAATTTATTTTTAATTTTGTTTTCGAGCAATACCGGACGTCTGAATGTTCTGAAAATATGCAGATGTATTAAGAATCTATGACAATACAATAATATCGGTATTGCGTGTATTTTTTTTTTAATTTGACTTTTTTTCGAACAAAAAACATTATTTAAAATGGTGGATAACACTTAAATAGTACATACGATTTCTAATTCTATATTTAAATCAATCTATCAACTTTGACTTGTCGTAATCCTTGCTTCAAGACTGTTAACACTGGTATATATAAAGAAAAAAAATCGTCTTACGAGAATGGTAAATCAAAGAGCACTTCCCGATCCTGCCAAACAATTGCACTTTTATTTTTGGGCATTTTCTTTTTTGTCTAAACTTAGACTTATTACACTTACATTTGTTTACACGTACGTTACCATGGCAACCCTGACATCGATGTTATATATCTATATAGCGTTGCTATGTAACAAGGTCCAATGTAAGTAATTTCAAAGTAAATATTGTATTCTAAAAGATATTATTCCAAATAGTATAGATGATCTTGATGAAATTATATTTATAAATAATTGTAAGTAGGATGGGAAGGAGAAATAAAAGAAGAAAAACAGTCCGAAAAACTTACCATAGTTCACCCACAGTTGAAAAGAAAAGTTGGTGCATAAACAATAGTAGCAGAAAAAAATATAGATATATTTGCAATTACGTCTAACTTAATGATTTCTTATATAAAAGCAAATTGACACATTGAATGAAAGATAGTTCAGGATAAAAAAATCTGAGCACTTAACAGGACGTTCAAGCCCAAGAAAGAGCCCCCTATGGATAGTGGTTCACGGGGAAATTTAACTCTTAGTAATGAGGAACACGAAGCGAGGAGGGGAAAATATGAATATATGGAACACTACTTATCTTTATCCAGTTGAATATTTACAATAAAATATGTTAGCATTATTGTATAGTATATATATTTATTATTATTAATGTTTACATTTTTTATTATATGTATTATTATTTGTGTATAAATTAATAAATTTATGTATGTTTGTAAATAAATATAGTTCTGTATTTATTTTTGTATTTTTTTTCTCTAATTTTCTTCTTTGTTTTTATTATTTTGTGAGTAGTACACTATGTTTTTTTTCTCGATATGTCCAACACCAGGACTGCTGGAAGAGATTTAATGTAAAATAAGCTGCTTATATACCTTTCCAAAGTTTAATAAATAAAATCCTATATATTCCTCCTCCTCACTTTGTTTCTCCTTCCTTGTTCCTCATTACTAAGGGTACATACCTTAAAAAAGGAATGGACTGTCATACATTTATATATATATATATATATATTTATAATCATTTTTTTGGTTTACTTTAGTGTGTTATATAGAAACATCTATACATAGTATTTTATAGCACATTGGTAAATAGAATATTGTGAACTACAAGGATAACATACAAATAAATCGCGCTTTCTTTGTTTTTTAATTTGAAAAAGGACATATATGCATGACCCGTGGACTACTGGTGGTGAAATACACGAATCAGATACGACCTTGTTGTATTGCAGGAAAGCAAGCAGGAATGACTTCTATCAGTACCTAGAAGGACATAATCATGAAATCTCGGGAATGCTATTATTAAAATATATGATCAATAGCAACTCAAAGGGAATTTTCACTTGATATAATATAAAAAAAACATTTTAAACTTATATGAGCCTTTTTAAGGAGTCTTTTAAAACGTCCGCAAGCCAATATTGCAATGGATTGTCCAAAAAGCTCATAGAAGTGATAAACGATAGAACGATAGAACGAAGAAACTTTCTTGTTTGGTTTAAAACGACCCCTAGGTGGCGCGACGAAACAATGTAAATGCGACAAGTTGATAGATGCTCTGGATGCTTTTAATCGTGCTTTGGTAATCTATGGGGGAGGCCTATGACGAGTTGTGGTCTATCAATAGGCGGTAATATAGTGATGATAAATTAATGATTCTAAAAAGATACTTTCACATTGAGTTATTGGATTAGACTTTGTTACATTTCATTATATCATGGCAGTTAAATGTGTATGTGCTCTTTTCTATGCTACACTCCGCGAGGAAGCCGAGTTCGATCCTTGGTTCAACCAATGAAATTGTTAATTGCTTGGTGATGTTAATTTTTAAGTGCCAGTGTACGTGATTGGCGGTGAAGAAAACGGGCATCGTTTCTCTTCTATATACTCGTAGATCTCTTATGTAGTCTCAGAGATAAATAAATTAAAATATTCTAGACATCTGAAGTGAAGCCCTGTGTAAAACAAAACTCAAACACTTCTAGAGAATAGGGCAAAGTCCAAAAGTATATATGTATATGTAAATATATATATATAGAAATATTTAAAAGGGTACAAATTAATCTAACAATCAAATGCTTTTGTAGTTTGTTACTTTTGTGGAAGACTATAAAACTAGAAGTGTTTGGACGTTCATATATATCTTCACTCAAAGGCGACTCACGTGTGCGTCGTGATCTGCTTTTAGAGTCGCTTTACTTTTAGAGTGTCCATATAAATAATGTGTGACCGTAACCGTATTGCGGCCACGTCGTAAACATACGTTTATATATATTTTATGTAAGAGACCGCAAGTAATAAAGTTCATTTGAAACTTATTGTTATTAATACGCTTTTATTCGCTTGACCTGTATATAGCCCTCAATCCTCACGACTCCCGCATTACATCTAAGGTAGACGGGAGTGGCTGAAAACCAGCGCTGCACGGCACTATAATCCTGTTTCAACAAAAGCTGAGTCACCTTTGTTCAGCTCAGTCGGGACCTCTATTTGTGGGTAACCAGCACGAGGGGGAGCCTCGGTTTGGACCGTTACCCTGTTACGCGAGAAGGCCGAATCTCGGCTCGCTCAGTTGCTTCTGATTAAGAATTACATATTTACATTAATATCACACGTCGTCCTTAAACTTAGATAAAGATAGTTGAAATATATAGGTACCGCGCTATGATTTGTTAGTATGTTTGTAGACTTATTAAGAACCAATGGTAATATTATCGTGTATATTTGTTATATTTGTGATATAGTGTTATGTAGTAATATATGTATTTTATAATTATTAATGTATTGTTTATTTTATAATTACTAATATTGTACCTAACTTTAATCGTACTTAATTTTTATGGGTTACTAGCTTACTTCTATTCATCTTTGCATCAACCTAAGGTTGACTGGTAGAGAATGTCCGAGGCATTAAATTCCCCTTTAAACATTACTGTATACGAAGCTTAAATAAATAGGTTTATTGTTATTAACACGCGTTTATTAGCTCGACCTCTGTGTATCTAAGAATGTAATGATTCATTTAGTTTCTCACTCACGCTCTCTTTTTTTTTTGGACAAATAGTAACAGAGACCTCTGCAGCTCTATCTAAATAGACTTGCGAGCGGAAGGCTCGCTGAGTAGGGAGACAACGACGATGCTGCAAAGATGGCGAGGAGACTGCTGCCGCACAACCGCTGCACTCCGATCCCCTAAAACGAAGAACATTGAACAACAGAGGGGGGCGATAATACGATCCGAGGGCCCCTCATAAGAAGGTACGAAACCTCGACTCGGATCGCTATCTAAAGGGAACGTGAGTTGCGACGTGAGTCTCAATACTCAATATTTTTCTCACGATGACAACTCAATAATTACATAATTCAGCGTGTTTTTTTACAGTTTCTTAAAACACTGAATTTATTGTTATTGACACATTTTTATTAGTCCGACCTGAATTCAATTTTCATCCATTTTCGGACATTGATTAAGGACAATGAAATATTTTTATTTAATTTTAGGTGGTAGAGTTACACTGCAGATCGTTTCTAGCTGCAGAATAAATGGGTCAGCTCAACCGGGGTACGACCACGCACCTCACATATTATCAGCGTGAAATAGCGGCATAATGCTGCTGTGTTTCGTCTGGTGAGTGTAGGGATCCGGAGACCTTTATTACTGGTGACGAGGCATTCCATCTCAATCCTCAAGGGTGACAACGCATCTGCATTATGATTCCTTGTCAAGGATGAATAAAGATGTCATGGGCCGCAGGAATCATTTGCTATCAGGTTAACTGTGTGTTCGATCGTCACTCTGATTGTAATAAAAAAAACTAGGACTATGCTATTGTGTAGTTTAGTTATTAAAAACTCTAAACATATTTTTAACACTATCAACTGTCTACCACCGTTATTATCTTGTAATGCCGGTTTTAACTGGCTATAGAATTGGTCGGCTCGATTAATTAGTGCTGTCACAGAATACCAGCAATATGGCAATATGAATAATTGATGAACTGAAACTAACCTATTTAATCCTTTAGTTATAAGGAATATATCATTTTCGCTAATCGTTTAAAACGTTTCGAAACTCACAGCAAAATAATCTTCATCTCTGGTATCGATTAGAGATGTGAATAGGTCTAGATTATTTAGCTTAATTAATTAAAAATAAATTAAATTATTTATTTTTAATTAATTATTTATATTTTATTGTAAATAAATGAAATAACATTTATTAAATAGATCGGGAAGAGACTACGCTTTACAAGTACAACGCTGTAAATTATGAATGATGAGAGAGCTGAATCTAACTTTTTTATCCTATAGTTTTTTTTCTTTATAAAAGAATGTTAGTAATGCTATTATCTTTACTTATATTCCGGTTAACCACTACAACTAAGCTGACAATGCTTGTGCTAGGAGATGGTTCACGATAATAGTGTAATGGTCTATCGAACCTACGACCAATTAATAAATAAATAAGTCAATGGTGTACATATCAGAAAGATTTAACCTCTGAAATGTGTAATTTGTATGCTGTTCGTCTGTCTTTAAAATGAACAAACAGATTTTTATAAATATCTGTGTTGTTGGTGTGTCTTTCAAATAAACAAACTGATTTTTATAAATATGTGTGCTGTTGGTGTGTCTTTCAATTCCTGGCTGAGTAAATTCCATACGCCATGATTTTTGTCATCTTTTCAATTTGTTTGTCTCCTAGTTTGCAATGGAGGGAATTCGGAAAACTTATCGTATTTCTTCTTTTTACATATGAACTCTATGCGGGACCCAAAATGTTTAGAGTAGTTTGTGCCACTACATTAGACCTAATCGTCCATTGTTTTCAATTTGTGTGCTGCTGTCGAATCTGATTTACAAGAGATAAAGTAGCCGAGAGTTCTTTATATTAGTAAAGACAATAATAATTGAAGAGCCATGTAATATATCTGACAATCTGCTGATTGTATGATTAATAAAGTGTCAACTTGATTAATTTTAAGGAAACTTCATACTTTACCAAAAATTCCAGTATGCCAAAATTGTTTGAATAAAAAAAGACTAAATGTCTCCTATGACAGCTCCCGGAAACTCTCGTTTTAAATGGTCACTACTGTTCTTGACACTTTCAATCTCCTTGGAAAGAGTCGTCACTCTTGTCTACCCATTTAGGTGCAATGCCGTATCACGACTGAATTCTCAAAATTACATCCTCATCATTTCAATTTTACGCCACGCACAACTATTGTATAGAATCAGATGCCGCCAGCGGTATTTCCGAACTGATATGGCTTAGGGATCTTCAAAAAAAGAAGCTACACCTTTCTTATAGGCTGGTAGCACATCTGCGACGCTTGTGGTGTTGCGGATGTCCATGGGCGGAGGTACACACTTAACACCAGGTTAGCTGCTTGCTCCTTTGCCATCTATTCTGTAACAAAAACTGCATTAGTGGTAATTGAACTATTTAATTGTTTTCACCCATAAGTACAAGTCAAGCATAAAAAAAGATGCAATTTTACTCTAGTTTTCTATAAAAGTGTATTCCTTTTTCGGTCTTGTCCACCAATTTCAGCTGCAGTCTCTACCAAGTATAAAGTTATAATTGACGTTAGTACGCACGTCGAAAGTATACAAAATAAAATAATAATTTATAAGATCGCTTTGAGAAACGACCCGGTTAATTAGGGTTGGTGCAATAAAATATAGCGTGGGGTTGAGTTGAGTCCCATTCATTATTTTGCAGCGTTTAACGTGAACGTTCAAATTATTTACCTCCATTGTTTTTCTTTATAATCAGAAGGCTTATACTGACATTGAAATATTACCATAATTTTTAGTTGCAATCTATTCCTTTGTGATATTTTCTTTTACTAAATGATTGTACGTCAGAAATGGTGAATGTTTTCTACTGCAACATTGTGTACTGATGTCAAATAATATTTTGTAAATTAACAAACTGTAATTAAAGAAAAAAATATATATGTACTTTTCACGCTAATCACACCGAGCTACCACGAGATGTACAAGTTTCTTATCGAAGCGTTCGCTTTTCATTCACGATACGCTAGCAATCCGAGTTCGATGCACTAAAGAAATTCTTCATTTTTAATTTTAATTGGTGGTTTACTGCATGCTCGGCCATACCTCGATATTTATTTATGCAGAGGAAATGACAGAGAAGACACTTTGCAGTCTATAGCGGGAATTTAAAGGAAAGCCACTGTTATACTGTCATATTCACACGAGATGTGACACGGTCTATTCTCACTATCCAAACCATTTATTTACAAAATATACAAGACTAATAACTTAACCTGACTTTGCGCGGAGAGTAAACTAGATACTTTCACATTGAGTTATTGGATTAGACTTTGTTACATTTCATTATATCATGGCAGTTAAATGTGTATGTGCTCTTTTCTATGCTACACTCCGCGAGGAAGCCGAGTTCGATCCTTGGTTCAACCAATGAAATTGTTAATTGCTTGGTGATGTTAATTTTTAAGTGCCATGTGTACGTGATTGGCGGTGAAGAAAACTGGCATCGTTTCTCTTCTATATACTCGTAGATCTTATGTAGTCTCAGAGATAAATAAATTAAAATATTCTAGACATCTGAAGTGAAGCCCTGTGTAAAACAAAACTCAAACACTTCTAGAGAATAGGGCAAAGTCCAATAGTATATATGTATATGTATATATATATATATAGAAATATTTAAAAGGGTACAAATCTAACAATCAAATGCATTTGTAGTTTGTTACTTTTGTGGAAGACTATAAAACTAGAAGTGTTTGGACGTTCATATATATCTTCACTCAAAGGCGACTCACGTGTGCGTCGTGATCTGCTTTTAGAGTCGCTTTACTTTGAGAGTGTCCATATAAATAATGTGTGACCGTAACCGTATTGCGGCCACGTCGTAAACATACGTTTATATATGTTTTATGTAAGAGACCGCAAGTAATAAAGTTCATTTGAAACTTATTGTTATTACTACGCTTTTATTCGCTTGACCTGTATATAGCCCTCAATCCTCACGACTCCCGCATTACATCTAAGGTAGACGGGAGTGGCTGAAAACCAGCGCTGCACGGCACTATAATCCTGTTTCAACAAAAGCTGAGTCACCTTCGTTCAGCTCAGTCGGGACCTCTATTTGTGGGTAACCAGCACGAGGGGGAGGCTCGGCTTGGACCGTTAACCTGTTACGCGAGAGGGCCGAATCTCGGCTCGGTCAGTTGCTTCTGATTAAGAATTACATATCTACATTAATATCACACGTCGTCCTTAAACTTAGATAAAGATAGTTGAAATATATAGGCAACGCGCTATGATTTGTTAGTATGTTTGTAGACTTATTAAGAACCAATGGTAATATTATCGTGTGTATTTGTTACATTTGTGATATAGTGTTATGTAGTAATATATGTATTTTATAATTATTAATGTATTGTTTATTTTATAATTAGTAATATTGTACCTAACTTTAATCGTACTTAATTTTTATGGGTTACTAGCTTACTTCTATTCATCTTTGCATCAACCTAAGGTTGACTGGTAGAGAATGTCCGAGGCATTAAATTCCCCTTTAAACATTACTGTATACGAAGCTTAAATAAATAGGTTTATTGTTATTAACACGCGTTTATTAGCTCGACCTCTGTGTATCTAAGAATGTAATGATTCATTTAGTTTCTCACTCACGTCTCTTTTTTTTTTTGGACAAATAGTAACAGAGGCCTCTGCAGCTCTATCTAAATAGACTTGCGAGCGGGAGGCTCGCTGAGTAGGGAGACAACGACGATGCTGCGAAGATGGCGAGGAGACTGCTGCCGCACAACCACTGCACTCCGATCCCCTAAAACGAAGAACATTGAACAACAGAGGGGGGCGATAATACGATCCGAGGGCCCCTCATAAGAAGGTACGAAACCTCGACTCGGATCGCTATCTAAAGGGAACGTGAGTTGAGACGTGAGACTCAATACTCAATATTTTTCTCACGATGACAACACAATAATTACATAACTCAGCGTGTTTTTTTTCAGTTTCTTAAATCACTGAATTTATTGCTATTGACACTTTTTTATTAATCCGACCTGAATTCAATTTTCATCCATTTTCGGACATTGATTAAGGACAATGAAATATTTTTATTTAATTTTAGGTGGTAGAGTTACACTGCAGATCGTTTCTAGCTGCAGAATAAATGGGTCAGCTCAACCGGGGTACGACCACGCACCTCACATATTATCAGCGTGAAATAGCGGCATAATGCTGCTGTGTTTCGTCTGGTGAGTGCGGGGATCCGGAGACCTTTATTACTGGTGACGAGGCATTCCATCTCAATCCTCAAGGGTGACAACGCATCTGCATTATGATTCCTTGTCACGGATGAATAAAGATGTCATGGGCCGCAGGAATCATTTTCTATCAGGTTAACTGTGTGTTCGATCGTCACTCTGATTGTAATAAAAAAAACTAGGACTATGCTATCGTGTAGTTTAGTTATTTAAAACTCTAAACATATTTTTAACACTATCAACTGTCTACCACCGTTATTATCTTGTAATGCCGGTTTTAACTGGCTATAGAATTGGTCGGCTCGATTAATTAGTGCTGTCACAGAATATCAGCAATATGGCAATATGAATAATTGATGAACTGAAACTAACCTATTTAATCCTTTAGTTATAAGGAATATATCATTTTCGCTAATAGTTTAAAACGTTTCGAAACTCACAGCAAAATAATCTTCATCTCTGGTATCGATTAGAGATGTGAATAGGTCTAGATTATTTAGCTTAATTAATTAAAAATAAATTAAATTATTTATTTTTAATTAATTATTTATATTTTATTGTAAATAAATGAAATAACATTTATTAAATAGATCGGGAAGAGACTACGCTTTACAAGTACAACGTTGTAAATTATGAATGATGAGAGAGCTGAATCTAACTTTTTTTATCCTATAGTTTTTTTTTCTTTATAAAAGAATGTTAGCAATGCTATTATCTTTACTAATATTCCGGTTAACCACTACAACTAAGCTGACAATGCTTGTGCTAGGAGATGGTTCACGATAATAGTGTAATGGTCTATCGAACCTACGACCAATTAATAAATAAATAAGTCAATGGTGTACATATCAGAAAGATTTAACCTCTGTAATGTGTAATTTGTATGCTGTTCGTCTGTCTTTAAAATGAACAAACAGATTTTTATAAATATCTGTGTTGTTGGTGTGTCTTTCAAATAAACAAACTGATTTTTATAAATATGTGTGCTGTTGGTGTGTCTTTCAAATAAACAAACTGATTTTTATAAATATGTGTGCTGTTGGTGTGTCTTTCAAATAAACAAACTGATTTTTATAAATATGTGTGCTGTTGGTGTGTCTTTCAAATAAACAAACTGTTTTTTATAAATATTTTTCAAAAATCTTTATTTTAGTACTATGAACTATATAATATAAACCGTAGCAGACTATTAAAAAGCTGGAAAACCCACAAAAATATTAAGGTGAAAACCGTTTCAGAAAATCGGACTGTGCTTTTTTTTAGTTCAATGAATTTAAGCACATGAAATACAATTTTGGAATATATAATAAAAAGGCATTGAGGACGTAATTAGCCATATTCAAATAATTGCGCTGTAATTGCTACGTTAAGGCGGAAACAGAAAGTTTTTTGCTTTATTACGTACGAAAGCAAAGAAAGTAATAATAAAGATTTTATTTTTAAATAATATTTTATCAAGAACGATATAGTAAATTAATTTTGACATACCTGCGACATACCCCATCTACGTATTATGTATTTTTTCTATATTTTTCGAATTGTGGCTGGCTGGGGAGGTTTCTGAAAGTCAACGAGGGAGGTACACGTACAGCAGTGATGGGTATGACGATGACAATTATATAATTAGGACATGTCCCACCATATTTTATCCGGTCCATATTATATGGTCCCCGTAAATACTTCCCGTGATTTTTGTCATCTTTTCAATTTGTTTGTCTCCTAGTTTGCAATGGAGGGAAATCGGAAAACTTATCGTATTTCTTCTTTTTACATATGAACTCTATGCGGGACCCAAAATGTTTAGAGTAGTTTGTGCCACTACATTAGACCTAATCGTCCATTGTTTTCAATTTGTGTGCTGCCGTCGAATCTGATTTACAAGAGATAAAGTAGCCGAGAGTTCTTTATATTAGTAAAGACAATAATAATTGAAGAGCCATGTAATATATCTGACAATCTGCTGATTGTATGATTAATAAAGTGTCAACTTGATTAATTTTAAGGAAACTTCATACTTTACCAAAAATTCCAGTATGCCAAAATTGTTTGAATAAGAAAAGACTAAATGTCTCCTATGACAGCTCCCGGAAACTCTCGTTTTAAATGGTCACTACTGTTCTTGACACTTTCAATCTCCTTGGAAAGAGTCGTCACTCTTGTCTACCCATTTAGGTGCAATGCCGTATCACGACTGAATTCTCAAAATTACATCCTCATCATTTCAATTTTACGCCACGCACAACTATTGTATGGAATCAGATGCCGTCAGCGGTATTTCCGAACTGATATGGCTTAGGGATCTTCAAAAAAAGAAGCTACACCTTTCTTATAGGCTGGTAGCTCATCTGCGACGCTTGTGGTGTTGCGGATGTCCATGGGCGGCGGTACACACTTAACACCAGTTTAGCTGCTTGCTCGTTTGCCATCTATTCTGTAACAAAAACTGCATTAGTGGTAATTGAATTATTTAATTGTTTTCACCCATAAGTACAAGTCAAGCATAAAAAAAGATGCAATTTTACTCTAGTTTTCTATAAAAGTGTATTCCTTTTCGGTCTTGTCCACCAATTTCAGCTGCAGTCTCTACCAAGTATAAAGTTATAATTGACGTTAGTACGCACGTCGAAAGTATACAAAATGAAAGAATAATTTATAAGATCGCTTTGAGAAACGACCCGGTTAATTAGGGTTGGTGCAATAAAATATAGCGTGGGGTTGAGTTGAGTCCCATTCATTATTTTGCAGCGTTTAACGTGAACGTTCAAATTATTTACCTCCATTGTTTTTCTTTATAATCAGAAGGCTTATACTGACATTGAAATATTACCATAATTTTTAGTTGCAATCTATTCCTTTGTGATATTTTCTTTTACTAAATGATTGTACGTCAGAAATGGTGAATGTGTTTCTACTGCAACATTGTGTACTGATGTCAAATAATATTTTGTAAATTAACAAACTGTAATTAAAGAAAAAAATATATATGTACTTTTCACGCTAATCACACCGAGCTACCACGAGATGTACAAGTTTCTTATCGAAGCGTTCGCTTTTCATTCACGATACGCTAGCAATCCGAGTTCGATGCACTAAAGAAATTCTTCATTTTTAATTTTAATTGGTGGTTTACTGCATGCTCGGCCATACCTCGATATTTATTTATGCAGAGGAAATGACAGAGAAGACACTTTGCAGTCTATAGCGAGAATTTAAAGGAAAGCCACTGTTATACTGTCATATTCACACGAGATGTGACACGGTCTATTCTCACTATCCAAACCATTTATTTACAAAATATACAAGACTAATAACTTAACCTGACTTTGCGCGGAGAGTAAACACCATGGGACAATGAAGGTTTTTTTAATTTATTTGCATTGACTATATTTGATGGCCAACTTCGATGGGCGTATATATTCGCAATAAAAAAAGCTTTCACTTAAACTATAAAGGTTAATTTACAAAGTAAATTAAAAAAAAAGAAATAAATTTATGCCTTATTTTTTTGTAATTTCCAGTTAAATATATTTCCAGTAAATACACGTTTGTTTAAAAATAAGAAACAATTTAAATTTTAATCTCTCGTACACCATTGTATAGAATAAGATGCCAGAAATTTACTAGTATTATTATTTCCTATTACAAAAAAAATACATGTTAACACTTAGGGTCTTGTGGAATGACTTTTTATTCAGACAGCGTAACGTTGTGCAAGGAATTACTTGACAACGCCAAATTAATATAATGATTAACTCGGTGTGTTTACCATGAGAAGTACAAGTATCTTATCTAAGCGTTCGCTTTTATTTCACGTTACGTGAGCAATCACGAAATCGATGCACTGAAGAAATTGTTAATTGTTAATTTTAAGTGCTGATTTACCACATGCTCGGCGGTGAAAGAAACCGTGAGGAAACTTTCCCTCCATGTCTAAAAAATAAATAAAAAAATATGTTTCGAACATACTATGTGAACTCAGCAGGGGAGTCGCACAGTGGACTATGTTCGTACCACCTCTTTAGAGAGGATGCCTGTGCCCGACTCTTCATAAAGAAGAAAATCAAACTGCCTATTATTTTTTATTTATACATTACTGTATGTTAACTAGCAACACACAGGCGCCCAGCGGTTGTGACGTACAACAAATACTCGTAATGATATTTAAGTGATTAACCTATACCTTATTATATCTAAAATTCATGCGGGTGAGGACGCGCCATTGAGCGGTATTTTTCGTACAAGTAATTCCTTGCACAACGTTAGGCTGTCTGAATAAAAAGTCATACCACAAGACCCACAAGTGTTAACATATATTTTTATTAATTACTTTGTAAATTAACAAACTGTAATTAAAGAAAAAATATATATATGCCTTATTTTTTGTAATTTCCAGTTAAATATATTTCCAGTAAATACACGTTTGTTTAAAAATAAGAAACAATTTAAATTTTAATCTCGTACACCATTGTATAGAATAAGATGCCAGAAATTTACTAGTATTATTATTTCCTATTACAAAAAAATACATGTTAACACTTAGGGTCTTGTGGAATGACTTTTTATTCAGACAGCGTAACGTTGTGCAAGGAATTACTTGACAACGCCAAATTAATATAATGATTAACTCGGTGTGTTTACCATGAGAAGTACAAGTATCTTATCTAAGCGTTCGCTTTTCATTCACGATACGCTAGCAATCCGAGTTCGATGCACTAAAGAAATTCTTCATTTTAATTTTAATTGGTGGTTTACTGCATGCTCGGCCATACCTCGATATTTATTTATGCAGAGGAAATGACAGAAGACACTTTGCAGTCTATAGCGAGAATTTAAAGGAAAGCCACTGTTATACTGTCATATTCACACGAGATGTGACACGGTCTATTCTCACTATCCAAACCATTTATTTACAAAATATACAAGACTAATAACTTAACCTGACTTTGCGCGGAGAGTAAACACCATGGGACAATGAAGGTTTTAATTTATTTGCATTGACTATATTTGATGGCCAACTTCGATGGGCGTATATATTCGCAATAAAAAAGCTTTCACTTAAACTATAAAGGTTAATTTACAAAGTAAATTAAAAAAAAAGAAATAAATTTATGCCTTATTTTTTTGTAATTTCCAGTTAAATATATTTCCAGTAAATACACGTTTGTTTAAAAATAAGAAACAATTTAAATTTTAATCTCGTACACCATTGTATAGAATAAGATGCCAGAAATTTACTAGTATTATTATTTCCTATTACAAAAAAATACATGTTAACACTTAGGGTCTTGTGGAATGACTTTTTATTCAGACAGCGTAACGTTGTGCAAGGAATTACTTGACAACGCCAAATTAATATAATGATTAACTCGGTGTGTTTACCATGAGAAGTACAAGTATCTTATCTAAGCGTTCGCTTTTCATTCACGATACGCTAGCAATCCGAGTTCGATGCACTAAAGAAATTCTTCATTTTAATTTTAATTGGTGGTTTACTGCATGCTCGGCCATACCTCGATATTTATTTATGCAGAGGAAATGACAGAAGACACTTTGCAGTCTATAGCGAGAATTTAAAGGAAAGCCACTGTTATACTGTCATATTCACACGAGATGTGACACGGTCTATTCTCACTATCAAACCATTTATTTACAAAATATACAAGACTAATAACTTAACCTGACTTTGCGCGGAGAGTAAACACCATGGGACAATGAAGGTTTTAATTTATTTGCATTGACTATATTTGATGGCCAACTTCGATGGGCGTATATATTCGCAATAAAAAAGCTTTCACTTAAACTATAAAGGTTAATTTACAAAGTAAATTAAAAAAAAAGAAATAAATTTATGCCTTATTTTTTTGTAATTTCCAGTTAAATATATTTCCAGTAAATACACGTTTGTTTAAAAATAAGAAACAATTTAAATTTTAATCTCTCGTACACCATTGTATAGAATAAGATGCCAGAAATTTACTAGTATTATTATTTCCTATTACAAAAAAATACATGTTAACACTTAGGGTCTTGTGGAATGACTTTTTATTCAGACAGCGTAACGTTGTGCAAGGAATTACTTGACAACGCCAAATTAATATAATGATTAACTCGGTGTGTTTACCATGAGAAGTACAAGTATCTTATCTAAGCGTTCGCTTTTCATTCACGATACGCTAGCAATCCGAGTTCGATGCACTAAAGAAATTCTTCATTTTAATTTTAATTGGTGGTTTACTGCATGCTCGGCCATACCTCGATATTTATTTATGCAGAGGAAATGACAGAAGACACTTTGCAGTCTATAGCGAGAATTTAAAGGAAAGCCACTGTTATACTGTCATATTCACACGAGATGTGACACGGTCTATTCTCACTATCAAACCATTTATTTACAAAATATACAAGACTAATAACTTAACCTGACTTTGCGCGGAGAGTAAACACCATGGGACAATGAAGGTTTTAATTTATTTGCATTGACTATATTTGATGGCCAACTTCGATGGGCGTATATATTCGCAATAAAAAAGCTTTCACTTAAACTATAAAGGTTAATTTACAAAGTAAATTAAAAAAGAAATAAATTTATGCCTTATTTTTTGTAATTTCCAGTTAAATATATTTCCAGTAAATACACGTTAAGTTATTAGTCTTGTATATTTTGTAAATAAATGGTTTGGATAGTGAGAATAGACCATGTCACATCTCGAGTGAATTTGACAGTATAACAGTGGCTTTCCTTTAAATTCTCGCTATAGACTGCTAAGTGTCGTCTCTGTCATTTCCTCTTCATAAATAAATACCGAGGTGTGGCCGAGTTACAACGGAGATGGACGAAGAAATTTAATATTTTAAGAATGATTATGAATTGATTTATGAAGTCGTGTGAAATACTGTTTTGATATTTTGTTATTACTTTTTTTTAGTGATTCCTGCGGCCTATGACATCGTCATTCATACTTGACAAGGAATCATAATGTATATGCGTTGCCTCCCTTGAGGACCGAGATGAAATGCTTCGTCACCAGTAATAAAGTAGTACCAGACGAAACACATCATTTATGCTGCTATTTTAGGCTGGTATTCTGTGAGGACGTGGTTCTACCCCGTTTTACCCATTCCTGTCCTGGTTCTGACCCGTTTGTTCTGCAGCTAGAAACAAAATGCAGTGTAGCTCTACCACTGTCATATAGTATATGTTGCTGAATCGTTTATTTTAATATAATAATAGAAAAGATCAGACGGATAATAGAGCCATGCCAAAGTTTTTTTTATAAAGGAAATAATAATACTAGTAAATTGCTGTCAGCTTATTCTATACAATGGTGTACGAGAGTTCGAAATTTAAATTGTTTCTTTTTTTTTTAAACAAATGTGTATTTACTGGAAATACATTTAACTTGATATTACAAAAAAATAAGGCATATATATATTTTTATTAATTACTTTGTAAATTAACCTTTATAGTATATGTGAAATACTTTTTTTTATTGCGAATATATACGCCCATCGAAGGTGGCCTTTAAATATAGTCAATGCAAATAAATTAAAAAAGCCTTCATTGTCCCACGACGTTTATTCTCCGCGCAAATTCAGGTTAAGTTATTAGTCTTGTATATTTTGTAAATTAACCTTTATAGTATATGTTGCTGAATCGTTTATTTTAATATAATAATAGAAAAGATCAGACGGATAATAGAGCCATGCCAAAGTTTTTTTTATAAAAGGAAATAATAATACTAGTAAATTGCTGTCAGCTTATTCTATACAATGGTGTACGAGAGTTCGAAATTTAAATTGTTTCTTTTTTTTTTTAAACAAATGTGTATTTACTGGAAATACATTTAACTTGATATTACAAAAAAATAAGGCATATATATATTTTTTTTAATTACTTTGTAAATTAACCTTTATAGTATATGTGAAATACTTTTTTTTATTGCGAATATATACGCCCATCGAAGGTGGCCATCAAATATAGTCAATGCAAATAAATTAAAAAAGCCTTCATTGTCCCACGACGTTTATTCTCCGCGCAAATTCAGGTTAAGTTATTAGTCTTGTATATTTTGTAAATAAATGGTTTGGATAGTGAGAATAGACCATGTCACATCTCGAGTGAATTTGACAGTATAACAGTGGCTTTCCTTTAAATTCTCGCTATAGACTGCTAAGTGTCGTCTCTGTCATTTCCTCTTCATAAATAAATACCGAGGTGTGGCCGAGTTACAACGGAGATGGACGAAGAAATTTAATATTTTAAGAATGATTATGAATTGATTTATGAAGTCGTGTGAAATACTGTTTTGATATTTTGTTATTACTTTTTTTTAGTGATTCCTGCGGCCTATGACATCGTCATTCATACTTGACAAGGAATCATAATGTATATGCGTTGCCTCCCTTGAGGACCGAGATGAAATGCTTCGTCACCAGTAATAAAGTAGTACCAGACGAAACACATCATTTATGCTGCTATTTTAGGCTGGTATTCTGTGAGGACGTGGTTCTACCCCGTTTTACCCATTCCTGTCCTGGTTCTGACCCGTTTGTTCTGCAGCTAGAAACAAAATGCAGTGTAGCTCTACCACTGTCATATAGTATATGTTGCTGAATCGTTTATTTTAATATAATAATAGAAAAGATCAGACGGATAATAGAGCCATGCCAAAGTTTTTTTTTATACTTGCAGCATAACCCGGTTTTTTCGACTGGGGAAGTATCTCAGTCATGCTCTCACAGAATACTAGTGCAAAATACAAGCATTGCGCTACTGTGTTTCAAATGGTGAGTGTAGGGATCTAGCAGTCTAGGAGTCCTTAAGGGTGACAACGTGTACAACATAAATGTAATATATATTTTATATATATCTTAAGTACGAACTAAGTCTTCAGGGATGACCAACGCATCTGCATTATGATTCCTTATCGAGGATTAAGGAGGTATCATGGGTCGGAGGCATCACTTATCGGGTAAACTGTGTGGTCGTTAGTCATTCTCGAGTAAAGAAAAAAGGGTAAGGGTCATAAATCCTAGGTAAATATTAATTTTATCTTTTATGATTTTTAAAAAAAACGTTTATTCTCAAACATTTGAAACAAATGATTTGTCGGAAGCATTCGATCATGTTGAAATCTTGCTGAATGTATGTGAAAAATTATTTTGGATTGTTTCAAGTTCTAAAGGGACGGTTTGCGAAATTTAAGGCCGTAGGGTCAAATCTGGCATTCCACTATTATAGTGACCTATCTCCTTAGTTGGAGTGGCTAACGGAAATGTTAGTAAGAATGCAATTTTTTTCCTAAAATATTAATAACACTTCTTCACAGAAAAATCAACAATTTATTTACACTTTGTTTTATTTTTTTTATTTTTTAAACATCAACTGTATATATCGACAATCCTTTGCCCAAACAAAAAAATGGGCAAACAAAAAAAAATCATGAATTTACTTTTTATGTATTTTCTTGGACACGCAATGAACCGTAAACAACGCACCTCTACTCGTGGTGTTACCTCTGCCGTCCCTTTCGTTAAATCAGCATGTGGAATAGGATTTAACAATTTCATTGGTACTAAGAATGTGTTCCGTAAAAAAAGAAAAAAAGGCTTTCTGTAAAAAAAAGAAGAAAAAAAAGTGTTCTGTAAATTAACATTGGTTTAATGTTTTTACTTATATATATTTTAAGGCGAGTGAACACTAATATTTTTCTACTAACTTGAGTTGCTGTCATTCTCTTCTTCACTTTACGGGTTTTCGCTTGTTACGAAATGGTTAGGGATATTGAATTGTTTTTTGTTTAACAATTTACGTCTAATTCCGTCTACAATTTTATATCTTAAATAAATTATCATTCATATTTGACAACCACGCATGTTCCGTATGGGAGTGATATTACGTCACGGTGCGCGTGGTTTACAACGATATATTACCCGGCCAAATTGAAAATCATATTTCATTAAGGGCTAACGGCACTTATTTATTTATATTATACAATTTGACATAAACGAATTCTAAATTCTGTTGGTTATTAGGTCCTCCATGAAGAAGAACATTTTATAGTACGTTTTTTTTTGTATGCACGTCATGTATGTATGTTATATGTTATACGGTCATTCTTTGTTAGAGATATACGTCATGTAAGGTCAGAGGTGGTCTGAACTACACCACTTACCAAGAAGACGTAGGTTTTAACAGCGTTGACTATTCCAATAGCCAACAAAATGCCGAGCTAGAACTATCTGTTCAGCATCGTAGCAAACTTCATTGTTAGTTGGAATGGGATGGATTAAGCTCTCATAGAATATTATCGTGTAATAGATTTACATATATATATATATATATATAAATATATATATATATATATATATATGTTAATATAATGTGTATTTGTACATGTATTATGTATTTAATATCTATATGTGTATGTATTATTCTTTGCTTGTATTAGTGATTTTTAGTTTTTTTTATTTTTTTTCTTCTTTATTAATTAGTTTATTGCTATACCTATCATACACATATCTCGCCACACCTTGGGCTGGCTGGTTTGTGAACTTCTAACTTTGTTATGGCTAATGCAATAAAGAGTAAATAAATAAAAATAAATAAATATATAACGCTACTGTGATTCGTACGGTGAGCGTAGAGGCCCGTAGACCCACTTACGGGTTACGTAGCAACCGTCCTCAGTTTCCAAGATGTCATGGGCTGCATGAATATCACCATCAGGTAGAGTGTGTGATCGTCACGCCTAAAATGAAAAAAAAATGTTTTAGATGTTAAAATGATTATTGTATTATCTGACAAATTAAGTTTAGTAAATATGGTACAGTACAGATTTGTGAGAGACCGGTGTATATACTAGGGTGACAGATCACCAGACCTTATGGACTAGTTTCTGTTTGTACAAGAGAAATTTTCAAGTAACATTTTTTTTTACTAAAAATAAAAATCAACTACTGTTATATAACTTGAGTAATAATTTGTAGAGGCGTAGCAAAAAATTTTTAGATGATCCGATTCATGCTATGGCTAGACTTTAGATATAGTGGCCTTACATTGTACGGTTAGACAGTTCAATTCCAGCGAAACTGCCAAACTATACTAGTAAATAGTTATCTATGACAAATAATCATTAGATCGCGAAGCCAAGTCGGTCATAGCGGAGTAACAGTCCGGCTATAATTCTCTCAAGTATTCATGTATGTTTGTGCATGTGTGTATGTTATGTTACTGTTTTATATATGTTATTTTATTTATTAATTAATCATTTTATGACATAAAAAAGGCAAACAAAAAGGAATATAATGAATATTTACAATATCTGTTACACGCTGGATGGTTTCTGAAAAACTCACTGAAAGACGTCTATGTTGTTATGGCCGTGTTCAGCGACGATCCGAGAATCAAAGAAGCCTTGAACATGCCAACGACGAAGCGGAGACGCGGAAGGCCTCCTGCCTTTTGGCTGACGATGGTCAAAAAGGATCTTAGTTAAATAGACTTTGACGAAGATTCCGTCAGATGTCGTGCTATCTGGAGGGTAAGCGTGAAGAAGGCTGTCCCCAGATACAAATGGAAAAAGGCGTAGGAAGGAGAAGATAAGACAATACCTGTTATACTTATGATTCTATATAGTTACATACAATCGACCAGTACAATCACTGAAATGCTGTAAGGAATCCCGGAGCTATAAGCAACAGCATCAAAAATATTTGATAAAGGATTTCACTCACTATCAGTACGATTATTATCTTGTCAAGGTTATTTATTTATTTATTTATTCTTTATGTTACTTAAATAAGGTTACATGGGCGGACTTAATGCTCAGTGACATTCTCTACCAGTAACCGTGGGAGTTCGAGAGAATATGTCGGTAGGCGTAAAGATAAGAAAAGCTTATTTAAATAAAATCTTTTATGTTTTAAATATATTGTACTTTATCATACGTACAGTAGTCCCATCATGTGAACTACAGTTCTAGTCAAATAACTATCTTGAATCTCTCGTTCGTAACTACCAATATTTATTTTGGAAAGGTATATTTATTTAACAGGGATGATGGAACTCGAGTGCATTATCGTGTTCCATCATCCGTGGGTAAGCTGTTTCTGACAAAAGCACGGGAAAGTTATCTAAAAGTCTACTTAACAAAACGTTCAAAGACGCTTTGCTTGCGTCTACTTTCCTTAAACATTGTCACAATGTATTTTTGAAGCTGTCATCGTAATGCTGGAAGACGTAGTAACGAAGGCTTTTAAAGTCAAAACGGCGACATTAAAATGAAAGACGATAAATTACAAATATAACATTGACAAAATTGGACGACTCCTAAAATTAACTGTTAAAATTTGTTGACAGTGACGTAATGTATGTAAATATATACGTATAATATTAAGTATATATATACGTAATAAAGGTCTTCGGATATCAGATAATACACTGACCAGATGGAACATAGCAGCATTGTGCTGCTATTTTACGCTGGTATTCTGTGGGGGCGTGTACCTACCACGATCGAGCTGACCCATTCATTCTGCAGCTAGAAACATAATACAGTGTAGCTCTACCACTGCACATGCGTCGATGTCACCCCTGAGGACCGAGATGGAACGCCTCAGCTCCAGCAATCGAGTCTCCGGGTACACTCACGCGAAGCAGCCGCGGGAGCTGCTATTAAACAATGAAACTACTAAAATAGCATTGTCCTTCCAAGTGAAACCGGAGCGTGGTGAGCCACGGTTAAATATTAATAATACTACATCACTGCTGGACATTTTATTTATTTTTATAATACTGTATAATTAAAAATCAATGTATAAATAATCTTTACGTACGAGAAAACCTCATTAACTACAAAAACTATCGTATAAAGACTGACTGTCGGTGAAGTTATATGGTTTTATAAAATTGTATAATTGTTAAAGCTTGAAATTCACAACTTTACGTTAAATGATTTGCTTTTATATGTTTTGACCTAAATGATAAAGAATATTTTAAGCCCGCTTCAACCCTCAGGGCGCAGTAAACATAAGGGACGGTCCCGGGCGTGACGCTGACACGGTTAATGGACCACAAATCCCCAGAACATCCACTATCTCCGTCGCCTATCGCATCCATGGATCCTAATATATATCGAGGGCTACATACTTTACCCATGATGAAAAACATAATATGTATTTTTTAGCAAACTAGTATAATGCCTGTTGCAAATGATCACCACCCATGAACATCCACACCAGAGTAGCACGTACATTCTTTCTAAGGCTTATTACGTGTTATCTGTTCGAATATGCCGTTGGTCACAGCTATTTTCACAGCGTGCGTGGCCAATCATCGAAATAATGCAGATGAAATTTTAAACTTAGACATTCCGCCTCGGTCCTCAGGTGTGACATCGACGCATGTTCAGTGGTAGAGCTATGCTGTAGTTTATTTTTAGCTGCAGAATGAATAGGTCAGCACGACAGGCGTACGACCACGCTCTCACAGAATCCCAGCTTAAAATAGCAGCATAATTCTGTTGCGATTCATCTGGTTAGTGTAGGGATGCGGAGACCTCTAGGTTACGAGGCATTCCATCTCAGATCTCAAGGGTGACAACGTATCTGCTTTATGATACCTTGTCAAAGATCAATGTAGATATCATGGGCTGCACGAATCACTTACCATCAAGTGAACTATGCTCGTTTGATTCATGAATACAGTTTATTCAGGAAATTGGCTAATGGTTAGGGTACGAAGTAGTGGTAATCTGCGAAACTTAAGATCTTAGGTTGGAATCTGCCAGGCACATACAGGCCGACAGCGCATCTGCCACCGACGGTGTTGCTGGTGTCCATGAGCAGCATTAATCACTTACCATCAGGTGAGCTGCTTGCTCGATTTTCACCTATTCTATAAAAGAAAGTGGCCTCTACCCCTTCTCCCCTCCTTACTCAGCGGGCCACCCGCTCGCGAGTCTAGTTAGAAAAAGCTGTAGAGGTCTCTGGACCAACAGCGATACTCATACACAAACAAAAACCCTTCTCCCGAATGCCCCTGTGCACCGAGTCTGAATATGTGTTTAGAGAAGCGAACCCTTCTCCTGACGCTTTCGCTGTGCTACAGTGACGACGAGTGAACCATTAACCTACACCTTTATCGCTTGAAAAGCGAACGAGAAATCCCCTTGTTGTCGACTTATATATACTATCAGCAGGGGAATCCTTAGACCTATTCTATAAGACCGGGACGGAACAAAACAAACAAGCATCTTCACTTTAATCGGAGTGGTTTTTAGGTAGTTAATAGCAATGCTAGAGTTCTTCAACAAATAAGGTACGGAATGAATGCTACGCTACTTTAACTTTTAATCTCATAAGTAAGAATAAACAAGTACAAAATATTAATATGAATGACATAAGATCTGACGCATTCCGAGTATTAACGTTGTGTTTCTCAAAGATACATTCTCGGTCCGTTCATCCAGTTCAGGTTCACTATTATTACCCGACTGCCCCAGAAGGAGGTTGTTGTTTTCGGGTGTATGTATGTATCTCTTCATTTATTTTGTCCCCTAAATAACGTTTACAAACGCGGACAGAATGCCCAGTGGCATATGTGTGATGTACAATACGAAACACGGAGGCGTTATACTATTGTAATTGACTCTATGAACTATTCAACATAAAATATTAAAGTTAGAATTATATAAATATTAAAAAAAAAGTAAAATTTAACAGCTTATATTTAGGATGGTCCATAAGCCTTAGACGTGAAATATATGAATAAATAAATAACTAAATACAAAAAGATAAATATTTTTGTTTCGTTATAAAGTATATAAAATGGTAATTACTTTTTGAAAATTACTTAATCCAAATGTAACCCGTTACGATCGTTAAAACGACGACAAAAAACGGTCGACGTCTAAAACTATCGATGGCGAGTTCTGTAATGTTCGTCATTTCTCTTCGAATATTTTCTTTTAGGGCATTCATTGACCGCGGGTTTGTTTGCGATACCTTAATGAAAAAGTCCTATCCTCAACTTTTTTAATAATAAATATTATAAATAAATATAAATTATTTCATCACAAATGAGTTTTATTTAAAACTAAAAGCGTACCGGATAATGGAAGTCGAAGCCGGTAATATAAAGGTAGGGTCAAACAAACAGCTAAATTGAATACTATACTATAATTTTTTTTGGTAAGGTTCTTCTTCATCCAAGACCGGGTAGGGGTGGTCTTCCACGTGTACATTTCGTCATTGGCAAGTCTAGGGCAAGCTTAACCAACCATATGTCTCAAGCACAAGCAATATTTTTTTTAATTAACAAGGAAGCCATGAAAAACACATTTTGTCCTCCTGATCAATTTCGGCATATATCTTCTTGTCACTACTTACGATATTGTAGATCCTTAAGCATTTATGAAAACAGTGGCGGTCTCTTATCGTCCGCTTCCCTAATAAGAAATTTGTTGAGATTTATTGACAATTAACCTCCTTATCCAAATAGAATCTTCTCAAAAACAACACAAGATATATAGAATCCAGTAAGATACGCTTGGATTAACCAAGTCGGAAACGTAACCGGCACCCAGGCCTTTGTATCAGAGAGTGCATTGCGTTTATTTTATTGTAGAAGTTTTCTCAGAACTTGTTCAGAACAAGAACACTGTGATAAATATCCCATAGTATATAATATCCAACACTGTGATATAGAAAATACATAAATATCCTGTAAGAAAATAGTAGGGCACAGAAGTTGTCTCAAACATACCGATTTTTCGATAATCTTTCAGTACCTACCTATTAATCTTTAAAAATAACAATATTTCATTAAATTCTATGAATATATATATATATATATATATATATAAATATATATATTTCATAAACACTATTTCTTAATAACAAATAAATAAATATTAAACTGGTATGGTGGGTAAATCTACCGATTTTAATGGCAACACTAGCTGTCACGCATTTTGATGTATGTTTAAGATCACTGACGCACACGCTGTAACTCAAGACACACACGGGAGTACATAGTAAACATACGGAATGAAATGGAAAAGTCGCCTACAGCGAGGATTTGAACAGACACAGTGGTAGTTACAAAATGTATATTAGATTGAAGAAAGTACTGTCACTTGGAGTATGAACCGTTATATTTATCATTTTAACATAAACCATTTAGGTATTATAACTCATGTATTTTTAATTAAGCTCAATTTGAAATCAAAATAGTAATTCATTATTTAATAATTCTAGCAGCAATTGTAGCATAATATTATTGTAAATAGTAGAAGTTTTTTTTATGGTACAAAGGGTGATAAACTAGCACACAGTTCTCCTGATTGTAAGTGATTCTTGCGGGCCGTGACCCACTTTCAACCCCGAAAAGGGATCATAATGCAAATGCTTTGTGACTAAAATGGAATTCTTTATCAAGTCCAAACATGTAAGGGCCGTGGTGATCGAGCGGATTCATTCGTGTGGTAGCAAGAAATAAGCTGCAGTTAGAATTGTTACAATCATTTTTGTAGAGCGTAGAGTAATTGAGTATGACATTAAGACGTTGAACTTTCCGAATACTTGTCAGATACTGTTAATGTTACTTTCGAAAATGTTGCGACATTCCTTTTAACGTCGATGACATTTTGCCAAAAAAAGTTTGATTTTAAAAGCTTCCGTTACTAGAAACACTGGCGATAAAATGTCAGTTTTAAGATTGCATTATAATAATGTTAATGCGAAGATTGATTGAAGCGTTTTATGAAGAATTCTTCTGGTCGGTTTTGACATCTATCATTGCCATGTCCTCTCGTTAATACCAGATGACATCAACTGGGTGGGATATGTTATATGGTATGGTAGCCCGTTGCCGAAGCGGTCGCTTTAAATTTCACTGAAAGCGAGCAAACCCAGTATGCCTTTTGAGTGCTTATTTGTCACGTGGTTAAGCGATAAAGGAAAACTTCGTGAGGAAACCTGCTTAGACATAGTGAGTTATGCTCAACTTCGGGATTTATATATACAAGTTGTTATTTTAAACACAGCAGAGCCATAACCTCTCCTTCTCTAGTCGGGTGTAATATCTACAATAAGATCGGACGGAGGTTCAGATCCAGTGTCGTGGACACGGGACACACGTACATGTTGTTTATCGACTGGGTATCGAACCCAGAACCTGGAACGCAACATCCACTACGCCACGTCGTCATCGTCAGAATAAATAGGCTCAGGTAAACACGAGTTTTTTTCTCTTATGGTGGCAATAAAGCACACAATTATGATGGTAAGTAGTTCCTGCGTCCCGTGACATCTACATTTATCCTTGAGAAGGAATCATAATGCAGTTACGTTGTCACCCTTGAGGACTGAGATGGAATGCCTTAACACCAGTAATAAAGGTATATATCCGGAGATAACAGCACTCGCCAGACGGAACACAGCAGCGTTATGCTGCTATTTTACACTGGTATTCTGTGAGTCATTCTCTGTTCTTACGAGCTCGGAGATTACGGAGTTGAATTTTTAGAAATTTACACTTTGTTCTAGTCATTGGTGCCTTACACAATTTTTTATATTATTAGTGACGTACGAGCAAACAGTTCACCTAATGGTAAACGGTGACGTTGGCCCATCACATTGTTTCACAAACTTAAACCAAGGTTATGACGTATAGTCTAGATTGCTATTAATGGCCCCTGGACCTCCACGCTAATAACATACAAAACAAAGCAATTTTATGATGCTATGGTGCTATTTTCAACGTATCATTCCCTGGTCAAAGAAACTAAACGCATCGTGACGCTTACATTGTAATACAACGTGGATATCAAATCTGTGTAATACTTTAATTAAGATATAAAACCGCAGGCAAATTAGACGTTACGAAATATACGAAGTCATTCGATATGCGAGAAGATAATCGAACTTGAAACCGGTAACATAAAGGTGCGGTCAGAGTAACAGCGGCGCAAGTTTTATGAAAAAAATATTTTATTATTACAACGAAAATATAATTTAACCTTATCGTTTCCAAACAAATTCCAATTGGAAATTATGTTTTAAGTGGTGTTGTAACTATGAAACACGATATCCAAGCAAAATGAGTTCGATCCCCGGTGCAGGTATCAAAGAGATTGTTAATTAAAATTTTAGGTGCGGATTTATAACGTGCTCGGCGAAGGAAATTTACGGAATGCTGCATATATTCATTTGTAGAGTTTGTCATACAATCACGAGCAATAAAAAACGACTCACGCCGTACAGTTAAAATATTATGGTAAAAATTCTTTAGCTCAAATTAATTTTTCGATTATAGTAAATTAAAAGTGAATGTTTTAGGTTTAAAATGAAATGACATGCATAATAATAAATTCTTTTCTATTAATAAAAAAAATATTTATACAAACGTCATCTTAAACTCTAAAATAAGGAAATATTCACTCTAAAGAACATACAGACAAAATAATATATAAATTAAATAATAAAAACAATTCAATATTTAGTGTTACCCTCCTGGATCTAATTACAGCTGCTAATCGGTTCTTCATAGATCGATAGAATTAAGCTTTTCCACTGTTTCTGGTAAACGCCATCCATCCAATTTATGAAGATCGGACGAATGGCCACTCCATGTACTCAATTTCTACCTCCTGCAGGTACCGCCAAGCAGAAGCTGTAGTATGTGGAAGGGCATTGTCCTGTATTAGCATAAAGTTTTCACCGATAAAACCTTACACAAGGAATGACATGATCCCCTATCTTCAATATATCGATTCGCTATAATTATTATTATTGGCTATCTGTACCACCTCAACGGAATGCGTGGGCGGGCAATCGAGGAGAAGTGGCTTAAGAAACTCCAGCGACGCTTCTATCTGTATTGACTGGTGAGAACCGGCCTGTGACATGGCGGTATCGCGAATAACCTTGCTTGCGACGCCCTCGCCGTCGGCGGGGACGGTGTAAGGGTGCATGTACGTGTGTAGTGTTTTATAAAGGGCTTGGGGCCTGGTGGTCACGTCGTCGGGATTGCCGAGGGCGTGCCTCGGTCTCCTTCGAACGTGGGTGAGTTTATGATTCGCAAGGGGATTATAATTGAGTCAAAATATCGGCGGGAACCTGCTTCAGGTACTGTACTATAGTCGGCAGCTCAAGATCTATGTGTAGATTTTCATTATGGAAGAACCACGGCGCACCGGTAGCCTTGCACATGATACGATTTTGAAGAAAGTCGGTGAATGTGACGCGGGGAGGCATGCGCAAAGACGGGGCTTGCGTATGTCACTATGGGTCGAATGCACGCCTTGTAAATTGAAATTTTATTACGTAGGGACACTGCTATTTTTATTAAGTAACGGTTGCAAATGATCTAGGGCGAACGCTGCTCCATTCCGTACGCGGTTGATATGCGGACCGAAGGTGAGCCTTTCTTCTAATATGTTGTGTTTCACCTAAGTATTTGACTGTCTTTTCTCTAGGGATTGGATGATCAAATAGCTCTATGGTTGGGAGATGCGGCGTTTTGGTACGTAGAGAGAAGTACATGGCTGCACTTTTGATGGAGTTAACCTCAATACTCCATTTCCAAAACCATTTCCCTAATGTGTTGGCTGCAGATTAGAGGCGTTTACAGATAGCATCTGGTTTGAATCCAGACGCGTGTGTGACGGTGTCATCGGCAAAGAGGGCTAGTTCTACACCGCGAGTGCGCGATATGTCGTTGCTGTAGTGTGTATAAAAGGACCTAGGACGGACCCTTGTACTCCGGCACGAATGGGGTGATTCTGTCGCGAGTTTCAATAAAAATCACCACGGTTTATGCTTCGAGCGAAATGCCCGCCCACGCCATCCAGGGATCTCCTCCATCCTCCTCCTCCAATCCTCCATGTTCACTTATGCATTACTGGATGAATCGCTCTCCAGGTTCGTATTCTTGGAAAATATAACATTTGTTTACATTATTTAGAAGCCAAAACATACAGCTTCGATAATTTAAAAAAAGAAATTTTCAGGGCTTAGTTATTATTTTAAAGACATTCAGCAACGTGCATGACGCTAGAGTCAATTTTTTTTCTTACGAGTGGATTATTGATAATTATCACGATATAAGGTTCACTATAAAAGTACTCTTTTATCTTGTCATTTTGCATAATATATTAATGCACACAACTTCTTAACGCTATAATTTGGGCCATACATAGAAACCATAAATATCTGTGGAGGAAAATAAATCGGAAAAGCCTTGCGGGCTACGATTTGAGGTCGAGGAAATACTATGGTAGTTAGTAAATACATATTAGATTGAAACTATATCTCTCTGTAGTATTTACTTATTGAATGATTGCCAAAATATATTCGTGATTCTATACAGATGAAAGAAGAAAATACCTTAGCCACTTGACTCAGGAGGGCTAAAACAAAAAGAAATATTCCTATTAAAGATTTTGAATAAAAATATTTAAGATTTTGAATAAAAATATTTAATAGGGATTGTATCGCGTTCATTTTTAACTTTTTTATCCTGAGGTTTCGAGTGCTTTACACCGTTCGTCGTACTAGGGCAGGAAATATACACTTTTCATCTGGAGCTTATTATGTTCCAAAAAAGTAGTATTTATATATATATTTAGTTTTTTTTATATATATATATATATATATATATATTTATAAATATATATATTTAGGTTATTAGGTATTAATAGGTTGTCATCACTTACCATCAGGTGAACTATATGCTCGATTGTATAATATCTACTTATCTACGTATGAGACGATTACTAGAGTTATACCCTTTTTGGTGAAACATGGTCATGGTCCATGCGACTTAATGATAATCAATAACACCTTTCATATCGAGTTAATTTTTTTGTTTAAATAAAACTAATTCTTTTATTTCGTACCTCAGTACCAACTCTGAGCACACAACGGCATTTATTTACGCAGAGGAAATGAAAGAGAAGAGACGGCTTTGAGGTCTATAGCGGGGATTTGAAGGAAAGCCGCTGTTATTTAAGCAAATACACACGAGATGGGACGCATTCCACTTTGACAATCGAAATCATTTACTTGCGAAATATATGAGACTAGCAATTTAGCTCTACATCGCCTAGAGCATCGTTTCT
This sequence comes from Teinopalpus imperialis, assembly GCA_029286865.1. Lineage (NCBI taxonomy): Eukaryota > Metazoa > Arthropoda > Insecta > Lepidoptera > Papilionidae > Teinopalpus > Teinopalpus imperialis. The sequence goes on from JAGSMU010000017.1 coordinate 715,298, forward strand.
CAACCTGAGGGTCGCAACTTGTTCAATAACACAAAAGCTTAGTTTATTAAAGAAATGAATTTTAATGTGCTTTTATAAAAATGTCAGATTATTATATAATAACAAAATAAATAAATAAAATTATACCGAAGGGTTGTTTACTTACCTTTTTGGATAATTGTGGCTCGCGACATGTAAATTGTTGAGGAATAATTGGCTTGGAGGATGAAATAAAAAAGTAAAGTAACAGTCTATATGTATCAATCCCACTGTTGGGCATAGGCCTTTACTATAATGTTAGAGCATAGTCCACCATACGGTTCAACTAGAGCCACTGCCTTCAAACTATATTTTTTAAGCTTTGTTGGTTAGACATGCAGATTATCAAACGGCGTTGTCGTTCACCGCTCAGCATGTGTAGTTTTTAAAATCACAATCAATAATTAAATTGGTGTCTCTTTGTGTAACGTGAATTAAAAACGAGCATTTGACACTGAGTTACCTCGCCTATATGTAAGATACTAACTGTTGAAATAAAGTCCATTCCGTGAGAGCTGATAGTGACGTCATCATCTTAACGTATTATGATATACTCAAGGATACAATTATCTTGTATTATCGCTAATTTTCCAACTTTCTCCCCTCACTTATACCGCCAATGTACCCAATGCACTTGTAAAGGTGGTAGAGCTGCACTGCAGTTTGCTTCTAGCTGCAGAATGAACGGGTCATCCCGACCGAGGTAGGACCACGCCCTCACAGAATACCATCGTGAAATAGGACGATAATGCTGCTGTGTTGCATCTGATGAGTGTAGGAATGCGGAGAACTTTATTACTGGTCGATCCGATCTCCGATCCGGAGATCTTTATTCGTTGACGAGGCATCTGCATTATGATTCCTAGTCAAGGATGAATGTAGACGTCATGGGACGCAGGAATCACTTACCAGGTGAATTGTGTTCTCGTCTGTTACTCTCAATGTAATAAAATAAAAGAAGGAATGAGGCATAGCATTTCAGTACTTGGCTCAAGTTATGTGTTATGTGGAACTTGAATCTTTATTAAGTAATGAATGTAGGTGAAGTTTGTGCTTGTTTGCCCCCAATCCCCCAACCTCATTACCTATATTATAATAATAAATCATGGCTTACATACCGCCAGTTTAACATTCGCTTATCGGTACCAAGATGCGTTGTGCGGTGGTTTTATGAGATAAGTTAGATGAACTATGATCGTTTGCCCGCCTTGATATTTTAGTTTACACGTCTAACTACCGGTAGCAATAAACGTTTTCTGTGCGGATGTATTGTGCTCAATGCAAATCTGAAGCTATGTTCATGATAAAACAGTGAAGAAAGTTATATGCCAATAACAATCCCGTCAAAGTTTGTGCAAATCAAAACTGGCCTCGTCTAACTCGATCCCAAAGTCCAAAGTAAAATTAAAGCTTAGTAATTGATTTGACAAGACAGCTGACTCGATTTTAAATTTAATTTACATAGTAATTAAGATATATAAAGAAAAGTATTATAATTAAAATGCTGGTGGTGATCTTGGCCGATTACGAAGCAGTAAAGCCTAGTCTTCACCAGACTATGTTGGTCATTTAAGTTAGAGCAAAGAGTTACTTTCCATCATGCATTCATGCATCTGAAAACCAATAATTCATAGACATAAGCATCTGAATTTAACCTTTGTTTGTCTTTATTTATTGTATAGGATGACAAACTAACACAGTTCATTTGATGGTGTGCAATTCTTGCGACATATGACACCTAAATGCATCCCCCAAAAGTAATCATAATATAGACCTCTGAGGCTAACATGAATGCCTCTACCAATAACAAGGGTCTCTGGATTCCTAAACTCACCAAACGAAACACAGCGGCGTTATGCTGCTAGTCCTGGAGTTAAAAATAGTCACTAAACGATGTCAAATTCACAGGATAAATTTTACTCGTTTATCAGTAAGTAGTCGTTTTTTTTAAAAGATGGAGCCACCTGATTGTAAGTAATCACGGCCGTCTATGAGCATTAGCATTATATAGGTCTTTCGTTCATTGTCAGATTTTAAAGGAATGATAGGTTTTTTTAAAGAGCTGCCCCAATCAAACTAACCGATAGGTCTATGCACGGATTCTTGCCATAGTCAGTTGCAGCTTCCCGCTACCACGTTAAACTTCATTCAAATGTAAATTCTGTACTTAAATAAAAAAACAGTTTTCTTAACAGAGCTGCATCTTTATTGTATATTTATATTTCGATTAGGAATAATAATAATAATATTAAGAAATAATAAAATATACTTCAACATCGTCAAATTCAAAAGTATTGAAAAAAATTTCTAGTAATTTCTTTCGAGAGCTGTCTCATTAAAAAGATTACAAATGTCTCTGGTACTTTTACTTCCGAAAAACTTAAGCAGTTGAAGGTCGTTCCAAATCATATCTTACCAATGTTTAGGAGCTTATTTAGGAGCGTAGTTACTGTGATTATCAGCAGACATAAACTTATTCCAGTGCTGAACCAGCGACATAGACATTAACGTAGACTCCCAAAGATTGTCTAGCTCGGTCTTGGGCCATAGACCTTTTCCAGAGATTTCTAGGCAAAGTTATGAGCTAGGAATATAGTTTTAGATTACTCTTAAATATTGACAGGTATTTATGTGCAAACATAGCTTCTGTCAAATATTAGCAGGTTTGGTCTCGAGTCACATACATAAAAATACGTCCCTTAAAGATTTCCAAGCACAGTCCTGAGCCACGCACATGACATAGTCGGCTCTCAAAGATTGCCAAGCACGTTCCTGGGCAACGGGTATAAACCTAGACCTCTCTAATGATCGAGCCAGGCTCGATTTTGAGCTGTGGAAATAGACATACCTGACGTCGCCTCAAAGACTAATAGGACAACATTACAACATAAAGGAAAGGTATATATTAAATTCTCATCTAATTGCTTTCAACTTAACACAGTTTTCGCCTTGTCTTTAAGAGATAGACGTTAGACCTTATAGGCGCGAGTATTATGTATTCTAAACTATTAAAATTTGCAATTGAAATCTGCCCAATAAGGCGATTTCTTGTGACTAAACGTTACAAGGTTACAACGACACCACTTAGCTGTCGACAAGTTCTAGAGTAAGTGAATGCGTAATTGACGAAGACATCTCACCAGCCGACACGATTTTATCAGATTTGTCGCAATTTATTAGCGTGACATTCCTTTTAAGGTTTGTGAAATTAATTTTAGATATTGAAATGTTGTCAACGGGTACCCGTCCTTCATTTCATTGATAACAACTTAAGCTTTAATCTAACTTAGTTCTCTTTCAATCTTGTTTTGTTTGGCAAAGTGCTAGCAACGCTGTAAATATATATATATATATATATATATATATATATATATATATATATATATATATATACAACCTTACTTAGGATACAGAAACATAGTTCTTCACTGCTGGCCGTATGAGAAAGCTCAAAGTCATCGAGCTACGCAAGGATTATACTTCGGACTGGCATCCGCAGTATACGACGACCCCCCACTAGATGGAGAGACGACCTGTGCAAGTTTATAGGAAGTCGATGCTAGTGGGCCAGGATTGTGCTTTGTGGCAATATGGGAGAGGCTTATGTTTAGCAGTATACTACGATCCAAATAATACAACCTCTCACCGCTAATCATTTTACATACCGTCAATACAATTACGTTTGGCTATTTTATAAGTTTTTTTTAAATTAAATTGAGAGTAACAAACGAACACATTTCATCTGATGGCAAGTGATACCTGCGGCCCATGACATCTATATTCATCCTTGACAAGGAATCATAATGCGGATGCGTTGTTACCCTTCAGGACTGAGATGGAATGCCTCGTAACCAGTAATAATGGTCTCCGGACCCCTACACTCACCAGAAGAAACTCAGCAGCATTTTGGTGCTATTTTACGCTGGTGCTATTCTGTGTGGGCGTGGTCCTACCTCGGTCGAGCTGACCCATTCATTATGCATCTGGAAACAAACTGCAGTGTAGTTTTACCACTGTCGAAAGTGTTAGAGTTTTTTTAAGCTAATTTTTCAGTAAAAGCACTACGTTAGTAAACAACGACACTAAAAGACAGCTGGTAACAGTATATTGAAGCTATTTAAAAGCTTTTGTTTAGTTTGCGAGGCAACTTCGCTGCAATTCGTTAGGCGTAAAAATGTTGCGATGGTTATCCTTAACCATTCCAATTAGCAGTTAACAGTTGGGTCCAACGTAGCGCTGTATGGATGTTCCATCTGTGGAATTAAACCGTAATGTGGGCCGCAATCCGAACGGCTATAGTTTGTTCTTGGTAAATCGATTTTATTGTACACGAGTTCAGTGTTGGGTACATTGGTAGAGCTACGATGCAGTCTGTTTCTAGCTACAGAAGGAATGGATCAGATCAACCAGGGTAAGACCACGCGCTCACAGAGTAGCACCGTAAAATAGACAGCATAATGCTGCTGTCTTTCTAAGGGTGAGTATAGGGATCCGGAGACCTTTATCACTGGTGACGAGGCATCCCATCTCAGTCCTCACATGATGCAGATATATATTCCCTGATGAAGGATGAATGTAGACGACGTCATACTCAGTCATAATTTACAATCAGATGAACTGTGTGTTTGTTTGTCCTTATGTTATTTTTTTTGTTCTGATCGTTACTGTCAACAGCTTTATGTTACTATTTCACGCTTGTATTCTGTGAGTAGTCCATCCCTGGTCGAGCCGACCCATTCAGCTAGAAACTGCGTGTCTATCCCCTAACAGTCTGATGCCAGAATCTCTCATGTTGGTGGTCCTGGTTGCTGTTAAGCAAAAGAGTTCTTACAGTCCACTTTCCTTATTGTTTATGTAAATTAAATTTAATACTGCGACAACTGTCGTATCAAATTGATTACAAAATTTTAATAATATGGACTTTGCGATTAAATCAGACGAGGCCAGTCCCGGTTTATGGAAACTTTGATGGAGTTATTATTGGCGGAAAATTTACTTCACCGGTTTATGTTCAATGTACAATATTGCTTCAGATTTATCATTCCTTAAAAACATTACAGTCAATAACTAAAGTAAGAGCATTTTCTTACGGAGTGCCTGCATAAATTACGAGATCACCGCTGCTATTTCGTGGGGTGACTTCGTTTCTCAGGGATGACAACGGCGTTGGAGCAAATAACTGTGTTTCAAACACTGAAAAAAAAAACGGGAGTGCACCATTATTGGTAACAGGATAGTTGATAATAGGTCACAGGGGTGACAGGGATCTATGATTTACGTTATTTATTACACAGCAGTAATAATGTTCTCCGGTTCCACCATCCACCAAAGTAAACACAGCAACGTCTATGCTGCTATTTTGCGCTGGTAATCTGGTTAGGGCGTGGTCCTCCGATTTTAGTGCGGAAGTGTAGACCATCCAAACTAGAAATAGAAACTAGCTACAACACCAAAAATGCCTGTATACGAAGCCGGCCTTCCTAACTCTTATCCCCCGAGTACAATGAAATCGTTTCACCGAGACTGAACCATTTTCATTTGGACTGCGTCCATTGCGCTGCTTAATTTCACACTAGCTATATTCCTGTCACGTTTCGCTAGCTGTTAACTGCTAATTGGAACCGACGAAGATAATTCACCACATTGCAGCGAGGGTTGATTTTTACAACTGTTTTAGTTATCCCTACTTCGCTGTAGGGGCTTGGACTTTTACGTTTACTGCAGAACGTACATCAATGGTCAGATTATGTAAACACAGTAAAACACTAGTTGTAGGTCGTATGTATCGAGTGGAAAAGAGTCTAACATTATGAGATGACCGCAGCTGTTTCTTATGATGAGTATAGAATCAAATAAACCCGTATAGAGGCCGTATGTGAAAAACACAGTCTTGATAGGACAAGAATTGTTATTGCCATAAAATTTTATTCATTATTCTCTACAAATGAGCTTTGCAAAATAGCATATCTATTTACTACAATAACAGTTTAAGCAAGGAAAATATTTGTTAAAGAGAGCGTTTTCGCTACCTTCCACCCGGTGATAGATATAAAAGCCCTCTGGCTAACAAGGGCCATCAGCCATATAAAAAAAAGAAGAGAAAACTATGCTCTAGCTTTAGGATATATATAGGTTGTTACTTGACTTTTGCTTTAATATAACACATGTGGGACACACGATAGTTTCTTCTGTTTATGCGAATACTACACATTATAATTAAATTATAATAAAATTAATTTTAAAATATTTTATAAATTTATTTTTTACGTCGACTCTACATCACTCACGGTCTCGGGCACGACTGAGATGTTTGACGTACTTAACGTTAACCCGAAATGCCGTCAGATTTTTTTTTACACTTAAGTGGTAACTGTAAGTCATGTCGAAGTTAGATTCTAGCTCCAACATGGCTCAATCACGTACTAAACAATATTTTGGACGGGTTAAAACGTAAAATAAACGAAAGGAAAAGAATACAAGATCACTTTTCCACATATTTGAGAAACGAGACTCACAATTGTTCTTATAAAAAATGCCGTGGGGTTAACCTTTATAAGAGACCCATTAATTTTGTTACTTTTCAAGTAAATGTTGATATTAATTTCCAGCATTGTTTTTCTGTGGAATCAGAAGGCTCATTGTAAAATGAAAAATATATATGGAAAATCTAAAAGTGGAATAATATACAAACACGAATTAAAAAAAAATATATTACAATGTTACATTATTAATTAATAAAACTCTTACAGTGAGTAGTAAATTAATAAAAGAATAACTTCTTTTATTAATTTACTACTTTACTAAATTATCAAAGTAATAAGTAAATGGACAATATTTTGAGAGATTGACGTCCAATTGACGTCCCCTATTTTTTTTTATAGTCTCAATGAAATTACATAAAATTACATCAAAATTATCAAATAGATGTCCTCTAGATAATAGTGAACTTTTTTACTATATTAGTAATATATAAAATTATTGAAAATAATTACAACTAATAACTGGCATTTGACTAGGCGTTTCATTTGTACAGAACAAAAACATTACAAAATTAATTATGCCTAATTTCTTTGTTGACTTCGTCAGGGCGACTCCTTTTACCTTAAACTCTTATACTGTCGTAAGCGTTTGCGTAAACGCACATGGGGAACGAGATAACATATCTATATCCATGTCCGAAAACCAAAATTTCTGTGTCACACACACTCGATTGAGAACCGAACTCTGAACACGTGAACAGTACTTTTTACTATTCCACACGCAGTCATTCGATGCTGTCCACAAATCAGCACTACCAACTTAAAATAGAAAAACAAACTTAGATTGATATTGTTTGTTATTGTAATGAGGATGACAGCAGAGCACGCAGTGCAACTGATTGTATGTGATTCCTGTGACCCATGGCACGGTCGTTAAGGAATTATAATGCAGATGCGTCTTCAACCCTGAAGACTAATATCCACCAAAAGGATGAAAAGGCATTTCATTTCTGTCTGGACGTGATCCTTGATCAAAGACAGCAACCGAAGTTAATATTGACAAACTTTCCAAGATTATTTGGTAGAGCTACACTGCAGTTTGTTTAAATAGTTAAATTTCTTTTTAAATTGACAAAAAAAGTTTTTTTTGTCAATTTAAAAAGAAATTTCGCTTCCATAAACTGCGACAAATTTAATAAAACGGTGGCGGCTAGTAAAATGTCCTCGTCAATTATGCACTCACTTAAAATCACTTAGCTCCCAACTTGTCGCCAGCTAAGTGAGGTCCCCTTGAAACATTTACACTCGAGACTAAATCGCTTTCATAATTTATTTTAGATCCAATAAAGTTGATGAATAAAATTTTAAGCACTCGTCTACCACACCATGCCAGTGTTCAGTGGCTACTGCAGCCTATGAGAAATAATCAGGCCATGTCGGACTCCTGCTGTGGAGGACAGGGAGAGCCGCAGGGAATCCGACACTCCTCTTCCTTCGCGGTCCCATCAGCGGTGTGCTTGAGTCACGGTGGGTCGGGACAGACTCTCTAGGCCCTCCGCGACTCCGCCTCAGATGTGAAGGGTGTGGGGCTACTGTACGAGAGACTGGGGAACATGATTCCCCGCACCGCCATCCCATTCTCCCGACTCCATCTCGGCTGCGGAGTGCGGGAAAGATGATCCCTCGTACCGCAGTCTACCCACACGCATCTAGGACTCCTCGGACCGGCCATAAAGCACCTTAGGCTGGCCGTTTGGGTTCCTGTTAGCTTTATCGTGGGTGACCAATCCATGGTTACTAAGCCCCCGCCACGGCAAGGCGAGAACCATTCGGGGGTGTATGCAGCCTATAACTTGGTCAAGCCTAAATAATGAGGACCCGGAAATAAAGCCTTGCATCAGTAATAGTGTCTCGGGTTTCTTTAATTCTATACTCATATACGAAACGTCAGTGGTACACCTCATGATTTAAGACACCTCTGCGGTCCATATATACCCATTACAACTAGTTTTTGCTGCAGTGCTAATTTATGGTACGTTGCGAGGAGTTGTTCGGATTGAGTTCAGTCGTTTAAACATCGTACATCACGACAGAATTCAAAACTTCATCCTCATCATCTCGATGGTTGGCAATCCATCACTGTGCGCTTCATGCTAAATTTCCAGCCACGCACAACTACTATGTGGAATCAGCTGTCGTTAGCGGTGTTTCCGAAACGATACGACTTAGGGACTTTAAGGCTGGCAACACATTTGTGACTCCTCAAGTATTGCGGATGTTCATGGGTGGCGGTGATCACTTACCGTCAGGCGGGCTGTGTGCTCGTTTGCCACCATATAAAACCATATAAAAAAAAACGAGCTTAAGCCACTCAGCCAAAAGCTTTATTAACGGGTAACTACCACAAGAGTTCCCGAGAGGGAGCCTCAGCTTGCACCGTTACCCTGCAAATAAAGCTACACGGCTCGAGGGCGCCCGAGAGAGCCGCAGCTCGGCTCGAATCACAACATATTTCAGCACGCGGCCCCACTGCACGATTAACTCCGCACGTGGTAAATCATTATTTAAAGTTGCAATTAACATTTCCAATTTGGTGCCGACGATAAGGATTATACTCGATTTGCTCGCGTATCGTGATTAATAAGCGAGTGCTTGGACACGATTTCACGCCATTCATAAGGAACGAAACAAACCGAGTAATCAGTCGAAGTTCTACCTGAGCTTTATAAATTAATTTTACGTTTGTGTACTCCAACCAAGTTGTAAAGAGCAAAATGAATGATCTCCAACAATTAAAGGGATTGGAAGCTGAGGATGATTTAGAGATGAAATTTCCTGCAATAAATACTTTGTGTGTATATTGCAGATGATAAGATTCAATGACAGCTGTGAATTATAAGAACTTTTGATCAAATGTCAATCTCACGGTGAATACAGCTGACTAATATAAAAATTCATTAGAATATTTCAAATTATTCACTGACAGCACATCTGCGGGCACTAGAGGAGTTCGGGCACTAGAATGTTCATGGGCGGTGGTAATTACGATCGGGTGAGCTGCTTGCTCGTTTGCTACCTATTCTACAATAAAAAAAAAAATTAAAGTGACAAATGGGTCTAAAAAGCTCAGGTGATGATGGCGACCTATGGAGTCTACATCCATCCTGAACTAAGATTCAAGAGACACATGTGTCGTCACCAACATGCACTTGCCGTGACCTTGAGGACTAACGCATCGTCACCTGTGATTTGTTCCTCGGGTACACGAAAACAATCTTCCTTATTTCCATATCTATTTACATTCAGAGTAACAAACGAGCACACAGTTCACCTGATGTAAGGTAAGTAATTCCTACGGTCCATGATATCTACATTCAGGATGACAAGGAATCATAATGCAAATGCGTTGTCACCCACGAGGACTGAGATAAAATCGTCGCCAGTAATAAAGGTCTCCGGATCCCTACACTCTTCAGACGAAACACGGCAGCGTTATGCTGCTATTTTTTTGCTGGTATTCAGTGAGGGCGTGGTCCTCCCCCGGTCGAGCTGACCCATTCATTCTGCAGTAAGAAACAAAGCAGTGTTGCTCAACCGCATTCGAATAGGTTAGGTACATAACGCATGCGCATTTTAAATCTTTGTTAAATATAGATGTGGATACGATGTGTCCTATATCTTAGCATTAGTTGAAATATATGATTATTGTAACCTCTTATGTTATAAAAGAAACTAGAAAAGCAAAAAAAAGACACTCTTATAATAAGTCTAAACTTATTGTGTTGTATCTCTTTAACCGTGGTTGCCAGTGAATTTATAAGCCCACCCCAGTGTTTCTTTTGTGTGAGGAAAACAATTAAACCGACTAAATACTCATTATTAATGGGACCACTCTCCATTTAATAACACAGATCGTTTTTATTCCAACAACCGTAAGGACAGACCTTTTTTCAAAGTTTCCGAAATTAATTATTCTTTTGTTTTGCGTATTTCAGACGTTTTACCCTACGGCGCGAATTATATAAAAGGTTAGTAAAAGCACATTCATTTGGATATCTAGTTTTAGAAGAATATTCACGGTCATTCTTTCAGTGACGACTAAATACAGTTACAAAATTAACTATGGTAGAGCCTGATTTTCCGATTCTAACATGAATGGGTCGTGTCCGGGGAACGAACACATCTTAACAGAATACCAGGAAGAAATAGGAACATAAGAGTGCTGTGTATCTGTTGGTGACTGAAGGGATCCAGGGAACCAATTACAGGTATCAAGGTATTCCATCTTAGTCCTAGGTAACAGATAGGTTTTTTTTTTATTTCATTGAGAGTAACAAACGAACCCCCAGATCACCTGATGGCAAGTGATTCCTGCGGCTCATGTCATCTACATTCATCCTTGACAAGGATTCATAATGCAGATGCGTTGTCAACCTTGAGGACTGATATGGAATTCCTCGTCACCAGTAATAAGGGTCTCCGGATCTCTGCACTCAGCAGACGAAACAGCAGCATACTTCTATTTCACGCTGGTATTCTGTAAGTATTTTTTTTTTAGAAAGATTATATTTTAATTTTATTTAGGATGACAATGGTAAGTGATTACTGCGGCCAAAGACTGGTGTCTTATATGGTGACGAGGTGTTCATTCTTAGTGCCAACGAAACTACGTTATAATACCTTATTTATTTACTTATTAGGTTTACCAACCTTTGTTTACACTGATGACATATGTACATATTAAATTATACATAATTGATAGAATTCTAGTGTAACATTTACTCAAGGGTAACGACGATTCTGCATTATGATTCCTTGTCAAGGATGAATGTAAATGTCATGGGCCGCAGGAATCACTTGCCATCAGGTGAACTGTGTGCTCGCTTGTTACTCTCAATGTAATAAAAAAAAACTACGACGCGTAAAGTAAGTATAAACCAATAAATACTATTTGTGTCTAATAAAGTTTATTATTATTTATGTTTATTTATTTATTTCCAGTAAATATACTATTAGTAGTTATATATACCCTAAGACTGATACTGTTATTATCATATAAATAAAAAATTGTCAACCAACTTCTTAGTTACTAACCGAAGCCTAGGCGACGGACACGGGACTACTGTCGCCGTGTAAGTTAATGTCTAAGGGTTTCGTAGTCCCGACCAAGGTGTAGAAAGGAATTGAAAACCGTAGGGTTTTAGTTGGTAGGTGTGTGACATAAACATCCCGACACCTCCACGCCGGAGGGGAGGATAAAACTAAAGATGTCTGTCATAGTATAAACTATTTAATAGATACCGGCGGAAGGTTTTTGCTTATTTACCTATATATATCTTTAATAAAACAACAAAATGTAGTTTTTTGTAATTTAGTTTAGAAATATAATTCTTAGACGTTTGTTTTTATTTTATAAAATAAACTATTTTAAAAATTTGAGAAAAACTTTTTAATAGTAGTTCTATTTTGTTCTCGTAAATGCTGCGTGAATGGGTTGGTCTTGACCGGGGGACCGCAGAAGCTGTATGTAGGGATTCAATTACAGGCGACGAAGTATTTACACATTAGTACACTAATCCTCATAGATGGATACAGCATGTGATCTGTGTCCTTGTTTCTCTCACCCTTAGTGTCATATGAAATATAACATTCGAATCCAGGATTGAGCAGATTGAGATATACATATATGTATATATTTGTATATATACAGGGTTATTGGTGATTCGACGTTTCACGTTAGGAGATGATAGGGGTGACAATTTGCGATAATTTTAATTCCTAAATGCATTATGCAAAAGGTTCACTTTTGAGTTATCATGTTTTTTTAGCTTTTTTCAAAATAAATCAAAAATTTATATAAAAAAAATATCAATTTACATCTCAATTTTTCCTATGATTTATGAAAACAATTAAAACCTTATTTATCAATATTAAAACAACAATTATCGGTCCAAATCTAAAAATGCGAGATGAAAAACGATATTTCAATATTTTTTGAGATTTTTTCCACAAAAATGAGTTTAAAACAAAAAAAAACGTTATGAAACTTGACTTAAAGATTATTTTGAAAATATAACCGTTTTCTTAGCTCTTCAATATATATATATATATACATATATATATATGTATATATATTCTTATAACGCAACCATCGCGTCACTTGCGTCGTCTTTCTTCAAATCCCCGATATAGACCACTTTTCCATTTCGCTCTGTCTGTTTACTCACAAGATATGTGCTACTGTATGCGGCTCGAGTTATAGCGTGTCATGGCATTTATATAAAAAATATTTATTCATTTTTAGAAAGTATTAATTAGTATAATGTCTAGATGTTCCATACTAACCTATCAGATATAAATATTTAGAAATTAATTATACTTATAAAACCTAAAACAAAACGCATATATAGCAATATAAAATTATGGTCATCGGTTTTTAATATGTCTGCAAAATCTCAAGTTATTCGGAAATAAGGAAACGATGACGTATAAAACTTTAAAGCTTTTAAAAGCTTTATTAAAATATCATTCTTATTGGTGTACGTGGTTCAAGGTAATGTGAGAATTATCGGTAGGCTTCCCAAAATGAGGCATGCTATCTCCACTTGGAGTATCCTTACACACCTCTACACCAGTTTGAAGACAGCGGCGTCTGGTATTACGATCATCTGCGATTTGTTCATGCGCGATCACAAATCATAAGAAAGGCCTGTGAAAACACATTACTTACACAAAAGTATCGTTTCTGTTTCTTTATGACAATTAAAATGAAAGTGAAATTATTTGTAATCTTCTAATCAATAATCTGAATTTTAGAAATTCTAAATTAACACTAAGTATAAAGATTTTAACAACACGGTAACGGCACTAAAAGGATAAACACTACAACGAAAAAGATTTTATGACCCCAGAGTTTATGACCGGGTAAAGGGAAAAGCACCGAGGTCCCGCTTACCGCATCCCTTCAAGCTGTGGATGTTCCCACATACACGCAAAATCAGGTAAGAGGTTTTTACCTATTTTGTTGTAGAATTTAATTATTATATGCAAGAAGATTGACTTATGTATATCTGAATTTACAAAAATATTGCAAAACATGCAATACCGATTTCTTTTGCCTATTTGTTATTTGTTGCTACACATTATTTGACGCAAGTATTCATCGCTGTAATAATGGCCCCACCTTTATATTACCGGCTTTAACTTCCATTATCCCGTTAGAGATATTGAACCGCTTTTAGTTTTATTTGTTACATTTCATTTGCATGTAAATAATTTGTATTTATACATTTTATAATGGACTACTTACAATAATAAGCATTGGTTCGTATCGTGATAAAAGAAAACACAAAGCAGATACGTTGTTACTCCTGAGGATTAGGGTGCTATGTCTCCACTAGTCGAAACACAGCAGGAATCTCCTCATCGACCCATTTGTAGTAAATATATATTTATATAAAGTTTTAAAGTTTTGTGGCAGCCCATATTGCAGTACTGCAGGTTTTAGCTTCTTCCCTAGAGACCGAGGTAAAGTGCAGTTCGCCAAGTGAATGCGCTGCGGAATTGCGATAAATACTTCATACGATGATTTTTTTATTTATTTCTTAGACATGCGTGTAGAAGATCGTAACGATGGTAGGTTTCTTAAATATACGGTTTATATTTTAACGTTTTATATATCCTGGGCTTCAACGACAATGCTAATATATCCGTAATATTTATTTTACAGTAACTTTCCTTACTTTAATAAGGTTGATCGGATAACAGTTAAATAGGCCGCTTATAATTTGATATAGAAATCAATTCACTAACTGTACATTAAGGGTATTTTGATAATTTGCAAACACTTAAATAGTTGAGTATTAATGTTTAATTTATAGTAATTTTGTAACACCTTAATATTTTAATAACACCTACCTCAATCTTTATATAAAATGGGAATAGGTGATACCACTGAACTAGGTTCTTTCGTTCTTCATTCCACGCCCTTCAGGATGATCCTTCAAGAATGCACCCAGTAAGGTGCATTCTTGAAGGATCATCCGGAGTTTCAATTAAAACTCTTCTTACAAAACATTATTTTTATATATATATATATATAAATAAATTTGTTACGTATTTATGTATATATTTTTCCTTATTCACCCAGTGCTGACTGGCAGAGAACACCACTGAACATTAAAACTTATTTATGAGATAAAAAATTAAAAGAATGAAATAATAATGTAAACCACTAAAGAAGCTGTAGGCATTAAAACTTTCTATTATTCTAATGGCGCCATAACAAAGGATTACTATAAATTATGATTATAATCATGTAGTAATAATTCAATAATAATTTAACATAAGTAATTAGGCACATTTTAGATAATTTTGTATTGATAGAACAAGTAAGTCTATTAATACATAGTATAAGCTATCCAAGGGCGGTATTTGCTATCATAATATATATAATACATTATATTTATAATACATTATATATATAATACATAATATACAAAGTTGTAGATACGAAAAAGTAAGAAATATTACATACAAACTCCGCCGTTGATATGCGGTCCACCGGGCGCAGTAATGGCAAAAGACGCTGCGGGAGCGTATTCGACATCGTTAACGGAATCCCACGATGTCTACTATCTCCTTCGCCTATCAGCGGATTATATGCTGCGGGCTTTAGTGATGAAAAGGATAATTTTACTATTATAACGTCTAATACTGTAAATATTTTAATATGGAGAAAGTTTCAGATGCAGTACAAGGGACACGGGGTGTACCTACGCGAACGCACCTAGACCCATAGAACAATTAATAAATAATTTCCGATACGCAAATATTGTTCCTCTGCTTGTAATCGAACTCAGAAGCGGCTACACAGTAGCCATACTCTAACCACTACGCCACGCGGCACCAATGATTTGTATTTAACATAAATATTCTACGAAAATCGTGCCTCGGAAATATTGTAAAGAACATTAATCCTTATTAAAATTCATTTTCATCATTTCAAAATAATCGACTTTTGAAAATGTGCTCGAGCAAGTTTCTAAATGAGAGGTCTTTGCGCGCAGCTGCGTACAATTATTTAATTAAAAGCATTTGTATAACGAAGATAATTTTCATTAAGTGTTCAACTTGATAATAATGTAAACTTAGAAATAAACCAACGATTTGCTAGATTGACTTTTTTCAAATTAAAAAGGCATAATGGATGGTTGAATTGCTTTTGATTTTTATACGATTTTCTTACGCATCTGGCGTATATATTAAAAAAAAATTACAAGCTCGCATTACTAAATAGGTCCCGGGATGTACATCGTTTGCTGTCCTTCTATATCTTTTTTTCACAATATATAATGTCTCCCTTTTTACGACGTTTCATCTCTTTTGAACGTCAATTATAATCTGAACTCTTACTCATTATCTAACAACATGAATGGGTTGACTGGAGTGAGATTTTTTGCCCCGAATATATATATATATATATATATATATATATATTTATATATTATTTAAGTATTTAGTTGATGTCATGAGAAAAATTAAGGTTGTACGTAATATACTCATTCATTTATTGTCTTACTCCCTCTAAGAAAACTTGTCTGCCAGAACTGTCGCAAACCGCAACGAACATATTGTAAGTTGTTCGAGTAATTACACTACAGTGCAAACATAACAAATGGGACACGAAGACACTTGATCTATGTACTTGAGAATTGCACATTTCTTTTCTCACTGCAATTTACCCGTCTCTACTTGCCTTTACTTGGGTAGCCTTTTTTTTTTATTCTTGTCTTTATTTTGTATTATGCATAAATATTATTTTACCAGTGGATGAATCACGTTGCAGTTTATTACTGCGGTATGGCAGCTCGACTGGTGATGAAAGCCTACGGAATACCATCGTAAGATAGTAGCGTAACGCTGCTGTGTTTTTACTGGTGAGCGTCGCTACACTCAGGAGTAATCACTTATCATCAGGTGGGCTGCATGCTCGTTTGCGAACTATTGTATAAAAAAAAAGAAAAAAATGAGTTACAGTGCATTATGATTCTTTGTAGAGAATGAATGTAGGTGTCATAGGCAGCAGAAATTATTAATATTACCATCGGTCGAACTGTGCGTTCGTTGGTGATTTTTTTATTAATTTTCTAAAATAATAATAATGATAAAAAAAAACAGTTAATAATAAACAGCATACGTAAATATTTATGAGATACTCGTGAAACGAGGAAGCGATTCTTTGAATATTGTAACAAAACAATAATAATACATTATTATTACTTTTATAATTGAATTGAAGCGTCAATTGACTATGGTCTACGAAACTTATTTGTAAGGTCAGCGGTTGAATGTTAATACCAATTCAAGCATTATTTTAAGAAAACATTACTTAACTCTATATACAGTATAGGAAGTACATTTTTATAATAATTGCGAGGCGGGAGTTCTAACTAGGTGAGACCAGATTTCACTCTGGGTACTAAGCATAATATCATTCGATAATAAACACACTTGATACCGTTGCCTAACACACAAACGGAAAATTGAAAAAGTGACGTCATCAAGCCTTTATTCAGCAACCGGAGCGCGACGTCATTATCGTCCATCCATCATGCGGTGTCGGTGGGGAGATGATGTCGTGCTAGAATTAGCGCACCGAGCGTAGAAATGCAAACGTGGGAGTATTCACATATGTTCACGTTGACTATACTTCTTTGGGCGACGGCAGGGTGGTGTAGTGGTTAGCGTAGCGCTGCATTACGGGTTCAAATCTCAGTAGAAGAACAATGTTTGTGTGTAACAAAATGTTGATTGTCGGATCTAGGTGTCTCAGTATATTTGATACTGCATTAGAATCTTCTTCAGATCTTATTGCACGTGTAGGTTTCTAGAACCTCCTCGGTGACCCATGGAGAAGCTCCAAGATCTACGAATCACATGGAAGCCCCTCTGCCTTGGGCCTGTTAAGCCTAATCAGGTCCCAGGAGAGGCATAATCTACTCTAGCACCCTCGCAGTGCTACGGCAACCCGGGATCACTCCTCATTGCTTTCAATTAAGGGAAAGATCAGGGCCAGTACCCAGATCGCATGAGCCAATCACGTGTACCTATGGAAGCGTGGCTCTGTCATTTTTAAATTGTTTTTTGTATGTTTTTTTATCTCAAAAAATATTTGCATCCACTTGATTACAAGTAATTAAGTTATTTAGTACAGTGACATTAAATCCGTCTTTTTGTACAGTGTTTAGATGAGAGTAGCAAACGAGCTCACAGTTCACCTGGTGGCAAGTGATTCCTACGTCCCATGACGTCTACATTCATCCTTGACAAGGAATCATAATGCAGATCAGAAGCGTTGTCATCCTTGAGAACTGAGACAAAATGCCAGTAGGTCATAAAGGTCTCCGGATCCCTGCACTCACCATGCGAAACACAGCGTCATTATGATACTATTTTACGCTGGTATTCTGTGAGGGCGTGGTCCTGGTCGAGCTGACCCATTCTCTGTTCTTCTTTATCAGAAAAAACATTTACATCTATTTGAATATAAGTGACTAAGTTATTTAGTAGACTGGTAGATAATGCCTTTTAGCATTTAATCAGCCTTTATATACAATGTTTGTTTACTTTTGCAAATAAAGAATAAATAAATAATTTACTAGGAGGTCGTTTATTTTATCCAACTCAAAAGGAAATAAATTTCATAGCATGGGAGAGAACTCGGCGATTGTTTTTCGTCAGCGGCTGACAGATGGCCCATTGGATGATTGAAAAGTGAGAAATTTATTACTTTTAAGTTTATTATTATTGGACATAGACTTGTAGATAACGAGGCATTCCATATCAGCCCTTAGGAGTGTTAAGGTGTATCATGAATCTTTGTTGTAGGTGAAAGTAGGTTTTCATAGTGGTATAGCTACACTGCAGTTTGTTTATAACTGCAGAATGAAAGATTATGTTGCAGTGTTTCGTCTGGTGAGTGCAGGGATCTGGAAACCTTTATTACTGTGACGAAGGTGCTACGTAAAAGCTGTTTTAAAAGAAATATATTTTTATTTTAAAATGATATATTTATTTAATATATTTTATATATTTCTACAAAATAGTAAACTAACAAAGACTAAGGAGTCGTAAGACACATTGATTAAAGGAGAACAAAAAGTGAAACATTTTACGGACAGGGTCATGGGACGACCGAGCATTTTGTTACATCAGATATGTTCTTAGCGTACAGTTGTTAAAACATTAACGCGTATTTTAACATAACAGTGAAATAAATTTATGTTTTGACTCTAACAATGGAAGCTTCGAACTAAAACATCACATATTCTAGTATACATATTATCCTACATAAATAAAAATAAATTAGCAAAGTTATTATAATATAAGATCTTATAATATATACAAAAAAGGAAAGTAACTATATATAAATCCCACTGCTGGACCTCCTATCTAGAGAGTGTGTTAGAGCTTATTCCACCACGCGGCCCCTTCACATGTCTTCGAAATATTTTTTTTCTTGGAACTTCATTGGACTCAACATAGGAGATCGAACTCTGCTCACTAGCGTACCGTGAATTCATAGGGAGCGCTTACACACAGCTACCACGGCCTCACTTTTGTAATAATCTAAGTGAAATATAAGTTGGATCATAATTGTCAAATACAATGTCTTCTTAATAATAGTGAACTTCTTTATTATAAGTGATGTACAAAATTATTGTTTGAATAAACTGCTGTTTTTGACATATATTTATTAGACAGATCATTCTGTGTATAAGGTGTACTAACTTTGACGTCCGTAGTGTGCAAAAGTTACTATGCTATCATAAGCTCGTTTTATTTCTCTTTCTGTCTCTTACGTTATGTCTATATGTTTTCATACATTGTTTTTTTTAATTCGTAATATAAAAAAAAATACATGAAAAATGTTATGGTTGGTCTTACAAATTAGTGGATGGGGGTTTTTTTATATGAATACAAGCCAATACATGTTTATATTTATGTATGTATTATATTTGGTTGTATGATACATTTATTTTTGTATAAGATATATACCTAGTCCGGTCATAAGTTCTGTTACAAATGAAAATGCATTTTTTTAATAAAGTAATATAATATTATTAAAATTTATACCTACCTATTTATTAGTCTCAGCAAAAAAATTACAGGCCATGTGCCCTAAAACTGACCATAATTTTAAGTTTAAAGGGTTGAGGTCTGGGCTAGATGAGGGCCAGTCTTCAGCTTTTATAAAGTCCGGAACGTTGGTTTCAAGCCAGGCTTGGGTAGTTCGTGCCTTGTGACCAAGTACAGTCCTGCTGGAAAGTCCATGGTATATTTTTAAAAAGTGTATTGCTGAGAGGTTTCACAACATAATCCATGACTGTATCTTGATTCACTTTGGCTGAAGTTTCCACTTCTTTTTCACAAAAATGTAGTTTTGTGACTCCTTGATTAGACACGCCCCACCAAATCATCACTGACGCAGGATGATGAACACGTTGTACCTTTCCGACCACTTGAGTAACTTCTTTAGAACTGTGAGCGTACGCTTTATCATTTTGCTTATTGTAGTATTCTTCAATCGTTAATTTTTTCATCGGTAAAGAGGATATTTCTGTGCTTTTCACCTGCGTATCGCGACAGAAAGCGTTTTGATCTCTCTTTAATTGTAAAGATTGATTTAGGGCATGTCCTGTATATCGACGATAAGCGAGCTTCAGATCTTGTTTTATAATACGCGATAGAGTCCTAGCGGGAATCTTCATTTCTCGCGATAAGATTTTTTGCTTCTTAATGGGGTTTCGACGAATTCTGGCTTTAACAGCATTCAATATTCAATTAGCCTTTGTAGTTCTAACAGCACGCGGCCATCCCGATATTTTCTGGTCTTCGACAGAGGAAGTGTTGTTTTATCTGTTGATAGTACGATATACGAACAAACGGCTGATACCAAGCTTTTGAAGTGTCTGGAATATGACCGACGGCTCCATACCCACTTGGTGCAAGGCGATCACTGCAATCCTATTTTTGTAACACCCCATTCCATATTGTAATTTGATAATGGACACGAAAAAATATGTGAAATGGCGCAAAATCGTAAGTTTTTAAAATGATATACGTGTTCCAAATTCAAAATAATTAAAAAGTTGAAAAAAAAGAAATGTTATGTAACAGTATTTTTGGCCAAAATAGTGATTGATGTCATATATTCATATAATATTTATTATTAGTAAAATTGTATTTTATTGTCTTTAGTCATTATATAAGACGAAGCATCTCCAATTACTACCCGGGTTGAATTTTAGAGAATAGTTAGTAGCTTTTATTTTGCCATTTTATGAGTCTTATGCAAAAAAGATCAAATAAATAAATAAATCGTAATGGACAAAAAGTTATTTGCACGAAGTACTAGAGACGTTACCTACCGCACTTAAATGAAATAAATTAAATAACATTCAACATAATATATTCAATGGTTAACATATAATTCATATTTACGAGCACTATTCAAAATTTAGGAAACACGACCACCCCCGGGAGTACAATATAATGTTACGGGATGTAAATTACAAATTTCTGTGCGAGGCATTCAATACATTTATGCTTTTGAATAAAGGAACTAAATTAATCAAATTGAGTTGTTTTCATTTAATAATACCTCGCCTGTCTATGTTAAGTAATGGCTAATTATGGGTATGAAAAGTACTACTGTTCTATTAAGTTAGGTTCACAAACAAATAGAGCTCGCTTGATCACATTTATGTTTGATAAAGAAATCGACGGCAGTAGAGTTGCTCCCTTAAATTTCGCCTCCCTGAAATCCATATGAATGGTATTTTTATTTGTTTAATGTAACATATATTTGTTGGATGCTTGCTAAAAAATAATTGATATTAATTATAATATAATAACTAATAATAAGAATAAGTGTTAATAGATACCCATTGACTTTTTCTTTACATTTTTATTTTTTTATCTATTCATTATTTTTGGAATTAATACTTTTTGTGTAGCATAATGCCATTCGTTACTTGATTTTTTATTATATAGGGTGACAAACGAGCACACAATTCACCTTAACAATAATTAAAGATACATACAACGTGGACTGAGATGAAGAACCAGTTACGGGGTCAAATGGATCCTCCATTCGCACCGACTATATTAAGCTTACTTTAAGTTCTCCTAAAACACTTCTCATAATACACACTACTCCCAATGCACACTTTTCCCAAATAACACTTTTCACAACGCACACTTCTCCCGACATACACTTCTCTCAATATCCGCTTCTTCTAACACACATTTCTCCCAATATTTTTCCCGATATACACTTCTCCCAATACTTTTCCCGATACACACTTCTTCCAACATTCACTTTTGCCGACACACACTGGCCCCAACATACTTTTCCCCACACAATTCTTCCAAGGCGTCTGCCTTTACCCAACAAACCTCCCAACGACTACCATTAGGTTTCCACCATTTAGTAATTGTTAATAGCCTGTTTTTGTGTCTTTTATGTCCTTAAATGTATCATGTTTAATGATTGAAGTATGGGTCCTAGCCACTACTACTAGGTTTCCACAATTTAGTAATTGGTAATAGCCAGTTTTTAAATGACTATTAAATGATAAGAGACTGGACTGGGGAATGGGAACTGGGAATGGACGGTAAATATTTTATTTTTGCAAAGCGTTACAATGGCGTTTAGACCGCGACGCGAAACATCTTATTCTTCTGGTCCCCAAGCGAAATCTCGTGAACTCCGACCCTACCCCTCGCGACGTCGCGGGCCCGGACTGGTTTGCTGCGCCGGCCGCTTGTTGCGAACAATGGCGTCTAACACATGATGACCTTTGTGACAGTAATTTTGACTGTCACACTACGTGCTACGGCTACGGCGACGATTAGTGAACGATTAAGTCGAACTTATCATCTGTGAAGCGAACAAGAAATACCCTTGCTGTCGACTTACACCATCAGCTGGGGATTCCTTAACCCTATTCTATATGCTCGGGATTATAGTGCTAAGATGTTTGTGTATAACCTTGCCTTACCTTCTTTATCTATCTTATCATCTTTACCTACCGTTCAGCTGCGTCACTGTTAATGATTGGTTACTTTATTGCCTCTTGTCTCGTAATAGTGAGAAGTAAAGTGAAATAAAAAAAGAATAATTGATTTGAATAATTGATTCATTGATCTTGCGACAATCTAATAGAATCATGTTTTAGTTAATACTACACAATACACACGATGCGCCTTGTCTATCAGAAATAACATATGCCTTGCGATGACGTCAATACTCTTGTTAACAACAAGAGTATTAGTTTAATAGTGTGTTGTAGTATGAGTAATATATATATATATATATATATATATATATATATATATATATATCTAAGTTCTCGATGATTAATTACATAAGCGTTAACGTTTTACTTTTAAAATGAATTTGTAAGTATGTATATCAGCTTAAAAGATATTTCATACTACATTAAACATTACTTTTCAGTTTCCGTAGCACTGTAGCAACTTGAATGGGTTAGTTTGATCGCGGAGCCACTACGCCCTCAAAGAGTGATAGCGTGATGTATGCATAACTCTGCTGTGCTGCATATATATATATATATATATATATATATATATATATATATATATATATATATATGTTGTCATGTTGACAAAGTATAGCTCTGATTCCGGAACGAATTGTAAAACGTAAACGCTTCCATAATTAGCAAAGCATCTGAGCTAATCGCTTATATACATTGAACAAAGGTTCAAGTTATACGTATATCACCTTTGAGGACTTAGATGAAATGCCTCGTTATAAGGAAACGCTGTACGAAAAAGCGGATTGCCTCTACCACCGAAAGATCCTTTATTTGATATCATGTATCTTGTTTTAGGCTAACAACACGTACAAATTCATTTGACATTATAAAATTGCAACCAAGTCTATTATGGGCAAAATTAAAGCACACAAAGAATACCTCTGAATTGGGAATGAAGAGTCAAACGTAAACGCTTTTGTAATTAGCGATGCGCCGAATTCTCGCAGACCACCTGCGCGGCTTTATTATCTATTCATGCTCGCCGAATCAGAATGCCTGCTTCAATGGTTTAAAAATAAATGTAATAATTTCTTTTTAATTCACAATTTATTTACATATTTTAAACAGCACATCTTACAGCTGCTGTATGACCAGAATCGTATCGTCTACGAGTCGTAATGGTCTACGAGACGCGTAAGATTTATTGTTATCTTTTTTTGAGTAAAATTTATGTCATATACATAATACATACATACGTTTATTCATTGCATATTTGCTGTATCATTTATTTAACCTCTATGAGTGATAATGATCATTTCTGTATATAACCTAGTAACTCGGGTCAGTTAGTTAGGAACCTCCATAAGCGAAAAAAGGATTTCGGTCCTTTGAACTCTCACTTATCAATGTTTGACTGTATATGCATTTTTTCTTTCACATTTCCGATCTTCTTATGTTTAATTTCATAGTCTAACGAATTATAACGACATACAATTAACATTACTGGTGACAATGATATCCTCGTGTCGATTTCACCCACGGTAATATCCGTCCAATGAGTTGAGATGTCCCCAACTGCGCAAAATATATTGTAGTTGCATAAACATTACCTTCTCTAGCTCGATATAATACATATGATATTAGGTCGGAGGAATGTTCAGACTTATTCGCTTTAGACTATGTATGCAAAATAATAATAAGTGTAACGGATTAATATGGGTACTAAAAAAAGATGCCAAAACCTGGAATCGCACCATTAGGGGCATTTAGATCTTCAGTCTAACGCTTCCCCAGTTGTAGTTTTATTACGTGAAAAGACGATGAAAAATTTGACTGTTAAATTTTGTGTCTTATGTCTATGATGTTTATAATTCATGGTTTTTATAGTGATCTTTTTATTTCTTTGTTTAATTTTATATATGGCATGTAAACACAATTTACTATAATTACTACTATACTTTTCTTTAAATTCCAAGCTAACTAAATTTTAGTGATAGCAGCTAGTCTTAATGACTTCTCTCAACGTAGACATTTCCCTGCACGGACTTTTCCCAATGCAGACTTCTCTCAACACGCACTTATCCCAAAGCAACTTCTCCCAACGCAAACTTCTTACACTGATTTCTCCCAAGTCTTCAGTGGCACTGAGTTGCTCGCCTCGCTGTTGGTAAATGAGTCTCCGGATCCCTGCACTCTCCAAATAAAAGTATTAACTAACTTCGTGTTTATTAACTATTTTTAATTATTATTGTTAATGTTATGTTAATTGTTTTTTTATTGCGTTTAGTTTTTTTGTACATTTATATTAAAACCATCTCTCTACCTATTTATCTGTGGCGGAGTCTGTGAGCTGTCATTACTCATTGTTCTATCCTTGTTTCCTATTTTCAATACCTTGGCTCTAACCACGATAAAAACCTTCGTTCGATCGATAATCTTCTAATTCTGTCTCCTTCTCATAACTCTGACTTTATCCACTGTTTCTTCATTGTTCAATCTATCCTTCTTCGAGACGTTCACCCTCCCGAAATCAGTGCGGCTACAAATCGTTACGCTTTCAAGATGAAAGTTCAGAAGCTATATCTATATAGATTGGTAGAATAAGCTCAACGTTAGATAGTTATATAATTATATGGATTTGTAGTTGTACCATATATAAGTAAGTATATATAATAATAATTAAATGTTAAATAAGGTTAAATAATTAAATGACACAAAATCACTTTATATAAGGCTATTTATTGTTATAAGCGAGATAGAAGAAAATATTGAACGAAATATATATTTTTCTAAATAGATCTTTTATGATGTAGGAAGTCGGATGACATATTGAGGACAAACTCACAAAGGACAGTTCGCTCCTATCACTGACGACGTTAATAGGCCCCAAATCCCAAGTTAGTTACTATCAGGGTCGCCCATCCGTAGCTTATAGGTTGGTTACCTCGATAAAATTAAATGGAACGAGCTTTTTTTTATGTCGGTGGGAAATCTTTTATAGATACCCGTAGCCTTAGCTTAGCCTCATGTGGGGAAGAGGCTTATGTGTGATCCTTATCCACCCACTAAAACATCCTCGGTGGCCACCCTTAGTGCATTGGTATATCCAACGGAACGCACAGGTGCCTTTCTGCTCTGATCCTAAGCCTATCTCAGGGGACGTTCTTCCCGATCCTAAGGGCTGACATTAAAAATTAAAATAAAATTGTACATACTAATTTAGATTATGCTCGTGTTAGAGAAAATGGGCGCCTAAAGAACATCGCGACTTTACTACGCAGTTTCAATTACGGCATCTATCAAAAGGCAATGACTTTGATTCATCAATTATTAGGTCTTTCACGTAATAGAAAGTATACTTAAAAGCCTTCTAAACGTGAAAGCCAATAACTTCTGGATTACACAAATATTGAGATTCGAATTTAAGAATCGTAGCCCAGTATTCTTTAACTGTTTGAACAATAAGGTTGAGTAGAGGCAAGTGCTATAGTGGTTAGAGTACTTCACTGCTGTTCCCAGCCGAAGAATAATATATGTGCACTTCAAAAAATTCATTTTCGGGTGCGCGTATATCGTATGTCACGGGACATGATTATTTCGATAAAATAAATAAAATACTATGAAATAATATATATATCATATGATACATAACATATTTATAATATATACTAAAGAAAAGTATAATTTTCAATGTTCATATATAAATATATAGATTGAAATGAGTACTCCAAGATTATCGAATTAATTATTATTAATTTAGGCTCTAACTCTATTTATAGACAATAAATAATTGTAATAACATAGTTTGAAACAATTTTATATACAAATGATTTATGCGTTACTTATTTGATTTAATAGAGTACTGTAAATATCAAGTAAGTTTTAATAGAGTACTGTAAATATCAAGTAAGTTTTAATAGAACTGTAAATATCAAGTAAGTTTTAATAGAACTGTAAATATCAAGTAAGTTTTAATAGAGGACTGTAAATATCAAGTAAGTTTTAATAGAACTGTAAATATCAAGTAAGTTTAATAGAGGACTGTAAATTATTATAGTTAATAATTGCAAAATGATTTGAAAATTTATTAATAACATTACAAATAAACCCTGTACTTCATTTTCATCTAGTGACCTCCTTAATAATTGTATTGATAAACAGCTTACTGTAAATAATATCAATTCGTATTTCGCAAATATCGGTAAAAGTCTTGCTGAAAAAATCAACCAAAATCCTTTATTTCATTCATCTCCTCTTATCCATTCAAATTCCTTTGTGTTATTGGAAACAGATCAAGCGGAAGTTGCACGCTTAATAATAATGCTTAAAAACAGTTGTGCAGTTGGATGGGATGGCATTTCTAATGCGTTTCTTAAAAAGCACAAAACACAGTCGTTGTACCACCTATAACATATATTTATAATTTAAGCATTGTTTCAGGCAAGTTTCCTAACGTTTTCAAAAAAGCACTTGTATGTCCTATTTTTAAATCTGGAGATAGAAGCTGTACAGAAAATTACAGACCAATTTCTATACTACCAGCCCTGTCTAAAATCTTCGAAAAAATTATTAACAAGAGGTTGGTTTCCTATTTGGAGACACATAATTTATTATCCCGTATCCAGTATGGCTTCCGGACGAGTTTGTCAACAACAAATGCTGTACACAACTTAGTCGACCATATTGTACAAAACCTAGACCAAGGTCAAAAGTGCATTGGTATGTTCCTGGATTTAACCAAGGCCTTCGACACAGTTTCTATTCCGATATTACTGGGAAAATTGGAGGCAATAGGAATAATAGGTAATCAATTATTGCTATTTCATAGCTACTTAACAGATAGAACGCAAAGTGTTAAGATCAATTCGCATACAAGTTCTGAGTTGTCTGTTAGTTACGGCGTGCCACAGGGAAGTGTGCTGGGTCCCAGTCTTTTTCTGGTGTACATGAATGATCTCTGCGATCTCAAACTTCAAAATGGCGCATTATTCTCATATGCTGATGATACAGCTATAGTTTTTAGTTCACGTACATGGTCAGAGACTTACCAGTGTGTTCAAATTGGTTTTGATTCGGTTTGTCGTTGGCTGCATGGTAATTTAATGACTCTTAATATAAGTAAAAGTAAAATCGTCAACTTTGCTATACGTGACTCAATAAGCCAAATAGACGTCAACCATCAAATTGTCGTGAAACCGTTAAACGTAAATTTAAGTGATACATTAATTGATTTGAATGAGAATGCACCTCACATTGAAACGATCACTTCTACGGTTTATCTCGGAGTTGTCATTGACAGAAATCTTAATTTTAAAAAACACATAGTAATTTTATCAGACAAGGTGCGTAAACTTATCTACATTTTTAAAATACTTCGCTATTCAGCAAATCCTGACATATTAAAAATGGTTTATCTTTCTCTGTGCCAATCAATTCTTAAATATTGTATATCTACGTGGGGTGGAGTTGCTAAGACAAATTTTATACAAATTGAAAGAGCACAAAGAGCATTGCTTAAGGTTTGTTTCTCCAAACCTCGGCTTTACCCTACAGATGCGCTTTATAAAGATTGTCGCTTGTTAACAGTCAGGCAGCTTTTTGTAGAGGACACAATTCTCAATCAGCATAGGTTAATACATTACTCAAATGTCTTATTGACCCGAAGTAAAGTCGTTGCTAGAACTGTAAAACTAAGAACTTGTTTTAGTAATAGTTTCTTTAGATTTTTAGGTCCTTACTTATACAGCAAACTTAATAAGAAATTGTCATTGTATGCTTTAAACAAGTTCAACTTAAAACGTGTTCTTCGCGAATGGCTGCTTAAACAAACTTACATTGACGTTGAGAAATTCCTAGAGGTGATCTCTTAATAGTTTTTAATAATTTTATGTTAAAGTATTTATTATATCACAAACATTATATAAGCATATTTATCATAAGTCTTATAACTAGTTATTGCTTCCTAATGTTAAATGCATGTTTATTTTACTTTTTAGTTTAATTTTCATGGAGTATTTGGCAAACTCTACTAAACTCTTTGTATAACGTAAGTTCTGCGGAGTGGTGACCTGATGTCCTGTGATTTATAGGTTTTTAATACCTACTGCAGGCATCAGTCAGCCACGACTATGTACTAATGTTTTTTTTATTTTTTTATTAAGGAGAACATGTATCTATTATGTAAACAAATTTATTCTATGTATTTAGTTGTGGTGAAAATACATAATAAATAAATAAGTTTTAATAGAGGACTGTAAATATCAAGTAAGTTTTTAAATACTTATACATAAGAAACAAAAAAAAAACAAATATTCTGCAACACATGACAAACAAAAACAGACTATCCAATTAAGAGTTCGTTTTATTTGTGTAAATCAACAAAAAACATACTAGTGAACACACATTTGGTATTACGTTTATTTATATAATATTAGAGGTGACAAAGTGGGCAAAACACAAGTGGACGAAAGTGGGCTCACTGTCACCCGATGGGCTGAAATGATTACTGTGTCTACCCATATCATCTACTTTCATTCTGTAAGGACTGAGACGAAATATATCGTTACAAGTAATTGGGCCTAATAAAGCTTAGATCTTTTTCACTGACTTTCATAATGAAGAGTTTACAAAAACAAAGGACACAAATGACCCGCTTGCCTCCGCATAGTTCTGCGTCCACTCTACATGGCTTTTGTACTGATGTCTGTTGGTACTTGATTTGTCACCTTTAGTAAACGGGCAATAGCCTAATTGTTTAGGTTACAGATTGCAAATCTTATGGACGTAAGTACGAATTCACCATTCATCAATTGGAGTGGTGAACGGGAATGTTTATTTATTTATTTAACTTTTATATACACAAAGTACATATACAAGAAAACTAAGATAAGAAAAGTATGTACAAAGGTATAACTTATGTTACTTTTCCTGCAGGCCTGGTGTTGGACATATCATTAAAAATAGGAAATATAGTGTACTCACAAAACATAAAGAAAAAAAATTTAATATAAGACACACTCTTGTACCGACACACATATGTACATACATAGATGTTACATCTCTTTCCGTATATTACCGAATTTACCATAAATAAAACATAAACCTCGTACATCACGACAGAATTCACAATTTCATCCTCATCATCTCGTTGGTTGACAATCCACCGCTGCGCGCTTCACGTGAAATTTCCTGCCACGCACAATTACTCTGAGGAATCAGGTGTCGTCAGTGGTGTTTCTGAACCGATACGACTTAGGGACCTTCAAGAAACGAGCCTAAACCTTCTATTACGCATTCGCGACTCCTCTGGCGTTGCGGATGTCCATGGGCGGGGTTTATCACTTACCATCAGATGGGCTACATGCTTGTTTGCCACCTATTCTATAAAAAAAACACTTCTCCCAACTCTCAACACACACTTTTCCCCCCACACACTTCTTCCAACACACACTTTTCTCAACACACTTATCCCTTTTTCAACACTTCATTAATACTTCTCCCAAAACATATCGGCATTTTGTTACGGTTTTTCTGTCCGCTAAAATTAGTCAATCTAAGAAAATGTGAATCTAAGAAATTCGATACATTTTGAAGTTTTATTACAAAAAAAGAAAAAATGCGACACAAGCCACGTAAAAAGTTTTTGACGTTTATGGACCTAACGCACTGTCAGTAACAGCAGCACAAAATTGGTTCAAACGTTTTTAGTCCGGGAAGCTATGAAGCTCGCGCTGTTCGACCTGTTATCGAGTCGATGCCATTTTTTAAAAAAGTGGAGCAAGATCGACATATTAGTAATTATGACAAAGATGAAGACCACAAAACCGTATAAAATATACAAAAAAACTCGATATTTAGTCGCTATAGGAGCTCACTGTAAGAAACCTAATGAATCGTGTACTTATTTGCGATTCTCTATTGAAACTTAATGAAACCGAACTTTATTGAAGAGATTGATCATTGGTGATGAAAAGTTGATTACCTACGACAAGAACGTGCGAAAAAGATCGTCGTCAAAGGGCAGTCAAGCTCCACACACCATAGACCGGGTCCAGAACTAACTCACAATAAGGTGATGCTGAGTGTATGGTGGTATTGGAAAGGCATCGTTCATTATGAGCTTTTACCGCCGGGCAAAACTTTTACAGCTGATGAGATTCAAGCAAGAAATAAAGAAAGAATACCCGGAATTGATCAAGAGAAAGGGTGTGGTTTTTATCATGAGGACCCTGGACCACACACATCTTTAGCCACTCAGCAAATAGGTATCAGCACAGCGGCGCGGCGGCTAGAAATATGTTTTTTTTTAATAGGGATCGATTTTTTTTTCGTCCCATCATCAAAGGTGTCATTAATACTATCGTCTGTCTTCGTTTTCGGAAATTGTCTCGAAAATAATGGTGGGCTAAAAGGTTTTTCGCGTATATATATATATATATATATTATTTTTACAGACTTATTTAAAGTGTCTAAGGGATTAGGGTAAGGTCTGGGAAACTGAAAGATCGTATGTTGCTATCCCTCATTTGTTATGTATATATAATATTATGTTTGTATTCCCTCTCTATTATTGTGAACCATCTTCTAGTATGAGCACTTTAAGCATAATTTTATGTTTTAACCGGAATGTTCGTGATGTTAATGGCACGGCTACCAATTTTTTTTAATATTTAAATGTACTTTACTAGACCGGTATATATACATACGTACAAAGAGAATGGTATGTCTATAAACTTGGCAATATTGGCGTGTCAAAAAATACAGTAATGTAAAAACGACTATTTTGCATTATTATTTCTCGGCCATAGTGAAACAATTTAAATAAAATGGTACATTATTACGTGCTCGACTGGTTTATTACACGTAATACATGTAGTTTGGATCGTAATACGCTGTATGCCGATTTTACGTAGTTTCATTAGCTACCTCTGAATTTTTGTCCATCGTACGGTGAGAAATAAGCTTTATATAATATTTAATAAAAATAACACAAACCTATTATTATATATAGTTATTGTATGTTATTTGTCCTGACAAGTGTCGTCGAAACAGGATACGGATTATCCGTAAACGATGAAACCATGTTCATAATAGAAATTGGTAAGATCGTCTGGATCGTAGAAGTGACAGCTGTTTACAGTAATTGATAGAATACCGTATATATATATATATACATACGTACAAAGAGAATGGTATGTCTATAAACTTGGCAATATTGGCGTGTCAAAAAATACAGTAATGTAAAAACGACTATTTTGCATTATTATTTCTCGGCCATAGTGAAACAATTTAAATAAAATGGTACATTATTACGTGCTCGACTGGTTTATTACACGTAATACATGTAGTTTGGATCGTAATACCCCGTATGCCGTTTTTACGTAGTTTCATGAGCTACCTCTGAATTTTTGTCCATCGTACGGTGAGAAATAAGCTTTATATAATATTTAATAAAAATAACACAAACCTATTATTATATATAGTTATTGTATGTTATTTGTCCTGACAAGTGACGTCGAAACAGGATACGGATTATCCGTAAACGATAAAACCATGTTCATAATAGAAATTGGTAAGATCGTCTGGATCGTAGAAGTGACAGCTGTTTACAGTAATTGATAGGAATACCGTATATATATATATATATATATATATATATATATATATATATATATATATATATATAAAGAAACTATATTTCTTTAATGTACAAATTACTTAGACTTTTTTATTAAATTCAGAGTAACGAACGAACACACAGTTCACCTAGCGGTAAGTGATTCCTGCGGCCCATGACATCTACATTCATCCTTGACAAGGAATCATAATAGGGATGCGTTGTCACCCTTGAGGACTGAGATGGAATGCCTCGTCACCAGTAAATAAAGGTCTCTGGATCCTTACACTCACCAAACGAAACACAGCAGAGCAGTTATTATCCAAACCGGCGGACAGTACAAAGAAGCAGCTGTAAATCAAAAAGAAGGTCTATAATAATTTACTGAGATTAAAAAAAAAGAAGAATAAGTTTAACAAAGCTTTCGTAAATTAAGTGTCACAAGATCTAGATTATAGATGTCGAATTCAATGTTTGTCACAAAATCAATATTCGACATTTTTCTCATTAAGCTTCTCCAGAGGTTATAATTTACACATTTTAATATCTATCTCGTATGTTTATCGTAACAAAATTAATAACAAATAAAATACGGTCACATTTTTATATTTATAAGTGATCATTCAACTATGGTAGAACCATGCTGTAGTGCTTTTCTAGCTGCAGCATGAATAGGTCGACCTCGTAAGGACCATGCCCTCTCAGAATAACACCGTAAAATCGTGGTGCGTAACTGTCGGCTCATTTGTCACACTTAATACAACAATTAAAAAAATACAAAGTCATCTTGATATTATGAACGAAGTTCCGTAACCGAAATTCGTTTAAATTAGTGACGCTTGTAAAACTTTACAAACATACTTTGAATACAAAATTGTTAGTTTCGTATTCACTGAACACCTTACTTAATTCGCTATAAAGCGTATGTCTTCAGATCTGAGGAAGGTTCGATAACAAAAGTACATATTTGTTACTCATCACAAATGTGACAAAATATGACAGAAAAATTTTGATTTTTTTAAAACTTAGAGAACTTCAAACACAATACAGATGATAACAAAATAGTTAGTTGTAATGTAATGTATATTATATATAAGTATATTTGTATTTGTTATATCGTCTAGTTATATATGTATTTTATAATTACGCATATATTGTTTATTTATATAATATAATTAACAGTATTTTACGACAAGATTTTTCACCTACCTGTACCTACCATTTCATCCCTGCATTACCCTAAGGTTGACTGGTAGAGAATGCCTAAGGCATTAAGTCCGCCTTTATACTTATATATTATACATAAGTACAAAGGCTGACTTACTAAACTATACATACATATAAAGTTAATTAGTAAATTTAAATAAAAAAATAAATATTTGAGCGAGTTAATTGTTTACTCCAATTGAGTTCATATATATATATATATTGTCTGGGTACTTCCAGCAACGTCTAAGCTAAGACTTTTAACTTCTGCATATATTTAGGTTAAATTGATGATAAAATGAATTGCTTCTTCACTTGAGAACAGCTGTACAGATATGGTTATTTTTATTTATAAAGTTTCGTAATATATATTACGTTATTATATATAGTTTTTATGAACAGAAATATTTGAAAAGTTGGCGAATAAATGGCATATTTGTGAAAAACTGGATGTCCTTTTTCCTATGGGATTTTTGCATAAACTCAAGAACACAACCCACGATTCAAATTATGGATAATTCTCACAAAATGATCACAAGCTCGGATTAATTCCAGCCGCTGAGTTTAAAGATCATACATCATGACCGAGTTCAAAATTTCATCCTCATCATCTCGATGGTTGGCAATCCACGACTGTGCGCTTCACACCATATTTCCTGCCACGCACAACTCTGTGGAATCAGCTGTCGCAATGAATTAGGGACCTTCAAGAAAAGACCTTACACCTACATTAAAAGGCCGGCAACGCATTTGCGACTCCTCTGGTGTTGCGGATGTTCAAGGGCGACGGTGATCAATTACTATCAGGTGGATTGCATGTTCGTTTACCTATTCGTTTATACTATTAATATATATATATATATATATATATATTAATAATTCGATAAGGCAATGTCCGTCTTATCTATGGTGGAAAACTTTAATACATTTTCACAAAGTAATTTTATTCGACCCAAAAATCGTACGAGTGGACAAATACCGCAAAAGGAATATCGGGGAAGATGTCGTCTGAAAACGATGTCAACGGTTATGAGAGTTATCCCTTACGGTCCGTGTGGCAGCGAATGGTGTCGTTCAAAGTCCCTTGTATAATACCGTGGCGAATGGTTTTTACCTACTTACCTATATATTCTTTACATACAATATTCGGACTTACGTTGTATGTTACGCTATTGATACTTTAAATAATTATTTACGTATTATTTATATATCTTTTTCTATATATTTGTATCAAATAATAGCACCTAATTGTGTTTAAAAATCATCGTTAGCTAGATATTGGTAATATAAGAGAATATAAAAACAATTTGGAAATGGTAATGCAAGTGAACACAAAATTATGTAAAGAGTAATAATAATAAAAAAACAACCGAGAGATTTTGCAGTACGTCTACTTTTAGAGTTTTTATTAATCGACACATAAAAATCTTAATTTAAATGATCATATATATGATATAAATGTCTGTATTAACCAGTCGAAAGACTAGTTAGTGTTTAAGAACATCGGTAGATTGAGTAATAACGAACACACAACATTTATTAAGAGACATATATATATATATATATATATATATATAAATGTATTGGTGTGGAGTCGAACCTAGTATCCGAATCTATAATATCTAACCACAATAATATACGAACTATAGTAACAAGCTTGGGACCCATAAGCCTTTTATGTATTAAATACAACGTAATACAAACAAAACAATGTTACAATTGAAAAACAATCGCACAGATTGTGCGCAACCCTCGATGGACTTGTTGTTCTGTGAACAAATGGAATTCAATGAGTAAATATTTAAAATTGTTAGATCATACGAAATAGAACATTCACAAAAGCAGCGTTGTAATAGTAGCATAATTCCACTGTGCTTCGTATTATGAGTGATTGGATCCAGATACTCTTTTCTCTGGTGCCAAGGCATTCCATTGAAAGTCCGCACGGATGAAACGCAACACATATGATTCCTTATCAAAGATGAAGGTGGGTGACATGAAAGGTGGGACAGTAAAAATCGCCATCAGGCAGACTGTGTTGTCACCCTGGTCAGTGACATCCGGAGACTCAATTAGAGGTGAGTATTGCAACTTAGACTTCTTAGTCATGATATATTCAAGAATTATGAATATTACTATTAATTTAACTGTAATTCAGATTCTAGATCACGTCTTCTGTAAGCTATTTCTGGACATGCCTAACATTTGTATAATGTGGTGTTTTAATTGGTGGGTGGTGTCTAATATCGGTTACTCAGCGTCTAAAGTACTATTTACGTAATTAGTATATACGTGCAATAATTATCATAAATCATTGTTTACAGGCCGCGCTAAATTAGAGGCATGAAGCTTGTTAAATTTTTTGTAGCAGCCTCTTACATTGGAAGTGTTATCTGATGGTCAGGTATATATATCCCTTGGCCGAGTCCACAGGAACTTAGGCCCCGGAACCACCGTACCTCATGGACCAGCCAATATCCTAGCGATTAGATAACCAAAACCAGAAGATAGGAACCATGTGCAATGACTCTGCTACTGTTAGGTTTAGTGAAAAAAACTTCAAGATTTTCTGACGACGTATTGGCTGCAGCATTTGTTAAGTATTGAATTTTCAGCATACGAAACACAGCGTCGTTATGCTGCTATCTCAAGCTGGTATTCTGCAAGGGCGTTATTCTTCCCCGTCCTAGCGGACTCATTCATGGGGCACCTAGGAACTAGCTGCAGCGTGGTCTTACAACGTAAGGAAACTGCTGAATGTGACCGATATTTTTTTAAAACATTTCCACTTACAAATATCAATTTAGCTAGGGTTACGACAAACAAAATAGGTAACGACAAGACTTTACGTATTGCTGTGTATAAAATGATATATGTAGCATTTGTTGAATATTTAATTTTTCAATTTAACGCTTCGTATCTGATGCTACGCTCCATCATGCTACATCGATCGATGCTTCATGTAAAATTTTCGTAAAATAATTCATAAATAACTGTATTAGCGGCTAATCATCTTTATGTAAGTTGATAGATGATTATGACAAACAATGAATAGATGAGGTTATAAACGATAAGTTCACCATTTAACACGGTAGAGGGACGCAAGAATGGGTTGGCTTGAACGGGGAAGAAGCAACAACATAACCGTGCTATATTTCGTTCCATAATTGTAGGAAGCCCGAGATCAAGTTGTTAGTAGTGAGACATTACACCTCATTCCTCTGGAGTGGATAGTCTGTATTGTAATAATAATCAGAAGAGATTCCCATATGGTTGGTCTTTATATATGTATTTTATTGTATTGTATATGACGGCGCATTGGAAATTATCTTGTCAAAAATCGGTTTTTAATTGATTCTCATAATTTGCAATTTCTAAACGGAACAGAGTTGTCACTCTGACGTAATGCCGAACGCTGGAGAGGTGGCCATGTGGTGAGCGTGAGGGAATTAATTAGTTGATGAGTGAGCGCGCTCGCATCCACGTGTTCGGCGGACGTCATAATATCTGTTAGAAATTGTTTCATTAATCTTGCATAATCTTTATTTTAATTGTAATATTGTCAAAGTTAATTATAATAACAGTGTAATCATAAAGCGACCATATTTTATTAGAACTATCCTCTCCTCGCCCGATAACCCACGCCATAGTGTAAAATCGGTTACTCACACAGTAAAATGGAAAGTCACTTTAGGGGCGAAGTCCCTTTATATATATTTGTTTTATAATATTTTTATTTTATTTTATTTATTTGTTTTATCGACCAAACAGGGGAGATATAAATAGATATCCCCATAATAATAATAACAATTATAGATTTATTGCAGGTTCCTAGAATGATTATTTTTTATTTACTACTTTTATGATTTTTATACGGTCTGCGAAATTTAAGGTCGAATTCACCATTCGATTTGTGTCCTGCCATGTCCTAGCACAAACAATTTAAGCTATGTTAGAATGGTTAACCGGACTTTTGATAGCACTACTGACATTATTTAAAAAAAATATCTGCGTGTCTGCCAGTCACTCACATTCCTGAGAACGGAGACCCTTATTACTGGTGACGAGGCATTCCATCTCAGTCCTCAAGGGTGACAACGCATCTGCATTATGATGTCCTTGTCCATGGGCCGCAGGAATCACTTGCCATCAGGTGAACTGTGTGCGAGTTTGTTACTCTCAATATAATAAATAAAATGAGGACCAACTGTTAGAAATACGAGGAAAGAGACATCAATCGTAAATATTAACGTTAACTTCACTTATTAAGTTTTATTAAGGCTGCGCAATATAAAAAACAATAAACGCCTTTAATATCTTCAAGAGCTTTTTTACTCTTTAATTGAATTTAACGAGGTTTCGTGTCTGTATATTAACAAGAAAAAATTTATATATTTGAAAAAAACGCTTGCACTCAATAATTATTATTTTATCAGTACGTAAGAAATAGGTTATTGTTTTTATTTAGAAGAACGAAGGAAATCTCTGTCAATTTTTTTCAAACGTTATTAAAATTTTCATTAAGCTTGTGTTAAAAAAATGTTAACCAACTAAGCTTATACGTTTGTGCTAGGAAATTATTCACAACCGTCGAATAGTGGAACTAAACTCGAAGTATCGCAAACCATACAATTTACACTGTTAGGCTATCGTAGGTTTATTTATTTAAAGTATTCCATAAGATACTTTTATTCAACGAACATTAAGTAGTAAGTAATACATTTGACAGATTATATTACGAGACGGGCTACGAGACGGGCTACGAGACGGGCTAAGAGATGGGCTACAAGACGGGCTACGAGACGGGCTACGGTGTGTACGGCTGTGGTGGTATTCTGTGTGATACTACCTCAGTCGAGCCAACCCACCATATCATAGCAAGGAAGTAGCTGCAGTTTGACTCTACCAACATTAGAAATTATCTGTAGTCGTGCTCAGATATTTATTAGTTACACCTATTAAAATATAATTACTTGCTTTTTGTAATGTATAAAATAAACTTTTAAAATGTTACGTCACAAAGCATTAAACGAAAGATATAATTTATTGAAATGCTATACTTAATAAAATTGCTTGCCATTTAAAATGGAATAATTATTGGTTGTTTGTTATTTGCCGTCGTTTTAAGTTTGTTCCCCATCGAGTCCGCACAATGGGCGGTTTGCCATAATTATATAACAGATACGTAATTACATGCCATTGTGCTTTCGTAAACCTTTGCTTTTAGTGATTTATTTTTTGATTAACTTTTTCGGTGACATTGTATCATGTAAAAACTTTGAACATTATTATTATCATAGCCTTTTTTTTTTTTATTATGTTGAGAATAACAAACGAGTACAAAAGTATTGGCTCATGGAACTCCCCAGCTGAGCTGCCATAAATTGACATATCATGTCTGTCTGGGTTTTTTTAGGGACTATTGGGCACTATATGGGCAAACGGGCAAGCTCACCTGGTGTTACGTTATAAGCAATGTCCATGAAAATCCATAACACCAAAGAGGAGTAGGTCGTCCTCTTTAATACGACTGTTAGTAGGCTAAGAAAATGTTTGTGTAACCAATTTTTTAATCAAACGTAAGTCTATAATCTGATACATTAGTTTGTCCATACTATTTGTGTACTAAATAATCATTATAGAGTTCATAAGTGAATACAGTTTTAGTATTTTCTATTGTTACTTGATTACTTTTTCTAAATTGTTGCTTTTTCTATTGTTTATTGTCTATATCTTTAATTGCATATCTGAAAACTTTTAATTAGCCATGGCTTCTAATTGTAAGTTTTCCAAAAATGTTTAAAATAAAATAAAATAAAATAGGTAATTTTCCGGCATTTAATAAAGGTATAGGCTCTTTTCTTGTAGGTGCTATATAGTATTGGTTGGAATTACCGTTAGCGACAGTTGATTTCACGGAGTTTTTGTGCGTCGCAGAAAATTTCGCGTAAAGCGCACAGGGGTGGATTGTCAACCATCGAGATGATGATGGTGATATTTTGAATTTTAAATTCAGCGGCTGCAATTAATAGCTCCACAGAACTCTCTCCGTGGTCAATACGACAAATATAATACGCTACTGGGCGTGAACTATAATATATCCCGCACAGGTATACAGGTACTGTCATATTCCATCTTAAGCCCCAAGGATGACAAAGCATGTGTATTATGATTCATCTTTGAGGATAAATGTGTTAACAGCAATATTACCTTATAATCGATGTGGGGATCCAGGAACCCAATCGCATGTACAGTCATATTCCATCTGAAGCCTCGGGGGGACAAAGCATGTGTATTAATATTCATCATTGAGGATAAGTGTGTCAACAGCAGTAATGCCTTATAATCGGTGTAGAGATCCAGGAACCTAATTACAGGTAATGATACATACCATGTCAGCTCTGAGAGTGCATCTTGAATCTTGAATATGTTTTGCAGGAAGATTTAGATATAATGAGCCGTAGTCATCACCTACCATCAAGTGAACTGTGTGCTCGTTTGTTTCTCTTAATATTAAAAAAAAATAGCCAGGAAGAAGTGCAGTAGACATCGGTAAGGCGTTATTTATTTTAAATACTTATCCTTTACTATAGTTCCTTATTAAGTATACATTTCGCTGTCTTGTGAAGTGTTTATATTTTCCTTTTAAACTTTTAAACATTTAAAAGCACTGGGCGGTATCTAACCGGTCTATTTTCAGGATGATTACGTTCTTATAATTATCGTTACATTTAAGCCAACTGAACGAGTTTACACTTTAATTGCTTACGTGCATATTATACGGTACTTAGACAAGTATTTTAGAAGCGAAAGAACACTTAAGAATGGCATTTTTATAAAAAAAAGTTATTTTAATTTTTTTTTAAATTTAAAAATAACCAACTAACATCATGTATACAACGTCAAATGGTCATGACCCTTTTCAAGAAAACGGTACTAAAAGTCGACAATTGAGATAAATTTTTAAACAACTAATCTAGGATAAGTTAAAAACAATTATAAGTGAGATATAGAATAACTTTATGCTCTTATATTATATACAGCCAGACTAAGGGATAATATATCGTACTATTCTTCAACCTTACATGAGTATTGACGTTTTATGACATTTTAATATCCTACATAACTACTTTCTTAATTAACTATGATTACCATAGATTTACCTTATATTTTTGTGTTTGTTTTTTTTTCGGTCTGATGGACGCTGTTAGTCCGATGGCTTTTACAGTTTCACCGGGTTAAGTTTTGTGTATGAGCGTCAGTAGCTTAATGGTTTATGATACGGTCTGTATAACTTAAAGTCGAAGGCTTTTAACCGGAATCTTAGCAATGTTAAAATTCTTTTAAAGAAAAAAAAAATAAAGTCTCAATCAATACCTCTCTCTCGTGGTTGAGCCACGTTGCGTGTCTAGCTGTATTATGGGTCGACTAGACTGGGAAAGGATACCGTCATGAAAATCCAGCATCGAACTACATTCGCATTTTAAAATACGCATTTCGCATTTTAAAATTAAATTGAGACTAACAAACGAGCACACAGTTCATCTAATGGTAAGTAATTCCTGTGGCCCATGACATCTACAACACAATGACATCTACTTAAAAGGAATCACAATGCACATACGATGTCTCCCTTTAGGACTGCGATGGATTGCCTCGTCACCAGTAATAAATGTCTCCGGATCCCTACACTCACCAGACGAAACATAGCGGCATTATCAGTGTATGCATGGTGAGTGATTCAGTAACAAATTACAATTTAAAGCGCTAAAGTGCTCAGCGGTGAAAGAAAAAGCATTTCTACGTAAAAGTAAAAAGTGTTTTTAAGATGCGTGAAGTCTGCCGATCGTATTGGAGCCGCGTGGCAGCTCCGGCGCATAGAACGTAGTCCACTCTCTACCACCCCTCTCTAGAGCTTTCCGTTAACAATTCTAAACTTAAAATGTCTGCCCTAGGAGATCGTGAGTCCTAGGAGACGTGAATCGTCAAGTAGCGGATTGGAATTTAGGACCTTAAGTTTTGCACACCGTAAACCATTCCCAAACCAAACAAGCCATCCAAGAAAAAGATTCGAGAGTCATATACGTTGATTCCATCTCAGTCCTCGCAGTCAGAGGAGGAATGCCTCCGTAGTTGGTTATGCTGTCTCTTTGTCGATTGATTCAAGTTCATTGGTTATTTGTGAATTTAAATGTTTATTGAGATTAGCACTGAATAAAAATTATCTTCTTACAAATGCTTTTACGCGAACGATTGCAAGAAGCTGCTACCAAAGTTTCTTCGCTTGGAAACTTCGTGTTCATTTTGAAAATTGGTTATTTCGAAATTATTGTGGTGTTTAATACAGATATAACTTTTTTAAAATTTTAAAATGTTATTACAGCACTTGAATCTTTTTTTAAAAGACAATCACGACCTTTAGTTTCTACTTACAAATAAACTGGAAGTTAGTAAACACACTAGGAACTATTTTTAGTTAATTGAGCATTTTTTATTGCATTTATCTTTAACAAATAATGCCTATTGGCATTCTCTACTAATCAACCCAGATTGGGTGAGATAATATAGAAGGTGGAGCAATTGAAAATAAATAATGATATGAAAATATGATAATGTATAATAAACCAAAAATAAATATATACATAAATAAAAACGGTTAGGAATACACGCTTATATATATATATATATATACATATATAAATATTTATATATATATATATATATATTGTATACAAATTCAACAACCACCTTAGTGACATTTATTTTACACTAATGTTTTATCAAAACATATTTCTACTCTGATTAAACCGACCCATTCTGAGTATTGTTTATTTTTATCTGTAATTTGCATGTGATGAAAAGTAACGGAGGTATGAGGGTATGAATATAAATTGTTAATAAATAAAATATTTCAAATATAATGTCATGGAAAATTAAATGGAATTTAAAACTGTTTCCTCTGAATAATACTTCACGTATTTACAGTTTCCAAGATTCTCTGCACATGCAAGCGTGCACCGGAAGGCGTTGCTGAGAAAATTTGCTCCGTCGCGTTTTCTCGAGGTTCTGCTTCCTTGATTCACAAGAGCTTTGTACTCACATAATCAAGTCGGACTGCGTTCCTCGGAATTGAAGCTATAATGTGCATAGATTTTATAAAGAAAAATAATAATTCTTACAAACAGAAGGGAAGATGTGCTCTTACCTAGTATTGCTATATTATTAGTGACAAATGAACGGTTCACTGTGATGGTGAATGATGACCTTACCCCATAACATTTACGTTTTACCTTAAATCCAAGATACCCTTAAGTACTGAGATGGATTGCCTGCCCTGCACACACAACACGAAACACACATTCATTGTCTACCCGTAAAATAAATAAATATATAAATAAATAATAAATAGTAAAGCTTAATTTAAGCGGTTACTCAGGGAGTATTATACCTAATGTTGTAAATATTCCTTTTTATAACTATTTATCTTTAATGTTCTCTTTTCATGACGTGTATTTTTTTGACATTAAATTATCAGACATTAGTCTATTAGTATGTACGTAAAAATATATAGTACACATGTAAGTAAAGTACAGATAGCTTTAA
Organism: Teinopalpus imperialis; assembly: GCA_029286865.1. Lineage (NCBI taxonomy): Eukaryota > Metazoa > Arthropoda > Insecta > Lepidoptera > Papilionidae > Teinopalpus > Teinopalpus imperialis. The sequence goes on from JAGSMU010000017.1 coordinate 758,287, forward strand.
TTAATGTATGTATGTATGTATTTTTAAAATTAAAATAAGTTTCTTTTTAAATCTACTCTTAAGCTCAACCCTACCTTTGGGTTGGTAGAGAATGCGTTTTAGCATTCAGTTCCTTTGTTGTTGTTTGCTTTATTTGTGCAAATAAAGAATAATAAATAAAATAAACAATGAAATTATTTACGATTTAATTATAGGTGCTCAGTCCATACTAGGTGGAAAAGAATCATCCTGAAAATTGTATGGAAGTTTCTTGTCTTACATATATGAAATATTTAGACGACATTTTAAACTAGCCAACCCTGTAACCTCATAAAGGAAAGAGCCAATACCTTTACCTACAAAATTATCTTAAATTTTAACTTCAATTTTACTTAAATGAAATGTTGAAGTTATAAACTAGGTGGCATGAAAAGGTCAGCTCGACTATGGTACCTTTTCAGGTGCATATTTTAGGAGTAACAAACGAGCACGTTCACGTTCACCAGATGACAAGCGATTCCTGCGGCCCATGACATCTACATTCATCCTTGACAAGGAATCATAATGCAGATGCGTTGTCACCCTTGAGGACTTTGATGGAACACCTCGTCACCAGTAATAAAAGTCTTCGGATCCCTAAAATTTTAAAAAAAATTAGCCGTACTGTGTTTCATTTGATGAGAGAACTAGACCAGAGAGCTCTTAATTGTGACGCGGCTTCTATATTATGCTTAAGTGGGGAGAGGGGCATGACAGCTCATCGAGGATTTATTGGTGTCATGAGCTTCAGATGACTTTTCTATAACATTAGGCGTGACGAGCGAGCACACAGTTTACCTGAGCGAAAGTGATGTCTACGGCCCATGATATTTATATCGATTCAAAATGTACATACGTTATCAACCCGGATAATTGAGATAAATTTCCTTCCAATAATTAGGTTTTCAGGACTGTACCCTCGCCAATCGGAGCGTTATGTTAATATATCAGGCTAGTATTCTGTGAAGTCTTGGTCCTTTCTTGGTGGAGGAGACCCATTCTCTCATTGGTTACTGACGAAATTCTAGCTAAGCGTGATGTTAATTTAAAATCGATTTCAATTTTTTCAACAAACAGACGGACAAGAAAGCTAGTTAATATATAGTCGTTTAAAATCGTAGAGAATTTAGTTTAAAAAAAATAGGGTACCATAAAAAACAGTTTCGTCCGCCGCACCCCGATATTATTTCTCGGCTGTAGTCAAAAATTTAAGTATAAGTGTTCGGCTGGTTTATTGTTCTTAATATATGTATATTTGGCTAAAAGTTTCCGATCTAAGTTTGAATTTGCGTCCAGCGTTTACTTTGAAACAAGCTTTTGTTAGCAAATACTTCACTATCAATATTTAAATTATACCAAATAAGCCTTATTACTTATGTTAAATTATTATTCAATTATAACAAAATTATATTAAACTAATTTATTATTATATTTCAGCATTACCGTATGAACGTTTTGGCGCCATTTGAAGACTTGGTAGTTTTAGTCAATTCAGCTTCTTTATTTATTTTGGTGTACAATTATTGTTATTAATTAAAAGTATAATTCACTATTAATATATAATTTTATTATACTATTTAAATAGTTGTTAAATAACATTCGGGAAATAATTGAAATGCATGAAGTTGATTAAATTATTACTATGTCAAATTGTGTGCGGCCTTGTACTGTTGGCAGCTCTGCTTGAAATAGATACATAAAAATTTAACCTGCTTAATACTACCTCATCATACCCAGTCTGCGATACTTTTTTTCATACAATTTGAAAGCAAGATATTTTTGTGTAATTTGGTTACTGTATTTTCTTTTGTTTTTGTTTTATAATATATATAATAACAAGGGAGAAAGCAGTTCACACAATGGTGACCTATTCTTACGGTCCATAATGGAGTGCAGGGATCATATGTATATTTAAGGGTGGTGGTATACTATGAACGTTCTTCCCGGTGGAGCCGACCTATTCATGTTGTAGCTAAGAACTAGCTGTAGTGTGGCTATATCAATGCTAATTGTTCGTTTAACTGTTTTTCAATTCGATTCGATCTTATCCTCGATCAAACGAATGCAACAATTAAGCAATGAACTAAATGAAAATGAAGTTTATCGTTTTAAATAGAACAATTATGCGCATCTGGCGTCCGTACTTCTCCACTTTGAAATTTTCAGCTTAATTTCAAGAGTCAATTATGATACCGAGTACCAAGTTAATAATATGTATCCAATAAGGATTTTCAACTTTAACGTCATCACAATAAGGCTCCGTGTGGGTGATTCACATAATTTTGCAATGAAATTTTTCTGACGTTAATAGGTACCGTAATAACAATTACACTCTTCGTTCAAGGTTTCCCAATTCTCAGTCAGTGGAAGCAGAGTAAAGATTTATTAAAAAATAAAATTGAATACCACTTTCTTATTTTCATTGATTTGTAAATTCATTGATCCTCGCTCCGTAATTTTTTTCAGCAATGGAATCAATGAACTACCTATAAAATGGCAAAAGTACATAGATAATGGTACAAACTTCAATTGATCAAATATATAATTTCATAAAAAAATCTTTTTTTACTTTTGTATATAATACGCTAATTACTGTACATGTATAAGAAAGGACTAAATACATACCTATATATAATAATGTGACATACATAATACAGTGGAATCGGAGTAAAGATTTATTAAAAAATAAAATTAAACATCACTTTTTATTTTCATTGATTTGTAAAGAATAAGACATTGAGTAAATAATAATAAATAAGAAGAAGAAGAAATAAAGGAATTAATTAAAATTAAGAAAAACTAAATACCAATAAAAAAGAAGAATTTGAGTAAAGATTTACGTTTTGCTCTCGCTAATGCTTTTTCTGAAGCTGTACTGACGGAAGCTTTTGTAAGCTTTACATGTATATTTACTTGTAATGGGTTTTAGTTAATTAGCATCCACGTCATCGCTAGTCAAATGTTGAGCATAGGCCTCTCTCGCAGTACGATCCTAAGCCACCTGCATCCATCGGCTTTTTTTTATTACATTATGAGTAAAAAACGAGCACACAGTTCCCTGACCTGATGGCATTATCCTGAGGCCCATGAGATCTTCATTCATCCATGACAAGGAATCATACTGCAGATGCATTGTCACCTTTGAGGACTGAGATGGAATCCCGCGTCACTAGTAATAAAGGTCTCCGGATCCCTACGCTCACCAGACGAAACACAGCAGGATTATGCTGCTATTTTACGCTGACATTCTGTGAGTTGCGTGGTCCTACACCGGTCGAGCTGACCCCTTCACTCTACAGCTAGAAACAATCTGCAATGTAGCTCTACCGCTGTCAAAATATATATATATATATATGTCAAATTAAGAGTACCTCCGAAGCCTGAAAGTAATCGTTCTAAACCGATAAGGCCATTTTTTTGTTTTACTATCGAAAATAAGATTGTTTATTTATTTTTATATATTGTGTGTTCGAATTAAAGAGAAAATTATCTTTTTATTTGGATTTGACTTGACATAAGGAAAATTTTTTTTTTTTCTTTTTCAAAACAAACATACAGTGCAATTTCGCAAACATAGTCTCGTTTATATAACAAGAAGTCTTAGTGACAATCAGAGAACAACCGAGTCAATAGGAGTACACTGTTTTACTTCACAAGAGTTTGTTGAATTCAGCCTGCACTTCAATGTTCGAGTTCGTTGCTCCGGACTGTGACACGGTTTCAACAATGCCAAATCCACGCTGCAGTTCGATTTGAGCTCCATCATATTAAACCATGAAAAAGATGATAATATTTTTATCTTCCCTCATAATATTAGTGGAGACTAACGAGCACACAGTTGACGCGATGTTAAATTTAGTCTTCAATGGTGGAGTCACGCTGTAGCTCGTTTTTAGGTGCAGCATGAATTACTCTCCCCCACAGAATACTAGCTTCAGTTAAATGACAACATAACCATACGAAAAATAATAGGTTAGGAGTTCCGTACGGCGAGTGCAGAGTTCCTCCTAATCTTTTATATTTAAATGTGTAGAGTGACAATGAAGCATTATCACCCATCACATTATCACCCATCACATTTAAACCAGTTCACCTGATGGTGAGTGATAACTGCCGCCCATGACGTCTATAATCTTCCTTAACAAAGATTTCCTTAATACCATCTGAGCTGATGCGAGGGTGGAAGCAGGAAGGAACCAGGCCTATGACTTCATTAATGTTATCATCTCACGATAGCAGATTATCGACGTAAAAATCACAGATCATCTTTTCAGGAGCTTTATTATCAGGACACTCCAGGTCCTATATTTTGGTACGCGTACCTATAAAAATAGACCTAGAAATATAGGAAATATATCTTTTTGTCATATGGGAGTTATAAACATGCACCTTAATTTATATGATATGACATCTTGACCGAATATTCATGATGTCTGTTGTCCTCTAACTAGTATATTGGGTCTCTGAATTCTTAATTATTTTAAATTATCACTCAGACATCCAGGTTTCTTCACGATGGTATCCTTTACCGCAAAGCATGTAATAAAAGTACAATTGCAATTAACGATTACGAACACAGGGGATCAAACTCGGTTTGCTCCCGTGAAATTAATACACTAAGCTATCATGCCCTTTTTTTTTATTTTAATAATTTTCTGAATCAAATCATCTAAGATTATCTCTATATTATTTCTACAGATATGTTTTAAACTCAAGTCTATCTGTATACACAAATTGATCGAAGCATTCACAAAGTAGTCGATAAGTCTTCTTGTAGTTACAATAAACCTGTTTATAAAGGAAGCCATGTCGAAGGAAATTGGTAGTTTTCATATAATAGCGAACCCCATTATTAGCAATAGCTGTACGGAACCACTCAAAAAGTCCTTTCAATCTACATACTGAAATTTTTATAAATATTTCAATTTTTTTTTGATAAAGATAGCAGGCGATAGTAGCAATCCGATCCATTCAAGCATTAGAAAGACACTTAGACACACTAGATCTTTAACATTACTCTACTATTAGAAAAAACACATATTTGTTACATTCTGGTTCGATATCTTTATAATGAAAGCGATCATGATAATCACGACTTTGATAGGGAAATAACAAATGCACTATTTTCTTGCTTTACTTCTTAACTTACTTACACCGGAAAGTTTCTGAATATTTTACAATCTTTTCCATCAGTCCGTTTGTCCCTTCTACTATCAAAAAGAAAACTTATATTCTCAGCATGGAGCTTGGTAATTTTAATATCTCGTCTTTAATGAAAAACATAATCGCCTATCATGCACCAATTAACAAAACTGGATTTAAATTGTAGCACAAACAAAAATTGATCAGTTTCTAACTTGCAGCGTGAGAGGGAGACAATTATAGGCATAATCAAAACTATACTATGCCCAAAAATGCATATATATTACAATAAGGGCTGCGTATTATAGCGGTAGAGGTGCTGCGTCGTGGCTCCTCGGTTCGATTCCCAACTGCAGAACAATTTTTATGTACAAATTGTTGGTTTTCGGGGTCAAGGTTTGCTGTATGTACGTCATCTGAACCTTCTTCTGACCATATTAAAAGCGGATGACGAGAGAGTGCGTCTGTGTTTGCGCAAATGCTAACGGCACTATAAAATATACTGCGCAGTTATTTCATGTGGTAGAAGATATTGCCGTGGTCTAAATTGACGTCATAAAGCGTGAAGCAGATAGTTGTAGCGCCTGATCCAATATTAACATCGTCATGATATCTCCCAAACACCAGTTCAATATTGAACTCTCCCATTGTCTGCCACCAAACACAATCCTGCGTCAACTGCACCCATCGACTTCCAACAGACTTGCATAGGTGGTCACTTGACCGTTATACTAGAGGGAAGTTCGTTCCTCAACTTTGCTTAGAACTAATGGACTTTAAGGTGAGGTGAGTGAATTTGTATAACCTGCTGAAGTTTGTTTTGAACTTGCTGTCACTTTCATTAGCCTGAATTTGTGGACAACACTAAGTTTACTGAACTAAAGCCGTTAAGGTAAGTAAGCTAAGTAAAGTTATTTGTGATTATATACTGACCGTTAAGTATTATAATGATGAATAATTTATTTTTATATAGACCGATTGTTAATCACAATATTTGGCTATGTTATAAAAAATTTAAGTATATATAAAAAGAGACAAAAATTGAGAAAAAACACAAGTAAAGATCCGTTGCCGGGCGTATGCCTCCTCTTTAGAGAGGGTATTAGAGTCCGTCTAACGGCTCAACTGATAATTTATCTTTACATATCGTTCACTTATTTTTTTTATTTATAGTACGGGTTAGCGACAATTTTTTTTCTAAATATTAATATATATACATGTCTTGATTGGATTGGCAATGGGCAGGTCTTGTTGGGGTAAACGAGTTGTGAGTAGAGTACTGAAAAACGTAGTGGTGGACGCCCTTGGACTAGGTTGAGTGATAGTGGACGGCACGACGTGGTACCGTATCGTCGCGATAGTTCCGCGAGGGTACTGGGGGTGCGATCTTCACGCACGCCCCCGGGACGGGCTATATCAGCGAAGCGCAAGGGGGTTGCGGTTGCGTTCCCTACGTAGATCCCGCGACCCCGACCGTGGGGTTTTAGTCGGTGCGAGTCCGACATAACCCGTCCTCGTCCCCTAGAGGGCGGGTATGCAAAGGCATTTCCCACGTAAAAAAAAAACAGGTGGAGTGATCATCTTCACAAGGTGGCTGGCAGCAGCTGATTGAGATTATTTGAGGATCGTGCCTAGTATGGTGCAATTGGAGAGGGTTATCTTCAGCAATGGACTGATATGGGAGATTGATAATCCAAGAACGCGAGCAGTGAAATAATACTTTATACCGCCATCAAACATTTTAGACGACACGGAATGATTGATACATGCTAAGCGAGTTATCTTTTTCTCACTATGCAAGCGGTTCACTCGGGAATAAGTTAGATTGCCTCCAAGCCTCTCTCAGACTTTATCAACTAATCTTGTTACAAACTAGTTATGCATTTATTTTCGCAACTTTTCCCACATTCTTGCTCATGACAAGGTCGTAACATTATTGTCTGCTTCTTAATTGAAAGATATTCATATTATAGATTTATTTATTTATTTATTTAGACATGGAAGACGTACAGCTTAAATTTAACAAGAGTAGCATTAATATAGTAATTATACAGCCAATAACAAGTCTTCACTTATAGATACAGATTAACAAATTCAGAAATGTGAGCAAACAAACCATGAAACAATTCACACAGTTAAAAATATAGGCATTTTAAACAGACAAACACTTAAGGATATAAACAATGGGTATACAAAAAAAAAACAATATGTACTTATTTCTTGACAAAACTACATTATTTAAAGAACTCCGAGCTTAAACATCTTCTTACTGAAGACACACAAGTTGAAAATGGATCCAGATAGATGACATCAAATGAACATACTGTTTATCAGATGGTGATTGATAACCCCTGCCCATAACAACTGCAAATCCATCTTCAGCAAAGATTCAAGATGCCCTTGTATTGTCACACCCGAGAGCTCATCCTGTAACTCACGTTCGTCATGTCGTTACACCGCTAGTCCACTGCTTAACCTACGGCTTCCACCGACTGCCACGAAGCACGATTCTGAGTGGCCTTTATCCGTCGATTTCTCGCAAACTTCACACAGATCATCACTGATGGGGCGTATTTCGGAAACTCGAAAATCACGAAAACTCTCTCTTCGGTGTGTGCTATATAGCCAGCTCATCGACACTTCAGCTTATTGACTCTGTGAGGGGTGTCGATTACTTTCGTTGTACTACATTTCAATATCTCATCATCGTGATTTCAGACCATCACTAGTTCATCCACATTGTCCTCCCCCACAAACTACAACACACACACACCCCACAGAGTACAATCGTACGTATTGGCCCTACGAGCTATATGGTCGATCCATTTCCATTTCAGCTTACCTTTCAGCTATCTGCCAGGCTAACAATCTTCGGTCATCAAATCGATCTACGGCTACACGACAGACAATTTATCAAATACAATCCATCGCTAAAAAATATTATACAATCACAGAAGTGCTACAATTTCACATATTTCTAATTATTACAGTTAATTAACAGAAATAGCTAATAACATCAACTAATAAAACCTTTTTCGTTTCTACAATTCTTGCAAGTTCTCTCATAAAATTTTACTATCGCCACTTATTCTAACGACGATAAAGAAAGTTACAGTCCATTAATTGCTCCATTTGCAGTAACAAAACGTTAACGATTACTCTAGTAACAGAACGTCCTAAACGAGTAATATTTAACTGTGGTTCATTTACGCTAATTAGAGTGGAAGTGGTACATAGGAACTGTTTTTAGAATTAGTTATTCTTATGTACTAATAGTCAAAACTAGCAGCAAACGTCTTATGGCATTCTACATTGGGGAAAAGAAGCCAACATGAATACGATCTTCTTTCTTCAAACGAGAGCTATTTGCGTGTAAGCAGTGATAGACGGACGCTGTAGATTGCGTCTGATTGTAGCATAAATGTAGTTTGATAGGGGAAGGACCACGTTCGTAGAAAATATCAACGTCGAAATCCGGAAACCCTTATTATTGGTACCGAGACACTCCATGTCACTTAGTACTATTGTGTGACAACTGTTTCGGGTGCACAGATCCGGATACCCTTATTACTGGTGACAAGAATTTCTTAGTAATCGATATGACAGGGCTGTGAGGATCTCTTACAATCAGGAGAACTTTGTACTTGCTTGTTATATTAAAGACGTAAAAAACTCCTGTGATGCATCTATTTTTATAAGACTTGGGGAATACCAGCCTGACGTTCAGTGTAAGCCTTTTGGCGGAATTGGTATGTTGGTACTAAAACTATGTTCAGTGCTTTGTAAAAAGCTCAGGCTCTGCTGATCTCGTCTTCCGTGGCACCGTGTGGTCCAACCGTGGCTGCCACGGCTCTCCGTCAAACAAAACTATTATGGAAGAGGAAATTAGTAATTCAAAACGTGTAAAATAAATATTCATTATCATAATCTTTGACAGTGGTAGAGCTACACTGCAGTTTGTTTCTAGCTGTAGAATAAATGAGTTCACTTGACTGGGCATCATAATGTTGCTGTATTTCTTCTGGTGAGTGCAGGGATCCGGAGACCTTTATTACTGGTGACGGGACATTCCAGCTCAGTCCTCGAGTGTGACAACGCATCTGCATTATGGATAGGAATGACTTATTATAAAGTGAACTGTGTGCTCGTTTATTACCCTTAATGTAAAAAAAAAGTCCGTCACAAGTCCACTGTTGATCATGGCCCACAAACTACCCGAGAGTACAATCCTTTTTTATTGTTGCCGGATCTCTACACTCACCAGACGAAACACAGCAACTTTATTGTGGTATTTCACTCTGGTATTCCGTGAAGGCATGATTCTACCCCGGTCGAATTGACCCATTAATTCTACAGCTAGGAACATATTGCAGTGTAGCTCTACCACTGTCTACCTGAACCACCTGCATCCATCGGCTTCCCGCAATCATCTCGCATAAATCGTCACTCCATCCAATAATTATTGAAACACGATAATTAGTTCTCGTATGTCCTAATTGCAATTCTTCGCTTTTATTAGTAATTTGAATCTTAATTGGTTAATTTGAGAGTTCGTTATTTGTGAAATTGGAGCTTTAATTTCAATGAATACAATTCCATTGGTGCCGGACAAATATGTGATAGTGTTAATTATAGAATTTTTCTTATTTTTTTTTATATTTTAACAGATTTACTAAAGACACTTGAGGGTAATTTTATATAATTTGTGGCAATTTAGAAACTTGTTCATAATATTAGTTTTTTATAATATTTTTGGTGACAAGGTGACACATTTTGTATTGTTTGTTTATAATTGATAGAATAAATAACAGTCAAAATATCTTCACTAAAATTTCATCAAATACTAATATATAGATTCTAACAAGATAAAGATTTTTGAAACTTAGTGCACAACTAATGTTGGAAACTTCTACTTAAGTAGCTAAGTGTTAGTTAACGCAATCAATCTGAATTCAACGCCTGTAGTTAAGTATATGCATACTTAACTTCAGTTAAAGTTAGATTATCGTTTTCTAATAATGAGCAGGCGCTTGACGATCCGAAACCGATCTCCAAAGACATTGTTCAAGGAGATTAAAATAAGGCCTATATTTTCAGTTCTCAGTATATATATACGTGTCATTTACTGTATATACAGCAAAACTTTTATAGCAAATTACGTTCGAAAATTAATAGTTGCGCATTATTGGATTGTTTGTGTAAAAGTAATTATAATATTTGTGATTATTTAAATGATTACACATGTTAGGAATGAAATAATCTTTCGAATAAATTAAAAATACATCGAAAACATTTATTATTGTAAAAATTGAGTTTTTCTGGCTCTCGCCTTTTTTTCCGAACCGTTAATAATATATGAAAGTAATTGTAATGCTTCTATATTGAAGGGAGACATTTGATTTGTACTTGTACGTCCAACCAGACGGTATCGTGATTGAAAACTTAAAACTGAAAGAATAAAAATTTGTTCAGTTAGGATTACTTTTTTGGACTAGATCATTCTTATCGGACTGAAGGTCAACTGGACCTTAACAATCCTAAAAACTTTTTGACTTTCCTTTATCTTTCTTAAAGGCCGGCAACGCATTTGCGACTCCTCTGGTTGCTGATGTTCATGGGGTGGGCTGCTTGCTCGTTTGCCACCTATTCTATAAAAGAAAAAGCTGAATTAACGGATCGTAAATTATAGTGTAAGATGCAATAAGCACTGCAGCCTATAGACACCTGTATATGGATTCAAGGAGAACATAGTTTTTGAGTATGGACGATTGGATGTTAGTTCTCAGAAGATATATTGAGTACATGCCTTAAGGAATCCTTATCGTGGATGCATGTCGATGTCATGGGCATTAGGAATTATTTACCACCAGGTGAATTGTGTCCATATGTTATTTATATTCATAGTGGGTACGGCTTTGAATGGAACTGTTTTTGGCATTAGCAGAGCCACATTACTGTTAGTTAGTTGCGACATTTCACGATTTAATACGGCAATATTAAGCGTAAAGTGCTGAAAGTATTCCAAGCGCCAGTTTAGCGGCAGCTGTTATAAATTTGACTTCTTTTTTTTATTCATTTTAATCTTATTTTTTTAAATTTTAATTTTATTATATCTTGTCTTTCGTTTAGATTTTAATCGCTATTTAATTTGTTTAATGTCTATTTTGTATACTGTTGTCCCTAACATTTAATTTCATACCCACTTAAATTGAATTTGATTGTGTCTTCATTTAATTTAATTTTAAAATGTTATGTAATTATTTTATTACGATTTATTTTATTATTATTCTATTATGGCATTATTTAATTTATTTCATTTTGATTATATAAATCTATTATTTGTTTTTATTTTGATTTAGTAATTTTTAGTTTTCTCCATTTTTTTTTTATGCAATACAATAACCATTAATTATGTGTTCATTTTAAATTAGTGCATGCATCAGATTTGGCTTTATGTATTTATGGATTAAAATTAGTTTCATGTATGGGCTGTATGGCCCAAATTAATAAAATAAAATAAATAAAATATGAATGCATAACACTGCTGTGTTTCGTATTATGAGCTTAGGGATCCGGTGACACATTTACGGATAATAAGGCATTCGAAATTAGAACTACACAATGACAACGCATGAAATTTTGTTTAAGAGTAATACATGTATATATGTTATAGGCCGCTCTCGTTTTCCATCTGGTAAATTGTGTCAACGAACCATTTTCCTCCTTATTATTAAAAAAAATAATCTAACGCCTTAGCTATATAATCAAGGGACCACAAAGTTGTAATCCCTAAGTTGTATAGCCCCTGTTGGATATAAATTCAATTAAGGATCTTTGTAAGTTGTCTAGTAACATATAGTTGGCCAATAGAGCATACAAAACGTGAGCTTATTACCGAAAGCGTTAACGGTTCATGTTTGCAGAAATGTCACGAAGATTATTTCGTTTGACGTGACCGACACGATTGAAGCTTCCAATTAGACTTTAAAATTAAATAGCGACTTAAATTGCAAAACACTTATTGTAAGAAAACTAAGTATGAACTCATAAATTAACTTTAGAATTTCATGTTTTGTTTGAAATGGCCTTAATGACGTCGGCGACATATATCTTATCTGTCCTATGGATCACAGCAAGGTTGATGAAAGAAATTTTCCGAAAAGTGTCCTGAAAAAATTAGGTAACGTGTAGTGTGAAGGAATTGTTATTCGAACAAATTATACTACTTTTGAATTTAACAATTATTAGAATAATGAGTTAGTGCCGATATAGATTGAACTCTGATAGTAACTGTACTAATTTAAGACGCTTAAAAGTACTCATGGCCAAGATATAAGTTATTCTCTTGTTACAACACATTCCTCTCGATGTTTTCTTTCGTTGCCAAAGAACAGTTTAAGTGTTATTGTTCACAAACGGGTAATTGAAATATACAATAACAATTATAAAGAAATTAATCTAATTCATGAATTTATTTACCTACAATAATTAGGATCGTATACATTGCGGTTGTGGATATTGCAGGCGCTATATAAAAATATTATGCCAGTATGAAGTTTATGTAATGAAAATATCAATGTTCAATCAATCATATCAAAACTTATTTATTATTAAGTTAACGTAAATTGTAAATCCACAAGGACAATACTTCAAATTATTATGAAAATTTGGTTATAGAATATTGTACACGTATTGTAACGAGGCTTCAAATTTTCATGTAAATTCATATATTTTGACAATACTATAATATAAAACATTTTAGACTACCAGTGCATTGTGAATGCCTACTAATCTGAGAATTCATAGAAACAAAGAGACACTATCAATGTTAGATGCATTTAACACCAAAAACAAAATGAAGTCCCACCAGCTCAGCAAAAATGGAAAATTCAGACTTCGGACGGGATTAGACAAAACCATGAGGCTGCATTGGCTACCGAACATGATATTTTAATTGCTCACTCACTAAACTCCTTCTTTAACTGAGATAGACCACCGTAACAGTGGTAGATACACACTGTAGCCAGTCCCAGGAAGCCAGTTAGGGCTATGCCCTCACAGAATACTAGGGTAAAGTAGCTCTATAACGTTACTGTGTACCGTATAGTGAGTGTAGGAATTTGGACTCGATTATAGGTTACGAGACATTCCATCTTAGTCCTAAAGGGGGAATCTTTGTTGAGAATGTAGGTAAATATTTATCAGCCAGTCATTAAATAGAATCAGATGATCTGTGTACTCGTTTGATAAGAAGTGACCAAATAGTTCCTGCCATCCGTGTACTGTTCATGCGGTCAGGTTGTGTAATTGTATTCTCCTTGAAGTTAGAAACTATATTATTATTTATATATTTAAGAAACGCGCAAAACAACACTCTTTCTTTGTTCTTAATTTTACTTGAAGATATATAGTATATTTGTAATATATATATAAATGTGTTTGTATGTTTATATTTTTATTTTGTTGATAAGTTTTGGTATTTTCCTCCTAACTTTAATATATAGATATTTTTACTTTCTTGAGGACCTATTCCAGGAGCTTTCTTTAGAATTACCTATATACTATTTTATTCCAACTATATAACTTTGTGACTTATTCTGTGTGCACGTGAATTAATAAATAAACAAATATAACGAACAATTAACCATAGAATCCGAATAGAGTGTAAAATTCAAGCTAAATGTAGCAAGGCGTCATGAATCGTTTTAATCGTCGGTATAAATCTGTTGGTAAACATCATTGCTTATTTATTTTGAACTTTATGTGTGTGCTAAAACAAAAAAACATGGAACAAAAAATTTTGCTAATTTCGTTGTTAGCGCTTACAAGTTAGAATTAAGGATGGAATAAGTCAATTGAACTTTAGATTATATTACGAAAAGTATTCTTATATTATTATCTATTTAAATACGAGTAAGAAAATTTTTGACCACTCAATAGTGGTAAAGAAGTTGCATTAGCCTTATACTTTAGGGTACGGTCTGCGAAACTTAAGGTCGTAGGTTTGAATCCGTCATTAGACTAATGTCGTAACCTAGCATAAGCATTAAAGGTGAGTTGGATTGGTTAACCGGAATGTTAGTAATGTGGATAGAACTGCTAGTATTATTTAAAAACCTAAAAAGCTATGCTGCAGCTTGTTTCTTTTGTGGACACCGAGCTATCACAAGTTCAATTATTCAGCATTAAAGTCTTCTGAAATTGAAAATTAAGGAAAAAAATCAATTTTCCTAAAAATATTTTTTTCCCTTAATTATATATATACGAAAAAATATATATATAAAAAATGACTAAATGTATTATGCGTAAACAATACTTTTGCAAGGTCGTTAGAATTACTTTGCGAGGTATTGAAAGCTCCTCGGCATAGAATGCTCTACGAAGACAACCGTAGTACAAACTAGGTGAACACAGCTTAGAGTATTGTTTCTCAATCTGGCGGTCGCGACCTCTGGGGAGGTCACGTTATAAAATGGGGTCGCAATCAGTTCAATAAATAATACTAAATGTAGTTTTATAAAATGAAATGGCTCAGCGAAACGGTAAATGGAAAAATAATAAGGCCGACCATCTTGTTTGTAAAATTATTATAAAAATATAAAGTAAAATATATTTATTGACTGACTTTGTGAAGTCCCTGAGTTCTGAGCTAGGTTCTAAACCTGTATTACAGAGGTCAGTGTCTTTTCCCGATAAAGATTACACATGATATAATGTAAATAAAATATAATAAAACAAGAACTTGTTTGTGTGCGTGTGTGAGTTTGTGTGTGAGTAAATAATTTAAGGATTATGAAATATATTATACAGACCGTTCCTATAATAGCCTTTCAGTGTGTTCATAATCTAACTTTAATAACCACGTTTTAATTTTTTTTTTACGATTCCGGAAAGATACGGGATGTTATTGATATTGATGTTTATTATTTTATTTATTTTATTGTATGAGTAACTAGTCCTGAAAGCTTGTTGACGCCTATCAAAGGCTGTCCTACATTTAACGGGAAAGCAAATATTCATTACGATACGCTCCTTATTGTAATCACAGGCATTGCAGGGTGTGAGCTTATACTGTTTAAGTAGTTACAAATATATACAGTTTCCTTAATGTTAGTAATTGAAAAGTTTCATGAATTGTTTATTGGGAAATATGAATGGACTGAAGGTTATCGAATATTGGTGGATCGGTAAAGGCACTGTAGCTGCTTCGAATATGACAGCGATAAGTTCTCCGAACATCGGCATCGTATTCCGCGAGAATATGTGCCTGTAGGTGAAGCTTGTTTTCAACTGTGGACTAGTAATGGGATGGATTGATGTTGATGATAAAAATATTTGTAAAGATATAGGACGTCGGATGCTCTATTGGAAACTATCCACTAATATTATTTATTCTTTTTTTGTTCTCATAACTTTACAAGATTTTATTTAAAGGTATTGTAGGTATTGTATTGTTGATTATGGTATGACGGAAGAGTTGCTGAAAACTATACTGTAAACTATGTATAACGTAAACAGAACCGTTATCAGAAACTGTCACCCTTCATCCTTCCACAGACGCACTCTCAGGTACAGTCATACGGGCACATACACAAACACACGTACACATACAAATACACACTCACACACACATTTAGTTTGTATAAACACACATTTCAATTATCACCAACAGGCATCCTAGTATACCAGTCTCTCACAAATACAGTTCATCGCTGTGAAATCTGTACTGAACTATATTTACTAAACTTAATTTGTGAGAGAATACAATAAACATTATTATTATTATGGGGATATTTCTTTTTCCATCTCCGCATCATCTCTGTTTGGTCAATACATTAAATAAATAAAAAACTATAAACATATAAAGAAACAAATATATACTATATAATATAATTGTTTCTTTATATGTTAAACATATAATGGTCTTTAACCAACCAGACGGGAATCACTCGACAGGGGAGACGAAGGCACCACCCGATCTCGTCAGAAAGTAGTTACGGAGGCTGCAAACTTCGCGCTAGCGCATGGTCACGGCGCTTAAAAGGTCACGGCCTCCATGCCTTCGCGGTAAGTACAGCCTCATTACCGACGATCTCGGGTGATGCATTCTGTGGGACGTCATAGTTGTGCGGACTTTTCTGTCCAGGGCTCCTAATTCGGTTTGAGTCCACTTGAGTATACCAAAGGTTATATACCTGAGGACAGGCATGACCTCAAGCAAGCGCAAGCGCATTATATACGCCCGACAAAAGTGTATTAAGCCCCTTTGTCAGGCGCGCACAGAACACCTCGCGAACCGATTGCTTCATGCTCGCCTTATCGATACCTATATTTTACGGGCATAGACGAATCCATACCTCCAGAATCAGCAACCCTACCCTCTCAAAATTTCTTTAGTATTAGATTTTTAGTAACTCTATCAGATTAGAGCGATTAGGGGCGAAAAACTTGAGGTCAGCCATGTAGAAGAGGTGGAAAACCTTATTCCACCTTTCGGAAGCTGAATCCCCTTCCAGAACTCTCTAGCAGCGTGCTGGGAGGGTTCAGTGAGAGACAAAACCAGATAGGACTCAGACAGTCACAGGTGACAAAGGATCGTACTCCACTGCCCCATACAGTGCCCAAGGAAGTCTCTTAATGTAAAGTAAACTTTGTACAACTTGAGGACCCTCATCAGCCATGAATGGGGTAGCCAGTCGAATGCCAGAGGGCAGAGAAGTTCCGACGGTTGCGCTTAACCAGTTTTCCAATAACCGCGTCGATGAGGAGTTGTTCCTTGGCCCCACGACCACCGCCCCTGCATCCACTCTGAGCGTCCGAAATCATCCTTTTGGAATTAAGATGTCGGACGATTTTGGCGCTCAGAATGGATTTTAGTGTCTTATAAATCGTGGGTAGACACGTGATGGGGCGATACTTACTCGGATCTGCAGTGATCTGATCTTTAGGAACTAGATGAGTGACCCCAGTGTAGAGTATTCTGTCTATGTCTCCAGTAGTAAAGAGGTCCGGAAGCGACCTGCTGGAACTGCTGAGCGAGCACGGCGTGGGATTCCACCAACCCTTTAAGCCAGTAGTGATGCAGTCCGTCAAGCCCCGCGCTTTTCCAGTTCGGGGCTCGCCGTACTGCCTCAGCTACATCGTCTACCGTGATAACCACAGGGTTCATGGGTACAATATCTGCGCATGTACTCACCACAACTTACATGCAGGAAAAGACTCACGTCTAAGCCGTTCGAGTTCGGTATCATCAAATATTTATGTGCAGAGGATGTACCGAACTCGGTCTGCCAGGTTTTGCTCGGTGACGGTCAATGATGGCTCCAACTCAGCAAAAAAGCGGCGCATCCTAGCCCGATACGCAAAACCTGCAGTTTCTCCTCCCTTCGCCCTGTTTATTGTTATTAGAAGTCCAACGAATACGGATGATGGATTCAAGGGGTAGTTAGGTGGTCGCGCGACCCCGCGTTCGGCTGGCAGTTCGCATGGCACCGCGTTCAGCGCCAGCTCCAGACGCGCCCCGGCGACCCCCAGGCAGCGGCCCTATGTGCATTAAATATTTATCCATCATTCATATTTTTTGGGTGTCCTACGACGGGGGACGCCCGGTGCCGTTTGATAATTTGACCATTTGCACAGACGGGTCTTGCACACCAAAGTGAAATTTACCGAGGCACGGTACTAACACCTCTTGGCGAGGTGCTGACTGATTGCAATGGTGAAAGAGTTTTGTCACATAAACTGTCCCTCCAGTGGGCGATCGTGGGTGGGTCGTCACGTCTCCTACGCTTATTTATTATTATTATTGTTATGCCTTTTTCTAATTTTTTCTTGACACGTGTTCATTTAATTCATCTTTTTTATTTCATCCTGATAGTTGTTGTGTTCATTATTCAGGAAATAATAAAAATATTGGACATTTTATTTTAATTTTTTTTTATGATATATTATAGACAATTAATCACAGCTACCATCAATTTGTATGTACGTAAAGAGATTATTATGAATCGTTTGTTTGCGATGGTTGATTTTATATATTTATTTATTCTTTATTGTGTTTCCCTTTAAGTTAGGCCTACACAGAATACGACCCCGAGCCACTTGCATCCGCATCATTTATCGGGTATCGTCTAACACTGCGATGGCCAATAGCAAGTTGCTCTTCGGGAATAATCGTCCCCATTGGTTATTGGTTCTATATATGTATATAAATATATATATAAAGAAATAGTTATTATAGAACATTTCTTTAATTTGAATTTAGCCGTGACTCACTCCGTTGGTAAAGAAGTGTGGAGTCGGGCTCGGTCGACAGATGGCGGTATAAGGGATGCAATCTACTACGTTGGTAAAGCGGGGCTGTGATTGTCTGAGAGGTTTGAATGATATAAGAGTGTAATTTATTATTGTGTTCAAGTGTTAAAAAATATTGAAGAAAGGATTGAGATTGTGAATAATAAACGTTAAATGTCGTTTCTTTGATTACAGAGCAACACATGGTTTTATTCACCGACATTAATAGAAAGAAACATTATATATATATTTTTAGTACACTAAGAGTAACAAATGAGCACACAGTTCACCTGATGTTAAGTGAATCCTTCGGCCCATGACATCTACATTCACCCTTGACAAGGAATCGTAATGCAGATGCGTTGTCACCCTTGAGGACTGAGATGGAATGCCCCGTCACCAGTAATAAAGGTCTCCGGATCCCTTCACTCACCAGACGAAAAACAGCAGCGTTATGCTGCTATTTCACGTCGGTATTAACTGAGGGTTTGGTCCTACCCCGTTCGAGCTGAACCATTCATTCTGCAGTTAGAAACAAACTGCAGTGTAGCTCTAACACTGTTAAAATATGTAACTGTTATGCACTATTATGGCCCGACAATTACCACTTCAGGTTAATGATTAATTTTATGTCGAATGCCTACGTTATTCGTTGGATATACTCGTTTAGTATTCTATCGTGCATAGTAAAAACCATCCTCATACGGCCTGCAGTGAATATAATACCTATATAATTACCTTGATTATAAAACAAAGGATTAATACAACTGTAGTCCAATGAAATTGAACATTAATTGGGATATATATTATACAAAGTGTACGTATCGCTAACAAATCGGTGTTGATAGTTGATGCATTGAATACAGTAGATATCATAAAGGCAAGGTTTAACGAGATTGATTTAATTGTAATGTTACCGAATGTTAAATGATAATGTTCTCCTAGTCGATTGTGACGATGCGATATCTTTCTGTTTATTACCAGATACGATATACGATTATATATAATGGGGAAGGTTCAGAAAGTGTCCGGGACATAACACCACAAAACCAACAATTTATTAGGCAAAAATTCTTAAACTGGAACCATCAAAGGACCTGGGATGCGGTATCTAAGTACTGTGACAACTACACCACTTGGTCGTTAAGGTCGTCAAATGCACTAACTCGGAAACAATGCGGATATGCGATCACCTATCAATAGAATTGTAAACTCTTATAAATGTAACTTTAATAAAATAGATAAAATACATATTGGTAAAAATAACTTTAAAAAAGAAATCGTAAAATCTCTAACTATTTATAATGACTATTATATAAAACTTTTAATTAACTACTAAACACTACTCGAATGTTTAGCTAATATTAATAATTGTTCAGCAGCAATATGTGGCGGATGTTGTCGATGGCACATTTAGTTAATACTGTTCTATATATTATGTATCTATAACTTAATACTGTTCTATATATTGTGTATCTATTACTTAATACTGTTCTATATATTGTGTATCTATTACTTGTTGTGCCATTGTTTGTTTACCCTAATAAAGGAAAAAAAAAGAAAATGTTTAATAATATAATTAATTTGTTTAAAATATAATATAAGATCTAATAGCCTACTTACCAGTTTACAACTAATAAAATATTTATGTACGTGTACATAAATTGATTGAAGCCTTCACAAAGTCACATATAAATCTTCTTGTGAGTAGTCAACATATTTCTGAACGAAATCGTATTGAAGGAAATTGGTGATTTTCATATAATACTGCGCACAAATAACCCCATTACTAGCAATAACTGTACGTACTCACGCGTACAACCTTATGATCTACTATCTGAAAATTTTGTTGGCTATTCATACATAGTGATTCGATTATTTGGAAGCAAAATAGATATATCTATTATTTTATAAAGTCTTATGTATGTTTTGACTTCTAATTAATGTAAACAAATGTTATCTTTTCCAATCAAACGACCTAAAACATTTTGTTATTGCTTATCACCATTTTTGCACCTGTTTACGATAACGCTCATTAAGGGTTTTTTACATAGGAAATGCCTACGCCTACCTACCCCTGCGAGGGCAAGGTAAGAAAAGGGGGAATAGGTTGTGTTGGACTCGCACCGACTCAAACCCTATGGTTTTTCTCCATCATCGCGTATGGCGGAGTCACGGGAACACTTTCACTCACATCCGCGACCCAGCCTGCGCCGGCCGATCAGGCGGCCCCTACTCCGGGAGAGCGGGTTATCATGCCCAATACAAGGTCATTTACCTGACCTACCCTTATTATTTGGTCGGTAAATGTCAACAGCGGTACATTTATTACTTATTGGTAAATACATACATTGCCTTAACAAGGCCAGAGTCAGCGAGAAGTGGCTAATGTGTTAAATATGAGACAGACTTTTGTGTCCAGAGATTACTGGTGATACCGGGAGACTGGTGACTTTAACTTAAGAAGTGGATCCGGCAGAACAAGTGTGCACCTTCATAGACGAATGATGACAATGAAGAAGAAATATCTGAAGAAACAATGAACGATCATATCCGGTCTACGAAAAACCGATTAGGACCTCTAATTGAACTCAAGGGGAGTAACACTAAATATTGAATTGTTTTTTATGATTTAATTTAAGATTGTTTTGTCTGTTTGTCTGTATTTTCTATTGAGTGAATGTTTCCTTATGTTAGAGTTTAATACAAATTTTCTATAAATATTTTTTTATTAATAAAAAAATATATATTAACATTAATTTCATCTCATTTTAAGACTCAAACCTTTAATCTACAGTCAAATAAAAATCTGATCAACATATTCTTTACGAGAAAATTTTGACGATATTGAGAATATGTTTCTTGTATCCATAACTCATTGATTAAATACAGCAATATAATACAGAACAAGTAACGTAAATTTTATTATTCTTATGAAAACCTCTGGATATGTCGATATAAACCAATAATCTTTAACTGGAAATCTTGTATAAGATATTTTTGATAATTTATCTCTGCCTTCCTTATAACATTCAAGTTATAATTATATTATAGTATAATTTATTATTTAAGCAACTTTCGAACAAGAAAACCATTGTATAATGCATTTTTCATGGCTAAAACAAATTTTGTAGATTATAAAATTTGTTTTGTTTTTTTAATTACCAATTATGCCAGTCCAGGTAAGTTTTTCGTTTTATTTTAAATTATGTTTAATTTATAGTTAATACGGAAAAAAAAATATTCATTTAGCCCTAGGCTTATAAAGCTACTCCCTGCTCGCCATACAAGGCGACTAAAAGGGCACTTCAGGTTCGTGGACGATCAGGGTGGAGGCTTTGACCTTCCGAGTAAGTGCACCCGGGGATGACGACGACTCGAAATGGGCTCGCGTTGCCGTAGCATAGCGAGGGTGCTAGGGGAGGCTCGCCCTCACCTGCGACGTGCTTAAGTACTGTGCAGAGGGGCACCGGTGTGTTCCGCTGGAGATCCCAGAGCTCCTCTACATGCATTGAGGGTGACCACCGGGGGAATTTTAGTGGTTAATAGTCACTCATAATCTTCTGAATATTTCCCCCCTGATAACAAAACAAAAAAAAAATTAGGTTTAGATTAGATTCGGCTTAGATTCAATTAGTCTAGTCTAAGTCGACGGACTGTGTGTAAATCGAACTATCCAAATAAAAATCTAGTAGTTTTGGATAGAATTAGATTCTAACTATTTTAATATCGCCTGTTATCGAGAACCATCTCCCTGCGCAAGCATTTAAGTACAGTTGTTACCGGGAATGTTAGTAATTTTAATAGTTACTCTCCTTTACTTTATATTCGTAGCATACTGTATAAGTTTGCTAGAAAACCTATAAGAATATTGAAATAGAACCGGGTTACCAAACTATTGCATGATTAATGCTTCGCTTTGTACTAAAGATCACAAAGGACACCGTTCCGGCGGATCGATCAATGAGAGCTTGCATTCAAAATATTCGATCTCATTTTGAAGTCAACCGCGCAATGAATCGAGGGCTTTATTCAAGGACAGAGCAAAGTGGGGGCTAAAATGCCACATAGTTTTTTTTAACAAATTGAAATTAAAATATACCAGTTAACTGTGAATATGCGTGGCTGGTATCCAGAAAATACTATCATCATGGTTTTTACTTCTCCTGGCACAATGCTGGGCATAACTATGCTTACACCGAAGAGATACGTGATGAAATATCCAATTGTTTGGCTTTAATTAGAATTTTCGTTTTAAATGGTTCCGTACACCCGCTGAAATAACGGAATCCGTACAGGATTACTCTCGTATTTGTCTGTCTTTTTTTTTTAAAGAGAAAAGGGAGCACACAAGCTGCGGGAACACCGAGGTGCTCATCGATGCCCATGGACAACCGCAACACCAGAGGAGCTGCAGATGCGTTCACGGCCTTTAAGAAAGGAATAGGCTCTCCTGTTGAAGGACCCTAAGTCGTACTGGTTTGGAAAAACCATCGAGGACAGACCGTTCCACAAGGCAGCTGTGTGGGGTAAAAAATTCCGCCAGAAGCGCACAGTTGAGGAATGCCAGCCATCCACGCATTGAGGATGAAATCTAGTGGTATGTCGTGTCATCCGATGATCATAAAAAATGCAGAGGGAACTGACGTCCCTCCGCAGGGCCAGAGAAACCAGCCAATCGGTGAGATTTTGGTCGTCGATGATTCGAGCCGCTCTCCGTTGTATGCGGTCAAATGGAAGAAGCTGGTATTGGGGTGCTCCCACCCAGAGGTGCGAGCAGTACTCCATGTGGGGCCGCACTTGCACCTTATACAGTTGTAGGTGGCCCGGCCGGAAATACTGCTTCGCCCTACTCAGCACGCCCAGCTTTTTTGAGGCCAGCTTGGCCTTGCCTTCCAAGTAACCGCGAAACGACGTCACACGATATGTCGATGCCGAGAATACCGATTCTGGGTGAGACAACCAGGGGAGTGTTCACATAGTGGAGATTTACGACAAAGGGATCTTTTTCAGCGGTAAAGGCGCAGTCTTGTGTCTTTTTGGGATTGAAATCGACAATGTCGACCCCACTCTGAGACTTCACCCAAAAGGGTCTCCAGTTCAGAGACAAGTTTGGTCTGGTTCTCATCGGCAGTAGCCCGAGAAACATTAGCGCGGGCCGTATACAACGCATCACTAGTGCTTTCATCTGCATAACAATGAATGTTGCTTATTTGGAGCATATCATTGATATGCAGAAGAAACAGGGTTGGCGACAGTACACAGCCCTGTGAGACACCAGCATTAATTAGTTTCGGAGCAGAGCATGCACCGCCAACAACGACCTTGATGCTCTGACCCTCCAAAAAGCTGGCTATCCAGGCGCATAGTTTCTCGGGCAGCCTGCAGGAAGGCAACTTCGAAACAAGTGCTTTGTGCCACACCCAATCGAAGGCCTTAGCCACGTCCAAACTAACCGCCAGGGCCTTCCCCTTGCCCTCGAACGCCTCCGACCATCGATGCGTGAGGTACGCAAGAAGGTCACCAGCTAAGCGATGCTGACGGAAACCGTACTGACGATCAGCGGCTGCTCTTCAAGGTAACTCATGAGTTGGCAGTTGATGCTCGTTTCCATTTCGATTCCATTTCGAGAACAAGGGGGTGATGGCAATCAGCCTGTAGTTGGACGGATCCGAGCTATCACCTTTCTTTGGGAACGGGTGGATACTGGCAGTCTTCCAAGATTTCGGGACGGTGCCTAGAGAGTACAAGAACCGGAACAGACGCTTTAAAACCGGTGCCAACTCAGGAGCACATATTCTAAGCACAATGGGAGGAATTCCGTCGGGCCCACTCGACTTGTTAACGTCTAGAGATTGCGAAACCGAAAATCCACCTTCTCTTTTGCGGTGTGGGCCAACAAGTCTTCCCCCCTGCTCAAAGATGATAGAGATGGCTTACAGAAATTCCTCGGGACAGCCTTGGCGAGAGACCAAAAAACACGTTTCCCAGAGGGAAGGCGCACTAGTCACTCACCTATGCTGTCAGGCCACGTGCTCCGACTCTTGTGAAGGACCTGGAGGCAGAGTTGTACTTCTTTTTGAGCTGGCTGGTATTTACATCCTTAACCGCTGACGCTCATCCCAAGCGTGGTAACAATCCTGCTTGTAGCGCGCAGCTAATTTGCGGGGTCGACCAAACCAGAGCCTAGAACTGCCCCCGATGGGCACAACAGATGACGGAATAAAAAGTTCTACCCCCTGAAGCACTATATCGGTGACAGAATCAGCAAAGGCATCGGGATCCTCCAACTTGAAGTAAACTCGCCCCCATGGGTAGGATGCAAAGAAGGACCGCATCCCATCCCAGTCCGCTGACCTGTAGTGCCACACTGTGCGGTGGCCATTCGGTTTGAACCGTGTGTGACGCGAGAAAGACACCATTGACCGGATCAGGCAGTGGTCCGACGAACCCAGGGGGCATCGACGGAAACCGTATAGCTGTCCGGATGTGAGGTCAGTAGAAGGTCCAACACGGAAGGTGTATGATCTTCCACATCTGGGATTGTCGTGGGCGAGGTAACCAGCTGCGTCAGATCATGACAAGGCAAATTCGTTGACAGGTCTCCCCACGTGATCGGTGGTACGAGAGTCGAGCCATTCAGCACGGTGGACGTTGAAGTCACCAAGTACCACGATTTCGGCGGAGGGGATCTGTGCCAGAACAGAATCTGTAGCCAATGAACTCGCTCCATGAGTCGGTCTATTTCGGCATTACCGCTATGGGACCTATAGAGGCATGTGTAGACTCGCGGATGGTCATCGCTATCTACGCGCAGCCACAGAATAGATAGGAAGACTTTAAAGAAGGCTAAGGTGACGAGAGCAGATATCCTCTCTGACGTACACGCACACCCCGGCTCTGTGAAAAAAGGAATGCCGAAATGAAGGAATGGAAGGAAGAAATATCCGAAGCAGGATAGATACTATGTGTCTGCCAGAGAGGATATCTGCGTCTCAATGAGGAAAAGCAAGGCTGGCTTGGCTGTCCGCAGGTGATAGTGGAAGGCATGCAATTTAGAGTGGAGTCCTTTAATATTAGAGAAGTCCACGGCGAGCGTAGTAGAGGATGCCGCGAGGTGACCCTTGCGTTTGCCCCGAGCTCCAGTCACGAGCGGGTTGGTGCCTAAAGAACGCAGGGCGGCCCGCGCACTTACCCCCAGACTCCAAGCGGGAGTACCGATGGTATTGGTACCCCCCTGGGGTAGATTCTTTTTGCATCCCACTAGCATGCTGTATTAAGGGAGGAGGGGGGGGTTGGGCCACCAGCACCACACTCGTCAGACAAAACGTTTAATTACTTACACTTCACGCCTGTCTTCTGTGTGGTCATGGTATTTCACCGGGCGAGCCGGCCGATTCGTGCGAAGGTGTTAAAGCGGGCTCTACCACTATTGTCTGTCTATTTCTCTGGCACAGTTTAATTATAAAAAATTAACCCAATATTTTTGTATTCACTCACGTAGGCATACACTCGTCTGTTAATACGCATCCTTATTTTTTCTATTTCTTACATGTTCTCAATTTATCTAATAGTGATATATATGATATTCGAAACTATAAGTGACATTTTAGGTGCCCTAATCAATAGGATGTAGACGTCGGCCATTTGCAGCATTCGCTTGCAGGAATCGTAAGAAAGGTTTAGAAATTTAAATGAACTTCAATGAGAAATAAGTAGACAATGGCTGAGATGCCTGAAATATTAAACGACCAGATAAAGAGAGATTATCAAATTCAGACGATTTCTGATATTCGCTTGAAATTCTTAAAATAGCTTAAGTAGTTAAGTCCAACTTAGAGCCAGAGGACAATCGATAGATGAACTTAAATGGACAGCGTTCAGGAAATTGCAACACATTTTTCGTCGAATATATCGCCTTCTAAGACAAAAGCCTTTAACCAGTGCGTGATGAATTATGATATTGAGATACGGTCCATCATTATTTGCTTGGCTCATAAGAAAGCCCAGACTCACGCAGCGAGCTACGGAGAGGGATATTCGCGGTGTTTTTCTGCATGATAGAGTACGCAACGTAGACATCCACAGTAGAACGAGAGTGACCGAAGTAGCTCGAAATATCAACAAGTTGAAATGTAATTTTTTTTTATTACATTGAGAGTAATAAACGATCACACACTTCACTTAATGGTAATTGACTACTGGGGCCCATGACATTCATCCTTGGCAAGGAATCATAATGCAGATGTGTTGTCACCCTCGAGGAATGAGATGTAACGTCTCGTCACCAATAATAAAGGTCTCCGGATCCCTACACTCACCAGACCAAACGCCGGTATTCTGTGAAGGCGTGGCCCTACTCTGGTCGAGCTGACCCATTCATTCTCGAGAAGAAGTTCATTTAGCAAGAAACAAACTGCAGCGTAGCTCTACCACTGTTATGTAGAAAGAGGCTGATAATATAGCTTATAGAACTTATAAAATGGGGGAAAACGTTCTTGAGTACCAACCACACACTGGCAGTTAAAGTGTAGGAAAATATGGTGGATAAAAGAAAAGAAAAGAGAAATTAAATCAAATTATGTGTGTGTATGCGCATGTGTGTATGTAATAGATTATAATAAAGTGTGTATTATACAATTTATTCATTTAAATATAAAATAAAGACAATGTTATCAGTAAAATCATGTATCAAAAATGTTATCAATCACAATGATTTTGTTCTAAATATTTATTTACTTTTTCTTTGTAATAAGAATGAACTTTAATGTTAACGTAAAAAAGGGTTCAAATGGGGTAAAATATCAGTTGGCATTTTCTACCAGTACCCGTAATAGCGTGGTGAGAAAAAGTCGATTCGCTACAAATTCGGAAAGTCATACATATAATTATATGAATACATATATTGATCATATAATTATTACTGAAAGAACTAAGATGCTTTAAGAATAAAAGATAAACAATGTTAATTTGCCAGGATACTTGATAGTGCCATATTTACGCAAACTAGGTGTAACTCATTCGTCGATTGGAACTGATGTCAATACATGCGATGAGATTGGAAGAAGGTGACGCAGGATTGTTACAAACAAGACAAAAGTCGAAATTATTTAATATACAAAGCAAGTATAGATCCATTGCTGGCAAGGCAGCTTTTATTATAAAACCAATGACCCCAAAGATTGTACAGTTCACCTGATAGGAAATTAATGCTGCTCATAAACATCGATTTTCTAATTTTTTTATACTAAATCCGATCCCTAAGGACTGTCTCCCGTTACCCCATTTGGTGAGGACACACGAAACACAACAGCGTTTTGGTGATATTTTAAGCTGCTCTGCTAACTATGCTCGGTTAACTCGGATCACAACTCAGCAGTGGAAATACTAGGCTACGTACGATTTTTATCGACATAAGTACAATTTACGCACTGAAGGAACATTTAAAAGCATTCAAATATCTATGTCATAACTCACGGAAAGGAATTTTTCTGTACTGATAATTTTATGGAGCACTCGTTTAGAATTACATTGACTTGTCTTCATAATTACTTTAATTGATAAATCTCTATGTAAGAATCGTCGAAGTATCAAGAAGATTATGAAAGCGTCCCTTTAGCGTCCTTCTCTAAGTAATTTCGTGTCCGGAAGTTGCTAAGTGACTTTGTATAAGTTCATTCTGTAACTTATTTTATACGAGGAAAGAGATCAAAAGTTTTCTCTTTATTGTTCCAAAGCAAAGAACTAGTCGTAGTAGGTAGTATAGGTGGTTTTCACGCTGGTAGAGCCACACTGCTGCTAGTTTCAAGCGACTACATGAACAGGTCAGCTCAAATTTCTCCCAGCAAACATTTTATACTCAAGATCTCGATGGTTAGCATTTCACCACTGTGCGCTTTACGCAAAATTTCCTGCTAGGCGCAACTACTCTATGGAATCAGCTGTTGCGAGCGGTGTTTACGATACAATTTAATTCTATAAAAAAAAATCGTCACAGAATTCCAACGTGAAATAATAGTGTTTTGGATTCAATTACAGGTATTGGAGCATTCCACCTTAGTCCTCAGGGATGACAATGTATGTTTGTATACCTTGAATATGATAAATGTCAGGGTCTGCAGATATCACTAACTATCAGGTGAACAGCTCGTTTGACGACCCTAATTTAAAGAATAGGGACGAAATTCGTAAACTAATAAACACTATTTCACTGCATAAATGATTTACTGGAACTTATGTCTCTTCTGAGAGCACTCATATGGTAGAGTTTACTTGACATCTAGAATCTAGAATTGTTAATTAGTCCTGTTTGTTACTTAAACTTGTTTGTTCGTTCAACAGTTTCTCTCTTGCTCTTCTTAGTACATATATGTATTCCTAGCTGAGTGGTGGCATATAACGATTTGACTTATTAAAAAGCTTTTATTAAGTTTTGAAATAAATGAATTTGAGTTTGAATCGTAATCAATAATCAAATGATATGTTGGATCACAAGATTATCTAACATGTATAACAGTGGCCACGTTATATCTTGTTTCTAGGCAGTAGAGGTTCAAATTCACCAGTGGTAGAGCTACGCTGCAGTTTGTTTATAGCTGCAGAATGAATGGGTCATCTCGACCGGGGAAGGATCACGTCCTCACAGAATACGAACTTGAAATAGTAGCATAATGCTGCTGTGTTTCGTCTGGTGAGTGCAGGGATCCGGAGATATTTAGAACTGGTGACGAGTCATTCCATTTCAGTCCTCAAGGGTGTCAACGCATCTGCATTATGATTTCTTGTCAAGGATGAATGTAGATGTCTAGTGAAGGAATCTCTTACCATCAGGTGAAGTGTGTGCTCGTTTGTTACTCTCAATGTAATAAATAGAAAAAAATGATATAAAAAGTAGTTAATATTATTTTGTGTTTACTAAATACTAAGTACAAAAAATATGTATATATTATTGGCTTTTATTTTTAAGCCGCCCGTTTACGTCTCCCTTTACTATGGGGCGTATGCAACTAAGAATAAATAAATTATCGTATGTAATTATAACGTTTTAATAGTTTAATATTATAATGGTAACTTTAGTTTAAAGGGAGGAGAGACCAGTGATAGGACCAAACATGATAATGATTGAAGAAACAATCATCTTAAAAACATTTGATCATTAGTTGATGACATTTTCAACATCTTTATTTAACGTCTAACACGATTCACAATCTACTTACCCCGCAATAAAAATGAAGCGTTCCATTTTAATAGATGTTAAACCTTACTAACGCGTATTCGCAATAAATTGGTATGGATAGATAATCTTGCACCATCGTTAAATCTATTAGGTTGTATTGTACGTATTTAATAGGTATTACTTGACAACTCAACATTGGGCACTCGTACTATATAAAGTTACAAATTATCTTGTCCGAATCAGTGATAATGATGTTAGCAGATCAACTGCTATCATCAATTAAGGATATTGTGAATAATAATTTTTATAATAACTTGTTTTTTTTTTATTACATTGAGAGTAACAAACGAGCACACGCCTGATTTTAAATGATTACTGCGGCCCATGACATTTACGTTAATCTTTGACAAGGAATCATATTGCAGATGCGTTGACACCATTAAGAGCTGCGATGGAATCCCTTGCCACCTGTAATAAAGGTCACTACACTCACCAAACGAAACACAACAGCATTTTGCTGCTATTTTACGCTGTTGTATTCTATGAGGACGTGGTCCTACCCCGGTCGAGGTGATCCATTCATTATTCTGTAACTAGAAAAAAACTGCACCATAGCTCTACCAATTGAATTAATCAATCCAAGGGCTTTTTATGGGAAGTGATGTACTCATAAACTCATGAAGACCCTTACCCCCTGAATAATGTTTTGGATATTAATGCGTTGTCACCCATGTGGATTGAGATGGAATGCCTTATTCAAGTTTCATTCTTACCACACGAAACACAGAAGCGTTATGCTGCCATTCTACGTCCTGCACCATTAGTCAAGGCCGGCAGCGGATCTGCGAGTCTTCAAATGTTGTAGATGTCCATGGGTATGGCGGTATTCACTTACTGTCAGGTGAGCTGTTTGCTCGTAAATAATAATAATATAATAATAAATATTTACAAAAGAAGTAATCGCAGAGTGCAGCGTTCGAAATAACGTTGTCAATTTATACAAAAGTGTGGATAGGGGATTAGTGAAACCATAAATTATGTAGATACATACACTCAAAGAAAAAGCCAGTGTTTTATTCACTTTGTTTTGTTACTCTCCTCATGCGGGGGTTTTTATTGGAGTGTTCTTTGCAGCTCCTAAATTAATTTGTTCATCATTCATTGTCCGTTCTTATTAAAAGCGAAATGTATTAATGAGGAGAAAAACAAAGCGGGTATGTTACCTTCCATGAATGGGATGGCTCGACCGGTCAGGATCACACCCTCGACCAAAACCAGCGTGGTGTACTATATCTATGTATATATATATATATATATATATGTATATAACTAGCTGATGACCGCAGCTTGCGTAGATATATTTTTATAATAAAATAAGACTCGTAGTTTGAGTAGTATTAAAAGCTAAAATCCACGTAACGAAACCATAGCGCAATTCAGAAACAGTGCACCACGCCATCTATCGAGCTTAGGTGTAAACTTCTTTATAATATTCATTAACGTAATTAAATTGTCATGCACTCGTGTGCATCTTAAATCTTTGTTACTGATAGACAAGAGTGGTAGAGCTACACTGCAGAATGAATGGGTCAGCTCAACCAGGGCAGGACCATACCCTCACAGAATACCATCGTAAAATTGCAGCATAATGTTGCTGCGTTTCGTCTGGTGAGTGCAGGGATCCGAAGAACTTTATTACTCGTGAGGAGGTATTCCAACTCAGTTGTCAAGGGTGACAACGCATTTGCATTGTGATTTCTTGTCAATGATGAATGTAGATCTCATGGGCCGCACGAATCACTTACCATCAGGTGATCTGTGTGTCGTTTTTTACCCTCAATTATTTAAAAAAAAAAGATATGTAAATGATGTCAATTCGCCGCGGCGTCGTTCTACCAATTAAAGTTTATTATATATTAATAAGTATTATTAAATTAATTCAAGATATTGCTATTCCGTGATAGGTTCGAAGAAAGTTTATATAAGGTCTTCGTATAACTCATTACCGAGCTCTACGACACTTATTACGAAGACAGGATCAACGAGGCAGTCTGATCAAAAAAGTTTTCTCGTTAGACTCGCATTGCTCTTTCCGCAAATTGAAGCTTTGGATTGGAACATTTTAAAGGGACGTATTACAAATGATATTAAATAATCTTAGAAGATGTTTGAATCATTTTCATGTATATGTATTTGTTTTCACCTAGTAAATACATGTATATCCAGAAAGACCATAATTTTTTAATAGTATATAAGGTGGCAATGTAATCCTGATCCAAATACTTGAAGACTTGATAATATCGTGCTTAATATTTAAGTTTAATATACGGCTCCAATCTCCCACAAAGTCGTTATTATTTTGCACTAACTGTAAAGTTTTTAATGTGTAAAATTAACCTATTTTTGTGGAAAAAAATAAATTTCGACACTGAATTACATGTTGTTGATTTCAACTTAATTTGTATATAACGTGTTAGTTTCTGGCGCCGTCATGAATGGGCATTGTCACTCCTGAGACCAGAATCTTTATTAAGGTTGGATGTAGAGCATCTACCGCAGTCATCTATTACCATCAAGTGAACTGTCTCACCTAATATAATAAATAAAAAAAAAAACATATTACCCCATTTTATAAACCAGTGCTGTAATGAATTGTGGGTATAATGAATTATATATTATATGTAATGGATTATATATAATATATTATAATAACATATGTAATTAAAAATTTACATATGTTATTTATTAATCAAACAAGTTACAAGTTGAATTTAGCAACATCGCAGAATAGCCCAAACTTATCTCAATTCATCGTAAAGACCCATGTCCAAACATGTTCAGCAATTGTGGACATTATCGTGTACAAACGCCGACACAAACAAAATAATTGGCTTTATTTTTATTTGATGTGTAATCTTATGAAACGTCAAATCATAATCTATAAGTAAACTTTAACAAAGTTATTAATTTAATAAAATTTCACATGATAATTCCTAAGTAAGACTACTGAGAAGTTGTTGTTTACTTGTGTTTATTATAATATTAGACATTTCATCTAATTTGTATACATAACGTAATCTAATATGGTATACGTGTAAACACGCAGATACTGCCAGCGTATTGTTTACAGATTTGCATTATTTTGCTCGTTTCCAATGTCATACGGTATTTATGGTTCAAGACAAAAGTAGAATGCTAGTAACATAATATTTATTTGTAGGGATATGGATTGTATAAAGGTGTTATAACATTCTATGTTATACCTTTATATCCAGGAAATTGTACCGAAAGGGCATTGTAACATTATATACTTATCGAATTATACTTAAAAAATGCTTACCAAATCATAGTAGTAGAACTATGCTGTAGTTTCTAGCTGCAGAATGAATGTGTCAGCTCGACCGGGTTAGGACCACGCCCACATAGAATACCAGCGTAAATAGCAACATAATGTTGCTGTGTTTCGTCGGGTGAGTGTGCGGATCTGACGACCTTAATCACTGACGAAGAGGTATTCCATCTCATCTGCATTATGATTCCTTGTCAAGGAATAATTCAGATGTCATGGACCGCAGGAGTCACTAACCATCAGGTGAACTGTGTGCTCGTTAGTCCCCAATAGATTTCCATAAAGTAAGGATCTGAGCCACCTGTATCCATCGACTTCCAGCAAATTTGCTATCATCACAACCTATCGTGGCTGCATCTCGTCATCCTACACTGCGTTGTCGTTCTACACTGCGTCGTCGCCCTACACTGCGTCGTTGTCCTACACTGCGACGTTGTCCAATATTATCCATGGCAGTGTAGAATTAAATATTTAAATAAACTATAAAATAAGAAATATTGTTTATAATCTTTTGACATTTGACAAGGTGCTATAAATAATATAAAATAAATAATATAATGGACACGTGTAATACAATTGAGGGCGCATGGAATCTGTGTCGCAATACGTGACGTTGTCTTCCTGAATAAGTAATATGCGAAATTTGATAATAATACTCTTGTATATAGTTATAATAATAATAGTAAAAATAAAAATATCCCTAAATAATAATAATAAAAAATAGTAATTTATTTTCTCACCAAGTTTAACCCAAGTTTCTACTCAAATTTACTAATTAGTCTCAATATAAAATAAAATATAATATGCTCGAGCTAATGTGGGAGACTGCTGCAAAAAAATTGTATTTAAGATCATCAGGTCTCCCAGTTATTTATATACATTGGAAAAAAAAATAACTATGAAAATAATAATATCAAAGTAAACTAAAAAATAAATAATAACTCAAACTCTGTAATAGAGGTTAAAGACTTGTTTTGTACAAATGTTGTGATGTGTTTGGGTGCATGTTCGTGTGATTTTTTTTATGAAGAGAAATTGCCTTTGTTTGAGGAGTGTCGGACTCAATATTACACTTCGTGGGGGTGGTCTAGCAATCATTGCTTTTCCCATCCTCAGGTTTTGCGCCTTTCTCCCTCATTATGTCTTAATGCTATTAGCACCGTTGCAGCATAACTGCTTACTTAGTTCGATGCATGTTCAGACTCTACCTCGTATACGCTAGGTTCTCCACCGTTTTCGTCTTATGCGCATGCGCGTGTTTGTGCTTATATATGTGTGTGTGTGTGTGTAAGAGAGAGATACAGAAGCAATCTGCGAGTAAAAATCGTAAGGTATACATTCACACAAGTTTTGTAAGAAGATTTGCCGTCTCTTTGTAGTCTCTTTTCAGTAACCAGTCGGAAATAAATTTTGTAATCTTATTTTTAGTTAGAGGGTTCCTTGTTCATTCTAATGTATAGGTATCGGCCAGGATACCAAAAAAATCTATTGGAAAAACTCGACGAATGGTTCCCGTATAGTAATTGCCGTGGTATATCAGTGTGTGAGCGCTTTTAATTCCAGCGAAAACTGTTTGTTGTAATTTTAAGTGCTGATTGATCACGTAAAGGGATAAGCATAGTAAATAAATAAAAAAAATACGAAGGTGTTGCTTTATTTTTAATAATTGATTTTAAAAGTCAGCTCACGGACCCCTCAGTTCCGTGAGCCCTGTGTCCAGTGAAGCGGTAAGAGCCACATAGACTAACAGCATCAACATCAACAGAATCTAGGAGCAGTTGGCTTTATATACATATAAGACGTTACTTTATTTTTTACAGTTTATTTCAAGTCTTAATAAGTGTAACGCTAATTTAGTTTTTTATAAGTAACAGCATGTATATTTAAATCCCATTGCTAGCCTAAGCTCCCAGCAAGACATGTGTACCGCAAAAGAGCCGCGTGGTGTGCTATACCCTAACACTCTAGAGAGGAGCTCTATATCCAGCAGTTGGATTTATATACATATAAGGTGTTACTTTATTTTTTACAGTTTATCTTTAAGTCTTAATAAGTGTAACGCTAATTTAGTTTTTTATAAGTAACAGAGGATATTAAAAACAGGAGACTCTACTTGTGGATAGTCAGAGTTCACACGTCCTTGAATTAACTTTTTTTTATTTATTTCCTACACATGAACGTTTACTCACAATGTTTCTTTCACAGCCGAGCACATGGAAAATCGGCACATTAAAATTTCTTTTTTTTTTATAATTATATTGATAGTTACAAACAGAACACGGTTCAACGGCTCACGGTTCCTGACGGCAAATGATGAATGACAAGAAATCATAATGACCTCTGAAGACTGAGGTGGAACGCCTAGTTACAAGTAATAAAGGTCTCCGGATCCCCGCACTCACCAGATGAAACACAGCAGGATTATACTGCTATTTAACGCTGGTATTCTGTGAGGGCTTGGTCCTATCTCGGTCGTGTTGACACATTCATGCTACAGCGGGAAGCAAACTGCAACATTGTAACTCTACCACTATTAATATTAATATTCAAAGATCGAACTCGATTTGTTCTCATAACATGCAAAAAGTGAAGGATTAGACACTGCAGCTACCACAAAAGTACTCTCTAAAGTACCACGGCTTAGTTTTTTATATAACCTTATATTATTATTTTTAGCCAACTAAATAAATATAAAAATTTTATTACACCGTACTAATTTCATATGGAGTCAGGTGTTTGAATAAACTTTTAAAAGCAAATTATATATATTTTTAAGTTGTTCTTGGTGTGTTTATTGATACTTACTAATATATTGATTCGTACTACAGCCAAATTCTTGCTTAAATACTTTAACATGGGATAAAATAAAAACTTTATTACACCATGCTGATTTTATATAGAATTAGTTTGTTTTTATTGTATTGACAACGATCAACTAACGTCCTCGATAAAAAATCGTAATGCATATTAAAAATAAAGAATTAAAAATCAGGATGCGTTGTCACAACTGAGAACTAAAATGGAATATATCGTCACATGTAAAAATGGTGTCCGGATCCTTACTCACAAGTCGACAGGAAGCAGCATTTTGCTCCTATTTTCCGCTGGTGCTCTGACGGGACGCGGTGAAAATTCCTCTTCGTCATGAAATTTCCTGCCATGCACAACAACTATGTGGAATCAGTTGCCGCAAGCGGTATTTCCGAACCGATACGACTCAGGGACCTTCAAGAAAAGAGCCCAGACCTTTCTTAAAGAATGGCAGCGAATCTGCGACTCCAGTGATATTGTAGGCATGTCCATGGCGGTGGTAATCATTTACCATCAGGTGAACTGCTTGCACGTTTTCCACCTATCTTATATAAAAAAAAACACGTATTTCTTTAAATTATAATTCCAACCGTATTTTACAACTTACCTATAATAATGTTTGAACTTGTCTTTTACTTACATTGGTGTAAAGTTTCTGGAATTTTTATATAAAATAGTGTCAGAATCAATGAATCAATGAGTTAATGATTGATAAAAATAAATAAATGCAACTCGGTCAAATCTAATTTTTCAAGTCAATCAAGATTTTATTCAATATGATAGCATAATACTTCTTGATTATCAGTTCGGAAAGAGTAATCCACGAACTTGGGCAGAAGCAGCGTAAAAAACTTATCAGGTTACATATACAGGTACCATTTTAATTTTATGTTTTTGGTTTATGTGCAATGAAAACAAAGGCAGGAAAAATAAAAATACTACATGAATTTTGGTCAGATGTACTCGTATTTTGTGAATCCTTGTTAGCTATATAAGGTAAAAACCTTTCGTATTGCAAATTGTAATTTGTTTGCTGAAATTAACGTAGAATCTTAATGATACAGATGTGACTATCATCAATTTGTACTTGTTACAATAGACTAGCTAAATTAAAAATTCAGTGTTTATTTCCTTATTTTATATATATATATATATATATATATATATATATATATATATATATATATATATATATATATATTTATATTTAGATATAGCAATACAATGCATGTGTAACATTCTTATTATGTGCTCCATTGTAGTTTGATGTTTGGTGGATTGTGTTTATGGCAATAAATTCTGGTCATTAACAAATGATTTCAACAGAATGGGATGTGTTATAATGTTGTTCGTAATCGCGCGAATACAGACACTCGTTAGTCGTTCCTTAATTCATAGTAATTCATGTGCAAATAAGTTGATATGCAATGTCAGGGTCCCGGGATACAACATACACTTAGACCCGAAAACGATAAATTTCGCTAATTGTTGGTTTGTACAAATATTGATCAACTGACAATCGTATCACTAACTGCAAGTGGTCACTTCAAAATGTAAGTTCTCGATTGAATATGAATGGAAACTAACATCATCAAGTATATACATTTCACTGCTGACACAAAAATCCTTTCTAGTGGACTATGTTCCAACATTTTCTATAGGCGTCTAATCCTAAGAAATATTTATTTCTTAGATATTTATATTTCGCAGAGATAATTAACATTGCTAGAGCTAAACTGCAGTTTGTTTCTAGATGCAGAATAAATAGATCAGCTCGACCAGGGTAGGACTACGCTCTTAGATAATACCAACGCAAAATACCAGCATAATGTTGTGTTTTGTCTGGTTTTCAGAGACCGTTACTACTGGTGACGAGGCGCTCCATCTCATCAAACCTCAAAGGTCTACATGCATCTGCATTATGATTCTGTGTCAAGAATGAATGTAGATGCCATGGTGAACTGTATGCTCGAATATTACTCTTGAAGTAATAAAAAAATCTTCACGACGTTTAGCTCCACCGCCGAGCATGCAGTACTTGAAATTAGAATCAGTAATTTTAAAATAATAATAGTAATTACTATTATTAAAATATTTTTAAAAACTAAAAGAGTGCACTTGGTCACTGAACTGCGGCAATTCCTGGATCGTGTGATGACGGAAAATTCATTGTATTAAACTAACCACTATGCGTCACAAACAAATTTAAACCGCCAGCTCATCATGATGATTGGGGCTATCTGTTGCAAGAAGGTGCTTTCTTTGTAAGGCCTTTGTCCTGTACACTCATGATTTATAATTTTATATAATGAATTAAAGGCGACATACGAGTAAACAATTCACATTGAATAGTGACGAACGCGGCCCATAAACCTACAGGGTTATGAAAAATACGCATAAACACAACTTAAACATAAGTATAAGCGTGAGCGTAAGCGTAATCGTAAGCGTAAGCGTGAGCATAATCGTAAGCGTTAGCGTAAGCGTCAGTGTCAGCGTTAGCATAAGCATAAGTATAAGCATAAACATAAGCATAAACATAAGCATAAGCATAAGTATAAGCATGAGCATAAGAATAAACATAAGCATAAGCTTAATCAAAAGCATAAGCATAAGTGTAAGTTGAATGTCAATAAATATATCAACGTCAAGGATTTCGATATTAACTGTAGCAAAAGGAGTGTTTTACAAATTGTTGGTTTTCGGGTCCAGGTATGTTGTTTGTACGTTTCGTGTCTTTGACCGTCTGACCCTTCCTAAGATCTTATTAATAGGGCTTTACCTATGAAATTGCCGTTCTGTATGAAATAAGTTAAAGTATTTTGTTATTCAAAGTAATCACCCATGTAATCAATACATCTTTACCAACACAGTGGTAGTTTATTGATGCCCTTCTAGTAAAAATCAGCTGGACGGGAGGCAACAAACTCTTCAAAGGCATTTTGTACTGCCTCTTGGGAATTGAATTTTTTTAAAGTAATAGGCGGTGGGTGCATGGTCTGGTGAGTACGGTGGATAAGGGAGGATTGTTTTGATGTTAATATCAAAAGCTGCTGCTAGCTCGGCTGTAGATTTATTATCATCAGCTTCCACAATCGCCTTTAATTCATCATTGTTGACCAAAGTGAAAATTGACGACCACGAGGTTCATTTTTCAAATCAACATTTCTAGAACGGAACTGGGCAAACCAATAACTTTTGTGCGTTCATTTGTAAGGTTCTCTCCGTAAACGTTGTTGATATTACGTGCCATTTGTGCCGCGTTGATGCCACGACGGAATTAATATTCCATAATTACACGAATTTTTGAAGTGTCCATTATGACGAAAAATGTTCAAACGTAATCAAAATACAAAGCTAATCAATAAACAAGGCTGACTATGTAAAATGAATGTCATGTTTTTAAAGCAAAATTAATTTGAATTTAGAATTTATAGCCAATCAAAACTTTATTTTGGTTCGAAATGGCCAATACTGAAGAACGGCAATTTCATAGGTAAAGACCCAATATACATCGAACTAAGTTAAGGAATAGCGAGTAAGTGCCTTTGTGCGAGTTCTTACAGCACTGTTATATATCCTACGATCTATATCGTAATACTCGTAACGTAAAATTCGGGAGTTTTCTTCTTAACTTATATATTGGCAGAATCATCTCAACATCAGATAATTATGTATATGTAAGTATACGTCTGTGTATATATTTGTATTTGTTATGTATGTCTAGTTATATAAGTATTTTATAATTAAGTTAAAGTTTAATATTACTTTGTGGTTATATTTTCAATAGTAGTAGGGTTGCAGTTTGTTTCTAGCTGCAGAGCGACACGCCCTCATAGAATACCAGCGTAAAATAGCAGCATAATACGAGTGTTGCGTATATTAAGTGTAGGGATCCGAAGACTTTTTACTGGTTTTTACTGGTGACGAGGCATTCCATCTCACTCCTCAAAGGTGACAACGCATCTGCATTATGATTCCTTGTCAATGATGAATGTAGATGTCATGGGCCGCAGGAATCGTGAACTGTGTGCTCGTTTATTACAATACAATGTAATAAATAATCCTTTATGCATAACTCATTTTAATACTGGAGAATCGTGTTATTCACGAATAGGCATTCCATGTTTGGCATGGCATGTTTCCTTCTCGAGGATTAGTGTGGGTGTCATTGGCCACAGGAATCACTTTCCATCAGGTGAACTGTGTGCTCCATTGTCGCCCTTAATCCAAAAATAAATAATTTTAATACTCTATAAACTATAGAGGTCTATCAGTCAATCATAGAGTTTAGTAGGATAAAGATTTTAGTAAGATAGTAACCATAGGATTAAACGCCTAACTAGTAGAATGGCTATGGCATTAAGCTTAGTACAGGCATACTAAGTCTAATATCTTAATAATATTATATGTTCGTTGCTCTAACTCGTATGTATTACATTTCTCAAAGTCCAATTGAAAATATACCTAAGCAAATGGAAAAAGTTTGAAAACTTAAAAACTAATTCTACTTGTTTTTCTGTACACTTTTATTGCTTCAACTTAACACTTGAACGGTTTCGTCTTTTAAGACATTTTTATTTTCTAACGAGATATAAAATGTTGATAAAAATGTTCATTTCTTTTAGTTAAATTAAAATAATGTGTTGTTTGTTTGGAAATCGAAATAAAAATATTTATGTACACCCTTCTGCAGCTAGTTTCAAATATGAATGTTTCGGGTCGGCCTAATATTCTGGGTGAAATCGCAACATAACCCTTCTTTGTTTCAGTTCTCAGGGGTTAACTCGTGGGTTTCTTCAATGCTTATTGATAGCAAATGAGCTGAGCCGAGTTTACCATGGTGGGTTAACAGTGTGCTAGTTTTTTAAACCTAAAATTATATATATAAAACAATATTATGTACATAAATAGTTTATCTGAAATGGGCTGTTCATTTTCTACACAGTCAAAATGTGTTAAGTTCACCTAAAAATTAATTATTCCGTTGTCCTTAATACCTTCATATATCCTAGATCAATCGGGATGCGGATGCGTTGTCAATTGTGGCAACAAGATGGATTGCCTTGTAAGAAATACAACAGTGCTAATTGCAGTAACATTGTTTAGGAAGAAGGAGATTAGCAGAGTAGAGGTTAATATGCCTCGTTGCTACGTCGTGGGTCGCCAGAGTTCGAAATTTCTAGTTCGAGAGCAATATTTTTGAATTACTACTGATGGTGATTTTCGAGGTCTGGGCTTGTACATAATTCCCGTATCTGGAACACTGCATTAGACCTTACCGAGGACCTAATCATAACGTAGCTTGTAAACATGTTTTAGCTAGCACTATGTATTTTTATGGTATATGTCCTCCATAAAAATCACCGATGTTTCGGGTACCTTATCAAACTTTAAAAATAAAAATGAGGTTTAATTTTTTTAAATAACTTGTTAAAAGTGTCATGTTTCAACTCGCTCCTATTACGTGCACCCTAACCCACCGCCGGCCGAACGTTTTATTTCCGCAAGACAATTTAGTCTTTGTCACACAGCACAATTATACGGAACTAAACCGTCCAACGTGTTCCGCGTTGGCATTATCAGCAGTGTTCTCTACCACTGCGGTGTCTGCGATAGCGTGTCTGGAATGCTAATACACGTACGGACAAAGACCCGTGCTTTGCTATACGGTGCGAAGATGCTTAGGTTCCTTGGTACACGAATTGTGGGATTTAGTTTGATAGAGTATCAATAATGTTTTTAATAAATATTTGGAAATTGGCTAACATCCCAACTAAAGGTTTAACTAAAAAAGAGCAACTGATGACATGTTACAGAAGTGAAACTTTTTTGGTAATCAATCCTTCGATTTTCAAATATGCTGTAAAAGAAAAGTAGAAAGCAGTAAAACGGCGGAGACAGAGCGAGAGAAAGAGAATATTTTTTTTTCTATGTCCAAGTAGGGTACTTCGTCCTTTCTACACCTTACCTAAACTAGGATTCTTTTATAAAACGTTAAATGTACACAATTCAACATTGAAATTTGATTCTTTTAGCTGCCGAATAAGTATCACTTCAAAGATAAAATGTCATATAGAATTTACGTGAATATTGCCTTATAGAGGAAGAATGAGGAGATCAAAGATATAGCCTGACGTTAAAATGACAGAATACGGGTTTTATATATAAAAAAACGCTTTGATATTATGATTAACGACTAATAATACATTTAAATACCGAAATTAGATTAATTTATTAATAGGTAGTTGTTTTTGTGTTTGGTTTTTTTGTTACTTGCCGAATGGTAAAGGCGAAACACCAGAGTCCATACAGCCAAGGGTTTGCCTATTTTTTCTTTTTTATTCGTATTATTATGTGAGTGTCTTCAAGAGAAGGGCTCTCAAGAATAGGTATTTGTTTAGCTGGTGTATTCAACCATCAACGACTACATACATCACCACTTAACACCATGTAGTGTGTAGAAAAGCACTGGTTTTATGGATAAAAAAAAACTAGCGTCTGCATTTTGAATGGATTTTCCGTAGCCACTCGGTTGGGGAAAACTACGTCCTCACAGAATACCAATTTAAAATGACAGCATAATGCTGCTGTACTTCATTTGGTGAGCACTATTCGGATACCTAGTAACTGGAAGTGAGGCATTCCATCTCAGACCTTAGAGGTGATGTATGCATCTGGAACCATTGTTGACGATGGACGTCGCTTACCATCAGGTGAGCTGTGTGCTCATTTGTAACCCTTAGTTTTAATAATTGGGATCATTAACCACGTGTACCAACGATCTAGGCAAGACAGTTAACTGTATCCGAATGTGTGTATAAGACTCGCGGCTAAAATAATAAAAGTATATTCTGAAAAAGAATTGGTTAACTTCCTAATCTTAGTAACATCACTAGCATTATGTGTTACCGGATATTAAGCATAACACTAATACTAACACGCCAACACGAACATTGCATTCGAACTGTGAGACTTGGTTGAATAACTTCGTATGAAACGAAGGGTGACAAATGAGCACAACGTTCTCCTGATGGTACGTGATGACTGCATAAAGACTTACTTCCTCATCCTCAAAGGTTAAAAGAGCACATGTGTCAATTATGAGAACTAAGATGGAATGCCTACTACTAATAGCGTACTAGATTTACGTTCAATGATTTAAATAATATTCATGTGTATACAATTTAATATGATCAGCAGTGGACTACGGACAGGCTGTTATGACGATGATGATGATAAAATGATGGTGATGATGTTGATGATGATGATGGTGATAGTTATAGAATTTAATCATAAAGAAGTTTCACTTCTTTTACGTTACATTTTAGACAAATAACCAATGTTAAATTGTAATTACAATTTAATCATAAAGAAGTTTCACTTCTTTTACGTTACATTTTTGACAAATAACCAATGTAAAAGTGTAATAAACAAACGAAATAATATCAAAGACAGTACATAGGAAGTAAATGGTTCAGATAAAAATGTTTGATTACTAATCAATACTTATAGAAATTAAATTGACTTTTGTTATATTCAAGTAAAGCCAACCTTATTCTGTAGATCGTAGCTCTATATATAATGTAACTCAAACTGCAGCTAGTTTATAGGTGTAAAATGAATGGGTCGGCTCAATCAAGGCTTTATCAGTAGCTGCACTGCAGTTTTTTCTAGCTACAGCCAAGACCACACCCTCACAGAATAGGAAGAATACCAGCGTAAAATGGCAGCATAATGCTGCTATATTACGCTGGTGAGTGCAGGGATCCGGAGACCTTTATTACTAGTGACCAGGCATTCCATTTCAGTCCTCAAGGATCTCATCTGCATTATGATTACTTGTCAAGGATGAATGTAGATGTCAGAGGCCACAGTAATCACTTACCATCAGGTGATCTGTGTGTTCGTTTGTCACTTGCTAATATTATTAAAAAAAAAATCATCCGTTCGGAGATTAGAATTGTGTTTTGGCCATAAATATATGTATATAATACAGTGAAGATTCCAGTTAGTTGGAGTGGTCCCTGGTCGGGAGACACTCCCTGAGTTTAACCTGCTTGTGCTAGACGACGCTTGCAATTTGAAGTTCTTTTAAGTCACGGTAAGCTAGCAAATCAATCCTCGGGGCCAGCACCAATAAAATTGTTAATTGCAATTTTAAGTTCTTTTAATTGATGGTAAGCTGGCATATCAATACTTGGAGCCAGCACCAATAAAATTGTTAATTGCAATTTTAAGTTCTTTTAATTTACGGCAGGCTAGCAAATCGAGTTCGATCCTCAATGCTGGCACAAATAAAATTGTCAATTGCAATTTTA
Source organism: Teinopalpus imperialis (assembly GCA_029286865.1). NCBI lineage: Eukaryota > Metazoa > Arthropoda > Insecta > Lepidoptera > Papilionidae > Teinopalpus > Teinopalpus imperialis. The sequence continues at coordinate 802,397 of JAGSMU010000017.1, forward strand.
AGGTCTGATTTATCACGTACTTTTCGGTGGAAGGAATAAACTGTGAGTAAGCCTGCATGTATAAGAAATAAATAAATAAAATCATTTCGAAAACTTGAATTCCACGAATCCTCAGTCAAACCACGTGGCGCAATATGCTCCAGCACGTACTCTCCATATTTTAGTATTTCGTTTATACAAATTGACTGACAAAATGAAAAAAATGTCAGTAAAATTTCAGTAAACATTGCAATTGCCTAATTTATTTGTCCAACGTTTTATTATTCAGTTCATCAGCACTCCGTAAAAGAAAGCGCAAATACATAAAATTTCCCAAATTGAATGTCAATAATCTGACAGACACTGAAATGAAGCAGACTCAGTTTTCCTTTTGCAAGCAAATTCCTTAACTCGCGTACCCCATAAAACAGGGACGTGCTAAGCGTTGAATGGCGTAAATGTGAACGAAATATTAATACTCTAAGCCCTTGGGACTGATTCACCGGAGGTTTTCCTGGACGACACTATTGTGTTCATAGCATTAGTGTCGGGAGGGTCAGCGCATTCGCATGTGCGCATTGGTACGCGCAGTCGGCCATATTTGGGTTCGTTTCTGTGTACCATACAGCACGCGTGTACCGGTTTTCGTGTCCGCGAAATAGAGTAACGATCGCCGATTACGAATCTGAGAACAGTTATCGATAACTCGCCGATTGCTCTGGAAAACAAAGGTATACTGTTTCAAAATATGTGAATTAATTTTTAAAATATTCATATTACAATTAGATATATTTTCTAACTAAACTTGCGTCTGCGTTCAGTTGAGAAAGGAGTGCAAATGAGAATTCGGTATCCATTTATAAAATCGGTACTTCATTTGTTGTTTACCGTTACGTTACAATTTACCGTTGCGTGTCCCTTCGCAAATCGAGAGCGGAGGAGCCTGCAAATTTAATCCATTGCCATTAATTGCATTTCGTGTGTTGCATATTGAACTGTATGTTAAGGTGATAAAAGGTGGTCATTAGTTTTATAGTTACTATTTTAAATATGTTCAAGTGCATAAGCGTTCAATGATCTAAAATAAAGGCGTGTACTGACCTCAAAGAATTCGTTCGGGAAACATAATGAGTGCGTGCAGACGTCGCTCCGTGTTATTAAATTTACAACCTTATAGCCAGTTTTTAATCAATATATTTATAATATATCATTAAGTAATAAAATATAAAATTAAATTATTTTTTATAGTGATGTCCTCGTAGTCGATTTCGATCACGGCGATATCTGCTGTTTATTGCCAAATTATATCAACTGCGCAGAACTTTTTATAGTGCCGTAAGCATTTGCTCAAACACAGAGGCACTCGCTCATCGTCACCTTCCTAATTCCGTGTAATACATGTGGGAACAGAACGGAGGAAGGGTCTGATGGTGTGTAGGGGACACGAGACATACAATACACTAGAAAATCAACATTTTGTGCACATGCACAAATACACTACGCGGCCGTTTTAGTAGTATAAACATACTTAATACTATAAATAATGCATTCAATTTTATCTCTGATAAATATTTAGCTCGACCCATTCCTTTAATGCCGAATGAATTCCTTTTTTCGTATATCTAGTAAATTTTTTTTCAATCGTAGTCCGTTGGTAGCTATCATATACCAACAGTTTAACGGAGATGAACAACAAAAAACTTAATTATTAAAATAAATATAAAGATATCACCGTTATATCGTTATTTTGACGCCCTATGCATGTATATATAGGACGATATAATGTTTCAACGCAATACACGATTTAAAAAATTATTCGCATTTACTCGTTCAATTACTTAAAATTTTAATGAATAATAGTAATTGTAATATTAATACAATTGCTGTTAACCACTACCACTATGCTTGAACGCTTGTGCTAGGCAGATGGTTCAAGACAATAATCGATTAGGGGATTCGAACCTACGCCATTATGGTTCGCAGACTGTACACTAAATCATTAGGCGCTTGATATTCATCTTAATAAATCAAGATCCATATGGGTTGTAACTTCAGATTAGTGGACGTTAGTACCTTAGTATGCCTCCAGCAAAAGGGTCCCCAGTTTTTTTTGCTGACCTTACGAATCATACCATCACGGAGGCGTTATTTTATGATAGTGGTTTGCATTGTCACTACAGTAGAAATTCGTACGAACGGAAACGATTTAAAACGATATTTCACATTTTGATATCGAAAATTTTTAAGGGTAATTTATTTATTGGATATAAATGTTAAAAAAAGTAATTGTTAATGCACTACTACAGCAAAGTTAAAACCAAATTCAAGCTATAGCACAAATGGGTCGTCATAAATTATGCTTTCACAAATACTCTCACTAATGACCAGCTTGAACCGTAGGACATTGCATTGCATCCCAGTCTTCAGGAGTATCGATGGATACACATCACGTACATATGTTGAGCATAGATGTGTGATTATTTGTCACTCTTGATTACATGAAAAGAATTTTATACATCCACCTGTTTATCTATTTAAATTCGTTCTTATACATTGCTGGGAAATTTTCGGTGACCGAAATACCGCCATAGTGTGATAAAAAACTTTAGTATCGCTTGATAATGTAGTCGGAGCATTAAAATGTGCTCCTCTCCCAGTCGTTACTACTCAACTATGCGACGGCCAAATTGTAGTTTAACATATTTTCCGTTACCATATAAAAAAGTACCGCTGTTATATAATATAGCACAAGTTTAAAAAAAAAGAATAATGAAACCTTTTTTTATTTTGTTTTCCATTTCCTTTGTTTTCACTTACGCCACTTAAGTTTATCCTTGATTTCACTTTTGCATACCAAAGTGTTAATACAAAGCGTCAATAACTTGGGTTATGGAATGTTGTTTCTTCTTTTGTTTCTCTACGTGTTGTAATTTTGTTTTTATTATTTAGAAGCTGCGGATAGTACCTATGAGACAGTCTCATAAACGTAAAAAGTTTATCATAACGATTGGAATATTTATAAACAGCTATAAATTTCTACTTTACAATATTATACAAATAATATCTCCAGATGTAATTTGCACTACAGTACAGTACCCAACGTGTATCAAGTGAAACGTTTTACACGGCTGTAAAAAAAATCTCCGTTAAGAAACCTGCATGTCAAAGAAAAAAAAAAAAAAACTTTGTTTCTTTTTGTTTTTTCTTTTATACTCTAACTCCTCCTCTAGAGAGGTAACCTATGCCCAGCTGGTGGACATTATCTAGGTTGTTGCTTAAATTTTTTTTTACCCAATGTCATAGGTCATTCATTATTGTAGATATATAAATTTGAATTTACAACTTTCTTTACCGTATTTATAAGGTGATATCCAATGTCTTTGATTAAAAGATAAACTTTATTTATATGACTGTAAAAAGTTCGATTTTCTAGAACATAACCTATACTAAATAGATTATTACTTCACCTATTAATCTGGTTTTTAGTGTTCAAAGATCAGGTTGCAATAAAAGATTTATTTAGACATTCAGGGTGTCTTTATGAAGCGTTATCAGTTTTTGAACAAGTTTTACATCTAAAGCATAAATACGATGACTGTTATATTTCTTTTACTTCAGCTGTAATAGTTTTTTGATAATAGCTGTAACTATTAATAAATAAAAGTAATCAATTTGAGCCACGTTGCAGCTTGTTTCTAGTCGCAGCATCAATGTTTTAGCTCAACCGGGGGGACTACGTCCTTATCAGCGTGAAATAGCAGGACAACGCTGCTGGGTTTCGTTTGATGAGTGTTGGAATTCGTCGGATAGTCGAATGCGTCGACCTGGTTCTCCGGATTCCATTCACCAAAAATGCGGTGGAAAAAAAAAGTTACGAAGCGGTTATTTCTCAGAGGTGATAACGAATTTGCATGATTATTGTTCATTAAGGATAGAGGCTGGGCCGCAGTTACCACTCATCATGAGGTGCAGTTCACCTGATAGTAAGTCATTTGTTTCTGCAGCTAGAAAAAAAACTACAGTGTAGCTCTACCGACTTTTTGTATACACAATTAAAGGTAAATTATAAAAATATTTGTCAACATAAAATGATTTTTTTTTTCATTATTGATGGTGTATCTATCTCAATAAATATATAAATAACTGTTCGGTTAAGTATTTGCTATCTCTATCCCCGATTGAGGAAATAAACAACTATGCTCTGCAGCCACTAGTATGATATCACCCATGTGGTCCCCTCTTTATACCAATAAGTGCCTTCGGTGTCCTCTCTCCGAACGAGCCGATCCCGTGCTTGAGATTGAATTAATTTTACCTTACCATCTAAAATTTTAGCATTTACTCTCCAATTTTGTAATAATAATTTAAAATCAAAATATGGGCATCCTTTTCTCAAACCTTCCAACATTGAAACTTCTGAATTAAATTGAAAATATATAATTGATAATAAAATAATTCTAGAATTCGTTACCCACTATCTCAAAACATTTTTTTTTTCCATACAGTTGTTTTAAATTGGTGTTAGTTTACTGATTTTTGTTCTATTTGCCACCGCTACCGCTCTATAAATATTTAAATACCTTTTCCATTGGTTAATGCTTTAGAAATTTATTTCGTAATATCAAAGTAATATAATAGTATCATTTTTCGGATTCTGACCTAGAAAATATATTCGATAAAAAAGCCAGGGCTGAGAATTGTACCTTGTGGTAATCTCAAAATAATTAATATTAGTAGCTGTATGAATGGTCCACTTGACTGGGGGAGGACCACATCCTCACACAATACCAGCTTGTTATAGCATCATAATGTTCCTGTGTTTTGTATACTCCAGTTATTTCATTTAAGTCCTAATAAGGTTGACAATATATTTTGATTTTTCACGGTCACGTTATCTACTAGATCGTAGAACTGAGCTGTGTGCACGTTTGTGACCCTTCATAATAAAATGAGTTAGGGAATATCGATGTGTATTAAATAAGAAGTTAAGCGGTCATATCATAGAGCCGATTTAAATTTCTAACTTACAAGCAATTATTTTTAAGACCGTCCTCGATGCATTAAATTGTGTGTGATATAAAGTAAAATCAATCGTAGCAAAACCAGACATGAAAAGGGACAGACATGTTATTAAATCAAACCCGTTATTCGCAATTCATTATATAGCTACGATTGTAAACATCAGAACAATGCTTATAAAATCTATGGTTATATAGGTAGACGTAAAAAAACTATCGACCACTCGTATTATAATTGCAAAGACAATGTGCCTTTGATTGTGAATATTATTACGGACTCGAACAATGAAACAAAGCCACCGCATATATTAGAAACACCGACGTCCATAGTTCGAATGTAATTCGGCATTCTGTGATATTGAATTGTCGTAGGGTCCTTAACATGCTTTGCGACTATTTGTTCCCGGTAAATAGTGATGTGGAGATCTTACTTGTAAGCTAATATCGATAGTGTTATTCCATTCACAACCAACTCTCTTGTTTATTAATTAAGACGTTTTCATTTGCATGTATATATTTATGACACAAATAATATTAACACAAAAAAAACAACAGCATATACAAAGGCATGTTTTTTTTAAGCCCTATATTCGAGGCAATTGTTGTACTATATTAACAAAATAAAAAGAGTAACATAGATGTAATATGAGAGAAGAATACAAATGTAATTTCAAAGATGCTGTGAGGCCAAGTATTCGGGGGCTTGAATCCTTGCCGAGGCTGCAATTTATATAAAGCATAATATTAATGTTGAGATCATGGCGAGGTTGTAAACGTAACATGTGTTAGATACTGTATCCAATAATTCCTAATCTTCAATGTTTAATTGGCGTTGATGACGAAGAGTGTAACAGTGTTTACTCATAATCAATTTCTTCGATGTAATATAACCTGCACCTTATCAAATTCAATCTAAAGAATCAAGCAACGTATCTTACGCAGGCAACATTAGATATAAAACATAATAATATATTTGTAAAATCCATATAGCATGTGCCCTAACTTGGAAGAGGTGTTTCAGGACTTAATTAATCCTAAAAATTAATTTAAATTCAGAAAATATGCTGAGAATAGATTTTTTTTAAGTCTTATTGAATCGAACACTAACACTGATACAGAATTATTAAGTTGTACAAGAACGTGTTTAACATGTTCTCGACGACAAAAGTTGACTTCGCTAAAAACTTGGAGTCTAAGAAAACAACTTTCTTTCAGTCTTTCCTATTAGCCGTCACAACAGGCGCGCAAGTGACTAGTATTTGGAAAATTGGGATTTTCTTACAAAACTCTTTAAACAATTGAAAAGAAAATAAAATCTTTTAGGTTAATTTTCCTAATAAATAAGCCTGTTTAAAACTTAACAAATGTAACTCTTAGACGACAAAATAAATTTATGTCGTCATTTAATTACTTATCCGTTGTATATATGTGTACATAGTACATGACAGAATTTTAATAAATGAGTACTGATAATTTTTGTAGAGGCTTAACTCATAATGAGTTTTCTCCCAGCCAAACAGAGTTCTATTCATTGTTTATGTTACTTAAGGAGATACTGGTGTACGAAATTAATTAAATAATAAAAAGTGTATAAAGTACATAAACAATAAACACTAGAAGTACCTAACATAAATACATACGCGTAAAAAATATATTAACCTCTATTTTATGAAATACAGTAATAATTATATTACATAAAATATATATGCTTGAACATTACATACAAATACTTGAATATATAACAAAACAAAATATACGAATAACATCAAAACCAATTTATAATAATTTATACACTCTCAGCATCTTTATCATCTCTGCCCACTATTAGTCCACTGCTGGACATCGTCCGTCCAAACAGATTGGCACAAAGCACGATCTTGAGTTATTATATAGTAATGATGTTTTTTTAAAAGACAAATAATTGTAATAATATATTTCGAATATCGATACTATAACAGCAATCCCTACGACTATTCCGTTATAACCACTGCGGTCTAGTAAAGGTTCGTAAGGTAATCCTCGACATTCAACGGCATTTGAACCTGGCCATAAATTATTCGCAAATCCGTCTTTCTTACCTTTTAATGGGCTCTCAAATCAAATAATTGCTAACGAGTCGCTTGTGACCTACTGGCTTCAATCGATTGTTTGATTATCCTAAATAAGAAGCAAGAAATGGCATACAAATATAAAATCCGTGTTGTGGATTCAATAAACGTTTTTGTTGTGTTTAAACATTATATTAATAACTTCTATTTATTTATTTAACTTTTATGGACACAAAGCATTTATACAAGGAAAAAGCTTATTTTTACAATAAAAATCTCTTCCAGCAGGCCGGTGTTGGACATTTTTTCGAAAAAAGAAACATAGTGGAAATAGAGAAAAAAAAAATACAGGACTATATTTATTTATAAAGACATGCGTATCAACACATAAATAATAATACATATAATATATAATGTAAACATAAATTATAAATATATTACACCATACAGTAAAGCTAACAAAATATTTAATTGTTTTATGAAAAGAACTGTCGTTGTGTTCGGAAGCTAATTTAAGTTAGATTCATGCTACTGAATTCGTTGGAATATCGTGGGGTTTTAGGAGGAAGTTTAGCTTATCTCAAATTTCGCACGGCTTAGGTGCCCATAGTGCGAAGAAATTTTCGATACCGAGTACTAGTCACCAATGAAGTTTTTAAATGCTGTTTTACCACGTGTCAACGGTAAAGGTAAACATCCAGAGGAAACATGCGTTTGAATTAAAAAAGAATATGTTTTAGCTGTGGTTTTAATTTGGTCTTTTTGAAGACGAAGGCCCCCTGCCGTGGGGCTATAAATCGAGTTTATTTGTTTATTTTAATTTTATTGCATCGAGAGTAACGAACGAGCACACAGTTCACCTGATAGTAAGCGATTCCTGGTCCCCATGACATCAACATTCACCCTTGACAAGGAATCATAATGCAGAAGCCTTGTCACCCTTGAAGATTGAAATAGAGAGCCTCGGCACAAGGTTTTCGGATCCCTGCACCCACCAGACGAAACAGAGCAGCATTATGCTGCTATTTCACGTTGGTATTCTGTTCATTTCTGTAATATAATATTAATGGAGAGACGTAGAATATATCTCTGATCGTATCGCTGATAGAGATGAATGATGACGATTAAAATAACATAAAGTGGTAATCCCTAATAACTAGACAAGGGCATGAAATGATGGTGATGACGATGAGATGAGATCTGGTGTAGTCACCGGATACCAGCATAAAATAGCAATACTGCTGTGATGAGTGAGCATCAGGAGATTCGGTTACTGATAATTACGTAAATTTTGTATGTATATTGAGAATGGATATAGGATTTTATAGGCTGTAGTCATAGCTTACTAACATGCGAACTTTGTGCTTTTTTTTCACCCTTAGTTTCATAAAAAAATAAGAATATATGAATTAAGTGTGCATGTTCTCTGTTTGAATTAGTCTTAAATATTGTTAGTGGATGTTACCAAAATAAAATAGTTTCAAAACAAATCAAAAGTTAAATTCAAAATCAAACATTTAATTATAATTATTTCGTCTAAAGCATATTCGAACATATTTACGGCATTTCGAGTGAAGAAAGATAAAAAAAAACAACATCGCAAAATCGTTAAACTTATTGGGCTTAAAAAACGTTTTAAAAGAAGTTTAAGCCCCTATCACACTAAAACGGCTATAAACAAACAAGATAAAGCGCGATCCACACGTCTTAACCTTCGCCTTGCTTAAGCGAATAACCTCATTCGACGCGGGTCAACGCCACGAACTTGAAAAAAAAAAGATGTCGCCCATCGCTTACGCATTGTATGCAAATGTCAAGACGGCAAAAACTTCTAGCCCAGTTTCTTGGGTCTTTTATCATTGCATTGTGCGGGATATTGTATTGTTACGATTTTGAAGAGAGATTCATTCATTTTAATGGGTTAAGAAATGACAAATTGGTAACTAAAGATATATTTTATTTATCTTTATAAGTTTTCGGTAGTATTTTTTTTATAAATCTATAGGTGGGAAAGTACATTTCAACCACAGGCTATCGTAGTATCTATATATTATAACTTGAAGATTTGGTACCCCTCTTTAAGCACATTGCGCTCACGGAGTTGGATTTGATTTAGTCACTAGATTTGGCATAGTTAATCTACATGTGAAAAAATATATCTAATTTAAATCTGTCAATGTCAAATTTATTACAATGTTCTTAAATTGTTAAAAAAATTTAAGAACAGAGTAATTAATTTTGAATTTGTAAAAAAAATGTTACTAATGTTCATCGTATGGATGCGCTGGTTCTTGGTAAACATTGTATTCCTTTAAATTCAATGAGTCCATCCAGATATAGACCGCCGCCATAACACAAGTTATTAATTAATTCATTATTAAATACAACTACGATCAGATGTTTTTTCAGTTCAAATGATGTGTGTAAAGTTTGTCGATTTATAAAGTTAAGCCGAATATATATATTTATATATATACTCAAGATGTCTTTGTAAACCATCGACCACGTGGTAAATTAGCATTTAAAATTGCAATTACCAATTTCATAGGTGGATAGACACTTGAGAACGATCTAGGTTTGCTCGCGTACCATGCGTTATTTAATTAAAAGCGAGCTCTTCAACTCAGCATCGTATAGTATATCGTTTAGATTTTGTTTGTATAATTTATTATTTTTATTTATAAGAAAATTATCTACAAAATAACATAACAGCATTATGGATCGCTTTAATGGCGCTGTAATAAGTACATATAATATAGCATTTCCAGATCGTTGAATCCAGTTTCGAGCGAACAGTTGGATTACGTTAAAGTTCCATTGCAGCACTATTAGTGTGTCTGACGTCGTAAATCTGTTCCAGCGTAGCAATAAAAACTGTAAATATCGTTATATTAGTAAATACTGCGACCAGCGACGCGTCGAGAATTAAAAAAAAAATATGTTGTACCGTTTCCCGATAAAACTTTCAGCGCAAGATACACGCGTGCATTCGCGTTATCGTTCTGCCTTTTAACGACATTTGAAATTCCATGCCCGTATCGTGTTATACAATTTAAATGTGGTGCGTAATTTTCTTTTAATTAAATAATTGAATGTGTTTGTTTTTTTTTACATCTGTAGCAACACACAACAGCAGTTTTGAATACTGAACTATATTGAAACGGAGGCATTGCTATGTAGAGTAAATAATTGTATACATATACACATATCATATCGTAATATAATTATGCTGATTAATCAAATAAAAAAAGAATAAGATTGCATAATACCGAAATGACAACCTAGTTGGCTGGTAATGGAGCGTAAAATTTTTTCTTTAGATTTTTTCCAATATTTTTCTAATAACATTTTAACTAAAAAACGACTTACACGTAATAATGTCAGAACTGTGTAAAAATGTAATAACTTACATTTATTTACCGGAACTGAAAATGAATGTTCTCGTCAAAACTAAATTCAATTATAAATTATGGCACCAAAATAAAAAAAATAACTGAAGTTTTAACATTTTACTGTTTTAATTTTTGTATTGTTCCTTAATTTTTAGTACTTTTTCTCTCTTTCTACAGTTATCACTGTACCTTTCTCTCAGTGGTGTTCTCTTATGTTGCACACCTAGTAAATAAATATTAAATCATAAAACAACTCTTTACCATATGACCCCGATAAATAATTTATTGCATAATTAGTTGCAATACAAACCTAGTTTACAATTTTTCAACTAATTATCCTTCCAGATATGATATATAAATTAGTTTTTTTGTGATTTAGCTTATTAACTCTACTAAGCTATATTCTACCTGCAACATGAATCGGTCGGCTTAACTGGAGACTAACATGTTTTAAAATTTAATATATTTTAAATGAACGCCAGCATGAGATGGTCCACGACAATAGTTGAATGGCGGATTCGAACCTACGAAGTTTCGCAAACCTTAACCTATGCCATTAGGCTATTGACTCTTCTAAACGGACCACGGCCTGTGTAGGAGACTGTAGACTCAGTTAGTTTCTTTAGTGTGCTAGCAGTTCTATAATTACTAACGTTCCCGTTAACCGGTCCAACTAAGCGTAAATGCTTGTGCTAGGAGATGGTCCACGACGATATTCGAATGGCGTATTCGAACCTACGATCCTAACGCTTGGCAGACCGTACCCTAAACCATAAGGCTATTGACGCTTCTTAGTTGGGGATATATTTTGATGAAAATTGTCATAGTTATCATTGAACAGAAATACCATCAGGTGGGTGGGTGGGTGTGTTATAAAATTGGTGTTATGTGGGGGCGTGATCCTTCACCGGTAAAGTATAGATCCATTCATACTGCTAATAGAAAATAGCTGTAGTTTACCACGTGTGACACGTACACGATATCGCATATTTAGTCGTTTAATATTATCCAGTTGTTAACAAATAATTTAAATATAATAAATCCTACACTCTTATATTTTAGTCTTGATTATGACTCTTATATATTACATTTATGTACCATTGAAATTTACATAAGCGTTTTTTGTATCCACAATGTATTCTCTGTTCTAACCAAACGTAGGCTGATAGAGAATTAGAGAAACCTTTTAGCTTTAAGTTTGCATTTTCATATAATGTTTCTTTTACTTTATCAAATAAAGAATAAATTAATAATGTAGTTTTTATTCATTTTCATACAAAATGTTAAAGCAGATAAAGAGAATGGAGGGTGTACGAGAGTTTGGGTAGGGCGTTCAATGTATTCCCGGTATAGTATAGTCCCCCCATCACCTCGATTCACACATATTTGAGCGGGAAAGTAACTTTCCAATACCCTCTAAAAAATATTTTTTTCCTTGTCTGAAAAATGTTCATCAATTGCCGCCCTCAACTCTTCATTGTCAGAAAAATGTTTACCTCGAATCTTTCTTAAGGTTGGGGAACAGAAAGTAATCACTAGGGATGATAGATTTCTTCAAATCTACATTCCTACACAGCAGCCTTTGCAGCGCGCCCTTTGTGAACCGACGCGTTGTCGTGAAGAAGCAAGAAGACGGCTGCGTTCAATTTTCCGCGTCTTTTTTCTTTTATTGCCTTGTTTAAATAACGTAGGGTCTTTGCGTAAGATGCTTTGATCTTTTTTTGTGTACTCAATTAGTAAGATTCCCTTACAATCCGAAAACATTGTGGCCATGAGTTTTCCGGCGTGACTTTCAACTTCTTTGGTGGGTCTGTTCCTTTTTTATGCCTGCATGGACTCTTGCTTACTCTTGGGATCATAGTGATGAACCCACGATTCATCACCAGTAAAGATTCGGGCGAAAATACTATGCGGGTTTTAACCACGGAGCTCAAAAGCTCCTTGCAACATTCAACTCGCACTTGTTTCTGAAGCGCCGTGAGCATTCGCGGCACCCATATTGCATTAACCTTTGACAGATTCAGATGCTCAAGAAGGATAGTGTGGATAGTACCCACGGATAGCTTAGTTCTTTCTGTTAATGTTTTCACTCTAACACAGACATCTTCGAGTTTTCAACGATTTTGACGTTTTCTTCAATAGTAGCCCTAACCTGCCGATCGGCACAGGGGTCTTCAAGACTCTCTCTATCCCGTTTGAATTCACTAGAACACTTCTGAATAGTAGATAATGAAGAAGCAGAATCTTGGTAAACAGCCACCATTTCTTCGTGAATAACTTTTTGAGTCTTTCCTTGTTTTGTAAGGAATCTTATCACAGCTCGATGCTCGATTTCTTTCAACATTTTCGTATCTGTCATCGTAGTTGCCTTTTCGTAATGATATCTTGAGTACTAATAGTGACAATTAAATGAAATTTTATATTTATACCGTCAAAAAGTGTCTTTAACTAATGAGATAATTTAATTACCCTCATCATTAGTATATCACCCCGATACGGAGAATACATTGAACGCCCTACGTATAATGTAAGAGATAAGATGTCACAAAAAAACAATGAAGTATTTATATAATACGAAATACTCATAAATACAAAATCATTTTACCCTATATCCCATCTATAACATTGTCAACAGTTAGGTCAAGAATTCAAAGTACATCATGGGCTGAATCTTATCTTGTAGATAGACCATCAGTCTGTGTTCTAGGTTGGAGTCAGGACAAGGAAATATTAGCGTGAGTGCTTTTTGTTGTTTTAAATTTTTGTTATTATAAAGTGATTTAATTTTATCAGTAAGGCATGGTGCACATTAAACATTCTGTTGTAATGTAACTCAACCGTGATGTTTATTTAATAGCGCAAATATTGATTGATACCTTACTGAAGATAACATTCAGGCGATCCTTAGCAGTTTGGTTAAAGTATGTTATTAAATACAATTCAGTTACTCAGTGTAAGAAATATATAATATATGATATCCCCCTGTTATCCTAACCGGGATGGGTTAACACTTCGTCTTGGTTTAAAAGGCTTGGTTTGATAATTTACGGGGAAAACATGATGAACCGATACAAGATTTGTCTCTGGCGGGTGTCCAACCTGGGCTTGCTGAGATCCTTGCGCACCATGCCAGCAGGATGTCTGCGGGGACGGGACTGAGGTGTCCAAGGCACCGTTTTCCCTATCATACGCAATTAATTTATGTTTTAGTTAGTTATTATTTAGTTTTAGTTTATGGTTTATGCAGGAGAAGACACACATTATGGATGTAGTGTGTGTCCACAAACGGCTGGTTTACCTGGTATTCGGTAGGTGGAGTAGAGTTTATGTGGACATGGGATCCTAAAGGAACGCCTTGCATCCCTTGCCTATAAAGTAGAGTTGGGAAATGCCTTCCCCGAGGAATGGCTGCAAAACTTAATGGTAGGCAAAACTGTAATATGGATTTGACCAGAGAAATACCACGCTTTGACAGCATACCAGCGTAAAACATCAGCATAACGTGCGTTTCTTGTACTAAGTGTAAGGATTGGGCTCCCAATTTCAGGTAACGAGGCAATTCATCACAGTCCTTAGGGGTGACAACGTATAGGCATTTTAAATCTTTTTAGAATGGATGTAGATGTCACGGGCCTAAGTGTGTGTGTGTTCTTTCGTCAGCCCTAATATAACATTAAATAGAACTTAACGTCTTCGATAGTAGATAATTAAAATAGAAATTTAGATCGTAGATAATTTAATGGGGTTAATATAAATATCTAGCACATTATCAAAATTGGCATTCAGGACATTCCATCATAATTCAGGAAGAGGACAACGCAAGGACATATAGTGTATTAGTAGGTATAGTTTATATTATTAAGTAGGTAGAGTTTTCACTCGTTTGTCCGCCACATTACCCAATTCTAGCAATAAAACTGTAATTCCATAAACATAGGTGTAAATAAGTAAGATCCTGCTCAAAATCCAGCAATTGTTGGCCAGTTATACAATTAGATACAAACGGTAAATTGAAGAACACATAATATTTTAACACATCCTATAATTCTGTTGACTGCTTTTCGCATAGTTTCATTTTCATGGTTATTACTTATAAATTATATTCTGATATAATAGAATTATATTATGGTGGCACACCGTGCACCTGATGGTATATCATGACTGACGATAATAAATAGAGGCGCGATGATGGAATGCCTCGTTTCATATTATCAAGTCTCCAGATATATATATATATATATATATATATATATATATATATATATATATATATATATATAATTTATTGCAATCACAAAGTTCAACTGAGGAAATGAAAACTGTACCTTAGATGGCATGCCCGTAATAGTATCCACAACGTGGTCCAGCTGACGTGACCCATTTATAGCCCAGCAAAAAAAATACTGCATATATTGGTATATTCTATTGGGACAATCATAAACTAATGCAACATCCTAAATAAACCACTTTAACAATAACTTCAAGTACCTACCATTAATCAGCCAAATACCCGATGACAGATTAAATATTTACCACATAAATGATAAGTCCGACGATGACATCTTGAAATAAATCACTTTTCGATGTATTTATAAACGAATCATAACCTACGTATACAGAGATAATGATATATGTAATCTTATCATTTCAAAGTAAGTCCGATTAAGTGATGCAAAAACTGTGATAACTCCGAACTTAATTATTATAGTTTTTTTTTTAATTTGTGATATTATTGTGACATATATGCACACAGTTTATCCGATGGTAAAGGATGCTTGCAGTCCACGACACGCATTCATACTCGATAAGGAATATTACAGATACGCTGTTACACCTAGCTAGGATGGAAGGCCTCGTCACCAGAAATAAGGTCTCCAGGTTTTTTACTGACCAGATAAAACACAACAGTTTTAAGTTAATGCCAAAGCATCGTCCTCTTACGAGTCAAGAGATCTATTTGCGTTATATAGATATAGCTGACGATATCTTGACCACTTAAAAAAGTATATGTTATTACACAAATTTATATAAATTTATTCGAATTTATACAAATCTGTTACTAAGCTGTGATAGCTTAGCGGCTAGGACGTCGGATTCACAGTCGATATTAGACAGCGGTAATGCCACGCTACAGATAGTTTTTTTTAACAATGAATATTATTCCGTTTAACCACTGAAACTAAGAATTCTTGTGCTAGGAGTTGGTTCACGACAACAGTCTAATAGCGGATTTGAATCTACGGTCTTAAGTTTTGCAGACCGTACCATTAACCTAATGCTTTCACGCTTCTAGTTATATGTAGATGGGCTAGAGTGGATGAGGATCATGTCCTGACAGCAACCGTAAAATAGCAGCATAACGCTGCTGTGTTTCGTATGAGTATAGGAAACTCGATTGATGATAACAAGGTAGTGGCACATCTTGACTCATTGTAGGATGCAAGTTTTCATGTACCAAAGTTAACACTTAACATCTGGTAAACTGTGTGCTCGTTTGTAATCCTGACTTTCTAAAAAAACGTGTGGTCACCTAAAAAATACACTAACCAATAAATCCATGGTCTAACGGTTCGTATTAATATAGTCAATATTTATAAAAACCGTTCTTGGTTTTAGTGTTTCTAATATGGAATTCTTGATATATTTTTTTAATTATATCTCTTTTCTTATTTTTTTTTTATGTAGTGAATTTATTGGTACTGCTAGAAAAAGGTTTTTAGTAATAATAGGTCCAATGAACCAGGTACAGGACTCGAAACCGGCGAGTAATAACAACAACAAAGTACATAGGTTTCTTATACTAAGATGTAATAACCGGGGAAAGAATTTGTTCGTATGTAATAAGTAAAAAGTTGCAGTAAAATCTCTTTAGTCGTACTGTGTGACTGGTTTTGATGTCATGAAACAGATGGCATTTTAGAAAGAAAAAAATAAATAAAAGGTAAAAATCCCGTCATTTTTCTATTGTTTTTCTGTCCGCCAAAATCAGTGAATCTAAAGAAGAAATTTGATAAATTTTGAATTACAAAGTGAGGTAATACACTTTGTAATTCGCACGCCAACTCATGGACTCCTCAGTTCCGTGAGCCCTGTGTCTGATGAAGCTGAACGAACCGCATAGGCTAACAGCGTCAACATCAACAGAATCTAGACATGGCGCACAAAAGAATTTGTGACGTTCATTGACTTGACGCAGTGTGAATAAGTATAGCCTGATTCTAGACATCTAACGTGAGGACCCGTTTCGGAGGGTAGGAGGGGGGGGGGGGTGTCGGGAACACGGTTCTGAGCCAACTAAATCCATCAACTTCTTGCAAACTTTCTTAGATCGTTACGCCATCTAGCGGGGCGACGAACGACAATGCATCCGACTTAACGAGTTTGATACTTACGAATCTTTTCCCCATCGGTTATTGGTACCGCGACCTTAGACACCGAAGATTACTGATGTATTTGTTATAGATTTTGTTAAAATAAACCAAACTTAAGGTCATAGTCTAATCCACCATTTGACAATTCTCATGAACCGTCTTCTGATAAGCATTTAAGCTTAGTTTTCCGATTACAATGTGGTCGTTTTCAAGAGTAGAGTGAATAGGCATTTACTGAGCTAGTGCGCCTTACCATCTAGGACTGCATTTCCGTTTAACATCAGGTGGGATCGTGGTAAAGCACTTCCTTAGAAAGTATATAAAAAAAAGTTGGAATTTTTAACAGGATAATTAGTAATTAGTTAATAGCATATTTAGTATTGTTAAAAAAAAATGGTAAATTTGTTAACATTCTTTTTTTTTTAAATGCGCGGTGAAATCCAATTTACAAATGTCATAATTCGTAATCGAACTCAACGTAATGTTACTCTACAATAAGAGTACAACGTATATCTAGTATAAATATTTAGGATAAACCTTGACATACTGAAATGGAAATATTGTAGAAATGGAAAGTGAGTCAGTTAATAATTGATATGGGATAGGGGCGGACTTTACGCGAATTCTATTGTAATGGTTGCGTTGACAGGTGAATTTTAATAATAAACAAACACACTTGATGATAATTGTTTTGCCTCGGATACTTTGCAACAATATACGGTATCTTCTTAAAATAATAAATGTAGTTTTATTAGACTGAATTGTTTTTTTTAAACTAAGTTTGTAGAACTTCGCTTACAGCTTGTCAAAGGTTTCCTGATTGTATGTTATGACTACGGTCGCAACATAAATTAAAGATAGATTTACATATCACGTATAAGCATTGCAACAATATACGGTAACTTCTTAAAATAATATATGAAGTTTTATTAGACTGAATTGTTTTTTTTAATCTTAGTTGCAAAGCTTCGCTTACAGCTTGTCGAAGCTTTCCTGATGGTATGTTATGACTACGGTTTCAACAAAAATAAAGATAGATTTACATATCACGTATAAGCATTGCAACAATATACGGTAACTTCTTAAAATAATATATGAAGTTTTATTAGACTGAATTGTTTTTTTTAATCTTAGTTGCAAAGCTTCGCTTACAGCTTGTCGAAGCTTTCCTGATGGTATGTTATGACTACGGTTTCAACAAAAATAAAGATAGATTTACATATCACGTATAAGCATTGCAACAATATACGGTAACTTCTTAAAATAATATATGAAGTTTTATTAGACTGAATTGTTTTTTTTAATCTTAGTTGCAAAGCTTCGCTTACAGCTTGTCGAAGCTTTCCTGATGGTATGTTATGACTACGGTTTCAACAAAAATAAAGATAGATTTACATATCACGTATAAGCATGCAACAATATACGGTAACTTCTTAAAATAATATATGAAGTTTTATTAGGCTGAATTGTTTTTTTTAATCTTAGTTTGCAAAGCTTCGCTTACAGCTTGTCGAAGCTTTCCTGATGGTATGTTATGACTACGGTTTCAACAAAAATTAAAGATAGATTTACATATCACGTATAAGCATTTCAACAATATACGGTAACTTCTTAAAATAATATATGAAGTTTTATTAGACTGAATTGTTTTTTTTAATCTTAGTTGCAAAGCTTCGCTTACAGCTTGTCGAAGCTTTCCTGATGGTATGTTATGACTACGGTTTCAACAAAAATTAAAGATAGATTTACATATCACGTATAAGCATTTCAACAATATACGGTAACTTCTTAAAATAATATATGAAGTTTTATTAGACTGAATTGTTTTTTTTAATCTTAGTTTGCAAAGCTTCGCTTACAGCTTGTCAAAGCTTTTCTAACGGTATGTTATGACTAGGGTCTCAACAAAAATTAAAGATAGATTTACATATCACGAATAAGCATTGCAACAATATACGGTATCTTCTAAAAATAATAAATGAAGTTTTATTAGACTGAATTGTTTTTTTTAATCTTAGTTGCAAAGCTTCGCTTACAGCTTGTCGAAGCTTTCCTGATGGTATGTTATGACTACGGTTTCAACAAAAATAAAGATAGATTTACATATCACGTATAAGCATGCAACAATATACGGTAACTACTTAAAATAATATATGAAGCTTTGTTAGTTCGAATTGTGTTTTTCGTGATGGTGATGAAATGAATCGGTACTAGTAACTGGGTTTCGGGATTCTCATACTGTACGAAACATAGAAGTTTTATCTTTATATTTCACACCAGTATTCTATGAAGGTGTGATGCTTTCATGCCGTAGCTAGTAGCAAGCTACATTTTGGCTGTACCTCTATGTTTTTGGGATAACGTTGCTCTTTTTTCTTTATAGAATAGGTGCAACAAACGTTGCAGCCCACCCGATGGTTAGTGATCAACGCCGCCCGTGAACATCCGCAACACGAGAGGAGTCGCAAATGCGTTGCCAGTATTTAAGTAAGGTGTAGGCTTTTTTCCTACTGTGTTTCGTATGGTGAGAATATTAATCTCTACGTAACGAGGCATCCCACCACAGTTAACAGTAGTGATGTGTTGACACGTACGTAGAAGCACGTGCAATTTGAGTCTTTGTCGAGGACGGATGTAGGCGTCATGAGCTGCAGGCAACATTTACAATCCGATCGTGTGCTAATTTGTCACCCCTAATATTATTTTAAATCTAGCTGCATTCTACCACGAGCTTGGGTTCATGTGATTAATAATTTGAAATCTCAGTCAATCATTGTAACAGCAAGAACTCCTACGTAGCCGCGTAGTAAAATTAGATATGATTAGAGATGACATTGTATGCACGTGGAGTTCTGGTTATAAATTAAAATTGTTTCCGTTCATAGCTCATACATATTTATAAAAAAAAGTGGACAGTATCCCTATGATATCAGAACTGCAAACACCTCAACTCTCCATATTTATTTATTTATATATTTAAACGTGTGGTTTCAAAAAAATCATAAAAATACTTTTTGTAGTTTTTTGTGTAGATGACATTTGTGATCAAACATTTCACCTGATGGTAAGTTAAGTCTGTGGACATTTGCGTCCCACGGAAATGACTGTGAAATTGTCTAAGTCTAAGAAATAAAATGGAATGCCTTTTTACCTGTTATTGGATCTTCAGATCTTACCATACGAAATACAGCTGCGATATGCTGCTGTTCTGCGGAAGTGAGATTGCTATACCCATTCATGTCGCGGCTATAACCTAGCTGCAGGAAGGCAAAACGTATTTTTGATTAGATATTTAAACAAAAATTACAAACAATCTTCATCAATCAATCTTAACGCAAGAAATAAACAACAGGAAACAGGTTTAGTGCCTTTTGCTATTGGTTCTCAAATATCTAACTTATAGACTTTTAAATAATCAAAGCTGATGGAGCTTCAAAATCAGTTTAGTTTTCGTGATTCACAAATAAACACGCAAATGATTCAATAATCAATTTTAAGAGTTCGAAAGGGATTAGTTTTTTATAATTTAATAATGGCTTAGAATTAGACTATCAGTAACTAAGATTAAAAATGGTTACTTTATTTATTTATTTGCACAAATTAAAACAACCATTGTACTAAAAGTCTGGAAGAACTTAATGCCAGAAGACATTCTCTACCAGCCTACCTTTGGGTTGAGCAGAAAATATATCGTAGCTGCAAGAAAAGGCTTATTTTAATTCTAAGAGTACACAAATGTATTAAATAAGATATTAATAGTAATATATTAATAATATACACACTATATTGCTTAATGTCTGATAACTTAATGTCAAAATGAACACTTAAAGGTAGAAGATAGAAAAAAAAGTGGCTGAATGCTGAATGCATTAGGTAATATTTTAACTTTATTTAGTTAACTAATGCCGATGACGAGGTATTCAATCTTAATACTCAACGGTGACAACGCATCTACGTTATTATTCCTTATAGATGAATGTGGGTGTAATGTGCAGTCGGAATTAGTTACAATGAGATAAACTGTGTTCTCGATTTTTTGTAGACATGTATTTTCGTAAAATTGACATTACAAGTTATAGGTGTCGGTAACAAGATTTCGGGAATGTTTAATATCGTCGGCAACGCGACCGCAAATTCTTGTGCTCAAGTCAAACATTTACGGGTATTTGGGAAAATCTATTTAATATCTTCAAATTGTTCTAAAATAAATTTGATACAATACTCCTATTTTATGTTTATAAATGTATCGCATGTTCCGAACGTCGTTTCAACTACGTAGAATATATTAAAGTGAATTAAGTGTCAGTAAAAATACACTCATACTAGTTTTCTTTATGTAACTGCATTGATTGACTGGTAGAACCCTTAAGATGTTAATTTCATAAATGTACAATTCTGTACAAAGTTTTAAATATATAAATAAATAAATAGATTAAGATTAATTAATTTACTCTGTGTTTGGCGGTTTGGCGTTTACAAAGAGAACAGTTTATTTAAGATGTTTGTTTTAAAAAGTTATAGCTTTGACTGTTAAAAACATATTTTATATTTTCTTAGTAGCACAATATTATCCCATCAGAGTTATCATGAAAGAGTTATCACAAAGATATTTCGCGAAGCTGAGGATGTTACACAATAAAAGAAATATTGCCATAGTTTCGAAGTAAATATTTTTCTTTGTATTATATTTAGAGTAACAAACGTGCGCACACAGTTCATCTAATGGTAAGTGATTTCTGCGGCCCACGACATCTATTTTCATCCTCGACAAGGAATCTTAATGCAGATGCGTTGTCACTCACTCACCAGAGGAAACACAGCAGCATTATGCTGATTTCACGCTGGTATACTGTAAGGGCGTGGTCCTACCCCGGTTGAGCTGAACCATTCATTCTCCAGCTGGAAACTGCAGCGTAGCTCTACCACTATAAAAATAAAAGGTAAAAACGAATATATCTTTCATTAGGGTACGAAGGCTATTTGCTATTTTAATTCAATTCGCAAAAAAATCATCTGTAGTACATATCGCTGAAAACCTACTAAGCTCTTTTAATGGTTACAATGAAGCCCATTTTAGTTCATAGATATAACGACGAATCTGCGTCTTTATTTTTTTATGATACAAACGGTGACAAAAGAGCACACGGAACACCTGAATTGATCCTAAGCAAAGATTCAAGATGCCAACACATTAACATTGAGAACTATACTCCTACTTTACCATGGTATACTGAAAGGGCGTAGACCCCTCCAATCGAGACGACTCATTCGTGCTGCTGTTACAACAAGCTGCAGCGTATCGTTCGTCTGCTGAGTGTTGGGATCCGGTAATCCCTATTATTGGTGACAAGGCATTCCATTTTATCGTTCAAGGGTGACAACGCATCTACGTTATTATTCCTTATAGATGAATGTGGGTGTAATGTGCAGTCGGAATTAGTTACAATGAGATAAACTGTGTTCTCGATTTTTTGTAGACATGTATTTTCGTAAAATTGACATTACAAGTTATAGGTGTCGGTAACAAGATTTCGGGAATGTTTAATATCGTCGGCAACGCGACCGCAAATTCTTGTGCTCAAGTCAAACATTTACGGGTATTTGGGAAATTCTATTTAATATCTTCAAATTGTTCTAAAATAAATTTGATACAATACTCCTATTTTATGTTTATAAATGTATCGCATGTTCTGAACGTCGTTTCAACTACGTAGAATATATTAAAATGAATTAAGTGTCAGTAAAAATACACTCATACTAGTTTTCTTTATGTAACTGCATTGATTGACTGGTAGAACCCTTAATATGTTAATTTCATAAATGTACAATTCTGTACAAAGTTTTAAATATATAAATAAATAAATAGATTAAGATTAATTAATTTACTCTGTGTTTGGCGGTTTGGCGTTTACAAAGAGAACAGTTTATTTAAGATGTTTGTTTTAAAAAGTTACTTATAGCTTTGACTATTAAAAACATATTTTATATTTTCTTAGTAGCACAATATTATCCCATCAGAGTTATCATGAAAGAGTTATCACAAAGATGAGCTTATGAAGCCGATGGGATGTTAATAATAATAATAAAAGAAATATAATCCACATTTATTTTACATTTACTAACAGTTGATATATTTATAAAATTTGTTTGATAAAATTTTGAACTCTTCTATAGAGAAGACATTAAAATAATTTAAATGTAAATTTAATTTCGATTTTATTCACAGTTTATGTAGCCCCTTATCGTAGAGATAACACGACATCTGATTCATAAGTTCGTAACGGCAACACTCAATTAGTGTCGCGTAAAACTTCCAAAAACAACATTAGGAAAAACAATTAAATACAACATTTGTCACCTTGACCGCTTTTCTAACGTAACCGGGATAAAAAACTGTGCTAACGATTTTTATTACAAGTTTAAAAATCACTCCAGTATCGACATTCCATATGACGACGCAGGCTCCTCCATGTTAGCGGTTGGCCTACAATGCTCGCTGTATATAAAAGATACCACGCAGATGCAAGTTCAGTTTTGTATCAGCTTCAGCCGAAGTTCGTGTTTTGTATTAAATTAAATTATTTTTTTTAGAACCGGCCATGAGGCATCATATGCTGAAAGTGCTCTTTGGAGTTGCTTTTCTCGCATTCGTCAAATGTGGACCGCCTGGAAAACCCTCCCTTGGTTGGGGCGAAAGAACCTTCGCGATCGTCGAGGTTAATCAAGCGGCAACTGCATACAATCAGCTTGTAAACAAGAAAGATGGCGCAGATGTCACGGTATCATGGAACGTTTGGTCGGGTGATGCAGCAGAAACCGCTAGAGTCTTACTCGACGGTGATGAATATTGGTCTGGGACTTCGGGAGCTGCTTCAACGGCTACATTCAAAGTGACAAAGGGTGGCAGATATCAGATGGTAGTTGAACTTTGCAATTCTGATGGCTGTTCTTCCAGCGAACCTACAGAAATCGTTGTAGCTGACACTGATGGCAGCCACTTGCCTCCTTTGGAGTATTCTATTGGAGAGAAAAATAAACCCTTTAAACAGACTTCAGGAAAAGTAGTGGGGGCATATTTCGTCGAATGGGGTGTATACCCAAGGAAATTCCCAGTCGACCGTATTCCAATTCCTAACCTGACTCATCTACTATATGGTTTTATTCCAATTTGTGGAGGTGATGGTATCAACGACAGTTTAAAAGAAATTGAAGGCAGTTTTCAAGCTCTTCAGCGTTCATGCAGTGGTCGTGAAGATTTCAAAGTCTCTATTCACGATCCTTGGGCCGCACTTCAAAAACCACAGAAGGGGCTGTCTTCTTGGAATGAACCATACAAAGGCAACTTTGGTCAACTCATGTCGCTGAAACAGGCAAGGCCGGAACTTAAAATCCTTCCTTCCATTGGAGGCTGGACTCTTGCTGATCCTTTCTTCTATTTCACTGACAAAGTTAAGAGAGAACGCTTCGTTGATTCTGTGAAAGATTTCCTCCAAACCTGGAAATTCTTCGATGGAGTTGATATTGATTGGGAGTTCCCTGGTGGTAAGGGTGCAAACCCAGACCTTGGTGGCCCAGAAGATGGAGATGTGTATGTTCAGCTCATGAAGGAGTTGCGTGAAATGTTGAACGAGCTTTCAGAAGAGACTGGTAAGAAGTACGAGCTAACCTCAGCTATTAGTGCTGGGTGGGATAAGATTCAAGTAGTTGATTACAGTGAAGCTCAGAAATATATGGACCACATCTTCCTCATGAGTTACGACTTCAAAGGTGCTTGGTCCAATGACACTCTAGGTCACCAAACTCCTCTTTATGCTCCCTCTTGGAAACCAAAAGAAACTTATACGACAGACTTCGGTGTAAAATATTTGCTCGCTCAAGGTGTTAATCCTAAAAAGATTGTTGTAGGTGTAGCTATGTATGGACGCGGTTGGACCGGTGTAAACGGATACGAAGATAACAATCCATTCACCGGAAATGCAACAGGACCCGTCAAAGGCACTTGGCAAGATGGTGTCGTAGATTATAGAGAGATAGCGAATGAAATCGCATTGGGAAAATGGGAATTCCATTACGATAATGTTGCTCAAGCCCCATATGTGTTCAGGCCATCGACGGGTGACCTAATTACGTACGACAATCCAAGATCAACTATCGAGAAAGGCAAGTATGTAAGAAACAATAAGTTGGGCGGCTTATTTGCGTGGGAGATTGACGCAGACAATGGTGAACTATTGAATGCTATGAACATGGGTTTAGGAAACGGTCAAGCGTAATCTGAATTGAACTGAAATCGTATCGGCATCATTGTGATCTTTATCGTAAGAATAATTTAAGCAAAAGTTCTCTAATTGTAGAAAATAATTGTATGATTGGATGTAAATGTAACTTAAATTATAAAATTATAAAATGATAAAAACTTACAAAAAGTTTAATTTTCATAACCCTAAGTTATTTTAAGTCGTGATTTTTATCTTCTATATAATACAGCGAAGCTTAATTAAACAAATGTTAGTAACAATAATAATCGAGTGATCAGGCAGGTTTTTCTTAATAACTTATTAATAAAATCAAATTAAACTGTAATCACTGAACAAAAATTATAATAATGATACCTTCATAAAAACGAGAGAGCTCACTAATTCAGTAAAATAATAATCTACATACATATATATATATATATCCATATATATAATATATAATTTGACACACATATATATCCAATATGATCTAGGCATAGGAGTTCTCTAGATCGAGTTAAGAGCATAGTCTCCACTCATTGGCGGATTTTAGATCTTTTGGAATTTTGTTTTTTGCTTCCTCACGATATTTTCCTTTACCGCCGAGCACGTGGCAAATCAGCACTAAAAATTGCAATTAACAATTTCATTGGTACCACCGGGGGTCGAACACAGATTGCCCGCGTACTGTGAAATTGAAACGAGCGCTTACACACTGAGCTTCACTGGCTTAAACAGAAAATAGGCGCCTCTTAAATTTTCATAATCTAGATTAAGTATAGACTTAGACCTAACTTTTCAACATCTGTAAATACAAAGCATATTTTCTTAATTAACATTAAAAACAAGTGCCCGGTGGTGAAAAAAAACATCGCGAGGCATGTCTAAGAAATAAAAACAAAAGAAATATTTCAAAGACATGTGACGTCCGACAATTCGCAGTAGAGCCGCATCATGAATTATGCTCTATCAGCCTCTCTAGAGACCAGGCTTCTTTCTAAAAGTAGTATTTATATATAGGCTTTTATTATATATGGATAGGGTGTTACTTTCTTTTATTAACAAAAATTGTTTAGAGGTATTATTCGCTAAACCAGAAACCTGATTATGGTGTCTTATATTTTCTTATAAGTATGTTGCATGCAACTTCGCATCGACAATGAACTCCGCTCTTGTGTATACAAAGTTCATTGAACTTCGGTTGCATCCAAGAAGTTATTTTAAGCTTACATAACTTAAAGAAACGTATTTAAATATTTATAAACGGATTAAAGCAATATGTGTGCAGTATGTTTAATGTAACGACATTTTTTTGAATATTTGAAGCGTAAACGAGCGCAGCTCATCTGCCGACAAGTGATGATGTTAGAATAGACCATTCGCATCCATTATCAACGAAGATTTAAGATAGGAATGCGTTGTATCCCCTGAAGGTAGAGATGGTAGCCCTTGTTAATTACAATTGAATCTCTGGATCACTTAACAGTGATAGAGTTACGCTGCAGCTTCTAGCTGTGGAATGGGAAAGCACCACGCCCTCACAGTATACCAGCCTAAAATAGGAGCATAATTACTAAGTCGGTCTTTTGTTTATTGATTAGCTTTGTATTTTCATTACGTTTGAAAATTTTTCGTCATAATGGATACTTTAAAAATTCGTGTAATTATGGAATATGAGTTCCGTCGTGGCATCAACGTGACACAAACGGCACGTAACATCAACAACGTTTACGGAGAGAACTTTACAAACGAATTCACAACCCGGTATTGGTTTGCCCGGTTTCATTCTGGATATTTTGATTTGAAAAATGAACCTCGTGATCGTCCGGACACATTGGTCAACAATAATGAATTAAAGGCGATTGTGGAAGCTGATGATACTCAATCTACAGCCGAGCTAGCAGCATCTTTTGATATTAACATCAAAACAATCCTCCCTTATCCACCGTACTCACCAGACCTTGCACCCACCGCCTATTACTTTAAAAAAATTCAATTCCCAAGAGGCAGTACAAAATGCCTTTGAAGAGTTTGTTGCCTCCCGTCCAGCTGATTTTTACAAGAAGGGCACCAATATACTACCACTGCGTTAGCAAAGATGCATCGATAACATGGGTGATTACTTTGAATAACAGAAATAAAAAAGTTTGAAAAAAAATACTTCAACTTATTACAGACAAAACGGCAATTTCATCTATTATTTTTCTAATGTAAAAATCATATGAATTTGCTATTTAATTATTTATATTTGATGTGTACTTATGCACTTATGTAATTTATGATATTTATTGTTTAATATATTTTATTTATTATTATGTATATTAAGTATGTTATATATGCTCTGACATCAATATTTCTCGATCTCAATGATTGAGAATGCCACAAGACATTAACTCTTGTACCCTTTTTTTATAAAAATAAGGTGTTTAAAATTGAAGATTTTATTTTTATTGATGTATTTATGACAATATAACCATTGGTTTCCTGATCGAATTCTAGATGTCGACCAGGCATTGTATCTTTATCAGGCATTGGCATTGTACGAGTAGAGTGACACTTCTTACACAACAAGCAAAAGATAAATGCCCTACATATAATGCTGTAAGATTAAGTATGGGAGGGAAATATTATAGTATATAGAAATTTATATAGTATAGTATATAGTATTTTTTTGTAATATCAGTTATGATAAGTACCATGTTGACCTGATGGTAAGTTATGACTGCAGGCCATGACATCTACATGCATCTAAATCAAAGATTGTACATACGTAGAAATGTACATACGTTGCTAAACTGTGGACTGCGATCGAATGTCTCATTGTAATTGGGCTCCTGGAACCTTATAACGTGTGACACTGCAGCTTTATGCTGATATTTTACGATGGTATTCCTTGAGGGATTGGTCTTTACATGGTTAAGCCAATTTATGATGAAGGAAGACCTCATCTCTACGCTTGTTGTTAGTCAAATGTGGCCCTGGGAATGTTCTAATAGACAAAAATCTTATTCAAAGTTGAAATAGTAAATTTCATAAGCACGAGGGGTATCGCTGCTCGTCTAATGACATGGTAAGAATGGGAAACTTTTGCAAAAAGCCCTTTTGTTCCTGGCGCCTTTAGATTTAATTTTCATTTATTTTAAAAATATTAGGGGTAGCACACAAGTACTTAGTTAACCTGATGTTGAGTGATAATATCACCGTGACATCTAAATTCATTGTCAACAAATTTTCATGATACATAAGCGCTATCTCCCTTGAGATTGTAATGTAACACCGTATTGTCTACATTTGGCCTCTGGAGGCCTCTTACACGAAACACAGTAATGTTATATCACCCTGGTATACCATGTGGGCGAGCGAACTTCCTTGGTCAAGCCGATCCTTTCATGTTACAGTAGGAAACTTGCTGCTGGATGACCTTTTCAAGGTTAAGGTTCATGGTACCGGCCACTCGATACGTTTGAAAGAAGGGTCCAATTTAATGTCAGTGACACTGAACCGCCGACGAGCACGGACCCGAAAACCAGTAAAATTGACCAATAATTTGCATGAGATTTACGATTCCAATTATAGCAAAAAGACGTTCCGTTTTATAAGCATTTTTATTTCAACAACTAATCATTGGGTGACATTGGTAATCGAGGGGGGACCACGCTCTCACAGAATAACAGCGTGAAAGAACACCACAACCGTGGTCCATGTTTCGTTTAGTGAGTGCAGGAATCATGAGATCAGTGATGGTCACCATTTATCATTAGATGAACTGTGTGCTCATATGTTTATAAAAAAATTATTAGCTTTTTAATTAAAAGTTTTTAAAAGCATTTAGTTTTATAAAAAAAAGTATAATTGCCTTCCAGTACTAGTCAAATTTTGAATCATAAGAATTAATATCAGCCAATACATATTCAAGTTTATTTTAAGGTGGTCGGATTTTAGCCTTAAAGATTTTATTTTTATGTACGAGTAACACGAGTTCCATAAATTATTCATGCAAATTATTTATTTTAGGATTACGAAAAGCGCACACCAAAATATATATTAATTTAATACTTAAAAGCAAAAGGCTTTTGTTTCATAATATTTGCAGCTTGGATAAAGTTTACGTTTTTAGCTTATCAAGCTATTTAGACTGTGGCGTGAATGGGTTGGCTCGATAGAGGAAAGGATAGCGCTCACGGAATAACAGAAAGCTTTTAGTTATTTCAAATAATTTATATTTAATTGTGGTAATTACTTTGTAGTAACGTTGCTACTAGAGCCTAAGAGAAGAATGATTAAATATTTACTGAGCTAGTGCGCTCTTCATTCAAAGTTTACATCACATTTATTAAGGATTGTAGAGATACACAGGGTTATAAAGAAGCAACGAATATGTCGAATTAATCGGGGACGGTCCTCACAGAGAAACTTACCAGCAGCATATTGCTGTTGTGTTCTGTTCTATGATTATAAGGATGCGATCTGATTACGGGTGAAGAGGAATTCCATCACATTCTTAGGGACAACGTATATGCATCTAGAGCTTTTTTGTGAATGATGACCATGGCTTATAAACATCCCTTACAGTTCGGTGAACTAAGGTCTTTGTCCCCTTAGTGTTAAATAGTATAAACTTTGCTTATAAAATAAATTCACCCTTTAGGGGTTACCCTTAATTAATCCTACAATAATTCGACAGCAAAAGGCATTGTATGATGAATAAAAAGTTTCATTTCTTTCTTCGAGAGCTACGATTTGATACGACGGCCGTCTTCTGATACCGCAACGATGGGGTTTTTCATGATTGAAGATGTCAATCCGTTAAATATGTTTTTCTAAAGAAACTGTTATCATCACTTCCGCAATTAGGATACAATTGTATAATTATTAATATAATCAAAATACATCAAAACCAGAAACCAACAGATTATGTGATGCATAAATGTTCGAATACAAAATTGTCCATGCGACTCAGAATTTGACTTCCTTACGCAGTCATCTTTGAATAATAACTAAGTCGTTTGTTTATAAACTCTTTCTTAACTCTTTTGTGAACAGCAATTTATTTCACACTAGCTAATGAACTTAGGCCACGAAACCAACTAAAGAAACTTTATGTGTTATTGGGTTTATTATTTGAAGTAAAACTACTATGGGTTGAATAAATAATGGGTTGGAAATATTTCAAGTTCGTTTACATTTGAGAGCAACCTTGGTTTCATTATACTTTTTTTTTATTATACCTAACACAAAATTGAACTTTGAACAGTAAAAGAAAAAGAAGGCTGGTATATACTTTCCTGAGCTCATTTCTCTTTCTTTTCTCTCTCTTTCTCTCCACCTTTTTACCCTTTATTAATTATTTTTACTATGAATTTACAAATACCGAAGTTTAGATCGCCAATATAGGGTGTGAGGGAAGAATCTCAAGACCTTGCAGACAGGGATCAGATATGAACAATCCAGAGAAGAAAACTAACACTTTGTGATACACAAATATTGTTCCTTAGTTGGAAATGAATGTAACGCAGATGGGTACTATACCCCATGGCTACTTTAACTATTACGTCACGCTGTCATAATTTAATTAGTACTACTATTTAGTATCATCATCCAATTAGGTCATTAAAGGGTAATTAACATAGGCCTCTAATAGCTACCTCCGTCCATATACTTCCAGCAAAGTCGTTATCGAAATTATCAAACGTCGTAAAAAAAATAAGATACTTATGTCATCGTATGAATTTCACAAGATATCTAAGTTCGATTATCATCACTAAAGTTAATATTAACACAAAATATTATCACACAATAAAAGAAGTTATGTCCACATAAAACTCGCTAATTTCAGGGCCTTAAAACGAGTACCGGCAACAAGTTCTTTCAATACCGGTACGAACCCGCCCCACCGGATCGGAATAACGGCATCATTTTAGCTGTCGTCCGCAATGGCTGTTTGAGACCACATTTAGTCAAGCATATGTTACAATTTACCTTCTCTTTGGCCCCATTCTGCTAATTGACTAGAAGATCTATTTACACACCACTAAAAACAGTAGCACTAACGCAAATAAGCACAATATGCATATTATATATATATATATATATACATATATATATATATATACATATATATATATATATATACATATATATATATATATATAAATAAACTTCCATAGATTGTTATATATGAGTAATATAAATGCTTGGAGTTCGAACTCGTTGATGCTTAAATACAATCATTATAATATAATCAATAAAACTTAAAATCATATATTTTCGAAAATGGAAAAAAACACAGAAATACTGCAAAAGTTTTTGTGAAACATGTTCTATCTATTTACTCTTTGTTTAAATAATTTGACTCTTTAGAACTTAAATCTCTTATAATTTTACACAAATTACACTACTTAGTCTGTTTAGATTGAATATTTGACTGTTTTTTTAGGAAATTATCTCTTAGAGTTTCGAAAATCACGATTGAGCAATTGCATATATTAAAATCAAGGCGCTATAATTAATGATTGTTATCAAGATTAACCACGTGATTAGCGGTGAAAGAAAACATCGTGAGAATACCTGCATGTCTAAGAAACAGATATTTTAATACCATTTAATAGTTCTGTAAAAAATCTTCGTCTACATATACATTTAAATGGCGAATACAACTCACAGAAACTAACCGCGAACTCACTGCTACCTTACAGTCTGTTTATCGTCTAAAGAATTTCCTTCCCATGAAAACAAAAGTCATGCTTGTCCAAAAATTAATATTGCAAATCATGGTTATGCAGATGTGCGTTAACCGGAGCTCTCTCATGATCTTCTTAAAAAGCTGGAGCGCCTGTTGAAAAGCATTCGATTCATTTTTAAGGTTAGATAAATATGTCTCTCAATATCTATCTCAGCTTAATTGTCTTTCCATACAACAAAGGCGTAATTCCAGAATTTTGCTTGATTTCTTCACCATTTAAAATGATTAGTCATCACCTTCTTATCTTAAAGATAAATTCCAATATCTCTCTTTTTTTCATGACAGAATTCTTCGAGCTTTCTTTAATAGATCTGTATTCCTGCTCACTTTACCGGTTTCCTTTTGAAAATTCTAACTACTCTGTAATTTCTTACTTGATGACATCTGGAAGCTCAGTAATAAAATAAGTTTTAAGTTTGGTTCATGACTACTTACTTAAGTTACCTATAATCGGATAAGTTCATCCACATATGGAATTTATTGGTAGCTACCGTTGTTGTATTATATTTCATAATGTACGTATGTATATATACTTTGTATGTTTATTGTATTTATATATGTATTATGAATTTAATATCTATATATGTACTATATATTATTATTTATTTGTATATTATTCATTTTTAGTCTTATCTTTTTATTAATTAGTTTATTGCTACTCCTATCAACCAAAGGTGTGGTGATATATACCACACCTTGGGTTCACTGTTAGAGAATGCCTTTGGTATTAAGTCCGCCCTTTGTGTATATAAATAAATATTACGAATACATGAAATCCGGCAATGCGCAGTGGAGTTGCGTGTCGGACTATGCTCTAACACCCTCTCTAGAGAGGAGGCCTATGCCCAGCTGTGGGATTTATATATATAGGATATTACTTTTTTTATAAATATCCTTTTCAAGAAACTTAAAGATAAGTGCTGGAGCTACACAGGTGAAGGTAGGATTCATATAAATTTCCATTCCATTAAAACCGTTAGATTGTGTACACGTCTTATGCACTTGACTACCGATCTCTAAACGTTACCTTTTAAATGAATCATGTATAATGCGTGTTTGTTTGCTGATAGCATCGGCTGATAAAAGCAGGAAAATGGGACGCATGCCCATTGTAAATGTATTGATATTTATTAAACACAAAAACACATGAAGCACCAACAGTTACAGGAAATAAACTAGTATCACTTTATACGATGAAACCGTATTTAATAGGAATAATTGTGTTTTTATTGTATTAAGAGTGAAAAATGAGCCCACTGTTCACCTGATAGTAAGTGGTTCCTGCGCCCCATGAGACTATGGTAGGTTTTAAAATTATCCTATCGTTCCTGAATAAGTATTTCCTCTGTGCTTTTCTATTGTCTGTAGCTTGAATTGGCTCGACCGGGGTAGCACCATGACCTCACAGAATACCAAGGTTAAGCAGTAATATAACTCAGTCGTGTTTCGTATGGAAAATTTCGGGATAAGGGGAACGATATAGGTCGCTAGGGAGAATAAGGATTGGGGGCTCGGATCTATTATTTAAGTGAAACCGAATTTACCACGGGGAGTGTTCTGAGGAGTTGTTCGGATTAATTACAGCCGATGAGTTTATTTATATATATATATATATATATATAAATATATATATATATATATATATATATATGTGTTTGTGTGTATTGTATAGCTATATTTATTGCTTTGTTCTTTTTACACGTTTTTCATTTATTATGTATAATATTTTCCTTTTAATAGCTTTTTTCATTACCACTTTAGCGCTTTAGCGCTTGCTATACGTTAGCACTTTAATTACTTGATCTACGTTAGCCTATTAACACCAGTTTAATTAATGTTTTATTGCCTACATTACCACATTAATTAGACTTTGATAATATTCATAATGAGATTATAATCGTGCTGGATTGGAACTTATGAGGTTGGACGTTGACAAATACGCCAGTGATGTCCACCCGGTAGATTTCAAGCACGGCGATTTCTTCTGGTTACTGTCAGATGATATCAACTGTGCCGGATATATTACATTGCAGTTAAGCAATTACGCAAACACAGAGGCACTCACTCTTTGCCATCTACCCTACTCCGATGAGTGCTTGTGCAATAAGATTGAAGAAACGAACTTCCATATATTCAGAACAGAAAACCAACGAATTGTTTTTGTTGGGACTACCAAGATATTGTAGTGCCTCAAACGCTCAGGCTAGAATATTTTGCCAGGCTTTTACGCAATCATCCTTAAAAAGAGCGCTCTATAATTACTAGGATGCGGTCTGGTTCCAATAGTATCCTGAAAATTCAATCGAGCAAGTTTGACACGACTTTGTTAAAGCATGCTATAGACATGATAGTTTGTACAAATAGTAAATAGGTAATGATTTTTGTATTTTTTGTCACTTTATTTAGGCTTAGTCACTAACATAGTTTTAAGAAAATAATGTAATACTAACAAATGGGCCACAGTAGTCACAATAACAAATTATTGTTATTGAATTATTTAAAGGACTATTATAATTAACTATAACTAACTATTTATTTAAAGTTATTTATTTATTTAAAATTATATTATTTATTAAAAGTACATTACTCATTAAGTAGTAGTGGTACGTTACTTGGCTGCTGCGAGAGATCTGAGATATCCAGTCGAGGAACAATATTTGTGTATCACAATTTGTTGGTTTTCTGTTCTGAATATGTGGAAGTTCTTTTCTTCAATCTTATTGCACAAGCACTCATTGGAGTAGGTTAGATGACATAGAGTGAGTGCCTCTGTGTTTGCGTAATTGCTTAACGGCACTGTAATATATCCGGCACAGTTGATATCATCTGACAGTAACCAGAAGAAATCGCCGTGGTCGAAACCTACCGGGCGGACATCACTGGCGTATCTGTCAACTTCTGACCTCATAAGTTCCAATCCAGCACGATTATAATCTCATTATGAATATTATCAAAGTCTAATTAATGTGGTAATGAAGTCAATAAAACATTAATTAAACTGTTGTTAATAGGCTAAAGTAGATCAAGTAATTAAAGTGCTATCGATAAGGGTTTTTGAAACAAGCAGAAAACAAGGAATACAAATGCCCCTATGTGTTTAGTTAGATCAAAAAATGTGAATCCCATAAAAACATTCCTACGAAAACATTATTCCAATTCTTACATTTCGACCGTTAAAAGTTTTAAAACTCAAAAGGGTCAGGTCAGCTATTATTTTTACGTTTTTTTTTGTTTTAACAAAGAATGCGAGCAACGCAAAATTTACAACAATTAACATTCCCTTTAACCACTTTCAAATTTGCTAGCACGTTCACGACTATACACGAATGCCGCATCCAAAATCTCTTGACGCTTCAACTTAAAGACGAAAAAGTAGGCCCAAAAATTACCACCTGTATCCAGGGAATTTTGTTTCTTAACCATATATAGGGGATTCATCGGATAAAGCGAAATGGATTTTCCTATGCCCCTAATAAACGGTTGTTTTATTTAACACACGAATATAGTGCACCGATGTGGTTTAATCGGCTTTTCAATAATAACACAATAAAGTGATGACATTAACTTCAATAAACATAATACATTACCTTAAAAGTTTTAAGGTCAGTTCTAAAGTTATCTCGAGTCACTATAAATATCAAAACCTGTTATCCACTTAAATCAACATGAAAATAGTGATGTTCGCGAGTTTTGAACAAAGCTAATACGAGACCAGTCTTTGTTATTGACATTTAATTATTTGAACTACCACAGAAATTTACTTTGAAATAATACAAGTGTTTTTCATGATACGTTTTTAATCAAAAACTTACCGAATTTACCACGAGGAGTGTTTTGAGGAGATGTTTGGATTAATTCAAGCCGCTGAGTTTAAACATCGTACATCAATCACGACAAAATTCAAAATTTCATCCTCATCATCTCGATAGTTGGCAATACAGCACTGTACGTTTTACGCGAAATTTCCTACCACGCGCAACTACTCTGTGGAATTAGCTGTCACCAGCGGTGTATCCGAACCGATACGACTTAGGAACCTTAGGACTAAGGAACCGAGAAAATAGCCTACAACTTTCTTAAAGGTCGGCAGCGCATTTGCGACTCCTGTGGTGTTGCGACTGTTCATGGGAGGCGGTGATCACTTACCTATCACTATGAGTTTGCTACCTATTCTATATAAAAAAAACTCAGCTGTAATTCTGGGTTTTTGAATAAGGCTAAGGAATACCAGGATAGCAAGGGTCGAATCAGATATACTCCGTTTGACGTATAAGATGACTAAAGGGACTTTATTTTCGCGGGCCATTAAAGGAGAAGGGTGGAGGGTCTTATGGTACATTATAATGTACCCAGGCGGGATCCATGATAAGGCTATTGCAACATATAATCCCGTGTTGCCATGGCACAGCGAGTTGTAAGTAGAGTCTCCCCCGATATGAGATAAGGCTTAGCGCCTTAGAATAAAGGGGACATCGCAAACAGATCAGTCTGCTTTTTCTACAGCAGGATGAACAACGTTACTCTACGTATATTTTGAATAATTTTTAGTCGCGAAATAATTTTAAAATTTATACCTACTTTTCCGGTATACAGTACCTAAAAGGCTCAAATATACAGATCCATCACTAGATATAACACAAGCTGTGGTTTTATAATCGATTTATATATCAAAACGTCATTTCGCTGATGACCCATAGAACCTATTTAAGGCTACGCATTAAAGTTTTATCTAACCATCCCGTATTCAACTTCTGTCTATTTACATTTGTTAATTGGTATAATGAAGACTGTAGGATGTTTGTTAGTCTTTGCAATTATCAGTGGGACTCTATCAGATCCGGTTCCAAAATCTCGTGGTTGCCAGTATATTTTCGGGAGGTGTGAGTACAATTTTATTGTAAGAGATTTCTACCCACTCAAATCTTTATCGTTGCCACTCGAGCTGCATTGGAAAGTCTAGCAATGTCTAGTACCATCCAAGGATCTCCAGACTGATTGACCGGGAAATCGCAGTCCCCTGGTCGCATTATATGCCAGACAGGGGATATTTTATCCCTATTCTATAAGGGAATAAAGGGTCGACAGGACCTGATCGTCCATTGCCGTCCCCGACATCTATGTCTCCGAGCGCGATTGGACTTCTTCTTATCCCACTGATCGACGGTTTCGCAGTAGATCAGCACCATCCACGCCAAATATAAAGGTTCTACATGGATTTCTCCGTCGCGAATGAATTTAGACCTCATACCGATATCAATAATCATATATCATCAAACGAATTGTGTTTTCCCTTTATTTCCTAGCATTCTATAAAATCTGCTATACCGAATGCCTTATCAGAGATCAGATATATAATCTGCGTAGTTGATGTGAAAAAATAATCAGGGGACATTGCTGTGCTGGAAATCGACATGATCCTTTTTTGTATAATATGATGGTGATGAAGTGATGACTACGGCCCATGACATTTACTCAATGATGATTTAAAATTGACATGCGTTGTCTTGGGGACTGAGATGAAACGTCCCGCCGCCAAGAACTGGGTCTCCGGTGTCCTACATTCACCACACAAATTGTTTCTTCGGGCTTATGGCCGCTGTTAGCCTAAGGGCTTTTACAGTTTCACCGGGTTGAGAGGTGACCGAGCGATTTTTATTTAGGTCTATCTGAATTAATATCACTATTTACCACACGAAACACGGCGGCGATATACTACGATTTCACGCTGGTATTCCGTGAAGGTGCCGTGCGTCCCTGATCTAGTCGAATTCTGCATCTAGTAATTGCTGCCTATTACTGCTAATATTTATATGTTATGTACCCTCACTTATTTAATTCTGCACTTGTTATCCAACTTTATTTCAAAGATAGTAAATAAACGTCATCCTAGTCGATTTCGAGCTACGTCTATATCTCCTAGGTATGATATACTCATGATATTTACTATGCTAGAAAATATCACAGCCGCGTATCATGGCGGGACCCCGAGTTTGTTTCGCGGTTAAAGAACCAGAGTTCAGCACACATTGTTTATTTGCAGATCTGAGGGTATTGTGCATTGTCGGGGTGGATTTATTATATCCGGTATCAGTCAATAATCATCAAAATATGATCACAAATACTTTGGTCTCATCTTTGGTTTCGTTTGCAGGTGTTAGAGAATGTGAAGAAGGTACCGAGACCTATGACATTTCCTATTGCGATTATAAGACTGCAGAACCCACATGTGACGAACCAAATCCCAAGCCTGATTTTAGTGGAATTATTTGCGACTATTCTGACTGTTATTGCGTTGCCCCAACGGTAAGGGATCGATTAACCAACAAATGTGTCCTACTTAAGGATTGTACCCAAAAGGAATGAGGAGAAAGACTTCTAAATGATTTCAAATGAGATGTTTTTATAATTTTTTATGAGTATTACATTAAGTTCATAAGTTTGGTTTATTTTTTTATTCCATATATAAAAAACGAACGTATTGATAGTGCCAGCTTTTTCTTTTTTCGACTATAATACATGATTTTTATTATGAGGCAAAGAAGCATGTAAGTAACCTGATGCAATCAGTGATCACGACCGACAATGTTCATTAACAACGCCAAAATAGACACTGAAATTTCTATTCAGTAAAAATTGATTATTCAGTGGGGTCATTCATTTTATAGCTAAGAAGTTGCTCTTTAGATAGATAGATCAGGGAAGAGAAGGTATTAACGTTCTATGATTTGTTCTCTAATTCTTGATGAGTAGTGGAGAATTGTATCATAATTATAATTTCGAAATTTTGCAATGATCTTCAAGGGAATTTGATACTTTTTTTGGATCCATTATGTATTTCTACGATCTTTTTGTCTCATAATAAATTGGAGAGTTTTTAAAAACTAAAACAATATGCATGGTTTAAGTTGTATTTGAAATATTGTATTGTAATCGGTTATTAATTACGTCTCCAAAGTTTCTGTGTTTTTAGTCCTTCGGAAGGGGGTAACAGAATTTAAATAAATTTTATAAAGAGAGGAGTTGTTGTTTCATTTAATGTGTTTTATTAAATGTTATATTTAGACAATTGTACGAATATTGGGTTTTAGGTGAGGTCAAGTAATGAAGACAAAATGCGATTATGTCAAAGAAATAAAGAAAGAAAGAAATTCTTTTCAACCTGAAAAAAAAAAATTCTTCATTTAACACAGCACCTCCACAATGCAACATAATATAAACAAGTTAAAATAAAATATTTGTAAATATACTAATATTATTATAATGTATAGAACATCCATAATATTTGTATTTATGTGTATATAAAATATAACGTTACTGTTAAATTAAAATAAGTTTTTATTTGAATCCACAATATATTCTCTGCTCAACCCAAAAGTAGAGAATGCATTTTAGCATTAATTCCACCTTTTTATGCAAATTTAGAACAATAAAAAATAAATAAACGATTTGCTTCGGCGTTTTAACGTATGCTATGCGAAAAGGTCTTCACTCAGCATGACGTTCTTAATCAATCTGCTGCTCGTACTGCCGTTCGAGAATGAAGTTCATCTACGAAGTGCTCATTTAGATCTAGAATGATACTAGACCGCTTGGAGATATAATTTTTTAAGAAAAGAAATATCAATATCGTTTGTATTATATACATGGATAAAATGGACCACCTTAACGGACACGGTAAGATATTTCATAAAATTACACAAATTTCCTCAATTACACAAATTACACAAGTTTACAAGTTTTGCTTTATGACTGGAATTGACTTTTACTCTCCATACTTTTTTTTCTTACTCAGCTAATTACTAAGATGGTTTATTACAATCTCTTATATCAAATAGTTCAGGAATAACAAACGGTGTTGAGGGATACTGTTTGAAATGTAGTAGTTTTATTATAATTATTTACGACATGATAGAGGTTAGAGTATCTGGCCATTGCGTTGCTGGCCCTGGGCCCGATTTCCAAAGAACAATATTTGAGCTTAGCTTTTTTTAGTTTTCTGGTTTAGGTGTATTTTGTATTTATGTTCCATGTTTGTATTACACTATCTGAACCTTACTCCATTCTTATGCATTACGTTGGGATAGAGAAGGTGACGACGATTAAGTGCCTCTCTGTTTGCGCAAATGGTTACGGTACTATAAAACATTTAATGATGTCATCTGAACTACCAGAAAGATATTCTTGTAAGAAATTAATAAGAAGAACATTATCATCATTTAGAATATAATTGTTTAAACAAAATATATTTGTCTGACAAATATGCTCGGATTTATATTAAAAGTTCAATACTGTAAAATTTCTAGACTTTTGTAACAATTTTTTTAAAATTACAACTAGTCGAGTTTTTGAAGCTTTGGTGTTATAAACTATCTTGACGATTGAAATGTGTTTTGGATAAACCTACATGAATAAAGCTGCTTTTGATTTCGATTTTGAATTAATAAATAACTAACCGGAAATAACCTTTTTACGGAAAATATAATGAGCACGTTTAGTGATGACACGTCGATTATCATATATTTTTTTGAGATCAGATAAGTAAATGTTTAATGGAAATAATATAAAAAAGCAACATCAATATAATTGGTCGGATAAAAAGTGTTTTCGTATTGTTCTATTGTTTTTCTATCCATTTCACCAAAATGAGTAAATCCAATGATAAAATTCGATACATTTTGAAGTTTTATTTACATAAAAGTGAAAAATATAACATAAGCCGCAAAGAAAATTATAACGGGACGTAATGCTGTGTCACTAAGAGTAGTATAAAATTGGTTCAAACGTTTTCAGACCAGGAATTTTGATGTTCACTCGCTCAAAAAAAAAAAAAAAAAAACAGAAAAAAAAAATAATAAAAATAATAATTCATACAAATAAAGTAGATGCCATTTTTAAAAATTGGAGCAAGATCGGCATAACAGTAGTTACGACATAGTTGAAGAGATAGGGGTTGACAATTTCGACTCATTTGAAAAAGTCTGGATATACAAAAAAGCTCGATGGGTGCAACACGAGCTCACTGAAAGAAACTTAATGAATCGTGTACTCATTTGTGATTCTCTATTGAAACCGAACTGTTATTGTAAATATTGATTACTGGTGATAAAAATTAGATTACCTACTACAAGTACTTGCGAAATAGATTACGGTCAAAGGGCAGTCAAGCTCCACAGACTATAGCGAAACCTGGATTAACTCGAAATAAATTGATGCTGTGTGTATGATGGGATTGAAAGGGCATCGTTAATTATGAGCTTTTATCGCTAGCCAGGACCATCAACTCGGATCACTACTGCCAACAGCTGATGAAACTCGAGTAAGAAATAGAGAAAAAACAGCCGGAATTGATCAACAAAAAGGGTTTGGTTGTTCATCATACTTACGCCAGACCACACACATCGTTAGCCATTCAGAAAATATTGAAAGACTTGATTGGGAAGTGTTAATGCATCCACCATATATCCCTGGCCTTGCACTCTCAGACTTTCACCTATTTAGGTCTCTTCAGACTTCTTTAGGTAGGGTTAGGTCACGACAGGACTATTAAAATTACTTGTCGCAGTTTTCTGAATGATTTAAAAGTCCCTACAACACTTTCTACAGCAATATGAATATTTCATTATCTCCAAAATGGCAACAAGTTATCGAACAAAATGTCACATATACTATAATCAAATTTAAATAAACTATCTATAAGGATATCTTGAATTTTTTCGCGGAATTTTCTGCCCCACACAGCTGCCTTGTGGAACGGTCAGACCTCGGCGGCTTTTCCAAACGAGGACGACTTAGAGTCCTACAAGAAGCAAGCCTATGCCTTTCTAAAAGGCCGGCAACGCATCTGCAGTTCCTTTGCAGTTGCGGTTGTCCATGGGCGTCGTTCAGCTCGTTTGCTCCCTTTTTCTATATAAAAAAAATGTATATAGAATACGAAAAAACTTTTTCCCCGACCCATTATTTATTATGTGTGTATTAAATAGGAGACCCTGATTACAAAATGAGGAGATATTCCTCAGGAGTAACAACGGTACACCTTAAGTCTTTGTTGAGCACCGGTAGTGACGT
This sequence comes from Teinopalpus imperialis, assembly GCA_029286865.1. NCBI lineage: Eukaryota > Metazoa > Arthropoda > Insecta > Lepidoptera > Papilionidae > Teinopalpus > Teinopalpus imperialis. The sequence continues at coordinate 844,249 of JAGSMU010000017.1, forward strand.
ACCGCACTACCGGTGTTTTAAAGCCGCAACCATCACTAACGAGTAATATCAGGTGATCTGTGTGCTTGCTTATCACCCGTAGTTTAAAATCTATATTTCACACAAGCCTCAACTAAATAATTTGAAACTAAGATCATACGAGTAAATTCATCGCCACTAAGATCAACGACATCCATCACTAATCAACATAACGACGCTCAGATTATTTTTGTTGTTTGCATATCGAAATGTGATCCGAATGACCTCAGATTTAAGCGACCTATTCAAGTCTGTGTCGTCCAGTACTATTTTGTTGTCCTTTGATAGAGCTTGTGTTAAGTTAAAAAAAAACACTAAAATGAAGCTTGAATCGTGTTTAGTAATATCGATTATAATCAGTGCGGCCTTAGCTGACACTGTATTATACCCACGGGGTTGTATATATATAAATGGACGGTGTAAGTATTTAAATTATCATTTTTTAGCAATATTATCAACTGTATCCATTTTACAGATAGTTTCTAGGTACGGCTCGATCGGATCCATCCTGAACATCTCTCACACAGAATACCAGCTTATACATATGTATACTATATGTAAACAACTGTTTGAAATGTTGAATGCCCCATTCTCCTTCTCTAACTGGAGATCTAATTACTATTATACTAAGTAATGACGGCACTCCGTTTTAGTCGACAAGGGTAGCCATGGAATTTGGATCATGAATCATTGTCATGGAAGCGCATATGTTAATGTATTGCAATCTTCATTATTTTTATAGCATTAAGAGTAACAAACGAGCTTACAGTTCACCTGATGGTAAGGGATTCCTGCGGCCCATGACATCTAAATTCATCCTTTACAAAGAATCATAATGCAGATACGTTGTCACCCCTGAGACTGCACTCACCAGACACAGCAGCGTTAAGCTGCTATTTCACGCTGGTATTCTGTGAGGGCGTGGTGCTACCTCAGTCGAGCTGACCATTCATTCTGCAGCTAAAAAATAACTACAGTATAGCTCTACCATTCCATTACAATACCATAAAGACTGTGTTCATTTCTCAACCATTTATATTACAAAAAAAACACTTTCGATGACGAACTGGGAGAGAAAAGTTTCCCTTTCTGCTGTGCTACACATTTTGGTCTCGACTCGACTAGGTAATTTATGTAATATATTATAATGTTCTAGTAAGAAATTAGTTAGCAAAATATTTCAAAGTTTATCCTTTTAATTTTATGCACCGTAATGGTGAAATAATTGAGACAAAAACTTTACGTTTTCATGACGTGACCAACGAGCACATGGTAAGTGATGACTGCAACTTTGAGATTTTTTTTTACTTAAATACAATTTATGTAGCATTAAAAAATATCACACTATCTTTAAACCTATATAAGGTTTATCTAGACACTAGGTTCTCATATAAATCATTTACTGGTAATACTTTAAAATGGACACTATGATTTTACACAACAAACCGAGTAGGTAAACAAGTGTATTTCTCAGAAGTGAGCGGCGCGAGGGCACTTGGCAACAATACGCATAAACGCTCGCTGGGCTCGTAGTACAGGATGCTCCCACATACAATACGTTTGCAGCAAGAATGTAATTGAGAGAATTTTTTTTTTAAAAACATTTTTTTTTTAATTTTGGTATTATTGTTTAATGTAGGTATTATAAATTGAGTTCTTTTCCCATATATATTGCAATAGGTTGGAATTGATATTTTTTTATGATAAACGCTTCTAGTTTGGTAGTATTGGTGATCAATAAAGGTTTGAATTTCAATCCGGAAATATTGTTCAGTTAATAGATTATATTCTACTCTTTTATTAACGGGAATTATCCAGATGCGCGTGCGTTGACATACCTGTGGACTGAGATTCAATGCGTTACTCTTATGAGATGAAATAGTCACTCGCCATACTAAAATAAAGCTACGTTGTCGCTACTTTGTGCTGGTAACCGAAACAATCTACTACAATACTTGTAGAGTGATTCTATCACTGTTTGTGCCAGATATTAGGCGATAGACTGATGCTCTGGGACTTAATATGTGTAAATAGATTTTTCTAAAGTTTACTTCTCGACTGTAATCTGTAATGTTTGGTAGTTAATAATGTCCAAGTGTAAATACCTTTTTATAACGTTTAGTCTAGAGTTGGGAGATCAATTTATTTATTATTTGATGTTACCTTTACGAAATGCAATGCAAGTGCAGCGCTCACTACATTTCAGGGACGGCAGATTTCTACTGTGTTTCGAATGCTTAAAGGGAAGAACTGAAACATATTCTATTACTCCTTATTCCTACAAACTTGCATCTTCATTAGAAGCTAATGATTGACGTTAAAATATCGGGTCAATTGTATGATGTTTTGTTACACTTAAAATTATCTATAGAAATAAATCTTATCTTCTAAGAGGATTTTATATGATACTAAAGCAATAATAAAAATTTGAGTAGGTAGTAAGGGTCTAAATATGACAATTTCTCACAAACCCAATGTTAGTTTTGTAATAGTCGTGTATAGTGTGTTGGCCTAGATTAGTACTTGAATGGGTTTTTGAAAGACCTTCATTCAAGATAAACAGTTGTTCATTTAAGACAAATTGTTCAACAATTAATTCGACAGTTGTAGAACTACACTGCAGTTTGTTTCTAGCTGCAGAATGAATGGGTCAGCTTAACGAGGGTAGTAGAGTAATAAAAAAAAACGCTAGTCAGATTAGACTGTATTATACATACCTTTATGTATAGATATGCATTTAAGATACCCGTTAAGATAATAGTTAGCTACCCTATTTATTTTCCTAATGTTATGGTTGCGTAAGAGAATCTTTCACTACTCTTTAGTAAGAAGCGAATAGAGGTCTCGATTGATCGCCATCAGCGCCCGGTCACCTATCAACCCGATAAAACTGTAAAATCCCTCGGGCTTACATCGGCAATTAGCACGTAAAAAAAAGCGAATAGAGAAAGGTCATTAGTCATATGATTTCTGATAAATAACGGAATAACCATTTTGAAAATGCTACACTGGATCATCCGAGCTCTTAAAAAAAACACGAACAGTCATTTTTTTAATTTTAATTACTGTGTAATTGAGAGTAACAAACGAGCACACAGTTCACCTGATGGTAAGTGTTACCTGCGGCCCACGACATCTACATTCATCCTTGACAAGGAATCATAATGCATTGTCACCCTTTAGCACTGAGATGGAATGCCTCGTCACCAGTAATAAAGGTCTCCAGATCCCTGCACTCACCAGATGAAACACAGTAACATTATGCTGCTATTTTACGCTGGTATTCTGTGAGGGTGTGGTCTTACCGCCGGTAGAGCTGCCCAATAATAATGTTCAACGTATAATTAGTTTTCTGTTCTGCTAATCTTGTTTGGAACTCCTCATATGTCTTCAAGTTTGTTTTTTCTCTTAACAGGCAGGTTTCCTTACGATATTTTCCTTCACCATTGAGTACGTGATAAAGCAACAGTTAAAGTTACAGTTAACAATTTAATTGGTGCCGACACTATGGATAGACCTCGGTTTTCTTACGCTTCGTGACTTAAAAATAAGCAGCGGCACTTAAAGTTACAGTTAACAACTTAATTGGTGCCGACACTATGGATAGACCTCGGTTTTCTTACGCTTCGTGACTTAAAAATAAGCAGCAGCACTTAAAGTTACAGTTAGCAATTTCATTGGTGCCGACACTATGGATAGACCTCGGTTTTCTTACGCTTCGTGACTTAAAAATAAGCAGCAGCACTTAAAGTTACAGTTAGCAATTTCATTGGTGCCGACACTATGGATAGACCTCGGTTTTCTTACGCTTGGTGACTTAAAAACGCTTAGGCACTTACCATCTTCAGCTGCTTCAGTATAAAGAAAAATAGAGTTTATTTTTTATTTTTGTCAAAGGTCATAGAGAATGCGAAGAGGGAACGCAAGCTTACACCACGGGCTGCGGCTTCTTCACACCTGAGGCCACCTGCAAGGTACCAAACCCCGAGACAGACACCAGGGGACGTCTCTGCGATTACTCCTCCTGTTATTGCGTCCACCCCACAGTCAGAGACACTGAGACCAAGAAGTGTGTCCCAATCGAAGAGTGCAGCATAAATGAATAACGGACGTAATACATGTACTCTTGTGAATTCTCTGCAACAACAATAATTATACTTTTCTTTCTTTTCTTTCTGTGATTATTACATTTCTGCTATGTCAATGGATTTTTTTTTAATATTACTGTTTCTTTATTTTCTTTGCTATTGTCACTAATAATCCCCTCATGGTACCCTTGACCAGTAATACCGATCACAGGAACCCTACACTCACCAGACGAAACACAGCAGCTTTGTGACGCTGTATCAGGTGTATGCCGTGGTCTCCCGTTGAGTCGATGTGCATGGCGCAACTAAATACAAACAGTGTGTATATCTACCACTAAAACTAAACTTGTGCACTTTTAATACATATCTTTATAACTATTTATGTTTTATATATATATATATATATATATATTTTCATTATATCCATTGAAAATATTTATTCAGATTAATTATAAACTTACAGTAACTGTAATGTTATCATGATATAAAAAAATATATAAATAGTAATATAACTTAAGATAAACTTAAGTAAAGCTAAACGTAAGAACAATATGTTGAATGTGCATATTTAACACACCTAATGTCTAGATGCGACATCGATGGGTCGACTCCACTATTACAGCATAATGGTACGTGGTGGTGTTCATCACAACGCGAATCTTCCAGCTCCCAATTTTAGGTAATGACACATTCCATCTCGGTCCTCAGAATGCAAACATGTAGTCTGTAGGCATATCTACGTATTTGTGTTTAGATTTTTTGTAGTACAGACACCTGGATCTTCATTAGGATATTCACTAAGTCTCGTTTACTTGTTATATAAAGTTTTTTTTAATAATCTTCGAGCACTGTTTGAGAACCATACTACGATGTTATAGTTAGTTTATATAATAATACATCACAGATAAAGTATATATAGTATATGCTATATCTCTGATAGAATAAGGTGATAAGTGCCTTTTATATTTTTATATTACAAGCCGTCATTATATAAAGGAAATATAAATATCGATCTCATGTGAGTTTCCTTATCTACTTCCAAACCATAAGTGGTAGAGCTATACAACAGTTTGTTTTTAGCAGTAGAATATATGGGTCAACTTGACCGGGGTAGGAACGCCCTCACAGAATACAGCATAATGTTACTGTGCTTCGTCTGGTGAGTACAGGAGATCTTTATTACTGGCAACGAGGCATACCATCCCAGTCCTCAAGGGTGACTGCGCATAACGTATTAAAAAAACAAAGGATTAGCGAGGGCGATAAGGAAAGGTAATACCTTCAATAATGGTAGCATTCTGGTAGCAAATTTTTAATTTCACTTTTAAATTTAAACATAGAGTTAAAAAACATATCCACTGGCAAAAATTTTCCGTTACAATTTTTTCACAAGACTCAGCGAAAACAATTGTCAACGAAACACTTTTTAGAGGTGCTTGTAACAAACAGAGATTTTTACCACAAGATTTATAGCTAAATACTATTACTAACTTCAATGGCTTTAGGAGGGGGAAAAATCTATGAAGCAACATTAAATATGATGGTGATGGGAAATTGAAATCGATAAGGAGGATATCCGTATACATGTATATAAGTAATCTTCCCTTAAAATTTCTATTAATAACTTCAATGACTTTAGTGAGGGGAAAATCTATGGAGCAGCATTTAATTTCATTATAACGGAAGATTGAAGTCGATAAGGAGAATATCAATATACTTGTACATAGGTGATCTTCCCTAAAATATCTATTAACAACTATAATGACATTAGTGGAGGAAAAATCTATGGAGTAGCGTTTAATTTTATGGCGACGCGATGGCGTTCATTTACGATGCGACTGAAATTCTTTTGTTAGTTTTTATCAAAGCTCGCCACGCTTTTACCTAATTCATGGGGCGACCTCTCTCTCGTCGTTGCATATTTTGGGCATTTATTTAAGTCTACGAGGCTGAAAGAGTTGCCCGGAATACTGTTATAATTTCAATATTTTTTTCATTTATCTAAAGGTCGTTTTTGAGGGCGGGATAAAAAATTGAAAGTGTGACTGTAAATTGGAAGCTCCATCTTATCGACTGAAGACTTTTTGATGAGCACGACTTTATTTGAAGTCTCGCATGTCTATACTAGAATTGTAGACACTGTGTAACCTTCTTATGAAAGCTACAAGTTTTTTATTATTCAATCGTAAGCACCTATTGTCGTATCGGCAAAACACAATGTTAATCACATAACAAGAAAAATTAAGCCAGTAACCTAATCTTCTTTTTGATATCTGGTCGAAAAACGAGCACGTAGTTCAACTAATCGTAGTTTTTTAAACTGCGGCTTATTATCCATTACACACATTATACATTGTCGCCTCTATGTAATCTCTCTAAATGAGATGAACAGTAATTGAATCCCTGGATTTTACACTCATCAAATGGAAGACAACATTACGCTGCTATTTTATGTATATGTTTTATGCTAATATAGTATATTCCGGTTAACCACTCCAAGTAATCTGAAAATGCTGATTCCGGGAAATGGTTCAAGACATTATTCGAATGGGGATTCGAACATACAACCTTAAATTTCGCAGACCGCTCCCTCAACATAGGCTATTGACGCTTCGAAATATTGTGTCTGGGTTTGGAACCATCCCATTTATATTGCATCTAAAATTGAGCTGTAACTTTGCTTAAAAAAAATCTTAAAAACTTACATATATAGGCAAAACGAATATCAACATAAAAGAAAAATAGTTTCTGTGTCAAATATAAATAATAATTACTATTGAATAAAATAACGTTACGCAAGATTCACTAAATGAAAACATCGTTCCACTAATTGTCGCTCGGAAACGTTAACTTGCAATAGAGAGCTTCGTAAACAGATTAACATTACAATTGTTTAGATAATTTCAATAATATTATGAATTAGAAGCATAACGCTGCTGTGTTTCGTATGATAAGTAGCGGGACACGGGGACCCCATTACAGATAACGAGGTATTCCATCCAAGTCCTCAGAGATGGTAATGCATCTTTATTCATTATTGAGAATATCATATGAACTGTGGGCCCATGTTACCTGATAGTTTGAAAAATAACTATATTAAACACAGATTCTCGTAATTTTTGTATATATCTTCAAGCAATCAATCAATGAAATTATTATTTAATACGTTAGTAATAGGTTTCAATTGTAATCATAATAATTTATTCTATATAACTTGTTTAAATCTTTACTAATATTATAAAGCTGAAGAGTTTGTTTGGTTGAACGCGCTGATCTCAGGAACCACTGGTTCGAATAAAAAAAAAAAATTGTGTTGGATAGTGCATTTATCGAGAAAGGCTATATAGGCTATATAACATCACGCTACGACCAATAGGTGCGGTGCGGAGAAAAACCAGAAAAAATATTCCTTTTGAGAGCTGCCGTTGCGTGCGCTGCGTAAAAGTTAAAGTTACGGAAAAAACATATATGACGGAATTGTTCCCTTTTTAAAGTCTTATAAAGCGTTGCTGTACATGAGATATACCACACATTCTGTAGTCTAATAATTGTTAAATGAAACGTCATTTCAATAATAAATATAAATTGTTAAAGTAGTCTTGAATAAGGTTGTTTTTTAAATTAATCAACGCCTGCAAATTTTTATACAGCAAAATTGTTAATGTGCTACATGCCAATAACATAAAACCGGAAGTGCGGTATAAACTGCAATAAACTTTGCCTTGACCGGGAAAGGACCTAAAATAACACTAGGATAAAATAATAGTATAGGTCTGTCGTGTTTCGTATGGTGAGTGTAGATTCCGTGGACCCATTTACAGATGCCGAGTTATTCCTCTCAGCCCTCAGGGGGGAAGACGCCCAACAATCTAGAATATTTGATGACGATGGAGGTAGATATCATGGGTCGTAGGTACCACACGTGTCATCAAGTATAAGTTCTTTTAATGTATAAGATTATAGTGCGCTCTTAGTAGTGCGATCAGTTTTGAATCTCAAATATGTATATACATTACCGTTACATAATGTTTTTAAATACAACCTCATTTTACTTATAAAAAGGAAACTAGATCAGCATATCTTTCATGATCTACGTTCCTATCCCACTAGCACCTATCTTGTTTAAAAGCCTTTAGATCTCTTACCTTTCCTAATTCATCCGGCCGACGCAAAGCACTGTAATTGTTTTGCTTCCCACGTAGCGTTCCTTCGGTAAATATTTCCTTACACGCAGCGATAGTGAATAAGTAATTCATTTCCTACAACTAAATCGTTCGTGAAATGGAATCCGCGTTCTGAGATCGAATCAAGCGAATGGACTCAATACGAAGCAATAAAGTGAACCCTACCATGGGATTAGCTCGATTTGAAACGTATCGAGTGAATCTCATGGTAGGGGATCCATGAAGAAAATGTGTTTGGGGAATATGCCAACTGTTGCTCTAAATCCAATACACACACATACACCGATATAATTCATGTTTTTCTGGTTGGTTCCAATTCTAATGTTAGGAATGACAAACTAGCAAACAGTACCGTTTGTGATAATTACAGCGATGAAACACCACACATCTATTCTGAACACAGATTCAAGATAAACATTCGATATCATCCCAGAGGATCGCCCTCTGTAGTCGTTTACGTTCTTCGTTTACAGGGGTCGGAGCTGAGCATTGGTGAAGCCACTCTTCGTTCCATCATCGCCGTTGTCTCCCTACTCAGCGGCCCCCGCTCGTGAGTCTGTTTCACTAAAGCTGTAGAGGTCAAAAGACCAACAGCATCACACAAACTTCAAAAAAAAAAACCAGAGGACCAGCGGAATGCCTCGTTACCCGTTATTAGGTCTCCGGATCCCTACACCATGGTATTCTGCGAAGGCGTCCTCCGATCGAATTGATATTCGTATTGTGGTTAAAATTGCTAATGAACTTCTCCTGGTTGATGTGGACTAAAACGATATATCATAGTGCCGTAACAGTGCGGCACTCACTCGTCATCCTCTAACCTAGTTCAATATTATACATATGCAATAAGATCGGAGAAAGGTTAATTAAAAAAATTATGAATATCGTTTCTCGCTTGGGAAACGAACCGAGGATCTGCGACTCTAGCCTCTAGCCAGTTATTCTGAACTGATAATAATGCTTCCATTCTGAGCATTGTTTTTTTACAAAAACCAGAACCTCTTGAGGAAATTTAAGATAATTTCCTGAAAAGATTTTGTCCTGATTGTAATTTTTTAATAATTTTGTTCGTCTCGCAGTTATTTCATATTTCTTTATGCAGATGAAGATTATTAGGTTAACAGCTTTTTATTACTAACGATGCACATTTTGTAATTTCCTACACCCCTTAAGTGCTCACCATTCAGCAGAAGCTTTACTTTATAACTTCTATTAATATATTATTTATTGCATTTATTTTATTTATTTATTTTAAACTTTATGCACAAAGTAAATTACATAGGCGGACTTAATGCTAAAAGCATTTTCTACCAGTCGACCTGAGGGTGGTATTGAGAAGCTAGGGTAGGTGCACATATAATATAAAAATGGGAAAAATAACAGTTACTCTCCAAAAAATAATATATATTCTAATAATATACTAAATATACTTAAAAAATATATGTATATTCATACAATAAATATATAAGATACCTAAATTAATATACTTTATTATACATAATACGTACATTTATCAACTATTAAAAAATTATTAAATTAAAATATCCTTCTTTTCCTGCATCCACAATATATTTTCTTCTCTTGCCAAAAGTGGGCTCGTAGCCTTTTGATATAAAGTCCGCCTTTTTGTATGTTTGTTTCACTTATGCAAAATAAATAATTAAACTACTCCTTATATTTAAGATAACTTTCAATATATTTCTATATCTCACGTCTGAGATATTCTTTCCGTTTATTCCGTTATAGTTGAGTTCTTTACACTTCAAGCTACAGGATTAGTTGTGTTTCGTTGAATAAAGACTCCAGAGAGCAATATGGGTTATAATGGTCTAACTTTCGTCGTTCTACGCACGTTTTGCGATTATGGTTTTCATTTAGGAAGGCGATATGAGAATAAAGAAATTACATTCGTGTTTACACAAACTTGTCTGTACATGGGCTGTCATTTTTATAATGGTAAGTGATACTGCGGTCAACGATATCTACATCTATCCTCAAAATAAAATCAGGAAGCATGTGCATTAACTGCCCCGCCGCGAGTGATGCCTCGTTACCTATATCTGGGTTTACAGATATATCCCGTTAGCGTGATGGTATTAAAATAGTTTTAAGTATTATTTATTGTATTTAACTAACATTAGGGAATAAACACTAAAATAGTATAAGGATTAACAACCGAACGTCAATTTTTTTTTTTAAATTGAGATAAACAAATGAGCGCACACACATTCACCTGATGGCAAGTGACTCCTGTGGTCCATGACATCTACATACAACCTTGACAAGGAATCATAACGAAGATACGTTGTCACTATTGGGGACAGAGATGGAATGTATCATCGCCAGTAATAAAGGTTTCCGGCCCTCCGTCTTTTGTCGTCTTGTTTGAAAATTTAAATAATAATAAATAAATAATAATACGTTACACTAACCATGCATAACACAGTGATATTAATAGCATTATCTTGCTTTTTTTTAAGAAATATCAAAACTTTATGATATATAATATGTAACAAAACAAAGATTGAGCCATTTATATTCCTTGTTTATCTCATTGTTATTTCATATTTCTATCTGGAGGCTATATTTACAGCAGTTTATTAGTACATAAATTTCAATAGAGTGATGTTTCGATGTGTTCCTTACATTTCAAGACAAGGATAAGTTATGTTTCGTTGAATAAGTCATCAGAGAATAGAGTTTGGAGGAAACTTGTTTTTAAGCGTCTAACTTTCATCGTTGAACGCACGTTCTGAGATTATGGTTTTAATTTAGGTAGGCGAAATGTAAATAAATAAATAATGTTCGTGTTAATACAACACAGTTTTTTTAGAATTTTGATGATGACAAACAAATGACAAAAATTAAAGGGGCACATGAGACCCTTGAAGGCTGAGACGAGAGCCTAGTTCGCCGGCCTCTGTAATTGAGTCTCCGGATCCCTGCTAGTTTCACAGTAACATAGGCAACCCTATTATATTTCTCATTCACGTGTGTATTCTATGAGGCTGTGATCCAGCTGATCCATACTGCAGTTAGAAATTATCTTAAACCTAAGTGTACCACTGTTATTCAGAATAATATATCTGCTCTAGCGTTCGTAAAATAAATTCTGTTATTATTATTTTAAATGAGAGTTAGTGTTATGTATTTATCTATGTGTACTTCAATGTACTTTATTTTGTATCCTATGAGTTTCATTTTACTTCGTTTATCATTACAATATTGTATCAAAATTATATAGCTGTGTGAATTTTCTTTATGTAATAACATAAAATAAAATAACAAATATAAAAATAAAAGTATTAATAACAAATTATTTCCATAATATAGCACTAGAGACAGTTAATTAACGACTAAGCTTTTAAATAAAAAGGAACAAAATTACAGAACTTATGTTGTAATAAAAGAAGTTATTTAGTTGGCATATCGAACAAAATCAGAAGCATTAAGTGTCTTTTGTTTTTAAGTCACCTTTGAAGTATATGGTCCCCACTGCAGTTTATAATCCTGGATTAATTCCTAATAGATTGCCAACTCGAGGCCAATAATTGACCAAAATAGCTGGTTGTCAGCTTTACAGTAAATGACTTCTTAAATTATCGGTATTGGCATCATTGTCAGCTGTTCATTTTTTATTTGGCTTTTGGTTGTAAAGTCATTACTTTACGGCGCTAGCCGAACTCTCTTAATTAGTTTTTTTTTTCTCAAAGACCGTCACACTTCTACATAATTCATCGGGCGACCTCTCTCGGCAGTGAATGCCTACTTTTATCACTTTAATAAAGGCACGAGACTGCAAGAGTTGTGCACGGATTCAATAGTGCCTTTATCTAACAATTTTTTCATTCAATTTTTGTAAGGCCTTTCTGGATAGATTTATTAAAATTTTCTTTGTTTGTATTATACGATTATGAACCAACTGAAATTCTAGTTTTATTAGACAATAATACATCGAGATATGCTAACAAGACAGTCATAGTTGGACTTTGTTTTAGTATTTCAAAGTTTAGAAAATTAGCTGTAGCTGGCTGCAATGAAAGACTATGCATTCAATAATTAATAAAAAGAGTGGTAAAACATCCTCTAGTAGAGGAAGCATGTAATCAACGGTGTAGTTATTATGAAGGTATAATCTGAAAATCTAACTCAAAGGCTGAAAGGGTAAGCAACAAGCTAATAGTCGTAAAACTAACTCTCGAAGAACAATCGTGTTTGAACATTATATCTGCATATGCATCTCAACCGGGCTCAGCCGCATTATAATAATAATAATAATGATAAACATTTATTTCAAGTATCATAAGACTCATATATTGTTATTAATCACACTCTTAATATCTAGGGTAATGAGTATAACATGCTTAGAACCCTTGAAATATGAGGAGAATGCAGGAGATACTCAATGCTGAGCCCATCATGTCCAGGAGATTTACCTCTTGATATAGATTTTATGGTGTTCGCCACATCTTTGGCCGTTAAATATGTTTTTACCCTCCCATTAGGGTAATCAGCATCTAACATCAATCGCGAGGTCACATGAACAGATTTAGTCAAGAAACTGTCTCTAAACATGTGAGCAATATCTTTAGTACCGCTTAATCCATTAACACTAACAGGGTGACCAGGTCTTGAGTTTAATTTTTGCGTATTTTTCCAAAAAAAACGAAAAGCATTTTTAGTATGATGATAAGCCAGTCGATCCATTTTAATTTGATCTTGGTGATCTTGACACCATTTCAGTCTCGATTTAAATACTTTTCTAGTTTTGAACATTTCATCATAAATACTTCCTGATGAAGGTTTGTTATATAATAACCACAGTTGAAACTTCAACCTGACCTCCCTGTGAGCTTTCTTGACATAGTTATTCCAGCCTGCCACCGGTTTTATACATGTTGGCGTACTTCTACTAATTATTGCAGCATCACTAAGAGCAACTACAATCTTATGATATAGTTTATCAATTCTTTTTTTACAATTGTAATCGTGACAATAATAACTTCAGCATGCTATGCATTCTGTAGGAAACTCTATAAGTCTTAATTTTTTATTAAATTCATTATAATATAAGTTCACCTGTTCTTTATTTCTATCTCCCCACAATACTTTGTTACATACATTATTTTCACTGTTTAATTTTAGGATAAAAAAAAATAATTCACACTCCATAATGAGGGGTAAATGGTTCAGACCATCCAACACATCATATTTTACATATATATCTAGATAGTCTTCGCAGATTGGATTATTACACAGTGGTCTAGCCATCTCCTGGACCCATGTGATTCACTTATGAACGTGTGAGTATTCGACAATATACCCAACATATCGACATCTATAAAAAACCATCTTTGTTCTTTACAAAAACTTAAAAGTTCATTAAAAAAGAGTTCATTAGGGTGAGCGTTAAAGTCACCCATTAGGTGAACTGATTCTACACCAGACTCATATACAATAGCACTCACATTGCCGAGGCAGTCAGTGAATTCCGGTAGATTTTCCCTACAGGCCGTCGGCATATAAACATTTATTACTATTATAGGCCTATCACTTGTTGTTATTTTGATAGCGCATACACGCGGGCTATTGCATGGCAGCACCAAAACGTTTTCGAACACACTTTTCTTCCACAAAATGGCGACTCCACCGTAAGGTCTTCCTCGCAGCATTCCTATTGAAGTGTCCATAGCAGAGTACCCTGTGTAGCTAAATTTATTAATTTTAAAGTTATTGTCAACACTGCTTAAATAAGAAATATCCTCTTTTCCATATCAGCCACGTTTCCTGTAGTGCAATTATATCAGAAAATAAACATAATTCTCTGATCCCTTCTACGGAACGTTTAACATTTTTATAATTAAAACTAGGCAGTGTAAACAATCTTTTATCCATTATTATTATTTACCATGCCGTCTTTATGAAACACTTTGTCTGGTCTATATTTCATATTCACAAAACGTCTAAATATTATTCCAGCAGGCCAGAGAGTTTCATCCAGAAATACGGGCAGCTTATTTTGTGGTATGAAAAATTTAAACGATTTGTAACTTGTTTTTTAATGTCAATTTTCTCTAGCGTAACAGTTTCGTTTGTTTTTATTTTAATATGATTTATTATATCACCTTCTATTGTGTCATTGTGAATATTTGAAATAAACAAGGGCATCATTCGAACAGCCGTTTTAAATATTCCCTCGGCGTCTTTCGCTACACCCGTTTTACCCGCAAAGCGATATTTTGTTTTAAAATTACGCTTCTGTACTACTTGCCAATCGTTTTCATTTGTTTTCTTTTTAATTTCATTTTGCGGGTATGCAGTAGAACTTTCGGTCATCGGTTGTTTACTAACTTCGTTACTTAGCTGGTTAACACCTGACGCGAGTCAGTGGCAAGCGTATGAGTCATCGGTTTTTGTTGGTGCTCTCTACTTTTATCGGATACTCGTTGAATAGGATAAAGACAATGCGGTAGCCCTATAGGTCCACTGTGCATATTCCACGCAGTTCGCTGTGCGTTGATTTTACCAAGGGGGGTAGTCGGTATAGATACATGTTTTAAATTATTTTATTCAATTTTAAGTTCGTCTAACTGTATATTTGAAGCATAGGTAGTTTTAATACTTTCAATTTCGGTTTTTAGTCGGATTAAGTCTAAGTAAACTAGTACAGTCTAGATGATCGAAAGTTATGGATGGCAACTTTTCTAATTGTTTGGCTACAAATACCGGTATTATTTCGGGCTCCGTTGATTTCAATAGGCTGATGATATCATCCACATCACGGTTCTCCTTCCCTTTTCTCTTCCGTTGTATTTTACGTTTATCAGCAGGCGGAGCCCTATAAAGCAACGATTACGAATTTTAAATTTCCTGCCTCGTAAAATTATAGCTTTTATTTTTTTTATTATAGCCTTTACAGAGTATATATATAGGACGACCCCCCACTAGATGGAGTGATGATAGATGCAAATCGATGGATGTAGCTGGCTCAGGATCTATGGCGTATCAGTAAGTCAGTGATTGAGGCTTATATTTACCTAAGGACTAGGCTGTAATGATAATGATGTTGATTATATGATATGATATCTATCACTTGTTTGACGGTGAAGGGAAATATTTCTAGGAACATCGTATCGTATATCTAAGAAATAAAAAAAAAGGCCACGTGAAGCAGTCTCTGCCGATACGCAGTGAAGCCGCGTCGTGTCATATGTCCAGCATTGGGAATTATAAAATTGATTTCTTATTTTACTTTATAGATTTTCATGATTTTTTTACGCTCATTACGATTACGTTTCCATCGAGGTATCCCCTCGACGCGGAAAACTTGGCACCATGCGTGTG
This sequence comes from Teinopalpus imperialis, assembly GCA_029286865.1. NCBI lineage: Eukaryota > Metazoa > Arthropoda > Insecta > Lepidoptera > Papilionidae > Teinopalpus > Teinopalpus imperialis. Next base: position 859,883 of record JAGSMU010000017.1, read on the forward strand.
CGAATCAATTGAGAGGAAAATTGGTCTTGTTATGAACGAAGCCTTGACTTCTACACCATTACTATCGGTTCCGTTGATTTATTTCATTATCGAGTTTCTCGATTGAATTATTTATGATGACGATTATGTCCTCCTGATCGATTCTTGCCAAGGCGATATCTCTTAGGTTTTACCGGATGGTAGCAACTGCAGAATATTTTATACTGCTGTAATTATTTGCGTAAACGCAGGGGCACTCATTCGTCATAATCTTTCTTAGTTCGATATAATAAGGAGATATAAAGTTAAGATGCAGTCTCAAAGGCACAAGACACCACACACAACGATACCCGAAAACCAATAATTTGTGATGCAGACCCTCGGCTGCGAATCGAACCAAGGATCCGGTACCCATCAACCAGGTACCCTATCTACCTACTTCTACTCTCGAAGAATCAAGACAAATGTGCGTCAATAAAGTGTCACTCCTAAATACTAGCATGAAATCTACTCCGTATGTCAGCAATTTGGCTCTCATTCTGCTGAAGAAAAATACTGCAGCGATATGCTGACCGTAGTTGACGTTGCAACTATAAAGTTAACAGTAAGATTAATGGATCGGCGCGACCGTGGAAGAGCTACGTCCTCACAGAGTACCATGTGAAGTATTACCATAACAGTGCTGCGTTTCAACACTGGACCGAATTACTGGACAGATAACTTTGTTGAGGAATATGGATGAGGTTATCACTTACCATTAGGAGTTCGTTTGCCATCCTTACCATAAAAAGAAAAAACGTTTTTTAGTTAAGACGAAAAATTTACTATTTTATCACTAGTCTTCCACTTTAATTTTAAAACCAATTCCTGAAATAGTGACAAATGGTAGCGGATGGAAAACACCGACTCCCATAGCGTGACTATAGTTGTGTAAAATAAAACGAAGCACTTTAATAGCTTAGTATAGTCGTGACCTTTAGACAGAAAAGGAGTTTACACAGAAACTAGTTCCAATGTATTACTAGAACTACATATATTTACCTTTAAGATTACCTTTTAAGTTGATAATTATGAAGCTAAAAGGACGTCATTCAGATCATTGAAGGGAAGGACGAGATAGGAAAATAATGATTTGTCCTATATGGTTTCACCTTCATATCACATCAGATTCCCTCGTGGTCATGAACGCTACAATAACAAGAAAACAGATGAAGGTTTTCCTACTTTATCATATTATAAGATGTATATATAATGTTCTAGATATTATACAAAAATTATATAAGAATAATTTGGACAATTTTCTTTTAATCACTACATTTTAACGGGTCAGCAAGTATTTTTGTAATAGCACTCAAGCAATACGATGGTATCATCGTCGATGATGAAGTTGTGTTTATCGTATTTTTTTAATGAAATTATGGCTAATATATGAGTTCACCACACAGTTCACCTGATGGTAAGAGAAGAGACCTCTTATCAGTGGTAGAGCTATGCTACAGTTTGTTTCTAGTTGCAGAATTAATGGGTCAGCTCGCTCACTGGCCACGCCCTCACAGAATACCAGCATAATGCTGCTGTGTTTCGTCTGTTGCGTGTAGGGACCCGAAGACCTTTATTACTGGTGACGAGACGTTCCATCTCAGTCCTTAAGTGTGACAATGCATCTGTATTATGATTCCTGCTCAAGGATGAATGTAGATGTCATGCGCTGCAGGAATCATTAATCATCTTATTAGGTGAACTGAGTGCTCGTTTGTTACTCTCAATGTAATAAAAAAACCCATAAAAGATAATGCTAACCTCAACAAAGATTTAAGACGCAAATGAAAACTTACTTCTTGAGCATATACACAGGAAGGATGTTCTTCGTTAGTTTACTAGTAGTTAGGTCTCCAGATGCCTTCATTCACCATACGAAACACATCTGAGTTATTGTACTATTTCACACAGGCTACGAAGACGTGGATCTACCTCGATCTAATTAGATCATTAGTGGTTACTAAAATTACTAACTTGTGAAATTAAAATGCCAAAGTGCCTAAACCTAGCTAGCTATCCGCTACCTGATACTACATCTAAGGAGTTATCAGTAAGATAATTACACTATTTGGGTATATTCTGGAATAACAGTCTAAAATAGCAATAAAACATTGTTGTTTCATATATACTTACAGGTAACTAGACCTTCCATCTGAATCCTCAGGAGTCATAAAGCATGTGCAGCTCGAGTCATAGACTATTATCATTATTTGAAAGAATATATATATATATATATATATATATATCAACTCCGAATTTTATTATATTTATTATATTATATGTAGGCATACCCAAAATTTATTATATGGGTATGCCGACAGGCGAACTACCTCAATGTTATCAGAGAGCAGTGGTCGCAAATACTTGTATTTATATATTAGAAACGTTAGTTATGCGATTTAATAAATACAAATAGGGTAAGGTCCTATTCCAGTTAAGTAAAGGGCACGGTATTCGTTTGGTTAAGTTACATGTAGGTCATTCAACTTTTGTTAACACACTAAATAAGATATCGTATATAGGTAAAATATTTGTACGTTGCATATATGTGCATAATATATAAGTTGCACTCAAAATTGAATTGTAAATTTGACTCTCATTGCGTCTAAAGAAAATTCAAGTATTATAAAATATAACCTTTAAAAACGTTTTCTCAATAACGCCTTCACGTTACGATAGCCAGAATTAACTTATGTCGGACTCGCACCCTCTAAAATCTTCGCAGTTCACCGTTCGGCCGGTGAACATCATGGCCCTCCATGGGGTCTATCCTCCACGGAAACATTCTTGCACACGGCCCGTCTTTATGTGCCGCTTGGGTTCCTCTTAGCTTCATCGTAGATTTCGGGGAGACAATATACGATCTAACAGTAAAGGACCCGTAGATTAATGTGGTTTCTACATCACTGTTGCGTTTCGTATGATATTGATAACACTTTTTTTTAACATAAATTGTGAGTTACGAACGAGCACACACTTCACCTGATGGTAACCTGCGACCTATGATATCTAAATCCATCCTTGGTAAGAAACCATAATGCAGATGCGTTGTCACCCTTGAGGACTGAGATGGAATGCCTCGTCACCAAGTAATAAAGATCTCCGGGTCCCTACACGCACCAGAAGAAAGACAGCAGCATTCAGTTAGTATTCTGTGAGGGCGTGGTCCTAACCCAGTCGAGCTGACCCATTCATTCTGCAGCTAGTAGTATCATTATTATACACAAACGGTAAACTTAAGGGTAAGATAAGTTAATGGGTCGGTCACCTACCAGCCAAAAAAACCCGTCAAAGCCGGGCCCCTAAAGTTTGTGGGCCTCTTCTCTAAACTCGATATTATATCACAGTCCATTGCTTCATTGCGTCTTGGTGGACTTCATATGTATTGAAATAATTTATTAATTTCTTAGATGTTCATGTTGATTCAGCACATTTAAAACATCGAACACGGTTTACTTGCGTACCAGGAAATTAACAGTGAGCGCTTAGACAATCTTTTAACTATTCCACGGTGTTTTTCATCTCTCGTTAGTGATCAGTTATTTCATAACGATTATAGTGAAGTCTAAGAACAATTAATACACAGGATACGATTGTGTGCAAATATTAATATAAATGACCTTTGATATAAAGTAATCAGAGGTATCACGGACGTCTATATCGTGTTTGATTCGATAGAGTGCAGTCGTGTATTTACATACTTTTTAAAAATTATATTAAATTATGAAGATTCTAGTTTGTTTGAATGTCTTAACTATGGTGTACGTGATATGTGCCGAAGATTTATATCCACGGGGCTGTATTTACATTGATGGAATTTGTAAGTTTCTTGTTATTTCTCTTAGATGGACCGTGGATATCAACATCTATCCTCAAGGACAAATCAAGAATAATGCGGCGATAGAGCTCATTCCTAAAGGCTACGACGGAATTGCCCAGGCCAATGCTGGATGGATGCATGCACCATTTTCTCGACTGGGAATGAATCTGACCATCGCAACGCATTACATCACAGCGAGAAATAACAGTTGCACCTGGGCACGGAACTCAGAACTACTGGGTTTTACTGACATATTCAAAAGCCTTATTCTTTTTCAGAGTCGATTGCAACTTATTTCTTTTATATATATATATATATGTATATATATATATGTATATATATATATATATGTATACCATACCTTAATTAGCATTAAATACGTAAATAACGTAATTTTATCAGAACAAACAATTTGAATAATTTGAATTAGTGTCTTAAATATAATTTTTCATTTACAAATTCACTCTCATTCATTAACTGCCCCTTGACCATGGCGCTGTTTCATGTCGCATTAGTTGCTTCATTTGTTTGTTCTAACAAAATGTACTTGAGCACATTTTCTCGACTGGGAATGAACCTGACCATCGCATCGCATTACATCACAGCGAGAAATAACAACAGTTGCACACGGGCACGGAACTCAGAACTACTGGGTTTTACTGACATATTCAAAAGCCTTATTCTTTTTCAGAGTCGATTGCAACTTATTTATTTTTATATATATATATATATATATATATATATATATATATATATATATATATATATATATATATATATATATATATATATATATATATATATATATATATATATATATAGGAGAAGATGATGAATCTCTATGCGATTTTCCCCGAGTGATTTATGTTATGGTTTCTCAATTATACATTTGCGTTATTTTTTTCAAAGATATGTCTAGTAACGCTGCTACTGTTAAATATATAACGCTTTGTTTTCTGGTATTTAAAAAAATTATATATATGTATACCATACCTTAATTAGCATTAAATACGTAAATAACGTAATTTTATCAGAACAAACAATTTGAATAATTTGAATTAGTATCTTAAATATATTTTTTCATTTACAAATTCACTCTCATTCATTAACTGCCCCTTGACCATGGCGCTGTTTCATGTCGCATTAGTTGCTTCATTTGTTTGTTCTAACAAAATGTACTTGAGCACATTTCTCGATAAAGGCTGAGTAAACATGATACTGGAATACGTCAAACGCACAAACTTTGTAAAGAAAAATTTAAGGCAACAGTTAAAAGAATTGTTAAAGGTTTCTTATTTGTTACTAAGAGTGACAAACTTGTTCACAGTTCAAAAATGATGAATACAGTATACCTCAGTATTTTCAATAAAGATTCAAGGTAGGCAAATGTCAAGTTACCACTGGGTATTGAGATGGAATGCCTCGTTAACAGTAATCGGGTTTGCGTTATGCTACTATTTTACGCTGGTATTCTCTGAGGGTCGTACCTCTAGTACTACAAACTTGGTCAGCGTTATGGTACTATTTTACGCTGGTATTCTCTGAGGGTCATACTCCTACTCCTACTAAGTCGGTCTGCGTTATGCTACTATTTTAGGCTAATACTCTCTGAGGGTCATACCCTAGAGCCCTACAAACTTGGTCAGCGTTATGCTATTATTTTACGCTGGTATTCTCTGAGGGCCATACCTCTAGTCCTACTAAGTCGGTCTGCGTTATGCTACTATTATCTGAAGGTCATATCCCTAGAATCCTACTAACTCGATCTGCATTATGCTACTGTTTTACGCTGATATTCTGCGAGAGTCATACATTTACAAATACACCAGTCAAGCCGACGCATTCATGTTGAAGCAACAAGCTACAAAAGGAACAAGCTACAGTATCTCTACCACTGTTAAACTATATTCACTGAACAGATAGACATCCGCTTAACCTTTTACTAGTGGGGTTTCAACAGATATTGTTATAACAATACGGAAATTGAATAGGCAACGGAAGACAATTTAAATATCTCACCACCCTTTCGTTCTCCCTTTATTTGCAATCATTTTTTTAGGAGATTTTATCTGATCCAGTAATAGAAAAAAAAAACAAAACTTTTTTTTATTTCGAAATATTAATGTAAAATAGTAGAGTAGGGCTATTGTTTTTCATCTGGCGTAGAGATAGAGACCCTGGAAACTTAATGCTGATCATGAGGCATTCCATCTTTGTCTCATTCGTGGCAACACATCTGAATTATAATTCCTTAATCGAGAATAAATGTGTGACATAAGTCGCATCATCATTTGGATCATTTGGATGGATGGAATTCATTTCATCATTTGTCATGTCACTGGTCAGTTATCTATATTTAAAAAAGGAGTAAGGGAATATCTTTATCAGATAGAGAAAAATATAATGGCTTACTAAATTAATTTCCTGCCTATCCTGTTTCAGGCCAAGAAGAATGTGAAGTGGGCACCCACGCTTATACTAGTGGGTGTGGGTACTGGACCCCGGAGGCGACTTGTGAAGAGCCCCATCCCCAACCAGATAGGAGTGGCCAAGTATGCGATTTCTCCGACTGCTACTGCGACCCCCCGACCGTCCGAGACCCTAAAACTAAAAGATGTGTCCAATTACACGAATGTAATCATCGTGGTTAACTATCAACAGTGTTCTTAATAAATAAAGCTTAATAAAGCCTAGTTTCATTGGAAAAATATATTATTTTTCTTACTGTTAGCTTTTCGTGAAATTTTCTGCCACGTACAACTACTACGTGGAATCGCCAGCAGTATTTTCGAACCGATACCTCAGTCTTAGGTACCTTCAAGAAAAGAGCCTACATCTTTCTTAAAGCCTGACAGCGTATCTGTGACTTCTCTGGTGTTGCGGTAATCATTGACTGACACATTGACACACGGAATAATAGTTTAGCTGTTTGCTCGTTTACCACCTATTCTGTAAAAAAAATGGAATACATAATTAGATATGAGACTTTAGGAGGATATATGTAGATATAATGGGCTTCGCTAATGACTTAATATCAGGTGAACTAAGTGCTTCTTTTACACCTACTATTATAAAAAATTCCAATCCTTGTTAAATTACAAATCCAACATAAAGTGCCCTTAATTACGACTAAAAACGTAATTCCAATAAAACATCTGAACAGCACGCTATTCATCGATACAAAATCTTATTGGTCAGATCTGGTAATGTTGGACAAATGAATTATTTATTAAACACGTTCAAATACGTGGGGAATATTAGGGACGGAATAAGTGTTGTTCGTGCAAAGGATTTCTTTCCATAATTGAATTGTGGCTTCGTAGATAAAATGTGTTATGTTCTTGGAGAGCCTTCCTTTTATTTGAAATAACTAAAATATTGTAAAAGTAATCGTTAAGGATTTTTTTTACAGTGTATTACGCTTGGCATAAAGTTTGGATTACTTTTTAAATATTGCTAGCAATGCTATTAAAACATTATTGAAATTCCAGTTAACCACTCCATCTAACCTTAAAATGCTTGTGTTAGGAGATAATTTACGACGGTAGTCAAATGGTGGATTGGACCTTAAGTTTCGCAGACCGTTCCCTAAACCATTAGACCCTAGACCAATAATTGCAACATGAATTGGTCAGCTTGACTTTGGAAGAGTCGGAAAGTAACGAGCATAGGTTAATGTGTTTCGTTCTACTGGTAACGGGATATTTCATCTGAATCAGAATACCAGAGTAAAATAGTAACATAGCTCTATTTAATTACCTATGTAGAGTATAGGGAACTGAAGGTCCAATTATAGGGTAAGATTCTTTCTTAACAATTCTTTTAATATCAACTGCACAGTGTATATTATGGTGCCGTAAGATTTGACGAAACCATGTGCAATGCTATACAGATAAATAAGATCAGAGAGTTGCAAATATAGTGTCAAATTGTTCGGGATATACAACCAGACTCAAAAATCATCAACATGTAATACACAATTATTGCCACTACGCTGGGAGTCGAATCCAAATCTGCGGCAAAGTAGTTAGCTACTCATACCACTGCGCCATGCCATCAACGAAAATGATTTACGTATATAAACATTTACTTAAGTTCTTTTTTAACACACTTCAAAGTAAATGTCATAAAACAACTTAAATCACATAGAGAATAGACTTGAAATTGGGACTTAAATTACTTTTGAAAAGCTGTCAGCTTAATGGATTATCCTATAAAGGCACAAACGATCGACCCGCGAGTTTGGCTTAGATGTTGGCAGGTGTTCATCTCGTGAAATATTAATTTATAAAGTAGTTTTAGGAAATCTAGGTCACGGCTTTTGAAATTTGGATATAAGGAACATCTGTATGGACTTCAATTAGGCTTACGATTTACGAATCAGTATGACGACTTAGCATATAGTTTAAGGTATGTGATAATTACAGCCTATAAACATCTATATCTATGACGAAGAATTAAAATGCACTGTAACCTCTGTCGACTGATATAAAATGCTCCACTAATAAGCAACATTAAGAAATCGAACAATTAGAAGTGGGTGAGATTAACGTTGAAGATTTTTAGTCCGGGAATTTTGATGTCAAAGATGAAGCTCGCTCTGATCAACATGTTAAAATCGACGCCATTTTTCGAAAAATTGGCGTAAGATCGGCATATTAGTAGCATTGGCATACTTCACCAGTCTATTGAAACGCAATGAAACCGAACCGTTGGAAATGATTGATCACTGGTGGTAAAAGGTGGATCTCCACGGACTATAACGAAACCTGGCATAAGCTTAACCTGCAATAAGGTATTGCGTAGATGGTGGAATTGGAAGGGCATCGTTCATTGTAAGACTTTACCGCCGGGAAAAACATTCGAATTGGATCTCTACTGCCATCAGCTTATCCGAATCAAGTAGGAAATAGAAAAAAAAACGACCGGAATTGATCAACAGAAAGGGTGTGGTTTTTCATCATGATAACGCCAGACCACACACACCTTTAGCCACTCAGCAAATATAGAGAGAGCTTGGTTGGGAAGTGTTAATGCATTCACTATATAGCCCTGCACCCTGAGATTTTCATCTGTTTAAGTATCTTCAAAATTCTTTCGGTTGCGTTAGGTTAACATCTACAGAGGAAAGTAAAACTACTGGTTGCAGTTTTTGTTCAGAGACCCAAAATTTGTATAGCGATGGGATTGACATTGGGAATAATGGAATAAGTTGAGTGTTATTAATAATTACATACTGCGTCATGATTAATAATCCATTGTCGTGTATCTATTTTAATAAGCTTAAGTCAACCTTTGAGATAGAGAAACATTGACTGTGGGTGCCAACCCATACAAAAATGCAAACATTGCCTCGTCTTGCCATTTGAATTGAAATATTGAATAATTGTCTTTGTTTTCTTATTTGTATTGTATAGGCTGGCTTAGTAAGGCTCAATTAAATTATTATGAGATATATCGTATACACGATAGACAAATTCTCTTCTATCTTTTCTTCCTTTTCTTTTCATTATTTCTTTTGTTTTTTAATTTCTTTCTCAACGTCAGGAATGCAGGCCCTCGTCAAATCACTAGTCAAGATACTGGAACACTTTCGTAGCTGTGTGGCCACGTTCACATAACTGCTTCACCTTCTGCAATCTTCCTTCACCTCGTGCGCCACCTCGAGTCCTTAATTACAAGCCAACCGCAACCGCAGCGGTGACCGCAACGACCACCGCTTAGGCCTTGGTTAGGAAGTTGAAGTAGACTCTCTCGGCTACCGGCTTTCAGGATTCCGCTTTGGGAGATCGTACAATTACTCTCTTCCTTTTTGTAGGCTCTGGTGCTACACGATCACACCTTTGGACAAAAGTTTTAATACAGGCCGTGAGTGAGAGGTCGTTTCAAGATATGACAAGCTTTGCCGAATATTTCCACACCCTTCCCGAAAGCTTCTTTCTCGGTATTCAGTCTGTGATCCAAGTACAACCGACGACACATGACTCCCGAAACTCCACCTCAAAATCGTGAAAGTCATCTTTCTAATTTCATGAAAGGGATACCAAGATATTCGACAACTAATAGGAGATAGTAATGTATGACCCCGATGGGCTTTAAGTTCGTCTCAAAAAGGACCTCTGACTCACCTCACCGGATTTATTCTTAATACTACCTTCAGAGTATGATCGAAACAATTAAACTCCTCAAAATTTGTTGATTTAAGAAGGATCTATAAAGAATAGATCCGTTCGTTTATAAATAGATTCAGGACAAATAGGATTTTTTAAAAAAAAACGTTTTTTATTGTATTTTCATCGATACCAATAGATAATAACGACAATTTTTATTTAGAAATAAAATATTTGGATCGTTCTGATACACCCATCCTACTCCGCTGAGACACGAGAACTGACAACAAACTGTTGTCTCGTGGAAGTAAATTCGTTTAGTGTTAAAGTAGTGTCCGAAAGTTTCCCGGAATTCAGTGATCTAAATGACTTTGTTTTCACGGAATTCCAGAAGTGAACAGAATTAAAACTTCTAAGGCCACTTTATTCGGTTTATTTCTTTGAATGATTCTACTTTAAAACTATTATAATGATGATGTCGTCCTGGTCGATACGGCGATATCTTTGGTTATTGCCAGATCAGAGACATCAACTGTGCAGAATATTTTATAGTGCCGTAAGCATTCCCGCAAACACAGAGGCACTAGCTCGTCGTCATCTCCCCTATTCCGATTTAATGCATGTGTAATAAGATCTGAGGACCGTTCAGATCTAGTGTCGTCAGGGACACGGGGACATACTAACAACACACCCTGACTTGAAAACCAAGAATTTGTGATGCACAAAAATTATTGTACCTTGGCTAAGTTCGAACTCGGTACCCACGACGGAACACCCAGATACTCTAACCAACTCATTACACGGCCGTGAAACCGTACGTCAAGACCATTGTACCTTACGATAGAATAGTTCAGTAATATATAAATGCTTTTCTCAATTTAGAACGGTCACAGTCAGTCAACCTACCGACATAGCTCAAAAGATCAGCAAGCTGAAGTGGACACATGTCTCGTAGATACTATAACAGATGGAATAGAAAAGTTCTGGAGTGGTAACCTTGGACTTGCATTCGCAGTGTAGCATGATCTTCTAGATGAGATGGTAGCCTCGACGATTCGATGGAGGCTCTAGATTGAGCTTTGTGGAAATCTATGTGGGAGGTATTTATTTATCACTGGACTCTTGATGATCAATCCTCGTTTAATTTTCGAGTAGGCATTTCGAATCCATTAAACTCCTCAAAATTTGTTGATTTAAGAAGGATCTATAAAGAATAGATCCGTTCGTTTATAAATAGATTCAGGACAAATAGGATTTTTAAAAAAACGTTTTTTTATTGTATTTTCATCGATACCAATAGATAATAACGACAATTTTTATTTAGAAATAAAATATTTGGATCGTTCTGATACACCCATCCTACTCCGCTGAGACACGAGAACTAACAACAAACTGTTGTCTCGTGGAAGTAAATTCGTTTAGTGTTAAAGTAGTGTCCGAAAGTTTCCCGGAATTCAGTGATCTAAATGACTTTGTTTTCACGGAATTCCAGAAGTGAACAGAATTAAAACTTCTAAGGCCACTTTATTCGGTTTATTTCTTTGAATGATTCTACTTTAAAACTATTATAATGATGATGTCGTCCTGGTCGATACGGCGATATGTTTGGTTATTGCCAGATCAGAGACATCAACTGTGCAGAATATTTTATAGTGCCGTAAGCATTCCCGCAAACACAGAGGCACTAGCTCGTCGTCATCTCCCCTATTCCGATTTAATGCATGTGTAATAAGATCTGAGGACCGTTCAGATCTAGTGTCGTCAGGGACACGGGGACATACTATCAAAACACCCTGACTTGAAAACCAAGAATTTGTGATGCACAAAAATTATTGTACCTTGGCTAAGTTCGAACTCGGTACCCACGACGGAACACCCAGATACTCTAACCAACTCATTACACGGCCGTGAAACCGTACGTCGAGACCATTGTACCTTACGATAGAATAGTTCAGTAATATATAAATGCTTTTCTCAATTTAGAACGGTCACCGTCAGTCAACCTACCGACATAGCTCAAAAGATCAGCAAGCTGAAGTGGACACATGTCTCGTAGATACTATAACAGATGGAATAGAAAAGTTCTGGAGTGGTAACCTTGGACTTGCATTCGCAGTGTAGCATGATCTTCTAGATGAGATGGTAGCCTCGACGATTCGATGGAGGCTCTAGATTGAGCTTTGTGGAAATCTATGTGGGAGGTATTTATTTATCACTGGACTCTTGATGATCAATCCTCGTTTAATTTTCGAGTAGGCATTTCGAATCCATTTAAATTTTGTTTCCTAATTTACGTCAATAAAAAGATTAGATTAGAAGCTATTCTGACTTAAAGAGAGAAATAAAATATTTTTTTATTGGGTATAAATTAATATTCTCTCTCTTTCTACATTTTTGATTTTTCTTCCTATAATTTCTGATAGTGTTATATATTTTTTCTAGATTAACATAGCTCTTTCTAATTGTAATATGAGATATACACCTTTATCAGTAATGCATTTGACGACCACGTATTCTATGTCAATTATATTAATAATTTAAAGTTTCAATAACTGCTTTCGAATCTAAATAAATAATAAGTTTGAATTTAATGATTTCCAACGAATTTTTATCATTTGATTTTATGATTATTATGCAATGAATAATGATGTCAGTACAAAGAGCGTACGATAAAATCTTTTTTCTATTTTACTGTATGTTCAAAACTAAAGTAACCATCGTAACTCTAGGGCAATGGAACCTCAGACAGTTGTTACGGCTTAAAATAACTTAATAAAAAAAAACGTAATAATACCCTATCTCCGACGAAAAGAACATAATTTTCCTAACTCAAGAGAGACTTGCTATCAACGACGAACTTATAACTGAAATGTCTAACTTTGGAACTGTAATTGCACTATTGGCTTGAATTATATATATTATAAAATTTCTCGTATACATCATAACTCTGTAGTTCGACCTGGGAAGGACCATGCCCTCACAGAATATCAGCGCGAAATGGCAGCATAACGTGCAGTGTTTCTTATAGAGAGTGTAGAGATTCAATGCATCACAGCTAAAAACATAAAGCAAAAATTAAAATCTCATTTCTTGAACAACCTGTACATGCATTGAATGCATCGGTGCTCTTTCTACCCACCTTACTTCTGTGTGTGTAAACAAAGATCTTCAGTGTATATATTTTTAGTTATTAATGTAGGTACTTGCATGTATTGCTCAACATTTTTATTAAAAATATTATTGTCAAGTAACATTCTCAACAAACCTCTGTCGTTTTCTGAATGTTATTTTTTGTAATTAAAGTGTTATGTACTTATTATAAATAAATTTAAAAAAAAAGTACAGGTAACGAGGCATTCGATCTCGGTCCTCAGGGGTTGACAACGCATGTGAATCCCGAAACTTTGTTGAGAATGGATGTTAATATCATAGGCCGCAGTTATCACTTACTGTCAGGTGAATTGTGTGCTTTTTATAGAATATGTAGCAAACGAGCAAGCAGTTCCCCTGATTGTAAGTGAGTACCCATAGACATCCGCAACACCAGAGGTCGACAATGCACCCTTTGACACCTTGCATTAAAAAAAAACACATAAAACATCTAAAAAGTAGGTTAATAAGGAAAATAGCTACAAATCGGTACAAAGGAGACAACAATAAAACCCAAAACTACAGGTCACATGTCTAGGAGGCTGTTCGTCAATGAATAATATGAATTATGTTTTATTCATTCGAGAACAAAAGGGCGATTGGGGAAAAAACAAGTTTGCGTAATACCTTTTCTTTTTCTTGTTTATTTCATTCCGATCTCCCTTATATTACCTCAGATTTATTTCCTGCGACCTTAGTAAAAAATAAATAAAAATATATCTTTTTCTGATTCCGCGTTCAGCAGTCATGAAATTTTTGTATAGTCATGAGTAGATTTAAAAACCTTACATTAAGACATTACTCTTGCATACTTATATACAATTTCGATGTCAGCAAGGTTGACTTCGCATAGGACAATATTTCCAAGATTTATTTTTGTTTTTAGGGAATACTCGCAGTGTTATAATTACTAATATTCCAGTTAACCACTCCAACTAAGCTCAAAAATGCTTCGAGATAGTTCACGACAATAGTTGAACGGCGGATTTGAAATGAACAGTGGCACTCTGCTGTTTTTTTCTAGCTGCAGAATGAAGACGTCAAATCGACCGGGGTAGAACTCCTTCACCGGGTAAAATAGCAGTATAATGCTGCTGTGTTTCGTCTGGTGACTGCAGGGATCCGGTGACCTTTATTACTGGTGACGAGGCATTCAATATCAGTCGACAAGAGTGACAACGCATCTGCATTATTATTCCTTGTCAAGGATGAATGTAGATTTCATGGGCCGCAAGAATCACTAACCATCAGGTGAACTGTGTGCTCGTTTGTTACTCTCAATGTAATAATAAAAACAAAAACCTGTGGTGAAGTGCGCCTAGTCAATTTTGACCACAGCGATATCCTCCTAATTATGTGCAGGATATATTACAGCGTACAAGTACAGAAGAACTCACTAATTCGATGTAAAGCATGTGCATTAAGATTGGAGGAAGGATTTAATGTAGTATTATCGATATAGGATATACATACGGCTCTTCCAGACGTAAAAATTAATAATGTACGAATGCACAAATATTTTTCTCGGCAAAGAAACAAACCAAAGACACGTGACGAAGCAGCCAAATACTGTTATAACTATGGCTACGACTAACGGCTACGTTTATTTTGTATTCAGGCAAAATCCAGAGGCTATTAAACGAAACCGTTGACCCGATTACTATAATAAATATAACTTAGGTAATATCATTTAACACTGCTTCGTCATTTCAATATATGACGCCTACCTGAGGGGTCAGAGAGTATCTGTCTTCTGTGTGGTGTGTCCTAAAATCGATCTCTAGCTGGGAGAAAATATGTGTAGCTAGAATTTAAGGATGTCAAATCTGGAAGTGTTTACATTCATGTGTCGTCGATGTCGGACCGTTTTTCAGATTTTAGCGCCTATAAGTAAAACGATGTTGACTGCATGCGTTTATCTTATCCACGAGTATTTGCGCAAAGAATTTCGACAGTATTATATTGTTAGGATTCAGAACAAAAGAGCGAAGCTCCGAGTTCAGATTCTAGTTGCAGTAAACAATACTTGAGGCGTAATGAAAAAAATATTTATGGAATTCGAAAATAAAACTTTCCGGCAACATGGTACTTTTAATTTGTTATCAAAACTATTAAATAATAAAATAAAAATCCAGAAACTTGGGGTAGTGGTAGTAGTAGTAAGTATACAGTATCCAATCACTAAGAACACTAATTGTAGTTTTATCTCTCGTTACTTGTTGTGTTTGCCTGTCCATCTTTCAGGAATAATCTATGATCCAGCCACTAGCCGCAATTCGGCAAACATCAAAGCAGTTTGGTAAACTTCAAAGACAATGACGTGTACCAACATAAATCATGTAAACAAATCCGTAGTAGAGCCATAACGCTTATTTCTATGACAATAAGGTTAGATTTTAATCATATGAACTCAAGAATTATCTGAGGCAGTGTCTTTGGTGATTTCTGTAAATTTCTTTGGATAAACCTTAATGTAATAAAAAAAATGTTTGTAACATCTTTCGGAAAACATTATATCGATTTATTTATTTTACTTTACCTGACTTATACCTACGTGTGTGTATAATGTATTTTTTTAAAATACATTTTGCAAAATACCGTTTTAGATGTTGTTCAGGAACAGAGATAATATGCCCCGATTATTAGTCGAGCACATAGTTCACCTGACGGTACGTGATTCGTGCTGCCTCCGATACTCTCATTCAATCTCGTTAGGAAATCAGAATTGAGATGCGTTGGCGTCTCTCAAAACTAAAGTCTCGATACCAGTATTTGGTTTTACAAATCTTTACGAAATACACAACAGCGGTATTCTGTAATTTTGGCCGTACTTGAAATCTATGAATTATCCCTCTCTGATAGAGACAACTCTATCGTTGCGACCCGACGATCCTATTAAGGGTAAAGCGACGCCATTCCATCTCAGTTATCAGGAATGGCAATGTATGTGAATTTTGAATGTTTATTGAGGTTTACTTTGCCAGGTGGACATGATGGTGTAGGATGATCACACATCTTATGTTACTCCTTATATTAAAATAAAAATCTGAATTATATAGAACAATAATAACTGGCAATATTTTTGCGTACCTTTATGTCCCTAGGGAGAACGCGAGGAAGTTCCACACAGTGAAGTTCGGGAACATAACTTTTAGCCTAAATCTAATTTTACCCCTCCACAAAACAAACATTACAGGGTTGATGAGTCTCCGAGGAACGGGTCTGTTACATTTTAATCATAGTAGTGAAAGTGGCCAAGGAGAATAGAGAGAGATAATGAGTGTTAGAAAGAAACTTTTGAACTCGGTTTCATTTATTTGTAATAATAATAATAATGATTTTATTTCAGATGGTTGTTGTTGATGGAGTTCATAACGATTGACAAAAATATTTATAAGTAGTATAAGTGACTTTCGGTTCTTACAGAGATAGATCTACACGGTTGGCCGTATGAGAAAGTTCCGAATCATCCAGCAAGCTACAGAGCGGGCTATGCTCGATGATTTTCTGCGTGATTCGACGCGACGTAAGTATCCGCAGTATTACGAGACTGACAGCTCAAAAGATTATCTAGCTGGAAAGGCAATGGTTTACCCATATAGCTCATAAAACCGATAACCGATGTGAAAGAATCGATCTTAAATGGCAACCTCCGACTGCCAGGCGCAGTGTAGAAAGACGCCTCACTAGATGGAGCGACGACCTATGAGAGTGTTTGGGAAGTGGGATACAGGTGGATCAAGATATTGCTTTGTGGCACTCCGTGGGAGGGGCCTATATTCAACAGTGGACTATGAATAGGCTGTGGTGACGATAACGATGATATTTATAAGTATGAAAGAATGGTTAGCATAGTATCTTCATTCGGATGAGACTCTTTCAGTTGTTTGAGACATGTTATTCTGTTGCCAGAAGAATACTACTTGTATATTATGGTTTAAAGAACTAGATAGATAGATTTTTAAAAATATATAATATCTAAATTAGTAAAATAAATAAATAATATAATAATAACAATTACATCAGTTTTATTTAGCCTAAACTAAACATAGTAGCGCATTGATTATATTTGACACTGATATTATCTTATATATTTTCCGGTCAAACCAATCCTTTCACGCTGATATGACTGGCTTTCATATATAGCGTAGCTTAGCAACTTATTTGCAAGTTTGCAATAATTAAGCTATATTGTAGAAACTTACTTATCTACTTAATGCCAAAAGGTATTCTCTACCAGACTACCTTTGGGTTGAGTAGAGAATATATTGTAGTTGCAAGAACACACAATATATTCTCTGCTCACAAATGTAATTATCTGTTCTTTACAATACATAAAAGCTATATATTTTAAACACATATTACTCATGAAAAATATGTTAAAATATTTACATAGAAAAATAAATTTGCGGTGGACTATTAGCTAAGCCATAGTACTTGCGACCAAGCGGTTGTGAGCTTAGATCCTTTAAATTTTGACCAATAACTGTTTCGGAACCTAAGGTAAAAATATAAACTCGCTGACATTCGTGTCTGTAGGATATCGATAAACTCAACCTCGACTCATTGGAACTCAACAAATTCCAGGTGAATTGTTGGTAGATTTAATTATTTAATTAAATAGATTTAATTAATTAAATATATAATGATTTAATTTCGGGAAGCCCTTAACTTTCACGACTCCCGCATTACATCTAAGGTAAATGGGAGTGGCTTAAAACCACCGCTGCACGGAACTATAATCCTGTTTCAGCAAAAGCCGAGTATAAGTATATAGTAGTAAGCTGTTTGTATGTAAAATAAAACCACTGTACTGTACTATATATATATATATATATATATATATAATAAAAATTACCTTAGATGTAATGCGGGAGTCGTAAGAGTTAAGGGCTTCCCGTTCACCATCTAAAACTTATATTTTACAAAGTGTTTACGCAAAAGGAAAAAGTTAGTTTGAGCAGACAAAAAGACTATCTACTACTACTATTATATGTTCTCTTGCATGTGCATGTGTCAGCCTGTGTGTGTTTGTGTGTATGTGTGTGTAGGTTTGTATTTATTTATTTCGATTCGTATATTTCCTGTAGGCATGTTTCATATTCTCTATAGAAGTTGTCGAATTAGTAATGCAGATTTGTATGACGACTCAGAGGACGAGGTAAGTCGCTCTACATCTTCTCATTTCTTCTTTTTTACTTCTTTATTTTTGCTGCAGCTTGATGTTTTATTTTAGCATCTTCAGATGACTTATTGCGTTCATACGAAGACTTCTGTGACTAAGCTCTTTAATCCAGAGAAGTTTTTCAAATAGGTATTCCGGTTTTTTATTCCATATCACTCTATGTACAGCACAAGCGAGAGAAGCTCCCTTCTAGCGCTCACGTTAAGTAAACCCTTCATGAGCAGGTAAGGGGTTATGTATACTATTTTCGGTACATTGAAGCAGAAACGTACACAGGCATTTTGTACTCGCTGTGTAGCTTACTATGGTATATATTACTATTATTTTTTTATTATTATTATTATATTATATTTTTTATTATATTATAATTTATCAGTCAATGGCAGGGACACACTGCGGGCACTTGCTAACTACTAACTTACCACTAATGCAAATAATAATTTTTAATAGGGTTGTTGCACACAAAGCTCATTGCAGTTTTATCACACAATTATTTTTGAATTTATCTGATGATATTTAGGTACTTAAGACGGCCCATGACAGCTTCATCAATCCTCAAAAAAGATTCCAGATGCATTGATACCCCGGGGACTAAGCTGGACGAATCATCGTTGGCTACTCGTATATTGAAGTCTCTAAATGCCCACTAAACAGAGCAACCGTTATGCTGTACTCTGGTATTGTGAGAGCGTGGCTCTTCCAACTACATCATGGCTCTGGCACTGTTTTTAATTATTGCGAACATGATAAAATGACTACCGGTGCAGCATCTATGTAAATCTTGCTACTTGACTCTTCTTTCTTGACTTTGCCTTTTCCCCATACTTGGGGTCGTTTCGACTCGTTCTGTTTCGCGAGGTCGGTTTGACATTTCAAAAGTCATTTCTTTGATCTTGCTCTTACCTTTCTTGTAATCAGTAGTTCCAGGGCCTTTCGAAGCACATGGTTTTCAGGAAATCATTACGTGGCTATTACGAAGCTTACTTTCTGTAAGTTATCTAAGCTTCTGTAATGTGTGATGGTAGCAACTATGTAACTATCTCTGATGTGTTGTCCGTTTCGCAACTTATCAAGTTTTGTTACACATGCTGCCCATCTCAACATCTTCATCTCGGCGACACGTGGTTTTTGCTCATTTGCCTTTTCTACGACAAAAAATTTGGCACCGTACATCAATCGTTTATGTGAATATTGCCTCATTACTTAATTTATTTTTTAGAAACCGGGTAATGACGCGTATTCGAAATAACATTATTAGTTTATTAGAAATATTTAAAAGAAATAAGGTAATTATCATTAAGTTTATAACCATTGGTGCAAAATAATAAAATAATGAATCATTAATAATTGTTTAACTATAGTAATAAAAATCTAGTGTTGCAATTTTCCGATTGCGACCAAATAAAAACACCGATAGATTCATTAGCAAATTGTCTATTTTAATATGTGTTGGTCGTAACATAGTTTAGTGTATAACGAAGTCTTGGGGAAGAAATAATGAATATTTATTCTAATATGATTTATTTGATTTCACTTCTTCTGCTCTGTGTGTCGGTCAGTGCACACCATTCGCTGCACGGTTACGTTAAAATAGATGGATTATGTAAGTACTATTATTTTAGTAATTTCTTAAGTTATTTTTTTTTTATAATCCACAGCACAGCTTAAAATATTCTTGAATTTAAATAAAATAAGTGACAAAATAAAGATATTTATATTTGTATCTAAAAATATTGAACTAAAAAAAAAATTCTGAGGGTACATATGAAAAAAGTATGTAAGTAATATTAAAAAAAAACTAAGCAATTGTTAACGGTAAACATCACCTGATTTAAAAACAATATCTACAACAAAATTGCTAATGACCGTGTGTGTGTATTCATTGTATGGTGACCGTGGTGTAATAGTTAGAGTACTTGACTAACGCGTGGCAGGTCCTTAGTAAGACACAAACTATAGCGTGGTTCTACCTCTGCAAATTGCTTGCACCAAACTAGATGTAAAGACTAAAGTCGGATAGCACATGCTAGGTTTGTTAGACCTGTGAAATAAGCATCAACTATTATTTTTTTTATTCTCTAGGGTACAAGGTGTGCGATGAAGGGACCCATGCTTACTCCAGCAACTGTGGATATGTGACCCAAGAGCCTACTTGTGACGAACCGCACCCTCAACCGGATATCAGCAGAACAGTCTGCGGCTATTACGGATGCTACTGTAGCTTCCCTACCGTACGGGATCCGGAAACAAAAAAATGTATTAATCTAGAGGAATGTAAGAAAAGAGTATAAAAGATCACGATCCAGGATTTAGTTTATGTCTCTCTATAATGCCCAATGACTAATTCATCGATGTTGAAATGACAAGAGCTATGAAAACTTAATGGCCGGGCACTTGTTTGTTTCCTGTTGCGAGACCTATTTAAATTGTAACTAAAAGTATTGACCTACTAGATGTATTATTAAATATATATATTTTTTTAAATATAATTTTTTTATACTTTCAAAGCAAGTACTTGACCACGATCCTACCTGACGTTAAGCGGAAATGCAGTCCTTGATGGTAAGGCGCACTAGCTCAGTAAATGCCTATTCACTCCACGCTTGAAAACACCCACATTGTAATCGGAGGGAAAGACGCGGGCAAACTATTCCAGTCCTTTGCTGTACGAATAATGACAGACGAAGCAAAGCGCTTCGTTCGGGTTTGAGGGATGTTCACAACAAAAGGATGAAATCCAGCAGTGCGCCGTGCGGTCCGATAGTGGAACGGGGATGGGGGAATTAGATCATGTAATTCCTGAGCACACTCTAAAAAATGCAATCTGTAAAACACTGAAAGGCTAGCCACTAACTCATAATAACTCATATATCTAGCCGGGCAGTACCTTTAATTTCAAACAGTTTTGATGTCTAACAATCGTTGTGATAATTATGATGCGTATATATTTAAAGATGTCCTATGCATCCTAACTGATGTGATGATTAAATGTGGAAAATATACTTTTTATTACTCTCGTATAACAACTGATCTACAAATACTTAGTGTCGTAAGAATTTGCGTATGAAAGAGGCACTTATTCGTCGTATTTTTTATTATAAAGTAATTTATGTGATCGATAGAAAAGTCGAAAGTACTATCAGAGAAACTAATATAACAGGACATATAATAAAATCAAAGAAATCAATAATTTATGATGAATATATTTCCTCTACTCGCAATATCTCCCAGGACCTGCGACGCAATTGTACTTAAACTATTTCGTCACGAGGCCATAGAAGTAATCACGTTAATCTATGATGGAATATACTAATGAATATAATGGAATGTAATAATAATTTTTTAGCAATCTCATCACCAAGTGATACTTCCTGCTACCTAAAACGTTAAACTCACGATCTAATAAAAACACCTGTAAATAAATCCCACGAAGTAATATTAATAGTTTCTATAACACACTGATATCAACAATTCATCCAAAATGGTTTATAAATAAAAACATGTGGATTATCTACATTACAGATTACGGACTAGACCGCTATGTAAAGTGATTTATTATCTATAAAACAGAAATTACGACAAGCAACTAAGACGTAATAAATGACGAAACCTTATAAATTTATTTTATTTTCGTAGTAACACGTACGCTTTCAATTTATAAATTATAATTTATCCTCCATATAAAATATATATCTATTACTATATTCTTTTACGTTAAAGGAAGATATACGTTATTTGGTAAATGGAATAGATGTTGTTGTACGTCGCAGTGTGAAGGCTTGATTTGTGACAAAGAATTGTACTTACGTTCAATAAATTCAACAATGTCAGTTACTATGTATCAATGTCGGTTAGTGGGAAAATCTAGTATTTTACTACTTAAATTATGTATATCATTATTGTTATTAATAACAGTATGTGGTGTTGTGATTAGAGTACACACTCGTAACTAATGCGTCGTGGGTCCGATTCCCAGACGAGGAATAGTAGTTATGCGTCACATATTGGTGCTACGGATGTGGGCGTGTTGTGTTTTTTTTTGTATATTTATGACAATAGGTACCAAATGAACTCATCTGATGATAAATAACAACCGCCGTCTCGAACATCCGCAACACAAGAGGAGTCGCAGATCGCTGAAGAAAGGTTTAGGCTCTTTTCTTGAAGGTCCTTAAGTCCCTTGTTACGGCATCTATATTATATTATATATTTATATTATTATATATTAAACAATGTACGACGCATCACGTGTGCTGTCATCCCCATAGCGATGGATATTATGCATATGCAATATGCCATTGATATGCAGAAGATACATGGTAGTAGATAACACACAGACTTGGGGAACACCAGAATTCACTGGTTTGCAGTCGGAGCATGCACTGTCGACTATCACGTCGATATCCATCGATGGATCAAGTAGACCAGAAGATCAATAGCTGAGTGACTCCAACGGATGTCGTACTGGCGTTCGCTAATCTGCTGTAGTTTCTCGAGGTACCTCATGAGCTGGTAGTTTACAATGGATTCCATTATTTTTTAGGACAAAGTGGTAATGGACAATTCTGCGATTTCTCAACAAATCGGCTTTTCTTATTGAGTATTGAGTATTTCTTAGCGTATTGAGCCATCGTGTGACAGAAATTCCCTTGAACAGCTTTCGCGAGAGACCAAAATGCACAGATTCCCGATGGGAGGCGAACTAATATCTCACCAATTTTGCCAATGTACACAGATTTTGCTCTAACTCTTTTGAAGGATCTGGAGGCCAACCAAGGCAATCTAATAGCCATGATGGAATAAAGAGTTCATTCAGCTGAAGTACCACATTGGAAACCTAATTGCCATATATATAAATTTATATAAATATATATATATATATATATATATATATATATATATATATATATATATATATATATTTCACACAATTCAACTTTTCGATATATATATATATATATATATCGAAAAGTTGCGTCTTTATTGCTAATTTCCTTATACTTCAAAATGGACTTGGAAAGGTTAGCCGCTACATCCATATATATATTATATAGTTAATATGTGCTATTAAATCCTTTTACTTTTACAATACAAACGAGCACACAGTCCACCTGATGTTATTTGAAAATATCTTGTCCGTAACGGCCCATGTTTACACCCTGAACAAAGATTCAAGATGTGCATTCGTCATCCCTGAGGGCTGAGATGGATATGAAATTATCATATTTTTCCTAATTGTGACTAATTATTTCCTAGTTGTAATAAAAGATTCATAAAATGTAATCCAGACTTAAATTACGTAAAAGAAAAAGAATCCAGCTTGGTCTTTTCTGAATTTCATTTCATTAAGAAGATTAACCGACTCTTAGTACTTTATAGGGGCAGGCCCTGTTAAGGGACAGGGCAGTAAGGAAATAACACAGACCTACCTATTAATTAAATAAATACAGCAAAATACTCAAAAACACCTACTGTTTTTATGAATAAACATTTTATCTAATAATGGTGTACTGTAGTTTATTTATTTATTTATTTATAAACTTTTGTACAACTAACATATGCACAAAGGCGGACTTAATGCCTAAGGCATTATCTACCAGTCAACCTTGGGGGGGTTAAGAGATATCAAGGTAGGGACAGAAGAATAATAATAAAGAAAAAAGAGACATACAGCACATCTAAATGCTTATACAATTATATATACATATCATTATATATTATCTTAGGAATTTATAATACTAAGTAAAATAATAGATATTTATATACAGTTACATTAACTATAAAACAAAAAAATATACATATTATAAATACAAACATATCTAAAAGTGAATATATATATAAATATATACATAATTATTATCGATGTAGTGAATCTGCTGACGCTACTTCCAACAAATGCTTTCGAATTTTTCGTTTAAACTCTAAGCGACTTAGTAGTAGTTGTACATTCAATGAAATAAATTAAAATATTTGCTTCATAAAACATTTTAAAAATTAACAATTAAATCAATATTTCATTCGGTTATTATCTTATCCTTTCAGAAAGAACCCCTAGGACTAAAATGGGGAATTAATAATGTTTGATCAAATAGTGCTGTAATACCTTTGAAGGCATTATGTTACTGTAATTATGTCCGAGATAAAGCTAATCGTTTGAACACACCGGCGGTTACCTTAGTAATTTGGGTCACAGTGATAATCTGTTAACACGAATTACTACCGTTTTAGTTTTTTTTACCGAATTAGTATAAACTTCGATTAACTGTCAAAAGATTTCTGCATATGGCACTTAAATGCAGTCATGAATGTGCTTTGTATTCACGGTTGCTGTTGATCGATTGAATATGATGATTTTCGGAAATATGAGGTAGAACCACGTTGGCGTTAGTTTCTGGCTAGAGCTATAGTGGGTCTATTCTACAGGGAAAGGACCATGTCCTCAACTAATATTAGCGTGAAAAGGCAGCTTAACGCTTTTGTGTTTCGTATGGTGCGGTGATATGGGAAGTCGAGCGTGAGAACGCATGTTAATCTTGTTGAGGATGTTGGTGTTTATGGGTAGGAGTAATCATTTGTCATCTGGTGGACTGTGTACTCGTTTTTCATCTTTGTAAATAGTAAATACACAGAAATTATTGAAAAAGAAAATCTGTCTTAAATTTTAATTACAAGGCTTTAAATCAAAAAAAACCTTACTTTATATTTTTTTTAAATAAAAAGAATATTTGCAATGCTATTAACATTACTAATATTTCGGTTAACCACTAATTATAAAAAAATGCTACTGCTTCGCGGGTGTAGGGTTCGGTTCCCAGCCGCGGAATAATATTTGTGCATCATAAACTGTTGGGTTTCGGGTTTTGGCATTTTATATGTATGTACCGTACCATTGACACTTCTGCACCTTCCGATCTTATTCCACATTTACTAAATCGGGAATATGGAAGGGAGAATAACGAGCGAGTGCCGGGACTATAAAATAATCTGCGCAGTTGATGTCATGTTGCAATAACTGGAGGATATCGCCGTGGCTGAAATCGACCAGGAGAACATTTTTTTTATCCCATTGAGAGTAACAAACGAGCACACAGTTCACCTGATGGTAAATGATTCCTGTGGCCCATGACTTCTACATTGACAAGGAATCATAATACAGATGCGTTGGCACCCTTGAGGGCTGAGATGGAATGCCTCATCACCAGTAATAAAGGTCTCCAGAACTCTGCACTCACCAGACGAAACACAGGAACATTATTCTGCTAGTTTACCCTGCGTATTCTGTTGGGGCGTGGTCCCATCCCGGTCAAGCCGACCCATTCATGCAGCAGCTAGAAACAAACTGCAGTATAGCTCATAAATCATAGAATTAAACTTATTCGAGAAAAACTGTTTCTTTTTAAACCGTTTTCTCTCATTATTACCTTCCTATCGGCGTTGTTAACTGTGAGATAAATCTCCAAAAGTGAATTAATGCCGTGGAGCAATCTCGGGCTTAATTGCTTTCGAAATTCAGAGATTTTCAAATGTTGGAAATAAATAATATAGTTATTTTATTATTATGTGATTACCATTTACAGAAACTAAAAATTTGTTCTTAAGTTAAAAATCTTAAGGATTCCGTTTAAATCTGGATAATGGTCTATTCTAAGCTTAGAAATATGGACTATATTAAGCAAGCTTAAGTATGCTAGCAGACACTACGCCATAGGCATCTTTAGGATATATAGGTAGTTTATTTAAGATCTACGTATCCGGATTTCACTTAACAAACGAAACACGGCTTAGTTATTCAGCTATCTTACTTATATTCTATGAGTGGTAGGAGTGGTGGTCCTTTCGCGATCGAACTACCCATCCTTCGGCTTGAACAAGCCGCATTGCCATTGATTTTCGTAATAATAATGAGGCTAACAGACAATATGAAAATAAATTATATGAGTGGTAGGAGTGGTGGTCCTTTCGCGATCGAACTACCCATCCTTCGGCTTGAACAAGCCGCATTGCCATTGATTTTCGTAATAATAATGAGGCTAACAGACAATATGAAAATAAATTAGTGCTTACATTTTGGTTAATTGAGGAAACTTGTATGTCTTAGCGATAAATGAAAAAATCTTATTTCATTTTGGACTATGCTCTCCTACTACTCTCTCTGGAAAATAGGCCTATAGACCGACAGTCTCACTGTAGGCCAAGGTATTTCCTTCTATATGTTTGGCCTGTTAATTTACTTTTTCTTTACTTTAACGTATTTTAGTTTTACCGTTATTTAGTTCCAACAATATTAATACACTAATCTTAAAAAAATTATAATAATTATAAAATCCTTTTACAGTTTCGACTAAAAGTACGTAAATTTACTGTTGCCTTACATTTTCCGCTTAGAGGTTCTAAAAAATGGAAGACTTTTCCAAGAAAAATATTGATACGACTTATTTGAATGAAGAATATAATTGGAACATGTGGAAAAATTACTACCCTAATTTGTATTGAAGTTAAATTTCAAACCGTGGCTATAATTTTTTGTTTATTAACAGATCTCAACAACTGCGCAGTTTATATAGTACTGTAAGAGCATTAGCACAAACACAGACGCACGAGTTGTGCAATAAGGAATGTATTGATTAGTAATTGCATTATTAGGCGCTGCTCCAATCTTTAAGTTTGAGAGCGCAGGTAACCGTATTCCTTATTTTGTATGTTTGTACATTATTGAATGAATTAAAACATCTGATTTGGCACTAGTTTATCGTTAAATAAAGATATATATGAATAAATAGAAATACAATTCGGGATATGATATGATTAACTTTTATCAATCAAACCATATCGTGTTTTAATATACCAGTAGCACCATCTATCGACAATTATAGAAGTATAAGCGGTTCATACCAGTAAAGTCAAAGTATTTTGATTCCCTCCAAGAATACTGCGCTCCACTTCTGCTCTCTTTTAGGTGCCTAAATTTTTTTGAACACTTTTCTGGTTCACTGGCGGTGATCATCATCGCCATCAGTTCATAGAAACATTTATACCAATTTACATTTTTTGTACCAATAATTTTCTCTATAAATTGATAGTAGGGTTAGGTAAATATTTATAGAGAAAATTTTCCCGATACAGTCTTCTACAATAAAGATTGATGTTACGAACTGCGCTGTGGGAAGCAAATGCGCGCCGTTATTCAAATTTATTTATGAAGTCCACTTTTAAAGTATAAGTACTTCGTAAGTAGAGAGTTATTGACCTTATGTTGGTGTAGTTTTTTTTTATTTGGAATGACCAACGAACACAATTCACCTGATGATTGCAGCCCATGATATCTACATCTATCGTCGACAAGGATTCAAAACGCACATGCGTTCATAACGCATTGAAAAGTGAGAGAGAATGATTTGCCTGTAATTTAGTCTCCGGATCCCTGTATACCATACCAAACACAGTAAGCACTACACGTTGGTATTTTGTGAGAATGAGAGCCTTCCCTGGAGAGCCGTTTTAAAGGCCATCGATCCATGTTACAACTAGAAATTACCCGAAAGCAAATATGGTCTTATAAATGTACAAATACCAACTTATAAATGTTATTTCAAAAGTTTCTTGCCATATGAGCGTACGTTATTTGGAATGTGTAATTAAGTAAATGGATTTATTGGACTATCCAAAAACGCCTGCAAGAACCGGATGGAGTAAATATTTTTTATCCACCGGCCAGTCATGAAACAATTTCAGTTTAACTTTCGGAATTCGCAACGGACAGTAGTTTTAATACGCGACAGTCGTTTAAAAATAAAGCCAACAAAATGCAAACGGGAATTTTTAAGTCGCATTTTTAAAATGTTTGATGATATTATATTTACAGAGAAATTATATATTGTAAATAATCTTTTTTTCATTTAACAATCACACGCATAAGCCTACCCGGATTGACGGACTTCACATGTATTGAAAATATATATTTTTTTATTTTTTACTTAGACATGCGGAACTTTAGAATATATTGATTTAGTCCCGGCATATATATCAGTTTGCTCACTTACTAAATTATCTTTGTTTATTAATAGCGGGCGCTTAGAATCTAAGCTACCACGTTTACCTATAAAGTATACTAAAATACTAAATCATCAGGTCGCAAGGCAATTTCATTATAGTTCATTATCGTGGATGTAACCGCGGGCATAGCATACCATCGGGAGAATTGTGTGCTCATATGTTACTCTCAATACAATAAATATACATTAGGTTTTTTTTTATATTTATATATATGCGAAACATCAGATTCTGGAATCATAATGCAATTTCGCTGTGATCCCAAAGGACACAAATGGAATGTTTTGTGAACAGCAGTATAGGTCTACGGAACTTTAAATTCATCACAGGAAACACAGCAGTATAATACCGCTTGTTACGCTGGAATTCTATAAAGGAAGGATCCTTCATATCACATGGAGACCGTTCGAGCTTCCATTCATGTCCCAGCCAGAAATAAACTACAGCTTAAATGTTTGATTTTTATATCCATCTGTTCCTGCATATATTTGCTTGTGTAAAACTATATATTTATATTGTTATGTATGTATTATTATTTATATTTATTATTTATTATTTTGCTATGTATCTATGTATAATTTGATATCCTTATCTAGATAACCTTTTTATATTTTTGTGCCTATCAACATATTCTCTCAAACTCCCAGGGTTGTCTGGTAGAGAATACCACTGGGCACTAAGTCCGCCCTTGTAAACTTGTTATTTAAGGAACATTTAGAATAAATAAATTATGAGGCATTTTACGTTATTCCCAAGCCATTGATACATGTCGAGTGACATTGTTAAAATTTATTGTTTGTGCGGAAGTGAAATTTAATGTCACAAATCAAGCTTACCCGTTGCGGCTCCAGGAATTCAGCAAAATTTATTTTCTACAACGAATAATTTATTTGTAACTTGAAGATATAAGAATAGACGTAAATATATTTTATTGTAATTTAGAAATTGTAAGCAAATAGAATCCATACAAAGATATATTTGAATGGATTTTTAGTTTATTACGTAGTTTGTTTTATGGTTAATAAACCATATAATATTGAGGACCTCTATTCATGTAAAGCAGAAATTTCGTTCTTCTTTTTTTATATAAATGGTAGATCAGTGTCTAACCGGTCGCTTTTATTTCACGGTGTGCAAACCTAGTTCGATCCCCGGTGCCGGATTTTTGCGCTGATCGCCGCTGTTAGCCCGAGAGCTTCTAGAGATTCGCCTGGTTGAGAGGTGACCGAGTGCTTATGGCACTCAGTCGAGGCCTATATAACTGGGTAACCAGCACAAGGGCCCCCAAGAGGCTCGGCTTGGTCCGCTACCCTGTTCCGCGAGAGCGTCCGAGAGGGCCGAACCTCGGCTCGGTCAGTTGCTTCTTGCTAAGAATTATCTACATTAATATTAATACATTAATATTATTATTGGCTATCTGTACCACCAGATAGCCAATAATAATAATAGTGATATTAATGTAGATAATTCTTAGTCAGAAGCAACTGACCGAGAATTATCTACATTAATACCACGGTGGCAGCTGTAATGAAATTTCTAATAGCAATTTACGGGTCAACTTGTTGGCGGGGAAGGAAAATATATAAATATACGTCAGAAAACCTGTATGCCTAAGAAAATATATATATATGCTCAAAGAATTTACACGTTATGGAAATGAATTGTAAAACAATCATATTTATTCTCTGTGTGAAACAGGAATTTTCTTTTATGTAAACTTTTTACTTAGTTTAGTTTATGGACATAAACTTGCTGCCTTATCTATACCGCTTAACGACGCCCTGAGGGTCCAAAGATATTACAGAGGTTTTCAACAAAAAGTAGATAGGTTTTCTAGAAAAAGTACTACCATAACTAATATAAACTAAATTGCTAAAGAGCATATATTCCATTTCTTTTCAATTAACTTACATACAAGTTAATTCGAGTAAATTACAATTTTAAAGGATACAGTCGCATGGCGTACTTGTGACATCTCTGTCAGGTTTTGCAACAAACTTCCGTTTGAAGTAATCACGTGGTTCTCAATCAGTAGAACAGTGTGCACACCCTATGGTGAGTGATAATTCCTGCCCATGACATCTACAGCCATTATCAACAAATATGTACATAAGAAACGTAGCAGCGTTACGCTGCTATTTGGCACTGGATCTGTTAGGCGACAGTTTTAAAAAGACCGCTTTACTGTAGACAAATACTATTTTATTAAAAAATTGTCTACTGTAAAGCAAGTTGTATTTTCAACCTTAGCAGCCGGGGGAAGCATAAACAGCAATGGACGTCACAACAGGGAGAGTTTCATAGATTTGATTCATAGATTTTGAGATTGTTTCTCTTATGTAGATGCCTTTTCTTTTTGTTGGCCCTA
Organism: Teinopalpus imperialis; assembly: GCA_029286865.1. Classification (NCBI taxonomy): domain Eukaryota; kingdom Metazoa; phylum Arthropoda; class Insecta; order Lepidoptera; family Papilionidae; genus Teinopalpus; species Teinopalpus imperialis. The sequence continues at coordinate 890,584 of JAGSMU010000017.1, forward strand.
AAATGCTTCGTTAACTCGGCGTATTCAGCACAGTTTGTGGATTTTCCTCAATCTGAATCTAGTTATAACTAAATGAAGTCTACTGTACACAGGATATTTAGTACAACAATGAATCGTTCGTTCAACATCAGTTTCCAGATGTCAGCCTTGCGTTATAAGTCGAAAATTTTCTTTCACTTTTTCGAACGATAATTATACAAAAATTATCAGATATGCTTGCTTATTACATAAATATTTAAAGCTCCGATCGGGAATTGAACTCATGCCACGTTGCGCATCAGCCAGGCTCAGGAGTACTTGCTTTGGTGTCCTAAATTTTTTTTTGCAAACTAGCCGGTGCCCATATTTGCGCTATCCATTTCGATTTGGGTTCCGGATTGCTTGCACCCTGCGTATTGTAATTGTTGAGAACTAAATTGGAATGCTCATTATTTATTATTGGGTCTCCGGATACTATACTAATTATGCGGAGCGTACCGAGAAACTAGTTACAACCAATGCGAAAAGTTTCTTTATTTCCACCTTTACAGGGTCTTCAAAACATCATTGATCATGATTCTTTATAAGCATAGGTTGATTAATTACTAAAGCGTTGCTCTTTTGTACTTAACTTTACAAAAATATGGATTTTGTATTTTTTTTATTACATTGGTAGTTGCAAATGAGCACACAATTCACCTGATGTTAAGTGATTCCTGCAGCCCATGAAATCTACATTCATCCTTAAAGAATCATATTTTTTTTGACATTTGAAGTTTTGACGCCGGGAGGCTTAGCGCACTTCGTCTGCTCGACCCTTTGTTCTCATTCCACGTGATACTATTGTTTCTGTATCTTCCGTGTGCTGTACCTACGCTAAAAATAAACTTTATATATCTTTGAATGTGGATGTTATTTATATACGCATTTAACACCCACAGTACCAATATTATCTATGCACTTTCGGCATTTTATAGGTTGATTAATTGATTCCATTGCTGAAAAAAAGTCGGGATAAGGAATCAATAAAATCTTTGAAAGCGGTTTGGACTGTCTCATTGGAATTGATTTTTTTTCATATTCATGTCATGATACAGCAGTGGGCTAGAGCAAGTGACCAGCCTCAGTTGTTAAACAGGTAGCTTTTCCATCAAGGTTTGCGTTGATAACAATACAGATCTGCCGTAATCATCTGAGCAGATCTTGGGAAGCTGTAGCACTGTGATGAGCTTTTTTTTTTAATTTTTACTTTTTTACTCAATGCGTGTTTGTACGTAGTTTGTAGCACGCCAGCTTCAGTCAATACATGCAATGCCAATTTCTCGAGCTTTCTCGCTTCTAATTTATTCCAAATTAATTACAATTGTTTTGGCACTCACACCGAAGCCTCTTTTGGCACTAACTCTAACGTGATTTGCGATGGATCCGTTTTCACGATCACGTTTAATTCTTCATTGTCAACTTGGGTCTACGGCCGTCTGCGGGGTTTGTTTTGGAGGTGAAATCTCCAGAACGAAAATGTTAGAACCAAAAGCATAACGTGCTTTCTTTTACAATTGCTTCCACATACACACAGTGGAACTCATAGTCGAAAATATCGCGATATTTCAAGTTTCTATTGTGTTAACCAGAAGGATGTCAAAGAAAAAACAAATGGCACGAAAACAAATGAGTCACTAGTTCGAAACATAAGCCTGAATAAGAAATACGTATGAATTTGGAATTACTAACCAAACGCCAGATTATTTCAGATCAAAGTGGCCAGTTCGACAAAACATAAATTGTAAAATGTAACGACCTAATATTAATAATTCGCTTTCACTTGTATTTAAAGCAAAAGTTAGAGTTAAATAAATGATAAGTAGGAAATTTTCTCTATAAAATCTGCCACACTAAAGATCATATGAAGCAACTGTTCTCCATTACTTAATTTATTTAAACACTAAACTTTTAAAAGCACCGAAGTACATTTGGAAGCCAAAGACTTCGTTCATGGAGCCTTGTTGCGTAATAGTTTTGCTGATCAGAATTATTACAAAGTAGCTTGTTTTCTAAGATCTTACTCTGTCACGATACTCGAGTGAATCAAGTTAGATTCCCTGTGCCGGCACTAATAAACATTGGTAATATGATTTTAATTATATCCCTAGTCCGACCATAAGTTCTGTTACAAATGAAAATGCATTTTTTTTAATGGAGTAATTTAATATTATTAAATTTATACCTACATATTTATTAGTCAGCCAGCAAAAACTAAAAAAATATTCAATTCGAAATGGCCACCTTTGGCTTTTATACAGGCCTGTAATCTGTTTGGCCACGAATTTATGGATTTACGCACTGTTTCCACGGGAAATTTCGCCACTGCTTGCTCCAAAGATACTCAATGTCGCCGTGTCGATTAGAGCAGGCAATCCTCTAAAACTGACCATAATTTTTAGTCTAAAGGGTTGAGGTCTGGGCTAGATGAAGGCCAGTCTTCAGCTCTTATAAAGTCCGGAACGTTGGTTTCAAGCCAGGCTTGGGAAGTTCGTGCTGGAAAGCCCACGGTATATTTTTCAAAGGTGTATTGCTGAGAGGTTTCCCAACATGATCCAAGAATATATCTCGATACACTTTAGCTGAAGTTTTCACTACTTTTTTACAAATATGTAGTTTTGCGACTCCTTGATAAGACACGCCCACCAAACCATCACTGACGCAGGACGATGACCACATTGTACCTTTCCGACCACTTGAATAACTCTTGAGAACTGTGAGCGTACACTTTATAATTTTGCTTATTGTAGTGTTCTTCAATCGAGATATGTTTTTTATCGGTAAAGAGGATATTTCTGTGCCTTTCACCTGGGTATCACGACAGAAGGCGTTTTGATTGATCTACTTTCTTTAATTGTAATGATTGATTTAGGGCATGTCCTGTACATAGACGATAAGCGCTCGGTGCTTATCGTCTATATGGACGACTATATACTTCAGGTCTTGTTTTATAATACGCGACAGAGTCCTAGCGGGAATCTTCATTTCTCGCTATAATATTTTTTGCTTCCTAATGGGGTTTCGACGAATTTTTAACAGCATTAACAGCCTTTGTAGTTCTAACAGCATGCGACCGCCCCGATCATAATTAAAATGTTGAAAACAGAAAAGTTTTTATGTAATAGTAATTATGGCCAGACTAGTTATATATATATATATATAACTAGTCTGTGTTTCATCTAGTGAGTGTAGGGATCCGCAGACCTTTATTACTGGTGACAAGGAGAAAATCCTGTCTGGTCATCTGGTGTATGTAGGGTTCCGGACACCCTTATTTCTATATATATAATGACTTCTATATATGTAATGACGATGTATTCCATCTTATTTCGTGGGGTTGAAAGCATCATCTTTATCGTGGTTTGCCGAATTAACTTACCATTAGGTGAACTGTATTTGTTTATTACAAAATAAAAATATAGAAAATTAGTAGTAAATTTCGTATTTACCTATTTATCGTCAAATCTTATGATCATTAATTGTATATTGCATAATAGATGGATGGATTTCAGTAATATTTCATCTCACAAAGGACCTTTGTAATAACCACTATCACATTGATCGCTTAATAGTCTCTTTGAGATAGAACCCTATTAAATTAACAGTGCCCGCGATTGTAACTCCCAATGCAATACATATAAGGGTCGCCTCCGCAAATAAAACTTACATGGCCATCTAAACTACCTCAGTTTTAAGACTATAAGAATTCAAAGTTAGAAAATACTGGCCGTACATGGAAATGGTTGAACATAAGCGGTGTCCATAAATTTTAACAGGAGGGATCCTATATTTTTCCGTTAGCCTTATAAAACTGATCATTCCAAGGGATGAGGCGGATAATCGAATTTTCCACGGGATATATTTAAACTATAGATTCAGATAATCAAATTAAGGTTTCTATTTTAGTAAGATATATTTGATGGATTATTTAGGATGTTAGTGTCAACGAAACAATTTTTTTATTAGATATTTATCAGATAGCAGTACTATTAATGTTTAAAACAACTTACAATTTACAATTTGGTTCTTTTTTGTGTAGTAAATGATTTTGTAATCATATCTTAAAGTTATACGTACACTCTATATCGATTAAAACTATTTTTTACGGGGGGTTTTTAAATTTATAGAGTTTCCTTTAAACTTTTTTATAATACACAAGGTATTTATGATTACAGGAGAAGTGAGCAGACGACTGATGTTATAATCCCGAACTACCTTCGGCTTTTATTTCTTTTTGGTTCAATCTACCTAGAAAGAGCTCATAGTATCTCGTGTTGTATGAATTTTTTCAATTACAATGAGAGTAACAAAAGAGCACACAGTTCACCTCATGGTGAGTGATTCCCGCGGCCCATGACATCTACATTCATCCCTAACAAGGAATCATAATGCAGATGCGTTGTCACCCTTGAGGACTGAAGTGGAATGCCTAGTCACCAGTAATGACGATCTCCAGACGAAACACAGCAGCACTATGCTGCTATTTCCCGCTGGTATTCTGTGAGAGTATGTATTCCTGTCCAGGTCGACCTGACTCGTACATTCTGCAGTCAGTAACAAACCGTCGTGTATCTGTACCACTTAAATCTTAGTTAAAACACCGAAGTAAATGTTTGTTATTTTAAATTACAAATAATAACGTCTTTACCAGAATTGATTTGTTGGAACAATATAAATATATACTTTCGCTCTATCCCTCAACCAATTGGACTGTCGAGTGATTCCTTCTATAAATGATTGGTTTTGTTTGTTTTATTACATTTTTTTTATTTTATTTATTGAGAAATATAAACCATCAACAATATCAATTTGCATTTTACCCTTAAAATTATGTTGACTTAATCTAAATGATATGTCTTTACAGGTGTATAGTAAATTAGTATCTTAAATTCTAAATAAACTATTCTTTTTTTATAACCATACGTTAGAACTCTGCGTGGCTTAACGTCGTCGATATATAAATATATTTAGTCTAACGAATGAAATTCTGGTCGAAATTCGAGACACGTTGTCGTTTTAAATGGGTGACATGCGTTTGTAATTAAAGTTGTAGTTTTTGTGTGATCCATGAATAAAAATAGATGACTGGAAAATATAAAACTTTTTTCGATACAATTTAAGGTTTGTTCTTTGTCTAGGAAAGCTAAAATAAATGTTATGTTAACTATCTCGACTGAAGGAACAAATTGTTGAGTCCAATATTTATCGATAGATGGCGTTGAAAGCTTTTTACATCGCGCTATGGTTATGTGAACAACGATACCTTAGGTCCGATGGAATAAACATATTTATTGCATTTTCTTAAATCTTAAAATAACAATAACATTATTTGTAATTTTTTGAAAGTTCCTATAATATGGAACTAAATACATTAAATAATAACAATAATATTATATCAATCGAAGCATTATCAACGAGTCACGTGTAATTCATTTTCATCATTTCATTTCGCAAGAAGTGATCAAGTTTCTAATTATGTATCCATATAATATTAAGGGTGACAAACGAGCACGGAGCTCACAACTGGTAAACAATGACTGCAGCACAAAACATCTAAATCAATCCTCAACAAAGATTCAAGATGCAAATGTCTTGTGGGTGGCAAGGATTTCTACAATATAACCATCTAATCACCACTATACAAAACGCAGTAGAGTGATGTTGCTATTTCACGATGGTATTCTATGGGGATGTGGTCCTTCCTTGATCTAACAGACCCATTCATGCGGCAGCTAGAAACAAACTGCTCTATCGCAAAATGTGGCTCTATCTTTACTGATAATTTATCATATTTGTTGTTAGGTATTTAAGCAGTGATAGCTACTCTACAGATTGTTTCTAGGTGCAGAAACCGGGGTAGGACCACGCCCTCACAGAATACCTGCGAAAATTGCAGCATACTGCTGCTGTTTCGTCACCAGTAATAAAGGTCTCCGGATCCCTACACTAACCAGACGAAACGCAGCAGCATTATGCTGCTATTTTACGCTGGTATTCTGCAAGGGCGTGGTCCTACCCCGATCGAGCTTACCCATTCATTTTGACGGAACCGTGTTGGCGTAACTCTGAAGTGTTTCGTATGGTGAGTGTAGGGATCCGGGGACCCGATTACAGATAACAAGGCATTCCATCTAAGTCTTCGAGCACTACGTATATGTACTCATATGTTGAATCTTTGCTGAGAATATATATTGATGTCACCGGTCGCATCATCACTTACCATATGCCACCATGTTTGTTTAGTAACTACAGTAGGTCATTAAAACAACTAGTACACAGATAACCTGATGTCATGGAATATTTTAACACCAGTAATAAGGTCTCAGGAATTAATTGTTTTATTTACGAGAGCAAGCATTTTTATATTTTTTTATTATTTATGTGATATATTATGTAATTTGTTATGAGAGTAACAATTGAGCAATCAGTTCATTTGATAGTAAGTGATTCCTGGCGCCATAATATAGATCAGCAGATGAAACACAGCAGCACCCTAAACTATTATTTGTTTTACAATGGTATTCTGGAAAGGCTTGTCTCAACTCGGCCGAACTGCCATATTCTTGCTGCAGTTAGTTGATAATTTATTAACTACGTTACTCTTATATGAACTCACAAGTTATTATTTGAATGATGCATTTAAAAATGATTATACATACATCAAAGAGAACAGCGCCGAGTTAAATTGTAGTTGTATTACTTTCCTTGTATGAAGTTGTATGTATGAAAAGAATGTTTCTTTTTGTAATATTTTCAGACTTTGCCAATACGAAAATAATTGTTATACACTTCATACATATTAAGTAGTTCTCAAGTGAAACGTAAACATGTTTACGTACGTTGCAAGTTCGCTCGTAAATCGTATGAAAATGGTAAAAGTTCCAAATTCAAAATAAACCTCCTCTACTTAGAAAGTTTCACAACATATTTATATTGGCAAAGTTGTATGAATAAAGTTATTGTGAACTAAAACCATGCGTTGTGAGGAAGTCGTGGTGAATATATGTACACAAAGTCTATTAATAAAGAATTTCAACGTAGTAGATTTTTTTTAAACTAAAATGACAGCAAAAAGTCAACCTGATAAGTAAATGAATGCGCCCCATAAGTACCTATGTCCGTCCTCTACTAATTTCTTGATAGACTTTCAGTTCCCTAGACAGAATATGCTATCGCCGTTGGTAATTAGTTAGGGCGTGGCCCTTGCTCAATCGAGCCGTTCACTACAAACATGTGATAAATGTGATAGAGCCATGAAGCAAATCTTCATGGCTCTATCATATTTCGAATTTACCAGCTTAAAATTATTGCACGACATCCAAGACTATCTATATCTTTTACAAACGTGTATATCCTTACGTTGTCATACCGTTTGTATCTAGTGGGTGACAGTTCAACACTGAGATTGCCCAAGGTTGCCACTCGAAAAACTTTTTCCCTTTCGATTCTGGGTCCAATGCCACTGATCCATTGTGGTATGACGGCACGTTGCAAATTTTATTACGTTGAGAAACGCCGAAATTTTCTCTCTGTATAGTTCAACGGTTTTAAGCTTTCTCATATACCAATTCAGTGAAGGACCAGATATCAGTTCCGTAGGTTTCTTATGTATATCTCTTTATATCTCTTATCGTAGGGAGATTATCAATTTTCTTTTAAAAGCTGATGTGCAGGAGATGACGATTGAAGGAAACCACAGATCCAATTATTAGTAATGAGATTTATTATTTTATGTTCGTGATCCTTTTACTTCTCAATTCTCAGGACCTTTTTCCATAAAAGATGTTATACATCTGCTCTCACGACGGTAATAATGAAGAACGTACACCTTACATCTGTTACAACCGCACAACGTTGCACCTGCACTGAATGACGGCAGGCCATGTGGACGCCCTCGCATATTGCATTCGCGGCCTAACCAGAAAGTCTCTCCTTGCTAGAGGAATCCTCCACAAAAACAAACCAATAGAAGGTAAGATTTTCTTTCCTATACGGTCTAAGTCTTAGACAATGGAGCCTACTGAGACCGCTGCGCTGAGGTCATAGGGACTAAAATAGTAAGCACTTGGAAGCATCATCTATAGTAAGAAAAGTGACGCAACGTAATAACATCAATCCTATCCCCTACTTTGGTTGTGGAGCTAGTTCATTCAATGGATACAGGTCGGTAGTGTATGTGGTTAAAAAAGTCACAGCAACATGCCCCACAAGGCGGTAACCTGTTCAGGGGGATACGATATGATCCCTGTGCAATAGAATCTTAAGTTCCGGAGGCAGTATCGGCGATCTCAGATTATGACAATAAAACTAGAAGCAACACAAAATGGTTTATCAATATTGAGCTTAGCTTATCTATTTCAGAGCTAATGTAAAGTTCTAGACTTTTACTTAAAGTTTGGTTTACAAGCGAGCTCAGTACTGTTGCCAATAGCCCCGTATAACTTTAACATCAGGACGTCAAAACAGTGCTCTCTGTCAAAACTACGGGAATCAATTCAAGTTATATAAACACGATAAAACCCGTAAAATATTTTTTTACCCATAGTGTAGATTTCGGGTAATCTCTCATGATTATTAAATGGTAGAACGATTGACCGAAATAGTTTAAAGGTTTTGCAAGCTAAAGTGGATATAGCTAGTAGAACCGATTACTGCTGGGGTGAATGGGTTTTGAGTGGCCTGGTCGACACCCCACTAGATGGAGCAATGATCTATGAGGTTCGCAGGAAGTAGATGGATGCTGGCGACTCAGTATTATGCTTTGGGGAATCGATCGTATGTTCCGATTTAGAATATGGATAGGTTGTCATCATGATGATGATCTGATGATGATTCATCACATTCAAAATTTCAAAACTAATCAATCACTGATGATACTTCTACATCTTTCCAACAGATTTGTTTAATAATAGATGGATGTTAAGCTTTCTCTGCGGTGGCTTTATTCACTTCGCTATTTACTCATCCCTCGGGTGCTAAGCTATAAAATATGTAGCATGTAACTTTGTATCAGATAAATGAAAAGTAACCATGTGTGACTTTATTATATTTAAAATTTTGTCAAACATAAAGCAGATTTACACTTCAATAGTTTTCATATTAAGTATTTTTTGTTACGGATGTCAATAATGTAACATAACATAAAAGAATTGTGGTCAAGTGTAACCCTATTTTATATATAATATAATTTTGTCGAATGTAAAGCAGATTTACTATTCAATGGGACAAAATTGAGTGATCCAATGTTTTTTTTATAATTTAGTGTGAGTGTAACTATATACCAACTTGCCCATCCAAAAATAACAGTATAAAGTGTTTTACATGTCTTTACACTGACAAAAAGAGGCAAAAGCGAAATAGGGTATCCTGATCTTTACACTCGCCAGACAAAACTGAGCAGTGTTATGCTGGTGTGGTCCGTTCGGGTAAACCCATTCATAATATTATACAGCTAGGAACAAACTATAGCATGGTTCTGACTATTTACGATTAATTAGATCATTCTATGTTTTATTATTCTATATTTACTGCCGTGTGTACTGAATTGAAATGTTACCTCAATGGACTGCAATATGTGATTGGAAACCGTAGTCTCGCAGTACGCAAATGTCTCGATTTATTTCTATGAAGTGTGAAATGAAGTATATATATATATATGTTGTAAATAGATATTATCATTTTTTTAATGTTTACTTACAATGACTACCCAATGACCGACTGACAAACCATTTTGAGTAATAATCGTGCACAGTTTTTCTGATGAGACGTGATTGCTACGGCCAGTGATTGCCACGGCCAGTGATTGCCACGGCCCACGATTGTTACAGTTATCATCGTTAAGGAATCAACGTTGATACGTTGTCACCCTCGCGAACTAAGATTGAATGTCTCGTACCATACGAAACACTGCAATCTTCTGTTCACATTTGTGTGTGCGTGTTGTTTTTTTTTAAACATTAGCAATGCTACTATCACTAATAGTACTTATTTCCGACTAACCACTCCAACTGGGCTGATAATGCTTGTGCTGGGAGATGGTTTACGACAATAGTATAATTGTGGATTCGAACCTACGACCTTGAATTTCACAAACCCTACCCTAAACCGTTAGGCTATTGACGCTTCATAAATTGAAGCGACCCATTCGTGTTGTTACTAGAAACTAGTTGCAACATATAGATCTATCAATGTTAAACAAAATTTAAAGTCGACATCTGTGCTTAAATATATGCGGTTTTATTTTATTAATTTAGCTATAAGAGCATTAGCAAATCGTCCTGGTTGATATGAACCACAGCGATATCTTTCAAATGATAAACAACTGAAACACACTGCACAGGATATATTATAGTGCGTAAACAAACACAGGGACTTTTCTTCGTTTTCTGCTCTATGCCTATGAAATCCGTGTGCAATAAGATTGGAGGATGATTTAAGTTCAGAATATTTAAGGTCGCACAACATATTCAAAACGAAAACCGCAAGTTTGTGATATAACACACAAATATTATTCCTCAGTTGGCAATCGTATCGAGGACTACTGACGCAGCAGCCATAAACACTAACCACTACACCACGGGGCCGTAGTTTATTTCGAGAACTACTCAGTTTATCCAAATTCATATTAAATGTATTTTTTTATAATTTAGTGTGAGTGTAACTATATACCAACTTAACATCCAAAAATAACAGTATAATGTGTTTTACATGTCTTTACACTGACAAAAAGAGGCAAAAGCGAAATAGGGTCTCCTGATCTTTACACTCGCCAGACAAAACTGAGCAGTGTTATGCTGGTGTGGTCCGTTCGGGTAAACCCATTCATAATATTATACAGCTAGGAACAAACTATAGCATGGTTCTGACTAGACTATTTACGATTAATTAGATCATTCTATGTTTTATTATTCTGTATTTACTGCCGTGCGTACTGAATTGAAATGTTACCTCAATGGACTGCAATATGTGATTGGAAACCGTAGTCTCGCAGTACGCAAATGTCTCGATTTATTTCTATGAAGTGTGAAGTGAAGTATATATATATATATGTTGTAAATAGATATTATCACTTTTTTAATGTGATAATGTCTAATGTTGAGGTGGGCCGCATCAGGTAAAGTGACTGCTCGTTTGTGGCTCCTAATATAATTAAATACATAAAAACGTTAATTAATGTGGTCGTGAAGATGATAACATAAATGCGTTAATGCAACTTTTAAACTCGTAATAGCGTGCCGTCTTTACTTGTTTGTAATGTGTTGGTATGTACAGGAAGAGTGTACCCACAAGCGCTATTAGCTGGTTAAGTTGTGGCGTTGAATTTCTTCTCTCTCTTTCTGTATATGTATATATAAATATATATATATATAAATATATATATATATACATATATATATATATATATATATACATTTATATATATATATATAACCTCTCTCTATCTCTTCCAAGCTTTGGCATGCAGGTACAACTTGATTATTCGCTGCCACTGCCAGTCTACCTGCTTATGCTTCCATCACTCTGTTCGATTAAACTTTGTCACTAATCAAAGGGCATATCGTGGATTACAGTAGTGAGAGTAGTACTTGTTATTATTAAAATATTATAGATTTTATTTGCACACTCATCTTTACTGACAATTTAAGTCGTCGAATGTTGATTTTATATGCCCTTATTTCATATCAATTGTGGGGTTTTAAAACTACGTTAAAACAATTCCTTGTTAGCTTATTAAATTAAATTAAATTAAATATTTCAACAATTCAAAAATACGTTTAAGACTACTAATAAGAAATACAATAGCCAACTGGAGACGTATTACTGTTTGTATTAACTCACGTGAAATGTTTTTCATTAAAGTAAATTGTATTCTAAGATTAGGTCTTCACCGGGACAGAATCTGAAGTCGAGATCAAATTAACAGTCACCGTGCGGGAATCAATGGTGGGGTAATAAACAAAAACCACTACCATTGTACTTATTTACGTTCTACTCGATTCACGATCTAGATCTTTAGATAGATTTAGATCTTCTAATGAAATAATAATTCAACTTTTATAAGTATGACTTTCAGTGAAATATAGACCACATATTTATTAGTTAACCAATTTCTGTGGCTTAACAAAAATATATGATGATATAAGATGTACCACAGAGGACTCAATAGAATGCTTCGCTATTTTTAATTGGGTCTACACCATACAAATTACAGGAGCGTGATTTTGCCATTTCACGCTGGTAATGTGTGAGGGCGTGATCTATTCCCGATCGAGTACATCCATTTAAGTTGTAGCTAAAAGCTAACTGCAACGTGGCTCCGCTGCTTATTGCAGCGTGACTCTAAGACTGTAATTGTATCGTGGATTTGCTAATATGTACACCTAACTACAAAGTGGCTCCACCACAGATTGAAGAGTGGCAATACATACTAAAATCAGCTTCGACCTAAAGAAGGGTGTCGTGGCAATGCCAAACTTTCTGAGGCGCCTGCGATGTTATATGCAACGAATATTACTTGCCTTCGGCATTTTTTTCCCACTCTTAAGAGATGATATCCTGGCTGATTTCTTCTTGATTTTCTGGCGATATCTCCTGTTTTTTTAATTATATTAAAAGTTACAAACGAGCACACAGTTCACCCGATGGTGAGTGATTCCTGTGGCCCATGACATCTACATTCATCTTTGACAAGGAGTCATAATGAAGATGCGTTGTCACTCTTGAGGGCAGAGATGAAATGCCTCGTCATAATTAATAAAGGTCTATTAAGTTTTATACTAGGTCTATATTTTGGTTATTGTATTTTATCAAATGCGCAGAAAATTTTGTAGTGCCATAAGAATTTGCGCAAATTCAGAGGCACTCATTAGTGGTCTTTTAACTATTCGAGTGCTATAAGATCAGAGGAATGTACAGATGCAGTGTTAGAGACACGGGACGACATACAGCATGCCCCAATGAGCAACAGTCAGGTAGCACTAGACCGCGCGGTCGCCGCTAAAGATGTGAACGCGGTTAAGAGAACTATAGTAGGGGTTGCTATATTAAAAGTGAGTTCCTTAGCGTGAACCCCTGTTCAAACTACTTGATAGTATTTCCTCTCTTTGTTTTATTTGTGTGAGTCGTCAAGAGGAGTTAAGGTTTCGTTTGTATTTAAATTAACTCAGTTTTCAGCACATTTTTTTTTCAGTCATTTTGGGTTTATCGATTGTTCTGAAATAATCACATAGAGAAAGTCGTGTAGGTTTATGTAAATAAACCCAGAGGTACGTATATGTTGTCCCCTTCCCTAAATTGACAAATATTGACTTAAGATGGGATTAAGAATTTAGATGTTGAAAATTAAGATGAAGGTGTGTTGTACACGATATCTTCTGGCTAGTACCAGAATACATCACTTAACAGTCAAAAACTTTGACCAGGCAACCATCCTAGTTTGTTTAGAATTTCGTTATTTAGTCATGCTTACAATTTATATTAACTCTTTATGTTCCTTAAATAACATAATTTAAATAGTAATATACATGTATCTGTATTTATATTGTTATATATAAACATATATAACAATATAAATACAGATACAAGTATATATATATATGTATATATATATATATATATATATATATATATATATATATATATATATATATATATATATATATATATATATGTATCTATATTTATATTGTTCTGGAATAATCTGTGATTCACCACTCAATTATACTGCTATATACACTTAATAACCGATGTGATTCTTGCTGCTTCAAAGATAAAAACTGGATTGAGTTGAGGCTATTCGTAGGTAGTACCTAACACAGAAGGAAGTGGGAAATATCCCGACTTCTTGATCATATCTGTATTGCCAAACTAAAATAAATAATTTCCCCGCTTTTGACGCTATCAATATATAATTTAATAAAATATTAAAACGTGCTTACCAGAATTTTACAATAAAAATAAGATTGCAAAGATATTCGTGGTCACTTCTTCATACGTTAAACGTATTTATTACGTATATTAAACGTATATAAAACGTAACTTAAGATGCTCACCACAAATCGTCCTTCGCGAAACATTTGTTCAACTTACACATTTTAAGTTTAACAATCAAAAGACTACTAAATTCTCGTCATTAAATTTCGGACAATTTAGACATTTTTATATATATATATATATATATATATATATATATATATATATATATACAAGAAATAATATACGGGTGTAATATAAAGTTGCGATATAGTAGTAGTAATAATAATAAGAAAGACCATACCTTTCTTTCCTTTCCAATGTTTCCTTTCACCATCGAATATACGGCGATTATGCATTTAAAATTTAAATTAACAATGTCATAGGTGGCGCCAGCGGGATCCACCGGGAAATTAAAAGCGATCGCTTAAACAATCAGTTAACATTTTTTGGTAACGAAAACATATACCAGGCTATATTTACAGGTACCCACCTATTTTTACGCTCAACTTAGAACATTCCTCAGATAAAAATTTAAATACCGGGCTACATGGAATGCTCCGCTCAAATTTTCACCGCGCTCCGTTTAAATCAATTACGCTTTTGGAATTACGAACGGAATTTCAAATCGTTAGACTAAAATTATATATTGATTGGTCTCTAAATAAATAAATGTTAAGTTTTGTAAGATAAAACAAAGATGCATTGTTGTTAAATTTTTTTTTCCCATCGTATCTTAATAAATTTACAAACGTTCAGATTATTCAGAGTTCTAGATAAAAACCGAATTTAAAGATTGCAAAGATTATAAATTGCATTACATTCTTACATACATTTATACAGGCCCAAATAATAAAAGCGTGTTAAAAAATAAAATGATTACCATTTGGCATTCTTTTGAAAACAGTTGACAACTGCGCAGGATATGTTCTAGTGCTGTAGTATTCGTGCAAACACAGAGGCACTCATTCATCCTACCCTTCCCTAGCCCAATGCATATGATATAGATTGAAGGAAGATTTACATGCAGTGTCAGAGAACGAGTAACGAAACTCGAGCAGAAAGCAGCTCAATTGATAGTTAGTGATCACCGTATTCCAGTAACATTTGCAATACCAGAGGTGTCACACATATGCTGACGGCCTTTAAGAAAGACGCAGATTCTTTTCTTTAAGGCCACTAAGTCATATCGGTCCGGAAATACCGCCGGTGACAGATGATTCCGCAGAGTAGTTGTGCGTGGTAGAAAATTCCGCGCAAAGTGGTGGATTGCCAACCATCGAGATGATAAGGAATTAATTTTGAATTCTGCCTACGTATGTCTGTACACGATACTTAAAATCAGCGGGTTGAATTAATCCGAACAACTCCTAATGGAATTTATTTTCTTAATGAAAATATCTTTGGAATAGACTTTGGTTACCCTGACCACTAGGTTCTTAACAATATGTACATGTCGATATATTGCAGACATTCATAGAACCACGCTGTAGTTTGTTTCTAGGTGCATCATGAATGGATTGGTTCGACTGGGGAATAGACGACGCCCTCAAAGAACACCAGTGTAAAATTGCAGCATAACGCTGCTGTCTTTTATCTGATTAGTGTAGGAATTTGGAGACACTTATAAGTAAAGATGAGGCTTCCAGCTTAGTCATCAGGTGTGATAGCCCATCATTGTTACATTACGATTCTTTGTTGAGAATGAATGTGGGTGAGGTCATTTACCTGATGGTATCAGGTGAACTGTGTGTTTGTTTGTTACCCTCAATACAAATAAACCGTATATACATTTCTATTGCGTTCGTTAAATAATTAAATTTGAATATAACATTTTCAGCTAAAAACAGTTCGTGAATAAAAATATAGCGTAGAATATTTCAACATAATTCATGAAAATGTTTGAACCGAAACAGGCTTCGTTTTATATAATAAAAACATTTACATAATATTTCAGAGACAGTGTGCAAAAGTATAAGAGTTGAATAAATTAAAATTGTATTACGTGCTGTTTTTTTTTAGTAAAGTAATGTATTTTTATGAAACTATCGTTTCATTTAGCTGTACTAACATGATGGAGCGTAAATAATGCTAATAAAACGTTTTAAAAATATGTTTTTTTTAATCAGGATCGATTTTTTTCTACTCCATCATCAAAGGTGTAATTAGTACTATCGTCTGTCTTCGTTTTCAAAGTTTAACAAAGTTCTGCCGTTTTCTCTCTCCCTGGCCAATATCTATTTTTCTCCTTATCCGATAGGAGCGTACCATTTTGAAACGTTACATATACACGTTGCACTCAAATTCGAACTTGATCAAAATTACATCCATACTTAACAAAGATTTCAAGATTCACATTCGACCCCATCACTGAGGGCAACTGATTAAGACTAACATGGATACAGACATTCCACTTTTTCACACCCAATACACAAAAAACTACATCGTCCCGTTGGTACTCGTGAAGACATTGCCCTTACCTGATTGAGCACACCCATTCATGTTGCAGATGTTGTCGGAAACAAGATTCAGAAAAGAAAATATATTATCGCGTTTTGTTTTAAAACGCTAGCAGTATTATAAACATTGCCAACATTCCGGAAAATGCTTGTACGTACTAGGCACACGGTTCTCGACAATAGTTGGATGGTGGACTCAAAGCTACGAGCTTGTTTTGCAAACCGTATGCTAGACCAATAGGCTATTGACACATCAATTTGTTTTAAGGATCTTAGGACCTAGGATCAGGAGTTTTCAGGTCGTAATATAAGACTTAAAAATGGAGCTCGAATTAATTATGATTGCAAAAATATTTGTTTATTAAATAACAAATAATTATTATTTATTTTATATTGATGTAACATTAGTATTGTATAGTTAGTATTTGTATTTTCATATTGTGTAAACAGTGATGATCAGTGATTCCAGTGGCCCATGACTAATGCAGATGCAGTGTCATCCCTGAGGACGAAACTGTAATGCCTCGTCACCAGCTCGGTCACTCACCAGACGAAACACATCTGATTATCCTATGATAGGGCTCTATTGCCGCAGCGACAAATAATCATCACTGTTTTTTTTATATAGAATCTGAGAAATGGAAGTTCATCATCTTCGGAGATGGAGAACATCGAAGGAGGCCACCACAATATTTTCATTTTAATTAAGTAAATGATATCTCAAAGAACAAGGCAATTACGAAAGACAATCTGTCGCTCGCTGAATAAAATTGCGATGAAACAAAAATTAAAATCGAGCTTAATAAAATTCAGGAATAAAAACTGAATTCAATAGGATTATATCCTGAAACAGGATTCCGTTATGCAAATCCTCGCCAGTTGTATCGACTGCAAAAATTACCAGCAAGTCTTAAGATTATTACAGATCTTAATTTTGTAGACTTACTAAATAGTATTAAAATTGTTTTTCTTATATTAAGAATAACAAAAACTAGGGAAAGAACACTTCTTATCTTTATCTAGTTGAATATTTAATGAAATATTATGTTAGCTGTATTGTATGGTATATATATATATATATTTATATATATATATATATATGTATATCTATTATGTGTATTATAATTTATGTATTAATTAATTAACTTATGCAAGTTTGGAAATAAATATAGTTCTGTATTTATTTTTATTTTACTATTATATATATTCTTATTTTTCTTTTTTTATATTTTTCTTTATTTCTTTTTTTTTATTTTGCTATATATGTAATATGTAACACCAGGACTACTGGACGAGATTTTAATTGTAAAATAAACTGCGCCTTTGTACACAACAGGGAAATAATAATGTTTTTGAAATAGTTTTTCGAAAACTATTTCCCTGTTTCAACCACTACGTGATCTTAGTGGTATGCATTTGAATGTTCCGGAGTAAAAAGAAATTGAACATGGTTATTGGACCGATATTACTAGCGTTAAATCAACTAGTTAACAAAAGATTTCTGAAACAGGGCATTACCCATAAAGCACACATTCATTCACTAATGAGGTACCTATGCTCTATATATGCTTTCGTTCCTGATTGTTTGGTATTATTATTATATATGTTTTATTGTACAAAAATAGAATCATACATTCTAATTCATTCTGAGTGGCATTTGTTTCCGTTCATCGCCCCCGCTAAAGTCAATCGTAATTGTATGTTTTTTTTTTTATTTTATTGAGTAAGAGTAATGATAAGCCATTCATCATCGATATGGAATCGTAACACTTTCATTTCTGAGGACTAAGATGGAATAAAGGTAATAATAAAGACCTAACACTCCAGACACAGCAGCGTGTATACATTTTCTTCTTTATTTATTTTATTTTATTTTCCTTTTGACTCTTATTATTCATTGGACATTTAGTTTAAATTTATTTGAGAAAAATATCGAACTGATGATGTGTGTTTGTTGCTATACTTATACTTGATTATATTTTTTTATTATATTTAAAAATATCCACCCACCTGGTTTTGTTTGACATGTGCTATATAAATGTCTCTTTCTTTCTTCTTTTGGTGTGCACTTCGGTCTCTCGAGTATCTTACCCTTAATGCAAAAAACAGTAACTATTAGATTTATGTAATTTGACCTTTGGCGGTATGAAAATGTATACATTACTGAAAACTTTTCGAGATATTTTAAAAGAACATCTCGCTATGTTGATCTCTTTGAGGCGGTATCTTCATTATTTATGATTCCCTCGCGCGGTAAGTTCTAAACTCTAAAGTATGTAAAATGTTACTTTGTATCACGTAAAGAAATTATGACCATGTGTTACTTTATTTAATTTCAAATTTTGTCGTGTACAAAGAAGATTTTTAAGATGAAGATGTAAATCTTACAATAACTTGCTGTGTTTCGCATCGTGAGTGTCATTAGAGGACCCAATTACAGCGGTAACAACAAATTTGCATCTTGAATCTTTGCTGTAAATAATGAGCAATATCAATAAAGTTTGTCAGAGAAATATATTAAAAAAACAATCACCCATGATTCGATCGCCATAGACTTGGCTGCGTGTATTGCGTTGCGTACCTTTAAGGTTGTAAATAGGAAAAAAGGGGGTCGTGCTTCGAATCGATATTTCTTTTGATAAAGAAAATTAAGTAACTGTTTTTGAGTTCACAAATCTGTAACACCGTGGCAATTGACACCCAAATAAATATAGACAAATGCCAAACTTTATAGCGTATTCAGAAATAGCAAGCATTATAATATTTTGATCTTGTGTATATAGCCGAAAATATTCGTGGGAAATTTCTTGACTCATACAAATTCTAAAATTGGGCAAACCTTTTTATCATTTCTATCCTACTACTGCTAGATCGTAAAGCTGGCATCCCAATCAGTAAGCTTTTAAAGTATTACGCAGTAAAGCTTTTGGATAAATTATTAAGCGAAGCGTTCTTATGAAGTTTCATTAATAATTAATAACTTACTCAAATAGTAAACCGTGGTAGATCAGTGTTCGCTTTTAGTTTCACAGTACGCGAGTAATCCGAATTGTAATCCCCGGTGCCGGCATTATTTAAAACTGTCATTGCAATTGTGCATGCTAATTTACCAGGTGCTTGGCGGTGAAAGAAACTTGTATCTAAAAAATATGTTTCATCTACATGCATGTTTAAGTGGTAACACATCGCTACAGTTAATTCGGCTTAGTCGGGAAAGGATGGCCCTCGCAGAATACCATTTTATGAAATAGCAGCATGAGATTGTTGTGTTTGATGTGGTGGGGGCAGGATCCGAAGATCAGGCATCCGCAATACGCAATCCTGCAGCTTCATGGAGGACTGTGCTCCAATACCCTAGGAAGGCTGTTAAGTCTTTTACTTATGTTATATATATATATATATATATATATATATAAATATAAATATATATGTGTGTCTGATAAGTCTTTTATGAATATTAGCAATGCCATTAACATTACTAATATTCCAGTTAACCATTCCAACTAAGCGGAAAAAGCTTGTCTTAGGAGATGGTTCACGACAGGGAACCGACTCCGTAGGCTCTTTGACGTCTGTCTGGAGACGGGTCGGTTCCCTGTACAGTGGAAGACGGGAAAATTAGTCCTCCTCAAGAAGGATGGGCGTCCTGCAGAATCTCCCTCTGCCTACCGCCCAATTGTGTTGCTCAATGAGGTTGATAAGATCTTTGAGCGGGTGATTGCCGGTCGCCTCATTGACAATCTCAGAGAAGTAGGTCCCGACTTGTCAGATCAGCAGTTCGGGTTCCGAGTGGGCCGTTCTGCGATCGACGCTATCAATCGCGTTAAGGCTCATTCGGATGAGGTAGTATCAAGAGGCTGAGTTTTATTGGCGGTGTCTTTGGACATCGCTAACGCTTTAACACTCTGCCCTGGACTTGTATTAAGGAGGCACTAAAGTTCCATCGCGTGCCTCCCTACCTCAGCCGAATTGTTGGGGACTACCTCTCAGCGAGATATATTATTAGTTTACGACAAAAGTCAAATGGTGGATTTGAACCTACGACCTTGAGTTTCGCAGACCGTACCCCAAATCATTAGACCATTGAAATTATATGAGCGTAAGTTAAATAACGTATTGAAAGGTTTTTACAATTTCACTTTGCTATTTGTTGGCATAGAGAACTATTTTAGTAGAGACAACATGATATCCATATGTAAGAAGTGGTACGTCTGCTCTCGTTCACCTGATGGTAAGTGACGGCTGTGGATAATTACGCCTACATTCACACAACAAAGACTCGGGATGACTTACATGCACTGTTACCCTCTAGAGATTGAAATGGAAGGTCGCGTTACCAGTCGTTTCAGGATATCTACACCCACTTTACTAAACGCAGCAGCGTTATGCTATTATATATCTGGTATTCTGTTTGAGCGTAGTCTATCCACAGTTGTGCCGACCCAATGAAGTTGCATCTATAAATTTAGCTGCTATGTGACCCCACCACTGTTCTTCCAAACAAATCTTATAGTGTCTTGTTTATAATCAAATTGATAAAAAAAAAGTTTAAAAGAAAAAGTAGGAACTTCAGTTTTTCCTTCTGCCCTTGAACATGATTCATACAAAGGCTCTAGGTTCCTACCTTTTTTTTAAGAATAGTTGGCAACGAGCAAGCAGCCCACCCGATGATAAATGATAACCGTTGCCAATGAACATCCGCAACATCAGAGGAGTCGCAAATGCACTGCCGGCCTTTGAGGAAGATATAGGCTCTTTTCTTAAAGGTCCCTAAGTCGTTTCAGTGCGGAAACCCTACTGGCGGCAGCTGATTCCACAGAGGCAGGAAATTTAGGATGTAGCGCACAGTGGTGGATTGCCAACCATCTAGATGATGAGGATGCAATTTTGAATTCCACATCTTATCTAATGGTAAGTGACCAGAGGAGTTGAAGGTTCGTTGGTGGTCTTTACTAATAAGGATATAAATAAAAGTGTGGGCTCTTTTATCTACTTCCTGTAATATCGAATAATCCTCTAATATAAATTTGTATTTGAACATTGTCTGCCACGATTCGCAAAGAAACGTTCCTTGGCGAATTAGGTGGCTGAAACTTTCAGTTCGTACGATTTTTCTTATGTTTCTATAACATGTTGGTCTTTTCACTTTATGTTTTCATTGTTAGAGTATTAATATTGAAAAATTTGCTTTTAATGATTTTTTTTTTAATATTAATTAGAGTTTTCTGTATTTCGTTACACTGTCCTGCGAACGGAATTGAACCATTGCCTCAAGGGATGGCAACGTATGATTGGAAACCGCAGTCTCTTGTTCTATAAAATATCTGGATATAGGTATTTTTAGGTAACATATTTTTTTTCTTAAGTTCAGATTTTATGAGAACCGTAGTCCGAAAGGGCTCGCTAAGTTTATCTTGTAAGCTAGCAGGTTGACCGCGAGGGGCCAAAGTGGATCGTGTGCGAGGCATCGTTTCCTGGTGCAATGCTAGCTTTCTTCGTCCCCATGGTCTCTGTGTAGGCACTACCGGCACTGCTGGCCGACTGACAAGGGCGACTTAATAACTGTGTATAACACAAAAGGTCGATTAAAAACTTTCTCAGAAAATATGTCCGTAAAATAGCAGTATTAAATTTCAATTTTGTATGGTGATTGGAATGATGGGTGAAAGTAATCCTGATAAACTATAATCAGCAATCATTCGTTTTCCAGATTCGCGTCAGTTACAATTTTGCGAAGAGACTGGCAATTAATGAAATAATTTGTATTCACACTTATATATTACACTTTTTCAAGAAGAACATGTCATGAGTTTTTGTTACACTTTTTCAAGAACAAAAAGTCGGTAATGAAACTAAGAAACTCCTGCTATAACGGATATTTGTTGTGTCGTGGTAATTCGGAAGATGTTGAAAATAATCAATTGCTAATAGTTGTAACCTATGTTGTTATGGGTTCTACGGTCCTGTAGATTACAACACAAAGGAGGTTATAAAATTTTAAAACTAACACACATAGCAGCACGCCTTCTCTGATGGATTTAGAGTCGGCACGAGTTGGGTGCACTGGAGGACCATTAATTGTGATCATCTTGTTATGAGTTCTACGATCGTGCAGATAATAACATAAAGGTGGTTACCAAACTGAGAAACTCCCGCTCGTAAAAGCACATTATTTCGGATATTTGTTAAGTGTCGGCGTAAGTCGCAAAGAGTGGGAAATACTCAAGCGCTAATAATGAACAACTGTGCTATTATGTCTTCTACGGTTATGCAAATAATTTCATAAAGGCTTTAATGAAACTTCAAATCTCTTGCTCTTGGTTTTTAAATATCGGTGTAAGGTGGAAGTAGTCAAAAACACACAAATGCTTTTAACGTTGAACTATACTGTGATGATTTCTTCGATCGTCCAGATAATAACAAAACGTCGGTAATGAAACCTAGAAACTCCTAGTAATAGTAGCACTCTCTATCGGATATATCATTAAGGGTCGGTCTAAGCCGGAAGGAGTCGTAAATACTTGTGCGTTATTATTTATATACTTTGCTGTTATGAACTTTATGGTCGTACAAATAATATCACGACGGCGTTAATGACAATTAGAAACTTCTAGTAATAGTAGCACGCTCTAACGGATATTTGTTAAGAGTCGGTCTAAGCCGGAAGGAGTCGTAAATACTCTTGCGTTATTATTTATATACTGTACTGTTATGAATTTTATGGTAGTACAAATAATATCATAACGGCGTTAATGACACTTAGAAACTCCTAATCGTAATAGTACCCTATCACGGATATTTGTTAAGCGTCGGTGTAAGTCGAAAGGAGTCGGAAATACTCGTGCACTTTTAATTATAAACTATGCTGTTATGAGTTCTACGGTCGTGCACGTAATATCATAAGGGCATTAATGAAACTTAGAAACTCCTGCACGTAATAGCACGCTATCTGGCGTATTTGTTAAGTGTCGGTAAGAGCCAGAAGGAGAAGGAAGCGCTCTTGCGCTATTAGTTATAAACTATGTTGCTGTGAGTTCTACGGTCGTGCAAGTAATATCATAAGGGCGTTAATGAAACTTAGAAACTCCCGCACGTAATGGCACGCTATCTTGCATATATGTATGTCAAGTGTCGGTGTCAGCCGGAAAAAGTCGGAAATAGTCGTGCGCTATTAGATTTAAACTATGATGTTATGTGGTATTAGTGTTACCATAATTACCACGCGTTCATGAGACATTCCAATTCAGCATGTGGGGTGTACGACTAAACCGAAAACTTGCTTTTGTATCGTGAACAATTCAAATGTACGTTTAAATAACGAAACGAAAATGCAATAGTTTACTGAAAGCTTTAAAAAAAAACTAATAACTCACGTTAAATGATTTTTAATTAAGTAAATTGGTTAAGATAACGTCTTCATCGATACAGAATCTGAAGTCGAGATCTAATTAACAGTTTTGGAATCAAGTCGGAATTGAAATAGAAATAATATTAGCCATAAATTCACAAACTCTTGAACCCTTTTAAATGTTTGTTTTAAGAGAAGATAAGCTACAATTGATTTAACTATCTCATATCTTTATACAATATAGATGATGAAGATGCCTCATCTACGGGTCGATTTCAACCATGCTGATGTCTCCTTGCTGCAACATCAATGAAGTGGCTGCACAGCATACCTCTAGCTAGGTCCGGGGACCCAATTACAGGTAAGGGTAGCATTCCATCTAAGTCCTCAGGTTCGACTTGTTCATCTTGAAGCATCAATAGCCTAATGGTTTAGTGACGGTTCATTAAACTACTGTCGTGAACCGTCTCCTAGAACAAGCAATTTCAGCTTAGTTGCAGTGGTTAACCGGAATATTAGTAATGTTTATAGCATTGCTAATATTCTTTAAAAAGGAAAATCTTTACTGAAGGTGGATTTAAATATCATCGTATATAAGTATCAGTTATTTACTTACTTATCGGTTGAACTATGTACTCGATTGTCACATTAAGTACGATAAAAAATATATTTTCCTCGTCATATGCCACTCCACGTGCCTATTTGTTCCGCTCAAACGTATACAATCCAACGGATACAATTTTAAAATTCCCACACTGTGAAGAGTTTTCTACTTGTATTTTTCGGTTTGTCACCGCGTTCTGTTTTTAACGACTACGCGTTTTGAATTTCGTACCGGAATTACAATTTATGTATCTAGACTTTGGCTACAGTATATCTGTGTTGGCTTAGATGGAGAAGAATGACGTAATTCATCATCAGTAATTACAAGTATGACATGGTGAGACAAATTAAATATAATAATACTACTAAAAAAAACATATACACAAACTATGAATACAAAATAATCACAGTCATTTAATAAACTCAACATTCAATTTTAGAAACACGATCCGAATCTTTTACTGGTAAACAAGTAACAAATACAGTAACAGTTTTATGAATTAAAAACACATTAACATATATTTACTCTGCACGCACGACTTGGACATTTATTCATTATCATATTACTGATATACATGTATAAATATATAAATATATATATATATATATATATATATATATATATATATATATATATATATATCGTTTAGGCGGGATTGATTATTAAATTTATTATTTTTATTTTTTTAGACAGTTTCTTTTTTTTGTACAATAATGTGTTTTTTATGAAACTATCGCTTTATGATGGAGCGTAAATAATGCGAATAAAACGTTTTAAAATATGTATATTTTTCCGTCATCCCATCATAAAAGGTGTCATTAGTACTATCGTATGTCTTCGTGTTTGTTTATTATTTGTAATTGTTGTATATTATTGTTGTATAATTGTATTTTTGGTGTACCACCAAATATAATATAGTACCATATATAATAGAACCAGATTTCATCGCATACCGTGGATAAACATCGAGCGTTTAGACATTGAGCTCACACGGCTCACTGAGTTAGCGTACCTCCATATTGGCGTATTAAGTATTATTTCTGATTAAAATTAATGTCAGGGACGTATACTCGTATGCGGAAGTAGCCGAGTGCAAGTTCTGAAATTCATTTATTATATAAAATTGACTTACGCGGGAAAGTTAGCATGAGCGGTTTGCGCATTAATCTTCATTGAGGCGGAATTTATTGGCAAAATTTCTTCCTAGTACAAACGTGACCTTGCAAATTTGAATAAACCCAACTTAGAGTAAATATTAAGCCCTAATGTTAACCACATATCTTATCAAATTATTTATTGAAACAATGCTCATAAACAAACATTCAAGATATGTAGTGTATATTTAATTGTACGTTTTCTTACATATACATATATATATATATATATATATATATATATATATATATATATATATATATATATATATATATATATATTGTTTAATAAACGTTTTATACAACTACCTTCTTAATATTCTTATTTATTCAATATACTCGCATATATATGAATCTGATATCTGTATATTGTTATTCACTGGCTTTTCTAGATGATGTCTAAGAATTAAATTCAAACATTTCGACAACCACGTGTATACTTATTAAATAATAAAGAAAACATATTATCAGCTTTATTTTTAATTATATTATTTGTTTTAAGTTTTTATGAAACACTGTTGGTTTTGGTAATGATATATCGACATACGATCATACGAATACAGCAATGTAACGTTCACCAAGGCAACATTACTGTACCATTAGGTACAAAGAAGTCTTGTGTCTTAGTTATATTCGAAATCTAATGATATAATAAAAATTAATATGAATATAACTGAGACACAAGAACACTGTCTGTTTCATAATAATGCGTTTTATGATTAATAACACTGTGGTCTCAATCGACCACTAAGTAATCATAGATAATGTGCATTAAGTATGGATATTTTAATTATAAATATAACTCCGCATTATTGCTTTGCATGTAAACAAATTCATAATAATTGTTTGACACTCCTTGTCGTCGTCCTCGACCTCCCACTAGATGAACAACGAAGTCACCTACCTGACCTATGCAAGAAGTCTGCATGAAGTTGTCTGGTGTTTTTTATCGGCAGTAGTAGTGGTCGTAGGATAAAAAGTGCCGAAAAACCAAAATAGACCAGTGGATGTGTAGTGCGACAAGTACGGGCGGATTACCGTCCTGTGAAGTGAGTGCGTCACCGCGCACACCTGCGTGCACACCTGCGCGCCTACCTGACTCAACGTCAACGTAAGTTGCCACACCCGCTCGCCTCAGAGGTGGATATTGTTATTTCCTTTGTTCTGTCGCATCAGGCGACCGAACAAAATCTAAACCCTAGCGTACCCATTTCTGAATAGATTTGTAGGTATATTATACCCCCGCCGCAAGGCAATAGAATCGTTTTTTCCTCGCGGACGGGCCTTAAGCCCTAAGCATTAGGTATGGACGCCAACCGCTTTATGGCGTTCATCAAAGAGACGTGTCCCGACGTATGGGAGAACTAACGGGCGTCCTCCGACTCAGAATCGGAGACCTCCGAATCGGAAATGGAGTTAGAACCAAGCCGACCAGAAGAGGGCTTCACCCTCGTCACCAACAAGCGAAAACACCCCGCTCAGCCAGCCGTCATCAATACGGCCACATTCTCAATACCAGGTTCGGTCTACCCGACCGCCACGCCGGCAAAAAAGGCAGCCCCTCAGGCTCGCCACAACCAAGCGCCCCCCGCGGAGCGCAAAACCAAGCCCCCGCCTCCTATAATGCTGCAGGAGAAATCGAAATGGTTAGACGTGTCCAGGTGGTTCACCACCCAAAAAATTTCATGCCCGAATGTACAAAATACCCCACAGGGGATCAGAATAAACCTATCCACCGTAGGCGACTTCCGTGCTACCACGAAGCTGCTCCTCGAAAAGAACATAGGTTTCCACACCTACGCCCTCCCCGAAGAACGTAAACTCCGCATCATCATTCGCGGATTACCATTTGAGACCGAGTTAGAGGAGATAATCAAATCCCTCAAAGAACAGGACCTCCCTCTCGTTGAAGCGCGCAGGATGACTGATCCGCGCATCAAACAATCTATGCCCCTAGGCCAGGGTGGCCAGAATGAGGGGCATAGATGAGGCCCTGACTCCAGAAGGCAAGGCCATTTTCAACCTAAAATCCCTCTGCGGCCTCTCCAGCATATCCGTGGAAACCCCCCCCCAGGCTCGGACACGTAGGACAGTGCCACCGCTGCCAGTACTACGGCCACTCGGCCAGAAACTGTTTTGCCAGGCCCAGATGCTTCAAATGCATCGGTGACCACGGCACTCCTGATTGCTCTCGTCCCACCGGAGTAACCGAGCCGACAGCGTGCTGCCTATGCGAGGCAGAGCGCCACCCAGCGAGCTACCGCGGGTGTCCCAAAGCGCCGCAGAGGGAACGAGGCGGGCAAGGCCATAATGGCAAAATGCCAAACCTAAAAAAGTGGCACAAACCCGAGCCATCTCAGTCAGGGCCGTGCCTGCTTCCAGGACCGCCCCCACTCCATCTGCAGATCCAGCTCCAGCCCCCAAACCAGCTGCTCCGTTGCAAACCCCTAAGGCCCCTGCAAAATCAGCCTGGGCAATGCCTCCAGCTATGGCGCGAAAACAAGTCGCGCCTATCTCTAGGCCGAACCCCTCCACCGTGCAGCCTGCCACTTCAGCGCAGGCCACACCTCCTCAACCTCGGGGTATGCAAAACCCAATCACTTACTTGCTGAATTTCATCAGCTCAGTAGATTTCAACACCCTGGAGGACCTCACCGCCTGCAGCAAGCCAAAACCCCCTTCGAAATGTTGCAGATCACTGCAGAACACATGGGCACCATTCGCTCCTTCTGGGCACTTCAGAATGGCCCAATGCCCAGCCGGGAAACCCCTAACTCGGTCTCAAATGGCTAACGCACCGTTAGGTTGAGTCAAACCCCGTTCTCTGACTGTCCCGTACTTTAACGCGGACGGACTCAGGTCACAAAAAGACGAAGTAGCGATCCACTTAAAAAACATAACATCAACGTTATGCTAGTAGTGCAAAAAACCTTCTTAAAACCTACCCACAGCGATACCAAGATCGCAAACTACAGAATCATCCGTGGAGACAGGCTGACCGCCCCCAAAGGCGGCTCCCTGATCTACTATAAAAGGTGCATGAATTGTTTCGGGCGATCGACTCCTTAACTTCTCACCTTAGCTCGGCCGTCGAAGACTCGAAAAGGACGGTCCCCGTGTTGACCGATCAATTCGGGGTCCTTCCCTCGAGTCTCCATCGACTGATAAGGTCAAAAAATCGCGCGGCAAAGCTTCACGATAGATACACGACAGACGTTAATCGCGTTAGACTGCGTCACCAAAGGGAGGTCAAAGAGCGCATAAAATCCTATAACGACGACAAATGGGGCAACCTGCTAGCAGACCTCGAGCCTTCGAATACCGCTTACTGGCAGGTGGCGCGGGGTCTCAAAGCAGACACCATCTCACAAATGCCCCCTCATTTTACCGGATAACGCTACTCTCGCATTCGATGACATGGAGAAAGCCGAATATCTCGCGGACAGTCTAGAGAGCCAATGCTCTCCGTCAAACGCCACCGCGGACCAAGACCACCTCCGAAAGGTGAACGCCGACGTGACACTTAGGGCGTCGTTACCACCAGCGAGCGAACCGTTAGAACCCGTGACCACCGACGAGGTCACAAACATCATAAAAAACCTCAAAAAGAGGTCAGCTCCCGGTCCCGACGGGATTAACAATAAAATACTCAAAGCGCTTACCGCTAATATTATTTGCCTCCTAGTGGCAATATTCAACACGCTCCTCTCCAGCTGCTCCTTCCCGGATGCCTGGAAGGAAGCGGACATCATCGGGATCCCCAAACCGCACAAACCGTGAAACCTTCCCAACAGTTATCGTCCAATCAGCCTCCTGAACTCCGTGGGCAAGGTATACGAGAGGATTATTCTTAGGCGACTAAAACAACACGTCCCGACGAACAGTTCGGGTTTAGGAATACGCACTCCTGCGTTCAACAGGCCTTCCGCTTAATGGAACACATTCTTGCAGGGCTAACCCTGAAAAACCCCATTGGTACTGGTGCACTATTTTTGATGTCGCAAAGGCATTCGACAAAGTCTGGCACAACGGTTTAATTTATAAACTTCACTCAATCATCATACCAGACAGGCTCGTGCACATCATACGAGCCTTCTTGTCGAATCGCACTTTTCGATATCGAGTCGACGGCACGCGCTCCTCAAGCCGGCTGCTCCTAGCGAGAGTCCCCCAGGGCTCCGTTCTCTCCCCCCTCTTATTTTCACTTTACACAAGTGATATTCCGAAAGATCCGCAGGTCAGTCTTGCGCTTTTCGCAGACGATACCGCCCTATACTATTCAAACATACACAAGGGCCGTATCACCCTTCGTCTCCAAGCCGCAGCCAACCGCCTCGCCGAGTGGTTTCGGTTATGGAGAATCGAAATTAACCCGGATAAAAGTGCAGCAGTCTTCTTCTGGAGAGGCTCAGCCAACCCATTCTGCACGGCACCAGTACCTAGTCGTAGAAAGCTAGGACGTATCACGATTTTCGACCGACCCATTCCGTGGGTAGAAACGATCAAATACCTAGGGGCCACCTTTGACCGTAAACTTAGCTTCCGCCCGCATATCAAAAACGCGAGAAATAAGGCCGCGTTCGTCATGAGCCGGCTTCACCCGCTCATCTGCGCTAAAAGTAAAATATCCCTAAGACATAAACTCCTTTTATATAAGTCCTGCAAAAGACCAATTATGACCTACGCCAGCGTCGTCTTCGCCCACATAGCCGAAAACAAATTAAACCAATTACAGATGGTTCAAAACCGTTTCACTAGGTTAGCAACCGGAGCAGAACCATATCAACGTAACATCGATCTGCACAGTGACTTCTCGTCACCATACCGGAATACCTCAAATCTATCTCGCAGCGCTTCTTCGCGAAAGCGCTTTTGCACTCCAACCCGCTAGTGGTAAACGCCGCAACCTACGATCCGGTACTGAACCCGGAAACTAGGAACCGTCGACCCCGTCACGTCCTCAGTTTATGAGCGCTTTGTGTAAGTAAGAGAACCACAAATAGGGAACACAAATAACCAGCTCACGGAGCCCTCAGTTTCGTGAGCCCTGTGTCCGATGAAGCTGTAAGAGCCGCATAGGCTAACAGCATCAACATCAACAGAATCTAGGCATGAAGTCGTTGAATGTAGGTGATTCAGGATCGTTCTTTGTGGTAGTCTCTGTTACTATCTATTTTTAGCAGTAGATTAGTGATGGGCTGAAATGATGAGTGTCAGAAGTCACTCTGTAACATACATATTAAAAGGTAAAGATAGTAAGAACTTATTTATTTACATGTTTATTTATTAATAGAAAAACGTTCTACCAAAAAAAATTTAAAATCTATAATTGGTAAAAATAGTGCGTAGGACGGGACGAAGATTCGAATGGAAGAAAGTGGGTCTCTAAGCTCCGATCTTATCTGCACGAATTTATTTTTCTCACTATCTTCCCTTAAATAAACATCTAAAAAATATATTCTGCATTCTTGTTATCGTTGCAAATTGATAGAAAACAGTTAAAAGTAATTTTGTCTTTCATTCAATATTCTCATGTCATCAAGTTTAGTACATGGCTGTGAAACTTAGTGGTTAACTGCTGTGTCAGGGTCCTAGGTTTTGATATGCAACTGCCGAACAATATTTGTGTAGTTTTCTACTATTGGTGTGATGCATTAAAATTTATAATATTATTTCACTTTCATAGGATTAGAGAAGTGGTCGACGAGTTTGTTGCGCGAGCGCTATTGTATATACACTATAATTAATGTCATCTGTAATAACCAGAGGATCACCGTGTTGGAAATAGACCAGGAGTAATTCATTATTCTTACGAAAACAAGTTGCTTGTTTATTTTTATATCCCCCTTTAATTGTTGACCGCTCTATATTATCTCCAGTACAGTAAATACCTTCTGGTAATAACCAAAGGTATCACCACGATTATATTAGACCACGAAACATTCATTATTCTTACGAAATAAAAGCTGCAAATTATTTTTATATCCTTTAATTGCCGATCATTCTATAATACATCCCGTACAGTAAATATCTTCTGGTAATAACCAACCACTTCATAATATACTCCGCCCCCGCCGATGGCGAGGGTGTCCGGAACTAAACTATTCGTGGTACCACCATGTCCCGGGCTGGTTCTAACCAGTTAACACAGATAGAAGCATCCCTTAGAAGAGTTATTTGCGCCACTTCATCATCACCTACGCATTCCGTAGTTAATAATAATACTGATATTTAATTAGATAATCCATAGTCAGAAGCAACTGATCGAGCAGAGGGTCGGCCCTCTCGGGCACCCTCGAATCAACCGTTCTCGCGCAACAGGGTAACGGTCCAACCCGAAGCTCCGTTGTGCTGGTTACCCTCTAATAAAGGTCTCGGCGGAGTGCCATAAGCGCTCGGTCACCTTTTAACCCGGTGAAACTGTAAAAGCCCTCTGCCAGCCTAACAGTGGCCATCAGCCCGAAAGAAATAAAATAATATACCCCGTACGGCAGAAGTCATCATGTAATAAATAGGAGATATCACCGTTGTAATAGACCAGGAGTAATTCATCATTATTACGAAATAAAAAGCTACCATTTATGCTTTATACCTCCCTTTAATTGCGAACACAATGCGAACCGATCATTACACACGAAACATAAATCGTCCGTTTCACTTGACGTCGGGTGTAATGAAGCTACTTGTCGGACAAACAAATTACTTTACTCTCTTTTCCCGTAAAAATGGCCTAGATTAATTTATCGGGCAGGTAATTCGGAGTAAAAATGTTTTCGTGATAAAGAAGCAATAGACTAGCCATAGCATAATTTGGTCGATTACACTGGGGTCTAGGAACACGTATCTTGGACTTCCCATCTCTAATAGTAGTAAGTTTAGTTTAGAATGAACATATGTTCATGGTTAACCATTTTTATATGAATAGGTGGCAAACGACCAAGCAGTTCACCTGACGGTAAGTTTTTACCGCCACCTATGGACATCCGCAACACAGAGGAGTCGCAGATGCCTGTAAGAAAGTTGTGGGCTTTTCTCTTGAAGGTACCTAAGTCGTATCGGTTCGGAAATATCGCTGGCGACAGCTGATTGCGCAGAGTGGTTGTGGGTGCAAGAAAATTTCGCCTAAAGCGTACAGTGCTGGATTTACAACCAAACAGATGATGAGGATGAAATTTTTAATTCTGTCATGATGACACGATGCCTAAACTCAGCGGTTGGATTTTAAACAGCTCAGTTTAGCTAAATCACGCAATATCCGGAATTAATAACCCATATATGATGATATATTTTGAAATATATTTATCACCTCTATATTATTCTGTTTTATCTATATTGTCTCACATCTTAAACATATATTCTTGTGTTAATAATATATTTGCTACTTTAACCACAGTGGTAATTATAAATAGCTTACAATTATTCGTCATTTTACATGTTCATATAGACGCTTAGCTTGTATAGAAAGAAGGAGTCAATTTTACATGTTAATATAGACGCTTAGCTTGTATAGAAAGAAGGAGTCAATTTTACATGTTAATATAGACGCTTAGCTTGTATAGAAAGAAGGAGTCAATTTTACATGTTAATATAGACGCTTAGCTTGTATAGAAAGGAGTCAATTTTACATGTTAATATAGACGCTTAGCTTGAGAAGCTAGAAAGCTGAAGGATCCGTTTAAAGAGACATAAGAAGTTACTTTGTCTTACTCACTTAGCCCTAAGTGAGTAAGATAAAGTAACTTCTTGATAGAAATTCTTACAGACGTTTCAGTTGCTTTAGTCGTAAAGGGAGTCTTTGGAAACGCAATTTGCGTCGTATACATTTGAAGTGTAATGTTTCTGCTTCGCTGAGGAAAAAAATATGCAATGCACAACACATTTATAAGTTTATTGACGCAAAACATTCAAAATAATTACGGAGGTGAAGTATTTTAGATCGATTAAGACCGTCATATTGTGGCTATTACCTTTATATATATATATGTAAATATATATTCATCTTTCCACTTTTACAAGCCAACTAATACTAACACATGAAGTCTACAGTTTGTTACCATACCTTAGATAGATTCCACCGTTATATCAGATTTAAGAAAAGAACACCAATTCCAAGAATGATTCGGAGGGTATAGAAGTTTAAAAAAGTTCCTAACTTAAATGACATCATATTTAATCTATCTACTAGCCTTTAGCTTAAGCAGAGAATATATTAATCATTTTAAATATTTTTTATCGTGCGCACGTGTGATACAATTTAAAATAATTCCAACACACCTCGTTTATACAAATTGTCTGTTGAATATTATTAACTGTACGTTTTTATTAAATAAAGTGTTGCCAGCTTTTATTCAAACATATTTAAATTGAAATTCTTTATACTATATGTGTATCAATTGCTTCAACTGGAAAGTGATAGAATACAAATACTTATAATAAAATATATAAAATAACACGCGATTTGGACCTGAAGGAAGTGATACCAGAAAATAACGTGGGGGTTCTTAAAGGTCCCTGGAGAGGGTTTTTTTAGTCAATATTACCCCCAATACCAGAGATTCCTGACAAATCTTAACTGTCATTAGTTGATCATTGTCATTCTTTTGCTATGAATGTATGTGTCACAACGGCGCCCTCGTTTTCTAACCAGACACAAAAACTAAGTGAAACTCATTTCGAAATCTGTACCTTGATTTGTAAGTATATAATGGAATAAAAGGCATAAAACAACAGAAAAAAAAGAGAACGAACACGATCCTAGCAACGTATATGTGAGGATGTGTGTGCTACCAAGAGAGTACTTTACAGCTGTGAAACCTGACTTCAAAGACAGTCGTTCTAGAGGAGACCGTGAATTGAATAACGTATATTTTAAATCTAAGAACCAAAAATCTAATATATATATATATATATATATATATATGTGTGTGTTTGTGGATGATGTATATATAAGTATACATATATAAAGATACTTGTTGCGCTTTTTTCTGTTTTCTTGTTTAGGGTAACGTAATGTAAAGGAGACGGGATATGAGTGACGACAACGCGAGGGACTGCAAAAAAAAGCATAACACCTTTTTAACTTAAGCTTAAGGAAATTAATGAAATAGAATATCAAATACTTTAGAACAAAAACACAAGATAATCTGTCTGTTAACAAAGTTTATATTTGTGCATTAAAAATAAAACCGAGCTAACGGAATATAGGAATAAAAAGTTATACCAGGATAATTTTCCGAGGCAAAAAAATTCGTTATGCAAATCCTTGCTAATTGTACCGTCGGCAAAAATTTTCAGAACTACTTAAGTTTATTATAGTACTTAATTTTAATTAAAAACACCGGATTTTCAGAGAATTTTACACAATAACGGCATCGAATGATTAGAGTACGAGGCTCTTCTGCCAAGATCGTTCAAGATCGCATTTCCAGACGCATACCACCGTCAAACCCAATGCTGATGTACTCGCCATTAATGCTAATAATCCTTTCCAGTTCAACAGCTTGAAATCTTTGAATCTTCTAGTGCAGCAAAATACTTAATTTAATTATAAAGATTGCATCGCCGAGTGATCATTGCTTTTTAGCCTGGCCTCTTTGTTGGCGTGTCTGGTGCTCGGTATTTGGTTTTCGTATAATAAAAAAAGATAAACTCTCGCCACGGTTTTACCCTTAACAGGTTAAGGGAGTGGGACTCTTAGGGTATCCATGTGAACTGTGAATGGGTATTACCAACAACGGTGTGTCCATTTACCTCGACAGTCCAACAGAGATATAGTCACGATGCAGCATGTTTCTGTCTGAAGTAGGAATCGGTCGGTTCAACTGGGGATAGATCAGGCCTTCATATAATACTATGAAATAGCATAAAAATATAAAATTTGGTGATCCAATTAAAGGTAACAGACTCAGAGAATCTTTGTTGAGGATCGATATAGGTTTTTATAGGCTGCAGTTATCACTAACATGTGAACTTGTGTTCAATTATGAAGAATAAGATAATATTTTGTTTAATGTAATAAGTTTTACTTATTATATTTAAAAGTTTTTCATATTATGACATTTATTTATGCGAAAAAAAAGACATCACAATAAGAAGTAAAAGTTTGTTTCTAAAATACTATATAACAACATAAAGATACTATATAACAACATAAAAATACTATATAACAATATAAAAATACTATATAAGAACATAAAAAGGAACTTAATTAGTTCTTCGTTAATCGTCTAGTCATAATTGCCTTCCTTATTAAGCTCAGCTTTTATATTTTGAATCCAAGATAAGCTGAGAGATGAGAATATTTTAAAATTAATGTTTATTATAGTAATAATAAGCTTAGTTATTATTTACAAAATAAATTATAATAAAGCGTAGAATGTTATTTTCAATACATACAAGTATTGTATCCTCTTGCGGCGTTTGACTGTACATGCTACTGTAGTAATTCCAGATGAATGTGGGTGCATGGACCGCAGGATTTTTTTAATTTTATTTGAGGGTAACAAACGAGCACACAGTTTCACAGTGCTAGAGCTACACTGCAGTTTTTTTTTAGCTGCGGTATGAATGGGTCATGTCGACCGGGGGTTAACTTTCTTTTTTATAGTTTAAGCGTCAAACGAGCATGCAGCCCACCTGATGGTAAGTGACCACCGGCACCCATGAACATCTGCAACACCAGAGGAGTCGCAAATGCGTTGCCGGCCTTTCAGGAAGGTGTAGGCTCTTTTCTCGAAAGTCCCCAAGTCGTATCGGTTAGGAAACACCGCTGGCAACAGGTGATTCCACAGAGTAGTTGTACGTGGCAGGAAATTTCTCGTGAAGTGCACAGTGGTGGATTGCCAACCCTAGATGGTTGGATGATGAGAATGAAATTTTGAATTCTGTACCACGCCTTCACAGAATATCAGCGTAAATTAGTAGCATAGTGCTGCTGTATTTCGTCTTGTGAGTGCGAAGGACCCGGAGACCTTTATTACTGGCGACGAGGCATTCCATCTCTCTCATCTCGGTCCTGAAGGGTGATTATTATGATTCCATGTCAAGGATGAATGTAAATGGATCATCATGGACCGTAGGAATAATTTGCCATCAGGCGAACCGTGCGCTCGTTCGTTACTCTCAATGTAATAAAAAAACCTAATGTTATGAGATTCTTGTGACTCGCGACACCCACATTCATCCTTGATAATGAAATATAATAATCTTTCTTCCGAAGCGGTGGTAGAGACCTATTAGCGATGTGTTTGTACATAAGACTACTTAAATAAAGATTTTCTTGATGCCCTGACGACTGAAGTTGGAATGCCTCGTTACCAGTAATAAGGATCGCCGGATCCCTGCACTGAGCAGACGAAATACAGCAGTGTTATATTGATATTTTGCACTTGTCAACATCATCATCATCAGCCTGTATCAATCCACCGCTGGACATAGGTCACAGTGGACACATAAGTATGGCTTTCAATTCTCTGAAGGAGTGGTCCTTGTCCAATCCTGTCGATCCATTCATGGCGTATCTTTAACAAAACTGCAGCGGAGTTCTTCATCTGAAAAAACTTACCATCAACCGAATTTTGAGATCGTTTGACATCCTTAAAATAATAAAATATTGCTTCTCTTAAATAGCTGTTAAGTGATTGTTTAAATAAAAAAATATCGTGCAGTCATTTTACCGTTGTAACAGTTATGAAAGAAATTACAGATCACCCGAACTGGAAAATAAAAAAATATTTATAGAAAGTAAAGACTAGACTAGACCTCGCTTCTGGAAGGGCCTCTGGGATTCAGGCACGTTTGGTATATGTATTTAAAAATGTTCAATATTTTAAAGG
The DNA here is from genome assembly GCA_029286865.1 of Teinopalpus imperialis. Classification (NCBI taxonomy): domain Eukaryota; kingdom Metazoa; phylum Arthropoda; class Insecta; order Lepidoptera; family Papilionidae; genus Teinopalpus; species Teinopalpus imperialis. Next base: position 927,972 of record JAGSMU010000017.1, read on the forward strand.
GCATATTGCATAATGGTTCAGGGTACGACTACGAATATGGTCGTAATTATACACTAGCATTTTAGCTTAATTATTATTAATAATAATAATAATAATAATAATAATATCATTTATTTCAGACTCATCCTAGGATTACATCCATATTAGTTAGTACAGAAAAGATAGTGTTAGTAATATTAATATTAGTTAAATATAATATGGCAAGTCCGGTAGGACTCACAGATGATGGTGGAAACTTACTGTACGACTGCATGCAGTCGTATCCATCGGGCCAGCATCGGAGAGTCCCACCGATCCGCCAACGCGCGCAGGATGCTGTTGGGGCTGTCACGCATGCGATGCATGATAGAAGCGCATCGTTTGCGCATGATCGCTGCAAAGCCGTCAGTATCAGCATCCGCGAACATAGCGGAAGCGCTGCAGTGGCGCGGCAGCCCCATAAGCACCCGGAACGCGTTATTGTATTGTACACACAGATCGCTGTATGCCCGCTGCGTATAGTCAACCCACAGGCTGCAAGTGTAAAAGGACTGACAGTACGCTTTAAAAGCACAACCTTGACAGTCCTTGCACACCTCGAGAACCTGCGAGCCAACATATTGCATCGGACAGACAGCGCTCTGCGCTCCCTTTCCACATCGACATTGTCTTTAAGGTCTTCGGTGACCCAGTGGCCCAAATACTTAAATTGCTCGACTTTGTTTAGAGCAGTACCACATAAAGTGAAATTCGGAACGAAAGTGTATCGCTTATTATCCGGCCTGAAGATCATTAATTCACTCTTTCACGTTATATTTGAGCCCATGAGCCACCGCGTAGGACTCACAAATTCTCAGGAGCCTTCGTAAAGCACCGATCGAAGGGCTCAGCAGCACCATATCGTCTGCGTAACTGATGTTATTAACGCACACTCCGTCTATATGACACCCAACGCCGGTGCTGCTGAGCTCATCAATCAATCGGTTAACGTACAGGTTGAAGAGCGTAGGAGAGGTAAGTCCCCCCTGCCTCACCCCGCAATCCAGCCCGTACTCTCTCGAAAGAGAGCCAGCCCACCTTACAAAGTTCTTTTGGTTCTTATACCAATGCATAAATAATAGAACAATCTCTCTAGGTAGACAAGTTTCATTGCTTAATTTACCCCACAGAATATCGTACGAAACCAAATCGAAGGCTCTAGATAAATCAAGGTAGATTGCATAAACTGGTGTTTTCTTCTCGTGTAATACTGCACAGTCCGCTTGAGGCACAAGATAGCACTTTCTGTGGAAAGACCGCGCCTGAAGCCGAACTGCGCGTCATTTAGCGCGATGTGTTTATCCAGGTGCTGACCCAGCAGACTGTCGAGCACTTTAGCGATCACTGTGGCTAGAGATCGGTCTATAGTTGTTTATATCTGATGCATCACCAGTTTTATTTTTGATGATCGGTACAACTACAGTGCGCATTAGTTCATGAGGCAGGTGGGAGTGGCCCAAACACAGTGTGAAAAACATAGAAAGCACTCTGGGTAGGTGTACACCAGCATGCTGCAGATGCTCGATGCTAAGACTGTCGTGGCCCGGGGATTTACCCCTTACCATGCGTTTTATCACTGCAAACACTTCCTTCGTAGTAAAATGAACTCTACTCTCACCACCTTCCTCCGCATCGGACACCTGCCGCAATGGCCCCAGAGAATCATTAATCATTCTTATAAGATTTTTAGCTTTTTTTTTAAAGAAAAGCTTCAATGTCATGAAAATTACTAACGCTCCGGTTAACCACTCCGGCTAAGCTTAAAACGTCTGAAATGTTACACGACGCTATATATAGAACCTAGGACCTTAAGTTTCGCAGATCGTATTCTAAAGCATTAGTGTATTTTAGCTTAATATTAATAGCAATTCTATTCTTTTAAAAAATAAAAATGAAAAATATTGAATATACATTAAAATGTTTAGTATACAAATATTATTCTCTTTGTCTTGTTATCTTTCTTTTTCTCTTTCTTTTCTGTTTTACTGTTTTGTGTTTTGTCACCTTTGTCTGATGTGTACTGTGTTGTGTGGTCTCTTTTTTATAGTTTTTTACTCAGAAATAGCAAATCGAGTGTAGGTTATACTCCGATCTCAGTTATCTACAATCTAAAATTGTGAACCCTGAATTCAAAATCAGTCGTTCTCGAGGCGACCGTGAATTTGATAAAGTATATTTTAAATCTACGATTCAAAAATCGGTCTTTTCTTTGATCCACTACGAAGTCGATTCTTCGTTTATTATTATAATTTTGATTATCTTCTTCCAATTATTTTAACCGAAATTTAAAAAAAACTTTATACGATTACATTATAAAAAAGGTAATTCAGAAGTGACAAATTTGAAACACGAACATATGTAGAATTTAGGAAGTAACTCATAGCCATGGCTTTTCCATCACCACATCATTAAATAAATTTTCGAGTGGTAGAGCTACATTGCAGTTTGTTTCTAGCTGCAGAATGAAAGGGCAGCTCGACCGGGATAGGACCACAGAATATCAGCGTAAAATAGCACCATAATGCTGCTATGTTTCGTCTGATGAGTGTATGAATTCGGAGACCTTCATTACTGGTGACGAGGCATTCCATCTCAGTCCTCAAGGGTAACAACGCATATGCATTATGATTCCTTATCAAGGTTGAATGTAGATGTCGTGGGCCGTTGGAATCAATTGCCATCAGGTGAACTATGTGCTCGTTTGTGACTTTCAATATAATAAAAAAAAATAGTTTATAATTAGAAAAATATTAAATTTAAGTTTGAGTTTAATAACACAATTGATAACGTATCTGTTATATTGTCATCGATTTATAGCACAGCAAACCTTCAAATTAACCATACATCCGCAAGTGGGTGAAAACTGTATTAAAACACTTCATTATATTCATACATATATACAAACAAAGTTTGTTTGACCACGCCCTGTATTAGCGTAAAATGGCAGCATAATGCGGTTGTGTTTGGTCTGGTGAGTATAGGGATCCGGTGTCCTTTATTACTGGTGACGAAGCGTTCCATCTCAGTCGTCAAGGGTAACAACGCATCAGCATTATGATTCCTTGTCAAGGTTGAATTAAGATGTCATGTGCCGCGGGAAACACTTGCCATCATGTGAACTGTGTGCTCGTTTGTTACTCTCAATGTAATAAAAAAAAGTTATGAGTATTAGTTGACAGCCCTCTCTCTACTCACAGCTAACGGAACTCGTAAGTGCTCGTGCTTATACCGACACTTATTAACATCTTTAGTTAAGAGCTAAGAGCATTATGAATGAAAGTTAGCCTTGTCAACGTTTTTACTTTATATCCTAAATATAATATATGATACCTGAATATAATATAACATTAAAGCATTATTATACTATTATTATAACTGGTGACATAAATATAAATATAAGTGAGGACTGCATCAGCTCCAATAAAAACTTTACCTTAACTTGCTTGCTTCCTTCGGGCTATTGCCTGCATATAAACTCGCCACTCGTCAAAATAGCTGCTTAGATCATATTATATTAAAAACCAATTTTTCGGCAGTAACCCTAGTCGCCCACTCGGCTTTAACTGACCACGATACAGTGTTATTGTTCTTACCTTTAACTGTAAGTCACAGTGGTGCAACTAAACTACTAACACGAATAGATTACAAAATATTAGATAAAGATATAAGACAATTAAACTTTGCAGGTATATATCAAATACAAGACACGAATAAAGCGGCTCAATTCTTAACTCCAACCATAAGGAATGTTATGGATCGGTTGGAACACATGTACCTACAAGATCCCTAATCGTAAAAAAATATTAAAGCCCTGGATTACATCTGGCCTTCTACGTTGTATCAGACACAGAGATAGTAGGCATAAAAACCTTAGAAAGACACCAAATGATGAAATACTTATTATAACGTATCGTAGATATAGAAACTTTTGTAATTCATTGCTCAAAAAAATGAAAAGGGCATATGAGAAACAGGAATTTCTTAAAGCTGGCAATAACAATAAGAAGATTTTGGAAGTTATAAACAACATGACAAATAGAATAAATAAGAATGACATGTCTAGATGTCTCCTCTCAATGTATCTCAGTCCTGATCATTCGCTAAATATCATTAACAATCATTTTATAAATATAGGCAAAAAACTCGCTGAGAATTGTTTACGACCGGACAAAATTAACACTCCTCGTAACATAAGCCATAAGACATTTGTTTTGCTTCCAACGGATGAGGCAGAGGTTGAGAAGGTAATCCTAAGTCTCCGTAATGGTTCAGCATCAGGTTGGGATAACATCTCTTCAGGTCTACTCAAGGCTCATAAAAATATAGTACCTCCTCTCACTTACGTGTGCAATCTACCTCTCCCAACAGGTGTCTTCCCTGATATATTTAAAAAGTCCATTGTACACCCTGTATATAAATGTGGCGACCGACACAGTCTCAATAACTATAGGCCTATTTCTATCTTGTCATCCTTTGCTAAAATACTAGAAAGGATCATAAACAGTAGACTTATTAACTTCTTAGAAACTAATCAACTACTTTCTTCTACACAATATGCATTTAGGGTTAATAGGTCTACTGCAGATGCCGTCCACGATCTTACAGATTACATTGTTTTGAACTTGGATAAGGGTCATAAAGTTTTAAGTATTTTTCTTGACATAGCCAAAGCCTTCGACACGGTCTCTATACCCATACTGATCGGCAAATTAGAGGATATTGGGAACAGAGGTACTCAATTAAAATTATTTAAAAGTTACATGAGTGACCGTAGACAGCTTGTTAAAATAAAGAACTTTACGAGTAATGAAATGCCAGTCAGCTACGGCGTCCCCCAAGGAAGTGTAGTGAGACCAACTCTCTTCCTCATCTTTATTAACAATCTAGGGTTTTTGTCCCTACCAAAAGGCAAGATTATAAATTTTGCAGATGATACAGTACTTCTCTTCAGTGATCATACATGGTGCGATGTGTTTAGTGTGGCTCAAACTGGTTTTAATACTGTTTCTTCTATTTTAAGATCAAATAGGTTAACCATAAATTTTGACAAAACAAAATACTTGATCTTCATGATCAAGAATTTAGGTTACGATTTTAGTGAACATAACATTATTGCACACACATGTCCTGAACCATATATTAATTCTTGCTCTTGTGCATATCTTAAAAAAGCGGATGAAATCAAATATTTAGGTGTACTGGTGGACAATTACTTAAGATTTCAAGGACATGTCAATTCAATAAATACCAGACTGCGAAAACTAATGTATATTTTAAAATCTCTCAGACACGTAGCAAATGAAAAAATTTGCAAATCAGTCTATTATTCCCTAGTTCAATCTCTTATTACCTATACCATAACCTCCTGGGGAGGAGCCAGTAAGACCATAATTCTTGAACTAGAAAGGACTCAGCGAGCAATTTTAAGAGTTATCTACTATTTGCCATTCCGTTATCCCACCACCGAGTTGTATGAGAGAGCAAAAGTTCTAACTGTTCGTCAATTATTTATATTACACACGATCCTAAAACAGCATAGCTCAATTAAATTTTGTTCTGAAAACTATAAACTAAACAGACGTTGTGTACCCTTCTGTCAGTCAAGTATAAAGCTTAAATCTAAATTCGCAGGGCGCTTCTTCTGTTTCCTTGGACGACTTCTATACAATAGAATTAATAAAACCTTCCCATTTACACCTATACCAAAAGAAAATGCAAAAAGGAATTAGTTGAATGGTTACAGAAACTTAATTAATATGCCACTGAAAGATTGATATACGTTCCCGTATAAATGGAAACCCCCCCCCCTCCTCACACATCCACACACAAACACACACACATGCACATAACCCAACTAAGTTATTTTAGTTAACTAATACTTGTTTTCATATAATCAAATGTTTCTTTTTTTCTTATTTTATTTTTTTTACTTTTCTCCAAGAGACATCTCTATTGTTGAACTGAACAATATTTGTTTTATATTATTTATGTATTATGATTGTCTAGCACATGATAGGGTGGACGCCTGATGGCCCGAAAATACAAGCCCAGAGCTTAGTTCGGCGCATCAGTCTCCCGTGTACGTCCCCAATATACGTGTCAACATATGTAAATATTATTGGTTTAACTTAATTTAATTAACATGTACTGTGGAGAGAAATGTTACTTTTCATTTCGTTACACTGTTTTGTCACAATACATTTTTTTAAATATATTTAATCTTCAAGTGTTTTCCTTTTTTTCCTTATTTTCAAAAAAAGGATACAACGTGCGCACTAAATGTATATTGGAATTCTTTACCAGTCCACCCTTGACATGGAGAAACATTCACTGTAGGTGCTAATAATAAAAGAATCCAAAATATTAACAATATACGTATTTAAATATAATAAACAAAAAATAACATGTTAAATACATATAGATATTAAATATATAGCAAAAATAGATAATATAAATAAATAATTAAATAGAAAATTCAAATGACTTCCCTTACATAATACTCACGAATCAGTGTATTAAAAATATTTTTCTTATGAGCTCCCTTAATGTCCTCAGGCGCTATATCTCTTAAGCTAGAAACGTGGTGTATCTAGTTTTAAAAGTAAGTCATATGCGAAGATATACATCATACATCATATCACATGATACATACATCGCAATATAAACTAGAATGATTTATCAGATTTAGGCCAAATCAATGTAAAACTCCACCGGAAGTGTACCCATCGAAATTGGTTCAACGGATTAACTAAAGGACCGTCTTTATTACGTCGTTAAAACATATTTATAATAATCTTCATACTACCATATAGATGCACTTCCGTAGACTGCGGTTTCCAATCATACAGTGATCCCTTGAGACAACCATTCAATTCTGTGTACACGATAATAATCATAGAGTAATGAAACACAGAATGCGTCCTAATTATAAAATATCAAAAATCCGACAGCAAAAAAGACAATCTAAAAGTTACCCACTAAAAAGATCGAAACAAGATAGAAATCAAAATTAAAATAAACTATAAACAAAGAAATAGAGTTTTATTTCGGTTTAATAGACTATATTATGAGGTAAAAGCCTAAGCTCGATCTTGTTTCAATCTTTTTACAGCATTACTTTTAACTTGACCTTTTTAGCAGTAGGGTTTTCAATTTTTTAATTATTTATTTTATTTCAGTATCCCGGCATACTTCTATAAACAAAAATAACATGTTAAATACATATAGATATTAAATATATAGCAAAAATAGATAATATAAATAAATAATTAAATAGAAAATTCAGATGACTTCCCTTACATAATACTCACGAATCAGTGTATTAAAAATATTTTTCTTATGAGCTCGCTTAATGTCTTCAGGCGCTATATCTCTTAAGCTAGAAACGTGGTGTATCTAGTTTTAAAAGTAAGTCATATGCGAAGATATACATCATACATCATATCACATGATACATACATCGCAATATAAACTAGAATGATTTATCAGATTTAGGCCAAATCAATGTAAAACTCCACCGGAAGTGTACCCATCGAAATTGGTTCAACGGATTAACTAAAGGACCGTCTTTATTACGTCGTTAAAACATATTTATAATAATCTTCATACTACCATATAGATGCACTTCCGTAGACTGCGGTTTCCAATCATACAGTGATCCCTTGAGACAACCATTCAATTCTGTGTACACGATAATAATCATAGAGTAATGAAACACAGAATGCGTCCTAATTATAAAATAAATAATTAAAAAATATCAAAAATCCAACAGCAAAAAAGACAATCTAAAAGTTACCCACTAAAAAGATCGAAACAAGATAGAAATCAAAATTAAAATAAACTATAAACAAAGAAATAGAGTTTTATTTCGGTTTAACAGACTATATTATGAAGTAAAAGCCTAAGCTCGATCTTGTTTCAATCTTTTTACAGCATTACTTTTAACTTGACCTTTTTAGCAGTAGGGTTTTCAATTTTTTAATTATTTATTTTATTTCAGTATCCCGGCACACTTCTATAAACAAAAACTAAAAACTAAACTAAACTAAAACTTCTATTTTTTTTGTCGGGCAAAATGTAGAGATGATTTATTGCATTCGAAACAAAACAGACAAATGAAAATTACAATTTATCAAAGCGGTTCAATTCTTCAAGAGAATTTTGATCATTTGGTTGATGTAGTAACTTTCTAGGATCTATCGAACTAATCGCTAGACCGGAGAGTGATCTAACTCGGCTAAAAGTGACAGTCGGGTAAAAACAGCGTTACATATAATGTTAGATCTTTAAATTTGACACGTAAGGTTTTTAAATATTATAGCTAAGAGTTGCTGAGTGATGATTGATGATGAAACTTTAAGGTCAGTTCATTGAAACTTTGACGCAGTGGTTAAATTTACTATGTAGTGGTTCCGAGTCATACTAGCTTTAGGATCTCGTATTTTTATTTATCTTTTATCATTTGCTGAAAATTATGCACAGTGATAAGCGTTATATATCTGAGATTAAACTTACTGAAGGCGAAATACGGATAGGCTTATTTCTGTAAATTGTGTATGTCTACCCAAAATAAAATGTTTGCATTGCGAAGAAATGTTGAATTTCTATGCATTTTTTACCGAATTAACCATGGGGTACTGGAGAGTTAATCGGATTAAACCCAGCCACCTAGCATAAACTTCTCACATTAGATCACTCATCACGACGGAATTCAAAATTTCATCCTCATCATCATGATGGTTGGCAATCCGCCATTGTATTTTACGCGAAATTTCCTATTTTACTACTCCGTGGAGCTGTCGTCAGCGGTAGTTCCGAACCGATACGACTGAGGAACCTTCAAGAAAACAGTCTATACCTTTTTTTAAGACCGTCTGCACATTTGCGGCTGCTTTGGTGTTGCGGATGTCCATGGGCGACGTTAGTCTCATATCATCATTGCTCATTTGCAAATTTATAAAAAAATAAAAAAAAACCCTTAAAAGAATACCAAGTGAAAAAGCAGTATAACACTGCTGTGTAATGTATGGTGAGTATAAGGAACCGAAGAAGACTCATATAACGGTAGCGGTGATGCCTCAGGTCCCAGGTGTGGCAAATCTTTATCGAGGATATAGATGTAGAGGAATAAGAGATAAGGTCATCAACAGACGAACAATGTACACTGGTAATGTAATACAAATGTTATAACATTCAGATTTTAAAGTAAAAATGTTGACAAGGCTAACTTTTATTCATAATGCTCTTAGCTCGTTACATAAGAAGTTTATAAGTGTCGGTATAAACCAAGACGGGCACTTACGCGCACTTCCCTTTAGATGGTATTCCCTGGCCCTCGGATTGTATTATCGGCCCGCTCTGTTGTCGTCGACGTTCTTCGTCCACAGGGGTCGGAGTGCAGCGGTGGTGCAGTAGCAGTCTTCGCGCCAGCTTTGCAGCATCGTGGTTATCTCCCTACTCAGCGGGACTCCCGCTCGCTAGACTATTTAGATAAAGCTGTATAGGTCTCTGGACCAGTAGCAATTTTCACACACAAAAAAAAAATACTTACGCGCTTCATTAGTTCTGAGTAGGACTGTCAACTCATACATCATATTTTTTGTATTACAGGTTTAAACAATATAATAATGGTGTAATTACATAAATATTTCTAAGTATAACGACACGGCTCAAGCTTTCCATTCAGATTTCAATCAACAGTTATGTTGTATATACATAAAAAAAGAGTTGTGTGACTTTAATTTATAGTCCAAGTGTCTACTGATAAAGTACTCTACGTATGTAAACAGTGGATGAAATTGTAAAAGCCTGTCAATACGTTATTGAACGCGTTGCTAATAAAAGACTTGTCAGAGAGCTTGATAGGGAATAGCTTCGTTAATTAACTTCTGGACATGTGTCCGATGCGTTATAGCTTAACAATATTTTTCAATTATTAAAATTGTAAATATTTACTAACTGTTAATATAATAGTGTTGATATTACAGTATTACTATATACTTATAATAATTTTAAGCTATGTTGTACCTTATTTCTCAGTTGTCAGTTGTCTGCAGCATGAGATGGTCGTCTCGACAAGGGAGGGATGTCAACGTAAAACAGCATCGCAACGCTGCTGTGTTTCGTGTAGTAAGTATCCTCGGTGATAACGTACTCACACATCTTGAGTTTTTATTGAGGATCGATGTAGATGTAGGCTGCAGGTATCACTAACCATTTGTTTGTCACCCCTAATAGTACAAAAGGAAAATAATTGTTATGATACACTGGTGGTGTCCAAGTAAAATATCCAAAATAATCAATGTAAGGAAATATTCTTACTACAGTTATCATTAGTATGAATACATGAAATTAATTATAGTTACTGTATATAATATAAAATTTGAAAATTACCACGATCACATGGATAAGACCAAAATGCTCATCGATATGAACATCGTGGCCTGCATGTGTAAAAATAAAAAAAAATATTTCAAAGACATCTGAAGTTCGCCATTCGGCAGCGGAGCCTTGGGGGACTGAAACACCCTGTTTAGGGAGTAGGCATATGGACAGCCACGGGATTTATATATATATAGGCAGTAAATTTACTTCAGCGTATAGTATATTTATCGCTCTATGGGTATTATTTTCGTAAAATTTACTATAGATTTTGCTAATGTTTTCAATATTGGATAGAAATTTCAAAGTGATAGGGCCACGTTGACAATTCAGACGCTATGAAAGTCCCCTTGTTCTACTTCGAATGTACATCTCCATAGTTCGGTGAGTCCCTTTGATGTTTTCGTAAGTTAAACATAAGACAATGTTAACCACGTTATGATTATTTAATAATGTCACTTACAAGATATTAAAAATTAAACTCTACATCCTAATACATTAATCTTTGTAAGTCTAATGATAGCTTGAAAGCCTCAATTGGGCTTAACGGACAATCAGTGACCCTAATTACTAACATAACGGTAATGGTTTGGTACACATTTTCAATCGATTTCCGTTACTCCGAGAACGCTATTAGGGTTACGTAATGTCTTCCGTATAATATTTATTGCATGTCAATAAATTTAGTTTTGGATTTCGATATAAAGTATATCGAATATAAGTAACAGCAGTAACGATAACAAAAAACAGGTACATAGCATAATGATTAGATCACACCGGGTTCGATTTCTAGCTTCGAATAACACAGTTATTAGTTTATAGATATGGATATTTTGGTATTTGTCCCGCGTCTCAGATCCAAATCTTCTTAGTGTCCCACATTCAGTTTTATTGGATTTGCCTCACAGCGATCATGTGTAGGAATTGATGTGAATGTATGTAAATGTTTGCACATTTTTTCTAAGACACCATTTTTTTTAAGACACAGATTATGATAAACAGGAACAGTTCATCAGATGATAAGTGAAGTCTGTAACCCATAAATACTTAAATTATTTTTTTTTGTTATTTATTTTCTTGTTATTGTAATCATCGCCTTAATCAGCCGAATTCAGCCGATCACTAACCCACTGACGAACAATGCATCCATTGAATTGTCGTCATCCTATTTGTCAAAATTAGGCATTACACCGATGAAATTTTACATGGAAAATACTTATTTCTAGATCATCTCCAAAAAGTCAATCACATCAATTTCAAAAAGGTCTTACAAATATATTAATATATAAACGTAAACTGTTTTAAGCTTATTTTATAACGATCATATGGATGCTTAGGTCTGTTGACCCTGAGAAATGTTTGAAAGCATATTGCAGATATTATTTACATTTTTCGACTGTCAAAAGTTAAAATTGAAATAAATTGAAACATCAAATACGATAAAGCTAGTATTTTTATTTTGAAACCAATTCTGCAGATATTATATTTTGGAATATATGATTAGTACGTTTTTAAATTGAACTAGAATACAGATTGCTCTATTTGAGTTACACTGAAATTTAAAATTAAAAAAAATTAAAAAAAAGCGTCTGTAAAGTTAACAGCGTTGTTTAGTACCCCCTGCACTAAAAAGGTGTTTATTGTATGTTTTATAACTACCTCTACCAACAGTCTTTCTCTGCCTCAGTCTACTAGATGTTAGTCTTCCAAGTTAAAGGGTTTTGGTTTAATCTCCAAGCTTTGTATCGATACTACCCAACTCCACTACTAGAACACAATTGTTTATCTAGACGACTAAGATAGACTCATATCATTCCAATATGGTAACAATGGAATTCGGTCTACCAGATTTCCCTGCAACGGTACCTTCCAATAAAATTAAATCTTAAATAACAAAACAATACACTGCGTCATTATTATTTACTTCAATAATGAAGTACTTAAAGTTTTATTCTGTTATTTATTCGTTTGTATATTCGATCACTAATGAAACGCAATCTTATTCTAAAATTTACTGTACAACATTGTTAGAAGGTTGTATTAAATTAAATTAACGGCAAATTAGCTCGACATAAATATTGAAGATGGCAAGGTTAACGTTCTACAGTGGCAACCTATCAATGACGGTCGCGGTGTAAGACAACCCCCCTCAAGATGGAGCGACGTCACCTCGTATCGATCATGTTTGCGGGCAGTTGATAGATGTAGGTAGCCCAGGATGTTGAGGTTGTATGTGGAAATCTATGAAGGAAGTCTATGTTCAGCAGTGGATCATGGATAGACAGTAATCATAGCTGTGATGATGAAATTTTGAAATAGCAGGATAATGCCTCCTGTATTTTCTTTGGTAAATTTAGGGATTCGAAGACCCCGGTTACTGGAAGTGGGGATGGTTTACATCACTAAATAATGCGTTGCTACATCTTCATTAGAGGTAGCAACGCATTATTTAGCGATGTATTTATAGGTTGCAGTGGTTCCAAAAATATTTGTAATGTTAGGTCAGATTACACAAAAGCAAATCAATTGCGCCAATCCATTAATAAAAATCTTCGTTAAAATATTCTTGACACATTGAAACTGTTAAAATACATTGTAAATTGTTACAAACAGCATTAATACAAAATGAACATTACGAGGTAAAAGCAAGCGCAATCAGAGCGTTCATTGTAGAATGAAAAACCAATCAATTTTATTTTACTTTGAGAATTTTGATTTGTCGAATTTGTTTTTCATTATTTTTATTGGCAAATGGGCTTATTTCAAATATGGAGTATATTTAATATTTGTTGTGGTTTTGATGGTTCGTCAAGGTCAACCGGTTAAGGATCATGCTCTCATTGAATATCAGCGTGAAACAGCAGCACAATACTGCATGTGTTTCTTATGGTGAGTGTAGGGTTCTGGAAATTTATCATCATTACAAGTACCAAGGCAATGCATCCCAGCCCTCAGGGAGACAAAGCATGTACAACTTGAATCTTTGTTAGAGATGTATGTATTTTTTTTATTACATTTAGAGTAACAAATGAGCACACAGTTCACCTGCTAGTACGTGATACCTGCGGCCTATGACATCAACATACAACGTTGACAAGGAATCGTAATGCAGATACGTTATCATCTTTGAGGATTGAGATGGAATGCCTCGTCACCAGTAATATAGGTCTTCGGATCCCTACACGCAGCAGACGAAGCACACCAGCCTTATGCTGCTATTATTCGCTGATATTCTGTGAGGGCATGTTCCAACCCCAGCCGAGCTGGCCCATGCATGTTGAAGCTAGAAACTAACTGCAGTGTAAGTCTACCACTTGTACAGTTCGTAAAAGGTTTCATGAGCTACAATTATTAATTATTACCATCAGGTGATGGTATGGTGTTGTGCTCGTTTGTCACACCTAAAGATGTAAAACGAAGTCTTCGAGTAAACCAAATATGGTATACAGCATAAATACAGTGTCGTAAGTTTCTGTGTATGCACTTTACTCGTCCTGCTCAGATCGGTGATAGGTTCAACACTTGTGTAATGATTATTTGATTTATAAGCTATTTAAACATTTTGCGAGCAAATAAATAGTAAGGAAGTTTTATTTCTTTTGTTTTGGTAACCGCAGCTCATCAAGCGTCCATATAATGCATTGCGGGTGCATCAACTCTACTTACTTGTCCAAAATAACTTACTTACTTGTACAAGCAAACAATTTTAAGAGTAACACTCGAGAAGGCAAACAGGGCAAGGTTTTTTTGAATAGTGGTAAAGTCAATTTGTAGCGAGTTTCATAAAGGAGCCACATAATACCAGCGTGAAGGAGTAGAATCCTCAAATTTCATCCTCATCATCTCGATGCTTGGCAATCCAGCACTGTGCGCTTTAGGCAAAAATTTCTGCCATGCACAACTGATCTGTGGAATCAGCTGGGGCCAGTGATATTTCTGATAAATGAAATACGACTTAGGGACCTTCAAGAAAAGAGCAATCAACCAAGGCTGCCATCTGTCGACTCCTCCGGTGTTGCAGGTGGGCGGCGGTCACCTACCATCACTGTGAGCTGCATGCTCGTTTGCTACCTATTCCATAAAAAATGTAATGTAAGGTGAGTGGAGGTAGATCCCTGTCTCGAAACCTAATTACAGGTGCCGAAATTTTACAACGTCGGAGTCGACAACGCATGTGCATCTTACATCTTTTGAGGACGGATGTAGTTGTCATGGGCAGCAGTCATCGCTTACTATCAGGTGAACGGTGTGTCCGTTTGTTACATAATAGTAAAATAAATAAGTAATAAATGCAGAACTATTTCAAATGACCTTAATAGCTTATCAGGGTAGAGTATTAGAAATAAAAAGGATCTGAACATTAATAAGCGAAAATATTACATTAAATAAAATAAAACAAACACATTAATATTACCCGAAATCATAACGTTATACCATCAAAATACACTTTAAAAGGTTCTGGATGAAGTAGACAATATACGCGATCTTCGAAATTAAGATTTTTTATCACAGTGTATTCCACACTGTAATAAAAAATCTTAATTTTCATATACACATAGACAAAATAGTAGCCAAAGCCGACGGGCTTACTTGGATATATACTAAGAATTTAAAAAATCCAGCTGTCAAGCTTATTATGTATAATTCAGAAGTTAGAAATATTGTAGTGTTGTTTGGTCACCATCTTACAAAGTCCATATTAACCGGATTGATAAATTACAGAAAAGGTTAATGTATCTCACAGTTGCAATATGTCCACGAAGCTCAGATCTTACTATGACCTCCTCGGCTATATTTGAATGTATCTCGCTTGAAAATCGTAGAAAGATACTGGACATGGTGTTTTTCAAGAAATCGGTTACTGGTAAAGTTGATTGACCCGAATTGTTATGTAAAGTACAATTTAATGCCTCTTTTAGACCTCAAAGACCAAAAAATGTCATAGATACATAGAGAACATTGTGTGATTATCACGCATATATTCTTTGTGCAACCGTTTTAGTGAAGAAATTGATATTGCAGTAACCTCTAACAATGTGATAAAAAGGGTGTTGGGAAGCCAAGAGTAATATTTTTTTTTCTCGTTTATGTTTTATAAGTATTGTTTTTTTTAATGTAGCTGTTACGTAATAAGGTGGTCACAATAATATATTTTTTCTGTACATACTGTGTTTTCCTGTAAGTAATGAGACAATTAGTTAAATTATGGCATTGTACTTTGTAAAGTTTTTATTGTACTCATTGTTGGAAAATTAAAAAAGTTAATAAATAAGACAAATAAATAAATAATATAAAAATGTAGTAAGGAACAAGATAAGAGTGAATAGGAGGAGTACAAAAGACTTTCTGATGTCAAGCGACGACGATCCAGGGCATCGATAGAGTCGCGACCATAATAAGTTTAGAATTGAATTGTTGCTCTGAGCTCGTTTAGAAAACTTTTCCAGTGAAACTTAATTGAAAAGAATTTATAATTTTATTAAACTTTATGATCGGAAACATATAAAGTAATCAACTTTTAAGCCCGATAATAATATTTTAGTATTCAAACATAAATATCTAGAACATGCTGACTTATTGGGACGGGAAATACGTTACAGTCACTCGTGTAAAAGACCTACTATTGAATTTGGTAGATTATTTAGACAAAAAAAAATTGTCACAGTATATTCTGTGGGTAAGAAAATTAACTATCGATTTTCCTTTAGCACAGCGAAAGCAGATATTCAATTTCCTAAAGCAATATCCGCGCCTAATGATTTACGATTCCTTACCAACTTTGTCGACTTTGCGTAATTCGTTTTTATAGCAACTTGTCTCAATACGGTTTGCTTGGATCGTTTTGAATGAATTTAACAAAGAACACTGTAACTTCAATGATTTGTTCCAATTTTATTCCTCACTTTAATTCAAAACAAAAATAAGAACTTTTTGTACTATTATATGAGGCTATTTAAAAAAAAATAAAGAGAAGATCTGACATAACTTTCAATACAATATGTAGGTGTTTTAGGTAATGAGAATGAATATACAATGATAGTGAGAATGAATGAATGAAGTTTTAGTTTAGCTACATTTACAAGAATTCTTAAAATATGCATTTACGGTAACACTATAATTGGTTTAGTGTTGTAATGCTTAATATAAAATATTTCACAAAAAATATATTTAATTATTATATATAAATATATTTTAATATATTTTTTAGAAATAATTATATAAATTTAAGAGTGAAATCTATCAGATTTAGGGAATATACACGAGTTTACCAAAAGCAACCTCAACAGAAACGACAACAAAACGCAAAACAGAACGACTCCCTATTTCTAGTTGGAGCAACCTATGAAAGTCTTTTGATTGGAAAACTGATGATGGTGACCGAGGATCATGGATTATGATAATTGAAGAGCTAAGGCGATGACGATAAATCTGTATTTTTTTTCATTACATTGAGAGTAACAAACTCGCACACAGTTCACCTGATGGCAAGTGATTCCAGCGCCTCATGACTTCTAGATTCATCCTTGCCAAGGAATCATAACGCAGATGCGTTGTTACCCATGAGGTCTGAGATGGAATGCTACGTCTCCAGTAATAAGTCACCAGATCCACATCCGGAACACTCACCAGACGAAACACAGCAGCATTATGCTGCTATTTTACGCTGGTATTCTGTGGGGGCGTGGTCCTACCTAGGTCGAGCTGACCCATTCATTCTGTAGCTTTATGTGTGTGCCGAAATAAACTGCAGTGTAGCTCTATCATTGTTAATACAGTTTCAAAAAAAATGCCTTCAATTTAGAAATAATGGTTTAACTATTTTATTTTGTTAAATATTTATTTGATTTGGTATACCGAAAAATAGCAGTTTACCATGTTAGTGTTTTGCTTAGTGAGTGAATCAAATCGAATATGTAATTACTGTCATCGAGGTATACCGTTTTAGTATTCGGGAGTGTCAACAGCGTCTTGATTTCACATCGAGACTGAATATGGATGTCACGAAAACTAGGTTTCATTTGAATGTGACGGTTTTGTTACCTTCTCGTTTAAAAAAGAACGTTATTCAAAATAAATCACTATTGTTCTATCCACAGCTGCAAAGCTTTGATTTTGTCAGCTTTATTTGTAAACTGATCCTCAATAAAAGCACCTTAGAAGGCGGATTTTATTTCAAGCAAATTCTACCGTTCAAAAGTTAGCGGTATATATGGTAAATGAATGAAAGAATTAAATTATGAATAAATAATTAATTAATGAACGAAAGAATGTCTTCAATTTTGTTCGTAATTTGTTATAGATTAGTTTATCACCAAGTGTTCGGAGGTGAAGTGACAAAATCAACATGTCTAAGAAATAAATAAATAATCAAATAATAATAAATCTATAAATCATATATATATATAAATATACTGCTTCTGCTCGTGCGTTCGATAGTCGAGGAACAATATTCGTGCATTCGTACCAATAAATGTCGTCTGGTAATAGTAACAGATGATATTTTTTTTCCTCATACGTCCTCACAGAATATCAGCACTTAACTGTAGCATAAGGCTGCTGTTTCGTATGGCGAATGTTGAGATCCGGAGACCTTTATTACTGGTGAGTCGGCACTTATCATTTGGGAGCCCTTGTGCTGGTTACCCACTAATAGATAGGCCTCGACTGAGCGCCGTAGGCGTTCGGTCACCTCTTAACTCGGCGAAACTGTTAAAGCCCTCTGGCTCACAGTGGCTATCAGCCCAAAAAAAAATTCTCAGTGGTGACAACACATATGTACATAATAATATCTTTTGAACGAATTATGTAATAGTAATTAATCTTCCTATTACACACTCGCAATAGAAAGTAAAAAGGTAGGATTTTCTATCAACACAACTAAAGCCAAGATTCTCATCAACGGAGATACTTATGACGTGACATTAATAAGGGAAAAAAATTAATATGCAAAAGAATACATATATTTAGGACGGCTAGTATCTTTTGAAAATAATACGGAGAAAGTGATACAACGACGAACAACTTGGAATAAAGGAAATAATGAAAAATAAAAATATCAGTATAAATATAAAGAAGAAATTGTATGAGACAACCATACTGCCATGTCTAACATATAGTTGCCAGACGTGGTCATTGAAAAGAGAGGACGAAGTCAAAGTAGCCACGTAAGTAAGCCAACGTAAAATGGAAAGAAGTATGCTCGAACTAAGACTATCAGACAAGGTCAGAAACGATACAATCAGAAAGAAAACGACAATAGTAGATGTAAGAAAAAGAGCGAGACTTCTCAAATGGCACTGGGCAGGACACATATGTAGAATAAACAACAATCGAAGGACACATCTTATAACAGAGTATATCAAGGGACAAAAAGAAGAGAAAAAGGAAGACCAAGTAATGAATGAAGATGCAGTCAGCTAAGATTATAGTTTGTTTCTATTTCTATTTAAATAACCTATGTTAAACCTCGAATATATTATAATTACAATCAGATTACCGGAAAATTTAGATTTAACTTAAGTTTAGTTATTATTGTAGTAGAAAAATGAAGGTCATTTTTATTTTATTTTATTTTTATTTAATTATCTTCCCACAAAAATAATAATAAAACAGTCCAATAAGTAACGTTAGTAAGTTTCTTTAAGTGACGGTGTCTTTTAAGTTTACCTTATCAATATAAGAATGAATTGGCCTTTCGAACTAACTGTGTACACTCGAAGCTAAATATAAATACGGTATTATAAATAAAAAATAAACTGTACTTTGGTCTGTAGCTGTTGTATTTGAAATGTTTGTTGTTTGTTTTTGTTTTGTTGTTTTCGGTTTTGAGTAATGCTGTTGGCCTTGCGGCCTCTACAGCTTCGCTGACCTTATACTGCATGCTTGGTCAAACCATACCAACCGCGTTCTACACGGACGGTACAACGCCATCTAGTATAGTCACAATTTACACATTTTATATTATTTTTACTTTAATGTCAAGTGTCACTAAAAGTAAACTACGAATGATGAAATCTATGAATTTTTAATTTAAAATTATGAATTATAAAAAAAACGCAACGGTAAAACTGGCATAAAACGAAACTCAGGGTTGAATTTCGAATTCACTTTAGCGCAACGGAAGCAAATATCCAATTTCCGAAAGCTATATCCGCACCTTATGATTTATGACTTCTTACCAACTTGGTCGTCTGCATTATTTGATTTTATACCAAACAGTTTGAATATAGTAGGCTTTGATCGTTGAGATCAATTTTAATTAATAATACTGTTTTTTTTCTGTAAAATATATTTTTTTGTTTTATGACATTTAAGGAATTTATATTAGTCACGTTGAAGCTTAAAACTAGATACCGCACAAATGGATCCGCTTCCAGAAAGAGCTATGCCTTCACACAACACTTGCGTTAAATAGAAATAGATCACTACTGTGTTAAAACTAATTACCATTTTAGTAACCACGGCCTTTATTAAATTTGATCGAAACCGTACCAAATCTTGATAAAATCAAATTATGCCAACAGGGCAAAGTATTTTTTTATTGTTATTACATTGAGAGTAACAAACGACCGCACAGTTCACCTGACAGCAAATGATTGAGCAGATGCGTTGTTATCCTTGAGGGCTGAGATGGAATACGTCGTCACCAGTAATAAAGACCTCCAGATCCCTACAGAAAACAGACGAAACACAACAGCATTATGCAGATATTTTACGCTGATATACTATCTCACCTATTCATTCTACAGTTAGAAACAAACTGCAGTAGTGTGTGTACAGTGTAGAGCTACCTCTGTTACTTTTCGTACTCCTTAAGAAGGCTCCTCGGATCACTACTCACCCCCCCTTGAGCCCCTAGTCGTCGTTGTCGTTCTTCGTCCATAGGGGTCGGAGTGCAGGAGAGTTGCCGACGTCATCGTGCCAGCAGCGCCGTCGAATTCCTTACTAGAGGGCCTCCTGCTCTCATGTCTCTATTGTTGAAGCTGTGGTGGCCTTTAGGACCAACAGCATTGCATACACAAAAGAAAGACGACAAGTTAGTATACAATCGTAAATCATAAAGCGTTACTTCCGAAAATCAAATGTCTAGTTCATCAATATTATTTTAGGCATATTTTAGAAGAATAAGAGACATTATAAATCAAAATGTAGAGGTTTATACAAATACATAAGGAACTATATAAGATATCCTGCATAACAGGTAATAATTGCTAAATCAGTCATGATATGACGATAGATGACGTATTTAGTATTGATGGAGTAATCAAGCCCTGACTGCGCCTGTTCTATTATTGTTATTTTTTTATTATTACATTGTAAGTGATTCCTGCGGACCGTGAAATCTACATTCTTCCTTAAAAGTAATCATAATGCAGATGCGTTGTCACTCTTGAGGACTGAGATGGGCTGCTTCGTAACCAGTAATAAAAGGTCATTTCGACAATTATGATAGCGTTTGAATTGAAAGTTGCTTTAAAATAAAAATTATTAACAAAACTAGCATTATTTTAATTATTACATTGTAAAATAACCAAAATATTGCATTGTAAAATAACCAAAATATAGTATTGTAAAATAACCAAAATATTACATTGTAAAATAACCAAAATATTGCATTGTAAAATAACCAAAATATTACAATGTAAATTAACCAAAATTTTGCATTGTAAAATAATCAAAATATTGGATTGTAAAGTAACCAAAATATTATAAATACATACTTGTTTTGCTTTCGTTCACCGCAACCCTGAAAAGGGAATAAAATTGAAATTCATGAATATGCGGTCCCGATAATTACGGCATAATAAATCATGTGTCCTTTTTAGATTTTATGAGCACAGCATAGTATGTGGTGTATTATACTGTTTCTTTTTTAAAAATAGAATGCGAGTCGTTTTACTAACATTGCTACTAACCTAAATGTACCAGGGTATGACCCATGACAATAGTCGAATGATGGATACGAACCTCCTACCTTAAATTTCGTAGACCATACCTTAAACCATTACGCTGTTATGGAGCGTTGGTGTATTTGTAACTGAAATATTTTTAATATTTTACACAACAGCCAGGATCAATGACTTTGGGTGACCTTTATAATAATGCCACTAATAGATCATAATCAGTAAAGATTAGTTAAGTAGCAGTAAAACATTATTTAGCAAATTGCATTTGCGGCTCCTCTAGTGTTGCGGATGCTCCCGGACGGCGGTCCTCATTTAACATCGGGTGTGTTGCATGCTCGTTTCACCTATTCTATATAAACAAAAGATTAAGCAATGCATTAAAAATATTCTATAAGTGTCTTTAAGTATTTAAAATCATTTATTAACAATTATACAACACGATGATTATGTTAATGCCTTAAACAAGAACCACCGGAAAATACACTTTAACTAAGATATAGTAAGCATGTTAAATATTAGCAAATGAATATGCTTGATATATGACAAAATAAATAAATAAAGATAAATATATATAAGGGATTGTTATAATAAATTACGCGTCAATGGAAATGTTTGTTGATAGCACATTGGTAAAATAACAAAATCCAATTTAAAGGCCAAACCATCGATAATAAAATAAATTGATAAATTTTTAAACTAACAACTACTCTGATTGCGCTCAATTTTAAATCATAAAGTTTCATATTATTGATGTTCAATAACTTACAGTGTTGCCCGAATTCGACCAGTTTCAGCGTGGCGAGAATATTTTAAAGTTAATTTATATTCAGCTAAATTGGCGGTAATTTAATTCGTCAAAAAAGCGGATAAAATTTGTGTACGATGAATTAGCGAATAAGCTGGTACCGTTAAAAATTAACTTTGCTTGCGTTCACCGTGCAACCACAAAACGGGTAATAATTTTACAACCAGTAGCATTATTGGCATTAATAATTACACCCTGATAAATCATGTAGCTTTTCAAACGTAATGATAAAATTCTGGCCAAAGGATGGTAATAATATATACGGTAATGAAGTCGTTATCGATTTCAATCACAGCGAATCTGAGGAGGGATTAGATGCCGTGTCAAAGGCAGGGGACTTAAACACAATACACCCAGACCTGAAAATGAATAATAAGTGGTAGTCAAGTATTGATCTTCGGTAGGTAATAGCTAGTAGGCAGGTAGGTACTCAAGCAATTTGTAGAACGTCATAGTTATTTGCCTTTCTATCTATTTTAAAAATGAAAGATGTATCATCTGCAAACGCAAATATTTTCGATACAATATGGTAAATCTTATATATATATATCAATAATAAAAAAGGCCTTAATATTGAATCTTGTGCTACTTCCATTTGTGTAGAGAATATAACTGTTGACCGTTAATAACAACCTGCTGAATTCTTTTATTAAGGTAGGAGGAAACAAATTTCAGCGCAGACCCTTTAACCATGTGGTATCTAAGTTTTTCTTATAAGTTCTAATGACCGATTGCTACTCATAGCGTTCAGGTTAATGTTGATAGGAATAACGACACAAACGCTAAAGAGTGTATTTATAAAAAACCACACCTTAGAATAATCGTACCTCGTATGAGTTTAGATGTAGGCATTTTCGCAAAATGGGGTTCCATTTACAAAAGATTGAACTCGTTAAACGTCATGCATACTTAGCTCTATTCTTCTAACAGGAAGTTAATAATAAGTAACACCTATTTTTACACTCTTATACGATTTCAATTTATAGTTAAAATGAATTAAAAAAAACTATTACTTGATAACAACTTTAGCAATATTTTTTGTAGTCCGAATGCAAACTGTAATTTTCAATTTCATATCAAAAAAATCTTTCCAACGAAACTAAATAGAAACACAAACACTTCACTATTTGGCTATTGCATATCAGAGATCACTGGGCTGGTTTTATTTTGATTTATGTATTGAATGTTTGATTTTTGAATCGCTTGAATTTTTGCGTTACATCCAATTAAATTCGAAAGTAAGTGTGTATACAATAACACACTCTTACAATCATAACAAATTGGACTCAGGAGGATAGCTGTTGATATAGTACTTTTAAAGAATACTCTTAATACTTTTTCGAGTAGTAGGGTTCATTGGATAGAATAAAGCCTTTAACGTCCTAACAATTTTATTGAACGGAAAGGAATCACTTATAACACTATTCACTTTATAAATCCTACAGAAATTAACTTACTAGTAGTTTTTAATTTTCATCGATGTACGAGTATATCGTTTCGTATCTCAATCGAAACTCTCCGCAGCCGCGACTCGACCCGCTTATATACGCGCGGTAAATTGCTCTATAGGGTTCGGGAATGTTCCAGTTTAATATCAGCCGTACCATGCGTGATCGGGAATATTCCGGACTGTAGTTGAACATGGTCATGTTGAATTACATCCCTTTCTATCACGCATCCTGCTCACACATTTCTGGCAGATTTCGGAGACATGTTCGATACAATCGTCTCTCTTTCGCACATAAAGCTATCCAGCTCACACCTCTTCTGGAATGTTCCAGAGTCATGATGGAATATTATATAATATTACTCGTTTCTTTCTTTAGTGCACATACACGTCCTGCTTATACCTTTTCTGGGATGTTCCAAAGACATGATCAATTTTTAAAAGACAATATCAAGTATATTCGATACATATCTCTCTTTTGTGCATATCATCCTGCTTACATATTTTCTGGAAGGTTCTAGCGACATGATCAAATATAGTCGTCTCTCTCTTTTATACAAGTATATACAAGTACAACTATAGGCTGTCCTTCGCAAGCATCTTCTGCAATATTCCGGTGACAGGAGGGATACAACTAGGCCTGAAACGGTTAGAAAATAGGTTTTCAGGAAGTAGTGCTGAGTAATTATTAGTGTCCTGACACGGCTGCTGAAAACGGTTAACATGTGGTAAATTCAGATTTATTGGTATGTGGTATGTATGGAACGGCCTGAAGACACCTGTAAATGTCTGAAAATTTTAAAAATATATTTATGTATCTTCTCCCATAACCCGTCTCTGTAACCATATTATAAAATTCCCGTTAACCACTTCAACTAAGCTTCAATACTTGTGGTAGGATATGATTCCCGTCAAAAGTTGAAAGGGGGATTTGAATATATTAATTAAGTTTAAGACCAGTCGATCATCGACGTTTTCCGTGACGTATCCCGATTATTGCCTATATCAGTAATCATAGTGCAAGCTGGCAGGAAACGAATGGACTAATGTAGGTAATTTCTTTTTAATGACCTAAACACGGGGTCGCAGCTACTCTTAACAGTGATAGAACTACCAAACAAACTGTTGTGTCCAGTTCAAGCGCAAATGGGTTAGTTCGATAAAATAGCAGGACACGTTATGATGGTACTTTACTGTGTTATCCACCTGGTTAGAGTAGGATGGACACCCTCATTACTGGGAACGAGGTAATGTATCTTATTCATAGGTTGACAACGCATTATGATTTCTTATTGAGGATAAATTTGGGTGTCATTGACTCCAAGAATCACTTACTATCTGGAGAACAGTGCTAGTTTGAAAGCTCTAATATTATAAGAAAATTACACCATGTATGCGCTTGCCATGTAACTGACTCACCAAGAATGCTGATAACCGTGCACCTTCACATTTACTATACTTTATTATTTAATTTAAACATAAATAGGCTAATAATTTTCGGGTACGGTCTAAGAAACTTAAGGTTGCTTAGAATTGTTGTGAACCATCTCCTAGCAACAAGCATTTAAAGACTGATATTTTAAAAAATATTTTAATTAAATTACGTGACGTTATTATTAAGGTAAAATTAAAGTAAAATTACTTTTTTGTTGAGGCCAAGGGGTTAACACAAGCAATATTTATTTAAATCTGAGGTTTATATTCGGCTGTTCATTATAAAAATATTATTTGCATTTTCCTAATTCAGATATTGTGGTCGACTTAAATATTAAATTTACATAAATTCAACTTATTCCCGACAAACAGCAACTGTTTAAATTTCAGGCGAAATTGTAAGTTATTGAAAACGTGAATAAATTTAAATGAATATTATAAACTTACACGGTAAGCGCACTCGTGCGTTCAAGGTTTAGTAAAAAAAAACAATCAATTTTGTTTATATGATGTCTAATCATCTAGGTATAAAATCCTTTTAAAATCTGAGTTGCCAAAAATATATTTATCGTTTCGACTCATTCCATATGACACCTCAAGTGTAGTATTAAATTGTTTTAATCGATGTGTTGTCACCAATGAGGATTGAGCTTGATTGCCTCGTAACTTGTAATCAGGTCCTCGGGAGCCAACCTTACTTAACGAAACAAGCATATGGTTCATAATTCCTTAGATGAACTTCTACATCAATGGTATACAAACAGAAGTAATACACACATAAGCACACCCAGACACACAGACACGTTAATCACACACGTGAACATAAAACTAACACAACTGCTAGTTAAATACCGTTCATAAATATCTTCAACCCAATTGTGTAATCATGAATTTGGCCCTAGTGTGGTTACAATTCAAAACATATTATTAAACAACTGGACAGTTGTTTTATAATATGTTACAATAAACCAGTGGTAGTTTATCTACGGACTGCTTTCTCTGTATTTTATAAAAAATCTAAACGTACACGTATCAGTGATAGAGCTACGCTGCAGTTTATTTCTAGCTGCAGAATGAATGGGTCAGATCAACCGGGGTAGGGCCTCGCCTTCACATAATACCAAAGTAAAAGAGCAGCATTATGCTGTTTTTTACCTGTATTTCTATCCCCAAACTCTCTATAAGGAACAGTGCTATGATGGTATTATGGTATTATGCGTGTTTATGTTGTTTCTAGAAACTACCTGTATATCACTATCGATATGTATATCATATCATAATCGACTGCTTGTTTCTTTATATAATAAAAAATAAACGTGAGATTATAGAAGTTATATTCTATAAAAAATATATTTGGGTCAATATATTGCGTATTTGTTGAAAATAGCAATATTTTTTAACGATAATATCGAGAGACGTCATTCGACTCAACTGAGCTGGGTCAGCTCATGCCAATCATGCATCGCTCCCTGAGGAAACAATTCAATCCATATACATGAAACACGATTGTGTATTACGTACAGTACAGACTGCTAGTGATGAGGCAATCCATCTTAGGCCTCAGGGACAACGCATCTGCAATATGATTCGTAATCGAGAATAAATTAGGACATCGTGAACGTTATCTATAGTGTTGAGTTCATACAAAAATAACTTGAAAAAGAAGTTTCAGTTTTTCCCGATTTTTCCAATATTCCTGGCTTTTCCAATTTTATTTTCCATAAAATACATTTTAATAAATAATAGTAATATTTTCAATTCATTTAATTAATATTTAAAATATAAAGAATAAAAAAAAACAGACTATTAGGAACATTTTACATTTACAGTTGTAGAGCTGCGCTGCGGTTTGTAGCTGCAGAATGAATAGGTCAGCCCGACTGGGAAAGGAATCAGCCCAGTCAGATCACCAAATCACAAAATACCAGAGATCTATACCCACAACGCCGATAAGGTAAGGTCTTCAAATGTAAGGCCGCTTCGAGACTTTTGTCGTTAACCATCTCTTAGTACAGGCATTTTAAGTTTAGTTGTACTGGTTAACCGGATAGCACTGACAGAATTAAAAAAAAGGAAAAGTGAGGTGTGTGTGTGTGAGAGGGTGTGCTATAATTAGCGCAAATTTAAGCTCACAACGATCCAAGCAATAAGCTCCGTACAAAATCAAATTACGCAAAAGACGACAAAGTTGGTAAATCGTAAATCATAAGGCGTGGATATTGCTTTAGGAAATTGAATAGCTCCTTGCGCTGCGCTAAAGTGAAATCAAAATCTAACTTAGATTTTCAAAGAAAAAAAACTACCTAGTATCTCTTAAATGAGCTCGTTAGTTAAAGTAGATCACAATGCTGGGTGTGGGCTTATTCAATAGATAGGATGTTACGGCATAGTCCACCATGTGGATCCACTGCAGATTGGCAGGCGGAATACACATGTCGTCGAAATATTTTTTCTTATTATTTCTTCTTAGACATGCAGGTTTTCTCGCGATGTTTTCCTTCATCGCCGAGCATGTGGTAAATCAGTAATTTACGATTACAATGTGGGCCTTTTAAGAGTAGAGTGAATAGGCATTTACTGAGCTAGTGCGCCTTACCATCCAGGACTGCATTTCCGTTTAACATCAGGTGGGGTCGTGGTCAAGCGTAGTTTAAAAAAAAAACTTAAAGTTGCGAGTAACAAATTCAATGGTACCGGCAACGGTGATCGAACTTGGTTTGCATGAATTGAAAATGAGTGGTTAGACAATAAGCTACCAACACTTCTCGTGTCTCCATAATAATTACCTTGGACAGGTTTACGTAAATATGAGCTTATAAAAACAATATAGCTCACAGTTAAAATGGGTCACAACCCCTCGTACACGTTCACTTTAAGAACTCTGCTCACTCTATTTTCTATTCTTAGTAACCCTGCTCCTTCATACAGGAAAGATAAATAGCAAAATCTCCCACTAACGAACGATAAAGCACTGCGCTCCGCTTCAACCAAAATACTCCATGTTCCGAAGTATCATTCCAGTTTCCTGCACAATTTTTTTTAATATAATAGCAAGTTCTGCTTTTAAAAAAGTCATGAAACCTATAATATATAATGATATAATATAAAAATTTATTCCTTTAACCAAAACATTGTTGACAAAGAAGCAACATACATATTAAAAAACACTTAAAACAAACTAATCTTACATACTCGATATTAATAGACTATTAAATTTATCCTTATAATTATTTTTCTCTTTCTTTAGCAGCCGTGCTAGGTCCTAGATCTGTGCTACAGCTAAGCCCCTCCTCCGGATGAAGTGTAATTTATAATAAAACTTATAATTACTGTTAAATTCAAATTATTATTTAATTATACTTGTGTCGTTGAATAAAGAAGAATATAAAATATCTTAGAGTTCGAC
Source organism: Teinopalpus imperialis (assembly GCA_029286865.1). Taxonomy (NCBI): domain Eukaryota; kingdom Metazoa; phylum Arthropoda; class Insecta; order Lepidoptera; family Papilionidae; genus Teinopalpus; species Teinopalpus imperialis. Next base: position 956,369 of record JAGSMU010000017.1, read on the forward strand.
ATCGTACATATTATAACTAGTACAGTGAATTAATGTTCTTGTTGTATCATAATCGAGTGGTACAAGAGAAGGTTAAAGGCGATTTATAAATTGTTTCAATAACTAATGTTTTGTTTAACTTAAATTTACAATAAAAAATGGTACGGTATATAAATAAAGATATGTATACATATACAATTAATTAATTGTTTATAATAGATTTTTATATTTTTTCATATGAACAACTGCTTCATCTCCTTTTCCTCCGGGGTTAATTGTTAGAGAATGCTTCTTTGCATTGAGTCAGCCTTTATTTGCTTTTTTTACCTTGTATGATCGAAACTTAAGGTGGTAGGTTCGAATCCGCCATTCGACTATTATCGGGAACCAAGGAGGTTAATAGAAACTTTAGTAATGTCAATAACATTGTCAGCATTATTTCTAAAAAAGAAACCAATAAATCAGCTAAGAAATATTACTAACATCTACACAAAAAGCAACTGACCAAGCCGAGGTTCGGCCCTCTCAGGCACCCACGAGTCAGACGCTGTCGCAAAATAGGGTACCGGTCCAAGCCGAGGCTGCCTCTCGGGAGCCCTTGTGCTGGTTACCCATATATAGAGGTCTTGAGTGCCATAAGCACTCAGTCACCTCTCAACCCGGTGAAACTGTAAAAGCCCACTTGGTAACAGCGGCCATCATCCCTAAAAAAAAACCTAGGCAAAACCTCCGAGCTCCTCCATCTTCTGATCCTAGTGATCAGTATTCACGTTGTATCTACAGAAATTCTTGACGTGGCAACAAATAAACAAACAACTTAAAATAAACAATGAACTAGGTGGTCGTGGTAGGGCTCATTCGGATATTTTGGATTCGGAATCTCATCACCTTGCGTAACATGTTAAGATTTTTTAGCAATGATTTTAATATTCTTAGCCTTCGTAAGTTGACGATAATAGTCTAATGGCAGATTCAAAACTAACACATCAGGTTTAGTAGACCGTATACAAAACCATTAGATTACTGCTTTAATATTATATTACGTTTGATCATTTAATGCTTAATTTTTTCTGACATATCCCTCGATATAAATTATTGAGAGTAAATAATACATGTTTTAATGAAAATAAATTTGTATTCATTTCCGCATACGCTGTGCAACAAAAAGTATTTAATATCAACGCAATATTCTCAACAGAATATTTTATGAATTTTTCTCTTAAGTTCAATTTAAAATTTATCAGCGACACTTCGCTGTGAGGATTTAATTTTAATCTGTTTTATAAGTTTTTAAGAGTATATAAAAACACGAAATGAATGTTACAAATTAATAATATGCAATCTGATTTAAACGTTGAATGAAAGGTAAATTTATTACTTCAAATTGATTTGCGAATGTTGTTTTCAGTGAATCCCTTTTAAAGTTTCGTTCATTTAATTTATCATTGTGAATTATTTTTGGATAAACAATTTTTATTACATTTTTAAAATTGAAAAATACTAACAAAGTTTTAAGTTTAGCAGAGACACGCTGCAAACTGTTACGAGCATGCATGGATCAGCTCAATCTGGTAAAACACTTCCTCTTAGGATCCAGAGACCCAATTACAGATGAGCAGGCATTTCATCTCAAATCTCAGGGGTGACGATTTATGTGCCACCCATAATAAAGTAAATTCATCCTAATTTATTATAAGAACATTGCCTTAATTTAACTAGGAAAATAATGTCTTTCTATACCCTTTTTACCCTCGTTTTGGTAGCTAATAGTAGAGAATACAATTATACCTTTATCCATGTCAAGGGTGTATACAGTCGGAACTGACGTAAGTGTATTTTATTAACTATTTCGACGTCACCTCCGACTTTTTCAAATAAAACTGACACCATAATTCATTATGAGAAATTATGGTTCCCTGTTTTTTGATGAAAACAACGAGCTTGACTAGTGGTTGAATTATAAAATATTTTATATAATTAGTTAAAGCTTTTCTCGATAATAAAGAAATACAGAATCGTGGACACAAATCCCTTGCTAATTGGCTCTTATTAATGTTTCTAATCGGATTAAGAAAAGATGTTTGGTTCAATAAAACATATTAACGTCTAAGAAATTCTAGGAATTATTTCCCTTTTATTGGATTTAATACTTTTGTAAATAATAAAATTTTAATCTTAGCATTAGCTATGTTAATTTTAAGGTACGAAAAGGATAATCACTCCTACGTTAGTGATTTTCTTCTCTCACTTGTAGATTGTGCATACCACTGACAGTCACGGTGTGACGAGTACCAGAGCCACGCTGCAGCTGAAAACTAGTTACAATACAAGTGTACTATCACAGAATATCAGTGTAAATTAGCAACTAAACTCTTCTAGTTTAAAAAATCTTATATCTTATATATTCATCCCGCATCTATAGATTGTAGATGTCACTAACAGTCACGGTTTCATACGTTATAGAGCCACATTGCAACTGAAAACTAGTTCTACAACTAATGAAATTGCAACTAAATGCTTGTTTCATATTATGAGTTGAGTGGACCGGTTACCTAATAATTGATTTCTCATATTTTTTTATTATTTTTTTTATGTGGAAAAAGTGAGCAAACGAGCGGCGGGAACACCGAGGTGCTCGTCTGCGTCTGCTCCTGTGAAACTATTTTAAGACGTTTCATAGTGGATGACTATGAAACGTCTTAAAATAGTTAGTTAACTCAGTTATAAACTAGTTCAAGGTCGAATAGTTCAGCCCGATTGACTGCGATAGGACCACGCTTTCCAAAGGAACGGTGTAAAATAGTAGCAGTAAGAGCTAATGTGTTTTGTCTCGTGATGAAAAAAAAGCTGAGATCTATTTATGTCCCAGTTATCTGGGAACGAAGCATTCCATCGTCCTTGTATCCCGTTTTTTTTCTATTCCATTCCTCAAGAATAGCATCGCATGTGCATTATGATTTCTTATCTAGCATGAATACGGTTTCTTGACAGGCATATGCAGAAAAGTTGACCGAGTACCATCAGATGAACTAGGTTCTGGTTATTTGCCCTTAATATTGTAAATATAGATTGATCGCCATGGGTGGAATTGACGTGGTTGAAATCTTGATGTCAATTATCCTTATTCAGATTTCGCCATTTTTTTTATTGTAAATTTAAGTAATTTATAATTTAAGAGCTCATATTCCATTCTCAACTAAGATCCAAGATGTGCATAATGACAACGACGCATTTATGTATGTTTGTATGTCTGTTAGTATGTATGTGATGGATTATTTCCGTTTCCACCCATTTCCGGATCTCTGAATAACGCGATGACAAAACAATAATTCCATAACTATGCAAAAAATAGTAAAACACCACTTTAATATTTTTTTAAATGTTAGAGGTGAACAAAGATGCACACAATTTACCTGATGATACAAAAAAGATTCAATATGCACAAGCGTTGTCATTCCGGATTCCTGCATTCATCATACGAAACAAAACAGCGTTGTACTGCTATTTTATGGCAATGCTCCAGAGATCCAATTATAATTCAAGGCATTGAAACTCAGTCCTTAAACTCACCCTTGATAATAAAAAAAGGAATAGAAAGTATTTAATGTTCCATCACAGCCACTCGAAGACATATGGACGAGAGTCAAGAAGAAAGTGTTTTGATACTATTGATGACTAAGAAAATCTTCACCAGCGTGTACTTTTTTAATAATCACTAAATGTACCAATGCAATAACGCGTTGCGGTTCTTCTCTATTTTTATGTACCCACATCTTATCCAGACCAGCTCTTCGTGTTACAGGCTAATTTACGCTGTATTTAGTTTTCTCCACCGTGTATTAAAATTCGTATTAGACGTATTCGAAACTTATAAGAAGAAATTAGAAGAAAGTGCCTATACGTGTACTATAATATTTTTAAATGAAAATCGTACCCACTATTGTTTCATTTTAGTAAATATTTCTTAAATTTGATACTTAGAACCGACAAGGGGTGATGTGGTTAGCATAGTTACTAAATTGATTTTTGAGTAGATGAAAATCATTGTAATTGTCATGCAGTTTTCATTTTGACACATCCTGTATCTATACTTATAGAACCTATCAGATATGTTTTCTGTTTAAGAAATTACTTACGGACTATAGTATAATCTGCGCTATTAAGGTCATCACCGCTCGATGTGATTTGAACCAAATTGACGATGAACACAAACACGATCACACTGACGATAATGAGATATGACACAGTACGTTTCAAAATTAAAAGCGGAAGTGTAAAAAACAGAATTTTATTTAAGAATCAACATTCATAGTTACAATATATTAGAATTTATCTTAAATACAATATTTTTTCTATACTATGCAAATCTTCACAAAGCGAGACTTTTCCAAATGAGGTATCTATTTGATGTTTTATGATTGGAGGGAAATAATGACACATTAAAAAGGATGTATTGTATGTATTGGTGATAAAATTATATATATTTTTTAATATCTCGTCTAAAACGTTTATTATATTTAATGTTTTTTTCACTCACACACATCAATCACTATGAATAGTTTGTTATACAAAATTATTCGGATTATGAATTAGTTTCGTCTCTAACTGTCATAAAAGTAACAAAGGATCGACAAATGTCTTACCTTAAATTTTACATAGATTTTCTGTGACAGCTTGTAGCTTAAATTTACAAAGTAAACTTACAACTTTGTGTATTAGCTTATCATGGTCCTACTTAGCTCTGCTAATTTGGGGCCATGGAGCTCGAATGTAAATTCCCAACACTGATAATATATATAATATTTTTAAGTCTTCGTGTTCGACGGGAAAAAAATAAGAGATATTGCAAAATTTTTCATTCAAGGTTGAGCTTCAGGTTAGATTTTCATCATGATTAGGGCCACAAAGTACATCGGATAGTAAGCGATGACTGCGGGCCATGACATCTACATCCATGCAGAACAAAGAATCTTGAATCTGCAAATGCGTTGTTACCCCCGAGAACTGAGACGGAATCCCTCATTACCTGTAATTGGGTCTCTGCATTCTTACACTCACCATGAGAAACAAATAATCTTTATATGTTTCTCATGGTATTTCTCACTAGCAACAAGTTGTATTATGACTCTTTTTTAGTGAAAAACTGTCACGTTTAAACAGACAAATAAAAATCTCTTTATATACTCATTATCAAGTAGGACATTTTAAACTGATATGGAAGAATTCTTCTATGAATAACTTAATAATACAATTCATTGGCAATATTTGGAATTTACAATGTAGTCTTTGGATGATTTATTTACAGGACGCGTACGTTCGATACTTCTTGTTATCTTTGTGGCATCTGAAACAAAGAAAAAAATATGACTTCAAAAAATGGGCGAGTTTCCCAATTATATCTTTTTACGTTGTTACTTCATATCTACGTAAATACTACACCGATTAGGGTTGTTTATTGTTTCTATCTTTTGGCGTTGTCCAATATAATTTTATCAAGACGTGAAGAAAAACAAGCAATAACATGCAATGGATATCCGCAACTGCTATCGTTTGAAGATTTCTAGTAAATCGGTTAGGAATGGACTGAAATTAACAGTAAGTGCAGGCGTCATAGGCGGTCGGATTCATTTATTACAAACCAACATCTCGACGCGGGTTCATATGAATATTCATGTGATATATACAAAACAGTTTTAGGGTTTTATTCAAACCAATACTGAAGTATGGGCATAATGCCGCCCTCTGGTGGCAATTAATAGAACAACCAGTGAAATTGGATCGAAGTGTATTATGTATATTATAATAAATCAAATTCACTTATCACTAGTCTGGCCATAAATACTGTTACATTAAAACTTTTCTTTTTTTCAACTTTTTAATTATTTTGAATTTGGAACACGTATATTATTTTAAAAACCTTCGATTTTGCGCCATTACACATATTGTTTCGTGTTCATTATCAAATTACAATATGGAATGGGGTGTTAATGAAAATATTATTACAGTGATCGCCTTGCACAAAGTGGGTATGGAGCCGTCGGTCATATTCCAGACACTTCAAAAACTTGGTATCAGCCGTATTTTCATATATCGTACTATCAACGGATACAACAACATTTCCTCTGTCTAAGACCAGAAAAGATCGGGGCGGCCGCGTGCTGTTATATCTACAAAGGCTGTTAATGCTGTTAAAGCCAGAATTCGTCGAAACCCCATTAGGAAGCAAAAAATCTTATCGCGAGAAATCAATGTCGCGTATTATAAAACAAGACCTGAAACTTGGTGCTTATCGTCGATATACAGGACAAATCAATATATCAATATATTATAATAAATAAATCTTTACAATTATATGGAGTGGATCGATCAAAACGCCTTCTGTCGCGATACGCAGGTGAAAGGTACAGAAATATCTTCTTTACCGATGAAAAAGTTTTCACAATTGAAGAACACTACAATAAGCAAAATGACAAAATGTACGCTCAGAGTTCTAAAGAAACTGCTCAAGTGGTCGGAAAGGTACAACGTGGTCATCATCCTGCGTCAGTGATGTTTTGTGGGTCGTGTCTTATCAAGGAGTCACAAAATTACATTTTTGTGAAAAAGGAGTGAAAAGTTCAGCCAAAGTGTATGAAGATACAGTCTTGGATCATGTTGTGAAACCTCTCGGCAATATACTTTTTAAAAATATAGCAGCAGGACTATGCACCTGGTCACAAGGCACGAACTACCTGGCTTGAAACCAACGTTCCGGACTTTATAAGAGCTGAAGACTGGCCCTCATCTAGCCTAGACCTCAACCCTTTAGACTTCAAATTATGGTCAGTTTTAGAGGCCATGTCCTGCTCTAAACGGCACGGTGACATTGAGTCTCTTAAAAAACTTTGGAGCAAGCAGTGGCGAAATTTCCTTGGAAACAGTGCGTAAATCCATAGATTCATGGCCAAACAGATTAAAGGCCTGTATAAAAGCCAAAGGGGCCACCTTTCGAATAGAATATTTTTTTATTTTTTGCTGAGACTAATAAATATGAAGGTATAAATAAAAAAAAAATGCATTTTCATTTGTAACAGAACTTATGGCCGGACTACGTACATATTTACACTAATACAATTATCGCATGGTGTATTTTGACGATATGAACAATGTCAAATTAAATAAAGAAAAAAAAGAGGAATAAAAAAGATTTCACATTTTACGCGCTTTTACAATGTAGAAGAGAGCTAAATCTGGTGGAGGGCACAGTACACCTGTTGGTAAGTGATTTTTAAAAGCCATGACACTCCTATTCAGCCACAATAAGGAATCTTTATACAGGTGCGTTGTCACCCTCCAGGAATAAGATTGAATGCCACGTCACAGCAAGAGCATAGTAATTTAGATCAAGATATACATATATAATAGAGATAGCTTAAATTTCAAAAGTTAATTTATACATTACCGCATCGTCGTGAGGTGGAGGGAGGATGTAAGGTTCTGAACCTTGACCCTCTTTGTAGGCATCTCGCAATGTATAGCTTTTGTTGTCACTGGACTCCAACACTACACGCGGTGGCTCGCTGTCTGTTAACAAAAACCAGTGGTAAAGACACACTGCAGTTAGTTTATACCTGTAGCTATATTCTAGCTACAGGTATAAACTAACTGCATGGGTTGGATAGACTGGGGTCAGATCACACCCTCACAAAATACCAGAGTGAAATCGCAGGATGACACTGCTGGGTTTCATATGGTGACTAACCAGAAACCTAGTAATAATTATCGAGGTATTCCATCTCAGTCGTTAGGGTGACAATGCATGGGCATCCTTAACTTTTATTGAGGATAACATGGCCGTAATCAAAACTTACTATCCGGAGAATTGCGAGCTCCATTGCTACCCTTAATATGATGTTAAACTAATCACGAAATTTTCAATACAAAATGGTAATGTATATAAAAAATAGGTCTGATTTGTACGTAATATCACCTGGGACGATATGGCCTTACTTTCCCTAATTAGTTTTAACGCATAGCGCTGTTATTTATAACCATAATTCAGCGAGTTAGGAAATTTATTAACACCTCGCTCGTAACCCCCACAAGGTCAATCCTTGCTAATTTGTTTCTCGCGTGTGCTTTGTCGACGTAATATATTTCGCAGTTAAGCCGATCGGCTATTTTCCTTTTAGAAGTTACTGGTAACGTTATAATTTTATAGTAATTGGGCTCACAGACGAGCACACAGGTCTACTGATGGTAAGTGATCCGTACGACCAATGATATGTACATATATATATATATATAAGTATATGCAATGACAGTGGTAGAGCTACACTGCAGTTTGTAGCTGCAGAATGGATGGGTCAGCTCGACCGGGGTATGAATGAAATGCTAGAAAATGCTCAACATTCAACTATCTCAGACTAACTCATTTTAAAACAGATTTGTAAGCTAAATGGAATTCATACAATTGAAAATCCTAAATTATTCATTACAAGTTTGCAAAGTGAAACACCCTCTGGATGCATAAATGTATGAGAATCACTGACCTAACTTTAAGATTTATGATTTTAATTTGATTCAAGCCGCTGGCGTCTTTAAATAATATCTTATTAAGTTCTCTGCCAAGCCTTGTGGTGATACTACCTGTCTAATAATTATCAGCACGGTGGTTAGTGTAAGGGCTAATGAAGGTTGCACTCTGTGATCGATCTTAGATGGGGCCAATTTTTTGTAACACAAATTGCTGTTTCTTGACTCTGGCTGTATGACACATTGCTGTATAATACATTTAGCAGCATCACAGCTATATTTATTCCATATGGTGAGGAGGGCCTAGTCCTCAGGAGTGACAATGCATGTGTATCATGAATCTTAGTTAGGAACAGATGCGGATGTCATGGGCAGCAATCATCACTTACGCTCAGGTGAACTGTGTGTTCATTTTCCAACTCTTATATTTTAAAAAAGAAATGTGATACACAAATATTGTCTCTCGACTGGGAATCAAACTCAACACCCAGAAAGAACTAGAACTAGAACGCTAGCGACGCTGCAGATACATTAAAAAAAACACTATTTTGTTGCTTTAACATTATGACGATGATGTGCTCCTGGATTTTTTTTTTATTACCTTGAGAGTTACAAACGAGCACAAAGTTCACATGATGTTAAATGATTCCTGCGGCCCACGACATCTATATTCATCCTTGACAAGGAATCACAATGCAGAAGCGTTGACACCCTTGAGGCCTGAGATGGAATGCCTCGTCACCAGTAATAAAGGTCTCCGGATCCATTCACTCACCAGACGAAACACAACCGCGTTATGTTGCTATTTCACGCCGGTATTGTGTGAGGGCGTGGTCCTACCCCGTTCGGGCCGACCCATTCATTCTGCTGTTAGAAACAAACTGCAGTGTAGCTCAACCACGTTTTCAACCATGGTGATATCTAGTTATTAACAGATGACATTAACTCTCAGGATATATAACAGTGCCAGTATTCGAGGAACACAGAGGCACTCACTCGTTATACATTTCCCCATTTCGATGCATAAGCAATAAGATCGGAGAAAGATTCAGATGCAGTCTCACAAATAAAATCAACACAGAACCTCATCGGTTAGACATGACCCATGAGTTACCAGAGCTGCAGCAGCCAGATACATTCTAAACCTTACGCCACACTGCCGTCAGTTGTAATATTACATATAAGTACTTACCTGATTTAGGATTTAGAATGTCTGGTTTCGTTTCCATCTTGTCAGCCGGTGCAGGATAGGCGATGAGATATCGTCTGCCATTGGCGTCGACTTGCACTACGCTTTGCGAAGGTCTCTTGCTTGTTGAAGCACTTTCGCTTCGTCTACAAAAAAAAAACTAGTATCATAAAAAAAATAACAAAACAGAAAAGTGAGTAAACGTCCTCATTACATTAGAGAAAATGATGGCCGAGTGAAATTAAGCTCCAAGTCAGTGTATTACGAGGTATCTAGATAATACGATTTTTTGCTGTTTTGATCTCATAAAATTAATAGAAGGCTAAAGATGTTTAACACATTCTAAAACGAACTATATAATTAACCTAAACATCTCAGCCACCACTTCTTCTCCAGCGCCCACGCATTCCGAAGTGGTGGTACAGATAGCTAATAATAATAGCGATATTAATTTAAATAATCCTCTGTCAGAAGCAACTGACGGAGCCGAGGTTCAGCCCTCTCAGGCACCCTCGAATCAGATGCTTTCGCCAAATAGGGTAACGGGGTCTCGGGAGCCCTTGTGCTGGTTACGTTTCGTGGTACGGGTTGGAGAAAGTCATACGTAAAACGAGACGTAAAGTCACTATTATTAACGAAGAATGAAGTATAAATCTTGATCCTTTACCTAGGTGTAATGGAGAACAAAGATAACGTCGCATCATATGCAAAATGTGCTTAAATATAACTTTAATTTCCGTAAAGAATTGAATATTCAACCGCAGTAGCTTTTAAAAATTTAAATGATAAGGATGGTGGCTATAATGTGAGGTTCGAGAGTGCCTTGTTGTTTCTTCTAATATTCGGAATCTGGCGCTAGATTGAATCTTGGTGTGTTCATGTGCGTGTCAAGATGTATAAAAATAAAAAAACTTGTTGTGTTTGTTTTTGATGACGATGATAAAGATGCCATCTTTTACTTTACTTTTTCAACACCAGCACGATGATTGCGCCAATCGCAGTAAGGACGGCTGCCAGCCCCGCAAACGCCGCCGCTGCCGGAAATCGGGAATCTGTACGCGTAGTGTTCTCTAAATAAACAACAAAAAGATTGTCTAAATTCTATGTTTTCAAAAATTAACAAGTGAGGGCAGACGAACTGGTGGCTCACCTGATGGTAAGTGTTGATCAACACAGGTCACAAGCATCAGTGATCCTAGGAGTTCCAAGAACGTTGCCGGCCTTTGAGAAAGGAACCTTAAGTGCTAAATTATCACGAGCACGACGGTAAAAGTAGGCAGTGTAAGTAAGGAGCTGCGCGACAAACTATGACTACTTTTTTTTTAAACTACTTTTTTTGACTTACCGGTTTGCTTAGCGGCATCTCTGTAAACCATCTCTCGGAGCATAACGGGATCGGAAGCACCTTTGTTATTCCGAGCGACAACAGCTAGCGTCTCTTCTTCACTTAAATTGTCCAGCTCCAACAAACTGATATTCAGCCATACTATCAAATCTAAATACGTTAAAATACAACTATCTCATTATTTTTATATTTATTATATATTAATTATTTTGACAGTCTTCTTGGTCATGCGACCGTTAATCAGCCAAATAGTAATTGAAAATTAATAATTCTAATATTCCTTATGTGGTAGACGTTAAAATAAGCTGTATCATTGCGGTATATATAAATACGTGATATTTTTTTTGTATTGCAAACAATGCGAATGGAATATTGAAAATGTTATAAATTTCTCACCATTTCTTTCGGCCGTTGCGTTGACTAAAACCCTTCCAGTATCGCCGAGTGCTTCTAAAGTGAAATGCTGTGAGAGCCCACCGTCGTAGCCAGCGATGCATTGTACAGAAAGGTGGGCTTCACTGTTTCTTACTATTCTCTTGGCAGTGCAGTTTTTTGGCGGCGATGGACGGGCTGTTAAAACATTAACATACTGTTCACCAGACGGTGTATGTTGAAAACCTTGACTCTGAACACTAAGATGGAAGTCTTACCAATAATTGGTTTCTTTCTTCCCTGTGAAACTCGGCAGCTTTTGATTTGCTATTTTACGTTATTACTTTCCGTAGTCCTTTAACGATCTACCTGACCCATCCGCGCTGTAGCTAGAGTAAAATCAAGACTTAGAAGCTACGTATTCTGGCCACTACACTATGAGCACCTACGTAGGGTCTTGGCGGCATTGATTAAATTATAGAGATGACCAATATAATGCATCATAGACTTTTGTGTTCGGACTCAAAAGGGAATTCCTATCAGCTGTATTAAAGTATTCATGACAAGGATAAACTTTTAATATCCAACTTTCTTCTGGTGTCAATACTTTAAGATAAGTAGTAACGCAAAGTTTTCATAATACATTAGGAGTCAACCATATCAATGAGATCAGTTTATTTCAAAGATCAAATTCAGTGTACCTACAAACTTTCTTGGTAGCCTATTTGGGATTCGATGGATTAAAGTGGCTCAGGCTCATGCTTTGTGGCATTATATAGTGAAGGCCTACGGTCAGCAGTGGACTATAGATATACTGTGATGATGATGATGATCCCCGGATCCCTACATGCACCAGACGAAACACATCAACATTATGCTGGTATTCTATGAGAGCGTGGTCCTACCCCAATTCAGCCGACCTATTAATGCCGCAGGTAGAAACAAATTGTAGTGTGGCTCTAGCACTGTTGAAGTCTCTTGCCCCTGCGTTCATAAGAAATATATATATAGAAAAATACATCTTAACTTCAAAAAATCTAGCACTTTTTAAATAATCCTCAAATGAGACTTCGGCTGAATATTCGAAAACCAAATGGATGAGTGTAAAGTTGAACGTACCAAGTTTTCTCGTTACCCGTTCCATACTGGCCGCGTCCGTGATTGCTCCGAGTTGGAAACTTCGCTCGTATTTTAAACCGTATTCCTCGAATACGAACCGTGGACCACGAAATTTGATACCGGAATATTTTAATGGAGTTCTCGGAATTATTAATTTGTTTATCGGCTGTGACGTATTGCTAAGTTTACCGTACTTATATAATGTTTGTGTTTGTATACATTAGATTAGGTTATTCTAACTGATTGTTAACACTCAAAAACACTGAAACATTGACCTCCTTATTCCAATCTAATGGATATGTAATGAAATAGAAGGTAAAACACGAGACATATATATAACACATAAAATATCAAAGAGAGTAGAGTGACTTTGTAGCGAATATCTAATTGCATAAGATATAGCATGAAGACGTCTTAAACGGTGGACAGTGCACGCACAAATATTTTTCTTCATCTGACAATTGAAACCATAACCCCACGCAGCAGCCCGGTACACTATGCCCCTTATATAGTGGTGTTTCGTAAATATCACTTAAGGAAATAACTTTGCATTAAAAATAACATTGGATGTCCAATTTTATCTGACGCTAGTTTCCTTTTTAAAGGTAACTTTATATAACTTATTTTCATATAAAATGTACAACATACATTATAAACCGCCAATTGCATGCGAGCGAGGTTAAGTAAAGAGGCCGTAATTTCGAGTTTCTCTTCAGCCCTTTTATAAAACTTACAAATGTGTATTTTGAAATTTAGAAGGCTGAAAACTGGATTAAAGTTATAAATAATTTACTGAGCATTATTGGCTTAGTTATACTTATTTTTATTTTTAATTTTGATGGTGACCAACACATACATTATTGACGTTAATAATATTTGACGGTAACCCAAATATGGTAATTTTTAACATTTATAGAGTCTAGCTTCCAGCTGCGGTATTAATTTCTAACTCATCGGATGGTAAGATTAAAGATGTACATCCGTTGATTCGACCCGGGCGGGGTATAGAATGCAACATTATGTTGCTATTTCACACTGGTATTCCGTGACTCGTTCATAAAGAGGAAGAAAACTATTGTATCATAAATTTTATGTTTTATAGTTTGGGAGCGCAAACAGAGTTTCTATTAACAATATATCCTGAATAGTTGAAATCCCCCAGGGGGACATTATAAAAATCCCAATTGTGTCTATGTTTCACGGGGTGTGTGAGAAAATGAGCCACAAAAATTTAATCTAACTGAGGAAGACGTACTCTACTTTGTCCTCAGGTGTAACATTGAACATTGAGTTTGATTCCCAAATATGGTATTTTATATTTGACGCAACTAGCTACCAGCAGTATTAATGGATTGAATTGCATTTTTTTTCTTTTATAGGCTAGGTGGCAAAGAAGCACCTCACCTGATGGTAAGTGATTACCACTGCCCATTGCCATATGTAACACCAGAGGGATCGCACATGCTCTGTCAGCCTTTAAAATGTTGGGATGGAGAAGACTAAGACCGCTATATTTAGTACGTTTAATGTAAGGATCCGGAAAACAAGTTACAAGTAACAAGCCCTCAAGTAGGTCAAAGCAAACACTTCTTGAATCTTTGTAGAGGATGTAAGTTTATGTGCAGTAGTCATCAATTACTATCGGCTTAACTACTTGCTTGTATTTAGCTTTAATGCCTGTCTTTTTAGCCTTAACTAATCTCTAACTATTGAGTGACCATTTAATCCATTAACACATTTCTGGTGGTGATCGCAATGCTCAATGAGATATCGATGGATTAATCGAGATTGTTCCATATCATAAAATGGGAGCTTTAAGCTTAGATTCTTTAGTTACTTATGATGATTGTGAGAATAACCTTCGTAAAAATGATCTAAATAATACTTACCAGCGGGTACTATCTGAAAAACACATGGCTTCTTCTGTCTACCGACTGAGTTCGTGGCCCTGCACAATAGGGCGCCATAGTCTCGTTCACTGGCTGCTCGGTATCGGAGTTCACTAGCCGTGCCTCCCGTCGACACTTTGAAATAATACACTAATTAGGATAAGTCAATATTTACGGGAAATTCAAAACCAGATAAAAAAAGGAGCCGATCAGGTAAATTCCGGATAAAATAGAAGAATAGTCATAACTTTATTTTACTAATATTTACCAGCGACAGAGTCAGAGCTGCTGAATTAAAAGTTCAACTCGGCTGAGGAAAGACCACGTGTTCAATAAATAAATGAGTGGATGATATATCAATTATCAAGGAGCATGCGCCTTGTTACCTGGTCTTCGATGGTCGTCACCGTGACTCTCAGGGTCCCATGATCTATGTCCCGCTTCTTACAACGAGCACGCAATTATTTAATATTTTGAAAACGGAGATCTGCTGTTTATTCGGTTACAAAACATGGAACTCCATGTATCGATATTACGTCATATAGCAGAGGCGATTGAACTGCGTTCCTTTTTACACTAACTATAATAAATATAATATACCATCAGTTGAACTGCGTTCCTTTTTACACTAACTATAATAAATATAATATACCATCAGTTGAACTGCGTTCCTTTTTACACTAACTATAATAAATATTATATACCATCAGTTGAACTGTGTTCCTTTTTACACTAACTATAATAAATATAATATACCATCAGTTGAACTGTGTTTTCGTCTGTTTTCCACCCCTTTGTATTATTAATAATATTTTAAAAAAATAAACAAATCTATCACTAAACATGAATCGTCGCTAAAATATATTTGGCTCGTAAAATATATCTGAAATATCTTTGACACTTTCTTTAATAGTACTATTGAAAGAAACTAACGAACCACAAAATATTTCATTCATTGATTTTGCTGGACGTGCGCCAAATGGAAGGTTGTTTGTTAGTACAACAAATATATTTTAGTTTAAATACATTAATCTTTTTAAAATAAGTAATTCAATAAGTTTTTTATGTCACCGTGGCTCGCATTATGACGTAGGACGAATAGCTATGCAGTTGTTTCATGTTTGTATTCTGTAAGGGTGTTATCCTCCCCGTTCGAACAGATCTGTTCATGAAGCATTTAAAAACTTGTATCAACTTGACTCTACCACTGAATTTTTTTATTAATAATCATCTATGTAAAGTGTACTGGGCTAATATTTTTATATAAAACTACCGATAAACGACCTATAACCCTACACCAGTTCAAATCGTGCAAATTTTAATAACGTTGTTTATGATCATTTTTTATTACGAATCGTGGGTTAGGCATTGAGTTCATTCAAAAATCAACTTATAAGATAGAAAAAGAAACTCTAGTTTTTACCGAATTTGCCAATTTACCGCGCAGCTTTTAAAATTTTTCTTTCCATAAAAACTGAATTCGAACCATTACGAACATTTAAAAAAAATACAGACCAAATTGGTCCAGGCATTCTCAAATGATGCGAATAGCATTTATTTTTTATTTCTTTTAGATCATTTAACAAAAGTGATGTCTTACCGTATCTTGCAGCAGACACTTGAAAACTCTCTCCACTGTTGTTGAACTGCCAATAGAAGCTGACGTCAGCTGGGTCCGCACTCACCGTGCAGCGCACGCGCAGAGATTCGTCAAACCTTGCGCCAATCAACAGCGGCGAGGGCTGCTCGCAAACCGGTGCATCTAAAAATTAAACTAGATTAGTAGATTTCGCGACTTTTAAATAGTCCAGCTGATAAAATAAAATTAAAAAACGTGAAAGAATAAACGGTACTCAATGTTTTATATCATTTATATTTAAAAAGATATTTTTAAAATTATATTTTAAATTTATTCTATTTATATAAGATATTTTTATATCTTACCGAAGACGGAATTAATTGATAGCTATCTTTATTGTATATGTATTTATATATGTAAGCTAACATATTTATCTATATACGTTTTTTTTAATAAGCTAATCTCGGTATTTTGTTTTTTTTTGTTGAATAGTAGAGGAGGTCTTTCTTTGGTCGTTATTTGTCAAACTTTGTTTACTTTAATGCATTGAAAAGTAAATTAATAAATAAATATATTCATTAGACATCTCTTAAGAGTAAATTTTTGTTGAAATGTAAATGTTTTAACTACTAAAAATAGGTATAACAAACTATATAATTTTATAAATATAAAGTTTGATAAGCAATTTTTATCATCGTTAAAATGTCCTTAAAAATGAATTACAAATACTTTTTAAAATGTTTGTTAGTTTTATTTATTACCAAAATATAACGTCCATTTTTTGAGCTAAACATTCTTCAGATTGTAAATGTAGGTACAAAGGTTTAACTCAAAATATTAAAAGAAAATATTTAGTCGCTCTTTCGAATTCAAAGAAATAATCAATTCGATATTCATTAGCAATTTCTTTATTGCCACTACATAGGTATTCTGTAAGAAGCTATAAGAAGCTATAAGATATCTTTTTGTTTATTTTATCATTATATATTTATTATTGTGAATGAATGTAGATATTTGCTTACACTTGTCACTTACCATTACCTAAACTGTGTGCTTGTCACTTACCATTACCTAAACTGTGTGCTTGTTTCTCACCCTTAATATTATAAATATATGTACACATCCATAGCGGAATAAGTTAAACATCACTAATAAGTAAATTGGTTCCTCACATTGCACTCTGAGATATACAGCTTGACTGCTTGATTCTCCGATCTGGTTCGCTGCTCTACATGTGTAGAGTCCAACATCTCTTCTCATCACCCTTTGCAGCACAAGTGACTTCGTGCTGATGAAAACACCCGAAGACATGTTTTGGGTTACCTGTTGGTCCTGGAAAAATATGGAAGCTTGTATCTATTCCAAGAGACGGTGTTGGAGGGAAACCGGGTGGTTTGTTATACAATAACCACGCGGTTTCTGTAGATTGGCGGTCTTCACATGTGATGGAAATATTTTTTATTTATTTCTTAGTCATGCATGTTTCCTCAAAATCTTTTCCCTCGCTGCCGAGCACGTAGTAAATCAGCTTTAAATTGCAGTTAACAATTTTAAATGGTACTGCACTGAAAATGGATCTGGGCTTGCTAGCGGGCCGACACACTGTAACTTATTTCCAACCACACCATAATTAATCCGTGAGAAGTTGACTGTGAGCAGAAGAACTGACTGAGCCGAAGTTCGGCCCTATCGGGTACCCTCGAGTCAGTTGCTTTCGTGCCCAGGGTAACGGTCCAAGCCGAGGCACCCTCTCGGGAACCCTTGTGCTGATTAACCATTAATAAAGGTCTCGGCTGAGTGCCCAAACGCTCGGCTACCTTTCAACCCGGTGTCTCTGAAAAGCCCTAGGTCTAACAATGGCCATCAGCCGTAAAAAAACCACACCACGCATAGGTCGACCCGGGGAAGGGAAGGTAAAAGTAGTAGTAGAAGTATGGTATCTATCTACGTAATGTGGCTACATAAATTTGATGTGTTCCATTTGTTGAATGTAGAGATCCACTCTTCCAGTAAGTAGAAGGAGGATTTCCATCGCGGGCCATTTCCGAACGCGTGTGCGTCTTGAAGGGGAGTTAAGTAAGTAATGTGTAGGTTTTTTAATTGCTACCTCAATAGATTATATATATATATATATATATATATATATATATATATATATATAGTATAATTGTGTGCATGTGAAATCGCAGTTACGACTAGTGTATAATATACAAAATAATATAAGTTCCATAATATCGTTATTTACACTTGTATTAATATAGTTGGAAGTCAACTATATTTTCCATTTACGGAACCAAGCGAACTTTGCCAAAGTACTCGTTTCGTAATCTCCACAGTACAATAGTGTATTGATTTTTAGAGCAGGTGTGCACAGAAAAGTTTGCTTCTCAAATACTCTGCTTTAGAAATATTGGCGAATTTGCGCTGTGTCGGGTGTAGTATTTTGTACATGATTATATTTTATGGTTCTTGTTTAAGCCACAACCCCTGCGGCGGACTGGAGGTTATGGAGGTGTTTCAGAGTGGAAATAAAACGTTTATTATAGTTAGATTTACAATTTCACCCGTCGAGGTGTAGATTGTAAGTAGAAAATATTAGCTGGTAAAATATTGGTAAATTGAAATTGTAATAATTATAAAAATAATTGTTTGATTTATATATAATGAATTGGCAGTTTTTGGCTATTTGGAGGATGGACGACCTCACAGAATAACGTGGCTGTGTTTTGTGGGGTGATTGTAGAGATCAGGTGACCCAATGACTATAGTAATAATTTTTTATTATGGAACTTTGTGCTCGTTTCATTACATAATTTTGTAAAAAAAATATTTAAAAATCGTATTTTCGTAGGAACTAAATTAAAAAATAAATAAATTAAATATTAAAGAAATTGCATACAGTAATATTTTAGTGGTAAATTTAACATCTCCAATAATTTGCAATGATTGATAAACCTCAGTAACTGTTATATGTTGTTGTTATTAAAAGAATTAAACAGGAGTATAGTGCTCTAAACATGGGAAACAGTAACAAAACTTGAATCATAACGATTCTGTAAACAGGAAATATTAAAAATGAATTGTTTTTTTAAAGAATCTAGAAAGCAACCAAGCAGGTCAGCTATTAACTCAAACACTTACACACACAATAAGTGTACACCCTAACTGCGCCTAGCTAGACTTATTTTATGTATCGGGGAGAAATCCTTAAAAGATTCCCTAGCTCTTGGGGGGAAGACGGGGCATTAGGGATTACTACCCGCTAAAACTTCTCAATTACCATCCTCAGTGTATTGGGAGTTTCTCTCTCATCGGGAGTTTGGAAATGTCCTACGCAACACGCCAGTGCCACACTTTACTGAGTTTGATCGGCACTTCCTAGGAAAATAACATCCAAAGTCCAACGTCCCAGGGGAGGCAATGGCTCCATAGAATCCTGTATTATACTTTCCTTCCCGGCTTACTTGAAAGGACGTTCAGGGTAACGCTGTTCGCCCGCGAAGCCCAAGCCTAGTTTCGTTATATAGCGGTTAGGGTATACTTTAGGCTTATTCTATAATCCAGGGACGACAGGGCTGAGTCTTCATCCCTTTTCACGAAGGAACCATAACTTATACAAACAAACACAAAACATAACCTAAATTTGTTGTTTCTCAATTGGGTTTTGTCTTAATAATTTAAAACACATTAGACAGTTAAGACATTTACACACAAACTGGTGATTGAGAAAGTGATCTTTTTTATTCACAGTCACGTTGCAGTCGACCCGTATAAGCTACGCCTTTAGATTTAGCTCTTTTACATTATTTCTATCCAACCTCATATTTAACTGTAAAATGGTTTAAAGGCAGATTTTTGTTAACTCACTCACGTTATGATACCAGGAGATGCGGTGCTCTTTGGGGTTGGCTCTGATGTTGCATTCAAAGTAAACGTCATCGCCTTCTTTGATATCATTGGGGTTTAGGGTGCTTCCCAATGACATTGTTAGTACTGGTTTGTCTGAAAATAGAAAACCTGTTCAATTTGTCTCCATATATTTGTAAACTATAACAAAATATGTAATATTTTATTTTTATATTCTTATATTCTTTAGTATACTTACAAACGACGCTCATCCTAAAGGAGTCTTCCAAAGCTACTCTTAGCACCGGATTGTCGCCTCGACACCTTATTACTGCGCTGTCGTCTTCCGGCTGTGGCAGCATCGTAAGTCTACTTACTGTTGACGTTTCATTCGAGAACTCGGTGTGCTATAAGAAATTAAAAAATAACACCAATTTTGCATTTTACAATATCGACTTTGTGTGTAATAGATTTCAATTTCAAATAAAGAATCTGTTTATGTTACATTTAAATATAACTAGTTAGGCCTATCGTTTTGTGATATTCTCTAAGTTGATTTGGGTCTGTGTAGAATTATAATGAACTAATTGTTACCTGCGACTTCGTCAACGTATCGTATAATGTATATAACAAAATATCTCAGTTTAGCAGTATGTTTGCACAGTTAAAACATCGAAAACATTAATAGAATGTGACAGTAAAAGTGCCAAGATGTAGCTTGTTACTAACTGCACTCAAGTCGGATCGAAGGGGAAATTATCACGCCCTCACGGTAACATCAGCGTGAATTACGAGAAGTAAGTAGGTACTCTGACCACTTAGCTATGGGTTACACATTATATTTCTAAATGGTGGTAGAGCTACACTACAGTTGGTTTCTAGCTGCAGAATAAATGGGTCTCCTCATACGGGATAGGACCACGCTCTCACAGAATACCAGCGTGGAAAAGCAGCAAAAATGCTGTGTTTCGTCAGGATCCGGGGACCTTTATTACTGATGACGAGGTATTCCATATCAGTCCTCAAGGGTGACAACGCATCTACATTATGATTTCTTGTTAAGGATGAATGTAGATGTCATGGGCCGCAAGAATCCTTTGCCATCAGGTGAACAGTGGTCGTTTGTTACTCTCAATGTATATTATATAATAAAATACGTAATTTTAACTAATACGTACCTTGCCTCGTGTATATCTTCTGTTTTCCCTAAACCATGTAATCTGTGCTGGTGGTCTGCTGCCGTGGGAAACGCATACCAGCGTTACTTCTGTATCGGCGGACATCTGACCAGGTTTCTCGATAATGTTCACAGAGGTAGGCCGAACTATGGGTAATATTTATTAATTTAATACAGGTAGAGCCACGTTGCAGCTAGTTTGGAGTGTGTACGGTAAGGACCAAGCCCTCACGGTGTTATTGTCTCAGTTCATCTACCCCACCCCACTACTAATCACAGCCCTTCCCCACAGGTATGATGAACTAGACATCTGGATTAATTCGTGTTGTTATTTTTTTAGTTACCTTTGTTTAAATCGGTACTCTTATTAATTACACAGTGTTTCTTTGATGGTATGTATGAGTTTTTAATGAACATACCTATATAAACACATTAGTATATTAGGTTTGAGAAACGAGTACTCGCGTTGCCACCCCTAAGGATTGAGATGGAGCAAATGGCTGGAGAGGCTGATGATATAGTGAACCCAACGTGGATTAACGTGAAAAAATCCCTGAAATTATTTTCTTCAACTGCGAATATTGTGTTAATATTATGGAAACCTTTAATTGACCTTACTATTTGTTAAAATTTATAGTAAACGATACGTATCACAGTAGGTTTTCTTATAAAATATAAAAAAAATACCATAAATTATGTATTAATAAAAATTACTAATAATAATAACATTATATAATAAAAAAAATATAATAGTATTTTATTTATTTATTTATTTTATTAACTAACCAGGCGGAGATAGAAACAAAATATCCCCATAATAATAACAAACTAACCTAACCCTAACCCTCGACCGTTTGGATTGAACCTGTCGAGAGATTCTCGTCTGGTTGGTCCTTATATATATTTATTTTGTTGTATTGTATATATTTGTTTTATTCTTGTTTTGACCAACCAGCCGAAGATAGAAAAAAAAATTATACCCAAATAGTAATTATTTATTGTAAATAAGCTAGATTTATCTAGTGTATCGTATTAGCAAAATTCTCAAACTTAAGCCACTAGCTGCAAATTATTTGGTAAACCGTGTATCCCGCTCGAAGGCGTATAAATCCATTAGATGTAGTAACAACTTATACGCTTATACTATTAATTGCGTTGCAGTTTAGTACTAAACATGTAGAGCAGCCAAATGAGGATGATACGAGCCAATATTATGTACTAAATTTAACAGAGCGTGTTTACTTGCTACTTATGGTACATTTATAGGTCCTATTTCCTTTAATTCTATCTAGTAAATGTACACCCAATCTTTTTAAAACTTAGTGAATAACTATAATTCACGATTTTTAGAGTTACACTATGATAATTTCGTATAATAACGCGAATACTGAACTTTGAACAGAATTAATTTTACGGATTTTATCTCTATATTTGATCTCTATCGAGATTTATTTTTGTGTGTGACTATTGCTGTTGGTCCAGTGGCCTCTACAGCCTTATCTAATCAGACTCGCGAGCGGGAGGCCCGCTGAGTAGGGAGATAACGACGATGCCCCGAAGCTGGCGCGAAGGCTGCTGCTGCACCACCGCTGCACTCCGACCCCTGTGGACGAAGAACGTCGACGACAACAGAGGGGGGCGATAATACTATCCGAGGGCACCTCATAAGGAGGTAGGAAACCTCGACGTTTCGAGTGTTGTACAGCATGAGTAGTCACGGGGAGGGCTGAGGTATTCGATAGTCATTTTTGTTCCGATCTACGCAGGAGGAGCCTCTCATTGTCTTGAGGTCTTGCAATGGTATACATAGCTTGGGATTTATTTTGAGTAATCACAGAAATCCGATGGTAGCACCTAACCATTTCATAATAGAACTAGAATGTGGATATAGCTCCATTGGGTCTGTCAAAGAAAGACCGAATCTTCGAGATTAGCCGTGTAACCGTACCTCTTTTGTCTCTACCAGAGATTCATTCTATACAATACTTCAGAAATATTAACGCAATTTCTTTTTTTTTGTATTTTTGGGTTTAATTAATGTCTTCAACTTTGTTGTAAAATGAGGTTATAATAATATATAATAAGGCGGGCTTAATGCCAGAAATTCAAATTCTCTGCCACTAAAGTTTATATATATATATATATATATATGTTGGTAACACCAAAAATTATGTAATGTAAACATCGATCGAGCAACTCGTAAACCACTCAAAGCGTCTTAACTGCAAATCCTAGCTGCATTAATCAGGAACGAAACCACGTGCCAAGACAAATTCGTATCTCACGATTCGTGTGCCTGGCTTTGGCGCAACTTAATTCTAGTAATTGCCTTTTGGTAAATTTTGCTTTGCATCTCCGATACGTTCCAGGCAATAAATAGGATGCAGTTCATAATTTAGTTTCTGAATCGGAAACTCTCGAATTGAATTCTCGATCTGATCTTTACTTATGGCTCCACATTGGGTATTTTTGAAAGAAATTTCTTTTCTTATAAAAGTTAATGAACATTACATGTATTTTTTTTTGTAAGTGGTTATTGCAGCCCATAACGTCAACATTCCTCCCGGATAATCGGAATCATAATGCAGGTGTGTGATCTCCGAGGACTAAGAGGGTATGCCTCGTCATCGGTAATAAGTATACTCGAATCCCAATCCCATAAGACACACAGTAGCGTTGTTGTGCACTCTTCTAGTAACAGATAGAGCTACGGCGACTGCTTGCAGAACCATTTGGAAAACCATCAAAATATGCTGGGCCTCTAGTCTCTTACTATGATGGGAAACAGCATCATTAACGAAAGTGGATGTGCAATATAAAATATATTATCCAAGCACAAAACGTTTTGCTGATTGGACTGGAAGTGGCAGTTTTTGTTTGCACCATGTTTGAGAAGCCAGAAGAAGCTCAGTCGGAGGGATGACTTTTGATTTCATTATCCGAGAGCATATCCAGTTATATCCGAGGCGTAAGTAAAACAAAAATATTTCGAATACGTGTATAGTCCACAAAGCCGTGGTTTATGCTCCTACACCCTCTGTAGCGAGGAAGTCTATACGCAATAATATTTGTGATCTTTATATGCATAGGATGTTACTTTTTACAATGTAGACTGAGAAATTAAAAAGGGCATCTTACGGTTCATTTCAACTCTTGCAGTACGCTCGTGGGGACTCAGCAGAGGCGTATTGTTGGCTTGGCATCGTATCGTGGTATTCAGCCAACTCCTTTCCGCGCCGCCAATGCTGATCTTGCTGACGATGACCTTCCCATCATTTTTTAATATCGTATGGTCCTCTATGGACTTGTTGTTTATCAGCCACGTGAGGGTTGGTTGCGGACGACCTAAGAACATTATTGGGTGATAATATATTATTTTAGACTATCGCAAACCATAAAACATAAACATAGACACATTTTATCAGTGGTAGAGCTACAATGCAGTTTGTTTTTAGCTGCAGATTCAATGGGGAAGCTCAACCGGGGTAGGAACATGCCCTCGCAGATTACCATCGAAAAATAGCAGCTTAACGCTGGTGTGTTTCGTCTGATTAGTGCAGGGCATCCGATGATATTTATTACTGGAGACGAGGCATTCCATCTCAGTCCTCAAGGGTGACAATGCATCTACATTATAATTCCTTGTCAAGGATGAATGTAGATGTCATGGGCCGCAGGAATCACATACCATCAGGTGAACTGTGCGCTAGTTTGTTACTCTTAATGCTATAAAAAAAAGCACAAACGCTTACACGTATACCAGTGTACACCAATGCACCACACGCACGAAACGAGTTGTGTAAGCGCATAAGCATGCTATAGTGCGTGAAAGAACAAAAAAAAATCCAACACTTTTAATGCATATTTGTTCATTTTAATTCATGTTACTAGTTTATTACAGGCTATTACGATTTTATAAAAATTTAATCAAAGGCTTTTATTTTATTTAAATGCTTATAATCCTATATTCCGGTTAACCGCTCCAACTAAGCAGAGAATGATGAGAACTGGTGATAGAAGACGGTTTATGATAATAGTCGAATGGCGGATTCGCACCTACGACCTTAAGATTCGCAGACCGTACCCCATTAGGTTATTGACGCTTCAGTGTATAACAGGCTTTGCAAGTAAGATTTTTTTTAAAATTGAAATATCCGACCACCACTATTTACGGGATTAAATTAATTTTATTTAAATATCAAGCATTATAATGCTCTTAGAATTATCGCAGTACGCTCTTTAATACAAGAACATCAATCGCAAAGGATATATTGTAGTTGTAATTTTTTTTTTTTATTTTCACCACAACTAAATACATAGAATAAAAAAAATTTACATCATAGAAACATGTTCTCCTTAATAAAAAAAAACATTTGGCTGACTGATGCCTGCAGTAGGTATTAAAAAACTGTAAATCACAGGAACACAGAAGCACTCATCGTATTCTGTTCTCGTCCGATCTGATGCTTGTGCAACAAGATATATATACAAATATATATTACTAATTGCACAAGCATTATTATAAACACAAATATTATTAGTCGACCGGTAATCCCAACTCAAGACCACGACTCAGCAGTCAGCAAAAGAATTTAAATTCTGTCAGTCTTAGTTTTCTGTTCATAAAAACTATTATTTTTTTCAGAATAATGATCACATAGTGATATAGTATGAATTGAATGAAATATATATAGTATTTACAAATGTATAACTTTCCAAAAATTTTATATATTATACACAATTTATTAAATGTACCTTCCGGATGTTAGAAAAGTTTGAGAAACGAACGAGCCGAGTACTTTAGCCAATATTTCCGAAACCAATACGGCCGTTCCGAGGCGGTGAGCTCAGAACTTAATTAAACCTATCGAAACTGTCACAAACTTCTCCAGTTTTCTTCAATCAGCCGAGTTTTATATAAATTCGATATGT
Source organism: Teinopalpus imperialis (assembly GCA_029286865.1). NCBI lineage: Eukaryota > Metazoa > Arthropoda > Insecta > Lepidoptera > Papilionidae > Teinopalpus > Teinopalpus imperialis. The sequence continues at coordinate 982,310 of JAGSMU010000017.1, forward strand.
ACAAATTCTAACGATATATTCTATAGCTTAAAATAACTAAAGTTTTCAGGACAAAATGTACTAGTAAATTCAAACTAAGACAAAGGAACTTTTTTCACTATTTAAGGCTTACACACTTTTTTAAAACAATTCTGGCAGAGATTTCGCTTGTTCGAGAGCCACTTCACATCGGGTCAGCTTCTTAGCTTAAAGCTCATGTTCGGTCATGTGTACTGCTGTCATATATGGGTTAATGCTGTAAATGTCACATACACGCTTTGGAATCAGTGAAAAGATGCGCTAAGAGGTGCACTCATTGGTGACCGTGATTTGGTTAAAACCAATCAAGTCAGCCTCGAGCATGGGCGCAAGGTGACCCAGCGTTTTGATACTCTACAAGATACTTTTTGGAGAGTGCGTGTTGGAATAATACAATTTGATTCCTTCGTCTCCATTCAAACATCGAACAATCAGATCTATAGAGGAACTCCATCGTTGTTGATGTTTCTTATCAAATGATCCTGGTCCTTCCCAGTGCGCACAGTAAGAGATTGGAATAGTTCATATTTTCAACCTAATGTAACTTAGGTGTCGTCAAGACAAGACTGAATGGGCATTAACTGAGCTGGCACGTCCACCATTTAGGGTACGTCACTACACACCATCTGGTGGTATAGTGAAGTAGCTAGTTGTGATAAAAAAACACGCGAATACAATAGTAGAATCTATTTCAAAGCTACATGTAACGTTGATTTGAAAAATACGTCCTATCCTCTGCAGTTGAAAGATCATTTATTTTGTACCGTAGGTACCTTGTGCTTTTCGATCCAGGTTGCTTATTGCCTCTGAGATTGGATCCATTGTATGAATGTCCGAGTGAGCAACGCCAAAGGAAAAGTAATACAATTTTGACGTCGAAAATATTGGAGTTACGAAGAGGAATGATGTAGAATCTTAGAGATTAATTTTCGTGTTTAATTGATTTATAAAACTTTCGTTTGTTCAGTGAATGAAATTGTATTTTTCTATTAAGTTTTCACTTCAAAAAATTATTCAGAAGTTCTTTTATTTAGTATTATTTTCATCTCTCATAACTTATGTGTGATATTATGAAAACTGAGTTAATTTGATGTAATTTTAGATTATTTATTTAATGAGGTTTATAAATCAGACTGAAATATTTATGTGTAAATAAATATACAAGGATAAAATTACGTGAAGCGTCCGGTGTAAGGATCCGAATAGCTAACGACACATGTCTATCTCAAATCTTGGTGGATATATGTAATTATTGTCGGCCGCTATCATCGGGTGAATTATGTGCTAGATTGTCACCGCTATTTTTATAAGAAAAAAAATCGTAACCACTTGTATTGATCGACATCTCGCAAAGTTCGTCGATCCGTTAATCGGGAGGTCATTTTACGCTTAGTTTTCTTGTATATGTCATTGAATATGTCTTCACCATCGTTGTGCGGTTCTCAATTCTGAATCTGAAATAGGTTTTAAATCTGGAACTAGTCAGTACTTTTTTATAGTTGTAAACCCATGCTGTAGCTAGCCTATAACTGCAAACGGTTTGACGGGGAAAGGACCACGCACTCTTGTAATACCAGCCTGTAATAGTCTTCCATGTCAGACCTCAGGGGTGACAACGTTAATCTTTATTCATCATAGGCATATATGTCATGGGCAGTCACTCACCTGTGTTCGTTTGTCACTCATTATTATTATTACATTGAGAGTAACAAATGAGCACACAGTTCACCTGATGGTAAGTGATTCCTGCGGCCCATGACATCTACATTCATCCTTGACAAGGAATCCTAATGCAGATGCGTTGTCACCCTTGAGGACTGAGATGGAATGCCTCGTCAACAGTAATAAACGTCTCTGGATCCCTGGACTCACCAGACAAAACTCAGCAGCATTAAGCTGCTATGTTTTATGTGAGAGCGTGGTCCTACCCCGGTTGAGTTGCAGTATAGCTCTACCACTTTTACCACACTAATATTAAAAACACAAAAACTGAACAAAATACAACAATCACTGGTGTGTTATGTTTTTATACAATAATACTTTAAACGTATTTCAAACCACTATGTACGTCATCAATAAAACAGTTTTTTTTAAATAGGCGGCAAACGAGCAATGAGCTACTTGCCTGATGGTAAGTGATTACCGCCTATGGACATCTGCAACACCAGAGGATCGCACATGCGCTACCGGCCCTCAAGCACATGTAAGCAATTTTCTTAAAGGTCGTATCGGTTCGGAAATATACGCTGGCCGCTGACCGCTGACGACAGATGATTCCACATAGTAGTTGCGCGTTGCAGAATATTTCGCGTAGAGCGTGAAAGTTTTTAAAATATATATCGATGGAACTAAACAAAAAAAAAGGCGTTATTTTAGCCGCATAACATCACTTTTAATAATATCTCGTATCGTATCTGGCCTAAAGTCATTTGTAGCCTTAGTATTACGTCACTTTAGTAATTCCATTCATCTATTGTCCCCAATATTATTTCCATTGTATATGTGTATAGATTTATTTTCAATACATCTTTGCTCGAAATAGGTCGCGTACTCAAAAAAGAATGCCAATACAGAACTTATAGAAATCGTTTTTTTTGCATAATTTAATTTTTTAGGAATAGTTTGTCTATTAGCCTAGAAATAGATATATATTTTTTTAATTAATATACCTACCACAATTTCTCTTCACGCCACTGGTTGAATGGTAGACAATGTCTTAAGGTTTAACTCGGCCCTTTGTATCCCTTTTTGTAAGGTGTGAACAATAAATGTCAAATAAATAATTAAATAAAATAATATTAATAAACAAGCACACAGTTCACCCTGATGGCAAGTGATGCTGCGGTCCATGAAATCTACATCCATCCTCTCTCTAGAAGGATTCAAGATGCACATGCGATGTTGCCTTTTAAGACGGAGATGGAATGCTCTTAAGTGTATGTTTCATTTAAACTGATTGTCAAATAAAAGATATGTACACAAAAAGAAAAAAAGTCTGTTCAGCTAACATACCTACAGAGAATATAAAATGAGTTTGGTATTCATTTACTAAAAGTTTCTGCCAGTACGTGAGCTTTATTGATCGCCATATCGGTTCTCCGCAGGTGACATTTTTATGATTTGTAATCTACACGTCGTTTTCAGAGTCACGTACATTTTTATTATACGTCTTTGTTTATCCTTATCCTTGACGACGTGTTTTCTTAATCTACTTGGGGTTACGTTGTGTGGTCGATTTTCAATCTTTTTTATTATTTATAATATATACTGAGTATGCCAAACGAGCGTTCACTTGATGTCAGAGATGACTGCGGCCAAAAACATCCCTCTCCATCCTCAGCAATACCTGTAACGGGGTACTCACACTTGCCAAATGAAACTCGGCTGACTTTCGCGAAGGTTTCTTTTAGTCGTGGTCCTTTCCCAGTCAAGCCGACACGTAGTTTTTTTTTTTTCCGTAGAAAAATGGGAGCAAACTAGCGGCGGGAACACCGAGATGCTTTTCGACGCCCATGTACAACCGCAATACCAAAGGATACCAAAGAGCACTAGTTCAGCGAATTCCTATTTAGTCTCCTCTTGAAGTCACATACATAGATACTTGGACAGAAAAATTGCCGCAAGCAAATTATTCCAATCCTTCGCTGTCCGCAATACAAATCAAAATCAAATACAACTGTGCAACTAGCTCCAACGTGACCCTGTAATCATTTTTATAATCCATGTCATAATTTTGACAAGAGATGATATAGACTAATGTTTTCTTCTGGTATAAAAATATTATTAGAAATACAAGTAATGTATTAGTAATATAATTCACTCTCCAAATATCGTTTACGGGAGAATAATAATTTTCGTTTTTCACTTATCTCAGGTCCAACTTCCTCTCCACTTGTTTATGTTTATGTCGGTGTCGCCTTTGATGTTGCCGCCGGCGTGTCATTTGATAAATTGGATCTTGTTATTCCTGTTTTTGTCAAGTTAACATTTTCCTTTGTAGATGTCCGTGTAATCATTTTATTTTTCGTACGGTAATTTAATCGTGACACCAGCTTGTAATATTTTTTAGCAGACTTATAATTATTTTTTTGGTTATGAAATCACATATCCTGGTAAAGATGGTACAATAGATCGCAGTTCATTTCTAGGTGTAGCATGAATGGATCACAGTTTACCATCACAGTAAACAGCAGTATAATATATATAGCTGCTGTATTTCGTATGGTAAGTGCAGAGATGCTGTGATCCTGATTATCGGTGACAAGGCATTCAATCTTAATCCACATGCGTGACAACGCATCTGCATTGTGATTCCTTATCCAGGATGAATACAGGTGGATAGGCCGCAGGAATCAGTTACTATAAGGTGATCGATGTGTTTGTTTGTCATCTTACAATACGACTTAGGGACCATCAAGAAAAGGCTACACCTTTCTTAAAGGCCGGCAACGTAGTGTGGAACTCCTCTGGTGTTGTGGATGTTCATGGGCCAACGGTAATCATTTACCATTGGGTGAGCTGCTTGCTAGTTTCCCACCTATTCTATAAAAAAAAACGCAATCAGTACTACCAAGCATTTCATTTTTTTCTTCAGATTGACAACGTGTTTGTATGAGGTATTGGATAAGAGAGTTAGTTTCCTAAGCCGTAAGAATCAAATTCAATCAGGTGAACTGTGTGCTCATTTGAGATCCTTATTCTTTATTGATCACCAGAATATCATAGCAGCAAGACTGACTAATAATTTACGATGGATGAATAAATTTCCATGTTAGTGTTTTATGCGTGAATTAATATACGAATAAATGAAAAACGACCTAAACACCGGTTTAACTGCCACAATCTTGTATTATTCATCACATTTTGCCGAGTGTCCAATATTTTAATTTATGTAATTTTTTTTACAAATAACCAAATTACCTAGCAACATTATTTTATTTTGTAATTATTACTTACATATTTTTAAACTTTCTAAGCAAGTGCTTGATCACGATCCCACCTGATGTTAAGCGGAAATGCAGTCCTGGATGGTAAGGCGCACTAGCTCAGTAAATGCCCATTCACTCTATTCTTGAAATCAACCACATTGTAATCGGAGAGAAAGACAGACGCGGGCAAACTATTCCAGTCCTTTGAAATACGAATAATGAAAGACGAACCAAATCGCTTCGTTCGGGTTTGAAGGATGTTCACAACAAAAGATGAAATCCAGCAGTGCGCCGTGAACTCCGATGGTGCAACGGGGATAGGGGAAGGGAATAAAAGAAGAATATAGTATTATATTTACATTTATTTCTTTCGTATTTAACAATATATCTTATAATGTAAAGGAAATTTCTAATATTTTAAAATACTGGCGTGAAACACAATAGAAAGAATCAAAGAAAATACATTTGAAGATTGAAGCTATTGTGACTGTACTCGCGTAGTATCCGATAGGAGATGAAGGTCTGAAACGAAAAACCCTCTTCTAACGCCTTATCAAAACCCCAATCGATCATAAGAAGCAAGTATAATACTTATAAATATGCGACAAATCACACCATTAGAAGGTAAAAACAAAACTAACCGAAATTTCCAAACTAAAAACACTAATAAAAATTACACCAGCTTTTGACGGTGGCATCTCTTATGTAGGCTCACTATAGGAAACTAGTAAATAATTCGTTAATCGTCTATTTCACTCTTCAATGTAAGTTTATAGCTACATACCTTTAAAATAATGATGACATGACGGTATCGCGAAAAATCTTGTTTGCGACGCCCTCACAGTCGGCGGGGGCGATATGATGGTGCGTTTTATTTCCAAATCTGTGATTCAGCCTATGATATTTTATTAAAAAAAATAATGACCAAACCAGTCCTGTTTTCATTACTATTATGCCGGTTAACCACTTCAACAGAATTGAAAGGCATGGATCATGTCAGAAGGTTTTGAATGATTTTAATATTTTATCAGGACGACACGTAGGATGACCCCCACTGGATAAAGTTGATGGATGTATCTCAGGAATATACTTTTTCGCAGTCTGTGAGGAAAGAAGTTTGTTCAACAGTGGCCTAGTGATGGGCCCATGATTGTGATAATGTGAAAATTTTTATTGTGAATGAGCCAGTCTATGGCAGCCACTGTTACGCATAGAACACTGCTTTCATCGGAATTTCATTGATTTTAGATGATTTTCTTGTGGAGGTCCAACGTTTTTTTCGTACTGACGGCGATCGTCAAGAATTTAGGTTGCATCAAATAAAGTTTTAAATATTTACCTGTTTATCTTAATAAAGGTTTGTTATACTTACGCAAATACACTGAAGAAAATTAGTCTTCACGGATTTTATCGCATTTATTTTTAACATTTTATGCCCAGGGATAATACGGTAAAGTAAAAATCTATTCTTATGGTATTTTAATAGAAAATTTCTCTACCTTCTTACTTCATAGATATGATAATATCATACTAAATGATTACTATCTACAAGATCACCTATACTTTACAGTACAAGTTTTATCTCGTATGTTCTATTATTATTTTTAATACAATAGGTGACAAACGAGCATGTAGCCCACCCGATGGTAAGTGATCACAGACGCCCATGAAAGCAACGCCTGTGAAAGGACCATGAACGCCCACGAAAGGCTCCTCTGGAGTTGCAAATGCGTTGCCGGCCTTTAAGGAAGTTATATATCAATATTAAACTACGTAAAGTTATATCATAGTTATATATGAATTAGAATCTACGTCTTGCTTAGATCAGCTTGCTGAAGACAAATAAAATCGTCGCATACAGTATGTCGGTGTATACATTAAAATTTCCATGAAAAAAACCCATACATCGCTCATTGATATATTCTTTTATTTTGTATTATCAAATTTATATTCTAATATAACAAAACTGTTTTTCATTGTTCACTATTGTTTCATTTTAAAATACCTCCGTAGTAAATGCACAAAACGTTTCAAACGTAAACAAAATAAAATGAAATAACAGTAAAATAGCCGTACCTTTGTATTATTATACAAGCTAAAGTAAATTATTACCTCGTAACTTTTGTTCAGTAAAAATAAAAATAAACGTGTGCAGGACATTCATTGTCGTGAAAGCTAATGAAAATAAACTCAAAACAAACAGCACCAACTTGCAAGCACAAAGGCACAGTGAGCGAACGTTTTTATAATTGTGGACAATTTTGAATTGACTCCTTTACTCTGTATGTTGATTTAATACCAGTGGTCAGCACTATGTTTTATCCGATGACCGAAAGAAACCGGTAACCTTTCTATCGATGACGAGGCATTCCACCTTAGTCCCCAGAAATGATAATAACAAAAATTAGTTGCTAATATATACCTAAGTTAATCTACTGGAGTTAAACCTCCTTCCGTAGAGACTGTACGTCTCTTGATTGGCAGGCTTCACCATGTTTTTCCTTATCACCGAGCATAAGGTAAATTAACACTTGAAACTGCAATTAACAATTTAATTGGTGTCGTGTACCGTGGATATCACTCAATTTGCTTGCGTCCTGAATTAAATGCAAGCGATTAGACACTGAACTACCACGGTTAAGACAATGTATCTGTATTGATTTCTATTCGAGAATTAATGTAGGCGTCATGGTCTAATGTAATCATTTACCATCGGTGTACCGTGAGCTAGTTTGCTGCCTTATACTATAAAAAAAATGTCTACATCTAATTTAGGGCACAAATTTAGACAACACGTATTACCCACCCTATATACAATCGCATATATATAATCGAAATAACCGACATTATGTGGCTTAGTAATAATTTATAAAGCTTATAAATGAATAGACATATCGCTTAATGACGAAAGAATTGTTTCTCGTTTATATATTTTTAATATATCATTATACGCTCTACAAGATCGTTTTTAGTTCTGTTTCGTTAGTAAGTTTATATATATATTATATACATATATTTCTAGCTACATTGTTAATGGTAGGCAGGTGGGTCAGAATAGAAAATAAATAAAGCAGCATTACTCTACTTACAAAGTTACAGATAACGAAGCATTCCATCTCAGTCCTTGTGGGTGGAATGTTAGGTGGCAAAAGATCAGCTCACTGATGGTAAGATGATCGCCGCCCATGGTCATCCGCATTACCGATGCAGATGCGCTGCTTTAAGAATGTTGAGAATGGATCTTAATATAATGAGTTGCTGTCATCTCTAGCCATCTGGCGAACTGTTTGCTCGTTTCACCGAATCACCAACTTATCATAAAAATAAATAAGAAACACTGCCAGCAGACTTATGTTCTTCTTCACATTGGTATACTGAAGGCAAGGTCCTTCCTTGGTTGAGGCGACCTTATCATGAAGAGGATAGAATCTATCTCATCCAATTTTAAGTGTAATAATAAGTACGCATAAATAAGTACACATTTAAAAATCTTAGAAGTAATATATCACTAAATTACGGATATCACAATCGCCAAAGAAACGTTTCTATGCCGGCTTGTGTAACAGAAATAACGTTTCTATGTCAGTGTTTGTAACAGAAATAAGGTTTATATGTCAGCGTTTGTAACAGCAATATCCCGAACACTCGCCAATCTCACTCACCTATTGCCCGCTAGGTTATGCCCTTTGTATGTCCGAACGAGTGATTCATGTCAGGTACAGTAAAAGAAATATAAGAGTAAAAAAATATATATGCTCAATGAAATGTTACTGAATTTCACGTATATTTTGTACTTTAATTATATTGAAAAGAAAATATATTACTTCAGATTTGTTTTAAACAATCCTGTTTTACAAAAGTCAGTGCTTCTTCCCATTTTTAGTTTACACATAATCACTTATATAGATATATTAAAACCTGAACAGATGCTTAAAAATCTTCTTGATTCTAGCCCCCTTTAACCGTTTTCTATTTTCTTGGGGTCGGCCTTCGTTGCCCGTTGGAGAATTCCATGTAATATGTACATTCATGTTTCCACCTGACGCTTAGACAGTAACCAACTTAGGATTATGAGCGAACTCAAAGATCTCTGCCGCCACCTGTTCAATTAATGTAATGACAGATGCTTAAAAATATATGTGTACATATTTATACTCTATGATATACCATAAACAGTATAAATATAGTACCTACGTCTAACCCTTAATCAAAAAGCTCAAGTAAATACATAGAACTCAAAGAAGATAAATAAAAGTTTATATATGCGTGTTTTATACTCTATATATTATAAATTAAATAGAGTAAAACACTTATATTTAAGTTCTATGTATTTTCTCTGTCTGATTTTTTTTATAGGAAAGGGAGCAAACGACCGGAACACCGATGAGATGATATGAGATTTTACAATAAAGAATATAAACTGTCAACAGTGGTATTAATGAGTTTAAAATTCTTTTGAACTCTGCGTACCCCAGAAAAACCTTTAGACCTAAGTATACATATTGTAGCAAAACGTTGAAAAAGGTTTTTTGTTATTAAAAGCAATAAATTTTGTAAGACCTACCATTATTTTCGATATAAAATAAATAAAGCAATTTAAATACAATATGGTCTCTTACGAGTAATACGGTTCTGTCTTGTTATAATTCTTGTATTCTAATGTTTTTTTTATTTCACATATCATTGTCATCAAAAGCTATTTCGACCTTACATTTTACAAGGGCATCGATCTACACACGATATTATTCGGTATTTCATTAAGCTTGGAAGTACATAATGTGTTGATACTTGAAAATCCTGTCCTCGGCCTTTGCCATTGGTGTCCCTTAGCGGCTGGGGTAATGCAGCCACGTCGACGTCGACGTCATTGAATAACGTGACGAAGCGTAACACCAGTCCCAAGTCGCTTTCCTTTACCGTTTAACTGGCAAAGGGCCACTCAGCCGGTGAAGGCAGTTGAATGACAGACGAGGTCGCCATATACAATTTCGTAATAAATTGCTTGAATAATCTTTCCTCCGTTAGTATTGTAATTATAAATATTATTTGAGTGGCACTTTAATATCCGGTGCAATTTCTAGCTGCAATATTAATGGGTTGGCTCAGCCGAGGGAGGAACATATCCTCATCAAATAATAACGTGTAATAGCAGCACAACTCTTTCGTATAGTGAGTGTAGGAATCTAGGGACACAATAACAGGTAAAAAGGAATTCCATACATGTAGGTACCGGTCCTCTGGATTACTACACATCTGTCTAGATTTTGTTGCTGTTGCGCTGTTGACCTATGCGGCTCTTACAGCTTCATCGAATTCTCGGCACTGTGTCTGTGTGGATTACTTACCACTGAACATCTACTATCTGAGCATTCTCCAAAGTGGAGATTGGATGGTGATATCTTTATGCCGACCGAGGTAAGGTTCACGGACCTTGCCTCTGACGGTCACCTGTTGTCGGAATCTGGAGGCGATGAGAACTACCTTGGAACGCTTCGAAGATGCACCCATCTGTGTACTGCTACACATCTTGCATTGATCTCGAATCTTTGTTGAGGATGGTAAGGTCGTAAGTGATAACTGATGTCCATGACATCAGTCTCCACTTACAATTATAATGATTTACTTTAGGAATATAGTATTTAAAATATCTTCATTATTCTTAATCTATAAATAGTCTTTAAACTGCAGCTATAACTTAGTGTCCGGTACCCGGTTGTCTTTAATTGTATGGTAAACGAGCAACTTCAAAGTTCAAATCCTGGTTGCCGCCGATACCAAAATTATTAATTAACAATAGCAATTTTAAGTGCTGATTTATTAAATGCTCGACGGATAAGAAAACAAAGTATATCCGCCCGAAATCCAATAACTTTTAGGGTACTAGAATATCCAATTTCCTATTTTCTAATATTTAAGTCGTCGTGAGTCTTAAGGTTTCTAATAGGTCAAATGATGATGATCAATGATGATCTACAGTCGTGCATTTAATAATAGGCCTTGAAGTCTATGAAAAGTTAATGGTTATCATAAAATGAGTTGATATCAAATTCGGGGATTTTTGGAATGATTTTACTCGGGACAAATATTTAATCTAATATGGACAGATTTGGCCAGAAGCTTGACTGATAGTATCCAATTGAGGTACCACATAATGCGTGAGGCAGTTCAGAAGTACATCAGAAATTATTTTATACACAGTATTTAGTAGAGGGGTACTCAATAATTTTGGTATTGTAATACGCTAACCATGTAATTAGAGAGTAAATAACAACTGTGTTCCAGTCACGAGCCATCCTTGCTGTTTTCCTGATCTGTGGAACCAGATAATGTAATTATATCAAGAAGTATGCATCAGTATATTCAATAATAATCTTGGATATCGGTTTATCTGGTCTAATTTTATGTAAGTTAAACGCCAGTGAACTCTATGCTCGGCTAGGTTCCAGAACCCACCTGGTAAACCAGATTCCATAGATCGAAAATGATTCATATTGCACTCGACTCTTAAGCAGCTTAAAAAGCTGAACATATTTCGGCTTAAATTATTTTTCTATGTCTAAGTAGCCAGTCTATTATATTATATCTATGTCTGTCTATCTAGTTACGGATCATTAAATCTACCGAAAGAAGCCAAACTGTATTTTTGTGGACAGCACTCGCTGTCAAACGATATCGTAGGAACGACAAGGGAATGCCGATATCATAGCATGCAAAATATTTGATTGGTATACGTCTTCTCCAAGGATCAACTTTGTCTTTTGTATATCGCTCAATTATTGAGTTAAGGGGTTTAAACTATGGTCAAACCCTTGTTAGGACTGAGAATCCCCAATTTATGCTATAAATGATATCCGATTCTATAAACATTACAATAACAATAACTATTGTAAATTTAATTATTTAGTAGAAGAACTATTATTGTTATAGAAATTGTATGCTTACCAAACAGACACGTAGTTGGATGACGTCGTCAATTTTTTTAAATTAGGATGCAAAATGAGCACACCATGATAAGCGATGTCTGCAGTTCACAGATCTCTCTCGTCGTCCTGTCTCGTCTATTATCGGTCGAAATTAAGTATTAAAATCACTTTTGATGTGTACATTGGATTCCCCAGTACTTGAGTCAACAAACGAAATATAAATGTATTATATTTTAATGGCTCAAAACAATAAAGATTGATTTGCTGGAATTAGCCGTATAAAAGACTTTAAGTCCCTGCTGGATGTAACTAAATTAAGGTTGAATTTCCGGCACGATGCGGCTCGCAATATATTTTCGTTCGTCAAGCGTATTGTCAGTTCTTTACACGACATTACTTTTTTAATATTTAGCTTTGGAAAGATATAAATGCTAGCAGATTGGTTAGGTATCCAAATTTCTCTTCCAATTAATAATAATAAACAAGCACGCAATTCATCTATTAGTAATAAGTCACGGGGCTCAATGACTCCAATATTCATTGCCAACGATAAGGTAAAAGGTACGTTCTTACATGTGAAGATGGGATCCACTTTTTTATTCTACTAAGTGTGTCAAACGAGAGCATCATTTACCTGATGGTGAGTGATTCCTGCGGCCCATAATGCGGAAGCGTCGTCACCCCTGATGACTAAGATGGAGTGATGAGGGTTTCCGGATCTCCAAATAAAACACAGTAGGGTTATGCTGGTATTCTTATCCGGTCGAGATGACCCATTCCTGACATAACTAGAAACAAACTACAATAAACAGTGGTAGAGCTACACTGCAGTTTGTTTCTAACTGTTGAATGAATGGATCAGCTCGGCCGGGATAGGACCACGCCCTCACAGAATACCGGCGTGAAATAGCTGAATAACGCTGCTGTGTTTCGTCTGGTGAGTGAAGGGATCTGGAGACCTTTATTAGTGGTGAAGAGGCATTCCATCTCAGTCCTCAAGGGTGACAACGTATCTGCATTAGGTAGGATTCCTTGTCGAGGATGAATGTAGATGTCATGGGCTGTAGGAATCACTTACCATCAGGTGAACTATGTGCTCGTTTATAACTCTCAATGTAATAAAAAAAGATTACTTTACTTCTGTTACTTCCACTAATAATATGCATTGCTGTAGCACTCGACTGGTACCTTTTTTGGTATTTTTTTTCATGTAGCCTGCGTACGTCGACTTCAATGATCTTCTTTTATTTATACATTTCCAATTGTGATTAATCAGTTATAATTATATTTATTTATTATCTATAATACATTTTAAATATTTATCTATAGTGTATTTATTTACTAATTATAACGTAAAATATAATATATTGTATCTGAATATAAGAGTAATTAATAATTTACGCTATTTATTAGAAATCTATTATAATTATGTAGATGTCTAACGGATTGTGTAAACAGATGGATGATCATATTATAGTAAACGGAAGATATATATTTTTAAAAGAATGCGCGTTTAGCTTTGCTAAAATTCCCGTTTATCACTCCAATTAAGCCAACAGATAGTTCATGACAATAGTCGAATGGTTCTAAACTACGACTTTAAGTTGTAACTTTATTCAAAGAATAGGCAATGTGAGGGATGCTAGAAAAAAATATATGCTTAGAGGCTCGTCTTTCAGTTAGTTTTCTCTGATAACGCCCGTATCCCACTGGCAGTGATTAATTCATCTTAATACCCCATGTAAATGTTAACCTTTATTTAGATGAATAATTAACTAGCGGTCGCCCAGTGGTCCAAATTTGACGTTCTAGAATCTAGACCCTAGACTCTAGACGAAGGTTTTTTTTGAAATAGTATACTACTAAAATCATTGTATATAATACGAGTATTTTTGAATTTTCTTGTATTACGTCAGCTGTGAGCGTTTTAATATTTTAATCCATTATTTTGTTATTATAATTTTTTGTTTAATCTATTTTTAATGCATAAAATTAAAAATTAAAAATTAAAAAAAAAATATATATATATATATTATTTAAATTAAAATTAAATTTTCTTTTTTTTTTACATGTAAACTCTTTAGCGATAATCTTTGTTTAGTGCGTTAGTGCTTTATTCAGTATGAAAGTAAACAATGAGCTTTTTTAATTGAATGTATACAGTTTTTATTTCTGCACTCCATATGCATATGAACTTTAACTATGCCAAATCTCATACTCCGTGCGTACAATGATAAGGGGTATAAAGTTTTTCTTCACTTAATAATTAATAGATAACAAACTAGTTATATAAATAAATGCCTCACATGAAACCGACTGGTTTTATCTTTAAAAACAATGTCCTAGCTTTATACATAGACTATACAAATGTCGTTTCCTTTTTACGTTAGCGTAGTTCTTTGCCGTCGTTTTGATGTTGTTTGAAATGATTCTTTCTACTTCAATCCTTTTATTTTATTCTATTATTTATTCATATACGTTTGTTTATATATATTTTAGTACAGTGTAGTATCTTGGATTTAATTTTAAGCTTAAAATCACTTTGTAAATTCCAAACCTGCACGTGAGACAAATAAATTAAAAATATATTTAAAAGCAGTGGGGTTTTTATATGTCATTCATCACTTTAAAGTATAACTGTAAGTTAAAAATATCACTCTCTGCTCTCTGTGTGCGATATAGTATCCATATATGTCGAATTCCAGAATCCAACTTACCAAACCGCTCAGGCTTAGTATAAGATTCGTGTATAGATATCTGCCGGTAAACCTATTTCGTTTCCTACATTGCATTTAGATTTCATTTTCGTATTTACCGATCTGATTCTATAACAAGATTAACGTTGAATATATTTCGAATTTATTAATATTTTTATGATTTTATTTACCTAAGTCTGAATAATACTACCGCCATTGGCTTTATTGTCCATTGATTCGTATTGCATACGTTACTTAAAGGTGGTAATAAATACTATGAGAAAAAAAAGTGAGTATTCCAAAATAAATATATTAAAATAAAAAAACAAAGAGACTTCTATTAAACATTACTGACATTCCAGTTTACCACTGAAACTAAGCTTAAACGCTTTTATATATATAATAATCGATTGGCGGTTTCAAACCTACGACCTTAAGTTTCACAGAGCCTTCATCATTAGGCTATGGACGCTGTTTATAATTTTTTGCACAGCTAAGGAAAATTTGTCTTAAAGTTGGTATCACGTCTTCAAATCAAAACCTTTGCTTCAAATGCTTCCTTTTTTTTATAATATCTATATACAATCGAGCACACATTTCACCTGGTGGTACGTGATAACTGCGGCCATTTATATCAATTCTCAAAAAAAATCACCGTTGAGGACTGAGATGGAATAACACGTTATCTGTAATTGGATCCCTTTTCGAAAAATAACAGCTTCATGCCGCTGTTCAAAAATAAAAAAAACTATTTTATTTTCGCATGTGCGCGTTAGTAGATGTTACAACGTATAATTATCCATACATACAAAAGAATATTGACAGAAAGATTAATAAGAATTTATGTTATTTAATCTAATCAAATCTTTAATAAATTATATATAGGTATATATATATATATATATATATATATATATATATATATATATACTAAGATTACTTTTGACAATTCCAACAAAGCTTATAATGCTTGACATGGTCCCGACAATAGTCGAATGGTTCGAATTCAACTATTGTCCTGAGATCTTAAGTCTTATATATATAACTATATATATAGATTGTTGTAAATCTTTTCACGGGTATTCTGTGATAACGTGGTCCATCCCCGGTTGAGCCAATCCATTCAAGTTACAGTTTGAAACTAGTTGTAACATGAATGTTTATACTTTTAACTGGTCTTAACCGAATTGGGTCCAGTCAAGTTATTCTAATCCTTCACTATTCGCAACAACATAACCAATACGAATGGACGGTAAACCGTTGTCTTGATATACGAATATAACGGTATGGGAGATTCAAGTTATGTAACTCCTCTTCATCTTCTCCAAAATGTATCCTGATCACTGTTTCTCGTTGAGAAAGTTGTATAAGATATATTGCGTAATAGCGATGGTAATTGCTCGTAGGTATGTACCAAGCTGCATTGAAGATTGCAAGACGCAGAGAATGCATTTTGGTGAGTGTGCTCAGGAATTACATGATCTAATTCCCCCATCCCCGTTCCACCATAGTACTTCACGACGCACTGCTGGATTTCATCCTGTTGTTGCGAACATCCCTCAAACCCGAACGAAGCGCTATGCTTCGTCTTTCATTATTCGTACAGCAAAGGACTGTAATAGTTTGCCCGCGTCTGTCTTTCCCTCCGATTACAATGTGGGTGTTTTCAAGAGTGGAGTGAAAAGGCATTTACTGAGCTAGTGCGCCTTACTATTCAGGGCTGCATTTCCACGTCACATCAGGTGGGATCATGGTCAAGCACTTGCTTAGAAAGTATTAAAAAAAATGTAAGTGATCCGTAGGCTTATCCTGTCCATGTACCAGACAAAATTGAATGACCTGTATATATTATATACGCGTAAATCTCACTATTGGATGTAGACCTCCTATCTTGAGAGGGTTTATGAGCATAGTCCGCTACGCGAATACCGCTTTGTAGCTGCATAGGTCGTGATTAATCACTAGGTACATATGTATATATACATATATATATATATATATATATATATACATATGTATATATATATATATATATATATATATACTAAGATTACTTTTGACAATACCAACAAAGCTTATAATGCTTGACATGGTCCCGACAATAGTCGAATGGTTCGAATTCAACTATTGTCCTGAGATCTTAAGTCTTATATATATAATAATCGATTGGCGGTTTCAAACCTACGACCTTAAGTTTCACAGAGCCTTCATCATTAGGCTATGGACGCTGTTTATAATTTTTTGCACAGCTAAGGAAAATTTGTCTTAAAGTTGGTATCACGTCTTCAAATCAAAACCTTTGCTTCAAATGCTTCCTTTTTTTTATAATATCTATATACAATCGAGCACACATTTCACCTGGTGGTACGTGATAACTGCGGCCATTTATATCAATTCTCAAAAAAAATCACCGTTGAGGACTGAGATGGAATAACACGTTATCTGTAATTGGATCCCTTTTCGAAAAATAACAGCTTCATGCCGCTGTTCAAAAATAAAAAAAACTATTTTATTTTCGCATGTGCGCGTTAGTAGATGTTACAACGTATAATTATCCATACATACAAAAGAATATTGACAGAAAGATTAATAAGAATTTATGTTATTTAATCTAATCAAATCTTTAATAAATTATATATAGGTATATATATATATATATATATATATATATACATATATATATATATATATATATATATATATATATATATATATATATATATATATATATATATATATATATATACATATATATATATATATATATATATACATATATATATATATATATATATTATTTAAATTAAAATTAAATTTTCTTTTTTTTTTACATGTAAACTCTTTAGCGATAATCTTTGTTTAGTGCGTTAGTGCTTTATTCAGTATGAAAGTAAACAATGAGCTTTTTTAATTGAATGTATACAGTTTTTATTTCTGCACTCCATATGCATATGAGCTTTAACTATGCCAAATCTCATACTCCGTGCGTACAATGATAAGGGGTATAAAGTTTTTCTTCACTTAATAATTAATAGATAACAAACTAGTTATATAAATAAATGCCTCACATGAAACCGACTGGTTTTATCTTTAACAACAATGTCCTAGCTTTATACATAGACTATACAAATGTCGTTTCCTTTTTACGTTAGCGTAGTTCTTTGCCGTCGTTTTGATGTTGTTTGAAATGATTCTTTCTACTTCAATCCTTTTATTTTATTCTATTATTTATTCATATACGTTTGTTTATATATAATTTAGTACAGTGTAGTATCTTGGATTTAATTTTAAGCTTAAAAATCACTTTTGTAAATTCCAAACCTGCACGTGAGACAAATAAATTAAAAAAATATATTTAAAAGCAGTGGGGTTTTTATATGTCATTCATCACTTTAAAGTATAACTGTAAGTTAAAAATATCACTCTCTGCTCTCTGTGTGCGATATAGTATCCATATATGTCGAATTCCAGAATCCAACTTACCAAACCGCTCAGGCTTAGTATAAGATTCGTGTATAGATATCTGCCGGTAAACCTATTTCGTTTCCTACATTGCATTTAGATTTCATTTTCGTATTTACCGATCTGATTCTATAACAAGATTAACGTTGAATATATTTCGAATTTATTAATATTTTTTATGATTTTATTTACCTAAGTCTGAATAATACTACCGCCATTGGCTTTATTGTCCATTGATTCGTATTGCATACGTTACTTAAAGGTGGTAATAAATACTATGAGAAAAAAAAGTGAGTATTCCAAAATAAATAGATTAAAATAAAAAAACAAAGAGACTTCTATTAAACATTACTGACATTCCAGTTTACCACTGAAACTAAGCTTAAACGCTTTTATATATATAATAATCGATTGGCGGTTTCAAACCTACGACCTTAAGTTTCACAGAGCCTTCATCATTAGGCTATGGACGCTGTTTATAATTTTTTGCACAGCTAAGGAAAATTTGTCTTAAAGTTGGTATCACGTCTTCAAATCAAAACCTTTGCTTCAAATGCTTCCTTTTTTTTATAATATCTATATACAATCGAGCACACATTTCACCTGGTGGTACGTGATAACTGCGGCCATTTATATCAATTCTCAAGAAAAATCACCGTTGAGGACTGAGATGGAATAACACGTTATCTGTAATTGGATCCCTTTTCGAAAAATAACAGCTTCATGCCGCTGTTCAAAAATAAAAAAAACTATTTTATTTTCGCATGTGCGCGTTAGTAGATGTTACAACGTATAATTATCCATACATACAAAAGAATATTGACAGAAAGATTAATAAGAATTTATGTTATTTAATCTAATCAAATCTTTAATAAATTATATATAGGTATATATATATATACATATATATATATACATATATATATATATACATATATATATATATATATATACATATATATATATATATATATATACATATATATATATATATATATATACATATATATATATATATATATACATATATATATATATATATACATATATATATATACATATATATATATATACATATATATATATATACATATATATATATACATATATATATATATATACATATATATATATACTAAGATTACTTTTGACAATACCAACAAAGCTTATAATGCTTGACATGGTCCCGACAATAGTCGAATGGTTCGAATTCAACTATTGTCCTGAGATCTTAAGTCTTATATATATAACTATATATATAGATTGTTGTAAATCTTTTCACGGGTATTCTGTGATAACGTGGTCCATCCCCGGTTGAGCCAATCCATTCAAGTTACAGTTTGAAACTAGTTGTAACATGAATGTTTATACTTTAAACTGGTCTTAACCGAATTGGGTCCAGTCAAATTATTCCAATCCTTCACTATTCGCAACAACATAACCAATACGAATGGACGGTAAACCGTTGTCTTGATGTACGAATATAACGGTATGGGAGATTCAAGTTATGTAACTCCTCTCCACCTTCTCCTGTATCCTGATCACTGTTTCTCGTTGAGAAAGTTGTATAAGATATATTGCGTAATAGCGATGGTAATTGCTCGTAGGTATGTACCAAGATGCATTGAAGATTGCAAGACGCAGAGAATGCATTTTGGTGAGTGTGCTCAGGAATTACATGATCTAATTCTCCCATCCCCTTTCCACCATAGGACTTCACGACACACTGCTGGATTTCATCCTGTTGTTGCGAACATCCTTCAAACCCGAACGAAGCGCTATGCTTCGTCTTTCATTATTCGTACAGCAAAGGACTGTAATAGTTTGCCCACGTCTGTCTTTCCCTCCGATTACAATGTGGGTGTTTTCAAGAGTGGAGTGAAAAGGCATTTACTGAGCTAGTGCGCCTTACCATTCAGGGCTGCATTTCCACGTCACATCAGGTGGGATCATGGTCAAGCACTTGCTTAGAAAGTATTAAAAAAAAAATGTAAGTGATCCGTAGGCTTATCCTGTCCATGTACCAGACAAAATTGAATGACCTGTATATATTATATACGCGTAAATCTCACTATTGGATGTAGACCTCCTCTCTTGAGAGGGTTTATGAGCATAGTCCGCTACGCGAATACCGCTTTGTAGCTTCATAAGTCGTGATTAATCACTAGGTACATATGTATATATACATATATATATATATATATATATATATATACATATGTACCTAAAACATTAAAGCAAGTCTGCTCTGGGACTTTAGCTCACTCACACAGACAAATATTAACGGGAACACCCAAATACATTAACATTCACTGTAGTACCCGCAAACTAAAATAAACCCCCTAACTATAGGCGACGAAAACTACTACACAACCCAAAATATACAGCATTCCTAGACGCATTGCAAATGTTTGTTATTAGGAGGCGTTAGTTGAAATTTTAACAATGTACTGTCTGATTTAAGCTCTCTATAACTTTGCGTCAATAGTTGTACGACAAACTCTATGAGAGAGAGAATGTTTTGAATTCGACCGTTGTAGGCTTAATATGATTAAAGGATATATTAGTATATTAATTTTGCTTTAATCGTTTGAATGTATAACATCATTCCATCTTAGTTTTCAGAAATGCCATCGTAACTACATTATGATTCCTTATCCAGAATTAATATGGCCGCATGCCACAGGAATCACTAAAAGAAAAACTTTTCGTATCAGGTCAAAGATGCGTTCTCACCCGTCAGTACTAGGATGGAATGCCGCATCCATCAGTCATC
This sequence comes from Teinopalpus imperialis, assembly GCA_029286865.1. NCBI lineage: Eukaryota > Metazoa > Arthropoda > Insecta > Lepidoptera > Papilionidae > Teinopalpus > Teinopalpus imperialis. Next base: position 1,003,113 of record JAGSMU010000017.1, read on the forward strand.
TCATCCATTATGATCTGATTCTGATTCTGTGCAATTCACCAGTATAAGACTCTCCGGATCCCTACTCTCAACAGACGAAACTTACCTTAACTTACTTTTACCCTGGAATTCTGTAATGGGAAGGACCACTTTCGCTCGCCAGCTAAAACAAACTGCAGGCTCTTCCACTGTGTCTTATCGAACTAAATGATTAAGATTGTTTAAATCGATCCCGTTTATAAACATTACCTCCTTAACGATTGTGTTGTAACGTTGTGATGTTAGTTTGTTTTTAGTTTTGTGATACTTATATAACTTACCTCCTCGTAATTCGCAGAGAAGAGTGAAGTTGCCACCTTCCTCTAAGGGGCCTACTACACCTGCCACGTCTCGACCATCTTCATCGTATAATAAAAGCTGATGTGGAGGTACTAAGGACAAAAAATACTTTTATTTATATATTTCTCAGCACTTTGTAACTTTAAATTGAGTGCTACTGGGGCGGACTTGATGCCTAGTGGAATTATCTGCCAGTCAATAGTGGGAGTTTGAAAAATAACATGGTTTTCTTATATTGTTTACGTTTATACTGAATGTCAAACACATAAAAAGCCTATGGTCAAACAGACCCTCTCAGTAGAGATTATCGGTGAAGAATTTATATAAAATATTTGTTAAGAATATATTAAAGTAAAATTAATAGTGATAAAAAAATTATAAATACATTAAATTAAATTAAAACGCTCGCACCTGTAGTAATAGAACAAAATTTAAAATAGTATCCAATGATTATAGATATACTAATTGACAAAAGAACATCAACATCATAGGTCATACTTAAAATAAAAACTGAATGTATATGGTAGATAAGTTGAAGTGTTTTTAACAACAAAACATTCATAACATTTTAATTCTCGAGTGTCTCGGTGGCAGGCTTGCTATTTTCTTTTATTCAGTAGGTAGCAGCGCACCCGATGGTAAGTGAAGATGGTAAGAGAGAGAGCGGGGATTGGTTGATTCTTGTACGAGTCAACCAATCCCCGATGTCGGCACCAAAGGTTTTTATTGTATTATAAGAATGTATCTATAACGCGTGTTCGGCGGTGTCAGAAACTTCTTAAGGAAATTAGCATGCCTGAGACGAAACATAAAATAATATTACAACCACATGACACGTTCACCAAAGGTGTCTCCATGCTCCAATTAACTACTGTAGAAAGAATCATCGCTGGGAATTATATAAAGTAGACTGCCGCTTTCCTTGTTTTCCGTTACTTATCACATTAGTATGAAAGATTCAAGGTGAGTTCTCAATTTCAAAATTCAAGTCTCTTCCATTTATAGCTTGACTACATTTCATTATTCCTTTCTTATTCTTCTTTATCCTTATACAATATTTATTAAGGACTACATAACTTCTAAACTTTAGGTCGGAATGCAAGCACGTATTAATGTTAAAAAAAAGAGATCTGTGTTTAATTTTGTCCTTGTATGGTGTAATTATTCTCGTTTGTGGTGATCACTAAGTTTGACGTATTGACAATCACGATATTCCGACTCTTACAATATACAGTTAAATATGAATGATATATTTTAGTAAATAATATTATATAATATATAATATTATATATAATATAATAAGTAACTTACCAACAACGTTTAGACGAATTTGAAAATTCCTCGTTGGAGAGTTCTTAAAGTCAACTCTGCAGCGGTAGATTCCCTCATCATCGAGCTGCACAGCATCAACGGTGAGTGAGGATGGACGGGACATTGTAACGAAGTAAGCGCGGCGGCCGAACGCCAAAGGGTCAGACCAATGCAGTGCTTTATTAAAACTGCGCCCGCGCACGTCGAAACTGTGAAGAATATATCTCAATTTATGTCTATAGTTGTATTCAATCACGACAGGAATGTATATAATCTCAGATTTATTGTGGTTCTTAAGTGTCCACCTCTAGTAATTATTTAATAATTACCCTCCCCCCTCCGACCATTTCTCATAAGTGTAAAGTAGAAGAAGCTCCTTTTATTACTTTTTTGTTATTATACAGATAATCAAAAATATAAACTTACATATAATTTATTATTAATTTATTATTAGCTACATAAATATGAAATTAGCGTATTATACGGATATATTTTTTTATGAAATTATATATTTAACCCATCGAAGAATGTATCATTATTATATTTAATAGGTAGTTCATTGATTTCATTGCTGAAAAATATGTAGAAGCGAGAATCACTAAAACCTATGAAAGCAGTTGTACTACCCCTCGGAATTGAATTTTTTACCTTGCAAGTAATTGTCCAAACTCCGGAAAAAGTGGCAATCTGTTGGAGCAAAGTCCGGGGAGCATGGAGTGTGTCGAAGACATTTCAATCGCAGCTCTTCTAATTTAGCGACCGTCTGTCGTGAAGTATGCGAGGGTCTGACATTGTCATGAAGCAGCAGTGGGGTAGAGCAGTTGACCAGTCTCAGTTGTTTAACGGGTAGCTTTTCCATCATGGTTTGCAATTGTTGACCTGAATTGTTGAAAACCTAACTCTGACGTGCTTTGCGAAGGTTTAGCTTCCACGATTACCTTTAATTCTTTATAGTCAACTTGGGTCTTCGACAGTCCGCGGGGTTTGTTTTGGAAAGCATAATTTCCAGAACCAAAACGTTGGAACTAAAATTGCACCGTGCTTTATTTAACAGTAGCTTCCCCATAGATGCAATTAATCCTTCGAGCTATTTCTGCAGCGCTGGTGCCACGGTGGAACTCTAATTCGTAAATAACGGGATATTTCAAGTATTCCATTTTGTTAATAAAAGGATGTCAACGAAAAAACAAATGGCGCGAAATCAAATGAATCTCTAAATTCAATACACAAATACTCAAGCCTAAATCCGAAATACGTTTGAGTTTGGAATTCCTAACCAAACGCCAGATTGTTTAAGATCAGAGTGGCCACTTCGACAAAACGTCAATTTAATATGTAAGGACCTAATACTATACATCCTGTAATATATATATACCGTGCCAGCCAAAAGTTTAAAACCGCACATAATAACATAATTGTCATAAAATTCCGTAGGATAAATAAAAGAAATGCACGTCTACATATTCTATTGTTAGTATCGAATATTTAAAGAAGTCATTCTTTTGTTTACTTTCAAGTTATTGGACAATAAACATCTATTGTTTTCAAACATCGACAACCGCTGCGCTAGAGCCACGTGGTAGAGTCGTTTGCTTTTGTTACGTATTGGTCAATAATTAGGATTATTTAGTTCCTGAAAACACGTGTTTCTGACTTATTATTGCCAGAGTTTACTTGGGTTTGTTCACAAACAATCTCAATTCATTTAAACTTGCGGTTTCTACAGTGAAGACGTCATAAAATGGGAAAAACTCGAGAAATTAGCAGTGAAGTGCGTTCTGCCATCGTTGTTTTAAATAATGAAGGTAAATCGTGAAATTGCGTCACAACTGAAGTTATCGAAGACTTGTGTTCATGGCACAATAACTCGATACAGGGAGACAGGCAATTTTAAAGATCATCCACACTCAGGAAGGCCGAGAGCTACCACGTCTAGTGAAGATAATTTCATTGTTGTTATCAGCAAGCAAAATAGGTGTTTAACAGCATAGAAATCCGCGTTGAATGAATGAAATGAATTCGTTTTGTAAACAAAACCCGAGTTATACCTTTATCATTCACTACAGTAAAAGGGCGACTGAGAGATGCGAAGTTGTATGATCGTGTTGCCGTTCGAAAACTTCTGCTAAGGCACAAAAAAATAAAAAACAGATGCAGTGGGTTCTTGCCCATCGAGATTGGGCCGAAGAAGATTTTAAACAAGTGCTTTGGACCGATGAATCCAATTTTGAACTATTCGGTTCAAAAAATATGATGTCAGATTGTGTAGTTCCAACAATCAAGCATGGTGGTGGCTCAATTATAGTCTCCGGTTGCTTCTCTTGCCAAGAAAGCTTCAAAATTGAAGGAATTTTGAAATAGGAACAGTACAAAAACATTTTAGAAGAAAATGCCGTTTCTTCCGGGTTGCGATTAATTGGAGGATTGGAATAATTTTCCACCAAGATATTGATCTAAAGCATAGCTCAAAATAATGTAGAGGATATTTAGAAGAGAAAGAGGCACAAGGGGTGTTGAAAAACATGGTTTGGCCTCCTCAGAGCCCGGATATCGATCCCATTGAACTTTTGTGGGAAGAGCTTGATAGGAACGTCCATAAGATGATTAAACAGGTTAATTAAACATTTAATTTTTTATTGGAGTTTTACTTTAATTAAGGTGGTCTTACACTTTTGGCCTGCAGTGTTTATATATATATATATATATATATATATATATATATATTGCTTATTTTATTATGTTAGAGAAAAAGTCTGATGTTAACATAATATTTCTGGGTCCACCTGCGTATCCGGACAGCGCGTACTTTAATCAATCAACTCTCTTGAGCTCCAGGGACTATTTAAGGCTATCTCTGAATTAATTTCTATAATTGTGTTAAAACACGATTAAAAACTGGGCTTGCTTAATAAAGCGAGACAGTATTCCATGTCGGTCCACTGTGTCCAACTTTACATAGCGCAAGTTCGGCTTTACATGGAATACTATTCCCATCTTAGGGCTGGAGCCAGTACCCCAGTACCAGCTCTTTCAATTTGACCGTATTCAACGAAAGCTGGCTGGAATAGTTAATGATCAGGTACTTTTCAATCGTCTTAATTCATTGGCATTGCGACAAAAAGTTGTATCTCTTTGTATTTTTTACCGAATTTACCATGGGGGTGTTCTGAGGAGTTGTTTGGATCAATTCCAGCCGCTGAGCTTAAACATCGTAGCATCACGAAAGTATTCAAAATTTCATCGTCATCATCTCAATCTTAGCCAATCCACCACTGTGTTTTCTTCTTTTAAATTTTCTGCACAATTAGTCTGTGGAATCAGCTGTAGCGCAGTATTGGCGAACCGCCCTTTCTTAAAGGCCGGCAGCGTATCTGCGAATCCTCCGTTGTTGCGAATGTTGAAGGGTGACAGCAATCACTTACCAGAGGAGCTGCTTGCTAGTTTGTCACCTATTCTATAAAAAAAATATCTTTTGTATTGACGGTACGTATCTAGCTTCAATGTCGTTTAATAATTCGGGAATATTTCTTGTTCATTTAAAGTTCTAAGTCAAATTCTGGTTTTGATGACGTTCATAGCCCGGGTCTTAGATAGCAGAATTGTTGGTGTACTTACTGATAGTTGATATACGTAAACATACGGCTGATGTTTAGTAATCATTACGTTTTATAATGTAAACAATTGCGGTGAAACAATGTGTGACATACAAGTCCCGTATAAGTATATATATATATATATATATATACATATATATATATATATATATATAAATTACTCTGTATGTTATTATGAATATAAATTATAATGGAAGCTCTAGAACGCTAGTGACGGAAATAGAAATGTTTTGATATTGTCATGTGCTCAGCGGTGCCACATTATATGACATTGTTTGCGGAAGTGGATCACAGACATATAATCATTCACAGATATATATAATATAAGATTTTTGTGTCAGTTTCATTCAAGACGGTATGTGGTTTTGGAAAAGTGATAAAATAAAGTATATTTACTTCTAAGAAAATAGGATTGCAGTGTTCGCGTTGCACAAAGTGAGTATGGAGCCGTCGGTATTTCAGACACTTCAAAAGCTTGGTATCAGCCGTATGTTCGTATATCGTACTATCAACAGATACAACAACACTTCATCCGTCGAAGACCAGAAAAGATCGGGTTGGGCGCGTGCTGTTAACGTAACTACAAAGGCTGTTAATGCTGTTAAAGCCAGAATTCGTCGAAACCCCATTAGGAAGCAAAAAATCTTATCGCGAGAAATGAAGATTCCAGCTAGGACTCTGTCGCGTATTATAAAACAAGACATGAAGCTCGGTGCTTAGCGTTGATATACAGGACATGCCCTAAATCAATGTTAACAGTTAAAGAGAGTGGATTGATCAAAACGCCTTCTGTCGCGATACCCAGGTGAAAGGCACAGAAATATCCTCTTTACCGATGAAAAAAATTTCACTATTGAAGAACACTACAATAAGCAAAATGATAAAGTGTACGCTTACAGTTCTAAAGAAGCTGCTCAAGTGGGCGGAAAGTACAACGTGGTCATCATACTGCGTCAGTGATGGTTTGGTGGGGCTTGTCTTATCAAGGAGTCACAAAATTAAATTTTTGTGAAAAAGGAGTGAAAACTTCAACCAAAGTGTATCAAGACACAGTCTTTGGTCATGTTGTTGAGCCTCTCAGCAATACACTTTTAAAAATATTCCGTGGACTTTCCAGCAGGACTCTGCACCTGGTCACAAGGCACGAACTACCCAAGCCTGGCTTGACACCAACGTTCCGGTCCTTATAAGAGCTAAAGCCTGGCCCTCATCTAGCTCAGACCTCAACCTTTAAGACTTCAAATTATCGTCATTTAGATTACATGGCCTGCTCTAAACGACACACGACGCACGGCTACATTGAGTCCCTTAAACAAACTTTTGGAGCAAGCAGTGGCGAAATTTCCCTTGGAAACAGTGCGTAAATCCATAGATTCGTGACCAAACAGAAGGCCTATATAAAAGCCAAAGGTGGCCATTTCGATTAGAATATTGTTTTATTTTTTACTGACTGACTAATAAATATGTAGGTATACATTTTAATAATATTAAATTACTTCATTAAAAAAAATGCATTTTCATTTGTAACAACTTTTTAATTTTGTTAAACTGCCGCGCTTAGGAAGGGGCTCTTTAGAAGGGTGTTAGAGCATAGTCTATCACGCGCTTCTACTGTAGACTGGTCAACTTCATTTGCTTTGGATTTTTTATTGATACATTTATTAGGCTTACAGGCTTCCTCACCCACTAGCAAGTGGTACACACCTTTAAAAAAATCATTAGTGTCGGGTTGTTGCAATCCCCCGTATTGAACTCGATTTGCTTGCATTCCTTGAATTAAAAGCAAGCGCTTAGACACAGATATACTAAGACTCCTAAAATTAATACGAATCAATATTTTACTATTAACTGAATTAATATTTCTCGTTAAAATATTACACGCTCTAGTTTCCATTTCACCGCCACGTCTCAGTTATAAACTAGTTAGATCACGAATACGTTGTCTTGACCGGTGACCGGGGCAGGAAATCGTAAGTGCTGTAGATAGAGAGATCAAGTAAACTGTGCGCTAGTTTAGCACCTTGAAATTCATTAAATAATAATAATAATTTGACAAACCGTTCACCAAGTTTTAAATTGGTAGAGCCACTTGCAGTTTGTTACTATCTGCAGCATGAATAGGTCGACACGCCCGTTTATAGGCATGAATTACCCATCATCAGATGACGTGTGTCCTCGTTTGTCAGTAACATTGAAAGGTGAGGATGACAATTCCTTTTATAATATTTTAGACAAACGAGACAAAGTCCACCGGATGACTGACACCCTTGACATCTGAATCCACCCTTATCAAAGATGCACATGCTTTCTTACCTCTGAACACTGAGATAAAATCTCTCGATATCTGTATAAGGGTGTGTAGATCCGTTCCATAGAAAACACAACAGCGTTATGCTGTTATTTCCCTTATGTATTCTGCCATTTATGTCGTTACATAAATGGATACTAATTTGATAGTTACCACACATAGAAGATAATTATAATCGTATTAAAATATTTAGGTTTCAAATACATTTTATAATTCATTGCTGTTTCAAAATGAAATTTACTTGAGCGAGTAAACTTGTAACGTTTAATTATAAATTCGGATCGAGCTTTCAGTATTTCTAGTTACGTCGGTAAATATTGAATGACTACCATTAAAACTGTAATACCAGCTATAGAATGGAACAAAATCCTGGAGTATTTTAAACAACTATTATTTATAATTGGATCAAATTAAATAGAGACGGTAGTAGTAAGGTACTATATAATATATATCTCAATTTACCAATCTCTTAAACAAATCTGACACTATCCACACCTTTGTTCAATCTGTTCTTCTTTGGAACGCTTTTCATCCCGAAATCAGAACGGGTACGAATCGCAACACGTTCAAGATGAAAGTTCAGGAGTTGTATCTGAACTCATTGGCAAAATCATCTCAAGCATTAGATAATTATGTATCTGTATGTAGTTTTATATAGGTAGTATGTAGTATGTATCGCATCATTAATTCTTATAAGCATAGTGTTATGTTTATAAGAATTATTCTGAATTATAACACTATGCTTCAATTTATCTCGGCATTACTCTAAGGTTTACTAGTAGAGAATGCATAGGGAATGAATTCTGCCTTTATACATTACTGCATATGAAGCTTAAATACATAAATAATTAAAATAAATAATAACAATTAAAAATCAAGTTTATTTAACAAAGAAGTATGACATGAAATCACATATGAAAGCCACTGGAATCCATGGACTTCCCACTTGCATAGACTTTCACTACATATAGTGAGGGGACCTGCGCTGCAATTGCCAGTCCGGGGTTGCCATTCCAGAACCTTTCTCCCCACCGTTAATTGGATGTACGAGGTTCAGTGTTGCCGACCCATTGCTATATCCTCTCGTTGATCTTGACTTTTCACGTCTTATTACAATATTTTTATACCGCGCATTATAAACATTTCTACACTGTAATTTCTTAATTATCTAATGAACCCATGTTTTTTAAATAATAACCTATGAATTTGCCGTTTTGTATGAAATAAGTTAAAGTTTTTTTTCAAATTTTTTTATTTCTGTTATTCAAAGTAATCACACATACCAGCGTATAATCGATGCATGTTTGCCAACGCAGTGCTAGTTTATTGATGCCCTTCTTGTAAAATCAGCTGGACGGGAGGCAACAAACTCTTCAAAGGCATTTTGTACTGCCTCTCGGGAATTGAACTTTTTCCCGCTAAAAAGTTGTCCAGATTTTGGAAAAAGTAATAGTCGGTGGGTGCAAGGTCTGGTGAGTACGGTGGATGAGGGAGAGCTTCCAACCCCGACTCTTGCAGCTTGGAGACTGTGGTGCAGTATAGGGTCGCGCGTTGTAGTATAGGAGCAGCGGGGACGACCGATTGACCAAAGCTGGTTAAAGATGTGCGAGCTTCTCCATCATTGTCTTCAGTTCTTCACAGTACATATCTACAGTTATTCTCATGTCGTTTGGTAAAAAACTGTGATGAATCACACCGGCACTAGACCATCAAACAGTGACTATCAACTTTCTAGAGGTCCTTTTTCGTTTAGAGCATTGCTTTCGTGCTGAACCAGGATCTAACCAACTTGCTGAGCGCTTTCGAATGTCGAACAGAATCCACTTTTCGTCGCACGTAACAATTCGGTTCAAAATTCTTTCATTTCTGTGCGTGTTGAGCGGCACGAGGCAGGTCTCGAAGTACGTTGCGCTGGCGATCGTTAAGTTTGTGGAGCACCTATCTTTCAAGCTCTTTTACCGTGCCAATTTGTCGCAAATGGACTAATATTTTTTTGATGTTAACATCAAAAGCTGCTGCTAGCTCGGCTGTAGATTGAGTATCATCAGCTTGCAAAGTCGCCTTTAATTCATCATTGTTGACCAAAGAGTCCGGACGACCACGAGATCATTTTTCAAATCAAAATTTCCAGAACGGAACCGGTACAAACCAATAACGGGTTGTGCGTTGGTTTGTAAAGTTCTTTCTCCGTAAACGTCGTTGATGTTACGTGCCGTTTGTGCCGCGTTGATGTCACGACGGAACTCATATTCCATAATTACACGAGTTTTTAAAGTATCCATTATGACGAAAAATTATCAAACGTAATGAAAATACAAAGCTAATCAATAAACAATAGACTGACTTTGTAAAAAGAATGTCATGTTTTAAAACAAAATTAATTTTAATTTAGAATAGCCAATCAAAACTTTTTTTTGGTTTGAAATGGCCATTACTGAAAAACGGCAATTTCATAGGTAATAAAGACCCAATACAATCAAAACCATTGTCTCTCGACCATTTTATGTTGCGACCCATGAAAAAGCCAAAATGTGAGTAAACACCTCTTCACTATAAAATTATAATAAAACTAATTAAAATGTAGTTTATTTACACCAGGCAACTGATAAGTTCATGTTTTCATGTTGTTAATTCGTGGTAATATTTAATTGCATAAAATTACATTAAAGTTCCTTTAATAAAATATATCTTTTATATATAGTGTATTATATCATGGAATTGTAGAAAATTGTTTGACCAAATAATTCAGCAGGAACTGAATCTGTTAGCCATACAAGTCTCGGTCAACCAACATAAGTTATGACTATTTGTGGCTAGTCTAGCCCAACATCAGTCAATACAATGTGTTGTCTAAATACTGGCCATGTTTGACCGAGACGTTAAAAATAAATAAGTTCCTTTAAAGTAGTGTAAGTAAGCAACAGGCTCCTCACTGTTTGAAAATTAAAAATTCTATGAAATAAACATCTTTTTTCATTTAGACATACTCTACCGATCGTTTTTTTTTAAACGTTAAACATGGTACTTTACCGCAACTTAGGTTTCGTGTGAGTGAGTCTTTATAAAATTTATTATAACTTCATCATTTGATCATTTAAAATGATTATTTGAATACGAATACATTGTATTCGAACGAACGAATTAGCGCGCCCACAAGTATACACACATGTTAGTAACAAAATATTACGTACTTTACGAAATATTTTGTTACTAACATGTTTTGAACATTTGTTGCCCGGAAAATTAGCAAATTCGGGAAAATCGGAAAGTATTTTTTCTATGGATCTTTTTTGTAAAATCAAGGCCTTAACAAGTCATTCGAACGATAGATCATTTAAAAAGACAAACAAATAATATAAATTTTAAGAGAAGAAATACGAATGTTAGGTAAGGATCATGTTTTGACGTGATGAAAATGATGGTGACTGGAATGTTTAATAACCTGTTCTGTTTAATCTGTTCCATTACGTTTACAAACATTTGAAAAATTATACATTATACAAAGAAAAAACACAAATGGAAAAAAATGCCTTCAAAGCCAAACCCATTTCTGTTAAAGCCATAAAGCCTCTGATGAAAGAGGTAGGAACGAGAAACCTTTTTCGAATGCCTTATCTAAATCCACGCGACATTTATCAAAAGGCATGTAGCAAACAAACGAGTGCGACACACATTCCCTGCTAAACCGCGATACGATGTTAATTCCCGTTACCTCATATATCTTTTATTATTTGTATAATTAGCTTGTTTTATAGCCAAACTATGCTAAGAGAACTGTTAATTTTATTAAATTCTATATATGTGGTGATAGTATACAAAACCTCTTAGGTTATTTTTACCTATTTGTTTATTTAACAATTTTATGCGAACTAAAATATTTGGTATGACAACTGCGGCTCACAATAATTTGTATTTCTATCCTCAACGATTCAAGACGTCATATTTTTTTTAATAACTTTCGAAGCAAGTGCTTGACCACGATCCCGGACTGCATTTCCACTTAACATCGGGTATGTTAAGTGGAAATGCAGTCCTGGTAAGGCACACTAGCTCAGTAAATGCCTATTCACTAACTGACTACCTTCCTACTCTTGAAAACACCCACATTGTATTCTTAGGGAAAGACAGACGCGGGCAATCTATTCCTGTCCCTTGTTGTATAAATAATGAAAGACGAAGCAAGCGCTTCGTCAACAATGTATTCTTAGGTAAATAAGTTTAACAGTTGTGGAGCAACATTCCAGTTTTCCAGCTACAGCATGATGGACTCAACTGGAGAAGAGCCAAGCTGTCATAGAATACTAGGCTGAAATAGAAGCATAATGCTGCTGTGTTTCTTGTGATCAGTGTAGGTATCCGGAGATCCAATTCTGGGAAACGAGGCATTTCATCTCGATCAGAAGTTACCACGCGTATGCAATTACAGATTTTTTTGAGGATTGATGTAGATGTCATAGTCTGCAGTCATAACTTACCATCAGGTGTGTGCTTTGCCAATTGTGTGTTCTGCTGTTGTCACTTCATAATCATTATTATTATAGCCTATTCATATTCCAGCGCTGATTACCGCAAAGCAGGACCCTGAGCCACCTGTATTCATTGACTTCCCGCAATCTTGCATAAGTCGTCACTCCATCTAGTGGGGGTCCTCTTAGACTGACTGCCAGTTTGAGGTTGCTACTCAGGTACTTTTCTACCCCTTCGGGTATCGGTTCTACGAGCTATATGGCCAGTACATTGCCCATTTCAGTTTGCGAATCTTTCAGAATTTTGACGGTCACCCACGTTCTACTGCGGATTGCCTGATTACTAAGCGCATTCTATCATGCAGAGAAAGACAGGGCACAGCCCGCTCCCTAGCTTATTGAGAGACTAAGCTTTCTTTTGTTGGTGGCCAATGATGAAGTCTCTGTACCGTAAGTCATCATTTGCCGTCAGTTGAACCGTGTGCTGAATAAGTCTGTGTGACTAACGTCACCACTAATATTGCAAATAATATATAATACACTTACTTAGATGGAGTCCAAGCTGATTGCGCTTGGTTACATATAATATACAGTACATGTTTGTAGCAATAAGCATGGTGTTTATAAAAATAAATTCGCCGGAAGTCGTAATTTGCCAAAAGCGTTCAATGCGCCAAGAAGCTCGGTTCGTTTAACTGAGCGAAGCTAACGATGCGTTAGAGAGCAACCCTCGACAGGGTCGATACATGTTACGCTTAATCAATCGCCATAAATGTTTTACATAAACATTTCATAAAAAAATAGAAAACAATTTTTGAAAGCATTGAAATTAGTAAAAAAGTTAGAGTAACCGCCTATATATATATACGAGTATAAATACTTCTGCTGGGGTTAGGCCTCTTCTGCGGAGATGAGGACTAATTTGTCTGCAGATTATACAGACTGCACACATCGAAAATATATATTTACGTTTAATTAATTTCGTAGACATGCAGGTTTCCTATCCACGTTTTCCTATACCGCCGAGTATATGGTAAATCGGCACTTAAAATTACAATTACCCATGTCTTTTGGGGCACTACACAAACTCAATGTGCTTACATACCGTGATATAAAATCGAGCATTTAGATAAGTATAAGATAGTTTAACAGTGGTTGAGCTACGCTGCAGTTTGTTTCTAGCTGCAGAATGAATGGGTCAGCTTGACCGAGGCAGGACCTCGCCCTCACCAGTACCAGCATAATGTTGCTAGGTTTCGTCTGGTGAGTGATGGGATCCGGAGACCTTTATTATTGGTGACGAGCCATTACATCTCAGTCCTTAACGGTGGCAACGTACCTGCATTATGCCTTGATTGGATGAATGTAGATGTCATGGGCCGCAGGAATCACTTACCATGAGGTAAACTGTGTGCACGTTTGTTACTCGCAATGTAATAATAATAAAATAATAAATATCGCCAATAATAATAAAAGACACAGCTCTCACGGCTTGAATTGAACAATAATTTATACTAGAAATATTTTTAAGACTGATAAATGAGCTTAGGATAAAAGAGAACTGATAAAAAGCTTAGGACTCTTATAACATACGGGTAACGTTTGGGAAAGGAAGGACGTGCGAGTACTGCATTTATAAAAATACTTATAACGCTATATCTTTTCTGAACTAGACCTGGGTTGGTTTCTTTATAACATTGGGGAGTAGAGAACACAGTTCACCTGGTAATAATAATAATCTAATTGCCATTATACTATTTGTTATTCATAAGCCTAGGAACTCGTTAACAGTGTAATTTTTTTTTCCAACAATCAAGTTTTTAGCGAAATAATTAATTTATGCAATCTCTTTAATCGACTCAGGAACTTTATTAAAATCTTTATGCACATTGTAATGCAGTTATCTCGAAACCGTTTGCTTTTAGGGACTGTGTCAAAGACGAGACGGTTCGGATGTTTGAAACTCTAATGACATATACTGTTTGCCTGTTGAAAAAGATGAAAATGTATCTTGACCAATTTGGCTACTTCTAATACGTAAGGTAAAAGCGTTATAGCGGTAAAATCTTACCGCAATCTGCGCAAGGAAGCGGTAAGATTTTAAGTGCTTGAAAGTAACGCCTGCATGACTCATCTAGAGCTAAATTACATATAGCTCGTATGCATTTTTTCTGTGCTATAAAAGCTTTAACCATGTCAGTGCTATTTTCCCATATAATAAGGCTTAGAATAGATTCAACATATGTGAAATACGCCATGAGTGCAGTTTTACGTGTTGCAATTTTTGTTCAGGTGCAAAAATGAAACTATTTTTTTATATACGTTTTATACGTGTTTTTTCCAATTTAACTGATCATCCATTATTAGTCCTAGGAAATATAAATTGGTTGCATTACTACCATACATGACTACTCTACGGAATCACCTATCATCAGCTGATTTCCTAATCGATATGACTTTGGAGCCTTCAAGATAAGAGTCTACACCTTTCTTAAAGGCTACCAACGCACCTGTATTAGCTATTAGCTCTTTTATCACCTATTCTAAAAAAAAATCATGATGAACATTCTAATGTGTAAGATAAATAAATTCGTAATTATTCCCCGCATCTAATGAAAGTAAATTCGCACAAACGACTTTGTCACAACTGTCGAGGAGCCAAGGAGCTCGGTTCGTTAGTTGGAGTAGCTAACGAGGCGTTAGTATGGCCCGAGGAATCGATACGTGTTTTGCTTAATTCTACAAATATTTACTTTATCGATAAACATCGTTTAGAAAGACTATTAAACTTTGATTAATGCAAAAAGTGGAAAGCGAAAGCCTTTATATTAAATTCCTCTGCTGGGAATAGACCACCCCTGTGAAGTGGGTGTTAAAGCACAATAATGCACAACTCGACTGCACTTCGGATTGTCGGATGTCAAATGTCGAAATATTTTCTATAATGTATTTTTCTCATACGGTTTTCCTTTACTACCGAGCATGTGGTAAATAAGTTGTCAAAATTGCAATCAACAATTTCATTGCTGCCGGTACCGGGGATCGAACTAGATTTGCTCGTGTCCCGTGAGTTAAAAGCGAGGACGTTGAGCCACTACGGCTATTCGGTTACTGACTATGTGATATACACTTAGAGACAAGAATAAAAAAAAGGCATCGTCATAATCAGAATCGACCAGAAGACTACTTGTTTCACTTCGTCGTTTTTTATTATTACATTGAGAGTAACAACACACACACAATTAACCTGATGGTAAGAGATTCCTGCGGCCCATGACAACAACATTCAACCTTAACAAGGAATCATAATGCAGATGTCACCGTTGCCACCCTTGAGGACTGAGATGGAATGCCTCATCAGCAGTAAATAAAGTTCTCAGGATCCCAGCGCTCACCAGTCAAAACACAGCAGCATTATGCTGCTGTTTCACGCTGGTGTTCTGTGAGGGCGTGGTTCTACCCTGGTCGAGCTAACGAATTCATTCTGCAACTAGAACAAACTGCAGTGTAGCTCTACCACTGCGCATATACTAATCCCCTGATATAATACCAATAATTAATAACTTAGTTTTCTATCGGAGACATGATCAGATGGTGAGGCGAAATTGTTTCTTATAAAATATTTATCTAAAAGGGGTGTACAACAATTTGAGGACAGACGAAGATGGGCTGCCTTCCCCGCTCAAGCCAACCCATTCAGGGTTGGCTTGAGCAGGGAAGGGTCAAGCCCTCACAGAGTACTAACGTTAAATAACACATAACACTGCTGTGTTTTACTATTGGTGACGGGGCATTACATTTTATTTCTCAGGAGAGAAAACGAATCTGCATTATTTAAACGTTACGATCTCTTATAGATAAAGAAATTGGGTAACATGGCAAGAACCACTTACCGTCAAGTGAACTGTGTGCAGCTCGCTCGTCACCTTTAATACAATTAAATGCATTGATTTGCATGCCTTTTGTCGTATTTAGTATATTTTTTACAGCGAGTGCCTTATAGCTTTTAGATATTCTGACTTGTGTGTACAAGAGATAGCTACTAACGAGATATAGAATGACGAGCACGTTTGCTCGCTTTTGTTATTCATATCAGTGACAAGCGCCGCGAGGGTTTTGGAGAAATATTTAGATTTAGTCTTCTGCTTTGAAATTTATACTTTTGTTAACAGTGTTATATATATATATATATATATATATATATTTCTGATGATGATGAATGATCCTTCTCTTGATGTTAAGCGGAAATGTAGTCCTGGACGGTAAGGCGCACTAGCTCAGTAAATGCCTATTCACTCTACTCTTGAAAACATCCACATTGTAATCGGAGGGAAAGACAGACGTGGGCAAACTATTCCAGTCCTTTGCTGTACGAATAATGAAAGACGAAGCATAGCGCTTCGTTCAGTTTTGAGGAATGTTCACAACAAAAGGTTGAAATCCAGCAGTGCGCCGTGGGTTACCGATGGTGGAACGGGGATGGAGGAATTAGATCATGTAATTCCTGAGCACACTCACGAAAATGCATTCTGTAGAAAACTGAAAGGCTAACCACCTTACGCTTGTGTGCAAAACTGTGCAGATTGGTTTCAGCTGCGTCACCAATTAGCCTATTAGCCCGCCTTTCCATCGAGTCCAAAGTTGCGAGATGGCATTTAGCGGTGCCTGCCCAAACGTGACAACAGTATTCTAGACACGACTGGACTTGAGCCTTATAGAGCGTTAAAAGCTGCCCCGCAGAGGAATACCGCTGCACTTTGACCAAGATCCCAATTTTTTTTCAGCTATCTTCGCCTTGGACTCGATGAATCGTCCATAATTGAGGTTCGATGAAATTTCGATTCCCAATAAGTTCCACAGATAGATCTTGGAAGGTAGGAGCCTAGGTGCACTGGCTTCTTTTGGCTGAAAAAAGATACGCCTGTGTTTTGGTGGCATTGAATCTCACAAGATTGGCGTCACCCCAACTGGAAACCTCCTGTAATATGGGATTCATTCTATTTCATTTTCTCTACCATGGCTCTTCTTTGGGACTGTGTGTACTTGATCCTTGGTGGCATTAGCACCTATCTGGTAACTCTCTACAACTGTGCTGGCGTCTGTATACCCAAAGATACCGGGTTTAAGCAGATCATTAATATGCATCAGAAACAGAGTGGCAGAGAGAACAGACCCCTGAGGAACTCCAGCCTTTATTGCCATTGTCTCAGACGAGCAGCCATCTATGACTACTCTTAGAGACCGCTCCTTCAGGAAGTCATCTGTCCAGGTGATCAAGTCAGGATAAATGCCATACGCTGGAACCTTGCTGATAAGGCTATCGTACCAGACCCTGTCAAAGGCCTTCGAAACATTAAGTGAGACAGCTAGTGCTTCACTGTTTCGACGAAACCCGTACTGTCGGTCGCTAAGGACGACTTCTTTAATCATTTCTTCAACCCCGTTACAATTATATCGTCATTTTTCCCTCCTACTGCAGTCCATAGAATGTGCCTCACTCTCGAGAACGAATGACAAAGATCACATAACATCATTTATGAACTAAGATCGACGGAGGGTTCGAATACGGTACAGTACACATAACACACCAGAGACCAATAATTGATGTTGTGCAATTTTTTTTCTGCAATCAAACTCAATACGAAATCCAAAGAGAATAAGCCAGCTGATCTAATAATATATTTCACTTTTCCTTACTAAACACAGTTATTATATCGCAGTTTTAAGTCTAAAATTCTTTTAAAAAGCCGTTAGGCTTCACTGGTTCAGAAGAGGATAGGTAAACTTTTAAAAAGAAGAATTTAAATCGCTCCATTCATCTAAACCTAACATGCCTGATGGCTATGGAAGTAATCAATTGTATATAAAAAACAAATTACATCTTGCTCACAGGGATTTCGTTTAGATAAATTATTAAACTATTACGCATTTTATTTTAAGTGATTTGATTATTTAAGACGTGATATCGTACTGGCTGAATTTAATCAGGACGACATATTTTTTTTAAGATTGTTATCATTTGATAGAGCTCTATCAAATGACTAATTCCAACCCACGTTCATTTTCGCTGACCGAATCCTAAACTATAATCTAGTGGTAAGAATCGATCACAGTTTACCTGATAGTGAGTGATGACTCGGGCCCATAGATATCTATCCTCAACAAAGGTTCAAAATAAACCTGATGTGACAACCCTAAAAACATAAATGGGACGTCTAGTTTCCTGTTATCCGGTTTACAACTGTCACCAACTGCTATAGCAATGATATTCTGATATGATAGGTGATTGTTACATAAATAGAAAAATACACCGTCAAAATGTGAATTTTGCACTTTTCACATATAGTTTATGTTTACTAATCTAATGATTTGTTTAAAAAAATTGCATCCTAAAATCTACGTAGATTATAACATAAACATTTTTAATGTTTCAATGTTGTATTCATTTAATTAATATTTTAATTAAAATCGTAGTTAAAAATATAAGTAATATATATAATAAAAAAAATTAAACAAGATTTAATTTTTTTTATTATATATAATTAGATAAGAATACATTCTTTTCCTTCAAACTTATGTCAGCTATTCAGTATAATATCCAATGCTATGTATTCTTGTAAACGCAGAGGTAATTATTAGTTCTATTTTCACTTTCCAATTGTAAACTATACAAGTTCTGAGGAAAGTTAACATGCAGTGTCATCGATACAGGAATGGTAAGCCATTCAATGACTGCGCTCATCTTTGTTACATTTGCCTTTATCTTAATTTCTTTTTTTTTGTCAAACGGTTACATGGAAGTGCTTGTCTATATTCCGCTTGGTGATGTTCAAGGCGTATATAGTGGCACTATTGAGCACCAGCTCAGCAAATGCCAATTAACTCTTCTCTTGAGGATACCGACATTATTAATAAGATCAGTAGCATTATTTTTGCTGAGTCAAAGATCACAGCTTCCTTTTATCATTCCGTCACAGTTATATCCGTTATCGATCCGTCAATTATTCAACATGCACAAACATTATCACCCCCAAAGACTGAGATGCAATACTTAGATACCAGTAAACAAGTATTTTATCCCGTAGAGTCACCGTGCGAAACACAGTCGCGTTATATGCTATTATATATCATGCAAACCTGGCTTACTGCAATTTTTTAATGTGTGTTAAATCCGTATAAAATATTTGAGCTCGTGCCCGTTTGATGTAAACAGCAACGAGCCTTATAATCAAGTCTAAGGCTTGACTGATTACTTAATATGCAAATTAAATGAACCTTCGCAGACGATGCCATAAATGTCGCAAAACACGACTGTTAGTAATTTGTTAGTACGTTTGCTTTGCCGCCTCATTATTTTGTATTCTGAACAACTTATTGTGTATGTTGTGTAACCAATCTTATTGTGTACCTTTGTCTGTTCTACAATTTAAATATTTAGCTATATTCAAGAAACAGCTTTTTTTTAACTTTTAATTGTTAAAGTAGAAAAACGTTTATTCTCTTACACAAGTACAAAAACAATAATTTACACTAAATAAAACAAAATAATATAAAAAATGATAAGTTCGCACAAATTGATAAAAGTTGTGATGAAGTTCTCCTGGTTCGCACTGCGTTCTCTTCTGCTATTCTCTTTCGTTAACCACATGCCATCAAGTACGAGTGCGCGGGATTATATGATTTTTTCTTAATATCGAGCTTATCGTTAACTGCGCTAACTCGGTGTAATGCAAATGCATTTTTTTCTTTCAGTTTTTAAATGATTCTCTTTTTTTTGTTACAGGTTAATTTTAATTTGTTTTAAACATAATACTCAAACTATTTATTTGTTCAGAGGAAGAGTGCAACATTACTCCGATATTCATGTGATGGTGAGGTGAGGTCCTTCCCCGTTCAAGCCATCCCATTTATACTGTAACTAAAAACTAACTACAGCGTGGCCCTACCATTGTTAAATAGAATTATGTTCCTTTCTTTTCCTTCTTTGTTGTCCACATATATCTCATCGTTTTTCTCTTTTACTGCACGAGCCAAAGGTTATTTAGCATCAAATAGCATTCGCTAACTAGGCAAGGAAATAAATGATGGCGTTAACGATTACCGTCCCCTCCGGTCTGCGGCGATAAACGCGAGGGGATTTAGATAAGATGTCTTTTGAAAAAGTACCCCTTGCTTCGCTGTCTGTCTGAGGGGTGGTTTTTTAAGCCGTAAAGGCTTCAATCTTTTGTATATTTAATAATATTAGGGGTGGCGAACGATCACACACCATACCTGATGGTAAGTGCTGAACGCGGTGCACAACATCCATAAAGTAGTCTATATATAATAGTAAAGAAGTTCTGGCCCGGGTCTCTTTTATTTATTACGTTGCGAGTAACAAACGAGCATACAGTCCACCTGATGGTAAGTGTTTCCTACGGGCCATATCATCTACATTCATCCTTGACAAGGAATCATAATGCAGATGCGTTGTCACCCTTGAGGACTGAGATGGAATGCCTCGTCACCAGTAATAAAGGTCTTCGATGCCTACATTCACTATACGGAACACAGCAGCGTTATGCCGCTATTTCACGCTGGTATCACATGAGGACGTGAATCTCTCCCGGTCGGTCAGTTGATAGAAATTAATATTCAGGTTTGTTCTTGAGATCAATATCGGGGCCAATCAGTGGTAGCGGTGTACATCGGATCTTTATGGAGGATGGATGACAATTTTTTGGACTGCAGCCATCACTTACCATCAAATCATCTCTGTCCTCTCCGAGTGTCATAAAAAGAGACCAAAACATACTAATATCATCAAAAAAATAAACTGAGAAAATAATTTTAATTTGGTCTTCTTGAATTAACACTTTAAATTACAGAAATTGACAGCCTAATAACTTCCCGGAGTGTAGAATTGCAGCCGTGTCCGCGATGCTTGCATTGTGATGTAATTATTTCAAGACTTACAGCAGTAATGTTTGCCTCATTCAAACTGCTTCTGCTTTAAGCTTTGATATTAATTTAAGCACGGAAGTACTTCAACATTTGAAACTACTGAGGGGATAATTATTTTCTTGTGAGTCAATATTTTGGTGATATAATATACCTTCAATGCCGTTATATTTCTGAAGCAAGAGTATTTATTTATTTATTGTACACCATAATTGTTTGTTCATAATTGATAAAATACATTGTCATTTTTATTTCTTAGTTATACGTCATGTAACACAACAAAATTATACCAGTACATTGTACAAATAGGCTGACGAAAAAAGGCATTCTTAGCCAGTCTACCTTAAGGGTCAAATAAATAATATATTATGGATGCAAAAATACTATATATCTAAAGTATATGATAATAGATTTTTTAAATTTGTTGGCAAACGAGCAAGAAGCTAAACTTATGGTATGTGATCATCTCTGCCCATAAACATCTGTAACACCAGAGGAGAAATTAATCGTTTGGGTTCAAAAATACCATTGGCGATAAATGTGAACATAGCATTTATTTAAAAAGAATCGTTCCATACTTTTAGTATTACTAAACTTCCCGTCAATCATCAGTATCGTGCCATGTGATAGTTTCGCAAGATTGCTGGCCGTAGCGAATATTACGTATGCTCCCGGGACTGGCTATCGCAGCAGAGCGATGGAGGGGTTGCGGTTATAGAGATTCCGCTAATATTCGTCAGCGCTGATGGAGAGCATTGAGGGGTTTTACCCGGTGACAGTCGTAAATAGGCGGCCGGGCTTTTGGGCTTAACCCACGAACAGAAACGATAAAAAGGTGACAGATCACGACTATACTCACGTGGCGAACCTAAACGTTAAGTTTCGTAGACCGTAGCCGGAGTATTGTCGCTTTAAATATAGCATAATATGAAATTTAACAGCACAGCTAAACGTATTCGCAGAATATTGGTGTCAACGGCTCCCTTGTTTCCCTACCGCGTCACGATCCGCGACGCTGTTCCCCTTTTAACGCTGTAATTGTCTTAGAGATATCGTTCACGCGCGTTCTACAGTCAATCACTTGATGGGTATAGTCTTTTGTTTCCTGCTTCCAGACGTAAACTCCTGGGTGCTTTAACTCTCCATAGCATATGTAACCATAGGTATGTCATCTTGTTGGTGAAATGAAATACCGAGTACTCAGGGTATTACAGTGCGAGGCGTCCACACCGCCTGTTTGCTAATGGGATCTGCCGTACAAATGCTGGTGTACGACCTTTAAGACGACTTAGTCAGTTTTTAAATTCATTTCATCGTACTTCACGACAGAATTGACAATTTCATCCTCATCATCTCGATGGTTAGCAATCCACCACTGTACGATTCATGCGAAATTTCCTGCCACGTACACCTACTCTGTGTAATCAACTGTCGCCAGCGGTGTTTCCGAACCGATACCAGTTAGGGACCTTCAAAAAGAGAGCCTACATCTTCCCTAAAGGCCGGCAACGCATTTGCTAGTCCTCTGGTGTTGCGGATGTTCATGGGCTGCGGTGATCACTTACCATCGGATGTGCTGCTTGCTCGTTTGACACCTATTCTATATATATAAAAAAAAGGTTTTAAATATATTATTCGAATCTTCTCTACAATATAAGAATTTAGTTAGTAAAATATTAAGTGAAGTAAAGTACTAAGTTAAGTAACTGACTTGTTAGCATACAAAAGATAACTAAAAGCAATGTATGATTATTAGTGCTTCTTATTATATTTTATTTTAATATTTAAAAACCACAGCGAAAGAATGTTATCGACTTGCAATCGGCAGTGTGTTAAATCCCAAACTTATTCATTCTAGACCTTCTACCACCACATTGATCGGGCCCGTGTTGTCTATGAGTGCGGGTCGACCTACTGCTATGAGTTTTAGTTATTTCTGTTTCTTATACATTACAATATGTGGAAAACGGTATTGATTGTACATCCACTGCCACTGAGCTTCAGCTCAGCTTATCTTCAGCTCAGGAGGATTGTACGTATAGTTTTACAATTGTCTAACCATAATGTCATCATATAATAGTGTACTATTGTTAGTTTTTCTTTATAAGAAAATACACTGTAAGTACAAACTACGAATAGTTGTTCGCCTGTATTCTTCTTAAAGGTGTCAGAGTATTTAACGTTGTGTTCTAGTTAATTTAGACAGAATACAATGCAGCCTAAGACATCCTCATCCAGCTACATTAAATATAAAGACGGTATACGTAGTCACCACTGAAGGCTAAGATGGGATGCCTCTTTACTCTTAATCGACTCTACAGAGATTTAGGATCCGGATGCCTGCCCTCACGATACATAGCAACGTTATGCCGCTAATTCATGTTGCTCCTATGAGGATGTGGTCCTTCCCCAGTCGAACTAATCCATTCATGTTTCAGCTAATAACTTGCTATGGTGTAGATCTATCATTATTAAAAACGAAATACCCATAACCAGAAATATGGGTATCCCAAACGCCCCAACTATTTGAGCTCAATCGATATATCCACATGTTACGCTCTTTCTTTCTACCTCAATTACTAATGTTGGCACTATATTCAGCCCTTATAAATTATTTGCAGTGTTGTTTGCATAGTAGGCCAGGAAATCGTTAGGCAGAAACAGATAGCACCGAAAAAGATTCACTTCATAAAAAGAATTTATAAATTGTTATACCTACTAAATACATCTTCCGAACAACGATGGTATTCATAACAAGACAAAGTACAGGATATTCAAGGGGCACCTTTTTGCTATCCTTCTAAAGCTGTAATACGTTAAGATGTCGTCGAGATGTCTATTGTAAGGGTAAACACGTGGCCGGTGAGGTAAGGAGGCGAACAAAAGACCGAGAGTATGTGTGCTCTCTAAGGACAAGGTTATTAGATTTGGGTCACTATTATTACAACTAGTCTAGCCATAAATACTGTTACATAAAAACTTTTCTTTTTTTTAACTTTTTAATTATATTGAATTTGGAACACGTACATTATATTAAAAACTTCTTGCGATTTTGCGCCATTTCACATATTTTTTCGTGTTAATTATCAAATTACAATATGGAATGGGGTGTTAAAGAAAATAGGATTGCAGTGATCGCCTTACACAAAGTGGGTATGGAGCCGTCGGTATTCCAGACACTTCAAAGCTTGCTATCAGCCGTATGTTCGTATATCGTACTATCAACAAGGTTTTAAATATATTATTAGAATCTTCTCTACAATGTAAGAATTTAGTTAGTAAAATATTAAGTGAAGTAAAGTACTAAGTTAAGTAACTGACTTGTTAGCATACAAAAGATAACTAAAAGCAATGTATGATTATTAGTGCTTCTAATTATATTTTATTTAAATATTTAAAAACCACAGCGAAATAATGTTATCGACTTGCAATCGGCAGTGTGTTAAATCCCAAACTTATTCATTCAAGACCTTCTACCACCACATTGATCGAGCCCGTGTTGTCTATGAGTGCGGGTCGACCTACTGCTATGAGTTTTAGTTATTTCTGTTTCTTATACATAACAATATGTGGAAAACG
Organism: Teinopalpus imperialis; assembly: GCA_029286865.1. Lineage (NCBI taxonomy): Eukaryota > Metazoa > Arthropoda > Insecta > Lepidoptera > Papilionidae > Teinopalpus > Teinopalpus imperialis. The sequence continues at coordinate 1,027,649 of JAGSMU010000017.1, forward strand.
GTATTGATTGTACATCCGCTGCCACTGAGCTTCAGCTCAGCTTATCTTCAGCTCAGGAGGATTGTACGTATAGTTTTACAATTGTCTAACCATTATGTCATCATATAATAGTGTACTATTGTTAGTTTTTCTTGATAAGAAAATACACTGTAAGTACAAACTACGAATAGTTGTTCGCCTGTATGCTTCTTAAAGGTGTCAGAGTATTTAACGTTGTGTTCTAGTTAATTTAGACAGAATACAATGCAGCCTAAGACATCCTCATCCAGGTACATTAAATATAAAGACGGTATACGTAGTCACCACTGAAGGCTAAGATGGGATGCCTCTTTACTCTTAATCGACTCTACAGAGATTTAGGCTCCGGATGCCTGCCCTCACGATACATAGCAACGTTATGCCGCTAATTCATGTTGCTCCTATGAGGATGTGGTCCTTCCCCAGTCGAACTAATCCATTCATGTTTCAGCTAATAACTTGCTATGGTGTAGATCTATCATTATTAAAAACGAAATACCCATAACCAGAAATATGGGTATCCCAAACGCCCCAACTATTTGAGCTCAATCGATATATCCACATGTTACGCTCTTTCTTTCTACCTCAATTACTAATGTTGGCACTATATTCAGCCCTTATAAATTATTTGCAGTGTTGTTTGCATAGTAGGCCAGGAAATCGTTAGGCAGAAACAGATAGCACCGAAAAAGATTCACTTCATAAAAAGAATTTATAAATTGTTATACCTACTAAATACATCTTCCGAACAACGATGGTATTCATAACAAGACAAAGTACAGGATATTCAAGGGGCACCTTTTTGCTATCCTTCTAAAGCTGTAATACGTTAAGATGTCGTCGAGATGTCTATTGTAAGGGTAAACACGTGGCCGGTGAGGTAAGGAGGCGAACAAAAGACCGAGAGTATGTGTGCTCTCTAAGGACAAGGTTATTAGATTTGGGTCACTATTATTACAACTAGTCTAGCCATAAATACTGTTACATAAAAACTTTTCTTTTTTTTAACTTTTTAATTATATTGAATTTGGAACACGTACATTATATTAAAAACTTCTTGCGATTTTGCGCCATTTCACATATTTTTTCGTGTTAATTATCAAATTACAATATGGAATGGGGTGTTAAAGAAAATAGGATTGCAGTGATCGCCTTACACAAAGTGGGTATGGAGCCGTCGGTATTCCAGACACTTCAAAAGCTTGCTATCAGCCGTATGTTCGTATATCGTACTATCAACAGATACAACAACACTTCCTCTGTCAGGAAAATATCGGGTTGGCCGCGTGCTGTTAACGTAACTTTACAAAGGCTGTTAATGCTGTTAAATCCAGAATTCGTTGAAACCCCATTAGCAATCAAAAAATCTTACCGCGAGAAATAATTATTCCCGCTGGGACTCTGTCGCGTGTTATAAAACAAGCTATGAGTATATATAATATATAGTATGTCCTAAATCAATCTTTACAATTAAAGAGAGTGGATCGATCAAAATGCTTTCTGTCGCGATACGCAGGTGAAAGGCACAGAAATATCCTCTTTACCGATGAAAAAAATTTCACGATTGAAGAACACTACAATAAGCAAAATGATGAAGTGTACGCTAACAGTTCTAAAGAAGCTGCTCAAGTGGTCGGAAAGGTACCCGTGGTCATCATCCTGCGTCGGTGATGGTTTGGTGAGGCGTGTCTTACCAAGGAGTCACAAAACTACATTTTTGTGAAAAAGGAGTGAAAACTTCAGCCCAAGTGTATCAAGATACAGTCTTGGATCATCTTGTGAAACCCCTCAGCAATACACTTTTTAAAAATATACCAGCAGGACTCTGCACCTGGTCACAAGGCACGAACCACCCAAGCCTGGCTTGAAACCAACGTTCCGGACTTTATAAGAGCTGAAGACTGGCCCTCATCTATCCCAGACCTCAATCCTTTAGACTTCAAATCATGGTCAGTTTTAGAGGCCATGGCACGGCGACATTGAACTTATGGCTAGACTGGCTGGGAGGTGTGTGATTTCTGAATTGCTTATTTTTTAAGAGATATGAGTTAGGGCTTTCGTCACGAGTTATGTATTGGTATCAAACGAGCACAAAGTTTATGAAGATGGTAAAAGATCCGGCCTTCATCTGAAGTTCATTCTCGATAAGGAATCATAACTCGGATGGGTTGTCACGTCCGAGGACTAAGATGAAGCGCCTCGTCACCTGATCCCTACACTCACTAAATTAAATGCAATAACGTCAAATCTGCTATTTAAAGCTATTCTATGAGGGCCGTCTTTCCCCGGTCAAGTGTTATAAGATATCCTTAATACTTATTGAATACACAACGTAAATCAAGGATGTTTGTTGTGTGTATATATATATATATATATATATATATATATGTATATAATTCCACCCGATTCCAAAATCAATTCCGTCTACCATAACGCAAAAAAAATGGACGCATGGTTGTCAATTTTTTTTTTCAAAGTTTGTTTGTATGGTGAGTATACCGAATCGGGTAATTCAGGTAATGAGGTATTGCATCTGAATCCTTAGGGGCGTCAACCTACGTGCCTTTTGAAATCTTATTTTGGGATAGACGAAGATGTCGTGAGCAGCAGTCATCATGTACTATTAGAAGAACTGTGTGCTCGTTTTTTATCATTCATAAAATAATAAGATTCATGGAAATTTTAGATGTTTTAAGATTTGAAAGTGAAAACTTTATACCTACGTCATTTTATTTCTTCGTGGACGTGAATCAAACTCTGAACTTCCAACTGAGAGTCACAAGTTCTAGGTCTTACTTAATTAAAATGATACCCAAGAGATAGGGCATTAGCTAATTGCCAAGAGCCGGAAACGGTTAATGTATAATGTAATTTCATTAAACATCTCTAGAACCCGCATCGCACATCATGTATCTTAACGTCGTATTTTAACAAGTAAATAAATTAAATTCAAAGACGCCTATACGAAGGAAGAGCCAGATAAAATCCTAATCCATTTAATATGTAAAGGAAATTCGAGCATAAGAGAATGTAAAACATTGTAAATTTACTTCTGTGAATGTGAGAACCCAATTTAATTATAGCGTAAAATTCTTATCGACACCACATGCAAGTCATACGTCATGGTAACCGTGGGTCCATCTTCATTTTTATTTTTTTGATCGACGTAGTTGGATATTGATTCTGGGTAAAATTTTCCATCTTGCTTATAATAAAATATCTATTGGTACACCTTACCCCGTTCGCGCCGAGCGGCAGGGGCTTAACAGTGGACCGACCATCGTCACCGACGCGCACTCACACCAACATCACACAATCCATACACGTAAACTCAGATACGCCACACCACAATCGCCGGCGAGCGCGATGATGTTCTTCCTCGCGCAGCGGCTTACACGCAATTTACTCGTGTTTTAGGCCTCTTATAAAAATCAACCTTTCCTCCCTTCATATACAGATCCGAGCAGAGGTTTCGTACCTCCTTATGAGCCCTCGGATCGTATTATCGCCCCCCTCTGTTGTCGTCGACGTTCTTCGTCCACAGGGGTTGGAGTGCAGCGGTGGTGCAGAGGCAGTCTTCGTGCCAGCTTCGCAGCATCGTCGGTATACCCTTTCTCATCGGGCCTCCCACTCGCGAGTCTACTTAGATAAAGCTGTAGAGGTCACTGGGCCAACAGCAATACCCATAAAAAATATGTGATTCTTTATCAAGGATGAATATGTCATAAGAATCAATGCCATTGGGTGAACTCTTTGTTCTTTTGTCACCCATATTAAAAAACAAAAAAGCAGTTCCCTTATGTCAACATCTATATTATATATTTATTTAATCTTAATTGTAAACTTCTTATGTAAAAAAATATACTATTGGCAGACTTAATGCCTTTTGGCATCCTCAACCAATCCAGCCTTGAGATGGAGAAACATTGACTGCAGATGTCAACAACAAAAGTATTCTAAATATTAATAATATCTGTAACTGATTTATTATAAACATTAATGAATAAAGAGTATTGTATAAAACTACAAATAAAATTACACTTTTTATTAGTGTTTACAACAGAAATTTAGCCACATTTGCAATAAGGTTACTTATAATCTAGATATGAGTGACTTTTATCATGACACGTCTCATGTATGACATAAAAGTTCTCTGTATCAAAGTAAAAACATTAACTTGACAATAAGCTCACGAGTTCGATAGGAGGATATTATAAGCTCTTTGAATTTTCAGTAATCACTTCTGCAGCTGTACTCTTGGCTGCAATAAAACTTGCCTAATGATTGGTGAATAAAATTAAATATTACTAAAATTCGTTCCCTGAAATTAATTATTGAATTCACCTTGACGATGTAACCTTCAATTATTTGTACAGAAAATCTGTTTTGTTTGTATGTAAATGGATATATTATTTGTTTTTATATCTTTAAATTCCATTGAAAACTATATCGTATATTTATATACGTAATAATTTTCTTAACACGTAAATAATTACTTTCGTGTTAAATAGAATAGTTTTCTTTAGTATTCTAGAACCTAATAAATGTGAGATAGAATGGACTCTTGTTTACCGGTGCTCCTTTAAAGTTACATATTCCAATATTGCCTCTTTGTTGCAGGAATTTTTCAGCAATAAAGTTGATATTGATATCATGGACGTATCTCATTTATCGTTGACGTGAAAAACGAGGACCTTGTTGAAGCGGTGTTCGCTTCTTTCATTAATGTTTTATTAAAAGTAAAGCGTTATGAACACCAGAAAATTTCAATAAAATTGTTTATATTATAAATGAACTTTGTCGGTTATAACATTTATTTATCTTTTATCTTACTTAGGCTTGGATTTACCATACCACCGTATGGACCATATTTTCTAAAAGTAATCATTTTATCATCTTTATTCTTTATTCGTGTACTGCTCGTCGATGGCTGGCCTACCCCAGAGATTGTGGAGATTTTGGTGTAAGTACGAGAAGAGAAGGCGCGTACAAAGAGAAATCACGATGAGTGATGGGGCTGACAGTTGACAGGCATGCCTAAGAATTTTGAATTTTAAAAAAAGAATAAGGTTTACAAATTCAATTACTTTTGGCACCTAAAATTGTCTTTCAGTTTTCAGGGTTAAGGGTTCAGGTTTGTAGGTAATTAAAGTGAAACCTCGATACAAGCAGATGTTGATACAAAAGAGGAAAGATAAAATAGCCATCTCTATACCACAATTTTTATGAATAAATATTTTTATCAGTTTCATAAACCAAGCCAATGCATGCTGGTCGGGATCGTGTTCCGTGGCAGTCTGGTGTAAAAGTCAAAATTTAGCAGGGAAGTATTTAAATAGTGATGAAAAAGATGATACAATTGTTAATACTAAAATATCTTCACTTAGATTTTTTAATAATGACATGCATTATTTATTAAAGTAGTTTAAAATCTGAATTGAATAATCGACGCGACATCGATTATAAGCGTAAAAAGTCTCAAATCTCCTTACCTCTAATATAGCAGAATTATAAGCGATCCGTAACAAATTGTCAATTCAATGGTTCCTGTGTTTCGTATGCTGATTGTAGGGTTTGATGGCCCAATTGCAAGTAACGAGGGATCAAGAATGATTAAGATGACCCACGTGAATGCAAGACTTAAGAGTCCTTGATGAGGATGGATATAGATGGTCGTAGGCAGCATTCATCACTTATCATGAGATGAACTATCTGAAGGTTTGTTATTCTTAGTATCACAAAAAAATACATATTTATAAATCATTAAGTATGCTCACCTGCTTCAATCGCTAGGCACGCTACGGATTGTCTGGTAGGGAATGAGAGACATTAAGTCCGCTTGTTGTTACCTTTTCGTTCAGCAATAATGGAAACTCTACTTAATTTACTTTAGTTTCATCATCATCGTCATTATTTCTGGCCATCACTAGTACACTGTTGAACATATGCCTATCTGAAAGATTGCCAGTGAGCCACCTGCAGACTTGCATAGGCACTCCATCTAGTGGGATGTCGTCCTACGCTGCGATTGCCAATACGAAGTTGCCACTCGAAAACCTTTACCAGTAGGTTATCGGTTCTACGAGCTATATAGTTGGCCCACTGCCACTTCAGCTTTCTGATCCTTCGAGCTATGTCGGTTGTCTTAGCTTTATCACTATATATAATCACACAGAGAAATACCAAGCTTTAACCTTATCCACAGCTCGCTGAGTGAGTTTGAGCTTCCTCATATGGCCAGCAGTGAAGGACCACGTCTCAGATCCGTAGGTCATCACTGGCAACATGAACTAAGTAAAGTATATTTGGCGAGATGATATAACGCAATTTCCCGAGCAGTGCTTATCCGAGTTGGATCTGTCCATTGACGATTTTTACATGAGACTGAAATTTCTATAGCGAAAGAAAATCACACTGTAAGGATTTCATCGGTCTGTGCTGACCGTAACGGAGGCGTGCACTGCGTTTGCCTAGATACTTTAGTTCTCGTCTGTATGTTAAAGATTGCTACTTGTTATTTTCATAACTGCCAACAGTCTTGTAATACACGGTAACCAAAATGCCAATTTTAAAGGTGAGGTGTATCGTTGATAGCCTAGAATTTATAACGTTCATCTCACACGGATTGTGGGTACGATCCGAGCCAGGTATGTTCCTATCTAGGGGTGCTTCTATCAATGTACGCAACTAATTGGAACTGGAGTACGATAATAGATTTAGCACTATCACTGATGGAACTTAAAAAACTCAAGGTAAAATATATATTACTGAGGAATGAAGTCCTTGGAATTATAATCTGCACTTGCACGTTAACCACCTTTTGATTTCGCCCTTGATGACATATTCTGGACAGTCTCTAAAGACAGACAGATCTTGTAAAGAGAAAATTATCTACTACGTAGTTAATTTAACACCCGTGACGTAGTCAGCGGGTACTCTGTTATTCAAGTATTACGTTAATTAGACGTACTCTTTCCTCATTAAAGCTTCGTGAAAGCGATATTCAACAAGATAGCAGCAATCTGTCTTCAATTTTCGATTTCAACACAATTTTTTTTATTTGGAATTTATTAAGTGCTAGAGAAACTTCAATAGAAGTAAGGTACATTTACAACATTACTTTTTTTTAAGGAGGAAAAAGAAATAAGAAAAAATGTTATGAAGATATTTGAGAACCTAAATGTCGGACGATATTCTAAATCCCTCCCTAAGGAATGCCAAATTTACTACAGAAATACAAAAGTAAGGGATCTCGCATAATGCAATGGAGACATATTATACGAGTATGTAAATATATATATGTATATATATAAGAAAGCTTACTTAGACTGGTTAACGGGAAGCCAATATCACTGCTAGCATTGTTATTGAAAAATAAAGAAAACAAGTAAATGGTTGAAGTATAGAATTATGGGAATTTTTTATATTCATATTTTTAAATATAAATATAGCTTTGGATACATTTACTCATTCCCGCTACCGCTTATGTATTGAACTACACAACTTTAAGTATCGGACGTAACGAGGCGTGTCGCGACTCGGCTGCTTCGAGCGTCTAGCAAATGAAATTCACACATGTGCATACATCCAACGTGGCTCCTACGTCTTCACGTCAATTACTCACACATAGAAACGCTGAAACTGTTTTAGTAAACTCACTTGTTGAAATATTCCAAACTAGATGAGGATCTTATAACCTATTTTGAAAATAGGTTCAGTGAAATGTTACAGAAAATGGAACAGGCGTTCAGTGAAATGTATTTAACATGGCAGAGGCAATATTTTGTGTGTCAATTTCCGATTTTAAATATTCTGAAATTATACACATATACATATATATATTTGTATATTATATGTTACGCCTGGCAATTGTAAGTGATAAAACAAACACCCTCCAAATTCCATCTTCTGTACCTCATGTAATGGACGGTGAAATATTATCTAGGAGGATAGAGAAGTCTAAATGTATTGGGACCCATACAGAATTTAGTTACAAGGAACAATAAAAAGAGGAATAGGAAAAGTGGTTTTGCCACTTACATCAATAGCTAAGCGGACGACAAAAAAGTTGAAAGATATCATAACGCATCGCGCCGTGAAGTAACCTAGCATGGAGATAGGCTTCCATACACTACGGGATATATTTTTGTTATCTTTGGTTCCGGTTATTATTATTACAAATATTCCTGAAATCTGCCAAGAGCTCTGGATACACCCAATGTCACTTGCAAAGAATTTAACGAAATATTGCGCTTCTCTTCCTGCACTCAATGGGATATGTTGGGTTGTTTGTTGATATTCAACGTCATGTTCTGATAAAAGGACATGATCTGAATTCAAGCTAAATAAGTCTAAAAGTGTCTGAAGTATCTAATAATAGCAGTCCTCCATCAGAGTTTTATTATACCCTTCGACACTGCATTCGATTTTCCCTCCGGTTTTTTAGCATAGACGACATGGGTAATTAGTCACAAATATTTACTCAAATACTTAAAAGCTCTATAATATATTCTGTTCTGTAAGCTTTAGCTTTATCAAAGATAGCCAGATGTTATAGTTTTTTTTAATAATATTAGCAGTAACCAACGAGTGATATCTGTCATTGGATTCCCGGATCTCTATACTCACCATTCTAAACAGCAACGTTATATTTCATTTAAGGATTCTATGAGAACGTGGTCCTGAGTGATCAATTCATGCTAGCTAGAAACAAGCGATAGCGTAGCTAACCAACGTCAATATGTTGACGACTGACCTTACAGAGAGTTAAATCAAATATTCTTATTACTTATATATTTTTTTAATTATTGACTTATAAATTATTTTATTACAATATTGTTGATTTTTGATAATTTAATTCTGTTTTTGTTTTGATTTTCTTTCAATAATTGTTTAGTTTTTTCCAGTTTTTATTATGTAATACGATAAGCTTGCATAGGTAATGTAACAATTGATCTGTTCGTTTTTTTTAATTGGTTATTATTATTTGATTTGATTTTATGGATTTGTGGATTTGGATTGTTTTCATGTACGCCCCAAGTTAAATAAATAAATAACCATTTTACAAATTGAAAGGTAATAAAATTTTGGCTTTTATTTACACAGCTGGGTTAGATTCTGGGATAGTCAAAAAAAGTACTAAGCGTGAAAGATCTAATGGCAGTTTGCCAGCTGCGCCGTTCACTCAAGTGGAACTGACGGCTTATTTGGTAAAGCGCCAGACGCTGGATGGATGCACGATGTATCACTTCAGGTATGGCTTCAGTAATGGCTCATGGTTTAGATAACGTTTAAACCTTTATTGTCAACAATTAAAAATAATATCTGTAGTTAAAAATCAGTGGTAGAGCTACACCGCGATTTGTTTTAAGCTGCAGAATGAATGGGTCAGCTCGACCGGGGTAGGACCCTCACAGAATACCAGCGTAAAACAGCTGTGTTTCGTCTAGTCAGTGTAAGGATCCGGTGACGAGGCATTCTATCTCAGTCCTCAAGGGTGACAACGCATCTGCATGATGATCTGTCTGATTCCTTGTCAAGGATAAATGTAGATGTCATATGTGACGAACTAATAATTAATGATTTTATTTTTACTTGTCATAAATATCCCGTGCACTATATATGACGGGCAGTTGTAACAACCTGTAGACAACAAGTAAAGACAAGAATTCTGTGAAACATTGTGTAAACAGGACCGATATTTTTTATTAATACGCGCGAACATTAATCGTCAACGCGTGTTGCGCACTTTAAAATTGACATATTATTTGTCAATAGATTTAAATGTAAGACACATTGAATGTTATCCTCAGAGAAAGGACAGACAGACACGGATCTGGAGAACCGATTACATCGCTTGAACTGCGTGCTCGTTTTTGAAACTTATTTGCATATATAGAAATATCAACGTTTTTATATATCAAACAGGTTCTTTTTGCACCATATTATTTTTATATAACAGGGGAGTCTGCGACTTCATTATGACAGTATCAGCGACGTGCTCACCCCGTAGAACACGTCTCCCAATGAAACAACGCGGCGATATTGAAATTTCATCGAAGCAGGAAACGAGGACAAGAATCACGTCTGAAAGCTACTATATCAATGGGCTTACATATGTCGTATGTTATAAGAGTAAGCGGAAATAATACACAAGCGTATGTAAAGTTATTTCATATGAAGCGTCAATAGCCTAATAGTTTAGGGTACGGCCTGCGAAACCTAAGGCCGTAGGTTCCAATCCACCATTACACTATTTTCGTGAACCATCTTCTAGCGTAAGCATTTTCAGCTTGGTTGGAGTGGTTAACCGGAATATTATTAATTTTAATAGCATTGCTAATATCTTTTAAACAAAAAAAAGAAAATAAAATAATAATGTGATATATTTTAAATTAAAAACCTTAACAGCCCAACGATTTACAGCTAAATTAAGGTCATAACTTCGAATACATCATTCCACTACGGTCTATGAAGCTTGTTTGGACAACGGGAATATTAGTAATGCTAATTCATTAAGAAAATATAGGCTACTTTACGTTTCGACTTAGTCCGATTATATATCAATAAGAAACTTTTACCTGATATTTGATTTTAGATCTAGAAATATTTTAAAGGAAGATATTCAATCATATCTTCATATCTTCATATCAGGGTATTCTTTGATTCAGATAGTATTTTATGAGGGATCAACTGGAGCTTGAATCCACGGAAAACCAAGTAGGAAATTGATAGTTTATATATATATATATATATATATATATATATATATAAATAATATAATGTGTTACGCTGAAGACATCAGCTTTATAAGCCGACGAATCAGGAAACTATCACGCCGCCTTAGTAAGATGTACGAGTGTTTCTTTCTGATCACTGCGTTTGTGTTTATCCTAAATATTTTTGATATATAAAAAATAAGTATGATTGTTGTTACATTAACATGAATTGGTTGCTTTCTGGATACTGCAATCACATGATATATGATTTGAAATATGATATGAATACATGATTTGAAAGAGATCCATTATCTGACACGACGCACCAAGAAACTAAGCCATAAGTCTTTTAACAAAACAATTTATAAACATAAAAAAAAAAACTTTTGAACAATTATATGTTGAAGTGTCGTTTAAAGTAAGGTCTGTGAAACTTAAAATCATAAGTTCAAATCCGCTACTCGACTATTGTCGTGTAGATGGTTCACACATGCATGCTAAGCTCAGTTGGAATGGTTAACCGGAAGACTAGTAATATATTTTTTTTTATATAGAATAGGTAGCAAACCAGCATGCAGCCCAATCTACGATAAGTAATTTATATGTAAAACTTTAATAGTATGTATTGTACATATGTATAAATACGCCATATTAATTGTTCTATAACTTAACGCCTAAGCAAAACAAACGTTCAAGCCATTTAGGTTATATTAACAGGCTGAAATCACTCGACATAGCACGGAACCGTTCACGTGTATAACTTATGACCATATTGTAGGGGAGTAGTCGAACAGTCACACGGTGACTCAATTTATATGCTATAGCTAATTCTGTAGTTTGAACCGGCCGCGTGGAGCAGTGGTTAGATTACCAGGCTGCTGCGTAGGTCCTAGATTCAATTCCTAGGCGAGGAACAATATTCGTGTATCACAGATTGTTGGTTTTTGGGTTTGGGTGTGCTGTACGCATGTCCTGTGCCTTTGACACTAACTAAACCTTCCTTTTACTTGCATGCACTACACCAAACCAGCATAGAAGAGGACTAGTGAGAACTTCTGTGTTTGCGAAAATGTTTATGGCACTATAATATATTCTGCATAGATGACGTGATCTGATAACAACCTCCGCCATGGTTGAAATCGATTAGGAGAACATCATCATGTCTCTATCTATTTTTTATTTTTTATTGATTTGTTGAGAAAGATACACCATCAACAATATCATTTTACATTTTACACTTACAGTTTGTTTCTACTGTACGTTTAATGATTTGCCTTTACAGATGCATAGCAAATTAGTATCTTAATATCTACGTATCTAAGCAACATTATATCCATTAAATTAATATTATAATTAAAATTGTAAATAAAAGATTTAAATAAAAAACATTGCTACAAGTTAGAAAAAGTTAGTAGTTTAAAATAAATATGTCTGGTTTCCGCAGTATTAATGCATTATCTACGCTCTTACGTACGAGTCTTTGAAGGAATGAGAAGAAAACGAGAGTATGAATCCTTAAGGAAGAAATATTTTTTTATCAAAATACCAAATAACGTAACCAACGGAACATGACGTATAAAATTACCGCGTCACTGATAATAGACACAAATATATATAATCTAAATCTTTTTGGCTAGATATGGGCATCATTATAAATAAGATACTGGTTTCCCATTCATACATTTGTCCATAAATCATAAAATCTTTCAAGAAGTTTTGAGGTCGGAAAGCGAAAAATAAAATTTATATTTGAAACACAGTAGGAAACCATATTTGCTACCTTCAAAATTAGTTTCTTATTTAGGTGGTTTATACTCACCCTAAAATAAAGAGTTATTAGCGCTGTATCTCGCAATGTCGTCCCGTCAAACAGATAAGGAAGCTCGTAACACGGATAGCTGAATGTCTACGGGAGACAACAAACTATTTATATACATACATATATAACAACATATGGATTATGTGTTGGAATTAACTATTAAATATCACTGTATTGTGTTGTTCCTTAATAAAATCATAAAAAAGGTGAACTTTTAAAATTCGTTTATTGATTTTTTAATAATGTTAATAGTACAAAACATTTTGTTCGGGAGCAAAGGATATATTTTATGAAATGACATTTAGTGTAGGATATTTACGTATATACTCTTACAAAAGTTCATAAAAACAGCAGGATTGAATTATAAAAACGCATTTTTTAAGTATAATGTCGATGTTTCCGAAGAAAGATCGACAAATCTATAAAAATACCACCAACAATATTTCAAAATTAAATAAATTCGGGCAAAACCAAACTATAAAGTCACAAGCAAAAGGTTGCGTTTAGATTTTTATTGAATTTTCATAGCGAATAGCCATTTGGAAGTCTTCTTTAATTGCGATGAGTGGCTGGGACATTTTAGTAAAGTAGGTACGTTTGACGGCCATTTAAAGCGTAATCAGAACAGGACCGGTTTCATTCTGTTTTCTTCTTCTTTTCTTTGTGGTGGTTTTCTTTCTTAATATCTCCTTTCCTTTGAGACGGTTTTCTATCCTAATTTTTAGCAATAAATTAAAACAATTGTTTTATAGATGTACTAGCGAACTGACAAGTGGTGCGGTTTATGCTTTGTATTATGGACATATAGCGAACGCTATGAGTGTTTAACTGTAATAACGATCCATATTTACAGTTTCGTGGACCATGCCTTCACAATGTGTTTCGACTGGCGAGTGGGTGAGTATACTCTATACTCACTCACTCACCAGTCATCCGGAAACACACTTTATTGGTGACGAGTAATTTTATCTTAGTTTCCAGGGGTAACAACCCATCTGTATTATTAATCGTTATCAAGGATGAACGTGGGTATCAAAGGCTGCTGGACCCGGGCACCTCTTACCATCGGGTTACTGTGTACGAAACATTCACCAAATCTACTTTTATTCTGTTTTATTTATTTATTTATTCTTTTCGTTCCTTAAATATGGTTGACAAGGGCGGACTTAATACCCAGTGGCATTCTCTACCAGTCAACCCTGGCAGTTTGAGAGAATATGTTTTCAGTTGAAATAAACGGTATCCGGTAATTTTGCAACCAACCAAACCAACAGAAAAAAAAATTAATTAATGTTCTAATAATGCATGGAAACAGCACTTGTCTTACGTGCTATTGATAATCCATTTGTTAGTTCGCTTCGTTAGTCTTGACGTAACGAAGCGTGTCCCCTCTGAACCAGTCGTCGGAGACATTCCCACAATTTCCATTGGCGCTCGCAAAAGATTTCATATTTTCGATTTCAAATTGAGCCTTATTTTAAACATTTCAAGCAGTCCTAATATATATTTTTTAATTTAAATGAAATCTGGTTTGATAGTTTTTTCATTGTTAGTATGATTCGAAATTTAGACTGTGTCTTAATCCAGTCATGATATCGAACCTTCATTTATGTGTAAGCTATGTAGCAGTACCGGTAAAATATTAATATATTTATTACATAGGTATATCGTGTAGCAATGTAAGTCCTATTGGGTACAAAAACTATGCTAACCTATTGGGCATGCTGGAGAAACGATTTTTTTTTAATTACGCTTAGAATTTTTTTCACAAGTTATTCTCAGTGTAAAAAAGTTTTGAAAGCTTTCATCACGTAAATAATATTTTTGTAAAGCTTGTAAAGCTCGCTAGCAAAAAATGACTTCATTCAATAGCTTCATACAGAGCTCGGATAAAATTCTTATGCTCTGTTGTCAAAGCTTTTGTTTCTTTTTTAAGTCGCATATGGCCTTTTATATTTTCTATGAGTTTTAATAGAATTTTAAAATAGTCTTAACCTTAAAAACATAGTGAAACTTAAATGGCATATGTAAACTTACCAATTAATAACTAATACTTAACACGACGTGATATTTTAAAATGAAACTGTATTGGAAAATATAAAAATATTTTCGTTGGAGTCAATGATTTTTTTTACTCGTGCCATATTTCCAAAAACATTCTTACACTTAGAGATAATGTTGTATTGGCACTGAATTAAATGATTACAACGATGACGTAAAAAAAAGTAAATGAATAAAAGGACCAGTAAAACTGAATCAAACATTATTGGTGAAATAATACAAATTTTACGGATTTTGGATTTCGAACTCAAACGTCTGGAATTTATTTTATAATATGCTATTGTATTAAGCCACGTTGTGAGTTTTTATCTAACTGCAGCATGAATCGGTTCGCTTGAGTGGGATAGGATCGGTGATAGCGCACCGAATACCTTGATATAGCACTATAAAGGTATTGTGTTTTAACTGCTGAGTCACCAGTAGAGTTCCGGAGACCCTACTGGAGACGAGACATTCCATCTTTGTCCTTTGGGGTTACAACGCGGTTGCATTATAATACTTTAACTCCGTTATGATTCCAAGGAATCACTTCTCGTTAGGTGAACTGTGTGCTCGTTTGTCGCTTCAAATATAAAAAAGAGTTAAGTTTCCTTTAATTAGCACTTCATATATTTTTGAGACACAACTGCTAATTGAGTAGACACGAAGTTTCGTAATTAATTTAAGATCCGCTTATTTCCAAATAGAATTAAGAACTCTTGTAAAGTTTTAAGTAGCGACGGAAAAACTTTAAAACTTAAAAATCTTTAAGGAAACTGAAAGATTACGTTTTCTGCTCACAATATTTTCATCGTAAGAACGTCATCATCTTAGATGTAATGATTATTATTGCTTCCCATGGTCCACATCTGAACGAAGGCCAGCCCCATAAATTACCAGTAATAACGTTTCTGAGGCACGTGCAGCCATCGCCTTCCTGTAAACTGTAGTGGGGAATCGTTCTACGCTTCAACTGGCAGTCCGAGGTCGCTAATCAAGAACCATTCTTACCCATCGGTTATTGGAATTTGCAGACAAAAGTCTTAAATCAGTGTTTCCACTAACGTTTTATGGCCTTAGAAGACTCTCAAAGTCGAGCTAGGGAGAAGGCTCGATGTTTCCCTGCGTGATAGAATACGTAATGCTGACATCCTCAGTAGAACGAGGGTAGCTGGCATTGCACAAAAATCATCTAATTCTTCTTACACTGTTACTGCCAGTCCGAAATTTTTATTCAATATCTTCCCCATCTGTTATCGGTTCTACTAGCTATAGAGCCAGCGTTTGGACACTTTAGCTTGCTGATCTTTTGAGCAATGTCGGTCAGCCTCGTTCTACTATAGATGTCTACGTTGCTTATTCTAACACAGAGATACTCTGAAAATAGTCCGCCCTATAGCTCATTGAGTGACTCTGTTTTCTCATACGACCGGCATTGAAGGACTTTGTTTCTGTACCATAAGTCATCACTGTCAGAGATAAATGAACGTAATTATTTTCAGCCAAGCGGTGTACTTAAACATAGGCTATATTATATATAATATTGGTCAGTAATTGCCGTCGTGATCAAGAATGACAAGAATCTTGGCTGCCTTATTTTCCTTATTTTGTCGCATATAACGCATGGACAGTGAAAATATACTCTAATAAATCAAACAAGAAGAGGCAATAATTTTTTGCCTGTTGGATGTAGAACGTGTCAATTTCTGTATTACTCAGAAATGTAATATGCATGTACTAGTAAAAGTACAAGCCAATATGTAACTTCTGATCCTATAATAAAGTCTCCTTCTGGATTTCCACCACGGGAATATCTTCTGGTACCAGATGACATCTGATAACTGTACAGATTTTTTTATTTTGAAGCCCTATAAATAATACCAAAAATGATGTAAATTGACTTTGTCTTCGACTCTGTCTGTATCACAATTTGTTTTAACAGAAGAAAGTTACTTTATATGTTTGTATTCTCGTGCAGAATGACTAATCTTTGTTTGAAAAGACCTTGTAAAACAAATTTGAAAAGAACAATTGCTGAGTTTTTCAACCGACCCTCAGCGAATATCTAGCTCAGAATAACCCAGCTACGGAATAACCCGTCTGGTCTTAAATATTTTACTTAAGTATATTTGAAACAAAATTTATATTTTCAGTTTATTATATACAAGGAAAAGTTACAAAATGTATAAATCTGGGAGATAAAAAAAAACGGTGATCCTGCCTGGAGCATAACCGACTGAGCGGTTATGCTCCAGGCAGGATCACCGTTTTTTTGCTGATTGATGGATATCACAAGTCTTTGAAGATTTGGTTTTAAAAAAGTTTCATTACGATATGACTATATCTTTTTTATTGTATTGCGTGTAACAAGCAAACACGCAATTTACTGAATGCTATCTGATTTGCGTTTAAAAAATTATAATTTTATGGTGTTTAAGGATATACCTTACCATTTTTTTTCATTTGTACCATTTGATACAATCATACCTTATGGACAAAACTCAAATAACTAAGATGACCAAAATTGACACTAATATAAAAATACTGTTCTGAATATCGGACTGTAAGATGCGGTGTTCCACAGGGTAGCATTCTTGGTTCCCTTTTATTCTTGATTTACATTGGTGATCTATCCAATTTAGTTCATCACCCTATGTACGGTATCTGTGTGTTCTTTTCCTACTATCCTATAGCCTATAGCCTATACTCATCAAACTACTAGTACACTAGTGTTTATTTGCTATTTTACGCTGGTATTCTGTGAGGGAGTGGTTGATCCAACCCATTCTTGGCGCAGCTTGAAACAACTGTTGCGTGACTCTACCATTGGAAAGGTCTGATGGTAAGTAATGACTGGGGCCCATATCTGCATCCATCCTTTACAAAGAAAAGTGACAGAAGATTTAAAGATTTTACGAAGAAAAGATGTGACGCTTTCTGTTGTTGAGTTCCCGGTCCCCCATACACGCATGAGTTATAGTGTGACACATTTGGATTATATACGAGATGCATACTAATTAGACTTTTCGTTTGAATAGCCCTTAATTACACCTAGCGAAGTAATTAGCACCCTCATTCCTTTTGTGATGGAACCTTATGATATTGTTATTAGGCAGGCTTATATAAAAAACGCTTTCGGTTTAAAAAGAAAATAGGTCTGTAAACTTTGTGTTTCATCACACCACTTATACCTAGGTAATTATAACCAAGTACGAAAAAACATGGAGCTCATTTTATGATAGTAAAGTAAAATATATTGACTGTCACTGTCTATCAGAGACTACTAGCGTGCAATATGCTTTACTCAGAATACGTGTTTCATATGGTGAGTGTATGGTACTGGAGATTTTATGAATCGAAACTAGGCAACCTCTATTCTAGTCTAGTCTAGTCGGGTTGGTCCTCGGTTACCGTAGCATAGTGAAGGTGCTAAGGCGGCTCTTGGGACATGCTTAAGTTCAGTGCAGATTCAGTGCAGTTGTATTGATGTTTGCTATCGAGGGGGTTTAAGTGCGTACTAATCTCCCATTATCCTGTCTTGGTCCCAGGGGGCAAGGAAGTTTTCCCCCCACCACCATAAAATAACAAAAGAAAGTGGCTAAATTGTGGAATGAAATGTAGGATGTGCATTTTGAATCCTCGTCTAGAATGGATGTGGATGTTATGTCTGCAGTTATCATTTACTTACAGAATAGATGAACTGTGTGCTTGTTTACCCTTGGTGACATTAAAAATCTCTTCCTTCGATTTATTATAATCGAGCTAAGGCAGGGGACGAGAAATGTATTTGCGCTTGTGATTATTTCATTATAAGTATACCCTACGCAGTTGAAGTGTCTAGCTCAAAAACTGAAAGATATAGCCATCGTCGAAGTTAACCAAGAGGATACCATTACCTTTGTAATATATAGTACGGAAAAATTATTTCTAGGACCATTTGACGCTAGTGATGCTTCGGAAAGTCAATCTTTTCGCTCTACTACGTATCACTCTTTATTCATTGATTTGTTTACTCCCACATAAGTATATTATTTAAGTTTATTTTTTTTTGTTTTCTTTTTATGGTACTAACCGTAGTATGTAAGTAAAATTGTTACTAACAAAATAGCAAAAACACAAGCCTGAAAATAAATATTATTGTTATTATTTACATCTACTTTACGGCTTATATGGCCGGCTAATTGCCAGTAGGTGTTTCTGCTAATCCAGTGGAATATGTCCATATGTCCTTTGGCTTTTTGGTCACTTCATTCACATTTTATCCTTTAGAGATACAACACAACCATAACCCTAAACATAGACTTTTTCAAATCCACCTAAGCAATTTCAAATTTGTAGATCACTCGTAACGTGAGTGGCTAGTTCTTAATTCCGTAAGTCAAGTAAGCTGGAACATTATCTTGTTTTTATGCTAGTAAACTGCTTATTTTTTCAAAAAACGTTAATATAGTTTCTACAAAACCGTAGCAAATAGCTTAGCCGAGGCTAATGCCTTTAAAACCTCTTGCCTCACAAAGTAAAGTAATGTAATCCTCGCTGGCGTAGCGTAAACAAGAAAATTAATAGAACTGGGTAGTCAGTTAATGGTATTAGACTAAAAGAAGCTTTCTGCAAAGGTAAAGATAAATGCATTTTAAGATTAGATGCATAGCAACTGTCATAGTTTTGTTTGAGTCGAATATATATGGAAGTATAGAATACTCGGCCTTTTCATAAAGTACTATTCAAAACAATCTATAGTGTCATGTAACACTACACTACATACTGAAAGAAAAATCAGAATCAGTAAAATAATTTATTTGTGACAGATATTAGAATACTTGTATTAAATATGTTATTGCCTGAAATTAATATTTTAGGTTTTACATATTCTGCATTTAAGTTATAACTAAAAGCCAAGAAAATAAATTATGAAATTGAGTGTCTCAATTTCATAATATATTTCTTATAGGTATGTGTATAGACAGACAATTAACCTGATTTCAAACTACCCCGATAATGAATCCTAATGTACATGCGTTATCCTAAGGACTAAGTTGGAATCTCATATTAATAATACCTAATCTTATTTCTTCCTTTTTTCATATAATATTTCGAGAGAGAAACGAGCATAGTTAATCTGATGGTGATTGATAACAGTGGCCCACGATATCCACATCAATACTCAACAAAGATTCAAGATTTTTCTTCTTTATTCCTGAAGACTAATATGGAACGCCTCATGACCTGTAATTGGATCCCCAGACACTCAACATGGGAAACGAGTATCACAAAACTACTATTTCATTATGACATTCAATGAATGTTTAAACGTGGTTCTAACCAGGTCTCACCAATTCTTTAATAACTTGACATACGATATTTTATACAGCAATGTGACGTAGTATTCAGTATACATGACTGCAACGTCACGAGCCCTATGTTCGATTCCTAGTTGATCTTGTTGATGATATTTGTGTATTATAAATTATTGAGTTTTACGGCAAAGGTTTATTGAATGTATTTTTTTTAATCCCATTTAGAGTAACACAAGAGCACACAGTTCACCTTGACATGGAATTATGACACCGATGCGTTATCACCCTTGAGGACTGAGATGGAAAACCTCATCACCAGTAATAAAGGTCTCCGGAGGCCTACACTCACCGGATGAAACACAGCAGCATTATGCTGCAATTTAACACTGATATTCTGTGAGAACGTGTTCCTACACCGGTAGAGCTGACCTGTTCATTCTGCAGCTAAATACATAATGCAATGTAGCTCTATCACTGTTAAATGTAATCATATTTAAAACAAAAAAAAATATGTATTATAATATATGTTTATAGCATTTTATTTATTTATTTCATTGAACAACCAGGCGGAGGTAGGAAAGAATATCACCATAATTTAAAGGTTAACTTCCTCCAAAAAAGTCAATATACGTAAATCAATTAAAAAAAGATGTTCTCTAACGCAAATATTAAGCGCTTATGGAAATGCAACAAATGAAGGTAGTAAAAACTCACACAGTGTTGTGAGCTTTCACAGAGTGTGTTCACATTACGTCTACCCCATTTTTAGTCGCACTCCACATCACAAGGGGCATGAACATCAAATGTAAAAGGTGTACAAAAAATGTGCTAATATAAAACTATGTATGTACATGTACTGAACAATAAATATTTAAAGTTTACAATAAAAATAAAGATCTATATATTTTAATGTTCCAATTTGCATTTAAGGGATGTTATGGTAGGTTTGCATTTATTGATATTTCGCATAAACACCACTACTGTATCTGAATGTTCTTTTGTTTGCCACATCACAATAGGGAACAGGACGACGAGTGAGTGCCTCTATGTTTATGCAAATGGTTATGGTAGGATAATATAAACCAATTAATGTCATCTGGTAATAACCACAAGATAACGACGTGGTCGAATGACGTCATTCTGACGTCGTTACATTAAGTGTTGCTCTACGACGTACTACGCTGAGTTTGTTTCTATCTTAAATTGAAATAATACTTATATTTATTTATTTATTTACTATCAATTATTAGTAACATCATATTTTGCAATTACCTTTTATATTTAATTTGTAATTTTGCTACTGAATTCGTCCAGTCTCAATTTTTAGAAAAACTTCTTCCGTTATCTTCATTGCTCGTGTCTGGTTGATATGCTTTAACCGATACTCTGACAAGTCGCTTCCACTGTGCTCTATCCTCCACTTGATTTAGGGAAGTTGGAATATAGAGTCCCGTTATAGTTTTGATTTGTTCGGACCAACGGGTAGGTGACTTCCCCCGTGATATTTTACCCTCGATCTTACTTACATTCAATTAAAAACAACGAGTTTAATCAGGCTATCTGGTTGTCTCCGGGCAATGTGGACTCGTTAGTTGCAGGTAATTGACAGTCTAGCGTTGATCTTTAGTTGGTTGAGAATTGAGTTATTTGTTCACTTTTCAGTCCACGGTATGCGCAACATTCTTCAACACGGAGAATGAATTTTAAAAACATGTGTTTTATATTTGTTTTCATAGTTTCGCTAGATTAAATATAATTCGCATCCTGTGTAAAGCTCTGTCCTTTTATAATATGGGCTTCTTAAAAGCTTTCTCATATGTACGCGAATAATATTTCTCGATCGTAGGTATTTTAAGATATTTTATAATTTGTAATTGGTATTCCTCGCTCATGTTGCATATTTATATGATATTTTAATGATTTTCTTTATATATTCTCGTCTGTTAAACCGATGTATGCCAGTATACATAATAGTATACAATGATTATAAACACGATAGACATCCGAGTTACGTTTCGAACCATCTCAGATGGGTGGTCTATGTTGTAGCCAGATTATAGGTGCAGCATTACTGGTTCGACTTGATCGGGGAAGTAACACGCCCTCCCATAATACCAGTGTTCCTCCCATTTTGATAGTGATCCGAGCCGTGGTTTGAGCCTCCTCGTATCATATAGCGCCCTCTCTGTTGTCGTAAATGTGCTTCATCCACAGGAGTCACAGCGTAGCGGTATTGCAGCAGTCTTCGTAACAGCATCGTCGTTGTCTACCTACTCAACGGGCTTTCCGTTCGAGAGTCTGTTACGATAAAGCTGTAAAGTTCAATGGACCTACAGCATAACACAAACATCGAAAAAAAAAAACAAAAACCAGTAAGGCAACAACATAAATATGTAATAATATAATTACATATATACAAGTTAGTTGAATTCACAAATAAAACTTATAATTAAGCTTATTATTTGTAATAAAACTTATTACAAATAAAACTTTTTATATTTTTTTTAATCTGATACTCAAATGTTTCGTTATTGTGGAGATAAGCGTGTCTGTTTAATGATTTTATTTATATATATATATATATATATATATATATATATATATATATTTAACGGTTTAGGGTACGGTCTGCGAAACTTAAGATTGTAGGTTCGAATCCACTATTCAATTATTGTCGTGAACCATCTCCTAGCACAAGCATTTTCACCTTATTTGCAGTGGTCAACCTAAATATCATTTAAAAAAAATATAAATAGAGATTCCAAAATAATTATGTATTAAATAATTAATTAAAAGTATAACTGCTTGATTCACTCACTAACACGGGTAGACTATACGAGATGTTTACTAATTAGTTTGTCACTGGATTCGTTCTAAATTACACCTAGTTATGCAGTAATTAGCTCCATATTATCCAGTAGTTAAGTTCACGCTTCAGTTCGTTTTTGGGGGCGGATGTATGGGTCGGCTCATCTAGCGTAGGACCACGTCCTCTCAGAATACCAGTGCAAAATAACAATTTTTTTTTAAAGAATGTGTAATAATGCTTTAACATAACTAATATTTCTGTTGACGAGTGCAACTAAGCTTAAAAACTTGCGCTAGATATTTCACGACATTAGTCGAATGAAGGATTCAAACCTACGACCTTAAGTTTCGCAGTCCGTACCCTAAGCCATTAGGCTATTGAAGTCTCGTGTGACGCTGCTGTGTTTTGTCTGGTGAGTATAAAGATCCGGAGAACCTTATAAAAATATAGACCATTATTATAAATGGTGACGAAGTATTCTATCTTAGTCCTTATAGTCCGAATTATGATTCCTTATCGAGGTTATCATGGGCCGTAGGAATCACCATCGGGTTCACTATCCTATCCTCAGTACGGTGAAAAAATATAGAGATATATTATTTATAAATAGAGAAAAAATAGGTGTAAATAAAAACATAAATAATATGATTTGTATTTAAATAAAAAAACACATTTGTTATTCCCATTGAAAAAGTATAAATAGTTTTTCTAATTAGAACCGATATTTTGTAACAGATATACAAATATTAATAAGGGCGCTTGGTATTTCCACGAAATATTTGTTCGTAGACTTGCTTGCGTCACAGAAAATTTGTCTAGCATTACTTGCCATTAATAATCAATACCTTTTAATAATCTCCAAACCATGGCCCAGCTGTAGTGTCAGTACGAAGTATCATTACCGTGAGACAACACACAGGGTTCGATTGCTAGCCAAGGATAAATTAGTGAATGGTGTAATATGTAAATTATAAAAATAGTAGAGTTTGTTTGCGGTTGTAGCATAAATAGATAGGCTCGACCGGGGAAAGATTACGCATTCGCTGAATACACATCAGAAATAATAGCATCAACTAATAAAAATAATACAATCAAGCAAGCAACCCAGCTTTGTGGCAATGTGGCATCCGTTATCCGATCATAAGTGAAGAATTCCATCTCAATCTTAAGGAGTGATTTCCTCAATAGGTTTAGATTTCAAGTTCGTAGTCATCACTCATATTCAGGTGAACTGTGTGTTTGTTTATCACCCTGTAACCGACATCGAATCTACATTCACCACAGGAAACACAGCAGCTTTATGCTGTTGAATACCGTTGGTATTTTTTTTGAGCATGTGTAACGTGTGTGTAATCGTCGACGACAACAGAGGGGGCATTATATGATTGAAGGGCGGTTCGAACTATTGCTTGGATTGCTATCCAAAAGGGAGGAACGTATTTTTTGAGGGCGTGTTCTTTCCGTAGTTGAAACAACCCAGTAATGCTGCCGATAAACTAGCTACAGCATAGTTCTATTTTTGTCAAAATATCGAAATCATAAAGCGACCACCTTAATACAAAGTTTTGGAGGCCGCGTGACGTAGTGGTTAGAGTATACGGCCGTTGCGGTGCGATTCCTTAGTTCGATTGTCAGCCGAGAAACGATAATTGTGTATCCCAAGTCTTTGATGCTATATCTAAACCGTGCTTTGGCCTTGATGCACATACTCACTTCGGACTATGGAACGTGACGAAGGGTGAATGTCTCAGTGTTTGCGCAAATGCTTAATGCACTTTAATATATTGTGCAATTGACATTATCTGATTATCTAGAAATTATCACCGTGGTCGAAATCAACCATGTGATAAAAAAATATTATCACTCACAAAGTCATGTCTCTGCTATGTAGATAATTTTTCAACATAACTATTCAACATCGATTCAAATATTCTTTTTTATTTCTACCCAACATTAAGTGCGTGCTTTCATTACCGTCGCCATACATTCTAATTATCCCCGATACTAACATAAAATCAAGTTGACACAATTTCATATGAAAACGTGTATTTAGTGTACTTTGAACATGTAGATTTCGCTGCAAACCTCCTTTGTATATGACATTGATGATTTTCTGTATTGCGACATTATATGGTGTATGCATAATATCACGGATGTGACGGTTGAAGGTTTCGTTGAATCATATATGTTTATTATTGCGTTTACCCTTCTTTTCGCTTAATTTGAAGTTTTCTGCCACACATAACTACTTCGTAGTATCTGCTACGACCAACGGCATTTCTAAACTGATGCGATTTTAATAAAGTCTACTTCTTTAAGCTCCTTCAAAGAGATACTTGTTCCTATATATGAGATCCTATCAGTGGTAGAGCTACGCTGCAGTTTGTTTCTAACTGCAGAATTAATGGGTCAGCTCGAACGGAGTAGGACCACGCCCTCACAGAATACGAGCGTGAAATAGCAGCATAATGCTGCTGGGTTTCGTCTGATGAGTGAAGGGATCCGGAGATCTTTATTACTGGTGATCATGAGGCATTCCATCTCAGTCCTCAAGTGTGACAACACATCTACATTATGATTCCTTGTCAAGAATGAATGTAAATGTAATGGGTGGCAGGAATCACTCGCCATCAGGTGAACTGTATGCACGTTTGTTACTCTCAATGTAATAATAATAATAAAAGTACATATGTAATCCAAAGAGCCATGGTAGCTCAGTGTCTAAGAGGTCGTTTAGCTCACTCCCCGCTACAGGTACCGAAGACATTGTTAATTACAAAATTGTGCTGATTTCATGTGCTCGGCGGCACTCAAAACATCATGAGGAAACATAGCCATGCATTGCATGCATTATTATTTCCCAGGCATGCTTGCATATTAAAAAAATATACATGTTATCTTTACTTGATAACCAATCGTATGCAAGTGTGTAACGTACTAGGGTCTCAGAAAGGAATCCTCGGTTTTCTGTTCGTAAACCTCACGTTGCTGCGTGTTTAAATTATTTTAAATACATATTTTATTACCGGCTTTAAGCTTTCTTTTGTTACTTTGAACCAATTCAGTGTAATAACCTTACCCTTCATCAAATCCTATCTTAATAGGTTCTAGAGTATTTAATAAAGGTCCAATTTATCGCACCTTAGAAGTGTGGGTCTTGGGTTTATTATACTCCATAAATATGTACTTTAGTGTTATTGCCGTATTTGTATAGTGTTATTAAATTTTAATCAAGTCATGCCATTTTGAAAGCTGGGCACTTAAAATAATTAAAACCGAGTTAAGTGGCTAAGAAAGATAAAACTTGCTGAAGCCAAGGTGTTATGGAGAATAGAGAAATTATAGATAGACAATGTTATTAATATTAGTAATATACAATTGAACGCGCACCTATTTATTTCAATATATATATATTTCAATTCATTTATTATCGGATAACAGTGATCCTTTAATACATTTATACATTTAAATAAATTACAATTAATACACAACACACAAAAACATAAAATAAACAGAGAAAATAAAACAAACAAAGATTAACAATTAGGTCAGCTCCACTAAGATTATAAAACTATTGAATGTCAAATATAGTTGAAATGTCAACTTAAAGCATTAATTGCGACTTCTATCATTATATTTATTTACCTAAGAGGTTATTATTTTTAATTATTTATTTATTTATTAGTCAGTAAGTGAACCTTGGCACACTGGTTCAAGCACTGACAGTCATAACGGTCTGCTAATACGCTCAGGATGCTGTTAGAACATATACAAAAACAAAAAAATACTTAGTTTAGTTTATTTATATTATACATTTTTATTTAACTATATAAATAGTTAATGTTCTTTTAATCTTAAGTTATCGTACACGTAGTTTCAATTTGTATGATGTACCTACCTGTAAGGATTATGTGTATTTAACAACCAATGCCATTTTATTGAAGAAGTTCTATGTAATTCTATCAGTGGTTCTATTAAAATAAAAAATGAAAAATATAACATATATATTATCTTAAAAGAAAAGAATTCAAACAAAGCTAATTCATAATATATAATATTTTCCAAGTAGTACATGCATAATATATGCATAATAATTATCTAACTAACATAGTTTCTATATATATATTAGAGAAAAAATATGACGTTTTCACTATCTCTTTTAATGTACTAAAATGGCGTCCTATAATTATCCTCGTTCGGTGGTGTAGAAAAACATCGTAAGTCTAAGAAAAAAATCAAAGTGTGATTCGGAAACATGTGAAGTCCAACAATCCTCAGAACTGCCTTAGTGGATTATGCTTGATCTTAGAGGATGTCCATACCGAACAGAGGGGTTTATATATACATACATACATACATATATAGGTTGTTACTTACTTGACTTCTAATAATCAATAAATATAATTTCTCCCAAGTGTAAGCGGTGACCAGAGTTTTTTTTTATTAAGATTATTTTAAATGATTACTAACACGTGTCTTTGGTTTAAATTTTGTTGCTACAACAACAAAATGTAAACCAAAGACGTTAAGTTTTACACTATCTAAACTTTGAGGCTATTGTCGCTTCGCTGTCACAGCTGTAATATAATAAGTAGCCTAGCACACTGAAGATTTTATAATATATCTCAATGGGAAAATGTCTATATACAGTGACATTTACTGCATGACTTTACTTTGACATTATACTGTATAAATATCGCAGCCTTAGACATGCAGAATAGCATCAAGTAAAAATATACTAACGTAAATTCTGTTAAGAGATCTTAATATCACTTGCCATAATATATATACGTATATTAGTGCCGTTAGTGTCAAAATGATATGGAATGCAATAAAATAATTGTGTATAGTTTTTTTTTATTACGTTTTTATTGTGTATTTATTATTATATCTGCTCTTAACTTAGAAGCATATAAAGATGTAGAGACACAATTACAATACACAATTACATAATAAAAAAATTCCTTGAACTAAAATAGCTACTACGACTCAAAAATATTACGAGTGTATAGAGTACAACGGACAGATACTGAAACGATAACGTGTTTTCCTTTATTTTTTTAATAATTGCTATAAATATATCAAAAATGTTCGTTAATGACTCCTATTTATGAAGAATAGTCGAATGACGGATTTGGACCCACGGTGTTAAGTTACGTATATCGTACCGTAAACTGTTAGGCTATTGACTTAATTTTATTCTGCGTTGGACTTCTCCTCGCCCTTCTGCACCGAAGTTCTATCAGCACCCAGCAACACACAACTAAAATATAACTAATATTCACAATTAATTTTTTCAACTACCCTTTGTGGAATGGTGTAATTAATATATAAATCATCATTATAATAAAAGATCGTTTTAACAACGATATGGCTCCGGTGAAACGCACACCATCGTTTCGCAAATCGAAATAATGACGCCTTCGGTTATCCGAGCTACAACGTTTGTCAATCATCCACCCGTATCGAGAGCGTATCGCGCTCGGCTCGCGTCGCGGTGTCGATAATCCGCCCGGAGTTCACTTCGTTAGCCGCATCGTTAACGAAGCGTCGCACGTCGCCCCCGCTCGGGGCGGTTTCCCGATATGCGATCCAAGCGTTTCGAACTCCTGTTTTCTGGTTTTTTTTATTATACAGGATGTGTGCAATACTGTGTGAGAAATCAAGAAATTTATATTCAATTAATTGAAACTCATAACTTTAACTTTTTATTACTAGTTTACAAATTATGTTTGCGAATTCGAGAATAGATTTGAACGCTGACCGGGGAAAATTTAAAGACTAAATTCTTGCTTCTACACATTTTTGACTGATATTTAATTATATTATATTTACCAACATTTTAATTTAACAAATTATACTTAGATACATTTTTTTCTTACTGTATATATCCAAGTACACCCATTCAAATAAGTACCAGA
Organism: Teinopalpus imperialis; assembly: GCA_029286865.1. Lineage (NCBI taxonomy): Eukaryota > Metazoa > Arthropoda > Insecta > Lepidoptera > Papilionidae > Teinopalpus > Teinopalpus imperialis. The sequence continues at coordinate 1,056,271 of JAGSMU010000017.1, forward strand.
CAGAACGTAGCTTTACTTAGAAGATCTTATCTCAACTTAGACGTAGCTTAACATAGAAGATCTTGGAAGCATGGTTACTCAAGTTTCCAATTTGGTAAAAAAATCACTTACCTGTACAACGGTTTGCCACCAGCGTGACGAAACCACAGCACCATATAGACTCTGTCCTCGTTCGTGTCTGGCTCGATGTCACAAGGAAGTGAAGCAGTCCGCCCCACCACCGCTTCGACGTCCATCGTCGATACTGGAACAAAGTCAACTACATCTGAGTTGCTTTGAGCTCTTTACGCACACATTATTTGTCAACAAAAATTTAAGAGTGACAAACACGCAACGCATGAAACGTGACAGGTAACCTCAATGAAGATTCAATATGAGGATTGAGAGGAAATGCCTCTCTATCGGTAACTGTATAGAAATGTATTAGAAATTATCTGTATTTGTTTTGTAATTACATTACTTTGCTTCTATACAATTGTTATTTATTTATTGATTTATTTACTCTTCATTACATTAACCTTAACAAAGTTAAAGGTTCAAAAGAGACGGACTTACGGACGGAATACTGTGGCATGCTCTTTCAGTCAATCAAATGTGTAGTGAGATATTGTGATAGGTGTAGCAATAAACTGATATTAAAAAGAAAATACAAATAAAGAATAATACATACATGTATATATATATACATATATATATATATATATATATATATATAATATATATAATATATGTAACAGAACACAATACAATACCAATAAATTCCATATGTGGATGATAAATACATCTGACTACAGGTAACTTAAGTAAATAGTTTTAAAACTGATTTGCAAGAAAACCGGTAAGTAAGTGAGCTGGATTACAGATCTTGTTATTAAACGAAGATCGAATAATTTTGTCATGAGATAAAGGGAGATATTGGATTTTTAAGACAGTAGTTCTTTAAGATAAGAAGGTGCAACCTAAAAATGTAATATATAAGTAGGTGCACCATGGATCAGTACGTATAAATATTTAGTTTTCAGTGTGACAATATATTTGATGATTTTCACCTGAGCGATTTCGACCACGGTGATATATTCTGATTATTACCAGGTGACATCAACGCAGAGGACGGTTCAGATGCGGGGACACTTGACATATACACATAAAGTCGAGGACCAATTTGTGATACAAAAATTGGTCTGGAAATCGGGCCTCTGACCAATATACCACACGGTCGTAAATAATATATTTCGTGCGTCAGTGACTCGTCCATTTCATCGATTATTTATTTGATCATTGAACCGTGAAATAATTTATTGCTCACTAAGCTATATATTGCTTATTCGCCGTTCCTGTCGAAAAGCTCTTCCGTTTATTTTATTACTTACCAATGCTTAAATAACAAATATGAAATACACATTTGACACGGCTAACTTAAAAAAATGGCACAGTTAATATATATTTTTTATTTCAATGAAACTAAGGGTGACAATACAGCACACAGTTAAGTTAACTATAGGACGTTTGCAGTCTATAAACACGAAACTGCATATTCAACAAAAATTCAAGATGCATATGTGTTGTCACCTTATATTAAGGACTTAGATGCAATGCCTTACTTGAAAAGCTGGCAGCCTTGCTGCTATAATTTGCAAGTTGTTATTCATTGATGACGTGGTCCTTGTTTCTCGTTTAGTTCTTTCTTGTGATAGTTAACCTGGCCTACTTATTGTCATGTGTTAAAAAAAAACATATGGCTGACTTGAAACGTCGACGCTCTAAAAAGTCCACAGTCTGTGACTATATCTTATATGGGTTATTGTGAGTTCCATTACATTCCAAGTATTCACAAAGGAACACCGATTCCTACCAAAGATGATATGCCAGGTAATTGTAATTATAAAACATCCCGAAATTAAATACCAGGCTTAACACTGACAAGATGTCAAAATACTATGAGCTCCTTCTACGTAGTTCGGACCAAAATTAAAAGATTAAAATCTGCTGCTGGTTAATGTACAAATAAAATAATGTGGCAAATATAATAATGACATCAAGATGTCTAATACCTCAGTCCACCCCGTTACCATAAATGAAGTAAATCACTTGAGACATCCAGATAAAGAAGTTTAAATAAATACGTAAAATTGATTATATTCAATCTTGATAAAATTGCCATTTATCCAGTTGACTGGCATTACAACTTACGAAACAAGAAGGAAACATAAATTGGTTTATAAAAACAATGAAACAAACAGTCGAAAGTCGTAGTCGAAGTTTTCTCATACTATTTAAAAATCTACAAAAATACTCAAACAAAAAGTCTTATATACGACTCACAAGAATTTTAATTCGTCGTCCTTTTTATATAAAAGTTGTATGAGCTAGATCACTTTTATTAACGGTAAGAGCACATTGTAAATTTCAAATATTTGTTAAATATGTCATATTATGTGTGTCTATTTGAGGTATGAATTAAATTAACGAATATTTTAATACTTATCAATATCTTTAGCAATATTCCAATAAACATTAACCGCATTGGATATTATTGTATCGTTTATTCGCTCACTTCAATGGTGTAGCCATTAATCATTCGTTCATTCATAATTCATTCGATATCGAAGTCGAGTGGAAATCCTGGGGCTATAAAATGTAACCACGTATGCAATTTGTTACGAACACAGAGCAGAATGAAGGAATAGACGTGTCGCGTTGCTTTAATGATAGTTCTTTCTAAATGTGTCCTAATATAACGACTTTAAGTCTTCCGTATGACAAATTGCAATATTATTATAATCACGTAATATTCTCGATTATATGTTTCTAATTAATAGAGGAATAGGATAGATAAAAGATCCTGAATTTTACCGTTTCTTTGCAATAGCATGGTTGGTAGGCGGGCTAGCAACCGCAATAACTTTAGTGATATCTCTAATTAAAAAAAAAAAAACAAATCCGGGTATGGGATCTAGATAGATCAACTGCAATTCAATAAGAATATCGATGACTTCAGAAGGTGTGCTAAGCAAATCCTCATAACAATCAATGACGTGTGGGCGAAGAAATCGATTACTTTACGAATAACCACACCTAGATCAGGTTAGGAATCATTCACATTGCTAGAAATCCAGCAACCGTTTTGCGAGAATTACATTAGACGGGATGGGAATTATAACCAGATCCTTGCAGTGGTAGATTCAAGTCATTAATGGGTCGGCTTGAAGGACCTTCACATTATATCAGCATGACTCTCCTGTGTTTCGTATGGTGAGTGAATTGAGACATTCGATCTTTAGTAATCGGTAATCACAATAAATTTCTTTTAAAGGTCCAATGTGGGTGAACACATGAATTACTTATAGGACTTAACATTATGCGAACTATACGCTTGATTGTCACCCATAAAAAGCTAGATAAGGTAAGCAATCACTTCACATTACACATACATTATCCAATTAAGGGGAATACTAACCGGATCTTTACAGTGGTAGAGCCAAGCTGCGGCTAATCTATAGCTAAAGCATTGATTGATCATCTCATAATCACCCAGCATAAAATAGCAGTATAACGCTGCTGTGTTTCGTATGGAGAGTGTAAGGATTAGGGGCCTAATTACGGAGTAAGGAAGCATCACAGTCCCCAGGGGTAACAAAGCATCTTGATTTTTTGTTGAGAATGATGTCATTAGACGCAGGCGTCACTTACCATCAGGAGAATTATGTCTGTACACCTAATATTATAAAAACCGCTCAGCAATAATAAATGCTCTGCAAGGTAGAATCTATATAATTGGTTGCTAGGTCACGGCTCCTGTATTAATTTTCGTGTCCGATATTCCTTACACTGTATTCGATTATTTCTCCAAAATGAATACGCACTTGAAAATATCACTGTGTCCCATGGTGACTTCGAAAACATCATCAACTTTACGCTTTTAATTAGTTATAGATTGTTATCGACTGTAGTCAACTTAGTTACAATGTTGTTCTAAAATGGACGTGCATCGCGGTTCATTGTGGAAACAAACTTTGAATTTATTGTCGTCGCACAATTCCAAGTACAACCATAATATAGATAATCGTAAAATATCGTGCCATTTTCGATGAAATGTTGCATTTGCACAATACGCTCACGCAAAACTGGAAATTGTGACTGAATAATATGATATTTATATATAATATTTAAAGTCGCAGTAGCTCAGTGTCCGAATATAAACATAATTCAATCGGAAGCTCCACAGCAGATTCCATTTCACATCTCTGTCATCATCATCTGTCTTAGAAATATTTTTTATTTATTTATTAGACATGCAAGATTCCTAACGATGTTGTTCTTCACCACCGAGAACGTGGACACATAAAATTGCAATTAATTTCTTTGGTGACAGCACCCTGGATAGATCTCGTATTGTTTGCACAACGCTAATACCGCTTGCGGGGTTGGGTATATACTATACAAAACATTAGTTAATATTTATAGTCGACATGAAATCTTAATGTCAGCATGGCATGCATGTTGATTATTAACATTTTATTATAACGACTTTACTTATTTTAGAAGTTAGAGAGGGAGATAAGGATTAATTTTAACGAGGATAAGAAGTTTTTTTTTTTATTGTTGAACAAAATCCACAGCCCTTAATATAATATATATATATTTTACATGAGCTTAACTTAAGTCCAAGAACGGATTTACATTATACAATAATTATAAATATTAATATAATAAAGAACAGCTTAAGAGCAAACAAAACCAAATTAAAATAAGACCAAGTAATACATCCAAAACATAGATAAAATAACAATAAGCGTTACAAAAAAAAAAAAGTAATTCAATATCAAATAGTTTAGCAAAAAATAGCATAAATACCAAGTGAAAATGCATATATACATATGTATGTTCGTATTTGTGTGTTTGTGTGTGTGTGTATGAGTGTGTTTATGTGTGTGTGAGTGTAAGTGTGTATGTTTGTTTTTTTATCGATGTATGAATATATTCATTTGTCTCTACGGATTTTATTTTACGATATATAAAATAAGCATTTACGTTTAGGCATGACATATTGATATTAAGATTTCATGTAGATCATTAAGTTTTAATTATAACAACTTTTTATTTTACAAGGTAGAGTGAGAGGTGAGGATTAAATTAGAGGGTAGGATAGAATATATAGATATAGATAGGTGAGGATAAAATAGAGGATTAGAATTTTTATCGATGTTCAGTCATTTGAATATCAGAAGGGAGCTCGTTTCATTTTACGGTAAATAAAATCGTCTACAAACACACCACTGGGAAATTATTTGTTAAACTGCTATTGTCAGTGAGATTTTTATATCTTCGATCGTAACGTTCCTCTTCATGTTTTAAACAGTTTGTTTTGTCTTGAGAGTGAAAAGCGTGCTACTCACCTCATGGCAAGTGATTCCTGCAACCTATGACCTTCATGAAACCTTCAACCTCGAAAGAGATCATAATACAGATGCTTTGTTACCCATAAGGATTAAGGTGGAAGGCCTCGTCACCAGTTATAAGGATCTTCGGATCCCTACGCTCACCAAACATAACAATGCTGGGTGTGTTGGTTTGTTCTGGTGGTATATACATATAATATACGACATTGGGACCTTCAAGAAAAGACCTACACCATTCTTAAAGGTCGGCAGCGCATCTGCGATTCTTCTGGTGTTGCGGCGGTAAGTCTCTCACTATCGAGTGAGCTGATTACTCGTTTGCCACCTATTCTATAAGATAAAAATATTTTCATTTAATATTTTTAGACCGACAGGTAATTTTAGTAGTTCATTCCCGTTCGAACTGACCTATTTAAGTAGTAACAAACTGCTGCGTTACTCTATGATTGTTTCTGATTCGTTTGGTTTTGTGTGTAAAATTATAATAGATATATATATTCTTAGTATCTTTTCGATGTCGCTGTAAACATAAGTTGTATAAAATAAATATGAAACAAATTTCCCTTAACTCCTTTTAGAGCAACAGATAATTCCATTCCATTCAATAAGTTTTGCCACAGCCTCGTCAATTCTCTTGGGAGTGCGTTGTACCAAAATATACTTAAAGAAAATGCCCACACATCTATTTGACATTTATGTGAACCCAACAACATTCACGATGAAGTAAATAGATTTCTTTTACCTCTGTTACCATATTATTTGTATAATGATAAAATATCAAATGTCGCATGTCGTATTAAGTATATATGCTTGTCTTTTGTATTGTTTTATAGAAGATGTGGCAAACAAGCTGGTGGTCCACCTAATGGTAAGTGGTCACCGCTACTCAAGATGGTCATGAACACAACAGGAGTTGCAAGTGCATTGCCAGTGCTAGTGGGGCTTTCGGCCAGGTGGGGTCTGATGAATGGACTTCGTGTACACTCGTGACTGCCGGTAATGAGCCAGTGGTGGCGGGAACTATCAGTTTACCAAAATCACAGGTTAACCTTTAACTGCGTTCCCGGATTACTGCACTCATCATACCAATCACGGCAGCGTTGTACTGGTCTACTGTAAGCACTTCCCCATTCAAACTAACCTATTCATATTACAGCTACAAATTAGCTGCAACGTGACTCTAATTAAAAATTGTGACTTGTTTTGTTTTCCAATAACAGAACGTTTCGTTTAACTGACAATCTTGTCAGAAATTACAAATCGGGGAATAGTAATTGTGGAATGATTTGTAAGTGGAATGGTTTAATAAATTAACGATGATCGAACGCCCCAATGAATGGTTGAATGAAATATGAATCGCTTGACAAAGACGAGCGATAAATTTATTCTGCGTCGTTCCGTAGGAGGCATTAATTATAATAACTCTTGGGTTCGCTATTGGTGTAATGTATTTTGATTTGTGGATTCCCAACAAACTAATTAGATACAATAATAATAATAATTTTAAGATTATGATTAATAAATAATAATAGCGTAGATCAGGGGCGAGCAACCTTTTTTAGCAACGGGTCTGTCCAAATTTTGAAATTTTTGGCGGGCCAAAATTACACTTCTTAATAGTACTTAAAACATTAAAATACAACTTCAATCTATTAGCGGGAGAATATCTGTAATATAAATAAGAGCTTGGCGGGCCGCATAAAATTATTAAGTGGGCCGCGGGTTGCTCATTTCTGGCGTAGATCATTGTTTCTCTATTATTTATTGTCACGAACCCCGAAAAGCCAAGAATAAATGCAATAAAGGTATAAATAAATATTAATATTATATGTAAACATAAATTAATATTTCATTTTATTAAACTACATCTAAACCTTTAACAAACGAATAGTTTGTCTTCAGGTCTTATTTACTGAACATATTGCAACTCTCAGCGGTCGGGACCCCTGACTTTGCGATACAATGGCATAGATGACAAAATATTTCAACGTTTAAACTCGGTGAAGCTGTAAAAGTCCTCGAAAAAACAATGGTAAGTAAAACTTAGTAATAAGTATTTTAAATTCATGGTCAGTCCCCTCGTTTCCCTGATTCCTGTCTTCGATTTACTGAGATCGCGCCAAAAGTGTATAGAGAAAATGACTCAATATCCTCTCGTATACCTTTGAATTACGCAAAATGCTTAGAACAGATGGACTTACTTAATTTAAAACCACTCCGTTGTACGAATTTATATCCACCGTAACCAAAAAGACCTACTTGACTTACATAAATCAATTCATAACAACTTGAAATCCCCTATTTTGCTGACTCTACACAAGTTTAATACAAGAAATAATGTTCATAAATCTAAAAAAAAATCAGAATGTAACGCCTATAAAGCGATTACTTCCAACAAACACAATGTCTTGGATATTTTTGATGACCGTCGTGCTGCCTCTAGAAAAAACATTAAGCTCATTTTAAAGTATAATAGTTATTGTTTATTTGTTGAATTACTTAAAATTATGTTAACTGTATGTGTCTTTGTATAAATTTTACAATAACGAGCTTTTAAATATTGGTTCCCTTTTAATAAATATCAATGTGTGTTGTATTTCTGACATGTAACGATTGTAATCTTTTGTGTTTGCCGCAATAATAAATAAAATAGTCTCATCTCCTCGTCTTTCATTCTTTCATCCATCATATTTATCTCAGCCCATCACTAGTCCACTGCTGAATAGAACCCTTACCGGCTGCCACGGAGTTTGTACTCTCAGGATTGTTCGTGAAACATTTAATTCACGGAATTCCCGGATAATCACTCAATCTAAGGGGTCGTCCTACACTGCGATGACCAATACAAGATTGCCTTTTGTTTGAAATTTTTGATTGAAATTTTCTTACCTATCGAATATTTTTACTCGCTATATGTCCGGCCTACTACCACTTCAGTGCACTTATTATAGTGGTAGAACTACGCTACAGTTTCTAGCTGCAGAATGAATGGATCAGCTTGACTAGGGTAAGACCACGCTCACAGAGAATACCAGCGTAAGATAGCAGCACGATGCAATTTCATCTCAGATTCAATCTCAGTCCTCAAGGGTGACTACGCATCTGCATTATGATTCCTTGTCAAGTATGAATGTGGATGTCATCATAAATATACATCCCTCCCCAACAAAGGAATTGGACTCTATCCTTCGTGTACTCTACAAAATTTCCACCCAACTCTGAAGTTTATTTATTTATACAGGATATCCCGTAAATAATGGATAACCTTTCAGCTAGTGGTTGGACATCTATTCCATCACAAAATGGACTTTTCTTTGGACATTTATAGTTAAAAGTATCCTGTTGTTGTATGCTGGTTGTTATGTTATGGGTTGCAACTAAAACAAAATGTGTCTAGTGGCATTGGTGTTATAATTTCAAAAAATCACAGCCTAAGTAACTCTTTCGGTTGTCTTATCCCTAAATTTAGGTTATTTTTAGTTTGATTTCGTTTAATATTTTCGTTTAATAATTAGTTTTAGGTTTTACTAATTAGTAACTCCTGATTAGAACTTTCTAGAACCATGTTATAATTTTTTGATTAAGCACTCCTGGTGCAAAAATAACTCTTGAAGTCAAAAGCAAACTTTCCAGTAGATTGTTTATTTCATATTATTTTTATATTAATTTATATTAATTCTAATATATAACAGTTCTGGGTTAGAAAACGATAAATCGCCATTTAAAAAAAAATATTCGGCAATTGTTTTGGTTTTTTTGAATTTCCAAAGCTCCATTATCCATCAGCCCAGTAGTTCAATAGTTATTCGTTATGTATCGGACAAATTATATACATCAAACAAAGACACAATCTCTTGACAGGACACTGAAATTCTGCAATGTGGCTTTAACAATGCACTAATTTACTTCTTTGATATTTCGGTTTCCTTTCCTTGAGAATATGCGTAACATTACTTAAAATTTTAATTTGCTTCGATAATCTAATATATATTACATCCTCACTACAATATTTAAGGCAAATGCTTCGACGTAACAAGTCTCCAAAATACAACAATTTAATATAGAACGTAATTCTCGCGTCTTATCTCACGAGCCATTACACTGTATCACAAACAAGACATATCAGTTGCAGGTGCTAGGAGATTGTACACTAAGCGTGTAATGAATGCTATTCCAGAAGGAAATCCGCTTTTAGTTCACTGTTATTGTTATTATGATGATACTTCTTTTATGAGGATAATATCATTTTGATTATATTGCCTGAACTATAATTAAGATACAGTTAAGTCGGCGACGTTGTGTTAAGTTTTTTTTATGAAAATGTAGGTGTACATTCAGTACACTGACTTTTAAAAGCATCAATAGGCTTAGGGTATTAAAACTGAACTTAATAAAAACTGAAGGTCATAGATTCGAATCCACAATTACTATTGCCGTGAACCATCACCCATTCATTGTTATTATTTACTATCATTGATACTATTTTACTTATATGTTATAATTTATTAATATATTTACTTTTTTTCAAATTCGAATCTAATATTTTATCATATATCTTTATCACAGATCATTGGCAGCATTTTTGATAAATTTGAAGAGTTTGACGCAAATTTTTGTCACGTAAGCAAATAGATATTTCAATATAGTCTAGACTAACACTTGCACCAGTTGACAGGGTTTACAGTGGGCATAAAATTTTAAATTAACAATTTAACTCAATCAATTTTGAATATATAAAAGCTCGCTTTGAAGAATGTAATGAAAGGTCAGAGAGCTTTAAGTCACTCGCAAAAATGCTTCAACCTATAATTTCTATCAATTACAGAGAAAAGAATAAAAGTACTTCAGCATTTTATTAATTCCTTTTTAAGAACTTACAATCAAACTTTATCGGTATTGCCACTTGAATTATTTTTAACGCAGAATAAGGGAAAGAAAATAGTCAGTATCAATCTTCTTTATGATAAAGCTGGATAAAGTGGTGTCTTTCTAAATCACCAGCGGTAGTATCGTATTTATAAATAATTATTATCTCTTTATGATATTTAGGATGACAAATTTATTTATTACAGCACAACCGTATTCGTCATTGTTGATCATGGGTTCAGCCTATAAATTGCCACTAAACCCAATCCTAAGCCACGTGCATCCATCGATTTACCGCAAACTTGCACACGATATATATGACCAGCTCATTACCACTTCACGTTGTTGATCTGTTATGCTATGTTGATCTATGTCGGTCAACCTCGTCCTACTGCGGATGTCTACGTTGCGTATTTTACGCAGAAAAAGTCCTCTTCATAACTTGTTATCCCTCTTCCTCTTCACTTCAGTACCATAAGTCATTATTAATAAAACGCTGATTAAACTAGACTTGTTTTTAAGCACTGATATATAATAGATGGGTAAATATGTCGCAGTTTCCTGAATCTATTCGAGCTGGATCCACTCATTGAATAATTCCTTTGAATTTTATTTTATAAGAAAGGGAGGCAAACGAGCACAAGTGTAACCCGGTAATCACCCATGAAAATCTGCAGCACCCGAGGCGTTGCCGGCCTTTAATACTTACTTAACTATAACATTTACCCTAGGTAAATATACTAGTAAACAATTTTGAGCGTAGTGCTCCCAACCAGTATAAGTGTGACGTGGACGTTGAAAATGATTTTCGTCTTGTCCATGTTCATTTTAAGACCTAACCGTTGGGAGATACTATTGAAGGTATTAATAATAGTGATGTCATATCATAATCCTTGATAAGGATTATAATACAGATTTCTTTTTTATTTTTTTTATTTCAATAATACAATTTACGTATCACTAAAAACTAACGCAGTATCTTGAAACCTAAATAAGGTTTGTCTAGACACTAGTTTCTCACATATTTCATTTACTAACAATACTTTAGAATGAAAACTATGATTTTACACAACAACAGACGAGTAGGTAAACACCTGCATTTCTCAGAAGTGAGCTGCGCGAGGGCACTTGGCAACAATACGCATAAACGCTCGCTGGGCTCGTAGTACAGAATGCTCCCACATACAATTTGTTTGCAGCAATTAAAATAATGCAAATTAAATAAAATATTGTGTTTTTCATATATTTTTCATAAACAATTTTCATTTAATATTTTTCATATATTTTTAGTATTTCTGCATAGTCTTATAGTTTAGTATTACACTATTTCATCTCGTGAAAGAATTAAAACTAGAGTGGAGACATTCTTTTTCTAGGTTTATTGTATGTATCGTGGGTTGCAGGAATACGTAGGGTATACACCTGATGGTATGTGGTTTTTGATTTCAACCCTTATATCATAAAATAAAAAAAAAACAAAATAAAAATATAACGTTACTTACTAAAGACTCTCGGCTTCTCAAGAGACTACTGAAGTAATGAGGTTACAATGCAGGACTTGGAATTTTAATGCAGACAGCTTCTCGGAGCTCCAGTGCTTTGCTCGAATATTGCATCGTCTGCCAAGATATCCCTATGGATCTGCATATATTTATTTTTTATATAAAGAAACAGGATTTTTGTATCTTAAAAAATGTATAGATTTTTTAATCCGTTTACGTCTTAATAACGGAATTCAGCTAAGCGCACTACTACCATTAAAAATTACACAGTTTTAGGAATTATAATAATAGAAATTGTATTTTTATAGTATTTATTTTAGAAGAGTTCTTCATTTATGAAGTAGCCATATTTCAACAACAACATTATCTTACAATCAATTTAATGTAATTCTTCTATTTTCATTGTATTACGTGCTCTGGTATTTACTATTCTTATTTATTCTTATATCTTTTTTTGTCACACGAAAGACACAAAATAACAAATATTTGTTTTATAAACTATGGGTGAATAGTCACTCATTCTTCTTCTGTTTTTTTTTTAATACATTGAGAATAACATACGAGCACACTGTTCACCTGATGGCAAGTGATTTCCTTGAGGATTGAGATGGAAAGCCTCGTCACCAGCAATAAAGTTCTCTGGAACCCTGCACTCACTAGACGAAACACAACAGCATTATGTTGCTATTTTCCGCTTGTATTCTGTGAGGACGAGGTTCTGTCCCGGTCCAGCTGACCCATTCATTCTGCAGCTAGAAACAAACTGCAGCGTAGCTCTACCACCGTCATTTTCTTTAATTTATCATTAAAAAGGTTCAAGATGTACATGATTTACTCTGAGTAGATGGAATGTTACGCTACCCGTAATTGGGTCAAATGTGTAAAGATCACATACATACGCAAAATTGCTTGTGCCTATGTATGTGATCTTTACACATTTTACGGCTTTTTGTCAGTAAATTTGTGCAAGCTAATCTCTAAAATGATAAAACCAATTTAGATATTTATCATGTATTGAAATAATTTTGGGCCAACATTCAGTGCTTGTTTTATTTCAACCAGTTGAAAAATGAAAAAAATGTCTATTTCATAGTCTCACGCGGACTCGATGTGATTCGCATGAAATGGCGAACTCATTTAACATTACTTAAACAACGTTCATAATGATTTGGACAAATTGAGATGCCCTTGATTTTCATTTGAAAAGTTTATTAAGGTCACATTTACACAGCAAACTTTATCGAAGAATGCCCAAGAACCGTTTGGGTCCCGGCATGAAAGTCGTTCGGTTTTACGAGAAATAAAATGGTCCACTAACATACCGTTGGGAAGTATTCGAAACGTATTCGGCTGCCAACGACAATCTTTATGCGTTGGATCGTAACTTTCTTCTTGAGTTACATAAAACCAACGTTAGGTTCTCCTTCGTATAGAAGGTCGTTTGCATTAACTGCAATACGGTTAACTTTATTTTGTTAAAAATATTAGGCACTTTCTTAGATACAAGTTATGAATCGAATCATAACAAATATATATAATAGTATTCTATGATTTTTATTGATATAGTAACTACAATAAAACAATAGAATAAAATTTTATTTCTCCGAACTATTGTAACTAAAATAAAAAAATATAATATAATCATATAATTGACACAATTTATGTGTACAGAATATACACAGGTATATATAGCATATCGGCACAATAAGTTTAATTTTGTACTTTTCCTCCAAACTGTACACGAACAGTGACAATTACTCGTAAACATAGAATAAAGAGTAAGCGTACAAATAAATTTTGCACTTTTTGGTATAACTCATAAGAACGGTTTACTGCCTTGCACCGATACGTAAGAGCCATTGAATTTCTTTCCGCGTTTCGTGGCCCCACCGACGCCATTCGCCCTACCCTACTAGAGCGAGGAAATCAACGGAGGCCGGCAAAGCTCGAGGACATATAATAATATGCTGCGCAGTTAATGTCATGTGGTAATATCAAAAGATATTTATTTTATTTATTTATTTATTGAACACCAACACAATGAACATTTTTACAATCAGAAATTACAAAAACATTGGAATAGTTTCGTGGCTAATGCCATCGCAATTAAAGGTGAAGATAGCATACAAATAATAAATGGCGAGTGACAATATTAAAATGTAAAAAAAAAAAAAAAAGTAATATTAAACAAAATTTTAAATTAAAATGAAAACAATTTCATGATCATCAATAAGCCCACCTAGAGCGGCTACCATAGAGAGCATTGTTTATTAGGTTTACTTATATGTACATATATACATATGGATGTTATGGGATTTCTTAATTTAATTTTCGCCCGCTGTCTGAAGCTTGAATAAACTGAAATTTGGCAGATATATTAAGAAAAATATAAAATTTATAGTTATGCGTGCCGTTTTATATTTTTTAAATCAAAAACTAATTTAATACGTGATGAAATGCCTTATGCACACTAGCCCTCGTGACTAAAACATAACCATGTACCCATCCGTAATCCATATAGTGCGGGTCGGATATCGGCAGCCAGGGCAGGAATCCATCCTCTCCTCTGCAGGCTAATGGCGTAGAAATACGAGGCCGGCCTTTCTACACGGCCCTATCTCCACGTGTGTTTCACACGCCTTATGGAATCCATGGCAGTCAGGAAAATCTTCCCGGGCCCCTGAGGCGGATTTGCTGTATGGTTCCGTTGGACATAAATCGGTCCCGGAGGATAGAGAGAGTGATGGAAATACTATTATTTCTGTCCCCCAGTAACCCTACCGCAGACGCATCAGCTGTGAGGTCCTGTTTGAGTTAACGGAGAGTAGAGAGTGGTACAAATTAATACCAACAGGAGAGAGTACAGGGTAAAAGACGCTTCATAAACCAGTCCATTCCACCCCACCAATTCCAACGGCGAGCGTTTAAGTGGACTGGACTACCTCACCGAGCCCATCAGGAATGGAAACCTTAGGACGAGGTATTGCGATAGACTGGTCTTTCTCTGTTTGAGCAGACCCATTTGTGCTGTCCCTATGCGTCATTCTAATATATCATGATATTTATCCTTTTAGATTTCAACTGGACATCAAAGAAAACTGAACTATATCTTCTTATATTTCAAAGGCCTCCGCCACAGATTTCCAAATTCTAAATATGATCCCGAGTTACCTGCATGCTTTCATTCATCATTCATACCGTATAAAATTTTCTTATTTACCTCAAATAAGTTCTAGACCCCAGCAATTTTATTTGAAGGAAGGCTATCGCGTGCTCTTTTATTACACCACTTGACTGTGGCTTTCTTCGCAATACTTTTATTTGTTGGATTATGTTTGGCGCTTCAATGTAGCAGTTTTCTCGTTAACTTTATTATTAACTTCAGAGCCAGGCACCGACCTCCTATTTACTGCTCTGCCGGCAACATCAATTAGTCTTTTAACTGAGTTACAACAAGCCACGAGATCATTGAGCTTGAATGCTTTTCATGTTGTGAAGGATATTTATATGGGTTATTTCCAAGTATAAACAAAACTAGCAATAGATCGGTGAATGACCAAGCGATGACGTAATACCAGCACGTGTTGCGAGCATAAATGTCATATGATGATCCATCAAGTGGACTGCGAGCTCGTTTGTCACTAACAATTAGATAATTAAAAAAAAACGTTTTCATAAGCATCGCAGTTTTTGATGATAAGTGAAATGAAACAGTAACATTAAAGATAAGAGACGTAAATATAATATAATATTAATAGAAAAGTATTACAGTCTTATTTGTTTTCTTTTTAAAAGAATACGTGGCAGACGAACAAGCAGCCGCCCATGAACACCAGAGCAGTTGCAAATGCGTTGTCGGCCCAAAAGTGAACACATTTGCGACTTCTCTGATCTCCACTTATCTCTAACCTTTGAGGTTATGTACATAATAAAAAAGGCTTTGCATATATTATAACATATTTGTCATAAAAGATATATAAATTAGTAAAATACATATAAGAATTTAATGTACTAATGTGTGCATTATATTTATATATGTATTATTGTTTATTTGAATATCGTATTGGCTATTGTTAGTTTTCTTTTTATTAATGAGATTATTCATAAACTGACTGAGAATGGTTTTGGTATTAAGTCCGCCTTTTTTGGGTCTCTTATTTAGTTTAGGGTAATGCAATAAAGAGTAAAAATAAAAGTAAAAAAAAAGATTGTAGCGTACAGCTTGAAGGGGGAAGGAACCATGCACCACCACAGGGACAAGCATGAAATATTGTACAGCATTGAGTGTAGAGATCCAGGAACCCAATTACAGATAACAGAACATTCCATCCCTGTCATATGACTAAAGATGACAAACGAACTCCAACAGTGATAGAACAACGATACAGTTAGATTGCTGCAATATGAATAGGTTGGTCCGTTCGTAGAAGGACCACGCCCTAAGAATATCAGCGTAAACTTGCAACTGAATGCTGTTGTGTTTCGTATGGTTAGTGGAGGGATCCGATGACCTACTTAAAACTAACGAGGCATATCATCTCCGTCTTCAAGGGTGATGACGTTTGTGAAATTTGAATATTTTCTGAGTATGGATGTAGAATTATATGGAGCAGAGTTGTTATAGACACTGTGTTCGATTATAATATATACACTTACACTACATTACCTTCGAAAATTAGCAACATATATATCGGGTGATAGCATAATCCAATGGTTAGGTAGAAGAGTTGTATAAGAATTCACACTTCTGTATAAAACTCCCTTTTATAAAGGTCTGTGCTGGGCATCCCAAGTGGTCGATCATCCCCAAACTTGGTGAAGCGTTAAAGGGTTAGCAGCATGTTTCTTTGTTAAAAGTTATAATGTATAAAACTTAAAAAACAATTCCACAATAACATTAGTCAGTTCATTTTAACAGTGGCAGAGCTACACTGCAGTTTGTTTCTAGTTGCAGAATGAAAGGGTCAGCTTGACCGGGGTCGGAACACGCCCTCAGAGAATACCAGCTTCAAATAGAGGCATAAAGATGCTGTGTTTCGTTTGGTGAGTGTAGGGATCCGGAGACCTTTATTACTGGTGACGTGGCATTCCATCTCAGTCCTCAAGGGTGGCAACGCATCTGCATTATAATTCCTTGTGCAAACTGTGTGCTTTTTGTTACTCTAAATGTAATTTAAAAAAATAAAAGTCATTGTATATTTTTCACGGTACAAACAATTGCATAATTTTCAAAAAGGCTCGATCGAACGAACACTGCTTTTGTGTTTAACTATTCAATCGATATTGAATTTCTTGAGTAAAATCTCGGAACGACTATTGTGTTCTTTAAAATACTCAAGTATGACGATAAATACTTCGCTTTTCTTGTAGAAAATAAGAAGCTTCCATTCCAGTTGCAACCGATCATTTCTAAGATAAATAAAACAACAGTACCGAGAAGAATCAAGCTACACGGAAATGCAATATCGGTCATTATTTCACAATGAACAAAAAAAGTGGTACAAATAAACTAACGATATATTAACTTTATGTGACAGCGTATTAGGTACAACCACGCCACAGTTATATTAATATAATTATAGCAAGTTCACCCAACCGTGGCTGGTCTCCTGAGAAAATGTCATGGCCTGTAGGATATTGCTGGACCAGATCGGAACACGTCCAATCGCGCTTAGAGTCGGCAACGGACGCCCTGGTCCATCAATTCTTTAGTCCCGAGCTTATAGAATAGGATACCTTAGTATCCCCTGCGATCTATGATGAAGTGATGTCCACGGTCCATGACATATACATCCTCAACGATTCAAAATGCCCATGCGTTCTCACGCTGAGAACAAAGTTAAAATGCCCCTTTAACTGCAAGTGGATCTATGAGCTCCTACACTCACCCTTATCCATTTATATTGCAACAATCTAGCTACAATGTGGCTAACTGTAAGAAATCATTTGTCACTCTTAGTCATGTATTTGTCTAAGGGTGACAAAAGATTTATCTATATAAACCCGTAATACTAATTTTCTACAAGCACACAGCAAACTAAACCAAATTTAAACCACACTAATGAGCAAACAGCAACCCATTAAACAAGCTCTAGCTTCTAATGCAACCGGTAATTACAGCTCCTGAATATTCTCAACATTTTCTACTATCGCTGACAGATACTGTTAAATATTTCTCGAGACTCGCTCTCCGGAAACCTAATATGCCTGGCGAGGAGCGTGGGACTGAGAGCGAGACATTAGCGAAGCTCGGTATCGACGGAAACGAGAACGTTTAGCATTTGTTCCGACGTCGTATTTCCGGCCACAAAGACGTACGTGTAACTAGATGCGATCTACGTACGCGCTTTGTTGTAATCTTTAACGAAATGAGGGGATGAAGATAAAATAGTACTGTCGTCCGTAAACAGTGTTGTATTAATGTATATATTTATGTATATATGTATGTGAAGTGATAATAATATATAAAAGTGATAACTTTTATATATTATTTTTATTAAGTTAGTATTAATTACCTACTTTATATACTTTTTAAATTAATAAAAGTTTATTTTCTCTCTCATTTATATTTATTTTGTCCTCACAAAATATAAGACTGGTGGAGAATGCCTTGGGGTTGAGCAAGAAAAAGAAGTTGAGCAGAGAATATTTTGCAAGCACTTGGCTAATACGTCGTGGGATCCAGGGTTCGATTATCAGTTGAGTAACAATGTTAGTGTATCACGAATTGTTGGATTTCCGGTTTGGGTGTATTTATGTACTGTTTTCAAAAGTGCATCTGAATTCTTCGATTTTATTTCAAATCTATTATCCGACTACGGAAGGAGGCTACAAGTGGCTGCTTCTGTGTTTGCGCAAAAGCTCACTACACTAATATATTCTGCGCAGTTGATATCATTTGTCGTGCTGCCGACATTGACCAGGATGATATCATTTTTTTTATTAACGTCCGTTTTCCTTTCTTATTATTATTTAATGTATTCTATTATTAAGTATCTGACATTCGAATTTAACTATTACAATTGTAATATTATAATTTGTATTTTATAATGTAATTTGGAAATTTGTATGCCACTAATGGTAGATCGTAAGGTATTTCTGTTAATTCTAACACCTTTACATCCATCCTGTGAACAATAAATATTTATTTTTATTATAATATACTAACTGTGCCCGACTATGATTACAGAATGCTTGGTATGCCTCATGTAAAGCAACGCTCTTTTTAGAACTTTTAATGGGAAATTCATACATGATTTTTGCGTAACTTTATCCGTTTACGCAGCGCACGCTACAGAAAGCTCACAAAGGGAATAGTTTTTCATTTACGCTCCGCTCCTAACGGTCAAAGCGTGATGTTCTTACCTTCTAGCCTTCCTTGATGAATGGACTATCCAACACAAAAATAATTTTTCAAATCAAACCAGTAGTTCCTGAGATTAGCGCGTTCAACCAAACAAACTTTTCAGCATTTTAAAATTAGAGTAAGTTATGAACATGTGGTGCTACGCTGCATATTTTTAGATGGAATTTGTACTATTGCACTTCATGCTACATTTTTTAAAAAAAGAACCGGGCCGTGATTAGTTTTAGCTCCAATATAAAAGGCTTGGCTTAATCTGGGAAGACCAGCGCTCTCAAATAAGACGAACATGAATACTCTCATTAAAACAGCTATTGAGTCGTGTCCGTGGAGACAATAAAAGATAAGTAGGCTTTCTATTACGGTCCTCAAGAGTGACGACGAATTCTCATCTTGAATATTTGTCGAGGCTGGATATCGTTATCATAAGCCGTAGTAATCACTGACCATCAGGTGAAATGTGGTGAAACCCGGTGAAACTGCCAAATCCCTCGGGCTAACAGCGGCCGTCAGCCCGAAAAACAAAACCGGTGAAATTCCTGTTCGTGTGTTACCTTCAATATTATAAAATATATTAAGTAATAATAATAAAACAGTTTATTGCCACAGAAAAAAAACTTTAAATAAATATATATTACACTTTGGCAAAGGTGTCTCAGTTTTTACTGACACACCTTTGCCTTTGGATGATAATCCCATACATTGCTGGTTTACAGCCACTCTCATCTCGTCTTGAGAATTGAGGGATCCTTAATCACTAAATATTAATCTAAAAGATTAATATTACACGCAACAATACGGAGAAGAAAATATAAGTTTGAGTAAACATGCAGACTATCCACTACTATTGCTACTAAATATGTTTTCTATTGCATGTGCATGTGTAAGCCTGTTTAGGTTTGTGTGCGTTAATGTATGTGTTGGTTTTATGTATAAATAATTTGTATATATTTTTGGGATTATTAAGTTTTCAAATTCATATATTTCCAGTAGGCGTATTTCAATTTGAAGACACTTCCATCGTGTACTTTATATCTACTATCCGACAAACTATGTCACAGTATTGAAACCACGAAATGTTGGCAGCAAATATCTACGTTTCCTCGTCTATGCGAACTTTATCAATTTATCACATATGTTACAGAATTGCGACATTATTTACCAAATCGGCAGATTTCGAAATATAATGGAAAATAAGAAAGTATTTCAAAAGTAAGGCCTACAGTAAGAAAATAGAATGGAAGGTATAAATACAATTCATCCTTTTGCATTCGGAGCTATTTTAATATGACCTAGCAACAAAACCTACCAAATAACATTTCAGTTAACAGTTGATAATAATTTATTTGTATTTTTTACTGTGTATAAGTACTTTCACTCCTATAAGCTATAAAAGTTACTTTTCAGGTTTTATAGTAGTTCAAGTTTAGGACAAGTTTTCATAATATATTTCATAAAATGTCATAATTTTAAATAGAGCCTCGCTCTATCATTATATTTGTAGTTAATAATAATAATAATTTTTATTTCATGTAACATTACGAGTATATACACATATGAGAAAATATTACATAATGTAAGTTAATAGCCCCACGTTGGGCAGCCACTGTCAGTTAATAGCCCCACGTTGGGCAGCCACTGTAAGTTAATAGAGCTGGGATCTTGATAAAACACGGGTGAGATTGGAAGAACAGCTTTTATTAGACTTAACAAAATAATATAGGTAACAGGCACAATATAGAAAACACGAATTGAAAATGGAACGGTGAGCGAAAGAAGACTGCGTACGCGCGTCGGTGCGATTGCATTGCGACTCCGTGATGCCGCGACTGATTAGCGGGCGTGAGAGCGCTGTGTGAGATGTGAGGTGTGGGAGGCGAGGCGTAGGCACGCTGGCCAACCCATTGTGTGCCACGTCGTTACGGGAATTAACCCTACGGGTGCGATCGTGTAATGTGTCGCGTTACAATAATTTTTAATTTACACTATTAATCACACACACTACACAAATTTTATCATTACAGAATATTATTTCAAAGTTATTTATAAAAGAAGTAATATAGTAAAGTCCCAATCATAAAACTACCGCAATCTAAGCGACCTGGTGTCTGCTTCGTTTACGCGTGCACGCAGCCAGTGTCTCATGATCGGGCAGTCGGGCTTCTCACTTAGCCCTCTTAGGATGGTGTTGGTGCTCTCTCAAACTCCGCGTATAAGAGAGGCTGTCCGTTTGCGCTTGCGTTAACATCTCGGATGCGCTGTAGTGTTGAGGGGGCCCGAGCAGCATCCTAAGGCTATTATTATATTGTACGCGGAGGGCGCTCAGAGCCCGCTGCGTGTAACTGACCTACAGATTGCATTTTTTTGTTTAAATATGAATTAATATCCTCAGGTAGGACAACGCACCTACATCACGATTCCTGGTGAATGTCATGGGCCACAAGAATCACTTACTATAAAGTGAAACGTGTGCTCGTTTGGCACTATGGAGACACTATGAAAAAACAAAGCCGTCACAACGGGATAAATGGATAACGTATAAACAGGATTTAAAATACCAACACAAAGGTTACCGTCGTAGCTCAATGGCCGGGCGCTTCCTTAAAATTTCACGGTATGCAACCTAAAATGATTTCCGGACGGTTCAATGAAATTGTAAATTGCTTAAAGTTAAAAGTTTTTTATACTGTGATACCACATGGTCGGTATTAGAGGTATGTCAGGAAACATATATTAAGTTATATATTAAAAAAGAGAGACTATGTGACGCATTGTTTATGCTCTATACTCTTATGAGTTATGCTCAGACGTACAGAGGTCTGGTCATAAGCAAGTGGGACTTAAGAATTTGTATATGAGCTGTTACCATTGCTGTTTGTTTGTTCTAAAGTTTCTCTAAATTTACTAGAACAATTGATCTAAATGATTCTTTTTATAATATGTCTGACAAATAACCACTCAGTTAACCTGATGCTAAGTTATAATTCCGCAATCATCTTCAACAAAGTTCCAACCTGCACGTGTGTAGTCACCCTTAAGGTCTTAGATGGAATGCTTCCCATTTGCTTCAATCCTTAAAATCACTTTACATATACAAGCATTATACCGCATTCATTTTGCACACAGTAACTAGTTGCAGCGTGACTCCACCACTGAACAAAAGTAATGGTCTGAAAGTAACCAAATCGACACAAAAACTTCAACGCTCGGATGAACTGTTCGATACTTTTCTAAGAAAAAGTAAATTACTGTTTCTATACCGGCCTAATATTACTAAAAGCCTACCTAAAGGAAAAGTAGTGCAAGAGAAAATTACTCTTATTTGTGTGTACATACGGTCCATTACGCAGATACGCTCTATTTCGGTTGAAGCTTTAGATTTAGGATAGAAACCTACTTACGAAACCTTTTTAGGGTTTCGAAGCTAAATAGGCAAATAAAAAAGGTCAAGAGGAAAGCAAAGGAGTTGTAATATGTTCCGTCTGTTTTTTTAATTCTTTGATATAAATGAGATCATTCTGTAATACATAATACAACTTTAGTATTTACTTATGAATTATGATGATCTTATTTATTAAGCTTTATTCAAAATTGTTTATTAAATTATAGATATTATTTTTATAATACTGACGGAGAAGACTTGGTTCCATGACATCCATATCCAAACTTCGCACAAACGAAAAAGAAGATTCATGGCGCACGTGCCAAATACTGAGGACTGAGATGGAATATCTTGTTACCTGCAATTCGGTTCCCACATCTCTATTCCCAACATATGAAACACAGTGTTATTCTTCTCTTTATTGCTGGTGTTCTGTGAGGAGGTGGTGCTTCTACTAGTAAGTTACTAGTCTAAACGTTATAACTGTAGTCGATGTTGTAGGCCTAAATTCTATGCCTAGAAGCAATATTTTCAATATAAATTTATCCATACCAAGGGTAGTTGAATGTGTGCCCCTGATAATGCATCAAAACCCTCCTCATATCTTATTGCACATGCATTGCATGGACTTTCATGTATAAGAGAAAGAGATCATGAGCTATTGCTCTGTGTATGTTAGAATGCTTAGCGCACTATAATACATACACCTACATACCGGATGTCGTTTGGTACCAGAAGATATTGCCAAAAGCCAGACAGAAGAACAGCACCATTAGCCTCATTTTATCATTAGAAATTTCAGAAAAGAATTTTGTTGATAATAATAAATTAATAGTAACATAACAATTATCTGTCGAAAGACTTGTAAAGATCCTTGGTCGGTCTTAATTTGTTTATTGTGTTAGTTTTTTGTTATATATATACAGATTTATATTATTTTATTTATTTATTTATATTATGTTTTATTTATATTAATTTGATTTTTAATTTTCATAGCTATTTATTTATTTTATTTGCCAACCAGATGAGAATAAGATATGCTAAAATATAAAAATGGTTTTACATGGTATTGTAAAATAATGTATAAGCCAGTGGTTAACTTCCATAGACTTCTTTTGTAATGTTAACTGGTGATGCAGACAATTATGGTAAAGCGCACTGGGATAGTAAATGCTAATTCCTTCTTCTTCGTAAAAGGATAGAAAATTGATCTAGTTCTGAAGGATTAATAACGTAGAAATATAACGCTTCTAGGAATATCTACGATGAAAGTATGGGAGTCAGCCGTTTACCTTGATTCCCGACGACGGAGAGTTAAGTGATATAACTCCTTGGTATAATGCTTATCTGGTGGTAATCTTATTTGTGGCCAGTGCGTGGTAAAAATATCCACTAACACATTTGGGTTCTTATAAGAAAACGGTACGATGTAAATAGAACCCTGTTATTCTGATCGAGGTAGAAGAGGTAGAAAACGTTCTCTATTCCTTTAAAAAAAAAATTCTTACTTTATGCAACATGTTGCTAAAAACATTATGAAAGTCTAGCAATTATTTTTTTATCGTACGTTAAGAACAGGTCTAAAGTTTTTCATTATGTACTGCGGATCCCCAAACTCAAAACTATTATGCTGGTCCGTCACGCGATCATAACTTCCCTTGTCACATAAAAATTGTACTTACCGGATCTCAAGTAAGATTATCCTTATTTAAGAAGAAAAGCTAGAAAACACGGCGTGAGAAATTAGTTTTAATATATTACGAAGCGTTTGATTACTTACGATGCATAAGTTAAAAACTAGCTGGTGAATCAACTGATGGTATGATCACCGCCACCATGAAAATCCGCAACACCAGAGAGGCTAGTGCGTTGCGTACCTTTAGGCTTCTTGCACGATACGGATCTTCAAGAAAACTTCAGGTCCGTATCGAGTAGGGCATACAGCAAGTGACAGCTGATTCCACGTAGGAGCAGAAAAAACGCGCACAGTTAGTGGATTGCGTGTTTGTGTAAGATTTTGAAACGAATACCATCAAAGAAGACAAAGAATTTATACATTAGCCGTACGCAACTTCTTTTGAATAGAAAAGGCCATTTTTTGACCATGTTTAAATTAAAAAAATATTCTTCTAAATTGTAGAACTGTAGATTTAAAAAAAAACGATAGATATGTTAGAACGATGTTCCTCTTTAAAAAACAAGTATATTAAAACCATCGTAAATCAAACCCATTACTCTAAAGGTTATTTATGCAATGATAAAACCAGTTATCCTTTTAGATAGAGCATGAAAATTTTGAATTGGATTCATCTCATTACAAGTTTTATGGAAATCATAATATGTTCATGCATTAATTTTATAACGGGAACAAAATCATTCGAAAAGAAATTTATATCAAATACTACTAAAACGTCACCTTTGACGACTAAAATTCAATTCGGATCTCCAGATCTTACCTTCATGATGAGTGTAGGATCCGAATACAGAATTGAGGAATTTTTATAATATATGGTAAACTAGCATAAATTCACCTAATAGTAAGTGGAGATTGTGTTCCGTGACATCTACGTCTATCCTCAACAAAGATTCAAGAGGTCTTTGGTTTTCTACGCTCACATTCAAGACATGCAGCCGCGATGTGCTGATATTAAACGCTGGTGTATGGGGCCGTGCTACTTAATGAGCTGACTCAGCTGCAAGAGGAATGCTGCTTCAAAAAGAAACTTCAATAAATAAACTAAGTTGTCAGTTTTCTCGACTAGTTAGCCTATGATAAATAGTTGACACTGTGCACTTACTTAAACTACAATTAGTTAAAATAATTGTAGTGTTATATATACCCTATTCAAATTTTCAATTTGATACAAATCCTAAAAGATTAGACAAATTAATAGACCATTTCCCATTTTTAGTACATGTTCTTTCTTATAAAGAATATGGCAAACGGGCAAGCAGATGGTTAAGTGATTATCGGCGCCTATGAACATCCGCAACACTAGAGGAGTCGAAAATGTGTTGTTCTATACTAGAGCCCTTTTTGAATATGACAATGTTAAATTGTTCTGCTGTAGTTTGTTAGGGACTGAAAGAAACGAGATATATAACAAGGCATTCCGGTTTAGTTATCTAGGACTGGTGCGTGGGCAATATGGGTGTCATGGACAGCAGGAACACCATCGCGAGAACAACGAGCTTGTTTATCACTGTTTAATCATATACAAAGATCTCACCAGATTTTCATCGTAGTAAAATATTGCATTAAAAATATTTCTTTATTAAAGACATGCAATTTTTCAATTGAAACTTAAATATCAATCTGCAAAAACAACACTACCACTATAATATGAAACAATTTCATTGAAAATTACTTCAAAGTAAATTATATTACATGAAAAAACAGGGGATGCGATAGCAGTTAAGCTCCATAAATCACTCCAAGTATACTTATCAGAAACACAATCTTAATATGGGTGGTGTGGTGATTACCAAGTGAAGGTAAGGCAATAATAAGTTAAAGTATGGGCTTACTTAGCTTGGCAGAATATAAATATTGCTATTTATATGTTAAAGTAACCTTCAGTGTCCCGTCTGGAATACTTTCCATGTTACGTACATATAAAATGTTCAATTTACGAGGGTGTCATATCTGGTGAGCTGTGCGTTCATTTATGATTCTTACTTTACAATTTTGTAATATATCAAATTACAACTTTATATATACATATATATAAATATATATTTATATATATATATATATATATATATATATATATACATATATATATATATATTTGTAGCTGCAGCAAGAACCAGCTGGGCCGGAGAAACCCCATGCCTTATTATGGATGAATGTATGTATCTGCCCATAAGTCACCATAAATACACTAAAAAATTCTATGTGCATAGACCAACATAGACGGCTGTACTGCTGCTAGCTTGGACTTCATGCCTTCGAAATATTTTAATTTTTTTTTATTTCTCATACATGCATATTTTCTCACTACGTTTTCCTTCATCGCTGAGCACGTGGCAAATCAGCACTTAGAATGGTATTTTAAAATTATATTGATGTCAACACTGGATAAAAAACTCGGTTTTCTCGCGTACCGTGCTATTAAAGCGATACTGCTTTGCCACGGCTCCTAATCACCTTCTAATAAACGGTAAATAGTCATTTACTTTAAATATATACTTTACACTGTACAAGTTTAATAAATAAAGCTTCAAAATCAACCAGTGAACTCTATTTCCGATAACAATACAAAGCTCAGATAGCTAAAGAATGACTTACCAGGACGCTATTTTCTATTTCCCCTTTGTTATCAAACGGTTGATTTCTGTTCTGTGTCCCGTTTGCTGGGCGGTTGGGTTATCTTAAATTTGTAGAGCGGACGTCGCCCAGCGTTAGATATGGTTACTTTATATATGGAACTTTATCCTTTGTTACCACCACCGCTAACGGGCTTTGTGTGAAATTAACAAAAATATACATTTATTCTCTAGGTTTGCTCTAATTTACAAATACATATTAATTACATTATCTTAAACGGATAAAGTAATGAATAGTATGAAAATAGTTGTAATAATAGAGCTAAACTGCAGGTGGTTTCTAGATGCGACTTGACCGGAGGATCACAGAACACAACAAGCGTAAAATAACAGCATAACTCTGTGTTTCATCTGATGACGAGAAAATCAATCTTGAAGTTTGTTTTAGTTGAACTTTAAGTTTATATGATTACATTAATTAATTTAATTTACCAATTTTTTTGTATAAATATTTTTTTTGATATAATAATAGAATAATAGTACTTCTTTTTTATTTGCTTTTGTCATTTTCATTATTACTTTCTTTTTTTAAAAAAAAGATGATTAATAGTGCAGCTGGTAACATTATAGTTAAAGACTCCAATTAAACTTAAATGCGTAGGAAATGGTTCACGAAAATAATTAAATGACGGATTCGAAATAACGATCTTAAACTTTGCAGATTATATTGGCTTCAGCATCTTTCAATTTCAAACGTCTATAGTCTAATGGGTTAGTGTATGGCACTAACCCATTAGGCTATAGAAGTTTGAAATTGAAAGATGCTGAAGCCAATATAACGATATAATCAAATTTGTTACATGAGCAACTCGTAGACAAACATATGTGCATATTCAAAATGTACCCAACAGGTTTTATTTATTTTTTCTTGCTGCCTGCTCTAAAAACGCTTGATGAAGTTTGATGAAGGAAACGTCTACTGAATGTGCATGAAATTGCTTATTTGCATAAATTCTTAGCTTCATCTAAGGTAGCTTAAAATATTTATGCCAAAATCTAAATGAAATTCCTGTGAACCCTGTTTGTTGATGTTTCGCAAATAACTATCCTAACAAATAGCCTATTATAAATTCTTAAAACAAAACTAGGTCAATATTTAGTGAGATTTCTCGATATTTATATCAATTAGAATAATTGTGTACGATAAGAATTATTTAAACTTGATTTTTATAAGATTCCTTACTTCTGTAGAAAAACTGAGCCCACGTACTGTCTATCTGTGAACTATTACTTTTTATATGCCTATTTACATATTATACATATTTATTTGCTTTTGTTTAAAATATGTGCTTTAAAATACATAAATATTTCTAAAATACTTAAAAAAGTTTAAGGTGCTCGCGATAAATAGAATGATACGGAACGAACCCATGTGGGTTCTGCTTGATATTGATCGGTATTTTTTTAATTTTATTGGATCGTATAAAATATTGTTAATTATTGTTAGACGCAAGTTTATGCTTATAATTTAATTACACCAATCTATTTTATTACATTGACACTTATTTCTCCCTTTTTAGTTTTTTGCACCCATATTTAACGTGTTGTAAGCTTAATGGGTTTTCCGCCAACAGTCTATTGAGAAATTATATCTACAGTGAAAAATTTGTAGATGGTGGTGTGGTTGATAATTTATTATAATATGATTTTCTTGCCATTGAAAGATAAATAATTGTACTCGTATATTTTTGCAAAGCACAAAATTTGTTCCCATTACTACTGATGTTTCTAATTCATTAGTGTGAACGATGACAGTAAAAACACCTGAAGGCGTACAGCGTTTCAGATTTCGTCTAAACGATCAAAGCCCGGTGTTATTTCCGCCTTGGCATTCAAACGTGGTTTTTGAATGTCGAATTCTTTGAAGCGTATATGTGGCAATTACGTTAAGTAATTTTGATCCGACTCTAAAATAGATGCCGTTAGTCTGTGGTTACATCTGTTTTTATAAAATGTAAAAAAAGATAGGTATTAGAAATAAGTGGAAGTCTGTGGAGGGAGGCCTATGTTCGACAGTGGACTAGTAATTGGTTTAAGTTGTATAAATGATCGGAACTTTGCCGCGGTAGGCTCAAGCAACACTGGATGGACGTCGTGAAAGTGTCACACACAGTCGGAAAGCGGACCTTGGTAGTAAGCCAGGAAATCATTAGGCAGAAAAAGAAGAAGATGGTAACTATAATAACTAAACAGCACTGTAGAATTCGGAATGATTAGTTCCATTATTTTCATTACCATGTCGACTATACTGTCTTTACGAGCATTGGGGTCATCCAAAGAAAAATAAAGAAGAGTAAGATTATAATAATATGCTGGCTTAGATGACCAAAGATGATGGCACCCCAGAATACCCTACCGTTTTGGACGTGTAAGCATCACCACAAACCGTATCAGACAGTTATCTATTGACCCAATTGTCTAAGAATACCAGATAGTTTTTATGGTTAAGTTAGATGGTTAGAAGAAAAGGCCCTTTCACTGTCCTAATGTAATGATAGACATTTTGGCTGGAGTAAAGAAAACTGATGAGGGATAGCTCAATTGAGAACATAGTCAGTTTACACTGTTTTCCTCAGAAAACAAAGCCTTGAAGGAGGTATGGCACGCCTTACCAAGTTCCCTCACTGCAGAGCCTATGCAATACAAACCAAATTTTAACTCTGTTTTTAGTAATTTTACATAAAATGGCTATAGATAGTTGTGACACAAAATACTCAAACTACTCTCATAGCCTTTTGTGTCGTAGATCCTAGATTCAATTCCTAACTGGTGCCAAAATTTATGCCATCAAAATTATAGGTTATCGGATCTTAATATATCATACAAGTTGAAGACAGAATGAAGCTGAATCGCCGAAGAATGTAATTCACTGTCAGGTGCATTACATGTAAAATTAGTTTGCAGTAAATAATTAAAAGAAAAACAGACCTTACATAGAATGCAGAAAAGAGTATTCTAACTAGAAGACGACACAAAAAAGGTGAAATCTGTACATTTGTTTTTTGTTGTGTTTTCAGTGCCGATCTTATTGCGATTTATTTATTCGCCTTACTTTAATAAAAGAATTAGCTTTAATGTTGTAATTTATTTTATTATATAAAGAAATATATGCTTATTGTGTTCCTTTGTTCAATAGTGGACTATTGATAGCGTGCTTATGTTAATAATGATGCTTATATCAGACCTATAATGGCCTTTATATGCAACACAGCTTTTATTTTAAACATAGGTTTCTCTCACAGATTGTCCGCAAAGCTCAGTCCAGAGCCACTCGCCTCCATCTACTGTCAGTTAACTTTTTTTATTCCATCTAGTGGGGAATCTTCTTCTTCATTTAAAGCAAGACGATTATAGTCACTAAGCAACTATTTATATTGTTTAAATTATCAAGAGATTAATCAATGTTGTCACAGTGCAGCCCATTTATACGAGGCCAAATGTCACGAGAGACTTGATAAATAGATATGATCTATTTATTGTTTAAATTGGGATCACGATGTTTGAAACTAATCATATTAAGATTAGATATAGTTTGAATGGATTTGAGAATAACTACACTTTTGCAGAATACCAATGAAATAAGCAACTTTATGTAACATAAAACAAAGATAGACATCTCTGTGTTGTCTGTAAATATACTCATTTCTATTCCATTCTATCTTGCTGAATTACGTCTCGCCAGTGTCAAATCGGAGATCGTATAACTAGTACAGATATAATTCACTTAATCCTCACCGAAAAGAAAGTATATTCATTTTAATTTTCTTTCTTTTTACAAGGTAACAAATATTTAAATATTTTTTTAACTTTTTTTTTATTATTATTTAAATTATACTATTGAAACGTAATTGAATATTTGTGTTTATTTTGTTTGATAATTGATAACAGTTTTATTTTATTTAATATTTAATATTGTTTATTCCAGAGCAAGTAAATTTATATTTAAACATAATTTTTATTAATGTTAACAATT
Organism: Teinopalpus imperialis; assembly: GCA_029286865.1. Taxonomy (NCBI): domain Eukaryota; kingdom Metazoa; phylum Arthropoda; class Insecta; order Lepidoptera; family Papilionidae; genus Teinopalpus; species Teinopalpus imperialis. Next base: position 1,087,085 of record JAGSMU010000017.1, read on the forward strand.
TCATAATTTTTTTTTATTCTTGTAAATTATTTTTTGAATTCCTGATTTTAAGTTTATATTCATTTACACATTTTTAATCATGTTGTGGTTACCTATAATTGTAAGAACAGTTACATAGAATACCTTATTCTTGTATAGTATAAAATATAAATGCTGTATCTTGCGTTGGTAATCCATTTAATTAATAAATAAATAAATGAGCACACGCTTGCCTGATTGGATTTTCCTCGGTGATTCCTGTGGCCCATGACGTCTACAATCATCCTTGACAAGGAATCATAATACTGATGCATTGTCACCCTTGAGGACTGAGATGGAATGCCTTGTCACCTTTGCATCGTATTCTAATATCCTATTAGCGCCATCTAGTAGTAAATTAAACTTATTATCATCATGTTTTGCTCGGTTTAAATTTCACAATGTTAATATTTTCTTGTACGCTTAGCTACTCGTATGTACTGGATTGTTTCTTTCTTAAAAAGAGTTAAAAACTGAACTAGTATTCTTAAGTCAGTTATTTTAGTGTTACTGGCTTTAGGTATCGAAGTTTAGAATTTTATATTGAACTAGAAACTGCATTTTAGTTTTATCCAAGTCAGGCAGTTTGCATTCATTACGTTAAAGTATGTATTGTGAACACTGTGCCTTCTATGTCTTAGAAATGAAACTTTTGGTTAGTATTATAAACTTCCACTCCTACTTATTCCAGTTCACCAAACAATGAAGTCCAATTTTGATAATTGGGAAGTTTCCATTTTTTTCTCGATTTAGATTAGTTTCCAAATAGCAAACAATTATAACGTCTCCCGCATATCGACCACAGGCGTACTGAGTAATAATTTAACAAAATAATGGTAATCGGTGATATTTCTTATTATAATTTGTCGAATTGTAACATTTCTGGGGTTCATTCCGTAATCATTAAAATGTTTTATCGTGAATGACAATTGTTGTGTGTGAGAACTCTACTATGTGGTAGTTTATTATATATTAAAAATATAAATTGCTTTACTGCGAGTGCAGGGTGGGATGGCTGCTACCTCGCATAGTCTCCTGTTACATTAGGGTAGCATTAGATAACGCTGTCTTTAGTTTGTTGCATTGCGTAATATGACATTTACGTTTTTTATGAGATTGTGGATAAACGAACCCGGTTCACCTAATAGTGGTTTCTTCACTGTCACACTATTGGAAGCACACACAATGCAAATGATCAAAGCCCTTTTGTGAGACGATTCGCATCTACGCATGCGTTGACCGCCTAATATATCAGGGATACTTCAATAAGGTGCATCACGTCTTAATTGTATCAGTAATAATCTATCAATAGACAACCGTGGTATAGCCACTCTGCAAATTGTTTCTAGCTGAAAGGGAAGGACTACCCTCTTACAGGATACAGTATGAAATGGTGCTACATCTTGTCTTTTGACGATTGAACGAACGATAGGAGACTCAGTTACTTATATTTACGTCATTCAGTAGTTGAGCCTCCAGTTCTCTTCGTTTACCATAATTATGAAGCGAAGGAACGTAATGAAAAGGTTCTATTTATTTTTAAACTTCATGCACAAAGTAAATTACATAGGCGGACTTAATGCTAAAAGCATTTTCTACCAGTCGACCTGAGGGGGGTATTGAGAAGCTAGGGTAGGTGCATATATATAGTATAAAAATGGGAAAAATAACAGTTCTCAGTGGTTAGTTTCTAAGGTGGCTAATAATCTGCGGCAGTTTATCTAGTCACTGTTCAATTTCTAATGTCTGAATAATTGTTAAAAATTGACTTAGTCTTCCTAACGCAAGCAATTTTACAACAGAAATTATGGCGCGAACTTTACGAGAATTTCATTCAAATTCTAAGCATAATATTCGAACCAACGCCGGTGAAGCTAAAAATTTATGTAAATTAGCCGTACCGTACACAAATTCCACTAACGTATTACGAACACTATTTTTATTGAATCAAATCGAAGGTAAGGATTATTCCTATTCTTATAGGATACGAATAAAGCTGCCTTTTAGTTGATTGTGTGTGATATAGGGAGCACGAAAACACAAAGGAGCTTTTTAAAGCTAAATGATGAGCATTTCCATATTATTCCTATTTGGTGACTACGCATCTGCATTGTTATTCCTTATCTAGGATGAATATGGGTGTCATCAGCCGTTGGAGTTATTTAATATCAGGTGAAATCTCTTGTGACCCTCAATGTAATACAAAAAAAATAGTAATTCAGAATCTTTCTGAAGATCGATATACACAGCTAAGATGGGAAATCCATCTCAGCTGCGCCTACGTACTGTTTTCGAGAGGCATCATGAATCTTCTTATTTAGAAACTAGAAGACCTTCAGCTTCCTGGACAAACTTATTACTATTAAAGCATTTATTAGACCAAAAGTTTTTATGAATTTGATATGAATTTTGCATACACATTTTTTGAGCTTTTCTGAAAGTTAATGCTGCAGTGCTATTTACCTTTATGAGCTACATGCTGAGATTGATCCAATTTCGGCATCAGTCTGTAAAACAAATGGCCTGGCCATATCGCACTTAATTTATATTTTTTATGTCTTATGTGTTTTTGAATATAACATAGTCTGAAAGTTATTTATATTATGTCTTATTAATGTTTGTCTTTGTCTATTACACATAAGACTAAAGATAATAATCTGCCTCCTTAAATGGCGTACGTGGACCATGAGACTTTCAACACATTGGTGAGAATTTAATTGAATAAATCATATTTTCTATTATTAACAATTAAATTGATCAATATTCATTCTCATTCTGTATGTTTCAAAAGAAAACACACTCAAAAACTGTATCGCAACTACAGTATTTTAAATTTCACACAAACCTCCCATTTTTTGCAAAAAGACCCAATTTTTCACAAAAAGTGACATTACTTACGTCGAGGGACTTTCGGTCGACAAATTCAGGATTACATAAGCGTCCACTGAACGAGACATAGAACAGAAGTCAGCCGTATGTTAATAAAGAGGAAATAGAAAACAGCGTTCTTATGATGCTTAAAGCCATTCCTTAGTTGTTTTGAACATTGGAGTGTTATCGGAAATGGAGTTCCCTGGAATTTATTATCTATTATATTGTATAACTAAAAATATATTTTTAAATTAGGATGCCTACATCTATAGTCGATTAAATAATGATTTCAAGTTAAATAGCACATAAGCACATACGCATCCGATATAACAGTATAACCGAGTTACTAATTCTCTTGCCTGTGAAATATCTATTTACCTGTGATACACATATTTCATTTAAGATAATGAAATGCAACGACAAAAAACTCCAGAAACGTCATTGTTGTTTTTTTTATTTGTGTGAATTTATTATTATAATTAAGTTTACTAGTTTCCGTTATAATCTTAAATAAATAACTATCTTGGGAAAATTGGGGTAGGAAAGCTATGTAAAGGCGCATTAAAACAATGAAGAAACAATAAGTATTCGTTAATTTATTTTCATTATTGTTTACACTTATATCATATTTATATTGTTTCACTGGAGTAAGATATTGGAAGACAATGAATATGCATATTTGTGTTTGCGCGTACACCTGCATACTACCGAATAATATATTTTGGAACATTTCAAGCCCTATGTCAATTGACGGAGGTAGAGTGGTTGAGTAGTGATGAGCATCTGATCCCTCATTCAAATCCTGTACTCAGATGATTTTGGGGACAATGTTCGCCGCAACGCTGTACTTCGGCTCTTTATTTGTCAATCATCCTGCCGAATCTCCTGTAACCTAATCCCTAGTCATATTCGCAAACTCACAGGTTCATATTTCCCATGCAACATCTTCCGGACATTCATTAATATAAGTCGGTCAAACCGCATTAGAAATGCTAAATTATTGTGTGGCGCTAAGATCTACAGATCTATACAAACCATGTAAACCTTAATTTTGAGCTTCGAATTGACAACGAAATCAAGGCGGTCAGTATATCTGAAAAGATATGATGACAAGAACTTAGAACTTGGAGCAGTAGTTTGTCCAAATTAGTCGTTATCGTTCTGAATTTCAATTAGCAAATTTCCTGAATATTGAAACTTGAGCCACCTAAATTTGCGTTCTTATCAATTATTATGAAGTTCGCATACGGGTTTCTATACGAATATATCTGTGCAATTTCAACATGCAAGACACCCACCGCACAAGGGAACACAGTTCAGAGGAATTTCATTTAGATTTTGTCATAAATACTTGTGAACGTAGACAAAGCCAGGAATGTATTTAATACGTTCATGAACTGTTTGATATACGTGTTAGCTTTCAGAGAGACGGTCTATCTCATATTTGCATATTGTAAACATATTACACAATCACGGAACTGCAAGTTTTTGACATAGAAAGAAGAAACAAAGTTTTTCATGGAAGAAACATGCTAGGTAGTTTCTGGCTGCACCACGAATGGGTCTGTTCAATCGGGGAAAGACTACTTTTTGAATCTTACTTGATGAAGATCTGATACATTACTCTAAATAATATAAACAAACCTACGATTAAGCATATCCACGACAAACGGTTATGAAAAGCTGTATATTGATTCAATAACGTCTTAAATCTTATTTCAATCTGCATACATACCGAATATTAAGCGCTCAAGATTGGCATTGATACGAGTGTATTCATTCCTTAATTAATCAGTTTACATCTCCCGGAAAGAAATCAAATCTGTATGAATTGCAGAAAGTAGAACTATATATATATATATATGTATGTATATATATGAAAATATATGTGTATATATGTCTATATATGTTTTTTATATAGAATATGTGACAAGCGAGCAAGCAGCTCACCATCACATTTTATTTCTATCATACTTTTATTATTTGTTTACTAGTCTTATTATAAAAGGAAATCATAGTTCATTTGCCCCACAGTGAAGGGATCTGAAGAAGATGACCTCTTCTGCCTACGAGTATTAAGGTCCACCCTGAGTCATGATATACATTTCGTACAACTTTGTATTAGTCTTCTTTGCCTCTTTGGAGGCATTTTAAACTGAATTTGACAGCTAATTTATGCACAATATTAGTTATTTAAAACCCTTGACCAGTCTTAGACAATCTAAAACATTACAATAGACCTGCGCAGACTGAATCATGATGTTTGATTTGTTAATTGATTCAATTCAAAAATTCGTAATTTTCTACATGAAATTAGGAAGTACATTTATGTATATTATATTAACAAAAAAATTATTGAAATAAAAACTAGCACGAGGTAAACAAAGGTATAATAACCAAAAAAATTATATGAAGAAGCAGCTTCAGATTACAAAACCTATTTCGAATCTGGATTCGTGATATCGTTTAATTAGAAAAGCGTTACCTGCTTTTGCAATCCGAGCTCCGAGCTTTAAAAGCTTTTAGAAATAAAATTATATATTGTGGTGACCTATTGTATACAGTTACTAAAATTACATTTAAATTTAACGGGAGTGCGATCTGTGGCAGCAGAAGCACCTATTGCCATAGCATAATATTATAGTAAATTTCTAGCAAGTGACTGTATTATAATAACTTGACCTCGTGGCATCTAGGGAAAATTTCCATGCCGTCACATCTTACTCGTATTACTGGAAATAACTTGATGTTTGGCAAACCTTCCCCTAACTGGATATTTCGTAATGCGACTACTCTTTTTAATTTATCTGTCAATGGACGGAACTACGCTCTTTTACTTCTTCTTTTATTCTTTTTAATAATTCAAGTCTGTGCGTACATTTTAAGTTCTCTATCCCACTACATTGGACCTGACGGTCTATTGTATTCAACTTCTGTTCTACTGTTAACTTGCTTTTCAGGGTAAACATTAGCGGGTACAGCATAGAACTATATGTTCTTATAACAGTTAATGAAAAAATACAAAAATGATCAGTTTATTATTTTGATGTCTGTGATCATGACATCTTATTTTTTTTTACGTGATGATATAGATGGATCACCATTAGACTTAGGCGCTTGTTTCTTCCAGGTGCCTCACCTTGGGCGCCATTTGTGACGGCACGCTCGCATCCGTCATTAATAATGAGATTCAAGATGGCGGAAAGTCACAAAGATCAAACTCGTTTACTCAAGTAGAAAATGCATTCTAAAGCCTTATCCAAATTAGATTTGATTTATTTGTTAAAAGTTTGTATCATGAATACTGTCGTCTTCGTAGTCTGTTGGTAGCAACGTAAACTTTAAATTAGTTAAAACCACAGTTAGGTTTCATTTTGCATACCAAAACAATAAGATTCTGAGGATAAATTTATTTTGGGAATTCTGTCTAGTTTACTATATGTTACTTAAATTGAATTCACAATCCCAAAGCTGCAATGTTAAGAAATTGCATTCTGAATTGAGTGATATTTTATTAAACCAATAAGGTTGAAAAAACCTTGAATATTAAACACTTTATTTTTAACCAATAAATTCATTAAAATAATAATACAAGAACTTACTGTTTTACAATGATTATCGTTATCGAATTCATTTTACTTTTTACAAAATTGTTGCTTTGAATCAATCGTTAAAATAAGAACACACATGTATTCGAAATATATTTCTTAGATAGACCTTCACCGTCGAGGACATAGTAAAATATAAATTAAAATAGCATATGACAATTTCATGGTGCCATAATTCAAGTCTACTTAGTGGAAAATCCCAGCAAGAGCAACTTACGTTTACACAAATTTACTTTTTCATCGTTTGTTTAAGATAATAACAGATTCAGAACTATTTCAAGAGTCTAAAAGGCTATGACTATGGGAAAACATACAAGATCTATCAATAGAACTAAATAGTATTTCATATCGGTCCACTATGTGCAACTTTACAAAGTGCAAGGTCGGCCTCACTTGGAATACTATTCTCAACTATGGGCCGGGGCACCCGAGTACCAGCTCCTTCAATTTGAACTCATTCATCGAAGAGCAGCTCGAATCGTTCATCATCATGTACTTTTCTATCAGCTTGACTCACTGGCATTTTGAAGAGATGTTGCATCTCTATGCATTTTTTACCGAATTTACCTTTAGGCGCGTTCTGGGCAGTTCTTCGTATTAATACTGCAGGTATTAATATCACGATAGAATTCAAAAATTCATTCAATTATCTACCACGTACAACTAGCTGTCGCCAACAAACCACACGATAACCGATAGGACTTGGGACCTTCAAGAATAGAGCCTACACATTTCTTAAAGGTTAGCAGCACATCTGCGACTCCTCTGGCGTTGCGGATGTTCACGTAATCGTAATCGTTTACTATAAGCTTGCTCGTTTGCCACGTTTTCTATAAAAATAAATGTATGATCATAAAATTCCATAAAATAATCTTTTTTCTCATTCATCAATCAAACTAATCAATCATTTCTAAAAGATTTTAGTTAATCGTTACTATAAAAGTGTTACTAGACGTGAGGGAAGAGGGCAATTGGTTTATTATTTTAATTGGTCTCTATAGCTCGTGGCCAAAATATGGTTGGCAATAGTATTAGGACAAGATCTGCCGTCGAAGGTCGGGCGGGTTATTGCTTTTAAGTGTCATTGTTAGTAACCACTGGAGCTTACAAATAACGACAGGGATTACACTCTTTCAACTTTATTTTTAAACAGATTTATGTTTGGTGGTGGAACTTTGTAAATCTCAGATATTTTTTTTATTTTTAAAAAATTGGTCCAGTTTTAATAACGGAAACAATTTTACAACCCAACACGTATTTCATTTAAATTCTAAGCATAATTTTCAAACCAACGCCGTTGACGCTCAAAATTTATGTAAATTAGTAGTACTGTACACGAATTTCACTAACGTTTCTCGTAAACTATTATATAAGATTTTCTATTTTAATGATAAGTGTTTTGAAGAAATTATAGTAAAATTGAGTATCGTGATGAGTAAAAAAAAAGTAAAGAGTTAAAGAAACACGTCATCCTTGAAGTGAAGTGCATTTTTTTCATGAACTTCTTCTTTTCGTCTTAATATCACTTTCACAACTGCCATATGTCAGTCAGATGGTTTATATATTATAAGTTGATTTTTAAAAACCATAAGTTAAGAAAAGTATAGTAGAATACGAGACCGAGTCATATTTTGCAGTTTTCAACTGAATTCATAGTTAGTAGGGTACTTGCTATTTAACTCAGAAGTTTACTAGCTTTTACTAAGCTAAGATATCCTTAGCTCCATTTCTGTATGTCTTGTCAGATTACTAGTGCGTGATTTTGGACTTGGCATCGATGGGTTCCACGGCGACCATGGTGGGGGTCTAGATCGTCTAAGGTGAACCTGGGATGAGAATAATACGGTGTGGACTCGTGTTCGAGTATTACAGCGAGGGTGTCCATTTCCGCAACTGGGACGTCCTCACCACATTGTAGATTGGATTGCATAAAAGATCCAGGAGGGGACAACTCAATGAGGTTGACCATCGAAAATATTTTATTGAACAGAAGATCCACAGTACCCTGTTTTCCCATGAAAGGACACCTCTCCCCTTTAATACTATACCAGGATACTTACTACTACGTAATTTCGTATAGTAACGCTTAGAACAATTGTTTATGACATTATAACTTATTGTTACATTTTTTATATTTTCTCAAGTATAAACAATGTCCTAACTTCTATCGGTTCACATTAGGTACAATATGGTCACACTTTTAGAAAAAGACAAGGTCCTTTCTTGATTCTTTACCTCTCTTTTGATCCGTGTTTTGGGTGAAGTACAGAACTTCTTTAAGACTTTTTGAATTTACGAATATATTTGTCTATTGCAGTATAAATTATTGATAAGCAACAAAATTGCCTGTTTTAAAAACAGCTCAGCACACAAAGTCGAATAATTATTTATTTATCATATCGTCTACTTTTTAACTGTATCTGACCACGATAAATATGAGCGCGTATTTATTTTTTTAGTAAGACAACTTTTTCATTTCCAGCTGAAATTGTGTGGTATTTTTACGCTTGGATTTACGTGCATGGACTGCGGTTTCATGGTTGTAACTTAGTTACATAATTTTTTATCTAGTTTCTTCCTAAACCCTTTTTTCCTAATTCCTAAACCCTTACTTACTTACGTATTGCACATGCATTACATGATGTATGAAGGACAAGGAACTAGGACACTTTAATTCATTCTGAATATAATACTATAGATAAATAAAGTATTTTTTTCCAAAATAATAATCCAAAAGTAATCCAAAAGAACATTCAAAATATTATGAACTGTGTTATTTTTTTTTATTTTTAAATATAAAAATAAAATATTAATTTCCGCAGTCACTCGTGTCGAAAAACATGCGGCGTCGTTAAAGTGAACGTCTCGTAAAAATTAAGTCACAACAACTTTTAATTAAGCGAACGCTTTTTTCTACCCCCGGTTAACGTTATACGTCGGCTTTTCGTAATTGCTTTTAAGGTAAATTTCCGGATTTTCACTTATTATTATTTTATAAAAATATGAACAATTTTAAATGTTGAAATATATGCAGCATGTAATTAAATATAAACATTGTGTACTTTTGACCTCCATAGAATAAGAAAGAATAACAGAAAGGAACGAAGGAGGACGCATCAGAAAAAAGCAATCATTTCAGCGATGCCTTGATCGGAACGCAGTATTATCCCAAATAAAACAATATTAAGTTACTTTCTATGCTTGTTTTTGTAATTATATCTCACATTTATAATTTATATCTTGATCATCTTTATTTTTAACTTTACTAAACAGGTATAGATAGTCTTTCAACGACGGCCTCTTTTGCCAAGCCTAGGAACAACATTTGTGTACCACAAATAGTTTGTTTTCGGTCGTGCGTGTTTGTGAATACATCTCGAACTTCCTCAAATTTCATTGCACACGTATTACATCGGTCTAGGAAAATGGACGACGAGTGGGTGCCCCTCGGTTTGCGTGAATGCTCACGGTACTGTCCTTTGCAATCGATGTCCATCCAGAAACAGACGGTCATAACCACCGTGGTCAAAATCGAGTAGGAGTAATCTATAAATAACACACTATAGTTGAAAATAAAACGCGAAAAAAATAGAGAAAAATTGAGCACCTCATAATAATTATATTTTTAAAATAGTCTCATAATAAGATCAAAGGATATAACGTGTAATAACAAATTGTACCATAGATTTACGTAAGCGGTATTTGAATACCAAAAATAAAAGATACAACTGTGAGTACGCAGATAATCCTAAAGATTATTGTGTTAAAAGGATTTCGTCGCATTCGCTGAAACCAGCATTATGGATGTCAACGTTGTACATGTCAAATTAATATGGTTTGAATTTTAAAATATGTCGAAACATATGAAGGTAATAAAATTTATATATACATATGTTTGTATATATATATATATATATATATAACGCGACATATAGAGAAAATCTGCACAAAACATAGACCGTGACTATTTAAAATCTCTCCCAAAGAGGAAAACTTTATTTGAAATATAAAATTGTTTCAACAATCAGCCACATTATAATCCCAACCAGGACGCGAATACATATCAACCTAAAATTATCCCAAAAGGGATAAAGAAAATCTATAAATAACAAATGTGACAGGTCATTGCTTTCAAATATAAGTCTTTGTGCCAATATTTTCTAGTCGGTCCCACATAAAGATGATTTATACAAGCAAGTCGAGATTCTTTTGATTTAATACCTTCAGTATTAAAACCATTTCCGTGACTAGCGATTTCAGACTTTATTTTTATATAACTACTTTTTATGTTTCTCTCCACGTAACAGAAATGCGTGACCACGTGCACACATCAACTGCCAACAATCCTTACGTCTTTTGTAATTTGTAATAATGGAACAAATGATAGCAGATAGTTCTAGGTAGTTCCTCGTTAATACTTTCTGTGTTGCTTAGAAACTAGGCATTCTCTGGTTGAGTAAATTCTCAACCCGATGAATTATGCCACGTTTTTACCAAACATTACTTAAAATTTCAATATTTTTTTTACAGTTAAATAAAAAAATGTCATTTTTGTTTTGTGTTCAATATATAAACATACATAATTTCGTTACATTCGTTAAATATAGGTTTCATATGTTAGCATTAAATTTATTTTTAGAATACTTATATCGTAACATGTATTTAATTTGTTCTTCAACCTGTTGTCGATAAAAAAAAAACTTTTGGATGTGGTTTACCTATAATTAAGATACCATTTAGTTTAAGATGTAGTTACTAATGTATTTTCCAACATGTGTATTTTGTTGGTGAAATAAATAAATAAATTGGTACCAGTATCGGGGATCGAATTCAATTTGCTCGCGCACCATGAATTAATAGCGAGCGCTTAGAATATGAGCTAACACGGCCCGCATATATAAGAAATATTATATACGAGATAAATAAATATTTGAAAGTTTTGAGCATATATAATATACAATATAGGGAAACTATACAAAATTTTTAAAAAAGGTCAGTGATTGCGCCTACGCTTGCCATTTATTCCCCATCATACTTGCAGCTTGTTTTGGATTTGTTATTGGTATAGTTTCCACTAACACGCCAGCTTCGCTTCGCCTGCCAGATGAATCGTGAGCCAAAAGCTCGATTTTTACCTTTGCTAGCGGAAAAACAAATATCGCATGTGGAAGTCCAAATTACATTTATTTTAAACTATGCCTGAAATTGTTAACGTTTTAACGCCTTGATAAATTCTATTCTCCTGAGCATTCCAAAAATTAATGCTCGTACATTTAAACTATTTGTTTTTAAATTGTCTTAAAAAAATAAAAAGAAAAACTACAACAATATATTTACATTACAGTCGAGTTAACTAATAAGCTCTGTCGATAATGACTATGAATTTCACAGGAAATTGTCGTAAAACATCAGCCACCGCACGTTTCGTACGTTGAGTCTAGGGAACTGGAGACTATAATAACTGAAATTCAGGACTTCCGTCGAGTTATTTTTAGCAATAGTAGAGTCACGCTGCAACATGAATGGGTCGTTCGTCCGGGGAAAGACTAAGGCCTCATTGAATACGTTGTGATCTGGTGAGAGTAGCATTCCGGAGATAGTATTGTAGGTAATAGAAGATAGTTTTTCATAATAGAAAAATATAAATATATAAATATTAATAACTCACACAAAATGAAGGAAATAAAGATTCCGGGATTCCCATTTTGATAGAACAGGAAGGGAATGAAGCTTAAACGAGTAAACAGAAAAAAGGATATAATGTTTTATATTTCACACGAGAAATATAAATAATATTAATGCAGTTTTATGTTATCGATAATTTTAATATTGATGATTACTATAATAACGTCATGCTACTGTTATATTCAATATGAATGTACCGGTTCAATGAGGATAATTGAATATTAGCATAAAATAGCACCATAACGCTGCTGTTAATCAAGTGCTGAGTGTGGGGATCCGGAGACTCACTAACAGGTAACGACACATTCCTTCTCAGTCCTCAGAAGTGATAATTCATGTGCATTTCGAATATTTATAGAGGATGGTTATAGACATGTTAGTCCTTAAGCGAGATATGGAGAGGGCTCAATGTTTAACTACGTGATAGAATACGTAATGCATACATCCGCGGTAGAACAAAGGTAAGGGTCTTAACTCAAAAAGTCATCAAATTGAAGTGGCAATTGACTGGCCACAAAATTCGTAGACTTCTACCAAGTGTTATAATTTCTTTGTCAATTGAAAACGTTTCTCTTTCAACATTTTATATAAAATTTGGATAACAAATTTAACTTTTCAATGTTGCATTAAACTCTCAACAGTTTCCATAACTAGCTTTTTTTATTCTTTCACTGCAAAAAGGAACTTTGTACGAGCGATAGCCGGCAATTTTAATGTGAAAGTAATTACGGAAAACAGGCGCACGGTTTTCGAACAAAGTAACTGTAGGCTAATGTTTCGCATAACTTACACTGTTCAAATTGAATTTTATCCAATCTTAGATCGCGCTAGCGCCATGCTGCAGCAAAAATTGGTTATTGCATCAGTGGGGTCTAGGAAAGAAACAAAAAACAACGGCAGCCCTTTTACTACGATTATATTTTTTAATATAAAATTATTTTATAGAACTCTAACCTGCATTTAATTATTTTTTCCTCTATTTTCTTTACTTTTTTTTGTGGATTTTTTCCCGATAATATGTCAAACACCAGGCCTGCTGGAAGTGATTTTTATCGTAAAATATGCTGTGCCTTTGTACATACTTTTCTTATATTAGTTTCCTTAAATGCTTTGTGTACATTAAAGTTAAATAAATAAATAAATTAATATATACTTTAATTTCGCGTTAAATATTATTATTACAACATCAAGCAATGTATCTTTTACTCTTTTAAGTATTTTTCCGTCTCAACCACGTAATATTTATCGTTATTTTATTTTTATTTTTGTATCTTTCTATTCTTTGTTTCATGCAGTTAATTGCAGTCGAGGTAACTCGGTTACTAGGTCGCGCGTGGTTTGTTGAAGTCAAAAGCCGTCTTAGAAAACCAGTCTGTAAAATCGGTCTTTGAATGAAATTATCGATAAATTGTTTGTTGACATGATGCTCGTAAAAGCGGAGAAAATGACTATTCAGACATAAATATGACGTTTTAGTTTAAACAGATAAATAAGGTTAGTTGTAAATATTTATAAATTATTGCTAAAATTTGCTTTAATAGCAATGGTTCGACTTAAGCAGTAAAATAAAAGATCACTGCTATATTATTTCTTTGCTTAAATTATGTTAAAGGTGAATTTAATGCCTTGGGCATTCTCTACTAGTCAAAAACAAAGGTAATGCAAAGATAAAATGAGGTAGGTATACACCTTAAAATATACAACTTCGCATTTAAAATTGGGATGGGTATTTTATCTTGATATTTTATCTGAACTTTCCTCTGATCTTTTTACACATGTATTTCATCGGATAAAGAATTGTAAAGATGAGTGAGTGCGTCTATGTTTACGCAAATGTCACTATAATATATCCCGCACATTTCATTTCATCGATAAGACTGAAAAATAGTTGACTCTTTTACCTGTATTCGAAAAAGATTTAAGGGTTTTTTAACTACAGTGATAATGGTCATTGTATGATAAATAATATGTCTTTGGTTACTTTTTCTTAAATCAATGAATGAAAAAAATCCTCCTTACATCAAGGATTCTCTTATAAATTACCTTTTATACCGATATTATCATCAAATTAAAATGTCCATAGACCTTTTGAAAGCAACTATTAATTTTGTATTACAGACAAACCGCGTAGGGTTCGGATAGTAATTTTAAATTACTAAATATATTGGATGCCCTTTCCTCATAGTTTGAAGTCAGGAAAACAATTTTGGTATCAGATTGATTTGGGTTAAACCTAAATTCAACAATTACAAAAATTTGAATAATATAAAAAAGTCCTTGTTATTTCTTGAATGTAGTAAGTTATGTTTCTTCGTAACTGTCATAGGAAAATCTGTACAAATTGTGAAACCAACTCTTAGGATTGTTTTTCATTTCATCAATTTATACACTTTATTAACATGTATCTATACATAGTTGTGACTGTATTTAACTATTCTGTTATATAATTTAAAGTACTTTAATTTCGATTAATTAATTTAGATAATGTATTTTTGAACATCTATCGAAAGACTCAAAGCAAGTTTTTTATTATGTTGAGATATATAGATAAGTACAAGGACCCTTTTCAATTTCACTACTGCACCAGTTATTGTTTTGTTTACAATTAACAAAAGAAGTGATTACTCTCTTTTCTGTTCTTAATTCTTTTCAATAAAATCTTAATCTTAATTTTCAAAAAAGTTATCTTCATTTATTTTATCTTCTTTTTTACTATTTCTATTTAATAAATTTAATTATAATGGGCCGGGGAAAAGTTTTTCCTTATTTTATATATAATACAAATTCAAGTTTTTTTATTGTGTATAAAATACGGAATACATTTGTTTATAAAATATAAATATGCCATTTTGTTCGATAACTTGTTGCCATTTTGTAGGTAGTGACATAATCACATTGCTGTATAATTTGGGACTTCTGATCAAAAAACTACAACAAGTAGTTTTAACAGTCCTCTCTGGATGTTAACCTAACACTAGCTAAGGAAGTTCAAGAATTTTTAAACCTTTATCAAATTGTATTTCGAGAGGAGACACCAAATACTCAAACTTTTTGATAGTGGGGTAGCCATGCTGCAGCTGGTTTCCAGTTATGGTATGAATGGCCTAGATCGACCGAGGTAGGACTACGCCGTCACAGAGTACCAGTATAAAACTGTAGTTTTTCCTTTGGTGACTGTGATACGTAGACCCTTATTACTGATACCGGGCTATTATATTCTAGTCTTCAGGGGTGAGAGAGCACGATGTCGAAAAGTCACAGGCTGACATGGTTTGGCTATTTAATGAGAAATTAAACTAGGGGAGTGATGGATATGGATGTGGTGTGATGTAACGGGATATGAAACTAGTAGGGGTGCATGTGCAATTAACGGCAAGAAGAGATAAATAACGAGGTAATAATGAAACATGACATACCCTAGTTATATATGGAACAAGATAAGGCTAGTGATGTTTATCAGTTGACGTCTAATCTCCTACAGAGTCGTGCTTCATTGTGCTTCTAGTTATGAGGTTGCCATTTCAGCGTGTTGATTGTTTAGCTATTTCTACCTTAAAACAACGCCTTATTTTGTTTCAAACGTAGGCACCGCAGGCATGGTCCCATAGGTATAGAAATCTCTATAGAAAGCCTTTACTCACTAATCTTAGGTAGCACCCTCAATATCTATCTATCAAGTGGTAGAAGCCTCAGGCAGTTTTCAACTTGAGGGCTTTGCCACGAATGTACAATAAACATTTACCAAATAAAAACAACTATTCAGACAAACAAAAATCATCCAATATCATAAAAGTGTACTGCGAAAATACTGAGCATGAAATTATTGGTTACGAAGCGGTAAGCGAACCTTTCTAAAGCCTTTAATACAAAATGCGCTATCTTTTCGTGTCCGACGAACCGTGCTATCGTTAAATTAGAAGAGCAAAGAACGTTTGAACTCGTAAAAAGGTCTATTCGGTTAAAGCGGTATGTAAATACCTTCGGACTACGAAATTTTTGCATGAAAATTCCGCAAAAACACTTTTATCTTTTGATGTAAAGCAAACAATCTAGTATAAGTTGATTTCGGTATAAAAAATGTTTAAATGTTCTGATTTGACACTCACTCACACACGCAATTAGACACCTACTCGCAGACATTTTGTTTTTCCCGTTGTTTATTTTTATTTAATTTTTATTTCTTTTTATTTTCACTTTTTTTAGTGTTTTTCTGTTATTTCTTTATTTTTATTGCTAAGTTTATGGAATAACAATATACGTGCATCAAGTTGAGGGTCTGGTAATCTGTCAGACAGGGAAACCTAGTGCAGACACCGGTATCTCACAAAGGAATACTTTATATTGTTGTATTAATTTTCTGTACCTTTGCGACGGAGAAAATAAATAAATAAATATTTTTTCAGTAGGCTAACAGAAGCCTGGGGTGTGATTTAGTTAATGGCTGTTTTTATTAAGGTGTATTTTTCTTTACCTTACCAATCACACATGGTTCACTTAAATAGAATTTGTCGTAGTCGATTCGCGTAGCATGGGGATAGGCGATCGCTGTAGCGTTTGCAGATATCTACAAAAATGATGTTTTTTTTATGCAAGAACTTAAATCGGCCAAAAGACGCAATTTTTTTAACATTTAGATTGAGCACATATGGGGAGGACAGAACTAAAAGTTTGTTAAATATTGCTCAGTCACCTGTCTTGTCTCTCAGACTTTACGAATCACTAGGAAACGTTTTCTTTGTATGTCCCGTATTCCCGACTAACGACGCTTAACGATCCGTTGAAAGTTCATATATAGAGGACATACATATGAACCTTCAATGGATCTTTTCGCACATTAATTACATCTGACTGACGAAGGACTGACGAAACTGGAAACTACTTATTATATGTCTCTCTTTTTTCTTTTGAGTTATAATAGTTTTATGTCATATGCCTAACGACCACTCAGTTCACCTGATAATTAGTGAGTCCTGCTGCCCATGACACCCTCATTAATCTTCGATAACGAATCATAATCGTCTCGAAGCGTCTATAGCCTAATGGTTTAGGGTAAGGTCTCCGGAACTGAAGGTCGTAGGTTTAAATCGAGCCTTCGTAGTGCAAGTATTTTCAGGTCAGTTGGAGTGGTTAACCGGAATATTAGTAATGTTAAAAGCATTGCTAATATTCTTTTAAAAAAAATGCGCCATAAAACTGGAAGACTGAGATGAAAAGCATCGTTACTGTAGTAACAAGGGTCACCGGATACTTGGGCTCACCAGTTGAAACATTTATGCTTTTTTCTGGTATTAATGTAATGCAATAAATGTATGCTGTGAGCTGGAGTGTTACCGGGCCTGGGCAGATGCATCGGCTTCCCAGGATGCCAAGTCAATATAAAAAAAAAAGCACAACTCCGTCTTCAGATCCTTCAAAAGAGTTATTACAGAGGCAAAATCGGTGCACATAGGCAGAATTGGCGAGAATAGTTAGCCTCCCTTCGGGAACACATTGCATTTTGTTACTCGATGATCTTGATGAAGATAATGTTGAATACCTGGTCGATTTTGACCACGGCGATATCTCCTAGTCATCGCTGGATGACATCAAAAAATATATATAGCATTTTCTCAAATACTTTACTCATTCCCTTGTAATGCATGTAAATTAATGGGAAGACGGCTCAAACAAAGTGTCAGGGACACGGCACATAGATACAATCACCCAGACCCGCAACAATTTGTGTGTATTTTATAAGATGTCCAAATGATACCAATAATGTATTCGTTGGTATGATTTGGACAAGTATAAAAAGAAAAAAAATATTTTGTAGATTTATTTATTTATTTACTCTTTATTTTATTAACCTTAACAAAGTTTAAAGTTCACAAAGGGTGGACTTAATTCCAAAGGCATTCTCTACCAGTCACCTCGGGGATAAGGAAAGAGGTTTTCATAGGCCTCAGAAATCAATTACAACTTGATAAATTAAATCATACTGATAATATTAAGATAATTATTTCCAAGCTATTATTACATTAAATTATAGTCAATTTGTTATTAGCTAAAACAAATTGGTAATTACATAATACACAAGATACTACATAATTTTACAAGACCTGATCAATTACGAGTTGCACATTATCCCTTTCTTTTCTAATATAAGTACTATAATAGCATCTTTAACGTTTTATTACGAAAAACCTTCTAATGATACACTACTTTGGAATTCCTTGACCGATGACATCAGGAAGGTCAGTAATAAAATCGGTTTTAAAAGTTATCTGTGGTCAGACAAGTTTATTATCCACATATGGAATTTATTGGTAAATACCGCTATTGTATTGTTTTCTAATATATATGTATGTATATATTTTATATGTATATTGAATTTATACATGTATTATGTATTTAATTGATATTAAATACATAATACATGTATAAATTACATACATTGATTGTATGTATGTATAATTCTTTATTTGTATTAGTTATTTTTAATTTTATCTCTTTATTAATTAGTTTATAACAATACAATATCACAACAATACACAACCTTTACCTAACCTTTAATTATATTTATATAACCTTTAATATTTAATAAGGTCAATGCAATAAAAAGTAAATAATTCATAAAGTGATTATTTAGCGAGCTGTCTTGCAAACTTGCATTTTTCCAACTATTTTACATTTAGATTTTTGCTCCTTTTACTACCTTTGAAAACTTTGTACAAGCAATATCCGAGAAAATTAAAAAGTAATTACGATAAGCTGCCGCCCTGTAAGCGAACACTGTTAGGGGTAGTTGAAGCTTTGCATATTTAAATTGTTCAAACTACCCCTTTAGTAGAACGGTATTAGTCATTCTATGTTGGTTATAGCAGTATGGTTGGTAAAAGTTATCAATTTATTTTATCATGCTCACATTTCTTACCATAGATCGTCCTTACCAAAAAAGCCTTTACGTCTATTATTTTATGTAAAAGAGAAGAATGGAAAAATATGATGCACTGCCTCGCTAATAATAAATAAGCTCCGAATGCAGTCGAACAGGATTATTAGTAAAAAAAGCCTTGAAAATCTATATTATATAAAGCGTAAATGCGATAAATTCCTAATGATCCGGTCACAAAACAAGCCGTTATATTAATTAATTCACGGTAAACAACAATTAACCATAAATAATATTAATTTCCCATAAAAACTATCTTAACTGAAAACGCTTACGCGAAACCAGCTAATTTACGTATTAACGAAATTATAAAAATGCTTTCAACAGTCCAGAACGAAAACAATATAACAAAAATAAACATTCTTAAAACATGTTAACATTCCACTCTTTGTGTAAACAAAGCAAAAGCACACAGGGCATTTTTCGGTCATCAAAAATGGATTGTTTGATGAAATAAATCTCTGTTCCCGACGCCGTTATTTATTTCATCCGACAAAATATGAGTGGAATATTGCATGAGCTAAGCTGAAAGCTGACATTTACGTAAATGATATATTCGTATTAGTCTTAGTTCAGCTTTAAATAAAATAAAATGTGATAGTGGTCAACCGGTGGTGATGGAGTCAGAGGAGCGGAGGAGAAAGTCGTTGGACGTATGTATCAATACTGCCAAATATGAGATAACGTCCTCATAAAGCTAAGGTCCTTGTAATTTTTTTGAGATTAACAAACGTGCACACAGATCACCTGGTAAGTTATTCTTGCTGCCCATGACATCTACATTCATCCTTGACAAGGGATCATAATGCTGCCTTGGCACCCTTGAGGACCGAGATGGAATGCCTCGTTTCCAGTAATAAAGGACTCCGGATCCCTACGCTCACTAGACGTAACACAGCAGCATTATAGCTTTTTTTCCCTTGGTATTCTGTGAGGGCGTGGTCCTACCCCAGTCGAGCTGACCCATCCACTCTGCAGCTAGAAACAAACTGCAGTGTAGCAGGTCTACTGTAAAAATTTAATATGAAATTCCTTTTCAGTTTTCAGAATAATGCTTACTTTTAGTAAAAGATTTCGAATATGATATTTGCTAATATTAGCTATGAACTGCTAATATCCATCCATAATATAGATGCAATCTTTTATAACCTGTTTATTTCTAAAATATGGTATGGGTGCTCAGAATCAAGCGATAATCAATGCCGACTTAATTAATATTCAAGGTCATGAGCATTTGATAATTTTTCCAAAGCTCAACATTGGCTCAACAAAGCTGGAATATGTCTTCATGCACCAATCTCAAAATCCCAATAATCTGAACTTATTAACTATAGGAATTTTACGAACGATAGATACAGAAGATAAGAATTGTCTTGTTATACAATAATTATGAGAAAAATATTAATTTCGAGTGCAATTATATCCGAGGGTCTGTGGTCAATAATCTACAGATGCCAATAAAATCCAAGAGAGCACATTAGGACATCTCACTTTGTACACTTTTGGTGGCATATATACATATGTATGTTAAATATATTATAATATAATGCGTTGTTATAAATTGTGAAAAACGAGAGAAAATAAAGTTTGAAAATACCAACAGAAACAATTTCTGAAGTGGTCGTTACTTTACGCTAAAGGAGCGAGATTATAACTCTTTATTTTGAATAAATTTAGAATATAACATTGCACTTGTTTATTTTAGGGTAGCGGATATCCATCAAACAGGTGCTCTGAATACTAAACTAATCAATTTATAGAAGAAGAAAATTGTTTAAACGTTCGCCTGACAAGTTTAAATTAAGTTCTTCTTATAACTTATAAATTTAAATTCTTTGATACCAAGATAGAACTTTCCAATATCAGTGGATTGAAGTTTGTTAAAAGAATTCTTATATTAAATGAATTAGTTTGAAAGAAAAAATTTAAGAGCGCACGAAGTAGCTGATTTCAACTGATTATACAATATATATATATTTTTTTAATATCTTTAAATTTTTGCTATTTGATTTCATTTTAAATAGTGGTAGCAAATTTCCTAACTGTGACAAATAGGTCTGCTCGATATAACCACACCATCAAAGAGTACCAGCGTGAAATAACAGCATTTATTATCCGGAAACCTAATTACACTTCACATGAAGGTATATGATGACAGCGGCAAATGACATCTAGATTAATCCAACAAAGATTCAAGACGCATATGTCTCGGCACGTATGAGGACTGAGCGGAAATGCCCGTAGTTAAGTATCCCTAAACTCACCATACAAAACATAATAGAGGTATAATGCTATTTCATAGGTATTGACAGGATAATATCAGAAAAAAAAAAAAACATATAAAGTTTTAAAAGCTGTCAGTACTAGTATTAATACCAGATTACTGCATGCTTTATCACCCCAAATATCAGAGAAAAAAACATTGAAATTAAACTTAAGTCGTCAAAGAGTGTTTAAGATTTTAAGTGTTATGTACTTGATGTGTCAAATAAATAAAATGAAACTAATGACCCTCAACTCTCTTGTAAAATATAGGAATCCTGTCATTAGGGACGTGTTGTTGGCTACCCTGCCTACGTACCCTTAAATTGCCACCCTTGAGGATGCATATAAAGGTCAAACGAAACGAGATTCACGACTTCATATTATCATAATATGACTGGAGGTATATACATACTTCACGTCGTATATATATATATATTATCCTAGTTGTGACTCCACAATTCAAATAAAAACAAATAATAATATTTTGTTTCCCCGCTGTGTAATATAATTGCTATTATTACAAAAATCAATATTATAGGGCCGTTAACATCACTCGCCGTCCCCTTTCCTATTCCGATGTAATGCTTGTGAGTAAGGTAGGCTTAGTACGCAGTGTCAACGACACGAAAATAACATACAATGTATTGATAGTAAATGTATGTTTTCTGTCAATACATTGTACTATGTGAATCGAACCCAAAACCGCCGCCACTGTATTAATAATTAGACATAAATAAGTCATAATATAAGTTGTAGTCATAGTAAGACAAATTGCAAGTGTTATCTATAAGTATTACCTTGAGCTTATCATATATCAAATTTGGTAAGAGATCATCTTATCAGCGCTAGCCATAACTGCAAACGATTTTTTATACAAAATAATCATTTTCTATTCCTATTCATCTCAATCGGTATAAAGGACATGAGAGCACCCTCTATTATTCTATTTCCTTTTGACAAATTGTGCCTCAAATATCAAAACCTCCGGTGATTTCAATTTAGGGCGGCTTGATTAGGCATGAAACTGGAGTTTATTACGGGTTGATTTTCCTTCATCGTTGTTATGCAAATCACTATTTATCCCTAACCCAACTGGTATTCAATTATACTTTCATCTTATAGTTTAGAGGTACAGGAAGATATCTTCTGAATAATAAGTGTGTTATACGTGAGTGGCACTGAAAGTTTTAAGAACCGGCCAGTTAGAAACATTGGCAATGAAAAATTATTTTAAATTTCGATTATAGAACTCTTTGGTTACCTTATATATTTGTGAATTGCCGGTAATTCCAAAGGTCTAAAAGTAAGTAAAATTTAACACGAGAAATTTTCGATCCATGATTTATTAAGATTTTCGCTGTGGTCTTAATCAACAACAAAGCTATTATAGAATTCGATTGGCATTTAATTATGTAGTTCCATCTTTCACCACTGTTAACAATTGGTTTAATGTGTATCATCGTGGGCGTAGCAATATCAGTGATGATCTGCGTGAAGGACGTCCTTTACCAGCGACATCCAAGATAACATCAGTACTGTGACGACGCCTGATAGATGAAGATAAGAGAGACCAGCAGATGCGGACAATCTTAAGAATTAGTATGAATCAAGTACAAAAATATTACATGAACATTTAGGTAACAATTAGTCAAGAAAAAAAGATGATTGCCTCGTTCTTCGGATTGTCGGAAATATTTCTCGACAGTTGTGTTGGAAGATGGAATGACAGTTACTGCAGACTAGTATTTTAATTCTTATTTGCCTATTGCCTTGAAAAATCCTGTCCAGCGCTGTCGAAGCAGGATCCTTCACCACGACAACGCTTCAGTTCACTCCGCCAAACGAACAATTGAAAATTTAAATACGGAAGGTGTCGAGATAATGAGTCATCCGCCATATAGTCCGCGCCGTGGCGCCCTGCAACTTAGATTTAATTCCAAGAACCAAAGATAAGCCCTGAAGATGCGGTGAATGCAGGTGGCTTAGGATCGTGCTTGTGACAATTTATGGCCAATGTTTAGCAGTGGACTATGGATAGGCTGTGATGATGGTGATGTAAACAAAGATGTTGTCTGTCTTTTTTAGGACGAACTACACAGTTTAGTCAGAGAAGCTGACTTTACTGCTTCATCGGATTGAGAGGTGGCACAGCTCTTAGGTCGCTTAGCCTGAAACTCTATTGCTGGTAACTCGACACAAGGGTCCCCCCGGTGAGGGATAACCTCACCTTGGACGGTAACTATGTTACGCGTGAGCATACAGATGCGAGGGCACCCGAGAGGGCCAAACCACGGCTCGGTCGGTTGCTTTTACACGGATACAATAAGGGACATTCTAAAGGTAAACTAACTTTGAGTGCCACTTCGGAAAGCGTTGGCGCTGGGAGCAGAAGTGGCCGAAGAAACTCCAGCAACACTCCTAACATCTAATGAATGAGGCCTAACCTTAACATAAAATGAGTAGCAACCTCCGACGGTCGCGAGATCGCGTCGTCCGGATCGCCGAGAACATGCCTCGGCCTCTGGACGACGCGACAGAATGTAGTTGAGAATGGCATGTAAGCGGCGGCACTTACAAGAAGTTTATTTTAATGTTTGGTGGCGGTCTCGAAAAACCGTCGAGATGCCTGCTTAAAGAATTGGGCTGTCGTCGGTAGCCCTGTATCTGAGTGAAGTTCGCAATTAATTACGAACCACGGTGCTCCCGTGCTCGTCGCGGAAAACGGTTCTGTATTACTTGTAACCTGGATATGGTTGTCTGTCTACGAAATACATGGTTTTATAAGTTTTGTAGTACTAACTTTTTCTATCTGGATGGAGTGGCGATCTATGCAAGTGTGCGGGAAGTCGATGGATGCAGGTAGCTCAGGATCTTGCTTGGCAGCAGTATTTGTGATATACTAATGTTCAGAAGTCGACTAGAAAAGGGCAAGAATGATGAATCATCATCAGATAACTTTCCTAAGAAATAAAGACAAGCTGCATCTTGTATAAATCAGTTATATGAAAGATCCAAGCCCTCATAGAGTACGCGCGAGTTTTGTTTGTTGAGTGTGGCGAACCGGAGAGTTATTACTGGTGACGAGGCATTCGATCTCAATCCTCACGGGTAACAACACATCTGTTTTATGATTCTTTAACGATGACGAATGTCATGTGCTAGAGAAATCACTTAGTAATAGGTGAATTTCGTACTTATTTGTGATCCTAAATCCTAATAACAAAAAAAAGCTTACGCACTAAGTTAGTCCCTTCTCCAAGTAGGGCATTGCAATTCAACATAGTGCCTAACAAAATAACAACGTAACATTGTAAACATATTAGTTATATGTGTATCGTGTGCGACTGGAATAATTTGTTCACAGCCTTACCCGCCTGTCATTAATATCACTTAGCTTGATTTATTCCAGGCCTGGACACAGGACGTGTATAAATGAATAACGTTGGTAAACGGGCTTATGACTGGTGGTTGTGCAGTAGGAATTAAAAATAAGTATCTTTTTTTTTGTTTTATTACATTGAGAGTAACAAACGAGCTCACAGTTCACCAGATGTGAAGTGATTCCTGCGGCCCATGACATCTACATTAATCCTTGACAGGGAATCATAATACAGATTCGTAACCCTTGAGAACTGGGACGGAATGCCTCTTCACCAATATTAAAGGTCTCCGGATCCCTGCACTCACCAGATGAAATACACCAACATTATGCTGCTATTTTACGCTTGTATTCTAAGAGGGCGTGGCCGTACCCCGGTCGAGCATGACACAAACTGTAGCGTAGCTCTACCACTGTCAAAAC
The DNA here is from genome assembly GCA_029286865.1 of Teinopalpus imperialis. Classification (NCBI taxonomy): domain Eukaryota; kingdom Metazoa; phylum Arthropoda; class Insecta; order Lepidoptera; family Papilionidae; genus Teinopalpus; species Teinopalpus imperialis. Next base: position 1,112,265 of record JAGSMU010000017.1, read on the forward strand.
ACTGTATCTGGATAGACGCTGATAAAAATTCTACAAACAATTGAAAATTAAAAGCTGTAATCATCCGTTATCGTAACATTTAAAGGTTTTAAAATTCGAAATATTCTATTATAAACAGCCTATTTATAGAGATTTTTATAATCATATTTCCCCAACAGTGGGGCGAAATATGATTATAAAAATCTCCTCCCTAAAGACGATGTTATATAGACCCATATCTATATAATATAGGAGTATATTTCACATATTTCTGGCATGCCGGTTTCCCCACGATATTTCGCCGAGTTTCATTCAGTGCTAAAAATTGCAATTAACAAATAATAACAATCAATGTTTCGGGTATCGAGCTAGATTCGCCCGCCTACGGTGTAGTAGAAACGAGTGCTTAAACTCTGAGCTTTCAATACGGTTTATTAACACAAAATTAAAGCTTTCTGATACTTTAAAAAAATATATTTTCTCATATCTTGCAGAAGAATAGTCTATTAATAGGAACATGACGGTGTTCCTGTTAGAGACTGAGACTCCTACATCAATTGACATCTCGTAATCTTGCTTTGTCGACTTCCTTCATGTCCCCTACCTCCGTCTATAGCGGACATCCTTTTCTGTTACCTAGTACTGGAAATCTCAGTCCAAGTTGCCAATTAAGAAGCTGTCTATTTATAGAAAATATGTGTTTTTCTAAAACTAACGGTGACAATCGAGCACACTGCTCATCTTATTATAAGCGACAACTGCTTATAAGCACATAGATCCATCCTTAACAAATATTAAAGATGCACATGCGTCCTCAATCCTGAGATATGATGCCTTGCTAACAATACTAGTAACTAGTCTCCGGATTCCTACACCTACTTAACGAAACACAGCAGGTTATCCAGCTATTTTATGGTGGTATTATATGACAACGTGACAGATCCTCTGTTGGGATAACCTTTAATGCAACAACGGAAAACAGCAAATTAATCAAGATCAATATAATCAAATTTAAAACACATCACGCTCAAAGGAATTTCACTTAAACATACGACCTAGATTGTTTTAGAAAACCACTCTTGAACTACATCAAGGCAGTACCAGTAATTTCTCTAATTACCCAAAAATTTACTCTTTGGTCGCAAACAGATTAGCTTGTAATCAACGCGCCTACAGTATACATTCTAATATGCAAATTACTTGCCCCTCGGACCCGGCTTAAGTTTCCACGTCGTCGGGTCAAAAATTACTTCAATTAACCATGTATGTTATTTTATAAAAAAAAGTTATATGAACACAAAATCACGGCATCACAAAGTAGAAACTACGTGGAAGTTATAGAAGCGTTTCATTAAACGTTATAGAAAGTTACAGTTAAATTCGATCGACCACAGTTAAGTCACATGTAGTTTGTTAGTTAAGTATAGTCCATAGTATAATAATGTTTATTTGTAAAACAAGATACGGAAGAGCGGGGCATCTTGGCAAGTAAATATTTACTTAAAAGGATGTCTCAAAAATGGGTGTATTAATGTTAAAGTTTTAAAGCAAATAAACTTTAAGTTAACGCCCCTATAGAATACCGGCGTGTAACAGCATCACGTTGCTGTGTTTCATCTGGTGAATATAAGGATCCGGAACCTTTATTACTGGTGATGAGATAATCCATCGTAATCCTCAGGGGTGACAAGGCATCTGCATTATACTTTCTTATCGATGATGAATGATTGGTTGTCATGCTTGTTAGGAATCGCTTAGAATCAATTGTATTTTATGGTCATTTGTCATTCTTAATACAATAAACTTGTTATTTACCAAATTAATCAAGTTGACACTATGTGTACATAGAGTGATTATGTTTTTCGTATACATTCAGAAAAGGAGTAAAATGCGGTATATTGTAGTATTTCATGAAATTCAATTGCAAATCATCGTGCTAAATAAAATATTAAGTGTTGAATTTTTAATTGTTTTAGTTTGCCATCATAATTTACGACTACGTAACCTTTCCACGAAATAAATAACTAAGACTTCATTCGTATAATGTCACGTGGTCGGCGATGGAGGAATACATCGTGGAAATATGTCGTGGCCTATCTTCATCTGTGGAGACATAGTATGTTTTTAAAATTTTCATTAAAAAAACTTTTTCTATCCTGCATTGTGCTATAATAAATAAAAAAAATATTTTGGTGACGTGAGGTTTCTCAATCCGCAGTGGAGCTGCTTGGTGGGCTATGCTCTAACGTCCTCTCTGGAGGAGAGAGCTATGCCAGCAGTGGGATTTATATTATTTATTTCTAGTATAAATAAGTATCAAAATTAAGCAAAGAAAAAGACAATCAATTCATTAGGTTTTTAATATCTTCTATGTAGTAATGTAAGTTAAAACTTCAATGAACTTATGTTGACCGCAGTTCCTCTACCCGTATTTACTTGAGTTCGTATTTACACGGTCAGAGACTTCCAAACTTTGAAGATTATATTAGTCTTGGCAGCGTTAAGATGTAGAAGGGCTATATATATATCTATTGATCAAGGAATCTTTTCCTTACTAGTCAGTAATGAAGTACATTTTTTCTTTATTTTTACGTCTACAATACCAATAGAATTGCTGACTAAATAAGAATCAAAGACAAAATCCACCTGATGGTATGTCACTGTTCAATAATAGCCTATATATAAATATATATATATATATATTTCCCACTGTTGGGAGTACCTCTCTAAGGACAGGGTAGCAGAGCAAAGTCGTCCTCCCGGCTCCGCTTCGTAATAGTGTACATAGGTATGTACATGTTTTTATATTATTTTATTAATTTCTTACATAGTATATAGTTTTCTTTACATAGGTTTCCCATTACTTTTTCCACATCTAACAATTACTGTCTGCATAACTTAAGGTCGTACGTTCGAATCCACTATACTTAGACTATTGAAGTGAACCATCTCCTAGTACAAGTATTTTTAGCTTAGTTGGAGTGGTTAACCGTAATTTTAATAGCATTACTAATATACTTACAATATATATATATATATATATATATATATATATATATACACATATGTGTGCATTTTTCCACAAAACCCTTAAGTTATTACGTAAACTTAAAGGCGATGCAGCCGCGATTTTAATTTTAGGAAAATCCTTTCTTTTATAATTCTTCGCTTAAAGAATGCTTCTAATTCAAATCTTTTCATAATCACCAACTCAGCCAATCAATAATCCTAGCTGTTTGACCAACGCAGACTGTGTATGATGATGATGAGCTAAGTCCCCTGGAACAAGTTGGTGCAAGTTGATGATGAGCTTGTTTTCATCGCCATTTGTATAGCGCCACCTAGCACAGTGGCGATCGGAGTTAAATCTGTACATTACAAACAGTCTAGAACTACAGTGCAGTTTGTTTCTAGCTGCAGAATGAATGGGTCAGCTCGACCGGGGTAGGGCTATGCCCTCACATAATACCAGCTTAAAATAGCAGCATAAGTCTGATGTGTTTCGTCTGGTGAGTGTACACTTCCGGAGACTTTAATTACTAGTGACGAGGCCTTCCATCTTAGTCCGCAAGGGTAACGACTGTATTACGATTCCTTATCAGGGATGAATGTAGATGTCAAAGGCCGCAGGAATCACTGGACATCAGGTGAACTGTGTGCTCGTTTATTACTCCCAATTTAAAGACGTCACATACATAACGTTGAAGCTCTTAAAAACGTGTTAAAAAGGTATATTGCTTATCGATCCTGTCCAGGGACGACCAGTTTACGTTCCACAATCAGAACCATAAACCACGGTCTCACTATGACTGCATATTTTAAGCTCTATCGGAAAATTTCAGAATAACTTTTCAATCACAATTTCCTACCACATCGTTTCCGGTGAAAGTATGAACTGAAATAAATATGAAACATGCACGTCGCGGTACCCATTTATAGTTAAATGTGGTTTGTTCGATACTACTTTTTTTTTAATAAACGATTGTTATTTATTAAACCGAAAGTCAGTATAAAACTTATCTATTGGAAATGTTTGCGTCAATTTATGTATTTTAATATTTGTTTTTTCAACTCAGTATAAAATTAAAATCTTAATTTTCTTTAAACAATGCTATATTTACATATTTAGGCTAATTAGAACTTAGTTAATTGCTTGTGGCTGCATACCATGGATGCATTTCATCCACGATACGTAATCTCGTCGTACGTACAAAAAGAAAAAAAATACATATTTTTTTTATTACATTGAGAGTAACACACGTCACCGATAATAAAGGTCTCCGGATCACTGAGACGAAACACAGCAACATTATGCTGCTATTTTACGCTGGTATTCTGTGAGGACGTAGTCTTACCCCATTCGACTTGACCCATTCATTCTGCAGCTAGAAACAAACCGCAGCTTCATACTGTAGCTCTACCACTTCAGTTTACTGTCTATTCTCTGTAGAGATCAATGCCCAGCTGTGGGACATGTATAGGCTGCTAGTTTAATTTTTTTTAAGGATATTTATATGTTTTGGTCGTAATTACTTTGATTTAAAGCCTTTAGGAAGTTATCATTTACATTATATTTCTTATCCCTTCCATCGTTATAATGTTCTTGACGTTGGTTTTGATGTTGTCGTTAAAATGAAATTTTGTTTCAGACTGACTTCAATTTAATGTTACCTGCCTTGTTATTTATGCTCAGAATAACAAACTAGAAATACTTTTGCTTGCAATGCATTTGAGAAAGCTGGTGCTATAGTTAAAAAGGGGTTCGGTACAGACTTATCTAAGATATACTATTTCTATTTATATGTGCACATTAATCCATTTGATCAATGTTAGATCTAGGCTAGAGCTACATCATGATTGGGATCGCTCGACGGTGAAAAGACCACGCCCTGGTTGATTAAGACCACGGCGATATCTTTTTGATATTGGTTTGCAAATGCTATAAACCGAGCAGGATTACAGTGCCGTAATTATTTACACCATCCCTATTCCGATTTATTATTATTTATTATTAACATAAAAATTATAAGTGTATAATAGATCAGTATCGGTAGGCGACGAGTTCAAATAAGATTTAGTAGTGCACCGTCGAGTCAAGTAATACGAGTATATATAGTATTAAATAACAATATACATTATTTTTACTGGATTTACTACCTATTACCTAACTTTTTACAATGTTAATTACATATTCTATAAAAACTTATGTGAGGATATCGTGATATAGAAATGTATTATTATCTCAAATTAATGTAAATGCAATAAGATTAAAAGAAGATACAGATGAAGCGTAAGAGACACGGGATGCATAAAACACATCTACACTATAAAACTAACAATTTGTTACTCAGCCGGGAAATGAAAAGTTATATGACAATGTTCATAAATGTTTTTTATTTAAATAATTCCTGGAGCATTAGATTGTATACGTAACGTTGCAATTACCCGAATTCACTCACCGATTCGATCATTTCGTATATAATTATTTATCCATTCATAAAATTAGCTACGGAATCACAACAGATATGGTCACGTGATCTCAATGCCTGAGGTAAATTGGCTGTCATGTGCAGGATAATTTAGTTCTATATTGTAACTGTAATATAATTGACTTATTGAAGTTAGAAATTGGGTTTAGTACGAATAGGGTCAATTCAATGGAACCGAGTTATTTTTCTGAATCGTAGCTTATAAACTCTCGGTAGGGGAACGTAACAAACAAATATTGTAATGAGCGAACGCGGTGATGCAACGCACCTTATTGGCTGAGGACCGTATCGTTATTTTTATTGCTATTATTTCCTATTAAAACTAATTATTTTTAATTTAAATGTTTTTATTTTAAACACTGTTTCATGAGATTGAGATTTCATTCGTTTCCCTATTCTTTTTTAATTTACATAGTATCATTTTTGTATATATCAATTATCATTTCGTATAATTTATTTAATCTCTAAAATGTGCAAAACGTATGATGTTGTCGTCTTTTAAAGTAAAAAGTGTAGATAACCAAACAAATTTGTGGCAAAAATGAGGGCATGGACCTTCTGTGGTCAAGTCGTGCTTCGCCCTTTTCATGCTGCCAACCAACTTACGACTGTGAAAAGTAAGTATAATGTTTAGGTTGTCACTAGTTGAGTTCTTTCAAACAAATTTATGTTAAGAAATCTTCACGTTTGCTCTTCTTTTGTACTAAGGTATAAATGAAAATATATAATTATATATAATATAATACAGATATAGTATGTCCGTTAATGGTGTGCTAGTTTGACGCCGCTAAGTTTATAAAAAGTAATAAAACTTTTCTAATGCTCAAGAAATCTACAAAGTAACAAACACAAGGCAATAAAATAATATCAAGCCGATATGCTTGTAAAATATTGTTTTATATAAGTTTACGGCAATTTGTTTTAATATAAAAAAAACTGTATAAGTGGTTTCTTTGAAAACTCGTTACATATAACTTAAGCGAACATGAGCGATTGAAATATATATAGAGATAAAAGAAAACCAATTTCTTTTGTTACATTTATGTTGAAGGGATAAGTTTTCCTCTTGCAAAATATTTCCCAAACGTTCAATGATATAAAATGGTTGTATCTTATTACATTAGTACTTATTACATTTTCGAATTTCATTCGGAACGTTCCCTAGTGGTTTAGATTCTTTATAGGGAAACATGCAAGAAAACCACAAGCCTAACGTCTGACATCTTTTATCTCAATCTGAGTAGACAGAGAAAACCACTAGTCCTGTTTCACTTAGAACTTATTAGATTCCGAGACACGAATGATTGCATCAGATTTTTTTATATTTAACATTCCGGAACGAAAAAAAAACACGACGTCCGATCTCTAAGTATGATCGATTATAAAACATTTTCACTATCAATATATTTTTTGTGCCTTACATAGTGTAATGAGACTGCCGTAAATTGCCATTCAAATATTGAAAATATATATTACATTACACAGTGGCTATTTTAGTTTTTTTTATAATTAGGATGTTGTACGGAACGTCAGAGTCCACCTGACCGACGTTTCAGATCAATCTAAGGGTGACAAAGGGGCACAGCCCTTGAGCACTATCCTCTAGAAAGGTACAGAATGTAACAACGCATTCTTTCGTTGTCCCCTCAAGGATCGAGAATGCCTCGCCCTGGATCTTGGGATCCGTACACGTACGATCGAACAGACTAATTCATGTAAAGCAATGCTATCTACAAAACTAGACCTACGCTCTATAAACAATAGACATGCAGATGCATTGTCCACACCAGAATAAAATTGATTAGTTCCTGATCAGTATTTGCATTTTACGTTATTTCTAGCTACATTATGATTGGGTCGGATCAACCTAGGCAGATGACGTCCTAATAACTCTGTAAGTCTTACCAGGTCCAGCTGTAAATACCAGCACAGAGGCAGCTCCAGGCAAGGGTAGAAAGGCAGACAAGGAAAAACGGTAAGATGCTGCAGTGTTACCTATTGTATGACTAGACACTAAAATTACAAAAAAATACACAATATCTATAAGGAAATCTAAATTATATACCTACGTATAAGCTGATTTTCCGTTATCCATATAATATTTACAACTTTAGAAAAGTTCTTATCGTGCAATCTGAACGTAAGTAAATACGGGCAGCGGAAATCCAGTAAACATCCAAGTCATGATTTACTTGGAGCGTAGAAGTTACCCAACTTTGCGCTGAAGTTGAATTCTCCCTTGTTCTCATGTTAAAATGATGACATACAATTTTATGTCTTAAATTGATAAATATTGAATTAAGTCTCAAAGAAAGTATTTTATATGCAGTGTAAAATAGTAAAAAGTTCTATTTTACATTGCATATAAAATGATAAGATTAATACAATAACATATTATGCATAATTCAACGATAAAAGCTTAATTATAACGATGTCCTTCTTTTCAAAAATAGTAGTTTTATTTTATTTTTATTTATTTATTTAATCTTAACTTCTAAACGTCTTAATTAAATACATACAGTTAAGTCCCTTCATGCTTTTTCCCATTCTCTACCAGTCAACCCTTGAGATGGAGAAACATTGACCGTAGATGCCAATAACAAAATAATACAAGAATACGGAACATTAATACAATACACCCAAATCTCAAAACCAATAATTTGTTATTCTCAAATATTGTTCCCGGCCCTCGACGCAGCAGTCAAATAGTCTCACCGCAACGGTACCATTGCGATGGTTACGGTGCATCGTCCATGAGTACACGATTTTGGGGTACACTTCTAAAATATACTGTCCACTAAACATTTGTATATTTTCAAATCAAACAGAATAAAAACAATGTGTTTTATATTACAAAAAACACCACCTCATATAAACTCACGTAGAGCTAATCAATTTAGAAAGTATTTTTCTGAATCGATTTGCACTACGTATCCTACATGAAGTCGCGTGTTCGGACGAGTATTAAATTCAGTGTCAGACTTATGTCAAAAGAGATGATGCCTCTGGTCTTCATTTAGACGACCTCATTAGGAAATAGTAATAAAGGATAAGCTGAAAATATATAAAAGTAATTATTAAAAGATGTAGAGTCACGGTGCAACGTGAATCTAGGTGTAGCACAAATGGGGTGTCACAACCGGAAAGGATCGCCCCCTCACAGAACTCCAACGTGAAATAGCAGATGGACACAGTGTTTCGTTTGGTAAGTGTGGGCATCCGGACATTCCATCTCAGCTCTAAGGGGTGATAATGCATGTGCATTATCAATCTATGTGGAGGATCGAAGATCTGATGGTTTTTCACTGCTGGCCATATAAGAAAGCTCGAAGTCACTCAGCGAGCTATGAAGAGGGCTAAGCTTGATGTTTCTCTGCATGATCGAGTAAAAAAGGTAGGTGTAGGCAGCGATCGCTTACCGGTAGTATTGCACCATAAACATTTGGTAAACTTTATGTTTCTCACCCTTAGTTTTTTTATTACATTGATAGTAACAAACGAGCACACAGTTCACAGCCCATGAAATCTATTTGATTGAAAGGAATCATAATGCAGATGCGTTGTCACCCTTGAGGACTGAGATGGAATCCCTTGTCACCAGTAATAAAGGTCTCAGGACGAAACGCAGCAGCATTATGCTGCTATTTTACACTAGTATTCTGTGAGAGCATTGTCCTACCCCGGTGGAGCTATGATTATGCAGCTAAAAACAAATTGTAACGTAGCTTTAACACTGCTTTTTGTAATAAGTACTTATTCCTTGTGATTAACAATTTTCAGGGGTTGACACTGCATTTGCATTTACTTATCGAGGATGAATGTGAATATCATGGTCCTCAGGAATCGCTTATAGACGAACTGTGTGCTATTTTGTCACCCTCAATACAATAAAAAAAATCCTGAATTCCACAAATGAAAAGTTTCAGAATAAAGACTAAAAAAGTAAGTCAAGGGGGAAATAGAAGAAAATCACAGAATATTTCCGAATGTGGAAACTACCAGAGTGATATAATGCAAAAATAGTACGAGTGGTTTACACATATGCATTTATTGTTGCCACAAAGAAAATACAAGACCTGCGCTCACCACTCAAGATCAAAGCTAAACTTTGTCAAGTGGTTTTTAGTTCTTAGGGCGTAATGGTTTTATTTTCAAAGTGTAGCTTTTTTCATTATTATGCTTTTGCATGCCTTATGACTTTATTTTCTTCTAAGGCTTCATTTTATCCAATTTTATTTTTTTTACCGTATTTAAGTCGAATCTGAATAATCTTAAAACCCAAATGGGATCGACTGTGTTGAGGTTAAATTTAACGCACAGTTTAAAATTTCTGTTTCGTTTATTATCTATAGAATAGAAAACTAGTAATCTGATGTATTATTAAAACTGTATAAACCCCGTATGCAGATTTTTTTATAATTCAACAGCTAAGTGTTAACTTAAAAGTTAAATACATCTCGTTGTGACACCCATCGATGCGCTAAGATTAAACACAGCATATTACATCATCACTGTCGTATAATAAAACATAAGATCTTACTTGTATGATAGTTATAGTTTTTGTAATGGTTTACAAAATTGAAGAAAGAAACGACCTAAAAAAAATATTTGATATACTAGTAAATCCAACAAGTCTAATTTAATTTACAAAACAAAGTGTCCGTTTAAATTTAAAAGAAAAAACAGTTAAGGGGAACTCATTAGGAAGGACTGAATTAATAAAATTAAGCTGTTAGTCCGTCAAACATAAAAAAAATATTTACACAAATCCGCCGGCATACTAAGTACGCCTTGAGGAGAAATTCGGGAAGCTTTATCTGCTTTTCATTATGAACTCGCATAATTTGTGAAATAATGTGACCATAGGGAGGTATAATGTCTTAGCGTCATAGACATAAATGGGAATGGGCATTTTGATGGATTTCGTTGACATAATCGGTTAGTAAATAAATACATTAAAAACAAATTTTTGACATTTGAGAATCAAGGTAATCTATATTTAAATCGATAAAATGTTTAATCCACTATTTCAGTTTCTTAGAACCTCGCTCGCGCAAACTTAAAATAATCCTGGAATACCTGGTTACAGTATTAAGACTAGGAGTTGCTCTTATTTTAACAATATTAGAAAATTCTATTACCGGTTACAGGGGCGTTGCGCCCATGAGGAATGAATTGGCCCTTAGAACCTATAATTGAGTCCCAAGAGAGCTATATATATATATTTCTCTTATAAATCTGATGAACAATAAATAAATTTGCCAACAATTGATGTACTGTTCAGAGTCAATTGAAATCTCACCAACGTACAACCAAAGGCATATTGCCTGTCTGGTGCAGACTAATTACCCCATGCAGTGACCACCTATATATTCGGTACGTGCAAGTTACAAGGCCTGGGCTATGCTTGTGCAAAGCAATTAAGTTTTGTTGGAAATTGATTGCGTTATAAAGCCCCTATTCAATCCAAGGATTGCTTATCCTGTTATTGGCTTTCTTAACTACATTTAGTAACTTTATTTTATTATATTCCATTTTATTTGTTTAAATTTCGATTGAATACTACGTGAGGATGGACGTAGATGTCATCAGCGGTTTTATATAACAATTTACAATTACATACAAATACTCTACTGGTGCTACGTTCGTCACTTGAAACGAAACAGCGAAAAAATTAGCCATAAGTCTCGTGGAAATACAAATATTCAAACATTAAATATATTAATAACATATGGTATATATACTATCAAAAACAATACACAAAATGAATTTTATTTAGATTGTATATAGAATTCATAACATTAAATATTTGTTTCTCATTTTAATAACATATTAGAAACAAATTTGGTAACATATTAAAATGAAAAAAAAAATTAAAATAAATAAAATAATTAAAAGTCAAAAAGGTAAGTCAAAAGCCTTGAAGCCACCTTCACTATAAAATAATAATATCATTTTAATAAAAAAGTAACTATACGTTTAAACTTTCAAGGTTCCCCCAGGCAGGCCAAATTTTATTGTAGCAGTAAGATGTCAAATCACATGCGCCTAAATAAAAATTACTAAAAACAGTATCTCAATATCACAAGCGATAAAAACACAAAATCACGCATTACAAATATAAATAATTGCACATTAAATCGCTCCTGTGTTAGTTTAACGTATGCGCTTTTCGCAGAAATTGTTAAACAAATTTTGGTCAGGTTTTTACCAATGGATAAATTGATGAGTACACTACAGGTTTAACTTATTAAGGAGATCATGACCCCTTTAATAACGAATGTGATCCTCCCAGGCGTCGCTATCCCCAAGTTAAGAAACAATAAGTTTAATCCTTAGAAAACCATTTACGTGAGAAACCAATTAACAGTATGAGCAAACTGTGAACTGGTCACGGAATATTACATTTTATTCCACTAACCTTAGCTGCTGTTTCAGTATGTCTAAGCAAAACTCAACTTACAGATAAATATCATGTCGACTTCTTCTAATTATTAGAAAAGAGAGAGACGGTACTAAATTATATCAGTCAAATAGTGTTAGTTGATGGTTATTCATGGCTTATTAATAATATATTGATGTCGAGTCGATTTCTAATAACACATCTGTAATGAACTGCGTAGAGAATGTAGTGCCGTAATCATTCATGAAATTACAGAGGTACACAAGTGGTCCCTTACCTATTTCGATGTAATACATATATAATAAAATGGAAAAAAGTTCATATTTAGTGGAAGGGATAGTACCACATCACGTACGTGGGGATACCTGCACATCAAGTTCTAAATAAAAGAATATATCAAGGTGACGTTTGTTTGTTTTGTCCAAACGTGAGATTTATATATATATATATATATATATATATATATATATATGTGTGTATATATATATATATATATAGTGTCTGTTACTTTACTTTTTTACTTCTGTATGTATGTGTAATTTATTAATCTACATATTATTACAGTAATAGTGGATTACTTCAAAATATTTTAATGACCCTATTTCATTTTGGTCCAGTATTAATTAACTTCACGTGTTATTCAGTAACCATTAATATCACTTACAGCGATTTAGGCTCCGGTTTACCGGATGCAGATTGATGATTAATGCTCGTAAACGAGGTTAACTTCATAATACCGTTATCGTTAATATCGAATGACGCTGAATCATTTAATAATATTATATATTATTTTTTAAAGAATATTCCGTACAAGAGATGGTTAATATAATGTAACTCTAATGTAGAGTTACATTATATTAACCATCTCTTGTTTTCTATCCTATTTATGGGGAAATCCTCATGAATGACTAAGGCGCGGACGACGGAAGAGTTATAACCGACTCCTAATGGCTGAAACCCCACCGTGTTTTTTCGATGCCCTCTTTCAGGTCTACGGTAAGGCTTTCGCACACTACTGTAGTCCTGACGGCGTCGGCCCTATCGTAAACCAATTTCTAGCACAAGCATTTAGCTTAGTTGGTGTGGTTAACCGGAATATCAATAACGTTAACAGCACAGCAATCTTTAAAAAAAAAAGATGCCTATTCGCTCTTCTCTCTTCTGCCGCCAGCTTATAATGTAATATTTTGTTTCGGCTTTAATACCATCCAGGAATATCCATAACAAAAGGATAGAAACTAGGTCACTTGTTTTTTAGAATCTCACTATGAAACGACTGTATACTGATTGCGTGGTCCTTTCCTGGTCAAACCGACCCATTCATGGTACAGCTGGGAAAAATCTGCATAGTGGCTCTACTAAGCTAAGAACTAAATAATCGATATTAACCATCATGATGACGATAAACTTTAAAGATGCCCAGAACATGTTATAAATACTAGAAATAAGGTTACCGTTATTTCTAGTATTTAATATTTATACTTATAGTGCCAAGTTTTCGTCTCCCCAAAGTTAATGCATTCTTAATGGTGTGAGGTTTACTATGCTTCGTCGGCTAGCTGAAGCTTCGGTAGTCACAGAATAGCCACAGGGCTTGGTTTGAGTATGTTCGAATTAGATTTCGTTACAATTATAACTTTTACTGTTTGTTTAGAGACAAATTACAAGTTATAAATAAAATAAACAACTTTAGGGTCGCTTTAATATTATATAATAGGTAACGATGAGATTGATCTAAATCTCATTAATATAATTTTATATATAGGCCTGGCGGCTGAGAGGGTTGCGTAAGAATTTTATTTTTGCAAAGCGGAATAATAATGGAATAATATTTATAAATGTAAATATGTTGATACCAAACTTTACCTGATAGTGTCATCTAAGTACTGGAACGAAAGGTATATCTTACTCTATAGATATTTTTTATCATATTCACATCCATTAAAACATTCCAAAATCGATCGATTTTCCTTTTATGGAATGACTGGAATTAAAAAAAAACTTAGTATATCGTGCTTTTATATATAGGAATGTATGAATCAAGAATACTGGCAATTAGAATACTTTGCCTCTTAGGAAGCACGATTAACTTATTGTGCAAATAAAACCATGTTACCACCAATAGTAATTGGAAGTAACAACTGATGAGTTTCACATCCGCACGTCTTGGTATATATTTATGTATTCCTAGCTATCAGCGGGTAACAATTTTAAGAGTCAAAAGTGCTTCCGAAAAGTCTATTTGAAATAAATTCATTCGAGTTTTACTTGAAGAACTACTTATGTCTTATCATTATATATATATATTTTATTGTTGATACTCGTATTCCCCTGACATGAGTAAATGAGAGACTTTTGTCATCTTTTCTTTCTATGTTTAGTGTCTTTAGTATTTTTTACGTTTTTAGTATTTTTCTTTTTATCTTTGGAGAAAGGATACAATTTTATATTTTCTTATTTCCTAATACAAATTCTAAAGTCTTTACACATATTTATAATCATCTCACATAAATTCTCTTTACTTATTTTTATTTATAAATCTTATTCTAATTCTATGTCAATCCTTATACAGGGCCCCTGGACGGCAAAGAACTTTGTTATTAAAATAATCCCACTTTCCTCGCTTATTGGTTTGCAGGCACACACCGGGCACTCTTTGCACTTGAATCGATATAAGTACTCGGAGATTCCACCGTTCCTGTCAACTGCACTACTATTGGGTCCATTTCCATTTTCCTTATGCCTCTATGATATCCGAGAAAAGTATTATTGTAGTTGAGGCCGTTTCTCCGTCTTTGTAGTGCCATTCATTTCATTCCTCAAAAGAACCCAGACGGATTTGTCTTTTGACAAATGAGATCGGACACCTTTCGTAATCGGGCTTTCTTTCAATTTTTGTGCAGATTTCTTTGCCAGCTGGTCTGCTCTCTCGTTTCCCTCCAATCCTTCATGGGCATTGACCAAGTAAATTTAATGATATTACCCTGGTTTCTTATCTTATGAATATTTTTCCTAGTCTCAACCGCTAGTGGATGGAGGGAAACGCCCTGGAAAATAGTTTGGAGAACAGAACTGGAACTACAATATATTCGCTAAAGTTTAGTGCAGAAATTTGGAGTACGTTCCGTGAGGCCTCCAGTAATGCTAGCGTTTCCATCGGGTTGACGGAGCAACTTTTACTTCCAGTAGCTCATTTCTGCGGCGTCTGTCGAAATTCGACCATTAGTTAACTCCACTATTTCATTAATTATAAGTGATTACAAAGCTTTGATTTACTAGAGGAGTGTAGAATAAGTATGGTATATGGAGTGATGTAATGCGAAGGCACGATATAAGATTATTTTTTGTAATATAAGGACTGATAAAGGGTGTTCCTTTGAAGTAGTAAGTGATGAATTCGGACCATGAGATCTACATCTGTCCTCAACATAGATTCAAGATGGACATGCCGTTGTCATCTATTGAAGGCTGATATTGAATGTCGCACCTCTTGTAATTGGCTCGCCAGATTCTTGCATTCACCCGAAACACAGCAGCGAAATGATGTTATTTCATTCTGATATAAAGGAAATAGAAATGCAATTGACGTGAAAATACGGTAAATTGAATGACATGACTACACAACATGACTGACATAGTAGGCCTCAGTTAAAAATGGGATCTGGTAAGAATATTACAATTTTTAAGTCATCGACGAGCTGGCAATCGAAGTTCACCTGATGGTCAATGATTCCTGTGGTCAAACCCAAACAACCCAAACAAGGGCGTTAATCCACGTTAATATTGATAATGTTACGATAAAAAAACCTTACGTTTTAATTTATTACAAGTTTCTAAAAACAATACTTGAATGGATTTGTTTAATGTAAAAATTCTACAACTAACACAACACTCCATTCAAATTTCACTCTGTATAAATTAACCCATTTGTAGATCATAAAACAAAGCAGACAAAGAGGTACCGAGTAATATCCGAACCAAACAAAGAATTGTTTTTATATTTTTAAAAATTTAAATGTCTTTCTTTGAAATTGTATTAATTAATTTAACAAAAGTGTCACTGTTCTCGCTGAAATCCTTGTGCCGTGTTTTATACTTAGCTATATTTGTTGAAGTAGAGCTGGAGATTATAATGGTCTAGTGCTTTAGCTAAAATTAACAATAGGTAATTAAAAATAACCTAATTGATTACGTTGTTGGTGAGGTATTTGATAAAGATATAAGCGTACAATAACCTAATGGTTTAGTTGACAGTTAAAAAGTTAAGGTAGTAGGTTCGACCACCATTCGAACAGTGTCGTAAACCATCTCCTTCCTTTTTTTTTTTTCGTGGGTAATGCCTACCCATACCCGCCCTCGCGGGGACACCGACTAAAACCCCACGGAGTTCCTTTTGCCCATTCAGTGCTGTGCATACGGATACATTTACGCACCGTCCGCGTGCATAGCAGTGGCGGCTCGCTCTTGCGGGCGCCGGCCGCTTGTAACTTGTTATGAGTGCGCGCGGGAACACCGGGCGTGCACTCACCTCGTAGACTCGTGTTGAGCGACGGACCTCCCCGGGCCCATCGCTCGAGTCGTACGCTCTACTTCTTCACCCGATGCGGCGTCTGCGGACTGGGTCCAAGGCGGCTGCCTCCCGATCTCGCTGCAACCCTTCCTTGGTGCTCATAACCTCCTCGCAGAACACCAGAACTGCTGCCAATGCCTCTCGACTGTCGACCATGGCACGAACCACGGTCTCAGGCTATAGGTCATTCCCCACTACGGCACTAAGTGCATGGCGATGTACTACCCATCGAGGATACACCTCCAGCGTGTGCGGGGCCGTGTCTTGGAGGCAGCCGTCACAATGATGACAACCCTCGTTTGGCTCCCTTCCGATCCGGTGCAGGTACTTACCGTAGCAGCCATGCCCCGAAAGCACCTGCGACAGCCGGAAGGTGAGCACGCTGTGATTTCTGCCCAGCCACTGATCGAGGACTGGGCCCACTACCTCCACAGTTCTCGTTCCGGTAGGGGCTGTCTATGTGAGTGCTGCCACCTCAGCACCATGGCCCTTTGATATTCACCCCTCGCCACATCAACCTCCTGCCTCGTGGATGGGAACTTGTGCACTGTGCAGAAGAGCGATTATTCAGCGTCACTCCACACGGGTGCCACATTCGGACCTCCGATATTTGGCAGCAAGCTGCCGACTGCGGCCGCGGCACACATCAGCCTGGGCAATAAGCTTTGGAAGTGAACCTCAAAGTTCCATCGGCCGTCCAAAGTGAGTCCCGGATATTTCATCTGGGACTTGATCTCGATGCGAACTCCGTGTTCTTAAAAAATCGTATACCGTGGCGGCTTGCAATATTCCAGAGATGAAAATACATATATAGATTTTTTTTATATTAAGGGTGAAAAACGACCACATAGTTCACCTGATGTTTTTTCCATAATATAGGGTTAATAATAGAACGCGTATATCACCTGATATGTTATCACTATGACCCACAAACACATATCTACAACCCCCCTCATTAAATATATATATATATATGAAATATTGATTATTTCATTATGATCTCGTTACCATTGAAAGGGTCACCGGATCTCTTTACTCACCATACGAAACACAGCAGCGTTATGCTTTTATTTCACGCCTATTTTCTAGGTGTTTTCTAGTTCTGATTGAGCCGAGCCATTCATGTTGTAGCTACACAGTGGCTTTACCACTGTAAGCAATAAACATACGACTATATGTATATACACAGCACTTTGAAAAGTTTGGAGCCTAAGGTTGACATTTAAATTCAAAAGAAAAAATAATACTGGCACGTAATAGCCATTTCTTTTTTAATTATAATATGCTGTCTTTTGTTTTTCTTCTGTCAAAATTGCAAAATTTGTGATCGATTTAACAAACGAAGTTCGCGATTTTCGTAGAAATGGATAAAATTGAGCACCGTTCCGTCATAAAATATTTAGAAAAAAAAGGATTAACGCCAAAACAAATTTATGAAGATATGTACGAGACTTTGGGGGAATCTGCTCCATCATATACCACTGTCAAAAGATGGGTAGCGGATTTCTAACGTGGCAGAGAAGCAGTGCAAGATGAACGAGGAGTAGGAGTGGTAGGCCGCCGACGGCTACCACAGACGAAAATACCAGTAAAATATTAGACCTAATTTTGAATCACAGGAGATTGACGATTGCAGAGATAGCAGAAGCAATAGGTTTTTCCTATGAACGAGCACAGAACATAATTTCCAACGATCTTGGATTTTCTAAGGTCTCTGCCAGATGGGTACCTAGACTGCTTTCAGCCGAAAACAAACGCACCCGCCAAACTGTATCACAGGATTGTTTGGATCTGTTCCAAAGTGATCCTCAAGATTTTCTTAGCCGTTTCGTAACTATGGACGAAACTTGGGTTCACTACAATACACCAGAGTCCAAAGTACAATCCAAGCAATGGAAAAGAGCAGGGTCACCGCCCCCTAAAAAAGCTCGTACCGTTTTGTCAACCAAGAAGGTAATGGCTTCAGTTTTTTGGGACTGTAGACGGGTCATTATGGTTGACTACCTCGAAAAAGGTAAAACCATAAATGCTGACTATTATTGCACTCTCTTAAACGTTTGCATGAAGAAATAAAAATAAAAAGGCCTGGTATGTTGTCTAAGAAAGTTTTGTTCCACCAAAATAACGCTCCTTGATTTCGCCGCAGCAGGCGAAATCAATCGCACAAATACACAATTGTAGCTTTGAATTGTTGCCGTATCCACCCTATTCGCTGGACTTGGCCCCGTCTGATTACCATCTCTTCCCCAATCTAAAGAAACACATGGCAGGACGAAAATTTTCTTTTTAAACTGAATATTTTGATGAAATTGTAGATTCTTTTTTTGTTAGAAGGAATAATAAAGCTAAAGACAAGATGGCAAAAGTGTATAGATCATTCTGGAGACTATGTAGAGAAATAAAATTATCATTTAGAAAAAAATAGTTTTTTTTAAATCGGGCGGGGTCGGGCTCAAAACTTGTCAATGTGTGCAGGGATCCGGAGACCTTTATTACTGGTGACGAGACATTCCATCTCAGTCCTCAAGGGTGACAACGTATCTGCATTATGATTTCTTAAGTCATAAGCAGCAAGATCCATCCATATTAGTACTAATCCAACTGTTATATACGTAAACAAATTATATTACATTTATTACAGTTTCAAATGATAAGGATATGATCAAATGTAAACATTATTTTACCTTAAGACCGTTATCATATAATTTCTTTTATTATACCACTATATTAGCATATCACTTCAGTGATAGACGTGCATTGTCCTAAAGGACTACAATTGCCTGTTTACGATTGTCTTTGTGCACCACACAAAGCTGTATATTTATGCTGGTACTCCATGAAAGCATACTTACCCGCTCGATAGTGGTGAAAATCTAAGAATATATTTTTACCTGAAAACGTAGTATTCGTTTTTATGAAACAAAATGTGACGATCGTACAGTTCACCTGATGGTAAGTGATGAATACAGAGCTCTATGATACCTACATCTATCCTCAACAAAGATTCACAGATACATTTGAGCCGTCAACCCAAAGAACTGAGATACAGTGCTTTCCTTACATTGACTGGATTTTAGGACATAAACACTCACAAAATGAAACACTATTATGCCACGATATCACTTTGGTATTTTTGATGGGCGTCGTTTCCCTGATGGAATCAATTTATCCACACTTGATCTAGAAACTAGCTCTTTATTCACATGTAATTAATATTAATTAGTCCGCATATACCGGAAGCCACCGTATTAAGAGGTTTCTTTGAGTCGATGAAAATAGTTTGTGCCTGATAGTGTGTACCCGCTGATTTTTTACTTCTTTGATTGTTTACTTCTACGTAAGAAATTTTGCCGGTGAATGACAAGGCAATATTCTGCTAAACATATTTTTGCTAAAATTATTTTTTTAAATTTTATAGCAAAAATAATTATTTTAAAGACAAATAATTTAATAATGACATTTTTACCAATATTTTTTTATCGAATTTACACTCAATGTGGTGAATCAATACATTGCGAACAAACTTCTTACTTTATCTTATACAATTTTTTATTTTTTTATGCTGATCAGAATAGCATTCGTATCAATGAATAGCGATGCTGATCAAAATAACCACGAAGTTTGTATGAGGGGACAGTTCAGTCAGGGACAGGAACAGGGAGAGGTAGACAGACAAATGTCTTGATAATTCTGCCATCTATGTTTTCTGTCAAAATTGCAAAATTTGTGATCGATTTAACAAACGAAGTTCGCGATTTTCGTAGAAATGGATAAAATTGAGCACCGTTCCGTCATAAAATATTTAGAAAAAAAAGGATTAACGCCAAAACAAATTTATGAAGATATGTACGAGACTTTGGGGGAATCTGCTCCATCATATACCACTGTCAAAAGATGGGTGCGGATTTCTAACGTGGCAGAGAAGCAGTGCAAGATGAACGAGGAGTAGGAGTGGTAGGCCGCCGACGGCTACCACAGACGAAAATACCAGTAAAATATTAGACCTGATTTTGAATGACAGGAGATTGACGATTGCAGAGATAGCAGAAGCAATAGGTTTTTCCTATGAACGAGCACAGAACATAATTTCCAACGATCTTGGATTTTCTAAGGTCTCTGCCAGTTGGGTACCTAGACTGCTTTCAGCCGAAAACAAACGCACCCGCTAAACTGTATCACAGGATTGTTTAGATCTATTCCAAAGTGATCCTCAAGATTTTCTTAGCCGTTTCGTAACTATGGACGAAACTTGGGTTCACTACAATACACCAGAGTCCAAAGTACAATCCAAGCAATGGAAAAGAGCAGGGTCACCGCCCCCTAAAAAAGCTCGTACCGTTTTGTCAACCAAGAAGGTAATGGCTTCAGTTTTTTTGGGACTGTAGAGGGGTCATTATGGACTACCTTGAAAAAGGTAAAACCATAAATGCGGACTATTATTGCACACTCTTACAACGTTTGCGTGAAGAAATAAAAATACAAAGGTCTGGTATTTTGTCTAAGAAAGTTTTGTTCCACCAAGATAACGCTCTTGTCCATACTGCGGCGAAATCAATCGCACAAATACACAATTGTAGCCTTGAATTGTTGCCACATCCACCCTATTCGCTGGACTTGGCCCCGTCTGATTACCATCTCTTCCCCAATCTAAAAAAACACATGGCAGGACGAAAGTTTTCTTTTTAAACTGAATATTTTGATGAAATTGTAGATTCTTTTTTTGTTAGAAGGAATAATAAAGCTAAAGACAAGATGGCAAAAGTGTATAGATCATTCTGGAGACTATGTAGAGAAATAAAATTATCATTTAGAAAAAAATAGTTTTTTTTAAATCGGGCGGGGTCGGGCTCAAAACTTGTCAATGTGTGCAGGGATCCGGAGACCTTTATTACTGGTGACGAGACATTCCATCTCAGTCCTCAAGGGTGACAACGTATCTGCATTATGATTTCTTAAGTCATAAGCAGCAAGATCCATCCATATTAGTACTAATCCAACTGTTATATACGTAAACAAATTATATTACATTTATTACAGTTTCAAATGATAAGGATATGATCAAATGTAAACATTATTTTACCTTAAGACCGTTATCATATAATTTCTTTTATTATACCACTATATTAGCATATCACTTCAGTGATAGACGTGCATTGTCCTAAAGGACTACAATTGCCTGTTTACGATTGTCTTTGTGCACCACACAAAAGCTGTATATTTATGCTGGTACTCCATGAAAGCATACTTACCCGCTCGATAGTGGTGAAAATCTAAGAATATATTTTTTTACCTGAAAACGTAGTATTCGTTTTTATGAAACAAAATGTGACGATCGTACAGTTCACCTGATGGTAAGTGATGAATACAGAGCTCTATGATACCTACATCTATCCTCAACAAAGATTCACAGATACATTTGAGCCGTCAACCCAAAGAACTGAGATACAGTGCTTTCCTTACATTGACTGGATTTTAGGACATAAACACTCACAAAATGAAACACTATTATGCCACGATATCACTTTGGTATTTTTGATGGGCGTCGTTTCCCTGATGGAATCAATTTATCCACACTTGATCTAGAAACTAGCTCTTTATTCACATGTAATTAATATTAATTAGTCCGCATATACCGGAAGCCACCGTATTAAGAGGTTTCTTTGAGTCGATGAAAATAGTTTGTGCCTGATAGTGTGTACCCGCTGATTTTTTACTTCTTTGATTGTTTACTTCTACGTAAGAAATTTTGCCGGTGAATGACAAGGCAATATTCTGCTAAACATATTTTGCTAAAATTATTTTTTAAATTTTATAGCAAAATAATTATTTTAAAGACAAATAATTTAATAATGACATTTTTACCAATATTTTTTATCGAATTTACACTCAATGTGGTGAATCAATACATTGCGAACAAACTTCTTACTTTATCTTATACAATTTTTTATTTTTTTATGCTGATCAGAATAGCATTCGTATCAATGAATAGCGATGCTGATCAAAATAACCACGAAGTTTGTATGAGGGGACAGTTCAGTCAGGGACAGGAACAGGGAGAGGTAGACAGACAAATGTCTTGATAATTCTGCCATCTATGTTTTTTCTGTCAACTTAAGGACTATATATATATATGTGGTAGAATACAAATAGAATAGAAAAATTAATAAAATATTTTTTAACTTTACATACATATAATATAATACTTACCTATATTTTTTTTATATTAGTTACAAAATGCCACTAAACCCTAAGTAACATTACTTTTTTAATTAGGCGCAAAAGTCCGGAAGGCTCCGAAAACTGCCACGAATTTCAACTAAATATGCACTCCACGGATTTGTTAAATTTTTTTACTCTGAACTCTCTGAGGTTTTTTAGACTACCGCAAATTGCCAAGAAAGAAAAAGGATAAAGCAGAAATTAGACAGGTTGTAGAAACGAGCTATTAAGGATATTATATGAAATAAAAACATCTGTGAGATGATATAGCGTTTTATATTTGTTTAGTATTTTATTGTCAGCATACAGGTACTTGCAATGTATGCAACGGTACATCCAAATAAAAAGATCCTTTCAATATAGACCATATTTTACACATAATAAATCTAATTAAAAGATTATGTGAAATTGAAGTACTATATTTACATGACAGGTTTTCTATGTGTAAGAGCCATGTCAAAGCAAAAATCTAGGTACATTACGAACGGTACGCCTCGCACGGTGCGGATGTTTGTACATGATGTACTATGTACATTTGGTGAACGAAAGAAAATGTGATGATGCGTCTGGTGAAGAAGCATTTCATCTTGAGCTTCAGAGGTAACATGGCGTCCACATTACGATTCTGCAGGCCCCATGAATCTTTCATAGCAATGAACAGCTATAATATGTATTTCCAAAACACATCATTCTCCGTCAGTTTATACTAAAATTGACGGTCGTGTTGTTTGATTATCTGGCTGCTGGCGGTTCCTGGCTTCGATTCTAAGCCGAATAAAATTTATGTATCACAAATTGGTTTGGTTTTGAGGCTTGAGTTGTATGTCCCGTGACTCTGACACTGCACACTAACCTTCCAACGATCTTTTTGCGCATACATAACATCAAACTAGAGAAGGAGACGACGAGTGAGTGACTCGTACTTGCGCCAATGCTTAATGCATTATAAAATATACTGCGTGGTTGATGTTATTTGCTGATAATCAAAAGATATCGTTGTTAACAAACATAAATGGTGAAGGTATTGCAATAGGATATTATCATAGCATCTATGAAAAGTACAGTGTATATTCATTTAAATGAACAGTAGAGCTACACTAGCTCTGCACTTGAATGTGTCGGTCTTCACCGGGGCAGGATCACCGGCAAAACACTGCCATGTTTCGTTTAGTAAATATATGGATCCAGAAACATAGTTACTGGTAGTGAAGTATTGCATTTTGAATCTTTGTTGAATGATGGTGTAGGTGTTTATATTCTTCTGTCATCACTTATCACCAGGTGGATGGTCATTAATCACTTTTAGATTTATAAAAAAGAATCAATAAAAAAAATCGTTTTATTTAACGATATTGAATTTTTACGTTTGCTGTATTACAATAAAGGGCCTCATTAAACACGGTAATTATCCTAATTGTTAACAATTTCATTGCTAAACAGAGCATAATATTACATGTACGATAAAATCTCATTATATTATTAACGAAATTTGATGTATGAAACTTAATGAGACTTTTGTTTGCCCTACTTAAACATGTTCACTGTGCATTAGCCTTCACGTATAATATATTTGTTGTTAATGTAAAATAGTAAGGATTTTTTAGTGATATACATATAAAAATTTAGGGTTCCATTACTTATCATTAGTGTGCTCGTTGGAAACACTTAATATTGTAAGTCTATGACTCCGTCTCACTCCCCAATACCCCATCTCAAGGGAATAAAATACGTGTAAGGAAAATTTCAATCCATGAAATTTCAAATACTCAGAAAAATATTGTAAAATATCCAAGTAACATTTGTAGAATATTGATAGATAATAACGTTCAAGTTTCAAGGTGTTCGTTCATCCTCAAATACGCAAGTCAAATCAAATACTTTTATGTCTTCATCATACATCGTAAAGCTCTGATCCCCCCCGACATTTCCCATCGGCGATTTTTATGACTCTCACAAAAGAGTCAGAGTTGATAGATTTTCTTACAAAATAATTCCTTTCATGATGAGCTAGAATGAAAAAAAATTAATTATTAGAGTTAAATTGCTTTCTTACTGTAAAATGATCACTTTTAGAGTGAGAGATATTAGGGTGCGATAATTTTGTTTTATTGTAAGAGTATATTTGTTTTAGTGTAGAGTGTATATTTTATCTCTTAAAATTGTCAACGTTTCTTTGAGCTTTTATAGGCCAACGATGCTTTGCCTGATTTGCTATGTTGGCCGAAAATATAAGCATAATCTCAGTCTTTACAGACTATCAGAAGCCATGATCCTGTACCACCTACATCCATCGACTTCCCGCTTGGTCCTACTGGCCAACCTAAGAACCTTTCTACCTCATTGATTGTCGGGTCTCGAGCTCGTAGAGCTAATTCAGTCAGCTCATTGACACTTCAGCTTACTAATCTTTTAAGCGACGTCGGTTACCTTCTATTATCTATATTGCAAATTCTAACAGACAGGCAAACAACGAACATATCTCCTTCCATAGATCGCGGTGAGAATTTGATCGTAATCATAACTTAATAATCCTAATACTTAAACTTAATAAATATTCTGATTCACTATTGGGCTCTGTAACTTATGTTTCAAGCAGTGCCATTACATTTGTACAAACAAGGGAGGACCCTCTCGACCCTTTCTTACATCATTATATCAGATTATGATTCCATTAATTATTTTTTTAATCATAGTTTCCTTGAATATCTTATAACGAAATCTGTGTAATTTGATTATTAAAAAAAATAGTTTGTTAAAAAAAGGCTGAAGGGCAGTCCCCATAAGCTGTAGAGGCGATATTCAATTTCATTCACTTACAATTCGCAACGACCGACTTCATTTTTTTTAATAAAATATATAGAATAAGATCTGAAATTGGTACTAATGTAACAGGAATACCAATAAATATGACACCAAAGTATATTTTATCACATACATTATTGATGCTAAACGATAAGTTATTTTAGATTCCGAGAGATTTTCTTTCAGATAAATCACGGTCTCCGTAGCAGCAATGTAACGTTATTCTGTTTCCGACATGCAATATTCCTCATGCATTGAATATAAAGGTCTCAGTCAGTTCTTTGGTACACCTGCTGCATACAAAGTTTTATAATACGCCAATGTGATAGTTTAAAACTAGACCAATACGTTCTGAAATGAGAATATGTCTCTAAGAATGTTTATTTCTTCAAAGTTTATTGTAATTTAGTTTGTCAAGTAGACGTTGTCTCACAGTAAAGATTTTTACTTGTTGTTGTTGTTTTTTATAGATATCGGCAGGATCAGACTGAAATGGAAATGGCAATGGGCCGATCACAAAACTTATAGAACGGATTGTAGCTTAAAAAGGTTCTCGAAAGCTAAAAGTTTTGGATGGCTCACGGTTTTGGATAGTAGTTTTTGTAGGCTGTTCCTCTTTTTGTTATTTAAGTTATCATTATTGCAATGCTAATAGCATAACATAATTAAATAACATTCCCGTTAGCTTTTCATACTAAACTTAAATGCTTGTCCTTAGAGATGTGTTGTCCACACTCGAATGGGGGATTCGAATCTACTACATTTGTTTCACAGATCGTTCTCTAAGCCAATTCACGCCTTTAACGCGTTTAATAGTTCTAAGAACATAGTTCTATTTACCGTAATCAGACATGTTCAGAAATCCAAAAATAGAATAATAGAAGTGTAATTAACAGGCGCACCATCCATCAGTATAGCAGAGGATGCGTTAGAGACATTTTAGGGGAGGTCATAGAACACTATAGCACGAGACATGATCGATAAAATTGGTGTATATTGGTAATAATCCAACATTGTAAAACGGGACTTTGAAATAATCGAACACATATTTAGTGAGTGCAAGGCGAGGAAAAGGTATATAGTATATGTATTATCAAGGTAGTTAAAACCTAGGATAATCTTCTAGTGATAGGATAATCGATCGCCAGCAGATTTCAGGCTCTCACAATTGGGAGGCACAGTCATTGCACATTAGTAAGATTGATGCTGGAGATCAGTAAGTGCGTACACATAAGATCTGTAGAGATCGAAGAGCTATCGAGTACCAACACAAATAAGGCAGCTAATAAGGTCAGCTAGGCTGGATTTGCCCTCTTTCCCGACTCCGAGTCAAACGGAGGTCATCGCTAAGTATTTGCGCTCCACGCCGCACGCGCGTCCTACCCATTGGGTCGCCCGACGGGTCTTTCTTGCTAATTAATTACGTTTCAACCATCATTCGAGAGAGTTATCGTAGCCCTCTAAGCGCTCTATTTTACATGGCGTTAAGTCATCCGAGTAAACCGAATTCGATTGCTAATTGCAATTTTACCACATGCTCGCTGGTGAAGGATAAGATCGCGAGGGAATCTGCACGTCTAAGAGATAAATAAAAAAAAATATTTCAAGTTATGTGAAGTGTTCCAATCCTTATTGGCGTGACGGGATAAGCTCCAATATCTTTTATATTTTTATATTTCGCCGTATATCATAAGAGTAATCGTCGTAGTAGTTTCTTTTCACTTTTTAGTTCACGAGTTTTAGAAAGCTTTACACCACCCATGGCCACTGCGTAAATCGTACTAAAAGTTATTATATAAAAGCTAACGGTATCCCGACATAACTATGGCATCAGAAGAAACTTTTAATAGTTTTTAACAGTGGCAGTCACGCTCAGTTTATTTCCTACAACTGCACGAATAATTCAACTCTTCTAACACAAAAAAGAATACCATGCTGTTTCGACTGGAGAGTGTAGAGGTCCAGAGTTTAATTCAAGCATTCCATCTCAATTCTTAGGGGCGTTACATACATAATAGGATCACATGGTGGACTGAGATATTCGACTTTTTTTTATTGTGGGTGAAAATAAACAAAATTCAGTAATTCCTGCGGCCCATGAGACACATTCATTCTCGATAAGGAATCATCCATAAGGCCATTTTACACTGGTATTCTTTGAGGACATGTTCTATCGCCAATAGAGTCGATTCATTAATACAGCAATTGGAAATGAACGAAGCGTGACTCTATTAATGTTAAATCCGTTGTCCTGATGACATAGTTATTCCGGGCTACTCTCAGCTTATAAATATATTTTTTAGTCCGATATACACTGTGACCATGAGTGTTGTAACGCACTGGAAATTTCGGGAATTAAAGGTGAAATAAATAAGAAAAAAATCATAAAATTAGGTTAACTCAGTGTGTAATATTCACGTAAATTAAAAAAGTCATTATGAAAAGTAAAATAACAGACACTACATATAAATCTCACTGCCAGGCCTATGTCGTCTTTCCAGAGAGGGTATTTGAGTATATACATGAGTGTATATATTCATCACGCAATTCATCTCGCCATTCCACTCTTTCTTCTTGTCTTTTTCTTATTCATTGCTTATTGAGGTCTGTCTGTTAACGAAAAATTTAAATTATAGATATCATTGGTATAGTAGTTATTGATGGAAATCTAATCTCGGTTTTCTCGCGTATCGTGAATTAAAAGCGAGTGCTTAGATACTGTGCTACCGTGTTCTAAGAAAACCATTATATTTTTCTTAAGTAATTTAAGTTATTAGAATCGTTATATATGTGTTATAGAGGTTATGATACAACATATCTACAATATTACTATCTCTCTCTCTTTCGATGTTTATGATATTTCAGTCACAATATTTCGCAAATAAAGCTGACCCCAAACGGAACCGGCGATTGTCACAGCTACAAGGTCTGCTTAGTATTATAGGCGACGGTTTTAGCAAATATATATTTTTTATGTTCGTAACTGTTTTACTTTATTCACCCCTTGCTAACGAGTTCCTTTGCCTAAAGTCGACGTAAAAAGCAAATGTATTTTTTTTTATTTATACTGACACTCAGTTTATTTATTAACATTAAGAATATATAATCAGGTACTTCTTGATGTATCCGAGTCTTCATTTTTTTTTACTACTTTGATTCACCGTTTTTTGATGGACTAGGTAGGTAATCGTATGCGGCCCCTAAGTCGCGGGTTCGATTCTCACTGGCTTAAACAAAGACAAAAATAAAGTTTTATTTTCAGATTCTCGATCTTGATTTTTTTTCCTGAAATTAAAGTCACAAACTGTCGCATGAGTCACTGTTGACTGCAACCTCTTAAACTTCCATCCTCATCAGTAACTGAGTCTCCTGACTTTTTATTTTTGTGTTTGTGTGCTGCTGGTCTGGTGACCTTAACAGCTTTATCTAAATGAAATCGCGAGGAGAATGTCCGCTTAGTGGGAAGACCACGGCGATGCCGGCACGAAGACTGCCGACATATTAAGAACTAGGGTTGTTCGAACTTCGGCTCGGACCGCCAACGTATAAAGGGAGTCAACGGATACTTATTATTATTACACAGGTGCTGCTATTTCACGCCGATTATTTGGGATTTGTGGTCTAACATTTATGCTGCATTGTGGCTCTACTACTATTAAAATGTTAGCCCGTTATCACTAGAAAAACTACTGCTGTAAAAGAGCAGACTAACAAAATATATAGATAAATCCTACTGATAACGGCATAGGTTTCCACTCAAAGGACAATTTTTTTTTAATTTCTTACTGATTAGTTGAATAAACATTACATTCACTTAATGCCTTATTTTATTAATAGAATAGGTCATCCTAGTATACGAATACCTTACTTTTCAGCCTTAAAACGATTTTTATTTCTTTTTCTTTCAACAAACAACGTGCCGTGTAAGAAAGAAAGGCATTTGAATATCGTCGCCTATACAACACCCTCGAAAAAAATACTAACCCGCATAAAAATCGAGTTTCTTGAATTATAATATATATATATATATATATATATATATATATAAATTATAAATATATATATTAATAAATATATAAATACTTGTAAGCAAACTGAAATGTGTATATTGTGACATTATTTAAGGATGTATATATAATGTATTATCATATATCCATGAATGAATCAAAATAATTAAAATCAGAACTATTTTAAACATAGAAAATAATTTAAGTAAATCCACCAACGTTTTAAATATACCCATAAGTCATGTCCATATTTGCATTTCAGATGTTGTTCCTAAAAAACGTAACAGGGAGTGGGGAACATAGAGTGGGCTTTAAAAAAAGGGCCAATGTATTTGGTTTATTTCGACCATTATTTAAATTAGCTACGGGAATACTTAAAATAATCTGCATTAGGTGTGTTCCCTGGAGCAAGGGAAAAGCAGAGGGATGCTAATGGGAGGTTCTTTGTTTCAAAGACATTAATAAAACCGCAATCTATTATAGATATATTTTCAATTTAAATGATATAGCAGTATAATCATGGACTAATACAATATATTCTTTAAAGCAGTCGATGCAGACTGGGTTTTATTTTAACAGGCAAGGAAGGAGAGTGGTAAATTAGCTGCAGCATGATAGGTCAGCTCGACCAGGGAAGGACCAAGCCCACATGAAACACACACACACATATATATATATATATATATATATATATATATATATATATATATATACATATATGTATTTAAAAGAATATTGGAAATGCTATTAATATTACAGTTAACCATTCCAACTAAGCTACAAATGCTTGTGCTAGATGGTCCACGATATTAGTCCAACGATGGATTCCAACTTACGACTTTAAATTTCGCAGACCTATATATATATATATATATATATATATTTATATATATACACCAGCGTGAATTAGCAAAGTAAAGCTGTTGTGTCGTATGGTGATTGGGAAACTGAAGATTTCTTTAATTCGACTGGATTATTCCATCTTAAGCAAGAAAGATAATGATTGTACACCTTGAATCCTTGTTGGGAATGGATCAAGGTACTTATAGTATTTATATGTCGATCGATTATCATAAAAAAGTTAACACCTGTGGAGATTTATGCATCTCATCTTATCCAGTGATGCTTACTATCCAAAATTGTTGTGAGTAGTATTTTCGAATGGGATAATTTAATTAAATAAACACTTCGTTTTTATCGTCCTACACCATCGGAATATCTCAAATACTATTAGCTCCTTTTGTATAGATCAGACCAAAGCTAAATAATTCAAAAGTTGACGTTAAGTAGTATTAACTGTGACATCAGGTGGTCCAACACCTTAGTACTGCCTTCCCAGTAACTATGAGTTTTTTTTATACCTACAGCCCATGACATCAACATACATCCTTAACAAGGAATCATAATGCAGATGCCCTTGAGGACTAAGATGGAATGCCTCGTCACCATAAATAAAAGTCTCCGGATCCCTGCGTTCACCACACGAAACACAGCAGCATTTTGCTGCTATTTTACATTGGTATTCTCCGAAGGCGTACCCTACCTACCCCGGTCGAGATGACCCATTCATTCTGCAGCTAGAAAAAAACTGCACCGTAGCTCAACCACCATAAAATGCTATAAATTACTCGTAATTTCGGAATAAAAAGTAATTTTACATGTAGGTTGTCTTATTAACAATTTAATTATGCAAAAAAACGATTATATTTTATGTATGGATATAATTATATGTAGCGTCATGCTTTATATATATATATATATATATATATATATATATATATATATATATTTAAAATAATATTGGCAATGCTATTAATATTACAGTTAACCACTTCACTAAGCTGCAAATGCTTGTGCTAGATAGTCCACGACATTAGTCGAACGATAGATTCGAACTTACGACTTTAAGTTTCGCAGACCTATATATATATTGAGTTTTATGTTGCTGCTAAATTTAGCTAACGTATGTACGTACGTTATGGAAATCATTGAAATGATACAATGTATTACATGTCACATAGCGCTAATATTTATTCTTCATGATATAACTTTAAAGTAAGGTTTTTTTTATAATGTTGTCAACCTTCACAAAATTCATCTGATTCCCACACTCGTTACCTTCGAATATTCGAATATTGATGGTTGGCTTTGATGCACCACTGTGTGTTTAGTAGTTTTTTTTCTTTCACACGTGACATATTTGTGAAATTATCCCCAGTAGTATTTCATTATCGATACAACATAGGGATATTCAAGAAAAGAGTCCCTCTCGAAAACTCCGTTCTCAAAACAAAAGTCAACGCACTTGCAACTCCCCTGGTTTTGCGGATGCCTGTGGGCGGCGGTGATCACTTAGTTTACGTGAAGTGCCAGCTATGTTAAAAGAAAAAACTTGGTAATTGCTTAATAATAAAATAGTTGCTTTTTTTTTGGTATTTTACCCTGATATTCTGTGCATGTGTATCGTCAGAGTCAAGGTAGAGTTTTGCCGTGTGCAATAATATTACTATGCCTTTAGGTTGTGGATATCGAGATCCATGGTCTGATTCCCAGCTGAGAAGAAATTACCGAAATTACAATACCCTTGCCGGCGTGCTTTTCATAAATGGAACACATACTTACAAGGCCAAATTTTGTCGTTCAATAAACATCGAGAAGTTATAAAGCGGTAGTATTTTGTACATCTCTGTGTATGTTAATCTAAATACTAGTATAATAAATCAAACGTATTATAGCTTAGTGATTAAGAGTACGGCCTACGAGACCTAAGCTTGTGAATTTGAATCCCGCATTCGATTATGGTCGTAAACCATCTCGTAGCACAAGCATTTAAGCTTAATTGGCGTGGTTATTGGGTATATTAGTAATGTTAATTTAATATTAGATATCATCATCATCGTCTTCATTATAATTGTAGTCATCACAGCCTATTAATAGTCCACTGCTGAACATAAGCCCGAGCACAATGAACGGGACAATTCAACCGAGTTAGGACCACGCCCTCACAGAATACCTTTTTAAAATAGCAGCGTAATGCTGCTGTGTTTCGCCTGGTGAGTGAAGGTTTCCGGAGACCTTAATTTACACAAATCGCAAAAGGTTATATCGTTACATATTTTAAATGTATGTTTTACTTTAACGTGATATATTAAATATAAAATCTTAAAATATTAACTATTTATCTAGGAGACATTATTCAATTAAAATAAAAATGATGCAATATATATGTGGGTATTTAACCGAAATACACAATAATTGTAATTAAATAGCACTTAAACTTTTATATATTATATATCAAACCCCAACCTCTCAATAATTTTCGTATTATATATATATTTGTATATACTACGTCACAAGATTCAAACTTAATACCCCTATCTTTTTCTTGTCCATCTCGTCCGTAATACCGTATCCTTTTCAGATCGACAGATATCATATTTAAAGGTTAATTTAACTTTCTAAACGCTACCTTATTACTTCAATAGAAAGTTTTCTAATAAAGGTTTTAAAACTTTACATATTACCACTGATATGTAAAACTCAGAGAAACTTAATCTAAACTCGACTTAAGTTTAATAGATTTTTTTAAACAGTTAAGATAACTACTAATATATATACAGACAACAGTTAAAGTCTAATGATTCTTAATAGCGAGTTATCACGTGAACATAGAGATTTTACGTGATAATTGTTTTGAAAGAAACAAACAGATGTAACACTGCAGCCTGTCTTTAGCAGTAACATCAAGTGCCTACTCCTCTTTTGAAGGCCGGCAATGAAACAACTGAAGGTTTTCTGGTGAATTCAATCGTCGATGCAGATGTTCATAGGCAGCGGTGGTAACTTATCATCAGATAAACTGCTGTTGTCGCGTATCTGAATGATATGCTTACGTTTATGCTGATACTTAGATTAATATTGAAGCTAAATCTCATCGAGGCTTCACTGTGGATTGTTATACTTCTCGAGTATTGGAAATTATTCATTATTTATTTCCTAGACTTGCATTATGTTTACCCTATAGATTGAGCTTGTAGTTTTTTTATAATATTAGAGGGAGGTAAAAGAGTTAAAAGAAATGTAAGAATTTTTTTTATTACATTGAGAGTAAGAAACGAGCACACAGTTCTTCTAATGGTAAGTCATTCCTGCGAGCCATGACATCTAAATTCATACATGACAAAGAATCATGCAGATGCGTTGTCACCCTTGAGGACTGAACTAAGCTTAAATACTTATGCTAGGAGGTAAGGGATGGTTCACGTCAATATTCGAATGGCGGACCTTAAGTTTCGACGATCGTACCCTAAGCCATTATTCATTGACAAGTTCACCTGGTGGCAAGTGAAGAAAGTGGCCCTTGACAGCCACACCTATCCCCAACAATAATTTAAGAGACACACGTGTCACCCCTGAAGACTGAGGTGGAATAGCTTGTCACCTACTAGTGGATCTCAGTGTCATTACACTCACTACACTTAGATGCAAAGCATTTGCTGTTATATCAAGCTGATATTCTGTGAGGGCTTCACTGGTAGATCCGACCCATCGTTGCTATAGCTACAGACAAGCTACAGAGTAGTTGTACCACTCTAAAATGTCCTCGTGTCATGGTGAATCAGCAAATTACAACAAGAGACAGGAAATGCGTGAAAGGAAAATATAAAATACTTTTAAGGCAAAATGCGATAAACCGATTTATCAATATAAAGTTTGTTATGATATATTTTTTCCTCATTAATGTTGTGAAGGGTAGTATAGTATATCAGAGTCGCTATAAGATGGTCGTGAGTTCGAATACTATTGAACTGCACCAGCCTTCACTCCCTTGTGGTAGATTTTTGCGTACTACGTCATCATAGTCAACTGCTGTATATTCAGGAGTGGGCTGCGATACATATCGATCCCTCGATCCTGCGTCAATTTCATCGATCACCATCTTAACAGACTTGCATAGGTTGTTATTCTGTATAGTTGGGGTTATACACTCGAGAAATATCTTCATCGTTTATAAATTCCATGAGCTATATGGCCAGCCCAAAGCCACTTCAACTTAATTATCTATCGAGCCTAATTGGTTACTTAATGTTTGTACTGGGTGTTTATACGCGTGACAGAATTCGCTATGTGGATGTCCGTAGTAAAACGAAGATGACGTATTAGTTTCGTATAAAAATTGATTTTTTTGTTATATTTTTTATTACATTGAGAGTAAGAAACGAGCACACAGTTCTTCTAATGGTAAGTCATTCCTGCGAGCCATGACATCTAAATTCATACATGACAAAGAATCATGCAGATGCGTTGTCACCCTTGAGGACTGAACTAAGCTTAAATACTTATGCTAGGAGGTAAGGGATGGTTCACGTCAATATTCGAATGGCGGACCTTAAGTTTCGACGATCGTACCCTAAGCCATTATTCATTGACAAGTTCACCTGGTGGCAAGTGAAGAAAGTGGCCCTTGACATCCACACCTATCCCCGACAATAATTTAAGAGACACACGTGTCACCCCTGAAGACTGAGGTGGAATAGCTTGTCACCTACTAGTGGATCCCAGTGTCATTACACTCACTACACTTAGATGCAAAGCAGTTGCTGTTATATCAAGCTGATATTCTGTGAGGGCTTCACTGGTAGATCCGACCCATCGTTGCTATAGCTACAGACAAGCTACAGAGTAGTTGTACCACTCTAAAATGTCCTCGTGTCATGGTGAATCAGCAAATTACAACAAGAGACAGGAAATGCGTGAAAGGAAAATATAAAATACTTTTAAGGCAAAATGCGATAAACCGATTTATCAATATAAAGTTTGTTATGATATATTTTTTCCTCATTAATGTTGTGAAGGGTAGTATAGTATATCAGAGTCGCTATAAGATGGTCGTGAGTTCGAATACTATTGAACTGCACCAGCCTTCACTCCCTTGTGGTAGATTTTTGCGTACTAAGTCATCATAGTCAACTGCTGTATATTCAGGAGTGGGCTGCGATACATATCGATCCCTCGATCCTGCGTCAATTTCATCGATCACCATCTTGACACACTTGCACACACTCGAGAAATATCTTCATCGTTTATAAATTCCATGAGCTATATGGCCAGCCCAAAGCCACTTCAACTTAATTATCTATCGAGCCTAATTGGTTACTTAATGTTTGTACTGGGTGTTTATACGCGTGACAGAATTCGCTATGTGGATGTCCGTAGTAAAACGAAGATGACGTATTAGTTTCGTATAAAAATTGATTTTTTTTTGTTATATTTTTTTTATTACATTGAGAGTAACAAACGAGCACACAGTTCACCTGATGGTAAGTGATTCCTGACATATACATACATTCATCCTTGACAAGGAATCATAATGCAGATACGTTTAAACCCTTGAAGTGGAATGCCTCGTCACTAGAAATAAAGGAACCCTGCACTCACCAGAGGAAACGCAGAAACATTACGCTGCTATTCGAGCTGACCTATTCTATCTGCAGCTATAAACAAACTGGAGACATTAAAACATTAAACAGTAAACAGTTCACCTAATGGTGTGTGATTTCTATGTCCCATAACACCCAAATTCATCCTTGACAGGGAATCACAATGCAGATGTGTTGTTATCCCTGAGGACTAATAAAGAATGCATATTAAAAGGTTATATCTATGGAAATATAGGTATCTTCGGACCATACACTCATCAGATGAAATACAGCGTTACGCTGATACTTAGTGAGAAATACGCTCGTATTTCTTCTCCAGTTTCTTCGATCCGTTTCTGTCTATCTCGATTGGGTTAAAACTGAGTACATTTTATTTTTATTGTGATAAATTTTAAGCACGAATCCACGTAAGGCCCCGAGGAAAAAGTTGGTTTCCCGTGCTAACGGAATAATTCAACTAAATCTCGCTTATTGCGTTACCGGTGCTCGATAATTCCCGGCGGCTCTCAAAAATTCATACAATGCTCTCCGACACTCGCTCTCTGAATATAAAACTTTTACTAAAGGCTTTCCCTCTAGAGAACAGCTCCCGCACTCAATCGGTATCAATACGTGCCCTGTCTTATTTAAAACGAAAATATTTTTAAAATTGGCGAAATGATAAAGTAATCGTCTTGGAAGTTTTAGTCAGTTTTTATTCTCGTTCATAGTCTAAGGATCTAAATCACGAACAGATTTCCTCCAACTTTCACGATCATAGCGTTAATAGCCTTATGGTTTTGGGTACTGGAATTTGAGCATTACTGTGAACCATCTCCTAGCACACGTATTTAAACTTGTTTAAATAGTTAACAGGAATGTTATATATTAAATTTTAATAAAACATTAACACAATTTAAGACAGAACTTTTAATGTAAAAATATACCGGAGATTTGAAGTATTTAACAATAGAAAAGTGAGTTAGAGATCTCTAAGGGCCTTTTTTACGTTGTCACTTAAGTTTATTAAATTGAAATCTTCACCGTCGTAGACCTTAATTGCAATTATTCAATTATAGTTTTTTCTTTAAAAAGTTAGTTTCTTTTATATTAGTATCTCTTATATTTTCCTTATTACAACAGCAAAAAAGGCTCACAAAAAACCTTTCAAAGATAAGCATATTAATAGCCTATATAAATGAATCCCACAGCTGGGCGTAGGATTTCTCACTATATTAGCACACGGCAAATGTCTTCAATTTTTATTTAATTATTTCTTTCACATGCGGATTTCCACAAGGCATTTATCTTTACCGAGCGCGTGGAAAACCAAAAATTTGGACACATTACGGTGTCATCTCCACCACCCTTTTACGCTGTGGCATGAAACGTCCTTAGCCATATAAACTATTGTCTATTGTTTTATTAAGAGAGTATTTTATACCAATTTGTATTTTTATAAGCAGATGCATATAGAATAAATTTTGCTGGAAAAAAAGTTGTGATATATATTTTTTTTAAATGATCCCATAAGTCACGTCTACCCATTTGAATTTTAAATCAACTGAATATAAAATGCATAAAAAGCGAGTGGTGTAAACAGAGGATACATAAAATCTGATGTTAACGGCAAAAAAAATAAAACCTTGGTTTAAAATAAGTCTTGGTGAAAAATCGAGCTAATCTTGCATTCTAGAGGGATAGTACATTTTAACAAGGGTGTGTTTAATGCGAGTATATTCATGGAATAAATTAGTATTCACTTCATTATTCTTTCAATTAAAAACTTTTTAAAAAGGATTGTAAAAGAACGATATTCTATAAATTCTTTAACTAAATCTGGCTAAGTAGTTTTTTTTTTATATAATGTTAGGTGAAACAAACTCAAGGTTCACAAGATTGCTTTTTTTATAGAATAGATGCAGCCACCAGCATGCAGACCATCCAATGGTAAGTAATCACCGCTACCCGTGACCATCCGCAACACCAGAGGAGTTACAAATGCGTTGCTAGCCTTTAAGAAACGTGAAGACTCTTTTCTTGAAGGTCCCTAAGTCGTTTTTTTATAGAATAGATGCAGCAAACCAGCATGCAGCCCATCCAATGGTAAGTAATCACCGCTACCCGTGACCGTCCGCAACACCAGAGGAGTCACCAATGCGTTGCTAACCTTTAAGAAAGGTGAAGACTCTTTTCTTGAAGGTCCCTAAGTCGTTTTTTTATAGAATAGATGCAGCAAACCAGCATTCAGCCCATCCGATAGTAAGTGATCACCGCCGCCCGTGACCATCTGCAACATCAGAGGAGTCACAAATGCGTTGCTTGTCTTTAAGAAAGGTGAAGGCGCTTTTCCGCGCAGCTTATTCCACAGAGTAGTTGTGCGTGGCAGGAAATATCGCGTGAAGCGCACAGTGGTTTGCCGCCTATTCTTATAGATGTTTTTGACATATTCTCGCTTTTTATTATTCGTCAGTTTTTTTTTTAATATAATATAAGGGATGACAGACGAGCACATAGCTTATCTAATTGTCAGTGATGACAGTGAGCTGGGACATCTAGATCTATTAGGATAGATAGACATAGATTCAAGATTTTTTTTCTATTTTATTTTATTTTAATTTACTTTAACAATTTAACATATATGTATGTCGTCAAACTACAATGTAATTTGATGGCGACAAAAAAAAACACTCATTCATACACAATACATATGCACTATTTAATACAATTTCGTGCATTGCTAACCTACTCTTACATTACATTACATTAGTGTTCAAAGAATTTTTTTAATTTATTCTTAATAATCTTTTTGAATCTACCCTATGATCAGTTCTCAGCCATTTAAAATCGTTACATAGATTTGGTACTAAATATTTAGTGCATCTCTCCCCGTAGCAATTAGTTGCCGATGCCGTTACGTGTTGCCCCTTTGACCCGTTTAGTGTTGTAAGTATTGCTTACTTTAGTTTTATATTCTTCTGAAATAGTTATCTGATATTATCTTTAATTTGGTTTGGTTTTCTAAAGGCAAAATTTTACATATTCTAAACAACTCGTTGTAGTCTTTTTTACACGTTTCTAATATATTCTCGTTAACTTATTTTAATTTGCAAATGCATGTGCAATCTCACCCCTGAGAACTGTGATAGAATGTCTTTTGTAATCGAGTAAATCTACAACACTGTGAGGAAGTAATCCTTCCCCGGTCTAGCCGACCCATTCATGCTGCTACGTGGCTCTGCCGTTCATCAAATTCAAAATAATGAAATTTAAAATGACTCTTACCATTTTGCAATCAAAGTCATGCAATTACCGAACAGTGCGAATAACATTTTCAACCGTCTTAATTATTTCCGTATTGTCCAGAACATAAACAAGGTAAATGAATACTTACCAAGCATCTGCTATTCCAATTTACCCTCGACGATAAAACTCTACAACTTTTATTACCGCTGTAATCGCGCTTCCAAATATAATTCAGCTAGTAAAACCACTCTTTTTTAGTGATGTGATTTAATACACATATCGATAAGAAAAATTACATAAACTATTTGATATTACAATTATTGTTTCCAGGCCTTTATTGTTAATAAAGGACAATCATCGTTATTTACAGTTAAGTAAGTTTTAAGTTTAGTTTTAATTTAAATTCTTCATACGACTGAACAACATTTATGGAACAAAGTGGGGTAATGGATTATCTTACGCTATTACATTTATTACGTACGTAGGGATATTCAGTAATTTAAATATTTTCATGTCGATATCGTGAGATTGTGAAAAAATAAGCACAACCCCAGCGTCTATTTATTATCAGGTGTTGGCCATATTTTTTATTTACGGCGGCTCAGACCCGACCCATTCACTATTAGCTGAAGCCTATAAAAGTTTTCTCGTCTCTCATGAATCCGAAATCATTAGAATGGAAATATTGAAAAAAAAATTCTTCTCTGAATCCATTTTTTGTAGAGATTTTTATACCGTTTCAATTCTCCCAATTTGTATTTAAAGTTATTGGCAACGTTATAATTACGATTAACCTGTTTAATAGAAATGATTTTAAAAGTTAGAAAATATATACCTGGAGTGTTTCTCATGTTTCTTTCTGGAGACGAAATAGATTGACATTATTTGACCTTTTCCCATTTTTTCCAATAGAATGTCAAAGATCCAATCGATTAAAATTACCAAAGATTTACAATAATAATACGCAATGTTTTGTTTTAGTTTTTTTTCATTTTTGGTATAATTTATTTTAAATCTTTTTTATTTTATTTTGAATAAATATCTATCTTCTTGTAGCACAATGCCCGGACAATCACTTTTAATTTATGTGTTCATCACCCACGCCACAAATTTGTTAGTTGCATTTTCAGCGTTTATTACCACAATTCGTGAGGAAGCCTTGATGGCAATGAAAGAAATAAAAAAATATTTCGGTGATCTAAAGTCCACCGCTCTGAGAAATGAGGCCTATGTACAGAGGAAGGATCGGATGTGGTTACTTTATTTCTTTAAACTTTATAACGACTATTCTATATTGAAGATAATCATAATGAACTTTTATTTATTATTACATTAGAGAGTAACAAACTCACACATTTCACCTGATGGCAAGTGCTTCCTGCGGCCCACGACATCTACATTCATCCTTGACAAGGAATCATAATGGAGATGCGTTGTCACCCTTGAGGACTGAGATGGAACGTCTCGTCTCCAGTAATAAGGGTCTT
Source organism: Teinopalpus imperialis (assembly GCA_029286865.1). Classification (NCBI taxonomy): domain Eukaryota; kingdom Metazoa; phylum Arthropoda; class Insecta; order Lepidoptera; family Papilionidae; genus Teinopalpus; species Teinopalpus imperialis. The sequence continues at coordinate 1,152,886 of JAGSMU010000017.1, forward strand.
CGGATCCCTACACTCACCAGACGAAACACAACAGAATTATAATGCTAGCTTTTACAATGGCTGGGCTGTGAGGTCCTACCCCATTGATTTGACCCATTAATTCTGCAGCTAGAAACAAATTTAAAAAAAATTGTGAGATCGATTTGAGAGGTTCCGCTACCGAATAAAATTAGAATACCTAAAAAAGAAATTGCCAATAGACCATTTTTGATGTTAAATACGGAGAACGTGAATTGGGCTGTCAGAGTTCTCTTCACATAAAAAAGGATGGTAAGAAATTAAAGTTAATAAGATTTACTTTAGAATTTTAAAACACTAATTTAAAACATCTTGGACTAAAAGAATTAATGTAATGGCAAGTTATTATAAAGTATGATGAAATAAAATGAAATGAAGATGAAATTCTATTTCTATAAAATAAATTAAGCTGTTAATTCAATATTTTCCGGTTTTCCCAAGCTTCATTCATAATAGATACCTAATAGTTAGAATTTTAGATTTTTGAAAATAGTAATAATAATAGCTATGGTAAAAATAAAAATAATTATTCAAACAATGAAAAACTGAAATACAATAGAAAGTGGCGGGAAACGGGTTTTTAATATTTATTTAATGGTATCAAAATAAGCCAGACAAACAGTACAACCAAAAAGATTTTTTTGCAACTTTTTACTTATAAAATATAAATAACTTTATCCCGGCCCATTATTTTAAACTACACTTTTAAAAACATTAAAAATGGAATATTGGACGATTAATAGCTATTTCAGTTTAAATTTTTAGACTTATTTTATTATCTACCCTGCCAGCCAAAAGTTTAAGACCGCACATAAACAACATAATTATCCATTAATTGTAATAAAATCCCATAGGAAAAAGAAAAAAAATGCACGTCTGCATATTCTTTTGTTAGTATCGAATATATAAGAAGTCATTTTTTTGTTGACTTTCAAGTTATTGGACAATAAACATTTATTGTTTTCAAACACCGAAAAACGCTGTGCTAGAGCCAGGTGATAGATTCATAATAATAATTTTATAATGTCCTCATTACTAATTACTTTGCTTTTGTTACGTATTGGTCAATAATGAGGATTAATTAGCTCCTGAAAACAAGTGTTTCTGGATTATCATTACCCGAGTTTACTTGGGTTTATTCACAAACAATCTCAATTAGTCTAAACTTGTGGTTTCTGCAGAAGACATCATAAAATGAGAAAAACTCGAGAAATTAGTAGTGAAGTGCGTTCTGCTATCGTTGTTTTTCATGATGAAGTCAAATCCGAACATGCAATTGCTTCACAACTGAAGTTATCGAAGATTTGTGTTCATGGCATAATAACTTGATACAGGGAGACAGGCAGTTTTAAAGATCGTCCACGCTCGGTAAGGCCAAGAGCTACCACGTCTAATGAAGGTAATTTCATTGTTGTAACCAGCAAGCGAAAAAGACGCTTAACAGCACCAGAAATCCGCGTTCAAGTAAACAAAACCCGAGTTAAACCTTTATCATTGACTACAGTAAAACGGTGACTGATAGATGCGAAGTTGTTCGAAAAACTCTGCTAAGGCTGCAAAACAAGAAAAAACGGATGCTCTTGCCCATCGAGATTGGACTGAAGAATATTTTAAAAGTGCTTTGGACCGATGAATCCAAGTTTGAACTGTTCGGTTCAAAATGTAGAGTTTACGTTCGACGCAGTGGGCACTGAAAAGATGATGTCAGATTGTGTAGTCCCAACAATCAAGCATGATGGTGGCTCATTTATGGTCTATGGTTGCCTTTCTAGTCAAGGAACTGGTGATTTGATTAAAATTAAAGGAATTTTGAAAAAGGAACAGTACAAAAACATTTTAGAACAAAATGCCGTTTCTTCCGGGTTGCGATCAATTGGAGATGGATTCATTTTCCAACAAGATAATGATCCAAAGCATATCTCAAAATGATGTAGGGTAGTTTGGCCACCTCAGAGCCTGAGCCTCAATCTCAATGAAATTTTGTGGGAAGAGCTTGATAGGAACGTCCGTAATCGTGGCCCATCCTCGCGAGAAGAAATGAGGAATGCTTTATACGAAATTTTAATCAATATATCACAAGACACCATTAACAAATTGATTGCCCGTATGCCGAGACTTGCGTAAAAAGTCATAAAATGTAAAGGAGGATTTTTTTTATGAAAAATGAGTTTAACTAACTATAGCCTTTTTTTGCATGGACTGTTAATATTTATTTACGCTTTTAAAGTATATTGTTTGTCAATCAAAGTTCTATTAGATGATTAAACATTTAATATTTTATTGGAGTTTTAGTTTATTTTCCTACTTTAATTAAGGGGGTCTTAAATTTTGGCCTGCAGATGTAATATGTTATCTATAGTTGCACTTCCTTATTGTAGAGAATACATAGATAAATATTTCGATTTCACATGTAGAAATCTAGTACAATGGTTTATTCCGTAGATAGATTCTGATGAATGAAATAAATAAAAAATATGTTATTAATTCATTATTACAGGTATTTTATTGAATATTTTTACCTCTCTATTTTAAAGCGTTAAATACTATGAAATTTATATAAATTATATCTAAAACTCACCAAGGTCTTCATTTTCTTCGAGATGACAAAAGCCATTGTCCAAAAACACTGCGAGCAAAAGCACACTCCAAGCAATTTTCCCGCCAGACATATCCGCCATCTTGAATTTTACTGATTGACTGTCATTATGTGAATATTTAGATTTTTAAAGAAGCACTCGACTTGTAACTTTTATACCGATTTCAATATACCAGGTTACCTGAAACAAAAGATAAATAGTAATTTATATAATTTTTCGTGTTTTGAAATTGACCCAAATTACAATGTTGTTATTAAATACATTACAGATTTATACAATAACTCCAATACGACACTAGATGTAACCTAACTCGTCTCAAATAAAGCGATGTCAAACGTTCGTTACTTAAAATAAAATTTGATATTCACATAAACATAAAAAATCGCGAGATAAAATGTAAATACGCCACAATTTTTGCGCAGTGTCCATTTAAACAGATTAACGTGCGGACAAACATCCTTCCAAATGTACATTAACACTCCCTATCACTGTCCAACAGTGATACTCTATTTGCATTGCATTGGATGCTGAGTCATGTGGCAGAGGCTTCAATTGCTCGCGCGTAGCCAATTTACGGATATAAGAATTTATTTTCGGGAACTTTTTTTTTAATGTTAATTTTTTTTTCACATTTCGACCACTCCAACTAAGTTTAAAAGCTTTTTCTAGGAGATGGATAACGACGATAGTCCAATGGCGTTTACGAAAATATGACGTGAAGTTTCGCAGGACGCACTCAAAACCAGAAGATTCGTATTTCATTTATGTGTACACACATCCTGTAATATACAGACTACCTGGCTACTACCTCTCTTGTCCAGCCCCTAAGCACCTTCATCTATCCTCAAGAACTGTCCAAGATGCACATTTATTATCACCCCCGAGGACTGAAACGGTCAGCATAGTAATCGGTAACTGAGTCTACAGTTTACAGACTGCCTTTTCATTTGGTGCTTTTTCATGCTGATATTATGTTAGGGTTTGGTACATTCTTGGTTGAGTCGCCTGCTGCAACGTAGTATAAGCTGGCTGGACTAGTTCGATTCCCAGCCAGTACGTAACGTACTACCAACTGCCAATGTTAGAAAATTAAATAATATATCCAACAAATTCCTTACAAATAAACCGAATCCAAGTGTAACAAGCTGGTGATAGGAAGCAAAAGCATAGGAGCGAGGGTACCGGTGCCGCACTAACCCTTTAAGGGCCAATTCAGTTTTTGACTAACATTTCTGTCACTTTCCATAATGTTTCGTTTTTCTTGATAAATGTTCTGTATATTACTGAATCTGAACACGGGGTAGAAATGAAAATCCTTTGGCGATCTAAACATCAAATTGTAAGAATGGTTGTAAGTGGGAGAAGTCAAAGTGAGAGGAATAAACAGAGAGACGATAGGTTACACATAGAAATATTGAAATTCAAAACTGGAAGTTATACCCATTACCCCCAAACAAGTATCGGTTCAAAAAAAATAGTTTTGCTTACATATTCCATAATTGCTCATGAAATATTCAAGCTATTAATAAAATATACCTAATTATACCACCTGCAAAGCGATGATACCCCAAATGAATAAAACATTAAACGTGGCTTAAATAATATTTCAATATTAAACAGATTTCGTGATATGACTATTAGGTACGTGGAAATAGGGTTGGCTTTATCAAATATCCCAATCTAGGGTTATCATCATTACGAAACCCGACCGCCTAAATGCATATTTTGTGTAAAGGCCAACCTAACGAGGTCTCTTATTATAGTACACTTTTTATCGCAGTAAAAATATCCACGCGTGCTATCTCTATTAAAGTAAAATGGAAATGCTTATTGTACTAAATTATTCTTAAAAATCTTACTTACTTTCCTGTATTCTAGAATAACTTTTGGGCCAAAATACGTGTTTTGACGTGACCGAGAAAGGTCACGGCAGTTATAAAAAACAGCATTAGGATTCTATTCCCCCAGGGATATGCAAGGTAGCTAACAATAATGGCAAAGCTAGGCAATGACATATATGTGTCTATTTCTACCACAGATAATTTCTGTAGCAGAGTTGGTAAGACGTGCGAGGTAAGATAGGTTATGCGCCAGGTTTCTCCCTAACTTTGTTCCGTACTTTACATATCTACACCATTCGAATCCCTAGCTTAAATTCCTCGCTTCAACGAGTGTTTACAAAATATCACTTCATTGAACCCTTATCTATCAGAGCTACTTTGAGCTAGGCTATGGAAATCAAACAAAGTTTTTTCTAAGTTTACCACCGCCAAAATAGTTTTAACACATGACACAACACACCCCTCGCTTCATCCCTAATCGAAAAGCAGCCTTATGGACGTATTTTGTATGGTCAGAGGTGAGAAACGTAAACTTATTTTATTTTTTTTATTACATTGAGAGTTGCAAACGAGCACACAGTTTACCTGATGTTAAGTGATTCCTGCGGCCCATGACATCTACATTCATACTTGACAAGGAATCATAATGCAGATGTGTAGTCACCCATCAGGACAAATAAAATAAACATAATGAAAAGGAAAACATATAAGCATTATCATACACAAATAAAAATTATTTATGTTTCAAAAATATTGTTTCCAGAATCAAGAACATGCTTCCGAAAAGGCTCTCTCACCACTAGACCACGCGCTTCTTATTCTATCGTCTCTTTGAGTAATATTATCAAAAATTAAAATCAATAATCTTCTATTGTTTCAGATTATAATAAAAACTACTAAAACGAATTACTTTTAGAACAGCAACATTTTTACTCATATCCATAACGATCTAACATAAAGCTAAAATGTAGACAATTCAAGTACTATTTTCAAACGAAACAATATAAAAGACAATGGAGTGAGTAACTTATTTTATTCACCACATAAAAGACCGTATCAAAAGTAGTGAAGTAACAGCCGCTATTTACAAATCCCACTGTTGGGCATAAAAGCCTTCTCCCTAAAAATGCCTAGCTTAGTTCACAACGCAGTTGCACTACGGATTGACGGATAGATATTCAAAATATTTTTTAATTTATTTTTTTCTTAATATAAATTAGCAAAGGTGCCGAAGCAAATACATACGCACTGAGCTATAGTATAGCTCCCGATGACGAAGTTCGATATTTCCTCCTAAACCTTACTAAGACTGGTTTAATATTAAAATATAAATTTACGCCCATGATAAGTTTTCGGAGCCAAACTGACTTTAATGCTCTGGCGGGAATTCATCGATGGTCTCGCGTGATTTCGGTACGTGGGTTGCACAAGGTTGGTGATCAGAATAAATGACTGTGTAGTCAAAGGCTGCACCAATTACTTTGCCAAATCCAACAAAACAAAAGATGGCATATTTTGTTTAAATCCGTTCATTACAATATGAGTATTAAACTTGACTTGAAATAACTTGAAACTCTGAAACTTTACTGAAACTGTTAACATAACAATGCTTAAGACATATTTTGTAACTTACAAACAAAACTCACAACTCAACAAAAAAAAAAAAAATATTTGTAACTTCAAAACAATATCCACTACCCATTATCAAAATTATGACAATATCAAGAAATACAAATGTCTGATAGAAGTTTATAACAATTTTAGTAAAACTTCAAATAGAAGACTAAGACACTAAATTAATTTATATATATAATTGACTTATTAAATAATTAAATATGTAATCAAATTACAAAAGCACTGAATAGCTCATTCATACACGAGTCAATAAAAATTAAATTTCGTTGGTAAGCGTAACACTGAAAAAGGTCGCACCAATTAGGTTTTTTTTTAAATGTTCATATTAGTCAGAATTAAGTTTTAATGCAAAGAAAAATTGGAAATATTGCCAGAACAATGAGCAAATTCGGGAAATTTATTTTTCTATCAATCGAGGACCTTAAACCACGATTTGAATGACAAATACTTATCATACATTCACAAAAGAATCACAAACAAATTAACAGAAATTTAGACAGGATATGTATCTATCGGGTCAGCTAGATCACTCATATGTTTTCATTTATAAATTAACCCTATTTAAATGTATTAGAATTGTACTTGAGAACTTGACTCGAAATAACAATATTTCGATTAAAAAAGCAGGAGGCTTCTCCAGTCAATTTTAAGTAGAGGTTATTCAGCTGGACAGCCCAGAAGAAATGACGGCGAAGTAAACCTCTGCAGGTAAACGGTGGTTTTTACGCTCTTTAGGGCCACAGTTTTGCGTCACGTAAAACCAATAGCCAAGATAAAAAGACCCATTAATACGAATTTCGAACGTATTTTCGTCATGAGCAATTCCTCAAAATCTCCGATGAATCTCACCAGGAATTTCACAATGACGCAAATACGTTCGTAATGACGTAGTAAGATTATGTGGGCACAGATTCACAGGAAATAGACTCGGATGTCAAAATGTTATTATTTCCTACTCAAGTTTTCCACTGGAGAAAACTTGTTGAATTGAAAATCTAAAATTACGATAACAATTTCATTGGTACCGGTAGCGAAGATCGAACTCGTATATATATATAAATATATATGTATATATATATATATATATGTCTGTATCTAGGTAGGCGAGGGTGTGGTCTACAGCTAACTGACATATTCAGGTTACATCTAGACACTTACTGTAATGTACATGGCTCTTCAACTTTTAAAATCTACGTTTAAAAATTTTATTTTTTTCCAGAACTACAAATTAACAAAAATAGTTTTTGTAGTCGTTTTGATTATTGCATGCATCAAATAATCATTTAACGCAATTTAAATAAGTAAATACAAAATAAAATTATAAAAAATATTCAAACATTTTGTTTGCAGGATAATTGAAGTGTTGAGGTCTGCATACAATCGATATTCTTAAAACAAAATTTCTTTGTCCAATGTTACACTACACTTGTTTACGAGTATATTATCATTGAAATTACCAGGCGTCTAGCGAACATATTGACTTAAAGCCTTGGCACCCCGTCGTTCGGTACAGACTTTGAGTTGATTATTGATGACATTTGCAAGTTTCAACTATCGGACTAAGTTAAAGTTAAATAATTTTAAGGACAACGGGATGTTTTTTTATTACATTTAGACTAACAAACTCACGCACAGTTCACCTGATTTCTGAGTTCAAGTGATTCGTGCGACCCGTGACATCTACATTCATACTTGACAAAGAATCATAATGCAGATGCGTTGTTACCCTTGATGACTGAAATGGAATGCCTCGTCACCAGTAATAAAGGTCTTCAGATCCCTGCACTAACCAGACGAAACACAGCAGCATTATGATGCTATTATGCGCTGGTATTCTGTGAGGGTGTGGTACCCCGGACAATCTGACCCATTCATTCTGCAGCTAGAAACAAACTGCAGTACTACCACTCTAAAATTATTAGATTTATTTAGGCCTTGAATTATTATTGTATATTGAAATATTTAAAGCCATAATAATAACTAGAGAGTAAGAAAAAGTCAATAAGTTAGAACAGACCTATGGCTCACAGATCTATGGGTCTGTTCAAGTTATAATATGTTACTGGTGAAGTGGCCTTCCATGTCTCTCTTCTGGGGTGACAACGTAAAACTGCATTATGATTCATTATTCATTTTGTCACCCTCTATTTAAAAAAAGTAGGGAATTTGAACCTATATTTTTTTTCTCCAGTTCATAACTATCAAAATCACTTGCCAATGTTTGTGTTCAGTATGCGATAGTAGGCGGCTCACCTTCTATCATATTATAAGCCATACATAAAATGCAGATAGGTGGTTGGTCGATTGATTCGCTTGGTTTATTCGTAACTGTGAAATAAGGGAAACATTACAAGAACTCTTTCTAAAGTTCCTAAAGTTTGGTCAGACATTTTAACATTTTTGAAATAGTTGCAAAGTTGCTATAATCTCGAGCTATAACTAGTCCTGCTTCACACTTAATTCATTTTTCCATCTGTATTCGTCCACTTCTAGCGCACTTGTATGCACGTCGCTGTATTTAAATTGTCTTTCACTGCGGTTGCAAATCCAAAGTTACTAAACCTTTCCAACGGTAATCGGTTTCAGTACCACTATGTTAACCGGTATATATTTCTTCTACTACGGATAGCCATATTGCAAATTCTATCAGCGGAGTGAAACCGAGTATAGAGAGGTATACTCGGTTTCACTCTGCTCAGTCGAGTCGCCCACACTTATTACTTAGATCACTACTTATCAAACACTTAGATTGGGGCGGCCGCGTGCTGTTAGAACTACCAAGGGTGTTAATGCTGTTAAAGCCAGAAATCATCGAAACCCTATTAGGAAGCATAAAATCTTATCGCGAGAAATGAAGATTCCCGCTAGGACTCTGTCGCGTATTATAAAACAAGACCTGTAGCTCGGTGTTTATCGTCAATATACAGGACATGCCATAAATCAATCTTTACAATTAAAGAGAGGTTCGATCAAAACGCCTTCTGTCGCGATACCCAGATGAAAAGCACAGAAATATCCTCTTTATCGATGAAAAAACTTTCACGATTGAAGAACACTAATAAGCATAAGCAAAATGATAAAGTGCACGCTCACAGTTCTAAAGAAGCTGCTCAAGTGGTCGAAAAGGTACAACGTGGTCATCATCCTGCGTCAGACGACACGGTGACATTGAGTCTCTTAAAAAACCTTTGGAGCAAGCATAAGTAAATCCATAGATTCGTGGCAAAACACATTAAAGGCCTGTATATGAGCTAAAGGTGGCCATTTCGAATAGAAAAATTTTTCATTTCTTATTTTTTTACTAATAAATATATATATATATATATATATATATATATATATATATATATATATATATATATATATATATATGCATTGATACACGATCTAGCGCTGGTATCTTTTGTCGTGTACCAATCTTCATTACAGTCTATTCATAGTCTACTCGGATACAAAGCACAAACCTCAGCGAGCTGAATAGCTCAGATCGACTTCCCATAAACTTGCATAGATCGTTACTCCATAGTATATTTTTAGGCTTTGCTTTTTTTTAATTCTTAACAAAAACAACTCGCTATGATTTGTATTCGAAGTACTTCTGTAAACTCACCGTTACTTTTTTTATTTTCTTTGTTATTTAACTTGAAATAAATACAGACAAAATTACATTTTACATTTTTTATCAACATAGGATTTAAATCCAGGAACGCACGATTCAACAGACAAGTACCATGACCAGTAAGTCTCGTGGCCTTAAACGTGGATTGTAAACAAAAGTAGAGTCCAAACAAAACTTAAACTGTATTACTTTGTTTTGGAGCAAAGGAATTAAATATGAAACAGCGTACCTTTAGGGTTACAATAAGTAAGTTTTTGTTTATTTTATTAAAAAAAAATTTAGACACTAGGATATATTTTAAAATGGTAGTATTTTATGGAGTAATAATTTATCATAAAAACAAATATTTACTAGTAATTACTAGGCAAAAGATCATAACAGGTATCAACACTGAAAAACTTATGCAAGATTCCGTAACATTACCTAATTAACCTATTATAAGGCAAGAGATTGACCACTGACCAATTGAGTCTCATTTTAAAATGTAGGTTTTATCTTAGCTAAGTTGAATTTGTTAGTTAATATACTATACACAGTGATAAAGGTATTACATATGTTAAAATATTTACTGTTGCGCTTTTTAACATAACCTGGTGAAATTTTAATCTTAAGATTAATCTCATAATATTTCTTAACATAGATGAAATTTTTAAACTCATAATTATTTAAATTTCTAAACATAATATTGATAAATTCAGATAAAGTTGAAACTTAATCAATATTTAAAAAAAATATTAAACTTACATATCTTTCTGTTGATTGATTTTTACGAATATAACCGTTTTTAAACTCCACTACATTTAATTATTCACATACAAAATAAAATCCAACACTCGCAAAAAGTTCTCTAATACACGATCGTTGTTAACTCAAGGAAAAGCTGGGACGGCACGACCATCCCTCCCGAAAGCTCGATGCGCACTGAAAGAAAATGAACGTTTGCACCTTCAACAGCCTGCCGTAGTATAACCCAAACGATTTCAAAAATCTGCCAGGACATATTACGCGTGTACGTAGCATAATGACCTATTCAATTTCACTGGCTAACTCTATAACACGCTAGAGTCAGGTATTAAGATTGTATAAGCCAATGGAAGTTTTCCCGTAGCTAGCTAACGAGTTCGATGTAAACAAGCTTTGAATTTCATTTCTTAAAGTGGAATTCATACGGACGGATATTTTCATGTATTTATAAAAATAAATGTTAATGCTGTTGTGTGATATTATTGTTTATTTTATAATTTTTAATAGTTGAAACGAAAGTTAAGAGAATTGAAAATTACTATTATTTTATTAGTTTACCTATTTTTTAATATTATATAATAATTATTATAACTAAACTTCGATTATTGTAGTTTTCCCAATAACTCTCTTGACAATGACGTTTGATTTTTTAAAGGACATATGCCCTCTCCATATATTGCACGGCCCACTAAACGAAGTTCAGGGACAGTAATGAAATTAAGTTTAAATAACAGACTATATATCCCTTTTATTATAAACAAATTAAAATCAATACTTTTCATGGGGATACAGAGATATTTAAAAAATAAGATAAGAATTTTAGTTTATATCATATGATTTTGCTGTCAATACACTGACACTTTAACATCATCATCAGCTTAAATGTAATTTATATTACTATACAATATGACACAGACCTAATTCAATGAACGCCAAGACTTTGATGACGACCATAGAAAAGTATTTGCTCATAATTATTACGTAGAGTTATAACGAGTGATTTGATCACGTAAAACGTAAAACGTCAATAAACATTAAACAAGCGTAGTTTTTTTTTTGCTTAAGATTATTCATCCATGGAATGATTTATTCTACGGATTTAAAAGTATAAAAATTGATTTTTGTTTAGATATAATATTATATATTTATTTTAAAATCCATTTAGTAAATATGTTAATATATTTTCCTAGTTTTTTTGCAATATAATGTTTTTTTAAGAAGGTTTAATGTGAATTGTTTAAAATATAAATATATATCCTTCAATATTATCAATCTAGCTTAGTCATGCTAATTTCTTTTTATTTATGATTTTAAGTATCCCACCATTCAAATACCCTTAAATTTATAATAAGTATGTAAAAATGAAATGTTTTTTTCTATAGATATTTCATTAATGTCCTTGAGAGCACGAGTAGCTGGGCCGAAAATGGCCCATGTTCTTTATATCATATTTAATTAAAATAATTAATTCATTGATTGAAGTAGTGAACATTGAACAAGCAGAATAAAAAAAAATTGATCTACATACTATATCTTTTATTATATTTAACTTAATTAAATAATATGCAGTCGTAAATTTTTAAATAACTAACCGCTTATCTACCAAGATATTTTTCTATTTGAAGCTTACAGTTTTGTAAATATTAATGGGCCTAATGGGATTTGCATGGTTATCATTATACTAATAACAGTAGACGCTGACGGCCGCTTAGCGTAGTGGTTAGAGTATTTTATTGCTTCGTCGCGGGTCATAAGTTACTTACTTTACTTTACTTACTACTAGAACAATATGTTACTTCTACTTCTGTGTCCTTCTCATAACTCTGAAGACTTTATCTACCCCTCCTTCTTTGTTCAGTTCGTTCTTCTCTGGAATGCTCTCGCACCCGAAGTCAGGTTGGCTACCAATCGTTACGCGTTCAAGGTGAAAGCTCGGGAGCTATTTCTCAACAGATTGACAGAATTATCTCAATATTAAATAAATATGTATTTATATATATTTTATATATATTTGTATTTGTTATATATGTATTTTATATAATAATTATTATAACTAAACTTCGATTATTGTAGTTTTCCCAATAACTCTCTTGACAATGACGTTTGATTTTTTAAAGGACATATGCCCTCTCCATATATTGCACGGCCCACTAAACGAAGTTCAAGGACAGTAATGAAATTAAGTTTAAATAACAGACTATATATCCCTTTTATTATAAACAAATTAAATTCAATACTTTTCATGGGGATACAGAGATATTTAAAAAATAAGATAAGAATTTTAGTTTATATCATATGATTTTGCTGTCAATACACTGACACTTTAACATCATCATCAGCTTAAATGTAATTTATATTACTATACAATATGACACAGACCTAATTCAATGAACGCCAAGACTTTGATGACGACCATAGAAAAGTATTTGCTCATAATTATTACGTAGAGTTATAACGAGTGATTTGATCACGTAAAACGTAAAACGTCAATAAACATTAAACAAGCGTAGTTTTTTTTTTTGCTTAAGATCAATAATTATTCATCCATGGAATGATTTATTCTACGGATTTAAAAGTATAAAAATTGATTTTTGTTTAGATATAATATTATATATTTATTTTAAAATCCATTTAGTAAATATGTTAATATATTTTCCTAGTTTTTTTGCAATATAATGTTTTTTTAAGAAGGTTTAATGTGAATTGTTTAAAATATAAATATATTTTACCTATCCTCCTTCAATATTATCAATCTAGCTTAGTCATGCTTATTTCTTTTTATTTATGATTTTAACTATCCCACCATTCAAATACCCTTAAATTTATAATAAGTATGTAAAAATGAAATGTTTTTTTCTATAGATATTTCATTAATGTCCTTGAGAGCACGAGTAGCTGGGCCGAAAATGGCCCATGTCCTTTATATCATATTTCATTAAAATAATTAATTCATTGATTGAAGTAGTGAACATTGAACAAGCAGAATAAAAAAAATTGATCTATATACTATATCTTTATATTATATTTAACTTAATTGAATAATATGGAGTCGTAAATTTTTAAATAACTACCCGCTTATCTACCAAGATATTTTTTATTTGAAGCTTACAGTTTTGTAAATATTAATGGGCCTAATGGGCTTTGCTTGGTTATCATTATACATATAATAACAGTAGACGCTGACGGCTGCTTAGCGTAGTGGTTAGAGTATTTTATTGCTTCGTCGCGGGTCATAAGTTACTTACTTTACTTTACTTACTACTAGAACAATATGTTACTTCTACTTCTGTGTCCTTCTCATAACTCTGAAGACTTTATCTACCCCTCCTTCTTTGTTCAGTTCGTTCTTCTCTGGAATGCTCTCGCACCCGAAGTCAGGTTGGCTACCAATCGTTACGCGTTCAAGGTGAAAGCTCGGGAGCTATTTCTCAACAGATTGACAGAATTATCTCAATATTAAATAAATATGTATTTATATATATTTTATATATATTTATATTTGTTATATATGTATTTTATATAATACTATTTAAATCGATATGTTTTTTTATCATACACCTACCTCATTTCATCCCTGTATTACCCTAAGGTTGACTGGAAGAGCGCCTAAAGCATTCGAAAAGTTACATTCCATTTCTTACCAATGAAAAAGTAAAAAGTAGCATCCTATGTATATAAATGGGCCTGCCCGTGAGCGACAGTGACATAAATGATCTGAGTGGCATTGCTGATATGTTTAAGGATCACTTTACTGTCAAGTCGCTATTGGGACCATCACAGTCAGGTTGCGTGAGTGATTATCACAGACGGAAGATCACTGCTAGGTGTACGGCTAGCGAAGTTAGAAAAGCTGTTAACTCCATGTCAAGGGGTAAGTCTCCGGCTCATTATGAGCTGAGCATAGAACACTTAAAGTATGCAGGTATACACTTGCCCCGAGTCTTGGAGATGTTCTATAATCTATGTATAGGACACTCCTACTGTGGTGGTACCAATTGTGAAATGTATAACCGGTGATATATGTGATAAAACCAATTACAGACCCATCTCGCTGGCCACTATCATAGCAAAAGTGCTTGACAGTTTGCTTAACATACAATTTGATAAATATCTTCAAATACATGATAACCAGTTTGGTTTTAAATCAGGACTATCTACGGACATAGCCGTACTGTGCTTAAAGCAAACGGTCAAGTACTATACGGATCGAAAACGCCAATGGCCAATTGCCTGTTTCCTCGATTTGTCGAAGGCATTCGACCTGGTTTGTTATGACATCCTGTGTCAAAAACTGAGTGATACTAAAATGCCTTATGAACTAGTGCATATATTTAAATATTAGTAAACTAACCAGATGAACGTGGTGCGATGGTCGGGTGTCTCATCGAGGCCATACAGGATGGAGTGCGGGGTGAGGCAAGGGGGGTTGACCTCACCCAAGCTGTTCAACCTGTATGTGAATGCACTAATCGAGGAGCTCAGTAGTACTCATGTCGGCTGCTATATTGATGGAGCATGTATCAATAATATTAGTTATGCTGATGGCATGGTGCTGCTGAGTGCGTCGGCCTGTGGGCTGTCTAAGCTGCTTGGAATATCCGAAAGCTATGCACTAAATCACGGTCTGGGAAATAATACAAAGAAGAGTGAGTGTACGTTATTTCGGGCCAGGGGTAGGTGTCTGGGTAACATTCACTCCGTCAAGCTGAATGGTACGCCACTTCGCAGAGTAGACAAGTTTAAATACCTAGGACACTTTGTTACTTCTGACCTGAGGGACGATACAGACATTGAGCGGGAGCGGAGGGCGCTGTCTGTAAGAGCTAATATGATTGCCCGCAGGTTTGCTCGATGTTTACGGGATGTCAAAATTACTCAATTTAGAGCGTTTTGTACATATTTTACACGAGCGGCCTGTGGCTGTTCTATACTCAAAAGCAGTACAGTGCCTTACGCGTCCAATACAACAATGCGTTCAGGGCGTTGTTGGAGTTGGAGCCTCGGTTCTGTAGCGCGTCGGGGATGTTCGCCGAGTCACGAGTCGATTGTTTCTATACGACCATGCGGAAACGGTGCACATCCCTGTATCGTCGGGTCTGGGTCAGCCCGAACAGCATCCTGAGGGTATTAGCAGACCGTTATGACTGTCAGTACTTGAACCATTGTGCCATGGTTCACTTACTGACGAATAAATAAATAAATAATTAATAATAATAACTTTATAGGTAAATAAATATAATGATAGAAGTCGCAAATAATGCTTAAGTCGACATTTTAACTATATTTGACATTTAATAATTTTATAATCTTAGTGGAGCAGACCTAATTGTTTATTGTTATTCTTTGTTTGTTTTATTTTCTCTGTTTATTTTATGTTTTTGTGTGTTGTGTATTAATTGTAATTTATTTAAATGTATAAATGTATTAATGGATCACTGTTATCCGATAATAAATGAATTGAAATAAATCCCACTGATGGGCATAGGCCTCCTCTCTAAACAGGCTGTGTTATGTATGGTGTTAGAACATAGTCCATATGTCTCTTTGTCCATATCCAATGCGTATTGTCGAACTTTATATGTCTTCGAAATATATTTTAAATTTATTTCTTACCCATACAGGTTTCTTCAAGATGTATTTCATTCACTGCCGAGCACGTGATAAATCAGCACTTAAAATTTCACTTAACAATTTTATTGGTGCTCGCGAGTCGTGATTCGAATTTTTCTTTTTTTTTAAAAAATCGTTTTGCTTTATCATTACAATAAATTTTTATATACAAAATTTAAAGATTGTTGTATATGATATACCAGAACCATTCCATCGTTTATTAAGGATGTTTAATAAATGGACCACTTGAGGATACATTATGTAAACCGAAAATTACAAGAGAAGGCGCTTGTAATAAAGATAATTTTGCAGGTGTGAAAAGGTCTTTTCCCCGTCATTCCGTATGATTTTTTCTGTGTAGACACCTTTATTTGTTTTTGTTGTGAGGCCTGGAATATTACTTATTCATAATTAGTCTAGACTTTAACGCAGTTGAAAGAATTTTTGTATGAAATAGAATAACATTGCGAAAACTAACACTTGAACATTTTATTTTTAAATATCCTATCTATGCTATATGTATTCTGACAGTTATAGAACCACGCCGTAGATGTTGGATTTCGACCGGAAATAAATCACAGAATTCCAATTCAAAATAGCGGTATATCAATGCAGTGTTTCTTGTAGTTAATGTTTGTAACATGAGATCCAATAACTTATTTTGGAGGCAATTTATCTTAGGCCTATAGGGTGACAACGCATCAACATAATAATTATTTATCGAGAACGAATGTGGTTGTCACGGGGTGTAGGAATCACTAACCGTCAGGTGAACTACGTGCTGGTTTGCCACCCTCTTTGTAATAAAGAAAATGTCTTAAGTCGTGACATACTTTACGTGCATGTTGAAAATTTAATGAAGATGGATGTAGGTGTTTATGGGCCGCGGTCAACACTTACCATCGGGCCAACAGTATGTTTGTTCGTCACTGTTAGAAGACAACAAACATGCTGCAGTGGTAGAGCTACACTGCAGAATGTTTCTAGATGCAGAATTAATGGGTCAGCTCGACCGGGGTGGAACCAAGCCCCCACAGTGTATAAAATAGCAACATAATGCTGCTGTGTTTCGTCTGGAAAGTGTAGGGATCCGGAGACCTTTATGTTTATGACTAGTGACGAGGCATTCCATCTCACTCCTCAAGGGTGACGATGCATCTGCATTATGATTCCTTGTCAAGGATGAACGTAGATGTCATGGGCCGCAGGTATCATCTGTGAACTATGTGCTCATTTGTTACTCAATGTTATAAAAAAAAGAAACTACAATGATTACAAATTTTGCTTCCATTGGCCATGCTAACAAGTTTCGCCACGTTGGGTATATCTTCCCGATTAGGGATCAAAATGATTCCTTATGCTGAATAAATGTGAGTATTGTGGACTGCAAAAACTTATGATTAGATGTAAAGTGAGATCTTTTGATTAATTATTACTAAGTTTACTATAAATAATAACTTAAGTCCAAAATATTGTTAAACATTTAACTTAAGCTTTCATTTAAAACATGCTATAATATGTTACAGTTTCACCGGTTTGAGAGGTAACCGAGCGCTTATGGCACTCAGTCGTGACTTCTATATATGGGTAATCAGCACAAGGGCTCCCAAGAGGGAGCCTCTGCTTAGACCGTTACCCTGTTTCACGAGAGCGTCTGACTCGAGGGTGACCGAGAGGGCCGAACATCGGCTCGGTCAATTGCTTCTGACAGAGGATTATCTAATTTAATATCGCTATTATTATTAACTACCTGTACCTCCACTTTGAAATGCGTGTACATCAATACAATAAAATAACCAAGCTACGCCTCTATAAGAGAATAATAAAAACAAATTTATAATTAGCTTACGTCTCTTACGAGAAACGTTTATCTACAAAAATCTTTTTTAAGTTTACTTTGTACCATCACATGCAACTGACGCGGAAGCTATTTGCCAGGTGCGTTCGTTTATTTATGCCTCATAACGTACAATACATTTATGATGGGCCCTTTGATGTGATACGGGCGGATATTTAAAATATCTTGAGGATGGACAAGAAACATGTCCCGCGTATATTATTACGCAGTTCAACCACGCTAGAGTCACGTTGCAGTTAGTATCTGCTAGTATGATATGAATTACCGACTCGAATGGGGAATGAATACACACTCATAATACTAGGATGAAATAGTCGCTTAATGCCGCTATTTTTAATTGATATTGTGAGAAGACATCCAATCACAAGAAACTAGGCATTCCATCTCAGGCCTCAGGAGTGACAAATCATATGTATCTTAAATTATTATTGACAATAAAAATTGATACCATGGGCCGCATTCATTATACTTACCATCAGGCGAACTGTTTTGGCTCATCTTTCTTTTATAACTATTTTATTGCATTTAGCAACTAACGAAAAACAACTCATGACATCTACATTCATCCTTGTCAATAAATTATAATGCGGATGCGTTGTAAACCTAGAGGACTGAGATGGAATGTCTCGTAACGGAATGTTTCGAAACTGCACCAGTGAGTGGAGGGATCCGGAATGCCTCGTCATCATAAAGGTCTCCGTCGGGTCAACTGTGTGCTTGTTTTTTACTCACCGTGTAATAATAAAAAAAACATCATAGTATGTAATGCTAATTTGATTAAAAAAAAAATTACGTAATAAAACAAAATGTTGAATTTAAAGATTGTTAACGTGACAAGATACGTTTATTTACACGACATGATTTTATCCCCACCGTCTCGACTTCATGGCACTTTGTGGCATCGGTTCTTGCCTGCTGTAAATCCAAACCGATATGACTAAGGGATCTTCAACTAAAGATGCTACTTATATCTCAAAGGGTAGCAACACGGTTAAAACCTCTCCGCGCGCGAGGCGAGAAACGCGGAAGCCGTTGCCAGGTGCATTCGTTTATTCATACTTCATATCTTATACTGTACTTTAATGGGTATCTTTGAAGTCTTGTGAATTAAAATGTACAACATTGTGTACTCTGAAATTATTTTATGAGTGTCTCACTCGTAATACGGCTAATATGTGTTTCGGTAACGCTTGAGACTTCAATCTATATTTTCCTATTTTAACGTTATCTTTTTTATTTGTTTACAATTTTTTTTGCCTTTACAAATACTTTAAAACTCCTTTGCTTAATAATTAACCGTAATACAATTGCGAGATTCCCCCCCCCCCCCCCAACAACCACCCCTCCCACATAGATGAGAGTATAAAGATATGAGGCGACGAAATGGATGGCGAGGGCGTCGCAAAACAAGGTTATTCGCGACACCGCTATGTCACAGGCTGTTTCTCTCCAGCCAATACAGATAAAAGAGTCTTTGGAGCCATAAGCACTCGGTCACCTCTCAACCCGGTAACTATGGAAGCCTAAAAGCTCAAAGGCTAAGAAATACTACTGACTTTGTAGACGAAGAGACGACAACTGACCGGGGGAGGATATGGGAGAGGACATAGTGATACCAGTACCAAAGAATTGGCTGTATGTTTTAATACTTTAGCTTTACCTAAAGAAGAAACAGAAAACAAGTCTAGGACATCTTGACGCCCGTATTATCGATGTCACTAAAAGGTTTCTGTTTGGCAGTTTTCCTTCTTGATGATTTATTATATTCTTATAGTTATGTTTGTATTGCGTTCTGTCAAGTTTCACAAATTTCCAAAGTGCATTTAAAAGAAGTGTAATATCTTGTGTAGAAACGATTCATCACTTGCTTTAGGAAAAACATATTTTATTTGTTCTACATAGTTATTTTTCAAAGCAAAATCAAAACTCTGCTCGGATCGCTACAGGAAGAGATGACACTTTTCATATGAATATCCTTTTATATAATTATTATTATTAACTACCTGTACCTCCACTTTGGAATGCGTGTACATCAATACAATAAAATAACCAAGCTACGCCTCTATAAGAGAATAATAAAACAAAATGTTGAATTTAAAGATTGTTAACGTGACAAGATACGTTTATTTACACGACATGATTTTATCCCCACCGTCTCGACTTCATGGCACTTTGTGGCATCGGTTCTTGCCTGTTGTAAATCCAAACCGATATGACTAAGGGATCTTCAACTAAAGAAGCTACTTATATCTCAAAGGGTAGCAACACGGTTAAAACCTCTCCGCGCGCGAGGCGAGAAACGCGGAAGCCGTTGCCAGGTGCATTCGTTTATTCATACTTCATATCTTATACTGTACTTTAATGGGTATCTTTGTAGTCTTGCGAATTAAAATGTACAACATTGTGTACTCTGAAATTATTTTATGAGTGTCTCACTCGTAATACAGCTAATATGTGTTTCGGTAACGCTTGAGACTTCAATCTATATTTTCCTATTTTAACGTTATCTTTTTTATTTGTTTAAAATTTTTTTTGCCAAATACTTTAAAACTCCTTTGCTTAATAATTAACCGTAATACAATTGCGAGATTCCCCAACAACCACCCTCCCACATAGATGAGAGTATAAAGATACGAGGCGACGAAATGGATGGCGAGGGCGTCGCAAAACAAGGTTATTCGCGACACCGCTATGTCACAGGCTGTTTCTCTCCAGCCAATACAGATAAAAGCGTCTTTGGAGCCATAAGCACTCGGTCACCTCTGAACCCGGTAACTATGGAAGCCTAAAAGCTCAAAGGCTAAGAAATACTACTGACTTTGTAGACGAAGAGACGACAACTGACCGGGGGAGGATATGGGAGAGGACATAGTGATACCAGTACCAAAGAATTGGCTGTATGTTTTAATACTTTAGCTTTACCTAAAGAAGAAACAGAAAACAAGTCTAGGACATCTTGACGCCCGTATTATCGATGTCACTAAAAGGTTTCTGTTTGGCAGTTTTCCTTCTTGATGATTTATTATATTCTTATAGTTATGTTTGTATTGCGTTCTGTCAAGTTTCACAAATTTCCAAAGTGCATTTAAAAAGAAGTGTAATATCTTGTGTAGAAACGATTCATCACTTGCTTTAGGAAAAACATATTTTTATTTGTTCTACATAGTTATTTTTCAAAGCAAAAATCAAAACTCTGCTCGGATCGCTACAGGAAGAGATGACACTTTTCATATGAATATCCTTTTATGTTATTATTGTATTAAAATAAGGGTCTCGTCAACATAGGCCATGGTAACACATTAGGTAATCTATTAAGTTCCTAATGAACATACGGGACATATAAAAGGTTCTAATAAGACTAAAACCCATTCTTAAGTTTACGATGAAGATTCAACTTTATATCGTTATAAAACTCACACAGACGAAATGCAGCAGCGCCACATTTTATTTAGTACTGAAAACTATTCTTAATGGTTCTAAGAGTCCAATATATGAGGGATCCAACGGCAAAGTTACGTCTGAAAGTCACCGGGGGCAGGACGAAATGATAAACCACTGCCATGTCTTGACGCATGAAAATCTTAGTTTAAATTTAAATATTATTAGTATTATTATTATTTATTTCATTGAAAGTTACAAACGAGCACACAGTTCACCTGATGTTAACTGATTCCTGCGGCCCATGTCATCTACATTCATCCTTGACAAGGAATCATAATATAGATGCGTTGTCAACCATGAGGACTGAGATGGAATGCCTCGTCACCAGTAATAAAGGTCTCCGGACGAAACACAGCAGCGTTATGCTGCTATTTCACGCCGGTATTCTGTGAGGGCGTGGTCCTACCTCGGTCGAGATGACCCATTCATTCTACAGTTAAGAGACAAACTGTAGTATAGCACTTGTATGTATAAGAGTCTGTCTCAAATGGAATAATCAACCGAAATGGATGACGTATATATTGTGACGTAAGTAATGACAAATATGTAGCAGCTTATTTACTTTATTCTACGGATGTTATGATAGTTGCGATTTTGGACGACCCCCCACTAGACAGGCCTATTCTAGTTTGTGGAAAGTTGATATATGCAGGTGACTTTGCTTTGTGGCAATCAATTGATCACCCCTGGTCTACTGTCTAATATCTACTCTGGCTATATTAAACAGTAGACCAGGGGTGAGCAACCTTTTCTAGCAACGGGCCTATCCAAATTTTGAAATTTTTTAGCGTTTAATTGTATTCATACTATAAACATTATTTGGTATAACTTAATATATTAGCGGGATAATATCTGTAATATGAACAAACGCTTGGCGTGCTGGATATATTTATTAACCGGTTTGCTCACCCCTTCAGTACACTATTGATAGGCTGTAATGATGATGATGAAAGACGACATCTCATGATATTAAAAAAAAGTACCTTAGCAGTAAACAGATAAATTAAGCGCTCGTTTACTGTCTTAATTTAATTTAAAAAATATAAAGCCTTCGTCTCCTAGAATCGTTAGCGACTAAGCGTATAAAGTATTTAAGTAAACGGAAAGTAAACTCGTACAATTAACGTCGAAATGAGGAACAAACGGCTCTCCGCCTCGGCTCAGTTCTAATGCGGCTGGACGGACTTTGTGTATTTATTAACTATACAAGTATTGCCAAAGTCGACAGACAAATAACATGACATATTTTACGTAAGAAGTAATTTGATCAAGTCAAAATGTTCTCGCAATTTATTAGCCGTTTCATTTGAAAGGGTTCATGAGAATTCCGAATGTATATAAAATATTTTATACATTTGTTTCATGGCCACATTTTTGGGCATAATGTTTTGAATTATTTGAAAGGGTATGTTTTGTTCTACTGTTATCTATGTTTTGTTTATTTTTATGGATTTCCAACTATTTAAATTTTTTCCAAATGCTATGTTCAGTCCTTTAATATTGATACAGAAATGAGATCTTGGAATGATGAATTTTTCGATTTAACATCGGGTGATTTTTACCAACTGGTCATAGAAAATTTTATTGCATGGTAAAAGAAAGCTGTAAACAATAAAAGAGAATATTAAAACTTTATTAAAAAACAAAAAAAGGGAAGGAATAAGAAAAGAACTTTGTTGACAACCTGTTTGAATATTGCCTTCTAATATAATGGCATAGTTTTGTACAGCAGCATTTTCTAACATATATTTGTAGCGCATGATTTTAATTAAATTATCCCGTGGTCTGTGAAACCCATATTTTTCCTAGATAAGGTGTCATGATGTTTTATCACTCGTGACGCTTAAGATGGTAATCTTCGTCACCAGTTATAGGTCAACTTCACACACCTGGATTGCTTTGACACACCAGACGAAACAACAGCGTAAAACTACAATTTTCTGATAAACTCTGTGTAGTGTATATTTTTAAATTATATTGGAGGTGACAAATATGCACACCGTTCACCGGATAGTAAGTGATGACTGCAGCCTATGACATCTAAATTCATCTTAATTATGGTTCCTTATCGTTGATGAGTCATCTTCACCATTTCATTCACTATCACTTGACATCACGTGAACAAACTTTGGTCAATAATTGACAGGACCTACAACTTGCGAAGCAGTTACTAATATATTCGATGTCAAAATTTTTATAAAAAAAATATAATAATTTGAAGTCATCTTAAGGTATCCGCCAATCCACAGTGGAGCCGCGTGGTTGACTTAACACACTTTCCAGAGAGGATGCTTATGATAACGAGAATTGGGAGTTATATATATAGGGTATAACTTATATTCTATTTAATATTAATTACAATGCAGCTTTTATTACCTAATAAAAACTAAAAAAACTAATTAATTATAAATAGCTTGTCGTAATTTCATACGAGTCGTGCCCTCTCGTTAAATCACGAACAAAAAGAAAATGAGCTTGATGTTAATTAGTGGAACCTTTGAGAAAATTAACACTTTCTTACGTAGCGTCTATCCTAGAAGAATGCATTAATTTAAGGTTAAACCGACCGTGGTAAACACATTCATTGGCTCTCAAAGCTTTTTTTGCCTTTTGGTTTAGTGTTATAATATACTATTTGAATATGCTAAGATAAAAGTAAAGTATAAAATTTTAAATAAAATTTATTACCCTCTACAGAAGGAAAGCCTAGCCTAGGTATTTAATGTTTACTGTATTTAGGTTGTTTCTTTATTTTACTTTTATTCAACTCCTATTTCTTACTGTCTTGTTCGGACTTTGTATCTGAGGCCAAGAGCCTGCATTGTTTGGCTTCGGGTATTGGGAGCAGAATTTTTACAAGTTAACCCCGCCTGTGGTGGAAAGACATTTGGTGACATTTGAAGAGGGCCATGCTGGATTGGATCGACGGACTGGTGTTCCTAAAATATGCTTCAGATCTATTCCTAGTAGTAGGGCAGAATTGTAGATCGTTTTTTGAATAAATCAGATCACATAATTATTTAGACGAATGATAATTATTTAGACTAGAGAGCATACGCAGCAACTAGTTGCATCGTGGCTTTGCCATTACAAGAGTATAAATTATATTATTTATAAGCAGCAACATAAATCGTTGCAAAAGATTACATATAGTTCCGCTTCATGAGCGTAGACGTATCGCTGACCTGGCATACCTGCATGATATACCCTGAAATCGATATATTTCACGATTCAATGGGTAATTTTAAGCGTAAGGTGCTGGAAGTATTCCTAGTGCCAGCTTAGCGGCTGCTATTTATAATTTTTATTTTATTAATTTCATTTCGATCTCAATATTTAAAATTTTAATTTTATTTCATAGTGTGGTTGTCTCTCGTTTAGATTTTAATCGTTATTAAATTGTTTTATCTCTATATTGTTTATGGTTGTTGTTGACACTTAATTATTTTATTATGATTAATTTTGTTTTATTACAATATTATTCAATTCATTTCATTTTGATAATATATTTCTGTTTTTTGATATTATTTTGAATCAGTTATTGTTTAGTTTTCTCCATTAATTAATTTTTGTAACACGATAACCGTTACTTATAACAAATTATGTGTTCAAGTTTAATTGGTGCATGCATCAGATTTGACTACATGTATTTATGGATTGAGAATGTTTTCATGCACTATTGATGGCATAAATTGAATATAATACTTTTTATCATATTTACTCGTCTCTTAGATTTTTCTTGACTCCTTTTACAAGAGCACTGTAATCAAATGAGGAAGTTGAATAGATTTCTCTAAATTAATATTTAGTTTTTCGCCATCAGGCGATCAGCAGTCCATGTTGGCAATGACCGGTGTTAAGTTCCAATGTCCGTCCGTACCTAAAATTTAGTTTTAATACGCTTCTTTATTGTTATTTACTTATTTAGTTACATTTTTCAATCTTTCTTCCCTTACATATTTAAAATGTATATGGCGAGTCAAAATTATCCTAAAAGCATAAAAAAATATCTAAAAAATAAGTTGTCTTTTAGATAATAAATTGTCGAAAGCCAAGAAAATATTTACCTCACAACGTCGTCATTTTATAACCCACAACATTTTCTGTACTATCACGATATTTTTATCACACCATATTTATTTGGCTTAAAGATAAAGTAATATTAGTTCTATTCAACAAAACCGGAAACGCTCTCTCGTACCATACTACCGCTTTACTACATAACTAAAACCTGCCCGGATTCTTCAGGTTTTAGTTTACGTATTTTTTTTACTCAGGTATATAGTCGCATAGTTAATGCAAAAATAAAGTTCTGTGTGAAATTTCCACGTGAAAAGAAGAGAAGGGCAAACCTTGATATTCAGCTATTTTGGATACACCAACATTGTTCCTCACCCGAGAATCGAACCCAGGAGCCAAGACGCAGCAGTTATATACTAACCACGCGGCTGTGCTTATTTTATTATTATTATTTTAATATTTGTTAAAACGTCAAATATTTAACATTTGAATTTTGTATTTAGGCCCATATTATACCAGCACTTTATATTTAATAATGTTTCATACATGGTCTGGTTTATTGAAGAGCTCTAATTAATTACATGAATATAAACGTGTGTCTTCAAATCGAGAGAACAATTTTCTGTAACCGTACTAATTAGCTGTAAAAAGGCAACTGTTCAATTGAAATTCCTAGAACCAGATGATGCGGACACGCGTTGTATACAGTCTTTTTTACCGGGAAATTAGCAACGCGAATAATTACTTTTGATTTCCAGACTTTATGTGTGAATTCACCTACGGATATGAATATTTTTACTAGATTACACTTAAAGTTTTTGCAATTTACAATGTACAATACAGAGATAGAGATTCGAAAGAGTTGTATACATGGCGTATCACCTCGTAAACAACTTTAAGAAGGTCTTAAGCTTAATAAAGTTACAGTGATAAGTTGCTATGATATTAGTCACAATACAGTCGATTTATATTCAACATGAATAGTTAGGTTCAGTTGGATATTTACCACTCCTTTAGAATTAGTGAGAGAGAAAGTGATACTTAAATTTACAGGAATCTATGTCACAGACGGTATGACAAACTGTCAAAAGGAGTTTGCAGCAATTGTATACCTATGTAAATGATTACGTGGAGAGACCTGGTAGTACATTTCCCAATGTTTGACTATCGCATTGATGCTATTATAAAGTTTTTATAATATTTTTAATTACAAATTAGCACATAGCTCAACTAATGATAAGTGATGACTGCAGACATTTACGTGAATAAAAACTTAAGATGTACATACATACGTCCCTTCACTAACCAAATAATAGAAAACAGCATGCTGCTACTAAACGCTGGTTTTCTATGGTGAGTACCACTAATGTTAGATGTCAACGATTATCATGATATAAAAGGATTAGATCGTGGAAATGCTAATAAATAATATTCGATTATAGATTAATGACTAGGTTTGCACGTTGAATGTGTACCCATGTTTAATCTAAATCTGTAAAATTAAGGGCCTGCCCAAACGTGGGAGTCATTGAGGATAAATGTGGGTGTCATGGGGCCTAAGAATCAACTATCATCAGATGAACTGTGTGTTCGTTTGTCACCCTAAATACAATAAAAAACAAAGGTAACGTTGTTGTTGCAATGTACTTATAATTTAAAAAGAGAACACGTTTCATCAGATAAAACTGTTAATATCAGTTAGCTATTGATTGACTTTTAATCAATGATGCGTGCTATGTGATTGCTATACGAATACTTAGTATATTGAAAGAAAAAAATAGTACGTAAATGACTGTCCCTCGTCAGCACAGGCCGTAAGGGACAATAAATTTCTGTTATAATTTATTACACATTTTTACACCGTAGGCAGTTCATGGACTTTGGGTTCATTATCTCCCTACGAAATAAATTCCCTCGCTTAACAATGTTTATTTAGGTATTATACAATTATAAACCAGCAATCCGATGGTTTTAGTAGCAGATTAGGGTTTTGTTAGACGTCGACTAGAAGATAAAATGTACGGTATGTATTAACTTCGGTTACAGTAATACCTTATTAGTATATATATGTCTCGTGCTCTACGGATATCAAAAGTAAGTTTTACATGATATAAATAGTTTAATTTATGTTATTTATTTAAATATATTTTTTATTTAATAAATAATTTTCTTGATAAACGGGACGTATTTTTGTTACCCAGTAATACTTTATTAAGAAATGGCTTGACGTTACGTCCGTTTAAAATTTCCGCTTAATACTAAGCGGAAAGTTTATGAACTCAACAAAAAGCTTGGAATATTTAATTGAAATTTAATATTATTTATACTACGTAATATCAATATTATTTTAGAAGAATACAAACGAGGGAACATTCGGCAAATATGCATAATACAGTCAATATTAAATCAACATAGTACAATTTTTATAGTCACCTGATTGTAAATATTTATTGCGGCTCATAAACACCTACGTTCATTGTCAATAAGGTTCAATCAGATGCGTTGGCCATTCTAAAGACTCAGATGGAATTCCTTGTTAAAGGATCTAGGGGAATGGAGGAGGGCTCCGAATTCCTAAACTTACCGTAAAATTATAACATACGTTTATAAAATTATATGTAACCACGAATAAATCAGCATATTAACAGATGTTAACCATAAATGCATCTACACGCTTATTTATTTCTTCCACATATCTGCCACTATTCAGTGTGCCGTTCTCAAATAACAGTAGCTCAGTACGACATTCTGATGAAATACACTAGCCTACACCTTTTTTTTTTACATGGTGAAATGCCTACGTATACCCCTGCGGGGACAAGGATGCGTTATGTCGGATTCGCACCGATTAAAACCCCATGGTCCTCGCTCCGTCACTTCCGCCCCCAGCAGACCACCGACACGCTTCCGAGGCAAGCTCTTTACGAGCCCACCCGGAGCGGACTCCTCGGGCCGGCCATAGAGCACCTTAGGCCGGCCATAGAGCACCTTAGGCCGGCCGGTTGGGTTCCTCTTTTCTTCACCATGGGTGACCAAACCACGGTTACTAAGCCCCCCCGCCCCGACAAGGCGAAAACCATTCAGGGGGACACCAGCCTACACCTATCTCAAGCCACTACAACTATATACCCACTCTTCGTATGCTGTATGATACTATTGAAGGACGCCATGAGAGTTTTATGCTGGAACTCTACCTAATCTTTTAACCATTGCCAGCTTCCCGAAGCTAGCCGAAGTTAAAGATTTAGGCTTAAAGCTTAGGTTTAAGCTAAACGTTATCGGATACAATTCATAAATCTTAGATATATTTATTATACCAAGATCTTAAAGGAGGCTAAAGTATAAAAATTAACACACCCCATGTCCTGTATACGCTTTATACTTAATTGTTAGACAAATCACTTTTCAAAAGATTCTTAATTGTTAACTTTACGTAAGGTTACTTTAGTATCGTGTCGGTATATTCACATTTCACATTTCTTTCCAACACTCAAGTAACGCACATCGGTCTGCGCATTACGTGCACTCGACCTCTAACGACTCGCATATGTTACTTTTGTTAAATAATTATGGTTTATATGTAAATATTAAATATTAAAGAAATATAATTTATTTTTTTGTTAAATAAAATAATATTAATTTAATATTTTCCTATAAACATGCATAAACATAATAGGATTCAAACTCACGACCTAAATACTCGAGAGTATAAATCTAAGCAACTGCGTTCATAGTGTATCTTGTTCAGTATAATGAAATATAGATTAACCATTTTCATCACTGCTTTTCAACTATAGTCATAATGACCATAACATACTTATTATATCTTAATCAAACTTTTTTTTAATTAGTAATGACAAACGAAATCACAGTTTACCTGATAGTAGGTGATGACTGCGGCCCGTGATATCGGCACCTATCCACAACAATGATTCAAGATACGTTATCACCCCTGAGGAAGGAGTTCTATATATATATATATATATATATATATATATATATATATTATAATTATATATATATTATATTATATAATTTTGCCATGATTCAAATAAAAAAAGTACCTCGTATTTATCGACTAACCTATGTTGAAGACAACGTTCCTATCTAGATTTCCTAAACGAAATACAGTCTTGTAGATGTTTTGAGTAACGTAACTGAATTTTATTTTAATTTGTGACCGGTTGTTAAACTTGACGAAGTTTCTTTGAATACAAATGAGATTTTTCTATTCACTGAAGGTCGGTTGAACAATTCGCGAAGGGCATCTATCTATTAGTGAGATACTACAAATGTAGATATTTAAAAACGTCACAATATTTCCCAGTACGAATCGAAATTAATTCAAATTGAATATATTATCTCTTTTTTCATTAACTGACATCTACATTCATCCTTGATAAGGAATAATAATGCAGATGCGTTGCACCTTGAGGACTGAGATAGAATGCCTCGTCACTATTAGTAACGTCTCTAGATTCCTACACTCACCAAACGACAGCAGCATTATGGTGCTATTTTACGATGGTATTCTGTGAGAAGGTGGTCCTACCCCGGTCAAGCAGACCCATTCATTCTGCAGTTAGTAACAAATTTCAGCATACCACTATATACATTAAATCTATATATTATACATCTGTTTTTTTATATCATTTTTTACATCACCCCTAAGGAATGAGATGGAATGTCTTATTACCAGTTTTTAGGACCACAAATCTCTACACTCACCATACAAACACAACAATGCTATGCGGTTATTTTACACTGATATTCTCTAATAGTTTAGTCGTTCCGAGTTGAGCCAACTCATTCATGTACCAGTTGGAAAATAGCTGCAGTATGGCTCTAAAACTGAAAAAATATTCCGACATCCATTGAAAATCGCTGTTTTATTGGAATTTATTTTATGAGAAGAATCGCTAAATTAATACATACTTAAACATAAACCGTTTTTATTTTTTTTTGTTTATTGAATAATAACAAAATCTGGTCGTTGTACTCGGAAATTAGCAAAACTCAAACTAGATTTGGATTATTAGTCAAGATCACGGTTTTGCCCGTTACCAAACTAACCTATTTTTGCTACAATAGCGTCGCGTAGCATTCGCGTTGGAAAAGCTTTAGTTCTAGGCATCGATTGTTGGTGACCCACCTGTACTCCTTCATTATTAATTCACGGTTACTTCTTCCTACTGGCAGCTGGCTTAGTACACAAACAAATGATTGGAATATTTTTTCTTCCACAAAATAGTATATTATCCGTGGCTCTTTATATAGTTATTTGTGTATATTGCCATCATTCCCAAGACCCTTGCAATCACTTAACATTCATTGTGCATCACTCAGCCCTAAGAAAATTGACTATTATCTCGCATTTTCGGGTTCTAACCGCAGGAGAAGCTGCCGGCAAATATCTGATCATCTTCCTGAAAATCGCAACACATTATGAAAAGAAGTGCTACTAATTTAAAAATATGCTCAGTAATCAGTTATCTTAGCTTATCATTAAGCCCACCATTCGACAAAGATGAGGGGCATATAGATATTTGGATAATACCAACAAAATATATTTGTTTATATCAACCTATCTGAGATAAATCTAGCACCACCTGCATCGACTTGCTATACACACAAATCATTAGTGGAACTAAATGGAAACTCTCCACTAGTACAACGAGAAGCCACTCGTAAGTTTTTATTTACCAATTGTTATCGATTTTATGAGCTACGGGCAATGCTTCAACATATTTGTATGGGCTCACATGAGTTTTTCGTATTTGGCCCCTATATCTACTAATTGCTGAGACCCTTACACTATGGGTAGTTGCGTCATTTATCTCAAAATAAATAGTACTTTTCCATAATTCACGCATTATTTAATCGAAAAATACACAGATGGCGATATACTATCTATTATATTAACGTAGCTCTACTTCTATTCAAGTAGTTGTCAGAACTACGTAAAAATATGTAGAGAAGTCTAAAATCTAGTTTCTATATGTATGGGTCATGGGTCGCCTCGACTGAGAGAAAGATCGTTCCGTCACAGAATACCAGCGTGATAAAGCAGTATAACGGTGTCGTGTTATGTTTGCTAGTGTAGGTATTCAGGGACTAAAATTAGCTAGCAAGACATTCCATCGCAGTCCGTTATCGTTGCATAGAATAAATGTAGATATGGTGAGTCACAATTGTCACATTAGGTGAACTGTTTGCTCGTATGTCACATGTTGTAATCTACGCCTAATTATAGTTACAATTATCTAGCTTTGCCCTCTCGTTTTTTGATGACCTCCAGCTGAATGGTTTTAACAGTTACAAAATGCTTTGATGAATAATGGACGGGAGCTATTTTTATCTGAATTGAAAAAATAAATATTGCTCTGTTGCTTAACCACTTTTGTTGATTGGTATTTGTATATATCATACAGTGATAGTTCTCATTTACCATCTCTTGCTAAACTGCTTGTTTGTCCCTAGAAAATAAGCGTGGTATTATGAGTTTCAT
Source organism: Teinopalpus imperialis (assembly GCA_029286865.1). Classification (NCBI taxonomy): domain Eukaryota; kingdom Metazoa; phylum Arthropoda; class Insecta; order Lepidoptera; family Papilionidae; genus Teinopalpus; species Teinopalpus imperialis. The sequence continues at coordinate 1,184,777 of JAGSMU010000017.1, forward strand.
TTTATACATGTTTAACAATTTATTAATATTAATGTTTAACTTTCATATTTTTTAGTTTCCTTACCTAAAATTTGAACCTAGAACTTGGCAACCACGACATAGGTAGGCGGGTAAAAGGAGTAATGGCTAAAAACCAACCGAGAACTATAGAAAAAAAATACACACCGCTTAGTCTAGTTGCACAAAAAAGCGAAAACGAGTAGACTTTTCCTGATTTGATGTAATAAATGTCCAATAAGTTTCTATTTTACAAAATATTGTTCCTCGTCTACGTATCGATACTACGACGTAGCAACCATGTAGGCACTCAAGCCATTATGCAACGTTATAAAAATAAATATATACCGCTTAGTTGTGACCTACATACATGCTGTTTAAATTCCATTGCAATTCTGAAATATCGATTAGAGATGAAATTATGCACAATAGCTCTTTTCATTTGCGTTCGATCAAACTAGAACTAAGCCAATAGAAGGCAAACATTCAGACTTAGGAGTGAAATTCAATGAGCTGACATATTGCGAACACATTCAATTGAACGTGTGGTACATTATAAACTTAGTGCGACCTACATTAAGAACTATATCTACCAGTATTATTTATTTAATTATGACTTATGTTTTATTACCTGAAATAAAAAAAGCAGATCGTACTTAAATAATTTAAAATTGTTTTTTTTTTAATATCAAACAAACCATTCTTGTATCTTTTTAAGTGTTTAAATATCTATGTTGCTTCTCTGTATGTAACAGTGTTTTGGTTGAATAAATAAATCATCATTATAATACTAAATAATTATTATATAATACACCAAAAAACATATATATACATTCCTATATACTGGAAAACATATTATAGCGTAGTATAAACTAAAGGTGTTTCGGTAATTTGTTTGAAGTTTACATCCCGTAGTGAATATATTACAAGGTGATGAATACAACTCTTCATCACATAGCCAGGTTGTTGCTTAAAACTTGATTCAGCGCTTGTATCGACTTTGTCGCAGGACAATTTACAGAAACTGTTAGCTTAAAACAAACAAAGATACGGCGGAAAAGCCCTGTGAATAGTTTATGCCCAGCTCGTTTCACCCCGTGCTTGTATATGTACCTCTTTTTGATCCCGATGGGGAAATTCCAACTAACTCTGTATTCCATCGAACACTCTCAGTCATGAGCTCTGAGATCATATACGGAACTCACAGGTACAGTATATGTTTACCTGTGTGTCTCTCCTATGTTTGAAACTAGGGGACAATGATCAAATTAACTCATATTTTATCACTAATTTATTTTTGCTTCATGTAATTTGGTTAATAATCTGGCTATTAAATGATAAAATAGATACTTTAAAAATTTATAATTTTAAATAACATAACATAAGTAACAAATCAGGGACTTTTTAGACGGCGACAAAAGATAAAAGTTACGGCAAACATAAACTTTGATTACTACTGAGTAAGAAAAGTTATACTTAGTATTTTATTACTTTATAATATTTACATTTATACACAATTAAAAATAACTTTCCTTATAGACTATAATCGCCTTTAATAAAATTGACTTATTTATATAGCAAAAAAAATTCAAGAGGATACATTTAATCATACTATTTATAAATTCAGATATAATTTAATGTTTTTCAATAACTTCAGATTATTATAAAAAAAGGTTAATTGATTTTTTGTTGACGTGAACAAGTATAAACAGATATTTTGTGTTTTGGAAATAATAATAATAATTAGAATATATGTATATATAATAATAATATTCCATTATAAGCACTCGGGTTGCGCAGTAATAGATCTTATGATTATCTGTTCACATTATTAATTGTATAAATAAAATATAGAGCAGCGGTTAAAGCATGTTATAGATGTCGACGGAAGACACAAGTTAAAGCACACATATTTTTTTCAATATTGTTTACAAATGCTGTTGTTAGTTTTATTGCTAGTATTGTGAGTTGGCAATACACAAAGCTACCCCATTCCACAATCAGACAACAGATGCATGGCAGGGCCGACTTCGTTGTTGTTATTCCTCGTATAACAACGAAGCTATTTGCCTCGTCCTTCCTAATGCGCGTAGCAAGGGATCGGAGTAGATTGCCTGCGTCGGTATTTCCGTCTTAATATCTCTTGGGTGTCTTTAACGCAAGAGTGAGGATTCTGTTGGCTAGCTCGTCTATAACTACATCATCGCCTACCATCAGATCACAATTAGATGCGAGAGAAATAACAAGCCAAACACTAGACAGTAGGGATAAAAAGTAAAAACAACGTAAGTTTTCACTTAAAAAAAATTCCATTGTTTAATAAATGTTTTTCAAAACAAATACTTTTATTACGAAATTATTTAATTTATTTCGTTTATCGCCATTAATTAATTTTCATTTCACACGGTAACCGTTCATATGTAACAATTGATGTGTTCGACTTTAATTGGTGCATGCAACAGATTTGACTTTATGGATTTGTTTGTGTGTTTATGGACGATTTTTTTCATGTATGCGTTGTGAACCAAATTAAATAAATAAATAAAAATTACTTAATTATACATTTGTTACGTATTTAGCTCCATATGTTCAAGGTATTTAAGGCATTAGGACGTAACTGGAAGGACCTCCTTTTCTCATAGATTTTAAGATGGTGAACTCACACACTTTTGATGATATATTTCGAAGAGGTAGTTCCTACAACCGTTGTACATATGCTATAAAAACGTTTCTCAAAAATAATATAAAGGACAGAACAATCAGGAGCAATTTTATTTTCAATAATATACCGTTATACAGTGGCCAAGCTTATGCATAAAGTGGCAATTATGACGGTCATTAGAGTTTAACTATTGAAAAGTTTACTACACATTACAATATCTTAATAAAATATTTTATTTTTTTTATTAGAAAATATTTTATGGAGACATTTTCGAGTTTTATTTACAAGAAGTAGAGTCACACTGAATCTTGTTTCTGGCTACAGCGTGAATGGGTCAACTCAATTGGGAAACACTTACCATTCACACCCATCTCAATCGATAGTCAATCGTTATTGAGAATATCCAGTCTCAATAACGATTGACTATCGATTTTGAGAATTAGTTAGTTGTGTGCTCTTTTGTCACACATACTTTTGCACAAAAAATAAAAATAAAAATAAATTATTCTTACAATGTAAAACGTAAGAATATTTGAATTTTATACGATCACATGCATTACAACTAAAGTATAAGTCATAATGGAATGTGTCATATCTCTGTTGCTAATATAAATTTTATTTTAAAGCAATAAAGTTATTACTTAGCATTGCAGACAAATATGAAACGTGTGGTTGTCGCTACTGCGGGAAAGCAGAACTATGTTGTATGGATATTGCGTTTCTTAAGTCATGACTACACTAAATTAATAAAACACATTCTCAACATTAATGTTGGACACGGTTATGTATTAAATAATTTAAATTTAGTATTACATGTGCTTAGTACGTCATAGAAGTACTCTTTGGCTTTTAATAATAAACATTCTACTGAACGAAACATAAAAACTGAAAATTTTTATGTTTTGCCTTAATTAAGGTGTTTAAGGTTAGATATAGCTTCCAGCTAATATGAATGGATCGAAAGATTAAGTAAGGACCTCAGTCTCACAGAATACCAGCGTGAAATAACGGCTGTGATAATGTTTTAAATAATTTTGCAATTAATAGCAAATAACTTGTCAACTTTGCGAATTAGTTACTGTGCAGTGATTAAATACTTTCATAAACACAGTGGGATTAACTCGTACCGTAAAGTAAAACCTGAGAGCCAAAGTGCAGAACACAAGTTGTAATCGGAAGAAGGTTTATGCATTTTTTTCAACGATAAAATCGTCGTGAAGGCCAACAATGTAGGTAACATAAATATTGACCTCAATTAGGAAACGTCCTAAGTCCGGAGACAATATGAAAAACATGAGTTCAAATCGGAAGAAGATTTAGGTACATATGAAGACTACGATGAGTAATGTAGGTTGCACAAATAATGACCTCAATTAGGAATGGTAAGATCCTAGGACAATATGAAGGACATGAGTTAAAATCGGAAGAAGATTTACGTATGAAGACTACGATGAGCAATCTAGGTAGCACAAATAATGACCTCAATTAGGAATGGTTAAATCCTAGGATAATATAGACGACCTGAGTTTAATCGGAAGAAGATTTACGTATGAAGACTACGATGAACAATGTAGAGTAGCACAAATAATGACCTCAATTAGGAATGGTTAAATCCTAGGATAATATGAAGAACATGAGATAAAATCTTAAGAAGATTTACGTATGAAGACTGCGATGAACAATGTAGGTAGCACAAATAATGACCTCAGTTAGGAATGGTTAAATCCTAGGATAATATAGAAGACATGAGTTTAAATCGGAAGAAGATTTACGTATGAAGACTACGATGAACAATGTAGGTAGCACAAATAATTATCTCAATTAGGAATGGTTAAATCCTAGGATAATATGAAGAACATGAGCTAAAATCGGAAGAAGATTTACGTATGAAGACTGCGATGAACAATGTAGGTAGCACAAATAATGACCTCAATTAGGAATGGTTAAATCCTAGGATAATATAGACGACATGAGTTTAAATCGGAAGAAAATTTACGTATGAAGACTACGATGAACAATGTAGGTAGCACAAATAATGACCTCAATTAGGAATGTTTAAATCCTAGGATAATATGAAGAACATGAGCTAAAATCGGAAGACGATTTTGGTAAGTATGAAGACTACGATGAGTAATGTTGCTAACACAAATAATGACCTCAATTAGGAATGGTTAAATCCTAGGATAATATAGACGACATGAGTTTAAATCGGAAGAAGATTTAGGTACATATGAAGACTACGATGAACAATGTAGGTAGCACAAATAATGACCTCAATTAGGAATGTTTAAATCCTAGGATAATATGAAGAACATGAGCTAAAATCGGAAGACGATTTTGGTAAGTATGAAGACTACGATGAGTAATGTTGCTAACACAAATAATGACCTCAATTAGGAATAGTTAAATCCTAGGATAATATGAAGGACATGAGTTAAAAAGGTTTAGATGTTTTTTCAACCATACAGGAAATCATGGATCTGCAAACCAACAATGTAGGTAATACAAATATTGACCTCAACTAGAGATCTAGGGACTCGGGACTTAACAGTCTGTTTATGAAATACTATATAAGGATAGTAAAATAGCGTTGAAATGATTAAATGAATATATGCACAAAATTCCAACTCCCTTACATGCAAACTCCAACTCAACTTTAACTTCCGCATTCATTGTACTAAAGCATTGAATTTCCTTGAATGGCATTCGACGTTTCCTTTGATCTAACATCAATATATATGGCTACGTGCTCGTTTTGTTGAAATACAGCTTTCCTTTTTGGTTAGCAAATTCCTCCGATTACCTTATTGCTAAGATAGGTGGACTTTGAAAATGAAATAATAATTACCAGTATATATTTTATATACGAATATATTTAAAATAATAGGTTGTTTTTTTTTTCGAAATCCCTTATGGATGCCTTCTAAGGAGGCAATCCAGCAAAGAATAAATTTCGCAAAATGAAAACCTAGCTGTTTTTCCAGACCCGTACCAACTTTTTTATGACATGAAAGTGTATGAAACTTCATGTAAAATGAATGTCTCGTTTTATTTGTGTTACATAGTTAACTTACGTATTTTTATGAAAGAGAAAAGTGGGAAGCAACCGAACCAGAGGGTCACCTTCGCCCATGAATATCTGCAACGCCAGTACTGCCAAATCTTTGTCACCGTTTTAAGAAAACTGTCGCTGTTTACTTGAAGAGCTCAAGTGAAAGGCGGTGTCTTCTGGTATTCTTTCAATCAACTCTGAGATTTGAACATTTTTATTATTTTGTCATTATCTGTCATTACTCCCGGGGTTGAGAATACTTCATCTGCCTTTTTTTTGCCTTTTATATGTGACTTATGCAAAAAATATTAAATAAATATATAATTTTACAAGTCATGAACATTCATTACATCACGATCTAGATGAATTGGGTTCGCTATTAGTTAGAAAAATGTTTTAGTGAATTAACTCTTTCTTACGTAGCATCTTTACTAAAAGAATGCATTAGTATAAGCAACCGTGATGTGAATAAGCGCATTCATTAGAACACAAACCTTTTAGTTTCTTAAGTTAATTATTTCATATTAGAATGAAGTCTTAATTTTTTTAATTCTGGTCTAGGTTTTTTTATAGTATTTGCAATGAAAAACTATGTTTGATGGCAAGTGATTACCGTGGGCTCTTTATTCAACAGACTCAGTAAGCACATGCAATGTCAACCCTGAGGCCTGAGACAGAATGCCAGGCTACTGGCTACGGTTATTCGGCTCCCAGGTCAATCCCCAGGTCACATTGAGAATGCAAAACGAGCACACAGTTCACCTGATGTTAAGTGATTCCTCCGGCCCATGACATCTACATTCATCCTTGACGAGGAATCATTAAGCAGATGCGTTATCACCCTTGAGGACTGAGATAGAATGCCTCATCACCAGTAATAAAGGTCTCCGGATCCCTTCACTCACCAGACGAAACACTGTGATGGCGTAGTCGAGCTTACCTATTCATTCTGCAGTTGAAACAAACTGCAGTGTAGCTCTACCACTGTTAAAATGTTGCCATCCAAGATTGGTTTTCTGTGAGGGTGATGGTGTAAGCCTTTTATGATGAAGCCAATCCAAACTAAACGAGCGGTAGTATGTATGATTTTTATTTCTCTTTATCCTGGATACCGGCACTAAAGAAATTATTGACTGTAATTTCGTTCCGAGAGACGGATCAAAGACGAAGATGTCCGCCTCGATAGACTACGGTTCTAAAACGTTTTTTGCCTAGGACTTTAAATTTAGAATGAAAGATACGCTCGCAATCAGGCAATGCAAATAAACTATCATCTTGTTTAATTTACATAGAAAAAACATAATGTTCTAAAAGAATCAAAATATTTCAGATCATTATGAAAGTTTTCAAAAATATAAGTTAAAAGTACTTCTTATATTTCCCCTTCGTAAGATGAAAATTAAATTATGTGTTCATATGATAACGTTACAATATATATACATACTAATACAATATAATAATACATACTTCGTAGCGGTGTCGCAAGGTTCGCCCTTGTTGCTTTACAAGAGCATATTACAGAGTAAGGAGTATTCATACAATGAAGTCAGACCACACATAGGATAGCGTCTGGCGAGTTTATTCACAAAATGCATAGATTTTCGAACGCAAATGACAATCGTTTAAATATACCTTTAACATACCTTAAACGGTAGAAATATTTTTTAAATTATTGTCTATAGGCTTATAGTTTACGGTACGGTATGTGTAATTCAGGTTCGAATCCGCTATTTGTCTATTATCGCAGTAAATTGTAGCACAAGAATTTTAAGTGAGAAATCGTAATATTAACAGCGCTAATTACACTTTTCTTTAAATATGTTTACTTAATAGCCACATGTCCTGTTGATCAGATTATCTGGCGTCCGATTGAAGGAAAATTTCTCAAGAGAGTAATGGTGGGACTAAAGACTAAAAAGAAGAAAGTTCGAATCGAAGCTTTCGTCGTTTTTTGCGAACAAAGTCACACAAATAATCTCTAAAAGAAATGTGTAACAATTGCCATCTCTATTTATCGGGATTTAGGTAACAAACGCATTTTTCTTTACGAAATCTGCTATTAGATTAATAGAACCTATTTCTGTTATAACATACGTCAGGTTAAATTTACTATACAAACCTAACATGCTATATAAAACTAAATAGTTGATGATTAACACATTCCTTCTATAAAAACCACGGAATAAACTATCCTCGCATCTAAACTGTACTAGCTTCGGTCAAGCAAAAGGGAATTAACAAATCGTGGTTCCGTAAACACATTTTAAACTAATATCATTTATTTTAAATAAAAATTCTATTTTCTTTTAATGACGGATATATTTAACTATCTATATGTTTCTACCTATATATAGTAGTTTTGTGAAAAATATGAAAATAAGCAAGTACGCATTTCACGAATAGTGAAACAATATCTGTTAAGTCCTTACGAGCATGGTTAAATTCTTATATTAATAATTATAAATACTCCCACAATAGTGTTGACAGTAATAGTCTAGAGAGAAGAATATATAACTCACAGTGTAACGGTCGTCGGTTCTAATTCTTATTATATATGATTATAAGTTTTTCGAATAAACTTTTGATATTATTTACAAATATTACTTTTATAATTATTTGTAAATCACTCAATAAATTTTATTTCTGGTGTAAAGCGAAGGGTGATGATGATTGTTATTTATGAATTTAAAAATGTTTAAGGTGATAAGTGGATAGCGCTTGGGATCCTTTTCGTTTGGTCTCGTATCCTACGAACAAACCCTCGTACTCATACAGAAAAAGTCTGATAATTGTCATCAATTTTTTGGTCTATATTGTTAATTTTCCCATTATCCTAAAACTGCATCTAAAACCTTGGTCACAAAAACATCGAATAGACATTACATTGCTATTGTATACATTGCATTAAAATATATATTTTATACTTTGCATATAAATAACTCGTCATAAGAGTTTCGATTATCTTCTAGATTGGTCATTATATATTTCAATATCTACTAAGATATAAATCTCTCTTAACATTTATTTTTTTATCTCTAAACTGTGTCTTTTCACTTAACCTTTTAGTTCTTAATTACAACGCTATTACTAAATTAATTTTAAATTTAAATTAAACATAAATACTATCAAGACGTCTATACGTCTATACTGTAATCCATTCTTCGGCACACTTGCTTCCACCGAATCCACTTTCAACCACTGTTGCAGAGACTCTAGTAGCCAAAGCATCGCGGTGTGTCGCTTGCGTTTTTTACACCTTAATGATGATATTAATATTATACTTGACAGTTGTGACATAAGATCAAAAATATAATATTGTTAATTTACATAGGGGTATGGATACACACACATTAATCCTCCATAAGGAATCATCATCAAGTAATTTCAACCTTAAGGATTGTGATGTAATTCCTCGGCACCAGTACTAATGTTATACTAGCACAAATAGTGTTGTGCTTCTAACAATATAATGCATTAGTGTAATCCAGTTTATTGAAGATCTCTAGACAGAACTCTATTAACACAAACCCAACACTAAAATCCTGCAACCTTTGCTTTAACCGTACTAATTAGCAGTTAACACGCGAACGCTCGATGGAAGTGTAGAGCAATATGATGCGGGCGCGCGCTATGTACGATCTTGTTTAAAAGGAAATTGCCAACACGAATGATTACTTTTGTATTTCAAACGTTTGTGCGAAACGTGATGTGGATGCGAGAATTTTTACCAGATTGCACAGTTCTATTTCAAAGGATTGGAAGCAGGTGGGTATTTGAACTTATTTCATTTGACGTTACTGTCGGAAATATTTAGATAAAGGTTTTATTTATCAAAATTATAGTTGAGAAATGAGATCAACTGGTAAGCGAGAACCTATGAATTCTATATCCATACTTAATATAGGTAAGTTATATACCTACTAGTTTAATTATTCAATATCGATAGGAAATTAAAGTATATCTCCTTACTCCTAATTTCATTTTTTTAATTATAATGACAGAAGATCTATCACCTCTTCAAGTGTGATGATATAAATTCAAAACTGAATCTAAGAATTTAAATTCAGTTTTCATATGAATAATATTAGAGTCAGTTTGGATTTATAAAAATAAATATATACATATATATTTTTTTATATTATATATATATATATATAGTTTTATTGTTATATATATTTTCAACAGTGGTAGAGCTACACTGCCGTTTGTTTCTAGCTGCTGGATGAATGGACAGCGGAATACCAGCGTAAAATAGCATCATAATGTTGCTGTGTTTCGTCTGGTGAGTGTAGGGATCCGGAGACCTTTATTAAAGGACACAAGGTATTCCATCTCAGTCCTCAAGGGTAAGAATGCATCTGCATTATGATTCCTTGACAAGGATGAATATAGGTGTCACGGGAATCACTTACCGTCAGGAGAACTGTGTGCTCGTATGTTACTCTCAATGTAATAAAAAAAATAACAATTATATTATTGAATACATTATGAAGTCGCTGTTGGAGGACGCGAAAAAAGCAATTTACTTTAATATATTTATAATTAGATAAAAGTTACAATTTAAACTATAGCTAACTAATGTCTAATCCTGACCGATGCTACATATACATAGAATGCCTCATTATTAAAGGAAACATTCGTATTGATGTCCGTTGCGGTAAACAGCGGTGTAGGCCGACAACGATCCCATAAACGTCCTCGCGGCCTGGTTGTGAAATTGCTTTACGCAGGTTCATCAATATCTGCGTAAAGACTGAAAAAAAAACTGCGTAAAAACGTGGGATTGTGTCACAACGATACAGATATACAACAAAGACGTTGCTTAGTTGCATTTCTTTATGGGAACGGATATAAACCAAAAATCATAATTTATTTGTAAACAATTTAAGAATAATTCACTTAGAATTATCCATAGATGAATAATTTTACAATATTGACTCCATCTCAAATATCCTTAACCATTGCAATAGCTACCTCTGTAAATTAACCTGACAATAACTCAGGATGATTTGTACATAATGCTTTCAAGCATCAGTTCAGCCCTTTGAACCTATCGTTTAATATTGATGCAACAAATAGGATACTACTACGTAACTAGTAAGTTTAATGTTGAACTACACATTTCATTTTAATCCTGTGACAGTTCTACAGTACAGAAAATAGAAAAAATTACGTGGTCTTTTTAGGTTGCCTTCAGTCAAAATACAACTGGGTCAGTCGAAGGGGAACAATCATACTGGGTATTCAATGGCCTAACGTATGTCTAATACGTTCACCTGAACATACGGCGTGCTATATACTGCAATGGAAATTTAATATCAGAATTAAAAATATAAATATAAATATAATATTATATTATATTAAAGTATGTATTCACTTTTTTTATAATATATTACTTATTAAAGTCACCCTACAACTGTAAATTTATTTTTGATATTTATTAGCTATACCGTAAATGGGTCTCTAGATATAGTCTTCAATTAAGAACAAATTTATCAGCAAATAACCAACCTTTACGATGGCGTATAACATGCCCGTATCAAATAAGTAAAGGGTATATAATTTCCTTTTGCATGACCCTCGTAATAATGAAAAGTCAAAGCAATAGCTTTTTACTACTGAATTTGCCCTTTTTGAAGCTGGTTCAAATCGATGGCAAAATCATATATGTTACGATTTTTTTATTAATCTATTTCGGTTTTGAGATTAATTTTTACTTATTTTCGACAATCTTTCTTCTAAAATAGCTCATAATTTACAAGTTTTTCGGTCCTAAGAAAAAAATTTAATGTCCAATTTTGCCTTACCCTCCAAGTGACTGTGGAACTGTTTTCGAAAGTGTTTTTAAAATTGCGAGATGAGATAAAAGGATTCTTTTAAGCAGCAAACGCACAATTGTTGTCGTAGGATTAAATTGTACTAGTGTTTAGTCGGCCCCAATCTGAGACTGTTTAACTAAATCTCAACCTCAGACAAGTTTGTGCCGGCACTTATTAACGTGCTCTCGAGAAATATTGGTGCGGCCAGTGTATAAAGCATCCTTGTGTTGTCATCCGCGTATTTTTTTTTTATTACATTGAGTGTTACAAACGAGCAAACAAGTGATTCCGGCAGCCCATAACATCTACATTCATCCTTGACAAGGAATAATAATGCAGATGCGTTGTCAGCCTTGAGGACTGAGATGGAATACTTCGTCACAAAGTTCTCCGGATCCCTTCACTCACCAGAAGAAACACAGCAGCGTTATGCTGCTATTTCACGCCGGTATGTGGGCGTGGTCCTACTTCGGTCGAGATGACCCATTCATTCTGCAGTTAGAAACAAACTGCAGTGTAGCTCTAACACTGGCCAAAAATTAATATTATTAATTTGCAACATGTCATTGATATTCAGAAAGAAAACTGAATTAAAAAAGCTGCGGTAGAACCGTGGCTAAGTGGGTTGTTGTTTTGTTTGTTGCAACGAAGTACTTTTGGAGTGCCATGGAGGACCTGGCAGTAATTTTAATTGTAACTGAAATATAAGTTTTATTTTTTACGGACAAATATAAAAAAGTACAGTCATAGCTCAGTGTCTAAGGGCATCTAACATTCAACATAATGTTGCTGAGTTTTACATGAAGCAGGATTCGATAACAACGTTACGGGTAATAACGTATTCCATCTCAGTCCTCAGGGTTGACTACGAATGTGCATCTTGTACCTTCCTTGAGGATGATAAGGAAATGTAGATGCCATGATGGTGAACTGTATTCGCTGTTGTCGCCCATGAAATTCTAGAAAATGTACAGATTAATAAATAAACAGATGTTTTGAACTTCTCTTAAAAAAATTTTGCTTATAAAAGGAATACAGATGCTATTATAATATTTATTTCTATCTATTATTTCGTTAACAAAATTACGAATATAAGTACAGTGTAATGTGAACGTAAGCGATTAAACCGTAAACTCGTTCTTTTTGCTTAATGTAACGATAACTATTAGAAGGCAAATAGACTTTTGAACTTCTCTTAAAAACTTTTGCCTATAAAAGGAATACAGATGCTATTATAATATTTATTTCTATCTATTATTTCGTTAACAAAATTACGAATATAAGTACAGTGTAATGTGAACGTAAGCGATTAAGTCGTAAACACGTTCTTTTTGCTTAATGTAACGATAACTATTAGAAGGCAAATAGACTTTTGAACTTCTCTTAAAAACTTTTGCCTATAAAAGGAATACAGATGCTATTATAATATTTATTTCTATCTATTATTTCGTTAACAAAATTACGAATATAAGTACAGTGTAATGTGAACGTAAGCGATTAAACCGTAAACTCGTTCTTTTTGCTTAATGTAACGATAACTATTAGGAGGCAAATAGATTTTTGAACTTCTCTTAAAAACTTTTGCCTATAAAAGGAATACAGATGCTATTATAATATTTATTTATATCTGTTATTTCTTTTTGGAAAATACTTATCTAAGTACAATGTAATGTGAAAGTAAGCGATTAAACCGTAAACACGTTTTTATTCCTAAATGTAACTATTAGGAGGCAATCATCTTAAAAAATGAGTAGTTACGTCACGCATGATATTATATATCGTTTAAGATATTGAAAAGAAACAATTATTGAAAGTACAAAAAGCTTACGTTATTCTAGAAAATGTATCAAAGAAATCTTCAGTAGTTTCACCGTCGGCTTTGATCTATTAAGCGAAGTTGGATCCTTATCATATTAATATCATATTCATGTGAAATAAGAACGCTTAATTTTAAATTCATCATAATTCAATAATTATAATTAGGGTTGACAAACGAGCACACAACTCATCTGATGGTAAGGGATGAATGCGTCTCATGACATTTGGATCCACTATCTTTAATTACCAATTCATTCCATCTCATTCCTCAGAAGTTACACTTGTGCATCCTAGATCCTTTGTGAGGTTGGACGTAGGTGCTTATAACCTACCAAGTGTTTATAAACATCACCTATAAACAGGTGAACATCGTGTCAATCCTAATGTGTGCTTTTATGTATGCTTACCTTAACATCAGAAAAAGAATTAAAAGTTACATACATCATTCGATATTTACCAATACCATTTTCGTGCACACAATCGAAATATTGTAAAAAAGAAACACTGTTCCAATCAAACCTGTATCCACACACCGGGGCAACTGGGGCGCGCTGTCATTATTGGTCATCCATCATGCGCTGCGCCATTGGGAGCAAAAGCCGCAATTCGCAAAGTTACCGTTCCGAGCAAGTTTGCGTTGAGTATAAATATATATATGTGTATATGTATATATATATAAAAATGCTGACGTGTAATTATAATAATTAATTACTACTTTTATCAGTAGTAGAGCTAAACTGCAGTTTGTTTCTAGCTGCAGAATGAATGGGTCAGCTCGACCGGCGTAGGACCACGCCCTCACAGAATGCCAGCATAAAATAGCAGCATAATACTGCAGTGTTTCGTCTGGTGAGTGCAGAGATCCGGAGATCTTTATTACTGGTGACCCGACATTCCATCTCAGTCCTAAAGGGTGACATCGGATCTGCATTATGACTCCTTGTCAAGGATGAATGAAGATGTCATGGGCCGTAGGAATTACTTACCACCAGGTGAATTTTGTGCTCGTTCCTCGTCAATGTCAATATAAAAAAAAAATTCTCCATATGTTACAATATATACCTGGAAATAATAATCGAACACAACTGGTTTGTATCAAACTCTTGGCCTAGGAACACTAATTAATTATTCTTTAATGGAATTAAAAGGAAAGTCTATAAATATATCCACTGCCGGGCATAGTCTCTCCTCTCTGGAGAATATTCGAGCAGGCTTAAGTGAGCACGCCGATTAGCGGCACTTCAAATGTCTTAAATTTTTTTTAAATTTATTTCTCGAACTTACGAAGTTAAATTAACGTTTCATATACAGGTTACGTAGACAACAAATTTCAGATTTTTACAAGACTTAGGATTAGAAGCGAGTATGTGCGATTATAAGTCTTTTTAAACTTAACAAGTTTTAAAATTAGTTATTCTTTTATAAATTAAATGAACGGGTTAGACCAAAAACAATCAACCCAAATCAGTACTGTGTGACACAATTTAGAAAGAAAATCACACAGTACACGCTGAGACGTGTTTCATTCTAGTGAGTCTACTACCTTTAGCTACCTTCATTTCTTGCATATTCTTATGCGATAAATACATATATGCGTTGGATATAAGATCTTTTTTATGGATTTATGTAGACTGTTTTATTATTATTATAAAGAAACATGATTTATATGCTCAGTATACGAAATACCAGACGAGAAATGTACCAAACGAAACGAAGCAGTATTGTTTTGCTATTTGGCCCTGATATACAAACATATGCACATTGAGTGAGACATTCTGTTTTCCCATTTCAATCACTTGAGCCAAGAGTCGGGTAAGAGGACATTTTATCATATGCTTGCTACCAGATGCAGCATAAATAGGTAGCCTAATCCAAGATAGGTCCACACTCTCACAGAATACCAGTTAATACCATAATGTTTTGTTACGTCATGTAATTGTAGGGATCCGAAGATCTTTATTATTATTTATGGGGCATTCGACGTTAGTCGACAGGGGTCACAGTGCATCTGATTTTTTATCGAACATAAATGTGGATGGGTCATAGGCATCCGTGTTCGTATGTTACTACAATTCAAATAAATAAATAAAATATTTTTTATCACACTCTGATATTATTAAAAGCTTTTTATTCGTACACATAACAACCCGTCGACATAATCTTCTGCAACGAGACCGTTTATTTTATCGTTTTCAAAGGAAGTACATTACACGCTCTGAAAGACACCGGCGGTTGTTTCCGTCAGCGGCCGACAGATGGCGGGAGCAATGTATGATGAAAGCTAACTTGATTATGTTTTAAGTTTATTCAAAAGAATTTCAATATTGATTTTTTAAATAAATAATACGTACTTTTATACACAAATGGCAAGAAGAATATAAGCACACCGTTAAGTAAATATTAACAAATTTTACTACCATTATATTCTATTTGTTATTGCATGAACCTATCAAGTGAACTGTGTACTTGTTTACCCGACCTCACCCTTAGAGACCGGAAGTGACGACTGCAGTTTATATTTATACACATCTATCTCCAACAAGGGTTCAAAATGCAGATGTATTTCCACTCCTGAGGACTGATGGACTGTATCGCTACCGGAAACTGGGTCTCCAGATTTCTACACTCACCAAACTTTATATATTGTGTAACTAGCTGTGGAGTTCATTGGATAGAAAACAGCCTTCAACGTAATGGTAAGTTTATTGAACTAAAAGGAATCACTTGTAACACACTCGTCCCTCTCTCTTTCACACTTATAGGCTGTTCTGCTCACACACCTTATGGAATGTGCCGCAGATAGGTGGGGTATAACTAGGCATAACATGACCTTAAAATGGGTTTTCAGGAAATGCCAAGAAATTCTTAGTGTCCTGGAAGTGTGAAAACTTGTTTCAATCTGCTAAACATGACTTTAACCTGTCTACTTAACAATAGCTAAAATAATATAGCGTAAATTTTGCTATTTCACAATTATATTTTCGGCGAGAGCGTTGTCGGTATATCCTTTATGATTTAGCTAGAAGTAGGCTAAACTGACGACCAAAGCATTATGAATGATGTTACAGAATTAACGCGTTATATCGGGGCTACACCTTTTGTGTTTAGTGACCATAAACGCGATACAAGGCATTCATTCAAATTGGGGTCCAGTATTTGAGTTTGACAATAATGGCCGCGTTGTTTTGTGGTTAGTGCCTGTCTGCTGCTTGTCGGGTCCTGGGCTCGATTCCCAGCCGATATCTGTGCCTCCCAAATTGTTTGATCCTCAGGCCTGGGTCTATTGTATGTATATCTCATGTTCCTGGGATACTACTACCATACTAATGCTTCACAATCCACCACTATAAGCTTTATACGTAGTTTTTACCACACACAACTCCATTGTGGAATCAGCTGTCACCAGCGGAAGCGTTAAGACTTGGGATTTTCAATAAAACAGCTTATTCCTCTTTCAAAAGCCGTCATCGCAATTGCAACTATCTATTATTGCGGATATACAAGGGCATTGATGATCACTTTCCATCAGGTAACATTTCTCCTGTTTTATAAAAAAAAAAATTGAAGGAATCTAATGTCTTGTTTATGACAATAGTAAATTTCGTTGTGTGCCTCTATCAATGTGCCGATGTAATGATTTCATAAAGTTCTGAATGAAAATGAATTTTTGTGCAGCTGTGATTTATCCTTAATAAAATACTACGTAATGCATGAGTCATTGTGCGTAGATATTATAGCGATCAAAGACTTTGAGTGACTTGATATCTTGGACAAGTTTCGGCAGTGACAACGGGACAGGAACAGGACTAGTTCAGATAAGGATGGAATAACAAATAGATCTCATCTACAGTTTTGTCTTATAATAATAACTTTAGCTGTTTGTCTAAACTATTTTAGACAAATTACAAGTTATAAATAAATTTAAAAACTTTAGGGTCGTTTTAGTACTATAGTGTTTTAGTGTAGTTTAATAATGGGGCTAGTGGCTGACAGAAATTTGACTTTATAAAAGGAATTACAAATGTAAAAATTTTCATTCAGAACTTTGTCTCTTAGTGCCACGAAATTCATAGGTAATTAATTAAAGCAGAACTTCGTTACTTTCGTACTGCCGACTGTACTCGCATGTGCATCATGAATCGTTAATAATGATGGATATAAACATCTTGGACCGTTGTCAATTCCCACCAGTTATTAATGTGTGCTATCTTCTCACACTATAAAATAATAATATAAAAAAGGTCAATTCATCGTTTCTAGATTCTGTTGATGTTGATGCTGTTAGCCTATGCGGGTCTTACAGCTTCATCGGACACAGGGCTCACGCAACTGAGGGGTCCGTGAGCTGGTTAACTTCATCGTTTCGAACAGATTCGTACCTATATATGTGGAATTTTCAGAACCTTCAATTTTCAAAATTCAGGCATAGCGTTCATTTGTTGTATTGTATTTGTATTGTAACGCGACTCTTTCACCACTAGTATAGTAATATATTTCCTTTATTTTAAAGAATATTACATGAATATGAAACTGAGTTAATTAGAAAAATGCGTTATGGTTTATCGTTTCTTTAATAATATCGTATGAAACAAAGAAAGGATTGTGCTAAAAATAAGTCCATAACTGTAATGTATTGCAATGAAAATATAAAAGCACATAACTGGAAATCTAGCATACAAATTACTGGTCGTCCCTTGGTACTTCGCTGCCGTAGATCACGGAAAACTATTTATACATTTAGTATCGTAGTACTTAATTTATTACTTAGTTTTCTTAAACAATAGGTAGAATACGAGCAAGCAACTCATCTGATACAGCTTCTGATGCTAAAAATAAGCAATGTTCGCCTCTCATCATATTCATGTGTGATCGGAATTGCTTAAATTAAAATGAATTGAATTAGAAAAGTCCTAAAGATGTAGGCTTTTCTTCTAAGTCGTATCGGTTCAGAAATACCGCTGATTTCTGATCGGTATACCTTAAATTGTATTTTTTTTTTAAATAAAATCAGCAAAAATAAGCTGATAAATAATAATTAACTACACACTAAACATTATATGTATATAAAAATGTATGATTATGTAAGTTGATATATCTTATTACAATAAGATATATAAACACTTAAACAATTTATTTGTATTAAATTATTTTATACAGCGGCTTGAGCTAGATAATTTTCAATGAATATTTTATTTATAGGTAGGATACCATTTAGCAGAGTCGTGTAATTGAAAAACAAAAGAAAATAATATTTCCTAGATATGTGAAAAGCTGGCTTTAAAGCCGACAGGAGGAGAAGACTAATGTCCTCTCTAGGGAGGAGGATCATGAGAGGGATATTTCTGTTATTAGCATCATACTTTAATTAATTTACAAAAGATTTTCTTTCTTCTTTAATATATAATAGCCGTAAAAGCTCGGTTTTAAGCTCTCGCTTTTAATTCACGTGCTAGTGGCACTTGGCGGTACAGGTGAACATATATTTCGAAGACATGTGTAGTCTACCAATCTGCTGTAGATTGGTGGTCCAACCCATAGAGAAATGGAAGAGGCTTATACCCAGCAGTGGGATATATATATATATATATATATATATATATATATATATATATATATATGTATATATATATAGGCTGTTGATTTATTTTTTATTTGCTTTAAACTATATTGTCACTAAAGTAGAAGTATTAATACTCATAAAGTGATAAATTCTTTAACATGATGTCTGTTGCCTTCTTCATTTCTTAAAAAGTAAACCACACATACATACATACACACGCTCACGCAACATAATCGTTATTATCATTTATAGCTGTATAAGCCGTTTGCAAACTCGCGAGTTAATAGGCGTTTGCATTTATAATAATATTCCTTTTTTTTATACTACTATATTAGGGGTGACATGTTTGCCTGCTCTGTTGAGCGCACAGTTCACCTCATAGTAAGTTAAGACTGAGCCTCATAAGATCTATATATATCCTTGAATATTTAGAATGAAATTGCAATAGATCCCTACATTAACCACATGCAACACAACAACGTTACACTGTAATTTCACTCTCGGATTCTGTGAGGGCGTGCCCCTTCCCCACTCGAGCCGACCAAGAAACCATCTGCAGAGTATCTCTATATTATTATGTTTTATATATAATTTTGTTTTAGGTTTTGTTATACTTTTCATACCCTTTTAGAAGAAACAGGACGAAGTCTTGGATTCTATGTAATAGGAAGAAAATATCAAACGAAGAAAATATTTTTTATAAATATCCTAGAACAAACCAACGACATATTGAACTCAAGGGACGTTTTCACTCTTTCAGCTGACATCGTCAATTGCCCACAAATCCTACGATATTTACTGTCAGTACCACCCATCCGTGGCCTTTAGGTAAGGTACTTTAGTAAAATGTAACATGCTTTCAAGATTAAAAGAAATTTGAAATATACATATATAATATAATAACTTACATTTCACAGGATTACTGTTTGTATCTGGCTGGTTTTAATACCATTAAATAGATGACATTTTAAAAATAGAATTTGATACATTTTGAAGTTTAATTATATAAAAGAGTAAAAATACACCACAAGTCACGAAAGAAATTTATGACGTCTGTGGACTTAACGCTGTGTTTTTGCACAAAATGGTTTTAAGCGTTTTAAGTCCGGGAATTTGGATGTCAAAGATAAAGCTGCCAGGCTAAACCATCAGCCAACAGCTGAAGAGACTCAAGCATGAAATAGAGAAAAAACGGAATTAATCATCGAACAAAATGTCATATGTATATATTATATGAAATGTACATAAACTATGATAATACGAAATACCATTTTCCCCGACCTCTTGATATCAGCAAACTTTTGCTACTATTTAAGAATTGTGTAAAACGTTAGAGCACCGAGCTAGTGTGTCGCGAGTCCTGGCTTCGATTCTCAGGCGAGGAACAATCATGAAGTATAATAAAGTGCAAGTTCAGAACCTTCCTTCGATCATCACGCACGCAATACATCGGAATAGGGAGGGGGACGACAAGTGAGTGCCTCTTTGTTCCGGCAAATAATTACGGCACTATAAAATATATTGCATAGTTGTCAATGTCATCTGGCAATAATCAGAAGACAATCTTTAAAGGCCGGCAACGCATTTGCGACTCCTCTGGCGTTATCAACCATGAGGACATCATCATAGTATTAAATTTTTAGAGATGATTAAAGCTGAATAAATCGCATGTTTTTCTTTTGACCGATTATACTTCGGTGTGTATTAATTTTTGTTTAATTTTTTTGGAATACACATAGAAGTACTGTTTTGGCTTAAGGTTTTATAAAAAAAAATATGCAAATTGCACATTGTATATAAACTGCACAGTTTATTGCTTCTTTTCCGCATTGCCGGTAGTGAGGTCCCTTGTTACTCGCTTATATTGCTTGTGCAGCATAAATGTAACAGCCACGACGTCCAATTTTAACTGCTAAGATATTACCGAATATAAACGAGACAAAAATTTGGACTCGTATGTAAAGTTTACCCCAATAAACTATACTAGCCATAAACTAATTACCAAATTAAAAAACCTTCTGTTTCTCTAAATTTGAATTTGGAAAGCCTTACACGATAAACTTCCAATGATATGCCAATATTATTTATTATTGATTTTATGACCGATAAAGTTGTCGCGTATTATTAAACAAGACCTTTGTGATTTTTGGACCGCAGAAATCATTACAACTGTGTACACATTTCTTACCTGTCATAAAAAAACGATTTATGGACGCTTGCAAGGAAGTCAATGTTAAATACATTTAACGGTGGTCTGATGCTTGAGGATTCAGGATCGTGTTTTGTGGTAATCTACAAGAAAACTTAGTGGACATGGACATAACGATTGACACAGGACAATAAAATAAAAAGGAACACTAAACCTGTATAAATTAATCGTTTAGTTGTGCATGCAATGCATTTTCACAAACTTTGAAGTGTCGTTTGCATTTAGCGGACAATCTCAGTGGCAATCAAACCGCAACAATTGGTGGTCTAATGGTCGAAAGAAGACTTGTGATCCGGAAGAGTGAACCTGAGTTAAATAAAAAAAAAACATACACACAAATGTATTTATCAATTTACATTTAGTCGAGCGTGCAATGTATTTTCGCAAACTTTAAAATGTCGTTTGTACTTAGCAGGCAGTGTCAGTGACAATCAAACTGCAACAAAGTCAGCACTACTTCACAAAAGTTTGTTGGATTAAGCCTGCAGGTGTATGCTTGAGTTCGTTGCTGTGGAATGTCGCACAGAAATCTGCACAGATGACACAGTGTTGAGTGTTCCACTTTAACCACTCTGAAATAACAATAAGGGACTATGTAGTCGGGTAAAAGAGAATGCTTATTTTTTCTCTGTTTTTATTTCTTAATTCTTTTTTCTCAATATTTAGCTATCTGTTATTTTGTAATGTTATTTTTTGATAAAACGACGAATGACAAATCAACATACGAATAACCCTCGAGGCGAATTGCCTATTTACCTGTAATGGAATCCCCGCTTGGATCTCTACGCTCACAATATAAAACATAGCAACGATATGCTACTTTCTTACACTGATATTCTGTGGGAAATTTATTGAACTCCTGCTATTTACAATAGATGGCAGACATCATTTAAGTAGAGAGAATTTAGAAGGAACTTAAAATTATTCTTTCCATATACATACCAACATAGCATATTCTACGAGTATGTTCGTAAAATGCGAACAAAACAACAACAATAAAGCATGAAACTTAAACAACTTGAAAGCAACGTTTTCGGTTTTACAACTGTGGTTGAGAGAAGTGAGAAGCCATTACTAGAATTAATTTAATTGTATCTAAAAATGATAAGGTAGCATGGGATTGTTAAATTTTCTTCCCGAGCATATTACGAGATACGAGCACGTGTTCTCGTTTCTTCTTCACTAAATACATCTATGCATCATTGCTTGCATCGATTTGTAAATCATCACTTGACGTGGACAAGTACCTATCAAGAACGATAAGTATTTTAAGATTTCACTGTATGCTCTGCTGGAAACATTGGTGACCATGGCAACAACATCTAAGTTCATACATTTTCATAATTGAAAATTGCGAATAATCAGGAGTCTATCAAGATAATTATAATTAAACCTTCTTGTTATAACGCCGTCTGGCATTAAGTTAGAAATTTGTTACCTTCACTGTAAGTTTAAGTAAACTGTACGTATGTGTAAATTTAAGTCGATAGATAAATAGGGCAACATTAAAGTTGCCCGGACGTTTGCAGCTAACTCAGCCACTGCTACGTCCGAACCTAATTGGCAATTAATCTGAATCTAATCAGATTAATTGCCAATTAGTTATTAGTAAACAGTGCTACTAAGTCGTGATGCTCAATTATTACCACACAATCACCAGATATCGACCGGTCGCTAAATTTCGCCGCCGCATTAATTTTCAATATCACAAACATTGAGCAGGAGAAGTGCACATTATACGAACAATAAATTAAGTCCGAATATATATATAAGTTAAATTAAATATAAACCAAATTTAAGAAATACAAAAAAAATTACATCCAGTGCTATTAAAATAACTTTACAACAATGAACCATCAATGCAAATTAAATTAAAGTAACCACAGTCGTCGTAACAATTATGGTGAACCATAAGAACTTCCTTTTTTAAATAACTTAATATTACATGGTACAACACAGGTGACAGTGGTAGAGCTACACTGTTGTTTTTTTCTAGCTGCAGAATGAATGGGTCAATTCAACTGGGGTAGGACCACGCCTTCACAGAATACCAGCGATTATTTTCGTCGTTAGATTAGTTTCGTCTGGTGAGTGCAGGTAATTCCATCTCAGTCCTCAAGGGTAACAACGCATAAGCATTATGATTCCTTACCAAGGATGAATGTCGATGTTATGGGCCCCAGGAATTATTTACCATCACGTGAACTGTATGTTCGTTTGTTACTCAATGTAATAAAATAAAAGTATTCCATAACACAATATTTGTTTTGAAATTACAAGCTCTTACAAAACAAAATCTTTTTTAGGCCTTAAATATTTTCTAATGATTACCCAAACAAATTGAAATTTATTTTATCGATTTTATAATATTCGGGGTGACCACACAGCTTACATGAAGACAAATGATAATTATAGCCTATAAGATCTGCATCCATCCCTTACAAATACTAAAGATGAATATACATACATTGTAACTCCTTAGGACAGGTGGAACTACCTCATTATTTATAATCGTGTCTCCCGAGGATTTCCACGTCAGTAATCTACCAGGGCGTTAGTCCTTTTTTGGCCGTGCCGACCTATTTATGTTACTGTTCCAAACTACCTGCAGTGTGAATATACCACTGTTACACCCTATACGTAACAGTTCAGACCGTAAGCAAAATATTTGCAATTGACTTTTGCTTCATTAAATGAATTTGAGGCAACCGTGCTTACGTCGTAGCACATTGGGGGTAGAGCTACGTATGATTGATAGGCGATAATGATCGTAGCTTAGTTGAAGCTTTCTCTAAATATGTAATATATGAGTTAGTGATATTTAGTAACATGTCAACGTTAAGTACTTAGAAACTATACAAGCTTGGCAACTCTTGAGAGTAATTTTGCGTTTGCATACCTCTGGAATTAATAGTAATATTTTTTTATATAAAACCCTATTTTGACAATTTTTTTCTCTTTCACGGCTTCTAGGGAAACATACAACATAATCGACTTTGATTGTTCTATACTTTTTAAACAATGCTAACATTACTAACATTTAGGATAAACACTCAAACTAAGCTTTTGCTACGAGATGTTTCACGACAATAATCGAATGGCGGATTCGCAACTACGATTTTAAGATTCACAGACCGTAAACTAAACATACCATACTACCTACCATTACACATCTACTTTGATAAAATATATTAAATAAATATAAGTTTAATATGGTCCTATTAAGGGAGCTGAAGAAAATACATAATTATTATTAATAATTTATCATAATATACAAAGAACGATTTTTTATTATAACTTTGTATATATGTAAAGGTAATAGTCTACTATATTATCTTCACATATATACTCGAACACAAAAGTTATAAGCCGATATAAATAGCACGTTAAAATCAGTATAATATTTCAATAAATACGTTGATTCTACACGTAGGATCCTCAAAAATAATTGACATCTGGCTGAGTTTCCCGTTTTTTGACACAATTTTTAAGCAGACGATAACATAAAACTGTGCATTAATTAGATTTCTAATAAATACATATACCATATCACGACATTATATGAACCAAATTCAATAAGCTCACCGTTCTCTCACTATTGAGATGGCATGCTTGAGAAAACTACATATTATAAGGGATATTATGTACTTTTCCCAAGCACGCCATTTGTAAGCTCGTCCTAACTTCGAGCCTATTAAAAGCTGCCAACAATTTATCTGCCTTTCAATTTCGTTAATAGTGTATCCATTTTAAGGGTTCTGTGTTAACTACGTCAACAAAGTGTACAAGTTACAAGCTATTCTGTTATAAATGGTCCATTAAACATTCAGCATTTTCATCGTTTTTATCGTTCGCAACATTCAGAATAAAAAAGTCAGCTCCTTCCTTAGACTTACGTGTCCAATTTATTCGGTATTGTCGTATATATTGAATTTACTATTTTAAGAAACCGAAAACTTCATAGCTGGCAACGCTTACAGAACTGTGAGGACGGCTTCGAAGGAAAAAAGAAATTGTTCCTGCTCCTGCGACAAACAGTTATCGTAATTGGTTTCTGCCTTTGTTAATCAGTTTGTAAATCATCAAGATCACAAATGGCTGAGGTGATCACAAGAGTCAGATTTGTCAAATATTTTTGTGGTTTTTGATCGTGAAGTCGAAAAGTAGATACCAACTGAACCAAGCACTATCAATAAATCAATCAATCAAAAGACGCTTTATTCAAGTAGTTTCATACTTAACACTTTCTAGTGATCGCTTTCAGGTTTCTATCACCGCTTTGGACAGCAGCTGCTAGCGAAAGAAAACTGCTGACTAGTTGCTTTTTTTTTTAAATAACAAAAATTTACAAATTAAAACAAAAACTACACTAACACTGATATATATCCTCCTCAATTTACAACATCCGATACTAAACAAAAAAGTCGTTCTGATAAAAATCAGCCTGGATCAATCTATTGAGACTAACATTAAAATAATATTTATCTCGTTTCACCTTAGCACTTTCAAATAAAAGTATAAAGAAAAGCTTTTTATTTTACGTTATTAAGGATTATTATTAAAGCAGACAAAAATAGCTCCGAGTCTACAATGAAGCGAGACACAGAGTATTTGTAATTAATTATAACGTTGAAATTTCTGGCGGACCACCTGCGATGTTTTATTATCCATTCATGTTCATGGCGGTGAACCAAATGTATTTTTTTAATATATTGAGACAAACGACAAAAATATATGCCACACACCTCTGCCCATGACCATCTACTACTGGGGGCTGCATGCCTTAAAGGAAAACATACATAATTAACTTAAAAAAAAAATCCATTCTATTGTAGTTGTAAAGGAACACCACTGCTGGAAATTGTTTTGACGGGTCTAAAATTCACGTTGTAAAGTGATGCATAAAATGCACTGTGGCCCAATCATAAAGGTTAATTTTGGAAAAACAACATCACTTTTTTATGGAAATATTATATCTTATCTGGCAAATATAAGCATTAAACAATGCGATAATAGGTTGGAAACATATTATTATAAGAGTATTTCAAAGCGTCAATAGCATAATGGTTTGAGGTACGGTCTACGAAACCTTCGTAGTCGTAGGTTCGAATCCGCCATTTGACTATTTTCGTGAACCATCTCCTAGCCCGAACAATTTCACCTCAGTTGGAGTGGTTAACCGGAATATTAGTGATGCTAATGGCATATTATTTTTTTAATTATGCCATTTAGTCTAGCTTCAACTTTTTGAAGCAGCTGAGATTAAGAGATAAGTAAGAAAGAACATATATTCGCATCACACGTCATCAATAACAATGATGCCAAAAAATTGTATGATAAGCTTTATTTTGCTGTGATGTCTAATAGGTCTCCACTCAGCCTCTGCTGCAGTAAGGTACCATAGCTGATATTCTGTCGAGCTTTTGACTCAAATGGGTTTTATCGGATTTTAAACAGACCTATTTACATATGTGACCTGGTCCTATTAACCAATGTGTAATTTATAACTACATATTCATATTAAGTGAGTGTTAATACGAAGTCCACACTAAAAGTTATTCTAGGAGCTTAATATTCCTGGACAGTGAGAGTCATCGCCCTTTTTCAATTACTGGGGTTGTCAACCCGTTTTTATTGCAAATGGCAACTGTAGCAATACTTACTTTCGAGAGAAACGCTCAACTTTAGTATTTTATTTATTTAATCCTTATTTGCACATAAAAGAGAATTGTTGAA
This sequence comes from Teinopalpus imperialis, assembly GCA_029286865.1. Lineage (NCBI taxonomy): Eukaryota > Metazoa > Arthropoda > Insecta > Lepidoptera > Papilionidae > Teinopalpus > Teinopalpus imperialis. The sequence goes on from JAGSMU010000017.1 coordinate 1,211,630, forward strand.
ATACGTGGACTTAATCTCAAATATACTATACTATATTGTAAAATAGTTAGTAATGATCAAAAAGCATGTATCACGTTTTTAAAGGTATTAAAAATATTTGTTTTTTAAATAGACGTAGAAAATAATCTTTATTATATTCTGTGAGTATAACAAAGGGTTAGTATACATAGAAGAGACAATTTAAGCCAGAATATAGTAGAGAAAAAAGTATTAATATGTGAAAACCTTTTGATACAAACATTTGCTGTCACATACAGCCTTACGGATGAGCCTAATTATATACAGCCATTGACTTACTTTTTATTTGACATACTCTACCGACCGATATAATTTATTACGGTATATGACCAACCGCACGATTTTTAGGTCTAATAAATGTTTCTTCCAAAAATGTATTAAATGTTGGTATTCTATTACCTAAAATATGAAGTTTTATCACCTATTTATTTAACTACTAGTCTAAATATTCCAGCCTGCCTTTTAAAATCTATTCGTAGGTAGAAGGTTTGGCAAGAAGTTTGTCAGTTTTTATTTTAGATACTCGTGGAATAGGTTATTTATATAAATAAAAATTAAATGCTGTTAGTTGGTAAGGGCATCACTTGAGCTTTATCGGGAACAGAGACCAATTTGGATTTCTTCTTCAAAGTTCGTAATAGATAAATTGGTTTCTATGGAAAGAAAAATTGGTAAATGCCTCCAAAAATTGCAAAGTCGGGAAAAACTGAAAGTTCATTTTCTATGAGATTTTTATACGAATTCAAGACCTCAACTAACGATTGGGCGTGGTCCTACCCCGTTCGAGGTGACCCATTTATTCTGCAACTAGAAACAAATTGCAATGTAGCTCTACCACAGTTCAGTTATTAACTACTAATTTAAAACTATAAGCAATTACTTTGCTTTTTTATAATGCTGTTCTAGTGGCTCCACACGAAACTTAAGCTATCATTTATATTCAAAGGCGTAACATTAAATGTTACAGTTCCCTACTTTCAATCACTTTCAGAAAGGTTAGATGTTATAAAGCTTTGAGAGATCCTCCACTTGATTATAATTCATCAGGCTAGGTTAAGACTTCGCGAAAATATAAAGGATGGAAAATAATTACTGTATAATTTTCATAATATTTCAAAATAATTTAAATTTTTAAAGTGTAATGTAATACTATATTGTGGTGCGTAAGGATGACTTCTATAACTGTAGTGGTTAGGTTAACTTAAATAAATTTATATTCAAAATTTCATCCTCATCCTCATATCCTCATCCTCATCCTCATCTCCTCATCCTCATCTCCTCATCCTCATCTCCTCAACCTCATCCTCATTATCATCTCCTCATCCTCATCCTCATCCTTATCCTCATCTCCTCATCCTCATATCCTCATCCTCATCCTCATATCCTCATCCTCATCTCCTCATCCTCATCCTCATCTCCTCGTCCTCATCTCCTCATCCTCATCTCCTCATCCTCATCTCCTCATCCTCATCTCCTCATCCTCATCTCCTCATCCTCATCGCCTCATCCTCATCTCCTCATCCTCATCCTCATCCTCATCCTCATCTCCTCATCCTCATCTCCTCATCCTCATCTCCTCATCCTCATCTCCTCATCCTCATCTCACTGTGCACTTCACGCGTAATTTCCTGCCACGTATACTCGGTGGCATCGGCTGTTGCCAGCGGTGTTTCCGAACCGACACGACTTAGGGACCTTCAATAAAAGAACTAAACTTAAAATCGCTTTTTGAATATCTTGCAAACAGGTTTAATGCGTACCTAAACCTTAGACCTTAAGTTTAGTTCTTATACAAATTTCCGCCTGCTTCCTTTGTCATCATTTTTTTTCAGTTTCTTTGAAATAGTTAGTTCCTATTTGTTATGCTTTTTTGGAGAGTTAAGAAAACGGTTGTGTTTTTAAAATCTGCAAGCCAAGTTTCATAACGTTTTTTTTGTTTTTAAGGCATTTTAGTGGAAAAAATAATCGTTTTTCGTCCCGCATTTTAAAATTTGGACCGATAATTGTTGTTTTATATTGATAAATAACTTAATATTTTTTATAAATCTAAGAAAAAATTAGATTTAAATTGATACTTTTTTTAAATAAATTTTTGATGTTATATTTTTGAATTATTAAATTAAATGAAATTTTGTAAAAAGCTAACAACATGAAAACTCAAAAATGGTTCACTTTTGCATAATGAATATGGAGATTAAAATTATCACAAATAGTCACCCCTATCACGCCATCCTTACGAGAATACCAATAACCCTGTTAGTATATACAGGTTAAGAAAAAAATCTGTACATGGTATTATTGCATTGCAACTTTAAACCGGCTCGAATGGGTCAGCTTGACAAAATAACATCTACACACTGAATATCGTAAGTTGAAGAAACTGAAGCCCTTATATTAAACTTCTCTATATGATATCGAAATATTAGACCACACGAAGGGCCCCTATATTTCCCGACAACATCCGAGACCAATGACTGAAGGTGGCCTGCAAAGAACGAAATTCATAATCATTCCAAAAAGGACCAGACCTAACGTTGCAATACCTAATAGATTTGTTGAGAAGTAATGACTAAATTTTTCTACGAATGACTGCCTAATGATTGGGAAATAAAATATTATGTTATTACCCTCACCGTGGCTATTGCTACGTGTACGGACTTAAAAGACCACTAAACATAATTCAACCGCAAGCTCGTTTATAACCTTTACTTCCATAAAAAAACTTAATTACATCAGCCCGTGAGTGAAGAGGTAAGAATTATATATTTATGGGGGTAAACACATGTTATTTATTTTTGTAAAAAGCCGGTAGACAGTACAAAGAAGAAGCTTTTGATTAATGAAGTAGAAACGCAGGTGTGTCTCCGTCATATTAAGTAAAGCGTAGAGGGCCCGGGCTCAATTTTTCCATGTGACGTCATGACCACTCCTCGCGACTCATTGGCGGATGTAACAATATGCTGTCGCATATGTATTTCTCATTATTTTTCAATTAATTTCAATTCCACATGTTTCGTCGATATTAAGAAAAAAACGTAGTATTTATGTAATGTATATAAACTTATATATACGTACACACATTCACGAGGAGATATTAATAGATATATTAAATTAAATATATTAATAGATAATAATTACAGTGATAGAGCTACACTGCAGTTGGTTTCTAAATGTAGAATGAACGAGTCAACTCGACGCCCTCACAGAATACCACCGTGAAATAGCAGCATAATGCTACTGCGCTTCCTCTGGTGTAGGTATCCGGAGACCTTTATTACTGGTGACGAGGTATTCCATCTCAGTTCTCAAGGATGACAACGCATTTGCATTATGAATCCTTGTCAAGGATTAATGTATGTAGATGTCATCTTCCACAGGAGGTTATACTAAATGGTAGTTAAATGGTGATAAATTATTTGTAATGACTATAATGTTTAACTTAAATAATTTGAGAATTTGAAAAGAAAATTACTTCGCTGACTAGAATGTAGTGCGTTTCATAAATTCAAATATCTCTATATCATTATTTGTATCTTCTCATTTTAGTACAAAAAAGAAGATTCAGTTTTCCAATATATGGGGAGAGATAACTCTCACTTTTTTATTTCATAATTTTCCACTTCCCCTTGCCCCTCTCCCACTCCCCCCTGACGCTCCGTCGTCACCCACACAGCGGATGAGTTTATAAACTCCACCGCTGAACATGCCACCCCCCTCCTCCGACAGACATCCACAAAGCACGTTCCTGAACCACATACATTGAGTTCCTGCATACTTGCATAAATTATCACTTTCTAGTCAGGAATCTTCCTACACTGCAATGGTCAATAATCAGTACAGGAGATTTCTTCTCCATCTGTTATCAGTTCAACGAGCTATGCGGCCGGCCTATTGCCACTTCAGCCTACTAATCCCTTGAGCTACATATGTCGATCACCTTAGTTATACAATAGTCGTGTTTCGAAATCGATCGCATAGAGAATATATGAATACCGCTGCTGAGTTTGTTCATACGCCCATCAGTACAGGACCACATCTTATTTCCTCCAAAGATTCAAATAAGTAAAAGTAAAATTTCACAATATATGTACATATATAACTAACAAAGTTACCTGCTATGTTTACCATTTATTTTAAAGGACAACGTGTCAAGGCTTAAATGAAAATCAAATTGGGGAAGGTTGCTTGCAATAAATAGATATTGTTTGGGGTAAGAGTTATTTGAAATTAGTATAAGTCTTGCTATATGGAGAGTCGACCATTGCAAGTTTACGGGAAGTCAATGGATATAGCTTGCTCAAGAGAAATCTTTTTGGCAATCAAGGGCTACGTATAGCAGTAGACTATTTTGGTTATATTGACTATAAAATTTTATTAAAAGTTTTTTTATACGCTGTGTCACATTCTTAAAAAGAGCATCAAATACTCTTGCAAGTTAGAAATAAAAGTAAAAAAAACGTGTAACATTAATGGCGGTACGGGTAATCACTATTTCCTGGAACATGTTGTATAAATGCTTGAGATATGGATAAATAACGTCATAAAACACCTTGCCTAATGGGACCCATAATGGATTGAAAATATTTCAAGGGCATACATAGGTTTCTCTGAAGTCAAATTCGTAGAATGGTAAAGATATAAATAGTTACTAGTAAATTTGGATACAAATATCTTTAGAATTTGAGTTTATAATGATGAAAAAACGATATTTAATTTCGTAATTTTAATTTTGTTTTTATATAGAAGAGTTAAAAACACCAAGGTAGATGTCCATACTCGTAAATTTATACTCAAGAGACGTTTTAACGACAATGAATATTAAAATGTTTTTCCTCTTTACTAGCAGATGTCCGATTCTCATTACTTGCTAAATCAAATCCTTAACATTAACAGACTCTTTAATTGATCTATTGTAGCCTCGATTGAAAGAGATAAAGGAAGCTTATATTGTATCTCTAGTTCAAACGGTCACCTCAGTTATATTATAGTCATGTTTCGAAATCTATATATATATATTTATATATACATATACCGGGCATAGCCCTGCAATTATCGCTATATGCCCAAGCCCATCAGTAAAGGACCAAATCTCATTTCCTCCAAGGATACAAATATATCTATGTATAAGATACAATATATCTATATTAAAAAAATAAAAAGTTACCTGCTACGGTTACCATTTATTTTCAAAGACATCGTGTCAAGGCTTAAATGAAAATCTATTTGGAGAAAGTTGCTTGCAATAAACCTTCAACAATTTTCCGATTTTGTTAAAATACATCAAAGTGCTATTATCGTTAAAATAATGGTTTAGCATTACTAGGTATCAAATGCTTAGTATACTGGACATTTAAAATCTCTTTCTTGTGACAAAGATTCAAATTAAATGTAAACAACTTCGGGTTAACATTGGAGACGCCGGTTCAATAATCTACAATTTCAGCGTTGTACAAATATGGCTTAGACTAAGAATTGAATATAGTATTCGCTTTTCAGAAAGACTAGAGTCACGTCACCTTCAATACATTCCTTTATTGCCTCTTGACACGAGTACTCATATATCATGTGTAAAGAAAGTATGTAAAAGGAAATGAGTTTCCACCGTCGATAGCGTTGAAAAGTCCGGCAATCGAATAGGATTGTGGCGGCGCTATCGCGTCACGTGTTACGTTCAATGTTTTGTAACGTAACGTTATACGATATTATGTCCCATTCAATGTACAGAATAGTTCTTAGTCTTTGTTTCTTTATTGATTTTGAAAAATACATAAATACTATCTGAACAATCGTTTAGGATTAAAAAATAGATATTAAATTAGGCAGTCAGATTTAGCGAGCAGTATATAAATAATTGTCGGCCTTACTCTTTGAGACTGTATAACAAAATCTCGATTTCAAATGTGCTGTCAATAAATATTGCCATGTTATTGATATGCACAAGAAACAAGGTAGGATATAGCAGCCTTGGAGTACACCAGCAATTAATGGATTGGAGTCGGAGCATACACCGTCGAATAAGACCTTAATGCGTCGATTCTTGAAAAATCTGGAGACTGGCACTGGCAAACCTTCCGAAAAACACAACGTCATTCTTTTTTTCACGCCTGATCGAAGGTCTTGTTTAAGTTTTGTAAGCTTAAGGACACACAACAAGCATTTTTATTCTAACAAACGAAGTAAATCTGATCGTCACTCAAACTTCCCCGCAGCTTTATAAATTCTTTTTTTCTTTTCTGTACTCTCGCCGCGGGAACTTATTAAAAGAAGTTATCTCAAATTATCAAAGGGAATTAATGCTTGAGATAATTTATTGTTTACATTACCTTCCTGTAGAGGTGCAGATATTGTAAATGGTAAGATTTTTTGAAATTAGTATAAGTCTTGCTATATTGAGAGTATGCAAGTTTGCGGGAACTCGATGGATGCAGCTTGTTCAAGAGCGTTCTTTTTGGCAATCAAGGCCTAAGTACAGAAGCGAACTATTATGGTTATATTGACTATAAAATATTTATTATGAGTTTTCTTAAACGCTATGTGTTGCATACTTAAAAGAAATCAAATACAGTCGCAAATTGGTAATAAAAGTAAAAAACAAGTGGCATTAGTGGTGATACGGGTAATCACTATTTCCTGGAACTACACTATTACATGTATAAATACTGATGAGAAACGGATAAATAACGTCATAAAGGACTTTGCCTAATGGATGCCCTAATAGTTTGATAAGATTTCAATGTCTTACATAGGGTTCTCTTAAGTCAAATTTGTAGAATGGTTAAGATATAGTTTACCATGATCTCAACAATGAAACTTCAATACAAATATCTTTAGAATATGAGTTTAGAATGATCAAAAACTATATTTAATTTCGTAACTGTAATTTTGTTTTTATATAAAAGAGCGACAAACACCAAGGTAGATGTCCTTACACGTAAATTTATCCTCAATAGACATTCGAACGACAATGAATAATAAAATGTTTTTTTAGGTATATCGTATTCATGTTTCCGATAGTATCTAACTATAGATCTATCACTCTATATCTACTCAGGGCATATATATATGCCAACGCATCGCAAATCTTTGTTGAGGATGGTATATTTATTAATGTGCAGTCACCGTTTACCATTAGGTGAACTGACTTCTCATTTATCACTTTACTTTCATAAAATAGAAAAGAACACAATAAGTTCATAATTTTTATATAGTGAAACAAAATCAAGGCTGTCTTATTACGTGCCTTACTTTAAAACATTATTTTCTAATGGCGGTATAGTCTTTAACCCTCGTTAAAATAAAGTCAAGTCTTTAACACTTCAAAGGACTACATTTAAAGTGTTTACGAAATAATAAAAAGAACTCTTAAAGGAATAAAAGGCTTTTATTGTCGCAGTCTTAACAGAACCTAATATAAGTAAGAAAGTTTAATACTTACGAGTTATATGCCTTTCTTTGTAGCCATAAAAGTTTGTCCTTGGAAACAATCTAAGTAAAACTGGAATGAAGACTTTTTAAATGCAAATTTTAAATAGAAATAAAAATTTTGATGATATTAATGAGAAAAGAGAGATATTTATGAGCGTGTAGCTTTTACAATAAACCAAACTTATATTCGATTGCCACAACTACTTGCTCATGCTTATTGGTCAACTTTTATTTAATTTAAAAATACTATAGTTTTTTTATGATAAAAACGGTGAAATTTTGTGTTCTCAAGTGTTGTCCTTATGGTGTGTGACTGTGTGTGTGAAGTGACTATCTTCGTCAGATAGTCACTTCCTCATGACGACCCCTCACTTGATGAAGTGACGACCTATGCAAGTCGATGGATGCAGGCGGCTCAGGACTGTGTAATGTGGGAGTATGTGTGGGAGGCCTATGATCAACATTGGACTTGAATATTAAAATCATTATGACGATGAAGATTACGAAGTATCACAAACGAGAATACATTTCACCGGATTATTAGTGACGACTGTAATCCAAAAGCACCTACATCTGCAAAAAAGTCAACTCCAATTTGCCTATTAAGTGAAATCAACTGAAATTCCCAATTATATAATAATCGTATATTTGTTCGCTTTGAAAAATATTTTTCCTAGTACAATGTATTGTGCACGTAAACGAGTAAACTGAAAGCTCATTCAGTTGGCTTAATGTAACGTCAACCATTAGGACGCAATCATCTTGAAAATTGCCTAGTTACGTTCCACCCTAGATTATGTTCGTAGGAAGAAATAAAATAAGTAATAAATCGATATTGACAGTATAATATCATACTCCAAAACGTATCACAGCACAAAAGTGTTAAGCAGTTCATGAGCGGGAAGCGCTATATAGTGATGGCGATGGCATTCATCCGCTATAAGGAATACTCGATAAGAACTAACATGGAATTCCTCGCAATCAGTAATAAAAGTATCCGCATGTCCACCAATCTGTCGAAAGACAACAACGTTATGCTGCTATTTAACGTTTATATTCTGAGAGGGTGTGGTCGTTCCGCGTTCAATCCGGACTATTCGCAGCTGCAGATGCGGTGCTCCTTTAAGAAAAGTGTAGGCTCTTTTTTTTTCTTTCCATTGAACCCTAAGTCGTATCGGTTCGAATATACCGCTGGTGATAGCTGTTTCCACAGAGTAGTTGTGCGCAGGAATTGTCAAGTAAAGCGCGCAGTTGTCGATAGCCAACCATAGAGATGATGAGGATGAAATGTTGAATTCTATCGTGTTGTACGATGCTTAAGCTCAGTGGCGGCATCCGAACAAATCCTCAGAACATTACCCATAAAAAAAACGGTAAAAAATGAATTGAGATGCAAAACCCCCTTCTATGCTAGTGAATCAAGCCGATTGGAAAGTATCTTACCCTCAACGATTCGTGCCGCTCAAGTGAAAGGAGCTGGTACTGGGGTGCCCCGGCTCAGAGGTGAGAACATTATTCCATCTAAGGTTTAATTTGCGCTACTTGTTTATGAGCCGGAGTCATCTTCACTAATGGGTGAACCGTGCGCTTGTGTACAGCTTTACTTACATAAAAAAAATTATAAGCAAATATATATGTGTATTTATATGCGATTTACTTTGCTGCTGTGAATATTCGTCTCCTGTTTACTCGGCTTAAAGTTTTATAAAGAAATATGCAAATAACACCTTGAACATAATAGCGTGCTTGCACAGTTTATTGCCTGCTCTGCCGGCAGCGTGGTTACTTGTTATTCGCTTATATTGCTCGTGCATCGTTAAAAATAGAAACAACACCCGCCAAATTTAATGGCTTAGATATTACGGAATATCAGGCGGACGTATAAATTAGATTCCGGGCGAGTAAAGAAAAAAATGGCATGATTTAGTGATGCAATAAATAAATCGTTTTAGTACGGACAGGAAAGGATTACGTCCAGATTTTATGGGCCGCATTCTACACTTATCATGAAGTGAACTGTGTGTTTGCTTGTCACTCGAATATTTTAAAAAATAAGTTATAATTTTTTTTAACAAATTTAAAAAAAAAATACTACCACTACTTAATTTTTTAATAAAATAATAAATGAAAAATTAAGTAAAGTATAATAAAATAAATAGTAAATATAATATTTTTGATACTCTAGAAAAATATTTTTTGAATATATAATAGTCACATTTTCGTTGACATGAATAGATCGGCAAAAGCAGACACTCTCACAAACTCCGGCGTTTTCACATTTCACATTTCAGCAAACATATCAGCGCGATCTCTATCCAGTAACACAGTTTACTTTTAGCGAGTCATTCCATCTAATTCTACAGAGGTAATAACACATAATGTATGTATCTTAAATCAGAATAAACTTAAACAAAATATTAGAATAAACTATACATAGAAATCAAATAAAAATTAAAGCAGGTTGCATTTATCTCTTTCTATCAGCTAAACCGTGAAATCGTAGGTCATCTCTAGTTTAGTAACAAAATCTAGCTTAGCACTGATTACCATCATAAGCGAATTTAAAATAATTAGTGATCCAGAATTAGAATTGTATAGGATACCAATCCTAATTCTGGGTCACAATTTACACTTTATTCAATTCACATTTTATACATTCTTTCAAGAAACTGTATAAGATGTGTTTAGAGTACCAAGAATTTAAGAATGATTAATATTTTAGTATGGATCTGACTGTGTTCGGAGGGAATGCTAACATCGGGTTCCGCGGATTGTCGTAAAATAACTTTGACTGTTTGGCACAAGTCACTTTTTCAGACAAATAGTTGTAAATAAATTAAACAATTCTAGTGTCGTTTTAGTAATATATAAACGTAATATTTTTCAAGATATTATCCTATAAATCACACGTACAACCGTGCCGTATTTACTTCGATGTTTTTAGTCAAGGGGCTTGAGTACGAAAATTTGAATTTTAAAAAAGAAATGGTATTTACATATTTAGATATTTTGATACCCACCGTTGCCAGTCATCGCTATCAGAATACTGCATTGAGGTTCATTGGTAATTACAGTAAAACTACATTATAACCTCATTAAACATCATAATTACAATTATCAGATTTGCCAAGACCAAATTTAAATTGATAATAATAACAAAATAACGCTACAATCAAATATGTGTCATTAGCCATATTATTCCCCTGCTGGATATAGCCCGTCAATAGCACACCACTTAACGCAATCCTAGGCTACATCTTTTTTTTTCTTTTTTTTTTAATACATTGGGAATAACAAACGAGCGCACAGTTCACCTGATGGTAATAGATTACTGCGGCCCATGACATCTACATTCATCCTTGATAAGACCAGATGTGTTGTCACCCTTGAGGACTGAGATCGAATGCCTCGTCACCAGTAATATAGGTCTCCGGAACCCTACACTCACCGGACGAAACACAGCAGTATTATGCGGCTATTTTGCGTTCTGTTAACCCGTGAAATTGAATAGGGTTTTTAAAAAAGATATTTATTTAAGACACATATATTACGACACTTTAAAATAGTGCATTTACAATAGCACACTTGATTAGGAATATCTTTAGGCAACCGCTCTACTTGGAGGATGGAACTAGACTGACTGACTGACCTAAGGATGAATGTTGGAGTTAGAATTAGGGTATTGCTTACGGCGCTGAGAGGAATGCAGGGTCGGCATTAACCCTTACAAAGCTCGGGTGTAACATCTCCCCCTTTCAGAGGAGACTTTGGGGTTGAAACAAAGTCTCTGATTTAAATTTTAGTTCTAAGAGGAGCGACAGGCCTAGTTAATTCTATTTCAGGGTCTTGTTGCTCTGTAACTTCTACGGTACCTGAGGTAGGTTGAGATGGTAATCTATTTGAGTTAAGCTTAATCAAGAAGGGTCGGTTGCCGCCGGATTTACAGATTATTATTTTCTTAAGAAGTAAGTATCCTAATACTAATATAATAAACAGGAATATAATAAGAATAAGTGCTGAATAGTGTGTCCCATATTTCACGATGTGCGGGCTTTGCGGATTACTGATAGGTTCTAAGCCATTCAAAATGGAGTTTACTCCTTTTTTGTTTTCAGAATTAAAATCATCTAAATCGATATTTTGTAAATGAATAGGGGAAACACTATTTATTACATCGTTCAATTTCATTAAGTTACAACAGGTATCGTTAATTAAACTAAAATCTGGTATATAATTAATAGGTGAAGTGATATTGAGAATATCAAATTTTGGTATCAATGTTGTGCTTCTACAGTAACCAATACAATTTTTGGGGATACTAATAATACCTAAGCCCACAATATTTGTTTCGTATAATTTAGAGTTAACACAGTCAATTGAAATTTTATTAGGTTCTGATTGTACATAGATCCACTTATTATTCTTCAATGGTTTCCATATGTCTAACTTTCCTAGTATTACTTTAGTTTCACACTGTGATGGTTTTTCACTGATAACTTTCGATAATAGTTCACTTTCACATGTGGGTTTGGCGTCAGTAGAGTACACGTTTTCGACGTCACAGATGAAATTTCCTGGGCTTATAGATTTACAAATATCTAGGTCGTTGAAGGTGCAATACTGTGATTTGTCTTTGGTCATTGCTATATATCTGTTATTAGGTATAATTAGACTGAATGCTTCTGGTTCCTTGGGGTTATAAGGTGTAGGGAGTGCAATACTATGGAACAATACATACTCTTTGATATTTACTAGCGGCACTTGTAAAACAAATAAAATCTTATTATTAGCGTAATAGCATACTAATTTAGAAATACTTAAAGTAAGGTGAATTAAATTAATATCTAAATCTACAGGCAATTCGAGGTCACTGGGCAGATATCTGTAACTATTGACAAGTTCTTGGTGTAGTTGACTCGGTGTTATTATTGCAGGATGTAGGATATTTTGGCTACTGAACAAAATAGCATTAGTTACGTCTTCCAATTGAAAAGATAAGGTAAGTATAGATGTTTCTAACATATCTAATATTTCATTGATACTGGTGAGTATCTGTAGTCCATTCATTATTTCCGTAATGTTTCTGATATTTGTAGAGAGCTTGTCGATAGCTTCACTGAGGTTAGCTTCATTAATTTTAATTTTTTGTAGGGTATTATTATAGTTTGTTAGTATCGAGGTGGTAACCAAGATATTTTCTTTCATTAATGTAGCTAACTGTTTTTCGTTAATCTGTAAGGACCTTATCGCTTCATCATATCTTATACCATCGTTTTCGTCCAGTGAACCAAAGATTTGTTTAATAATAGTACCTATACCTCCTATCCATGCACTTCGTTTAGTTCTATTGTCTATTAAATGTGAGATGGAGGCAAACTCTTTACTCATGTCCTGAAACCTCGCTGTCATTGGCTGTAACAGACTGTGGCATTCCGCGTCGATCTCTATAACTCGGGTTTGGCGACACAAGTGTCTTGTGGTTTCTAGAGCTGCTTCGATGTTTTTAACATGGGGTCCAAAATGAGAAATATCTACCGGTATTATGACTTTTAATCGGACATTGTTAATTTTTAGTTTTCCTAAATAATCGTGATAGAGACCTGAACTCGTAGTGATTGGCTGGATGAAATCCGGTTGGGGTTCTCCCCGAGCTGAACTGTAAAATAATAGTTTCTAAAGTAAGTATACTCTATTTTATCTTATGACTTTTATACTATATGATTACTAATGTGAACCTTCATGCTTCAGTTTCACCGATTACATTTATAGATTATTTCCAACAACTTCGGCTAGTTTCACTTGGTCAAAATGATGCGTCACGTGACGCCTATTGATTAACAAGGTGAGCGTGTTATTACCGTTGATTTTAATGACCTTGTAAGGGCCTTTCCACCTGGGCGAGAGTGCTTTACGCATTCTTAAGTGATTCTTGAGGTAAACATAGTCTCCGGCTTTGTATCGAGCTGGGCGACTATGGTTATCGTAATAAGACTTCGAAGTTTCTTTCGATTTCCTGGTAAAGTCAAGAGCTTTTTCTCTTGAATATTTGAGTCTATTTTGTAGCATTTTCACATACTCGGGGTATGTGGTTCCTGACGGTTCGTTATAAATGGAATTGGGTAGGAATGGTTTTACTCCCGAACATTAGTTCGAATGGGGTAAAATTTGTAGTGCAATGCACGGCAGTGTTGTACGCCAACATCGCGGTGTACACATAACGAGGCCAATTGGTTTGATCAGGATTAATATATGATTTGAGATATTCCTTTAAGGTTGAATGGCTCCGTTCTAAGGCGCCTTGAGTTTGCGGATGATAAGGAGAAGACCAGAGGTTTTTAATTTTGAGGAACTCGCAGGTCTTTTTAAATAAATCTGAGGTAAAGTTAGTACCCTGATCGGTGAGGATAGTTTTTTGGAATACCGAAAATGGAGATATAGTGAAGTAGACACTCACTTGTTTCCTCAGCTGTGGTGCTACGAATAGGATAGGCGGATGAAAATCTAGAAAAATCGTCTTGAATGGTGAGTATGTATTTTAGTTGTGCAGTTCCTGATTCAGGAAGTGGTCCTACGATATCAAAGATATACGTTGGCAAGGCGTAGTGGAACTGCTGGTGATTTGCATTGGTGCGCGATTAATTTTCCTGAGGGCTTTATTCTCTTGGCATAACTTGCATTGTTTAACGTAAGACTCTATATCACTACGCATGTCTTTCCAGTAATATAGTTGCTTTATACGGCTGTACATGCGGGTTGAACCAAGGTGTCCTGCTATTGGGATGTCGTGGTTTTCACGAAGGATTTTAGCTATTTCGTTAGGTACTGGATAAATTATGTTGTTGTGGTATATGTGAATTTTTATTTCACTATTATGAAAAAGGTAAGTAAGTATATTATAGATTTTTGTAAAGGAGTGTTTTTCGAATGGATTCTTCAGGTCGGAGATGCCGATTTCCTTAGCATCTCCAAAGACGACTAGTTCATTTCTTATAGTTCGTAAAGTTATGAATATTTCAGGATATGATGCTTCATCAAAGTGATGCACTTTTGTATAGAGTAGATAATATATTTTATTATTGGTTTCTATTTTTTGGAATGAAAAAAGTTCTTTTTCAGAATTGTAAATGACAGAGTTGGATTGGGCATCACCTATAACTTCTGGGATGTAAGGATTGGATTCGTCTAAATCGATAGACGTAGGGATAAGGACTACTTTAGCATGACATTTTAATAGGCTTTCGTTGTGTTCTACGATTTCAGTGTTAAAGGATTTATTTTTGTCTGTAATTGTTTTCAGGAAAGAGGATAGTCGTCAACAGGAATACCTATGTTTGTACTCGTGGATGGTGTTGACTCATCATCAGGTTGAATTTCAGTTAGAGCTGAGGGCTGTAACGTGGATTGGGGTAAATCGGATCTTTCATTATTTTGTGTTTCTGGAGGAACTGAAGGCTGCGGCGAAGATATTTCCACATTTGGACTGGGGAGATCTGCAGAAGGCGAGCTTTCCTCGGGGTTAAAGGATGGTGGTGTAAGTAAAAGGTCCATTAGGTCCCGGTCTAGTGCGGGTGGAGAGTTTTCGGGAAGAATAGGATTTACAGGATAGCGGGATAAAGCGTCGGCATTGACATTGGTTTTTCCCTTTTTATATTGAATATCATACTCGAACTCTTCTAATTTTAGTCTCCAGCGGATTAAGCGGGATCCCGGGTCTTTGCAATTAAATAACCACTGTAGTGGTTTGTGATCTGTTAGGATTTTGAAACGACGACCATAGATGTAGGGTCTAAAGGTTTTGGTGCCAAAAACAATGGCAAGGCATTCTTTTTCTGTGATACTGTAATTGCCTTCCGCTTTGTTAAGCGTGCGAGAGGCATATGCGATAGGACGATCTTTACCTACGGGTCCCTGGGATAAGATTGCTGATATGGCGTGATTTGACGCGTCGCACGTCAAAAGGAAAGGTTGTGTGAAGTCCGGATATGATAGGATTGGAGCAGTGACGAGTTTGGATTTTAGTGACTCAAAACCTAGTTGCTGCTCATTGAGCCAATTGAAAGGAGCATCTTTCTTTAATAGAGATGTGAGAGGTTTAGCCAGTTTGGCGAAGTTAGGGATGAATCTTCTATAATAAGATACTAGGCCTAGGAATGACTTAATCTCCTTAGGATTTTGGGGAACTGGGAATTCCGTGACGGCCTTTATTTTATCGGGATTAGGTTTGACGCCGTCTTCACCTATGATGTGACCTAGATACGCGACCTCTTTACGAAGAAATTCGCACTTATTGGGTTGGAGTTTCAAGTTGAAATTACGAAGCCTATCGAAAACGGCCTTTAGGTTATTCATGTGAGTTTCTAAATCATACGAGTATATTACAATATCATCTAAGTAGACGAAACACCTACTTCCTTGGAGGCCTCTCAGACAAGAATTCATCAATTTTTGGAAGGTAGAAGGTGCATTTTTGAGCCCAAATGGCATTTTAGTGAACTCGAAGTGTCCTTCGGGTACAGAGAATGCAGTCTTCTCTGCATCATCAGGATTAACAAGGATTTGATGGAAACCGGAAGCTAGATCAATGGTGGAGAAGTATTTACTTTTTCCCAATTGGTCAAGGATTTCCGGTATCTGAGGATGGGATACGTTTCTCCTATGGTTATGTCATTTAGTTTTCGGTAATCGATCACGATTCGCCACTTGAGTTGGCCCCGTGAGTCTGCTTTTGGGGACAACCCAAATCAGTGAGCTCAAAGGTGAGGAAGAGGGTTTAATGATCCCTTGTTCGAGCATTTTGTTTATTTGGATCTCGACTTCCTTCTTGTGACATTCAGGGAATCTGTACGACTTTGTTTGGATAGGACTATCGTGAGTGGTCTTAATATCATGACGAATAGCGGAGGTATGCGTTAATTTGTCGTCGGGTAGATGAAATATATCAATGTATTTAGAACAAAGTTCCGTGAGGGCATTGGCTTCTTCGTCATTTAGATGTTCGGTCCTAAGCGACTTGAGGACGTCGTTGGTCCGATAAGATCTTCCTTGGATGGGTTGAAATGTAGGATTATAAGGATTTGGATTAATGAAGTTAATTGGACTAAGCATTAAGTTTAAGTTTGAATTAAGGCGTATTGGTCGCTCCGACGTATTTACGACCGATATATTTACTCGTTTGTTGGCTTTCACTGAGACCATGCAATTTGCTACCAATAATTCTTCTGAGAAATGTTGGTCTAGGACTATTCCTCTTTAATTTCGGGATTGGATACAGAGCACTCTATTATTGTTTCTGTCCTAGCTGGGATAATGTATGTGGGGTCAGAGAAATATAATTTAAGTTCGGTTTTTCCTATTTTTAACATGTCGCGTGTGTAATCTATGTTACAACGGAATATACTTAAAAGATCATGGCCTATTATGCCATCATAGGGGAGGTCTATATCTTTGATAATGTGGAATTTATGAGTTAAATATTTTTTTGGTTTAGTTTCTGGGACATAAAGTTTGAGTTGGAGGTGTCCCTCGGTCAACGTTGGCTCCTCACCGGGATCTATGCCTTTAATTTTGATGGGCTCATTGTTAAGTTTTATGTTGCTTTTTAAGCAAGAATGTTTTAATAGGCTTATTGCTGCTCCTGAGTCCACTAAGAGGGATAATGGGACATCGGCGGATGGCGACTCAAGGGTGATATGTGGAAGCATTTTTTTAGAAATGTCAAGATTGACTTCATATATTTTGGAGTCGACTTCGGTGGAGTGTTGACTGTCAGTTTGGGGCTGGTTACCCTGTCGGTTAGTCGCACTCAGATTTGAATGAAGGGAGTTGCAGCTGTCAGTTTGGGGCTGGTTACCCTGTCGGTTAGTTGCACTCGGATTTGGACGAAGGGAGTTGCGGCTGTCAGTTTGGGGCTGGTTACCCTGTCGGTTAGTCGCACTCGGATTTGGACGAAGAGAGTTGCGGCTGTCAGTTTGGGGCTGGTTACCCTGTCGGTTAGTCGCACTCGGATTTGGATGAAGGAGTTGCGGCTGTCATTTTGGGGCTGGTTACCCTGTCGGTTAGTCGCACTCGGATGTGGATGAAGGAGTTGCGGCTGTCAGTTTGGGGCTGGATTTACCCTGTCGGTTAGTCGCACTCGGATTTGGACGAAGGGAGTTGCGGCTGTCAGTTTGGGGCTGGTTACCCTGTCGGTTAGTCGCACTCGGATGTGGATATGTTAAGGTGTCGGTTTTTGTGTTATGTCTCGGACGACACCTGGACGAGACGACTAGTCGTTTAAAGGTTCAGGAGATATCGACTTCATCTCGTCCGACTTCTTCGTCGGGCTGTTCGAAGAATTTATTCGTTGGGGTGGCCTGTAGGGGCCTTGGCTAGGTCTATACGATTGTTGAGCTTGGTTTTGTGGGATTTTGAACCGATTATTGTTGTATTCTCGTCTTTGCAATCGGATATTTCATGTCCGGTCAATTTACAATAACGACAGAATAAGTTAAATTTCCTTGTGTTGCGTTAAAAGGTTTTGAGGAGAAAAGGATAAGGTACGGTTTTGCCTATGAGGGCTGCCCTTGAATTTATTACTGCTACTATTATCTGGTTTTTGATCGGTCTGTGTTCGTCTGTACAGCGTCTGCTGTATGCGTTCTTCGGAAATAGCGAAATTAATTGCTTCGTTTAACGTCTTAGGAGATCTACATCTGACGATATTTGAGATTCGGGGTGAAGCCCATGAGAAACTGGTGGAGGCGAGATCCTCCATGGCCGCAGTGCGACCGGGCAATTCTTTGGCTTTTACATTGGATAATGAAATTTCCGTCAGTAACTGTGAGAGGTAGGTCTCCATGCGTAACGAGTATTGGCTAACATTTTCTTGCGAGCCCTGTCTACTCTCCTGAAGATCGGCGAGAAGATGCGAGTAATGTTTTCGCTCGCTAAATTGTGCGACTAAGAACTCCTTGAGTTGGTCCCATGATGAGAATTCCTTGATGGAGCAGGCTACTTCCGCTTTTCCGTTTAGTTGACTAATTATAAATTTAAATAGGATAGACCTCTGGGTCTCTGTCGCGAGCTCGAATGCGTTGTCACAATTCACAAGAAATGAGTTAAGAGTTTCTCTACTGCCATCATATGGCTTAATGAATTTGAATAGGATGTTTAGATCTATTTCTGCCATTGCGAGAGCTGCGGCGGTTTCCTAGTAACACGAGGTGATCAATAGGAGATTTAAATGTATCACTTGTGGTCTGTTCCAACACGGGAATATCAATCTGTAATTGTTTACTTTCTTCGGATTTAACCACCTTTGGCATAATTAATTTTCGAAACAAAATTGAAGGAACAAATCACAGGTAATGATCATAAAATATAAATTTACAAAACAATTATGTAATGGAACTCTAAATGTATCTTCGACCTAGTCTAAACAATGACCAAAGACTTACAGTATCAATAGTGCGTGGGCAGTCGATAAGAGCACGGCGACGGCTGGAGACATTCCGGAGAGATGAGACAGCTTGCGCGACACTCTAGTCGCCAGACGGATGAACGCGATGTTTCGACGAAATGAATTTGATTGTTTTTCAGATGCAGGATGCAAGTAGCAGGTATCTTTTCTTACAGGCTGGGGCTTAGGATATCTTCCTCAATATAATAGCTTATCCTTTCCAGGATTTGGCAGAATTTCCGTTGCAACAGGATTATAACAATGTTTTGTTTTCACTTTTATTTCTTGGATTAAGGATCCGGGACGAGTCTGCAAAGCGGCGCCTAGGCACTGAGAATTTCCGGATCCCACCGCTGCCACCAAATGTTAACCCGTGAAATTGAATAGGGTTTTTAAAAAAGATATTTATTTAAGACACATATATTACGACACTTTAAAATAGTGCATTTACAATAGCACACTTGATTAGGAATATCTTTAGGCAACCGCTCTACTTGGAGGATGGAACTAGACTGACTGACTGACCTAAGGATGAATGTTGGAGTTAGAATTAGGGTATTGCTTACGGCGCTGAGAGGAATGCAGGGTCGGCATTAACCCTTACAAAGCTCGGGTGTAACAGTTCGTATTCTGTGAGGGAGTGATCCTGCCCCGCTTGAGCTGATCCATTCATTCTGCAGCTAGAAACAAACTGCAGCGTAGCTCTACCACTGGCGATTACTTGTCAGGATAGAAAACTCATTTGCATTATGATTCCTTGTCAATGATGAATGTGAGTGTCACGCTGCAGGAATCACTAACCATCAGGTGAACATACAGTTCATCGTCCTCAATACAATAATAGTACGAGGGTGACCACATTACGTGTGCCGGTTCGTAGTCTAAAAACAGGAATTTATTCACCTACATGATTATGTCCCAAATACTTAACCTGTTGCAGTGAAATTCCAAAACTATATTAAATGTTTTCAAGTTATTTTAACAACCATTTATCTTCATAGGTTAGAATAAAGCTCAGTTTTCGTGGCGTGTTATATCACTACCGAGATCAACCGACAGCGCACGCTGTTAGCTAAATAAACTTCATAGTTTATTCAGACGTACATCACACATCGTGAGACATGTTTTACATGACACACTATATGTTGTTTATTTTAACCCTATTATTAGAAGTGGTCGAGTTACGTTGTTTCGTCTTAAGTCGTTTCGAGTTCGGCACTCAATTTTTAACACTATTCCTCTGGTGCGTTTATTTCAATTTACGTTACAGGTTTAACTTACAGTAACAAAGAAAATTTTTACAAGATAAATGCAGTTTTTACCTTTTAATTCCCTGCAGAATCTAACCCAAAAATTACTCAACTTTAGTTATTTCAATTTATGTCTCATATTTTGAGAGCCTAACATACCATGGGTATTATTACACTGTTATCTGTAATTGTATCTGTTATTTTATTTTATATGATATAAATTGATTTTATTAAATTTATACTTGTCATTTTGTCCTTCCTCATTAATAAATAAGACGCGTTTCTCAGCACAAGTCTTGTGTTATGTAGCAGTTTGTGAAGGGGAAGAACTATGTCCTATGGATGGCGATGGTAAAAGCGATGTTGGTCGTGGTGGCGATGGCGATAGCGATGGCAACGACGACAAGAAAACAATTGTGTTTAATAAATGTACATTTTAAGATCAGATTATTTTGTTAAAAGAGAATAGATGGAGACGATACTTCAAGCCCAAATATCGTCTTCAACTCTACAAGGCACAAGATGAATTACTACTACATACTTATTACATATAATAGAAGAGAGCCTATTATTATCGAAATTTTATTTTACTTGATCGGTTGTCGGAATTTGAAACATTATCAAAACTAAACATAAATCAATCATCGAAAACGTATTACATTGTGTTTGTAATATTCTACTTATATATTATAGAAAAAGCTCGTTGCGAGAACGACTATATCTTCTGGTTATTTAGTACGTCTTGACAGATATATGCCGTTAGTATTTCACCTTGTGATGCTTTGTTTTGATTTCGAAGGCTAAATCTTCAAAAGATACCCTGGGAATGGAGGGAAAAGTCACAAGATTATTTGGGACTTCCCACTTAAGCCCCCTGCAGTGAGAGTTGGCAGGAGTACTCTGCACCCCTGAATGAGTGTGCCATTCTGCATAGAGCTTGAGCTAGTCCCAGTGGATGGCTCGGATAATACATACAAGTACAGTCGAGATATAAATACGTTTAGAAATAGATAATTCATAATAATTCAAAATAATAATAATTTGCATTTAACCTTACGATTAATATATATAATTACTTATATATATTCAAATGTAATAAGAAAATAATATTGTACGACATATTTTTTCAAAGTGCTTCTGGTTCTCAGCGATTTTTATGAATAGATAATAAAGCAGCGCAGGTGGCCTCGCGAGCATTCCTTGTCATATCGCATAATTACAAAAGCTCTTTATGTTCAGCACTCCGTTGTGGATTCGGAGCTTTCCTTTGACTGCTTCAAATTTGTCTTTAATACCCTTGACAAGTATTTATTTTGTAGTTGTCAACTCTCTTTCACAAGATATGATGATCCAGAATTAGAACATACTACCTACTGGCTTGACGTGGCGTAGTGCTTGAAGTGTCTGGCTGTTGCGTCACTTCCTGAAGAACCAGAAGGAATATTTGTGATTCATAAATTTTTAATGACCCCGGTGAATCTTCAAAGCCTTCGGGCTAACAGTGGTCGCTGAGGGCCGAATCAGCCCAAAAAAAACAAATTCTTGATTTTCGGCCTGAGTACATTGTATATATTTTGCATCTAAACCAGTTTGTTCCTGTATTGTTGCATTATATCGAACTTTGTAAGAGAACGATATGCGAGTGCCGCCGTATTTAAACAAATACTTAAGCACTATAATATATCCTACGCAGTTGATTTAATTCGGTAATTTAATTTTTAATGTGTTTTTTTCTATTTCCATTGCTTATAAATAGCAATTTGTTGACACAATTACGTAGACTTTTATGATTTGCGATCACAAATTAAAGTTGCTTTCTTTCAAGCTCTATATCTGAATTGACCACTGCAAGAAGCTTGATTTTATGTTTTTCTTTATTTTCATTACTTATATCACTTTTTCAATAATACTAATATTTAGTTGGTAACCTTGTTATATATATACATTTATAATTATAATATAGTAATATTCAGCCATGGATCAAATTGAGACCTTCATTTTCAGAATAGGTGGCAAACGAGCAAGCAGCTCACCCGATGGTGGTGAGGAAATGCGTTGATAACTAGTAACATAACACCAGAGTGACGTTTGGTGACAGCAGAGTTATGATGCTACTTTACGCTGGTATTCTGTGAGGGCGTAGTCCTTCTCCAGACAAACCACCGCGTTCTTGCGTGGCTATACCACTTTTTTGATCTTGTGTTAAGATACTCAGTAAGAACGTAAAATAATTACACTCTCATTTGCTGCAATAACCTTTTATGGAACTTTTAACCGTAACCAGTTTACGTTTTCTCAGGTTTCGAACGGTAACCATAAAAACCCGCAATGTGTTGCTTCTAGAGTTTTATTGTTACTTCCCTCGTATTTTACGGGTATTGTTATTAAAATACTAAGTGGTTTAGTATATAAAATAGTACATGTGAAAATAATATAACAAATATTCTTTTTGATCTTTTATGAGATTTTTTTTAATGATATAGACACCCCGTCTATTCATCTCACAATTCATCAGACAGTAAGTGATCACAGCTGCAAATGACGTACATGTGAAAATAATATAACAAATATTCTTTTGATCTTTTATGAGATTTTTTAATGATATAGACACCCCGTCTATTCATCTCACAATTCATCAGACAGTAAGTGATCACAGCTGCAAATGACGTACATGTGAAAATAATATAACAAATATTCTTTTGATCTTTTATGAGATTTTTTAATGATATAGACACCCCGTCTATTCATCTCACAATTCATCAGACAGTAAGTGATCACAGCTGCAAATGACGTACATGTGAAAATAATATAACAAATATTCTTTTGATCTTTTATGAGATTTTTTTTAATGATATAGACACCCCGTCTATTCATCTCACAATTCATCAGACAGTAAGTGATCACAGCTGCAAATGACGTACATGTGAAAATGTAGAAACATTGTTACCCCTGACGGAATGTATCGATACCCGTAATTGGGTCCCTGGGCAAAGGCCATACGAAACACAATTGTGTTATGCTGCTAGACACTTGGTTCAGTGTGGTTCAGTCATTATCATGTTATTTATATATACGTTTAAAAAATATTTTGTAATATTCGACATTGTATTTAAAAATAATATAAGTTTCCACCTCTCCGAGTCTAAGTCTATATCCTTCAGATATTATTAGTACACGGCAAGATATATGGAGACCACAGCGCTTTACACCCTCACCCTTAATATGGCTTTGGCATATTTGAATGTTAACTTTAGAACGATCACCACTAGTGTCCCATAGTTTTATTTCAATACCTTTTAAACAATTTACAATTGTTTTCATTAAACAAAATTTGATCTTAACGTACTACATTTAGGCTAATTTAATATTCATGGCCCCTGATCATTATTATTATGTTAGTCCCCCGAGGTGTAAACTTACCCTTATCTTTACTAAACGTCGAGGGTAAATGTAAATATTCATGGGTGGCAGAGATTATTTTCTATCAGAACTCTTGCCGTATTGTCGGCCTCATTTCGTCACAAAAATAATTACACTCTCATTTGCTGCAATAACCTTTTATGGAACTTTTAACCGTAACCAGTTTACGTTTTCTCAGGTTTCGAACGGTAACCATAAAACCCGCAATGTGTTGCTTCTAGAGTTTTATTGTTACTTCCCTCGTATTTTACGGGTATTGTTATTAAAATACTAAGTGGTTTAGTATATAAAATAATACATGTGAAAATGTAGAAACATTGTTACCCCTGACGGAATGTATCGATACCCGTAATTGGGTCCCTGGGCAAAGGCCATACGAAACACAATTGTGTTATGCTGCTAGACACTTGGTTCAGTGTGGTTCAGTCATTATCATGTTATTTATATATACGTTGAAAAAATATTTTGTAATATTCGACATTGTATTTAAAAATAATATAAGTTTCCACCTCTCCGAGTCTAAGTCTATATCCTTCAGATATTATTAGTACACGGCAAGATATATGGAGACCACAGCGCTTCACACCCTCACCCTTGACTTGGCTTTGGCATATTTGAATGTTAACTTTAGAACGATCACCACTAGTGTCCCATAATTTTATTTCAATACCTTTTAAACAATTTACAATTGTTTTCATTAAACAAAATTTGATCTTAACGTACTACATTTAGGCTAATTTAATATTCATGGCCCCTGATCATTATTATTATGTTAGTCCCCCGAGGTGTAAACTTACCCTTATCTTTACTAAACGTCGAGGGTAAATGTAAATATTCATGGGTGGCAGAGATTGTTTTCTATCAGAACTCTTGCCGTATTGTCGGTCTCATTTCGTCACAAAAAATAATTATTAGCGGATTAGTCACATTTGTTTTTTAAACAAGTGTGACTAATCCGCTGAGAAGTTTTTTGTATGCCCAACCCTTTTTACAAATTATATGTTTTCGTAAATCTAGATAATATTATTTTTTTGATATTGTCCGGTGTATCCAAAATTATATCTGAATAGAAGAGCAAGCTTCATCCTAGAAAAGGAATACGGTGGATACGTGGCCATTATTTTTATAACGTAAAAAAACTCAATGAATGCAAGTTAATGCTTGGCTTCAATCTCACCTGATATTAAGTGTTCATTTATATCAGGTGCGATTATTAAATTATTTCTATCCTTTAATGTTCGCATTAAAAACCTTGAAGCATATAACTTAATCCGAATTCGAGGAATATCTGCAATGAAAGGATGGAAAACAACCGTGCACCTTGTTGTCCGTTGATGAATTGCAAATATTTATATGTAGACACAAGAAGAAAATGCGTTTTAACCTTGAAGACTAAAATGGAACGCCTAACCAGTAACTATATCACCAAATTAGTACTTACTTAATTGAATACCTGGCAGTAAATTGGCTGTACGGCAACAAAAATCTATGCACAAATATGGTCGCTATAGATCAACTAATTGGTGATGAGTTATAAATTACATCTTGCTCCTCGGGGGCTTTGTCTTTTTACGCATATGTATTTTAATTTGTCATTGAATATGTAGAATTTAAATTAGCTTTTACATGGTTAGAAAAGTTTGTACTTCTAGAAACAGCCAGGATATATTAGAAAGTGTCAAGTTAAAGTGTGGAAGATGAAATAATACTTTAAATCTCTATTTGTATATCTCTATCAGTAAGATCACCGATTTTTTTTACAGCTTTTTATAAATTTGGCTAAAGCCAATGAGATAAATTTATTTGCTAAGTCGAAAATCTATATAACTACTATAGATTTAATTTATGTGAAATATCTGGACAAATTGTTCTACTCTCACGATATAGGTGCGTAAGTGGTATAAATATGGTTAAAAGCAATTTCGTCGTAATACCTTTTATCGTATCGTTATATCTGTATAATGTAACGTTCCTAATTATATCTTCAGTCGGATTTTTTATTGTATATATATGGCTGCACTGCTGTTCGTTTCTATATGCAAAATCAATGGGTCAACTCGACCGCGATAGGACCTCTCAGAATATCAGCGTAAAATTGCAGAATTATGCTGCTGTGTTTCATCTGGTGAGTGTAGGTATCCGGAGACCTTTATATACTAGTGACGAGGAATTCCATTTTAGTCCTTAAGGGTAACAATGATGCATTACGATTCCTAGTCAAGGATGAATATAAATGTCATGGGCCGCAGGAATCACTAGCATTCAGGTAAATTTTTTGCACATTTGTTACTCTAAATGTAATAAAAATAAAAATAGGTTTACAAACGAGCAAACAATTCACCTAATGATACGTATACCTGCGATCCACATTCATCTTCGATAAAGAATCTTAATGCAAAAAGTGTTGTCACCCCTAAGGTCTGAAATAGAATACTTCGTTATCAGTTATATCTTCCTTTATTCCGTACAATCACCGTCGTTTACGCTGGTCTTCTAGAAGGCCGTGGTCCTTCGGTCCGTGGTCGCGGTGGAGCCGTGGTTTCGAACAATAAAAAAAACTTGAACATTAAATTCTGGAACGCTATGAAGGCGTAAAACGTTACGCTGCTATATAATTGGCCGTTTTAAAAACCATTGTACCGTATTCTAGACTAAACGTTCACGCTAGGATGGGGTAATTGGTGTGCTGTTCAACTATCACTGTGCAATTAGTGTATATTGAACTAATTAAAATATTTTGCTTCTGAAAATGCATAGGGGGGCGTTTGTATATTTTATTTAATATTTGTACATTAATGTTATGTGTAAAGATTATAATAATAATATAAGAGTAAGATAATCCGATACAAGAACATATTTAGGATTCTATTGAGGCGTCCACGGTATTGCAGTGCTTCGAGCATGTTTGCAGAGGCGTATACAGGTGACTTCCACGCAGTGGTCAGAAATAAAGTAGCTTCACTCGTACATCGTACTAAGGCGGCCTCTAATAGTCTCTTAAGGGTGTAATAGTTTCCTGATTCCTCGGCTTATAAAGCTGCATGTCTTCAGCGTAACAGTACGCTGATTAAAAGTATTTTCTTTGTATTATTTTTGTCTTATGTAATTATGAATGCATTTGTTGTTTTTATATAATTTATTGTTAAACTTATATGTTTGTAATGGATCTTTGTAATCTAAATCAAATAAATAATATATAAATCGTTGTTTTTCTTTTATAGAATATTAGCAAAGCTATTAACATTACTAACATTCCGGTGAACAATTAAGCTGAAAATGCTTTTGATAGGAGATGGTTCACGACAACAGGAAAATGGTGGATTCGAATCTACGACCTTAAGTTTCGCAGACCTTAGGAGACAGAGAGGCTATTGACGGCTGTTGAGGCTGAGGCTTGTTTATGCAATATTTTTTATTCTGTAAAAATTATTCTATGTATTTTAGTTGTGGTGAAAATAAATAAATAAATAAATAAATAATAAATAAATAAATTTATGTGAAATATCTGGACAAATTGTTCTACTCACACGATATAGGTACGTAAGTGGTATAAATATGGTTAAAAGCAATTTCGTCGTAATACCTTTTATCGTATCGTTATATCTGTATAATGTAACGTTCCTAATTATATCTTCAGTCGGATTTTTTATTGTATATATATGGCTGCACTGCTGTTCGTTTCTATATGCAAAATCAATGGGTCAACTCGACCGCGATAGGACCTCTCAGAATATCAGCGTAAAATTGCAGAATAATGCTGCTGTATTTCATCTGGTGAGTGTAGGTATCCGGAGACCTTTATATACTAGTGACGAGGAATTCCATTTTAGTCCTTAAGGGTAACAATGATGCATTACGATTCCTAGTCAAGGATGAATATAAATGTCATGGGCCGCAGGAATCACTAGCATTCAGGTAAATTTTTTGCACATTTGTTACTCTAAATGTAATAAAAATAAAAATAGGTTTACAAACGAGCAAACAATTCACCTAATGATACGTTATTCCTGCGATCCACATTCATCTTCGATAAAGAATCTTAATGCAAAAAGTGTTGTCACCCCTAAGGTCTAAAATAGAATACTTCGTTATCAGTTATATCTTCCTTTATTCCGTACAATCACCGTCGTTTACGCTGGTCTTCTAAGGCCGTGGTCCTTCGGTCCGTGGTCGCGGTGGAGCCGTGGTTTCGAATAATAAAAACTTGAACATTAAATTCTGGAACGCTATGAAGGCGTAAAACGTTACGCTGCTATATAATTGGCCGTTTTAAAAACCATTGTACCGTATTCTAGACTAAACGTTCACGCTAGGATGGGGTAATTGGTGTGCTGTTCAACTATCACTGTGCAATTAGTGTATATTGAACTAAGTAAAATATTTTGCTTCCGAAAATGCATAGGGGGGCGTTTGTATATTTTATTTAATATTTGTACATTAATGTTATGTGTAAAGATTATAATAATAATATAAGAGTAAAATAATCCGATACAAGAACATATTTAGGATTCTATTGAGGCGTCCACGGTATTGCAGGGCTTCGAGCATGTTTGCAGAGGCGTATACAGGTGACTTCCACGCAGTGGTCAGAAATAAAGTAGCTTCACTCGTACATCGTACTAAGGCGGCCTCTAATAGTCTCTTAAGGGTGTTTTCCGATAGCAGCGATAGTTTCCTGATTCCTCGGCTTATAAAGCTGCATGTCTTCAGCGTAACAGTACGCTGATTAAAAGTATTTTCTTTGTATTATTTTTGTCTAATGTAATTATGAATGCATTTGTTGTTTTTATATAATTTATTATTAAACTTATATGTTTGTAATGGATCTTTGTAATCTAAATCAAATAAATAATATATAAATCGTTGTTTTTCTTTTATAGAATATTAGCAAAGCTATTAACATTACTAACATTCCGGTGAACAATTAAGCTGAAAATGCTTTTGATAGGAGATGGTTCACGACAACAGGAAAATGGTGGATTCGAATCTACGACCTTAAGTTTCGCAGACCTTAGCAGACAGAGGCTATTGACGGCTGTTGAGGCTGAGGCTTGTTTATGCAATATTTTTTTTATTCTCGTACTTCATCTTACGCCTATCTATAGTCCACTGCTGAACATAACGCACCCCCCCTCCCACAAGGAACGACTGTGCCACCTGCATCCATCGACATCCCGCAAACTTGCCTAGCTTCATCTAATGGGAGATCGTCTTACACTGCGACTGTCAGTCCAAGGTTGCCACTCGAAAACCTTTCTTCCTGGTTATCAGTTCTACGACCTAACCAGATGTAGACCAGTAGTATATCAGTATACAGTAACAAGAGTATAAGCTGCCCATTGCCACTTTAGCTTGCAAATAATTAAGCTATGTCGGCCACTCTCGATCTACTGCCGTACTTGCATTTAGTGCAATCACCTACACTACGCGTCTTCGATCTTTACTTATTTTATTGTATTCAGGGTGACCATTGGACACACTGTTACCTGATGGACCTTTTTTTTTATAGCATTAAGAGTAACAAACGAGCACACAGTTCACCTGATGGTAAGTGATTCCTGCGGCCCATGACATCTACATTCATACTTGACAAGAAATCATAATGCAGATGCGTTGTCACCCTTGAGGACTGAGATGGAATGCCTCGTCTCCAGTAATAAAGGTCTCCGGATCCCTGCACTCACCAGACGAAACACAGCAGCGTTAAGCTGTTGATCACAGGTCCATAATACCCGTTCAACATTGATATGGAATCATAATGTAGATGTGTTGTCGCCAATGAGGACTAAAATGGAATAAAGTATTGTGATTTACGTCGTACTAACATAAAGTGCTGTCCCTATAAGATAGCGTTTCGAGCCGAGGTTCGAACCTCCTTATGAAGGGCCCCCTCTGTTGTCATTGACGTTCTTCGTCCACAGGGGTTGGAGATCAGCGGTGGTGCTGTAGCAGTTCTCGTGCCAGCATTGCTAGCACAGTCATTGCCTCCTTTGTTTGCCTCTGCGGGTCTCCTGCTCGCGAGTCTGTTTAGATAAAGCTGTAAAGGTATCTGGACCAACAGAACGACACATACACTAAAAAAAATTATATATCAAGTGCAGCTTTTTTAAGCTACAACTACTAAGTAGCTGCAGTGTAACACTGCCACTGGTAAAATAAGTTAAATATATATGCATATGTATAATGTGTGTATGTGTGTAATGGTGCTTTGCTGAATTAGTCCATAAGTTATTATTGGGGATATTGATTTCTATCTTCACCTGATTGGTCAATAAAATAAATAAGTAAA
Source organism: Teinopalpus imperialis (assembly GCA_029286865.1). Lineage (NCBI taxonomy): Eukaryota > Metazoa > Arthropoda > Insecta > Lepidoptera > Papilionidae > Teinopalpus > Teinopalpus imperialis. The sequence continues at coordinate 1,241,469 of JAGSMU010000017.1, forward strand.
TGAAATGAAAATATAATAACACAAATCTATACAATACAATATAGTACATATATAAAGGCACAGACGAGAATACCTCGACAGGGGCGTCCAAATGATCGAGGGTTAGAGCGAAAGGGGGAGAAACCTGCGGACTACGCGAGTTTATTATAATTATTTCATGACATTTCTGCCTACTCTGTCATAAATATGACGTCATAAATGTCTTCAAGAACACACAGGTAAATAATAAAAACGGGTTTGATTATGACGTGCGAAAGTTGTGCCCGTATTATATGAAACTGAATATTTAATTTTCAATTTTCCCGCTTTGTTCCGTAGTATGATCCCTTCCCTAAATACACCGCTCACAGGTAATCAAATGTGTATATGTAATCTTTATTGGAATAAAGACTGAATATATAACCGTGCAGTACAGAGATGAGAAATTTTAATATTGCTTTACGGTTCCTAAGTTCGAATCTGAGTAGTCAAGTTTTGTGAAAACGTCGGTAATCTGTATTCGCGTTTGAATATTCTTGGTTGTCCTATAAATAAAAATCAGAAAGTAAGTTTTAGTTAAATAAGTTACATGTGATGTCATATGACGGCTACAAAATTAGCTACTCTGCAGTTATTTTTTGACTGCAGCATGAGTGGAAGTGAACGCAGGCATCATTTACTGTCAAGTAAAATGTGTGCCAGATTGTCACCCTAATATCATAAAAAATGTGCACAACAATCTCTTAGCTTAACTATCACAATTTTTTTGTTACAAATCAACTAATCATAAAAACCTACTACTTTTTACCAGAATATTTGTCTGACAAATATGATTGGATTTAAGCTTTGAGTTCTGGGTTCAATACCGGAAAGCTCCTGGACTTTTTGTAAATTATTATTTAAAAAAAAAGTAATCTAGTTTCTTACCGTTTCTTCTTTCTAGCAGCTGCCTTCCGAATCGGTGGTCCTATTACCTATCTTGACGTGACTTCAAAAGTGTTTTGTTTAAACCTACTAGAATAAAGCTTCTTTTGATTATTTTGTTATTATTTACATATTTGTAATAAAATACGCTCAATACGTCACTTCTGTACTGATGAAAACTACAAAAACAAAAACTTAAAAATATTTAACTACATTTTTTAGACAATTACAAACGCCTGTTACAATTACTCACGGATTGACAGAACACGAAAGGCCTATAAATCCAGTTGCCGTAGCTCTTAATGATATTCAGTGGCTTCGGTATGCCATTGATATAATATAGATGGACGAGATAAGGAACGCGGGATCCTTCGAACTTCTCTAGGTAGAAGTACAGTAATTCAATTGGGAGAGAACAGTAACTCACGGTCTTCCATACCGTACCTTAATCGGTTGTAGGTGAGAACTCTCCATTCGACTGTTGTCGTAAACCATAGTCTAGCTCAAGGATCTTAGTTGGAGTGGGTAACGGGAATGTTAGTAATTAAAGCACTACTCGCATTGTTTTTTTTTAAATCAGCATGAGTAGCACCTAGAAGAGTAAAGTAGCCTAATGGCTTAGGTTATGGGCAAAACTTAAGGTCTTAGTTTAATTAATTTAATTTAATTTATAAAACACCAGGTAAGAACCTTACATTATATTTTAATTTCGGCATTTTTCAGTTGGAATTCTGACATAAAAACTAAAGCTATTTCTATTTATTCTGTAATCGTACTCTTGTAAACTGCGCATAAAACGTTGGTCTGCAACGTTCCCGAGAAAATTGAACAATTTTCATAATTATTGCGATCTAATTGTAACATTAAAATGGCGCTTAGTACAATGAATCCAATTTTCTTATTTTTTTTAACTGCAAAATCTTATTCCCTTGCGACCCGTAATTTATGCGGGATCAATTTACACATTACAGTCATTACGGAAAAATCTGTGTAATCAACGGATATATTTTGACTGACACTGAATCATTCGAAGCGTCAATAGCCTAATGGCCAAAGGGTACGGTCTGCGAAACTTAAGGTCGTAAGTTCGAATCACCATTAGTCTACTGTCGTGAACCATCTCCTAGCACAAGCATTTTCACCTTAGTTGGACCGGTTAACCGGAATATTAGTAATATTAATAGCATGACTAATATTCTTTTGAAAAAAAAAAAATCTGACTAACACTAAACGCTAACAATTTGTAACAAGCCCTATAAGATTTGTGTGTAAAAACATTTAAAATATAAACGGAAGTCAAGTTTTTTTCTTTTTTTAATATTGCTAAGATGCTTCTATAATTTACTATTCTATATTGTTAAAAGTAAAGCACCAAAGGCCTCCTAATTAAAGAGGCTGTTAGAGCTTAGTCAGCCACGCGGCTCCTGATGAGATTGCAGTAATGCACACATACTTAAGATACTGCAGTTTATCATTTCTTTGTCACGCAGCTTTCCCCACGATGTTTTCCTTCATCACCGATCACGTGGTAAAATAGAACTTAAAATAGCATTAACAAATTCATTAGTGCCCATACCGAGGTAAGACATATACAATACTGAGCTACCACGGCTATTTCTATATAGTAGTAGCGAGAGAATAAATTATTTCCTTCTAATAATACCGACTGTTGGATAACGAATTAAGAACTGTCAATACACAACGGCCTATACTGCTGAGACAGGGAATCGTCAATATCACATATACGGAGTGTTTAAAAACAACAAAATTATAAGTACAATTAGATTAATCTAGAAACTGAAATTATCATACAGCCCTGTTCCTCGTGGTAAGGAACCAAGAACGCTGTCTGCATTACCTCTCTGAATTATTATAGTTAACCTTTAACCATTTAGAACCAGTCCTTTTGACAATTAAAACTCATGGCTTTTGTTCTTTTAAAAACTTTATCACGCGCAAATGCACAACTGTGTCTAACAAAAGAAATGATAGGAATTATATTAATATCTCTAATATTTTCGTTAACAATTCCATCTACGCTCAAATACTTGCGCTAAAAAATGGTTCATGTCAATAGTCGAATGGTACTTTTAAACCTACGCGCTTTAATTACGCAGACCGACACCATTACGCTATAACTGCTTTTTGATATTTATTCGTAATTTAGAACCAATTATGTGTGTCAGTATTCTGATACTTTTTCCTTATTTTTGTTTAATTTAGTTGAATGAAAAAAAATCAATTGTTTTTCTAATATATTACCCCAAATAATAAGGTAAAAGTAAACAATAAATAGATACTTCAACGGTGCCAAGTTTAGGAGCACGTATTGGAAATTTTTTCTAAGTGAGCAGCACTTTAGGAAAACATCTCATTAAAATCATAGGAGTACCTTTAATATTTTTAATTTATTTCTGAGAAACATAAGCAAACAAAGAGGATTTTTATTTCGACAAATACTTTTTTGAAATAAAAAGGGCGCAATAAGAGTCAAATTTCAAGGTCAAACTTACGTGTAATGTTTCAAAATGGAAAGTTTACAAACCGATAAAGACGGAAAAAAGGTAAACCTTTTTGGTGAGCGAGAGAAAAAAAAGAACTACGCTATATAGTTACGTACTTGTTAAGCTTTGATTCTTCTCTTTCCTCTTTTTTTGCCTCCATCTCTCGCCATTTTATATCTTACTATTTTTTACTATATACTCGTAACTACAAATCGAGGCTTATATAAACCACAAAAGAACTTTAATTTCTGTTACGTGAACCGAATTACATGAGATTTTTATGTTGACACAAAGGCTAAATTTGAAAAGCTTAACGTGTACTATCGGGAAAACGTAGAAGCTTTGGTTCCGTCTATTAATTATGGTTTTATGTATATAACACAAACATTAAAAGTTTCGACTTAATGAGAACATTGAATAAAATTAACGGATTACATAATGTTACAGTATTTTTACGGCATTCACTTACATCTAAGTCGTCCCCGTAAATCTCTTATTATCAATCTTTTAAGGGAATGGGTATTGAAACGATGTTTCTTTATTTATATGCATATATTTAAAAAGAAGCTACAGCTACACGATGGACAGAAATGGAATCAAATAGCGAGCTATCATCCTAACTACACATATTATGTGTAATAAACCAGCAGGAAACGTAGTAATGCACCATTTAACACAAATTGTTACGATACAGTCTGGAAATAATAAAAGGGAATAGCCGACGTAACTGTAATTTATGACAAGGCAAAGTTGCGAAGTGCATGTATACGAAAGAAAGAAAGGATTCTATTACTACCTTTTATACAACTTAGGGTGACGAATGGGGACACAATTCATGTGATGGTAATTGAAGACATATACATCATTAAAAAAAAGTTCGAGATAAGGATGCGTTGTAAAACAGATGGAATGCCTCAATACTGAGTCCATGGATCCCTAAACACACCAATAGTGATCCAAAACTTGCCAACTTTATGCTACTATTATACGCTATACTATAATATTATACGCTATACTATACTATTTTACGCTGATATTCTGTGTGGTCCTTTCTCTTTTTCTTTTTTTTGTGTATTTTATGTGATGCTGTGGATCTTTTGACTTCTACAGCTTTAGCGAAACAAACTCGCGAGCGGGGTCCCGCTGAGTAAGAAGTTTCTTCCTCGATAAAACTGCCCTATTATTGCTGCAGTTACAAACAAGATGCTATGTAGGTCTACCACTACGATTGTTTTTTTTATAACATTAAGATTAACAAACGAACACACAGTTCACCTGATGATAAATGACTCCTGCGGCCCAAGACATATATGTACATTCATCCAGCATATGTTCCTATTTCAAGCTGGTATTCTGTGGTCCTACCCCGGTCGAGCTGACCCATTCATTCTGCAACTAGAAACAAACTACAGCGTAGCTCTACCACTGTTACGTGTAGTTATACTATTGTACGTTGTAATTTTATTTATATCGAAACGATGATCTTACGCTATACGTAAAATGTATATAATCAATCATGGAAAAAATCGATTAACTTTCCGGAATATTAAACTAAACAATTACTAATGTCTAATAAATGTATATAGATATTATATCATATTTTGATAATCGCTCGCGTGAGTAAATTCTATCGTATTTAATCAAACCAACGCAGCAATAGATTACTCATATTATAATTACATTTGAGCTTGATTCAACCAACAAAGTTTATATTTCTATGCTAATTTTCTATACCATTTAACTTCACGTTATTTTTGTTATCTATCACGTTATATTGTTAAGACAATCTCTGATTTACAAAATATATTTCAGATCAAACTCGGAGTGAAGAATTCTGGGTTGTGCCTGTGAATATATGCGTGCAAAATACACATAATTTTAAAAATTGAAATACTTATCTTAGTTCATCAACTTGGAACACCGCGCACGAAAAATCCGTATTGAAAAATTTAAGAGAAATGAGCATAACAGATTCAATCATCAATGAAACTAATATGTTACATCAATACAATAAATTTTGATGCATTTTTATTATTTTCTTGAAGTCTTGCGAATAACTTGACGAATTTGAATGTAAATAGAGAATCTTTCAGTTTTATTGCAACTAAACTTACTGAAATTGATTTTAAGTATATAGCTGTCATTTTTAACGTTACGCCCTTGAATATAAATGCTAGCTTAAGTTGCGTGTGGAGCCCCACAACCATTGGGAACAAAAAATATAAACTAAATCTAAATAGTAAAGTTCTATTTAGATTTAGTTAGTAGTGTGTTTTACAAACAATAATAGTAAAGCCTTGTGGTAAATATTATTAGAGAAAAAAAAAACTTTAAATATAGTAGTATATACAGTTGGTATCGTACTTTTTTGTGTCCCATGTTTTTTTTTATAACACTGAGAGTAACAAACGAGCACACAGTTCACCTGATGATAAGTGATTCCTGCTTTCCATGACATCTACATTCATCCTTGACAAGGAATCATAATGGAGCTTCGTTGTTACCCTTGAGAGCTGAAATTTAATGCTTTGTCACCAATAATAAAGGTCTCAGGATCTCAACACTCACCAGACAAAAATAGCAGCATTATGATGCTACTTTACACTGGTATTCTATGAGATGTTCATAATCGAGTTGACCCATTCATTCTGCAGCTAGAAACATACCTGCAGTATCTTGTGTAGCTCTACCACTGTAAAAATATCAGAAAAAAAAACAGCTAATAAACATCGTTAAATAATGCAGAATCGTGACATAGTACTAGTGTGCTGGGAAAATTATAAATATGTTTTGTGACTGAATGTCATTCTCTTTTTTTAAGTCAAACGCACTTTCACTTCCACTCATTATATCAATCTTTACACAATCCATCCATTAATTCCTAAGTTTTCCTCCCGTATTGCCTCCCTCTACATGCATATTCTTCTTCTCATCCCTCCTAAAAACATAACATAACCATACAAGCCTAATATTTCATATTTTGCCCGTTACAGTTGCTATTTTAAATCTACCTCTTATGTATTCTATCCATATCATATAAATTCTTGCACAGTCATCACATCACATTTCGAAGAGTCCCGCCATTTGACTTTTATCATGGACTATCTCCCAGCAAACGCATTTTCAGCTTAGGTGGAGTGGTTAACTGGAATGTTAATAATTTTAATAGCACTGCACTGGCATTCTTTTAAAAAAAAATCATATCCCTTTCCCCATTTCAGCAGAGTAATCGACGCATACTTGCAACGTTGCAGCATACCGAGTCGTAAAGTGTTACCGGTCGAACAAAGTTTTTATTTATGTTGTTCCTAAGTTTCAAGGGAAAGCTATTCTCGCAAATTATTAGTACATTCCAACATTAAGGTCAATTTCACCAGCACCAACAATTCGATATATTTGAAGTTCAAGTAAAGTGGAAGGAGGAAACTGTAGAACTACACTGCAGTTTGTTTCTAGCTGCAGAATGAATAGATCAGTTTGACCAGGGTAGGACCACCACGCCCTCAGAGAATTCCATCGTAAAATAGCGGCATAACGCTGTTGTAACGATGGAGAGTGTAGGGATCCGGAGACCGTGGGCTGCAGTAATCACTTGCCATCAGATGAACTGTTGTGTGTGAGTTTGTTACTCTCAATGTTATAAAAAAGGAATACACATATCTACTGCAATCACTATTACCACTGGAGACATCGCAAAAAATGTATTAGGTCTTATATCTGTGGTGTGGTGTAGTAAATGAAAGTTCTTTGCAATGTAGTGTCTGCCACATTTCTATTGTCCGCCATCATCTCATTGTCAAACGAACAGTCTACAGCGCATACTGCTATATTTCCAGATTGCTACGAAGAAGTTATTAAAATGAGAGAAATCTATCAATACTGCACACCCGTTCACTCTCTGCTGCAAATAGGCCTTGAGCACTATTAACACACTGATGATAAGGTACGTGGATAGTTAATAAAACTGCCAATTTGTCATAGAAGTGTATATAACAAAAGAAATCTACCACTGCCACACACCCATTCCCTTTCTGCTGCATATAGGCCTTGAGCAATATTAACACTGATGATAATATATGTGTATAGTTGATAAAATTGCCAATTTTTCATAGAAGAAGTATCTAAAATGAGAGAAATCTATCAATACTGCACACCCGTTCCCTCTCTGCAGCACATAGCCCTTGAGCAATATTAACACTGATCATAAGGTATGTGGATAGTAGATAAAACTGCCAATTTGTCATATTACGACGGCAAACTTCAATAAATATCCGCTAGGTAGATTTATTAGATCCGAAAATCTTGCAAGTGGACAAATTCCGCAATCAAGTATATAAGGGATGATGTCGCCTAAAAACGATGTCAATAGTTATGAGCCTGATCCCTTACGCTCCATGTGGCAGCAAATGGGGCCGTATAAAGTCAATTGTACGAATGTTGTGGCGAAGGGTTTTGTTACATACTAATATATTTTTTCTGTATAATAAGTTGTATTTTCCATAGTTCTTGAACATTGTGTACAAAGGCTATATTTGTTTTATTATGTGCTGACAATTGACACATGACCTAATCTACACACAGTTATTTCAATAAACTATCTAAATAAATTATGAGAACGTAAAGAAAGGTTTTCTAAAAGAAATCTCGTATAGATCATCGCAGTGTAGGACTTCCCTCAATGTAGTGATGAGCTATGTATGTCGGCGGGATCAGAATCGAATATATATGATAGTCTGTAGGGGTGAACTATTTTCACCAATGGACTAGTGATGAGCTAAATGATGAAGGACACTCCTAAGCATGATTATTATATATTTACATATAAAGAAGGTTATTTAGAGAATTACTGTGTAAAAAATGGTAGCAACTACATTAGCATTTTTTTCTATAGACGTTATATTTGAATTTCCTTGCCATGCATTACGCAGTAATTTCTAATTGAATTCACTGTAATAATAATAGTAATTTTTATTAACACATATAAAACATTATTTCTTTCTTTTTTAAGAAAAGACGGCTATATTATTAGCATGACGAATATTTTCATTTGTATATCATAACCCTCGAAAAAACCGAAAAGGTAAGTAAAAAACCTCAGGACTGCCTACACTATAAATTATAATAACATTTCAATTAATAGTTATATATTATAAGTTTATATTTTCATGTTGTTATTCATATATTTAATTCATATAATATTTTATTTTATAAAGCTACTTTAATATTCTTTCCCTTAATAAAGGTAGGAAATTGAGAAACGATGTGCAAGGAGATATTTCGGACAATTGTCGAACGGTGTGTTCGAACCTACGACAGCAGTTTCGTCGTGCCCTCATTGACGCTTCAATTCTTACATTCTTCTTAACACAGACAATAATTACTAAAATTAAGATAGTTGGGTATATTCTTATAAGAATGAACTGTTATAAATTAACAAATTAACACACAATAGGCTAGGCATGTCTCGTCAACTCTTGACATACTTATAATGATATTTAGCAACATCAAATAGATATTATGCGATGTTATCTTAGTCAAATTCATTAAGTCATTATGGATTCTAAATGTCACCTTATAATATTGCATAATACCGCAAACATTCCTGTAAGCAATACCTTTGTGTGTAGTTACACACAAAAACAAAGATGAACTACATATTTGTGATTTGCACAAATTTTATGTTTATTTGGAATTGATCAAACTCGATATCTGATTAATTAATCAGATATCTTGTTTGAAGAATTATTCAATAATGTTTAACTATCTATTACACATTGGTGCAAGTCTGCTATAATTATTATTTTAAACTGAACTATATTTCTCTTACTTTAGTAAGCTACGAGAATTTGTGCTCTTTCCGGTCGTGTCAACATCGTTTATATCACACTACAGGATATTTCATATCATTATATCATATGTGATAAGCTCCAAGAACAGGGTTAGAACTTTTTAACTCTCTCTTGAAAAACCTTCCTTCTTATTAATTATATACAATATTTTTCCAGCAACATATTTGTTTATCACCCTTAGTTACGTAAAGAAAAATAGGATTGATGTACTTTATCTTCAAAAATTTCATCAATCATAGAGCTCATGAGAGCATTTATTATTTTCTATATTCATGCTGGTGTAGGAGAAAAATCTTTCAAGCAATCGGTTCTGAGCATTTCATAATCATCTCGCGATCTCACCGCTACAGCATTTGTTAGTGAATTATTATTATTATTAGAAAATATAAATATGAATACGTCAATTACGGGCATCAATGAACGACGCGCTCCTTTGTAATTAAGGCCATGGCGAGGGAATCTACCTGTGAAATAAGAAATACAGGTTAATCAGGTTAATAACCTTCCATAATGTTTCTAACGAGACAGGGAACTATGAAATTTTAGCCAAACACTGCCCCTGAACCGAGCCTCGTAAATCGTTAATTATCATAATTGTCCGAACACTATTTGTCCGACTGCGAAATAAAAGCATGTGTTCTAATTAGGCGAACAGAGATATGGACACATAGTTACCGCCATTAGGTGTAATAAAGCTAGGCAGCATATAAGCACCGAGCGTTGTATATAATTGTTTAATAACGGCTTACTGTAACAACCGAACGTATTTGTCATAAATTTAATGCTACTAATTCAAAAGCAAATTATTCACGAGTTGGAGGGCTGCCACGTGACTATGTACTTTGCATTATTTTACTTATACAATAGATCTTCAACAAGAAATGTTCAAGAACAAATACATATATCAATATAACACTTGTATATTGGTACGCAAAATACTTCATAATGACATTCGTCTTCTATTAAAATTAAAAAAAAAAAAAAACGTTCAAAATAGCAACCGCATACGTGCCAATAACATTTATATAGGAAAGCGAGAACAGGATATGGAATGAAAAATATAATGTTCGAGGGTGCAAAATTGTAAAACTCTTTACCTCAAAACATAAAAGAGCTGAAAACTTTATCTTTAACAAAAGAATATTACTACGCCATATTTTGGAAGATTACCACAAAAAAAGATTATAAGAAAAATAAAATAGTTTGCATACACCTTTAGTTCTTAATGGTAGCAATGTGTCCTTGTTAATTATGTTTTGTCAATTTTTTATTACCTACCTACCTTTTTCTATACGCTCGTAACACTTATGTTCTATTTCTAAATTGTAATTTCTCGCAAGCGATTTGTTATCTTTAGAGAAATAATAAAGAACTTAAACCATATCTTAACAAGAAATGTAGTAATTAAGCAATAAATATATATAATCAGAAAAAATATAAATACAGATAATAATGAGTCGAATCACCTAATCTTCAAACGGTTGCCGATATTAAGCAAGGAACCAAATTTATATCGTGCTGATTGCTTTTTATTGAACATTTATCCGCATCTGGCTTTTCGTGTTCATCCACTTTGAAATTTTCTACTTAATTTCAAAAGTCAATTATGACCGATTCGTTGAATCGACTAATATAAATCTAGTTTATTGCTTTTTATGGAACAATTGTACGTTCTTCGACTCCGTGTTCATTTACTTTGAAATTTTCAATTTAGTTACAAAAATCAATTATGATCCTAGGAGCAATTTACTAGCATGTACCTAATAATGCTTTAAGCATATCGCAATAACGGAACAATATACTATTTTTACACAACTACATCTTTTTATGCATGATCGCTGGTCTGCTCCGGTCATGCTTTGCGACGGAGTGTATACTAATTTAGTTCAGACATTTATTCGATAATTAAGTAAAACCTGAAAAAAAAAAGCTTTGATTCTTTATTATATTATTTGTAATAGATTGTAAAAAGCGCTATTGGTCTTCTTAATAATAAATAGTATGATTTATAATATTCACAGTGAATTTTTTTATGACATAAATCGGGCCCGTAATAATAATTACTTTCCTCATTCAAGGAATCTCTGTTCTTTTACAAGAGAATAAGATGAAGAAATATTATAGAAATAAAGCACGTGTTTATTAATATTAAAAAAATCGAATAAATTCGTTTTCAACTCATACTCTTTCAATTGTATTTGCTAAAAGACGCGATCATAATCATATATCATGTTCACATATCTTATTTTCAACATCAATCGATTTTATCGCGTTTATTTTAATTTTCTTATTTTCACTCCTAACATGAGGCCAGAGGTGGGAACTGAGATGTTTGCCGTCCTGATGTCTAGTTAACATGAAGTCAGATTTGAATTATTTAATTCAGATCCGATCTACTTAGAATGAACTCAAGATATTTATTTATTTACTTCACAGCATACAAGAAACATAAAACATAAATACAATTAACAAGGATGTTTAGCCATTAAAGAAGTTACAACTATATACATTTTTTTTAAATGTATGTGCAACAGGAATAACATACATTTTAATCTGTAGTATAGTGTGTGTGTGTGTGTGTGTGTGTGTGTATAGCGTGCGTGGCTGCGTTTGCATGGCTGTGTTTTAGCGCATGTATCTCATTAAGGCGAATTCAGGAGTGCTTTAGAAACATTGTTTAGAATTTCATTTCATTTAAGATGTAATATGTCAATTTTTCCAAACATATCATTATAGTTTTGCATACACCTACATAAGACTGAGCTTTTGGTAAGAGGGACATCAAATAAATTTGTACTCCGTAGGCGGCGTGTTGGGATACGAAGACGCAATTTTTCTATCAAGGTCCTACCTTGATAGAAAAATTGTCTACGTGGCCATTTAACCATTTGTAACGAGGTTTCACTTACAAACAATGATAGTTATCAAAATCATTCACAAATCCCATTCCTTTTTCAAATTAAAGATTCTTACGCACGCCTACTTGCCTCCATTCTCGTGAATAAAATATCGAAGGAATATGGTGCAGTTCTATTATTATTTATAACATAATATCTTAAGTAATTTGTAACATAATATCGTAAGTGATTCTTCATTCATCCTTGACGTGGAATCATAATGCGTTGTCACCCTTGAGGACTGAGAAGGAATGCCTCGTTACCAGTAAATAAACGTCTTCGGATATCTTCACTCACCAGATAAAACATAGCAGCATTATGCTGCTATTTTACACTGGTATTCTGTGAGAGCCCTACCCTGGTCGAACTGAACCATTCATTCTGCAGCTAGAAACGAATTTCAGCGTATATCTAAAATATTTTTCTGAAGAAGTTGTAATAAATAGTAAATTTTATTATTATAATACAATCCGTGGATCCAGAATTAGGTCGACTGGACCGGATAAGGACCGTGTCCTCAGAGAATATATGCATCTTATGCATCTTGAATCTTTGATGACATGGTACGTATTTGTTTAAGGGCTGCAGACATCACTTACAAGCAGGTGAACTGTGCTCGTTGGTTAGTGTTATAAAATTAAGGTTCTTTGACTTTCATTTCGATTTTAATACATCGAGGTTTTTACTGCTGACTCCGTCTGATCCTTTGATCTATTCAATTCGTGTCAGGTCACACCTGAAAATTGAAATGGAATAGGAACTATTTTTTTTTATCGACAGGCAGAATCTTAAACGTATGAATAACGCACAAATACATATTTTTTAAAAACAACTTTTTGAAAAGAAAACTATTGTTGACCCAGTTAATGTTTTAAATTAAACATTAACTGGGTCAACAATATTTTTTATTGTATCGAGCGTGACAAACGAGCACCCTATTCATATGATAGTAAGAAAACAGTGCTAGTTGTACCTGTCCATGACCGATTTTGTACACAAAGTAATCAAACAATAAATTTTAATCCTTTTTATTTTTTTTGTGATGTCGCAAACCGACTTGATGAATATTAATTCAAGTGAAGGATCTCTTAAAGTTTCATTACAACCAAACTTCCTGAAATTGATTAAAAGCAGGCAGCTTTAACGTTACGCCCTCGAATATAAATGCTAGCTTAGCTTGCGTGTGGAGCTACTAAAACAGCTGGATGTATAATTTTTTTTTATATTTTCTAAAAATTAAAAAAAGCTATTGATTATGAATACTATAAAACTTTGGAATGTTATTACGTTTACGTACTCACAGTCGTTTCGTCGGTTTTTCTATTTTATTAAATTCAAATTTTACTGAATATTAACACAAGAGTAACAGTCTCGAAACGTTACGGTTATGACAAGTACTGTATAATATTTGAGTTAACGAGTATGTCTGAGATATTGACTAATTTAATAATAATATTACAATTTATTCTGTTAAAGTATAATTCAATAAAACGCATTAGGCAAGAACCTCCTGGAAGGCTGCCGCATTTTTTTTTAAATCCTTGCAACATCTATTCAATTTCAAATAGGTAGAGAGAGAAATACGTATGAGAATAGAAAAATTTAATGTACAATAAATAACCTGTATTGATATGAGTCCAGTCAAGTCTGACCGAATATTTAGTTTGAGTGATATTGGAAGTGCCGAAATGAGAAAACCTTTCAAATGTAAATACATCTATGTACCGCATAGAACTGAATATGGATAGATAGTAAATCAGGCTATATTTCATAGTAGGGTACGAAACTTCAATAAATTTTTATGAGGAAGATTTATGAGATCCAAAAATCGTAAGGATGGACTAATACCGTAATAAGGAATATCAGGGAAGATGTCGTTTAACTGTATCAATGGTTATGATGGCTTGATACGCTCCATGTGTTAGGGAACGGTACCGTTCAAACCAAATTTTATAAGGGTTTTTTCGTGCTTATATAATTTTTCCTGCTATTTGAACTCATTCTTTTTCTACATATCTTTAGTGATATCTGAAAAATAAATGTTTATTAAATAGAACATTAAAAGGATCTCTGAATCAGACGAGGGTTACCCATGAAAGAGGTTATTTCTGTAGCTACCATGCAAACCGAGTAAAATACCGTTAGGGGAAGATGTTTCATATCGTTTTATTTTTTTACCATATATTTTTTTTAATATAGAAAAACAAACGGGAGCAAACGAGCGGTGGGAACACCGAGGTGCTCATCGACGCCCATGGACAACTGCAACACCAGAAGAACTGCAGATTCCTTGCCGGCCTTTAAGAAAGGAATACGCTCGCTTCTTGAAGGAGCCTTAGTCGACTAGTTTGGAAAAACCGCCGAGGTCAAACCGTTCCACAAGGCAGCTCTGTGGGGCAGAAAATTCCGCGAGAAGCGCACAGTAGAGGAAATAATAATTATAGACATCACCTGGTAGTAAGTATTACTGTAGCCGATTACGTCAATACACATCCTCAGCAAATATCATAGATACATATTTGTTTTCACTTTAAAAAAAAATTAAAAAAAAAAAAAAAACAATTCCTGGCAATCTGTAATTTTGTTCCAGCATTCCTAAGCGGACCATACAAAACACAGCAGCAGTTTGCTGTTATTTTGTGACTCATAGTCATTCCTCGTTCTTCACAGCCTCTTCATTTGAATCTTTGAGCATGTACGTAGATGCAACAATCACTAATATATAAAAAAATCTTTTTATCTATAAACTGGTCATAGGTCTAGATCAATCGCACTGTAAATACTATATTTTGAGTTATTTGAGAAGTTCTCGGCCAAGAGCAAAACCTACTTGTATGTAAGACAATAATGTGTTTGTTTTCAATGTATTGAGGGTGACAAATAAACACAGTTCATCTGATGGCAAGTGATTCCTGCGACTTCATTCATCCTCGATATTATTATCAGATACGTTACCGCCTCTGAGGGTTAAGCTGGAATGCTTCGTCACCAGGTATTAGGGTCTTCAGATGCCTTAACTAAACCAGGATGAACACAGCAATGTTATGTGGCTATTTTGCTAGTATCTCGTGAGCTCGACTGAGAAAGGAACTTAATTCTTTCTCCCCCGATCGAGCGGAACCATGTACCCGAGCAATTAATACGACCCGAGCTAGAAACAAACTGCGGCATGGCTCTACTGGCTAAGAGGGTAACTTATTATCTTACCTAAGTACGCTGCGACAACTTGTGCGATAGATGATTTTTCTTTACCGGATAACATGTTATTTCCAAGGAAAAGAAAGTGATATCGTATTGTTTTAATATTCATTTTTGTAGACGGTAAAGCACGAATCGATAATAATAAGGCAATGCAGGTGGCTCTAGCAATTGAATAATATTTTGTCCAGTGGTAGAGCGACTCTGTAGTTTGTTTCTAACTGCAACATGAATGAGTAGGCTCTATCGCCGAAGTACTATGAGAATGTGGACCATACTAAGAATAGCTGCGTGAAATAGCATAATAACGCTGATATGATTAGTCAGGTGTGTGTAGAGACCCTTAGACCGTTTTTTACAGGTGACAAGGCTTTCCATCTTAGTCCTCATCGGTAAGAACGCTTTTTCATTATGATTGTTATTACGTTAATGTGTTCAGATGTCAAGCATCGCAATAATCACTTACCATCAGGATGTTTTGCTTTAAACAAAGTTGAAAACAATCACACAGATTGGTCGCTACCCCCACTACTCTGAATTGGGAATGGTTTACTTACAGGTTATCCAACTTAGACAGTTAGCTTATGCTACAATATGAGAACGATAAGTTTTGTTCTGTATTGTTCATAGAGGTTCCCAATGGGCTTAAAGTTATATAGATGTATTTTCAAATATTATAAAACGTTATTTTATCCGAAATAATATATTTACCTGCTGCATTTGTTTAGAAAACGAACTGATAAGAATAGTATCACATGTGGTCGCAATCCTGAACGACGACAGAAATGTAAGGTATTATGCTGCTATTTCACGCTGGTATTCTGTGAAGGCGTGGTCCTACCCCGGTCGAGCTGACCCATTCATTCTGCAGCTAAAAACCCACTGCAGTGTCATTCTACCACTGTTAAAATGTGACATACAACTTTCTTAATATTGAATACTGCCAATCCGGAGTGGAACCACGTGGCGGACGAGGCTTTTTTTAATATATCTTAATATTCCATAGATATATCAATACCGCCAATCCGGAGTGGAGCCAAGTGGCGGACTACGCTTTTTTTAATATAATAGGTGACGATGCTATTCACCTGCTGGTAAGTGATCAACGCTGCTGCAACACACTCTTCTTTATAATAATTCTTTCTAATTCTATATAAGAACGAAGAGTAGCATTCTTTATTGTATCTCAGTAGATAAGCCGCCGTTGCAAAAAGTCCAAGCATTATTAAATTTAAATAATTCAATTTGTTTCATTTGTTATTTCCTCCATTCAAAAGCATAATTGTAATAAATATCTCGCACAGAGAGCGTTAATTTACATAACGTAACAGTATATTGTCCTCGCGGGGGATGATTACTACTTTTTTGGGATTTTGGACAATTTCTTGCAAGGAAAAAAAATCTATTTCGATGAGGCTTCCGCTTTTAAAGATTTCTTGATTCTCGCTTCCAAGTTTTTTCTGCAATGGAAAAAATCTTTATTTACCTTTTCCATATAATACCCTAATTTCATATAAAACCCTAATATTCTTATTAAATACTGTCTTCAATTCAAATACCCGTCTATTTTTTTATAATGTCGGGACTAACGAACGAGAACGCAGCTCGCCTCGTAGTAAATGACTGCAGTCCATGTCGTCTACGTCCATTTCCTCATAAGACTCACGTTGTACATATGTTGTTACCCATGAGGAATAAAATCGAATGCCTCGTTACTTGTTATTGGGCCTCCGGATCCTTACACTCACACCACACGAAACACTACAGGGTACGGAGTCTATTTCACGCTGATATTCTGGTCGAGCTTTTTTTTGTTCTTCTGTTTTTCTCTGATTGCTGGTGGCTCTTTCCCAGTCAAGCTGACCCTACGAGGAAACTTGCTGCGTATTATCCATATGAAATATTTTGTTCAAAATTAATAATAATTTTAAATTCTTCTTCAGTTTTCTTGCCCACTACGTAAGACAAGCCGTCTCAAACATTTTTTTGTAAACGTTCTATAAATAAAACATTCCCTTGAAATATTTCTATTTCTTTTCTTTTATCTTTGATTTGGATTTTAATAATATCGAGGTAGCGATTATTCCTGTTGACTTCCTTTGATCCTTTGATCGGCTACGGTCGAGTCAGGTGGGAGGTCAACATATTGGGTCTATCAAAGAGATTTTCTTTACAATAAAAATCTTAAAAATATTTATTCATATTGATCAAGAAGTAACACTTTGCCATTACTAAATTGTGAGTCAAGAACCTGATAAAGACACGCCAAGCTTATAATATTTACCACCTACCACAGACTTTTTATTTATTATTATTACATTAAGAGTAAAAAATGAGGACACAGGTCAGAGCATGGTCCTACCCCGGTCGAGATGACCCATTAATTAAGCAGCCTAAGGCTACTGCGCGAATTATTTTGCAAACCAGCTTGAAGCCTTGTGACTTGTGCAAAATTCTTACTCTATTTATCAATTTCCACCATTTGTTTCTGAGCTATTTATTTAACAATATTGGGAAACATTTTTATTTAAAAATATCAACGCTAAGGCATCATACAAATATTAAAAAATAAAAAAACAAGAGGAAAGTGAAAATAAATTTAAATACGTTATAAATGAGGTATATACATTGACCATGTGTTGGGACGGCATAATAACCGAATTATTTATATCGGACCTAAAATAGTAGATAAATGGTTTGGGTCTGGAGACTACGACCAAGAAACTGCGTCTTAGTTGAGCTGATAGGTTTTCTAAAACTAATTCTGTTATTGCTACATCTTAGAAGATCTACATGGTAGAAGCAAGCCGTGGAGATATTCCATAGATATGTTAGATAAAAATGACAAATGTTAATACGCTTTTATTGAGTGTTTAGTGTGTTTACCATCTAGGGCTACAGGGCTCCATATAATAGCAGTCAAGAGTTTGCCTTATTACACCCAGTGAAAATGATGACACAACCGAATTATTAAATTTTGTCATTTTTAATTTAGCAAATTTTATTTGATAACGCGCTGTACTTTGTCCATCTAAGTTTATCTTGGCGTTAGTAATCAATTAAGCTTAAGTTTACAGCTTGATATTTAACCACAAAACTTAAGGTATAAGTTACTGATACAGTTTCTTTAATAACAAGGCTGTATAGTATGTTTCTTACGTCTCTCATCTAGTTCTTGTTTCCAGAAAACCTTTTATATTTATCACGTAATTATTTTTATCTGCCTTATTTATATATTGTTCATGAAATTTAAATGTCTTTTGTTCAACTATCATTGCGTAAAGTGTGACCAAACCATTAAATATAACAGAGTGATGAAGATGAGTTTAATGTATTTTGAAGTATCAATATGCTAGTCTTTCATTAACTAACGCCGTATAAACACAAATTGTATGTAAAAATAATGTTAAAATCCTTACTACTATTTGCAGGATTCAGAAGTTAATTTTAGTATAGCTCATAGCTAATGAAGTGTTTTGTAAAATCTTTAGAAGATTTAGGACATACAAATTATAATTGCGAGTTAATATGCACGTTGCATTATCAGCGTCGTAACTTCCGCCGGCTGACGATATGAGTTGGATTTACGAAATTGAAAAACTAAAGAGTTACTCAAATTAGGTATTTTAAATCGGAATATATTTATCCACCAATAGTAAATCGACTGTGCTATACTAATGAATGATTTTAAATAATAGAATTACGAAATAGTAAAATTGAAAAGTCACGTTCTCCTCCTATCCTTCTTCTAACTATCATCTATTATATTATTCTTCTGTCTACCTTTTAAAATTTTACTGATAAATTTGCAAAACGTGTAGAATCCTTTAAAATAGCATGGGTGTCAAACGGATACACATTTCTCCCGATCGTAAGTGATATCTGTCGCCCATGACGTCTCCCATCTCCAATATAGATTCAAAATGCACATGCGTTGTCAATCATTAAGACAAAAAGTTTTTTCATGACATGTACATGCATGCGGACTAAGATCAAATTTTTCGACACATTTCCAGATCCCAATCTACACTTATACTACATTCACCATAAGATAAACAATAGCAGTATTCTGCTATTTCTCGGCGGTATTCTGTGAGGCTGTGATCATTCCAGGGCAAACTAGCCAAGCAGCAAGAAACTAACAAAGTTTATTAATAAGTGGGCACTACCACTGTTATAATACATGAAAAGGTTGAAGAACGTCACATCTCAGAAAAAAATCTTGGTTCCAGTAGACAGGCTGCTACGATTACTATTTATGGAAGACATAAATTGTTTCGAATAACACTGATGCGAATAAAATATATTATAAACAATTAACAGCTTTTGTCACTGAAAATATTTGTGAGATTGGAAAATAAACAGAAAACTATCTGGCTAAACATTACAATCAATTTTATACTCCGTTAAAAAACTTTTCTTTGTTAGCCAAATAAATATTTAAAAGCGGATGCTTGTTACCTGCGAAAAGCCAAGTGTATTTTAACTTTTAATCTGTTGAGCTGGTTATTATAAAGTTAATTGAAATGTTCCCACTGCAGTCGTACGGCGTCTAACAAATCGCAGGTGCCCCAATTAACAAAGTTACCACACGTATGCGGTTGCCCTAATACGGCACTTCGCTTACTTTCAGAAGAGCGGGAAAATACAGCCGGTTGGCTTGGAAAAGTCCGCCAGTAATAAACGGATGTGGATATAGCAATTCTTTCTAAGTTCACTAATTAGGTATATATATTGTAAGCTTTATTATTATCCCAATAACACCCATTGTGTCGAATGTAATGTTACGGTATAAACGCAACTGACCTAACTGAAATGATCAGTAAGTAATAATCAGTAAGATGGCAATATAGGCCAGCCATATAGCTCGTACAACCGTTAACTGGTTGGGTAAGAGGCAACCTCATAATGGCAGCTGCAGTATAAGACGAACCCCACTAGATGGAGCGAACTATGAGAGTTTGCGGGAAGTCGATGGAGGCAGGTGCCTCAGAGTCGTGCTTTGTGGCCTGTGAAGGAGGCCTATATTCATCAGAATAATATAGATAGATTCAGATGATGATGAAGATGATGTGAGTCCATCTAAGGGTGAGTCAATATCTTATCAGAATAGGCAATATTTACCTAAACTGCAACGTAGTGAGTAACATAATAACAACAACAGTATTAACAACTATAAATCCCGGAATAATAAACATCGCTTTCATCACAGGACTTAATAAATTGCAAATTATCTAACACACTTTGAATACATTCGTTACAAATTACTGCTTTAATCTTTAAATTTAAATAAACGTTTTCAGGGTTTCGTAAAGCTTTAAATAACTTTTTAATTTTTTTAAATTAACTTAATAAAATAAAATAGTGGCTTATTATATATAAAATTCAGAAATAGATTAATATCTTCGTTCACCTATCCTAATTTCTCCAAACCACGGGTAGACTAGTAGAGAATGCTTTAAGACTTCGAATCCACCCTTTGTACTCCCTTTTAATAAGATGTAAACAATTCACTTTAGATAAATAAGAAATGTCTAGTTCCTGTGAGAAATTTAGATTCAGTTAATTCAAATAATTAACTTAAAACAATCTTTGATAAGGTGTCAACACTGTATTAGTCAAACTCAAGTGGTCGATCTAACTTACAATAAACTATTTATTTTTAGATTTAGGTTATTGCTTCACCTTCTTAGACAGACTAGAGAAGAAATTGAAACTTCACTTATTAAATTAAAATTCAGCTGCTGAAATCCTTTTGGTCGATTCAGATAACAAAATTTTTCAATTGACGTTATTTCGTAGGTCAAAGAGTATAGTGTCGAAAGTGCTTAGGCAATTACACAAGTATTCATTCGTCAGTATCTTGTCTTTTCTGAATTAAACGATACTAAAAATAACTGTCTCTGGCTGCAACCAGCTCTACGCTGGTCGCAGCCAGGTTCTGCCTCCACCATGAACGGATCGTCTTGACCGGGGATCTACCAAGCGGGTGTGGTCATCCACACGGGCGTGGCCCTCCACTCTTTACAGAATATCATCGTCATATAGCAGTATAGCGATGTTTTATTTTGTATGGTAAATATAGCGGTCCGGAGAATCCAATTAATGGTAACGAGTCACTCCATCTCAGTCCGCGGGAGGAGCCAATGAAAATCACTCCTGGGTGACAGCACACGTGTGTCTTGAATCTTTGTTGAGAATGGATGTCATGGGACAGTCATCTACTTACCATCAGATAAACTAGTTTGTAACCCTTATAATAAAATAAAGACCACCGCTATAAATGCCTAAAAGTCGAGTTCACTTTTAGGCGAAATTCCAATTAAAATTCATCCATTTTAAAATGCAAACATTTTACTTATGATCTCTCTCGCTTACCTGTGGTGTCATATTGTCTTATGACACTAACATCCGGCAATCCTATAACAGTATGAGTTCAACATTAAACATATTTCTACTTAATGTCTAGCGAGTATTAAATTGTTTTAGCAAGTAATTAAAATTGAACGACATATCAAATTCCCGAAGTTCCATACAAAGTTTGCCTTTGTTTAGACATTGGGTAACTTTTCCAATAAAATAAATTTTCCTTCCGTAACGATGAATAAAAAAAAGGTAAGGAAATAAATTCTATTAATATTTTTAAGATAAATCTCATTTAGGATGGGATGATATCGATACGATGTTTTCTTCCACAGTTCAGCACATATATTTTAAAAAAGTTTGTTCACTCTTTTCGCATTCTTTAAATATATGGAAGTGAAATAAGTATACAGCAATATACCTCTCAGAACTATGGGGAAAAAAGGTTCTTGAGTCAACCTCCAAAATGTATAAGACCCCTCATCATATGGTTTGATGGATGCAATTGGGTTATAATCTTGCTTTGTCCTTGGGAGATGCATACGCTGAGCAGTTAACTGTTAATATGCAGTTCTGAAGCTGATGATGAAGTATTCATTCAAAACACAAGTACTCGTTTATCATTCCTGTTTCATAACATATGAAATGTCCCAGCAATAACTATCGGAAGATAGTAACTCTAAACAATATAAAATTGTATACTTAGTGCAAACAAATGACCTCTAATTTATAGATTGGAATATTTAAAATTTATATATTTTCATAGAAAAATACTTTCTTAAACTAATTAAGGTCTTGCATAATAAAGATTCAAGTACCACATAAGACCTGTAAATTAAATAAGATTAGAAGTTGGTGACCATCAAACCATCTTGTCATTAACAAGAAATATATATAATATATATATAGACTGAGATTGATTTGACTCATTATAAGAAACTAATGAGAGATTCTATTGAAGAATTTTTAGCTTCAAAATATATCAAAGAAAAACTTTGTATAGACGTACGATCAACAAATGCCTGCAATATGTAACTATTTTGCTTTACGTAAATTCAGTAAAATTTGTGCGGCAAAGTTAATAAGTGACAGAAGAGACACGTCTTGGACGATTTACATTTAAATTATATATATTACAAGTAATATAGCAAACAAGTAATAAAAGATAAAAAGTGAGAAAGAATAAGGGGTGAACAAAAACGAGCTAACCAATGTCTATACATAGTTATTTTTTGTCTCGCTCTGGTCAACTACTTATTTTCCATTTCATTTTCATTATCTATGTGTCAACTATTTCCCTTCAAAAATCTTTTATAAGATTAGTATGTTACACTAAAATATTAAGCCTATTGTAATAAAAATATACTATTTCTGTTAATTCTGTGATATAATATTTGTTCCGAATTCAATATTTTTATTTGTTCTCGAACCCCACTTACAACATTCAACAAAACTTGGCAAATAGGGGTCCAAAGTAAATAAAAATATTGAGATGGCAACCTTTAACACTCCTTCACTTTTGAGATAAAACTTATTTTACTTTTTCATGTTTCAACAACATTTATAATAATTTACAATTTTTCTGATGGAGTTGCATTTTACAGGCGCGATTTAGCCATTATTATCCGGTAAGGCTGTGAGATAAATGCTTTTTAAGTTAGGATTTTGTTATGAAACAGAGGTTGACAAACGAAAATAAAGTTCACAACCAGTATATACCTGATGACTGAGACGGAATGCTTGGCGGCAAGTAACTAGATCTCTGGATCCCTGTACACAAACCAAACGAAACACGCTCCTGAATCAAAGAGCTATCTGTCGGTCGAGCGGACCCATTATGGCTGAAACGTTTCTCTACTTACTAAAGAAAATGGACTATACTGGAATACGGGCTTTGAAAATTCCAATATTGGAGGTTTCTTACTTTAACCTCTAAAAATATTTACTATCTAGCATGTTTGAAATAATTATCAGTTATTAGTGGTTTTTCCCAGATTGCTATTTTCTTGCATCTTAGTGTTTTAAATAGTGACATAGTCTATGGACATTTTAATTGAAGTAACGCTTATAACTATGTATAAAACATTATATATACAAAGAACTTCTATATAATAAAACTACCTAACGTCTAAGTAGAACTAGAGTGGTATCAAGGATATCAGTGTAGTTGCTGGCAAACTTTAAATCCAATTAACGGAGCCTTGGATAATAGGTACAATTAATCTAAACTTAGATGACGCAAAAGTTAAACTGCAGATATGGTTAAACTCGCTCTCATATTATAGGAGTGTGAGAATTTTGATTGAAACATAATTATTTCTGTATAGAGGCAGGCAAACGAGCGAGATGTTCACCCAGATAATCACCTCATTTCTTGAAGACACCACCATTGTAGCTGGCAGGGAAACCCGCTGCTGCAATTTTATTCCTAGTGCTGACGTTCGCGGTATAAAGTGACGTATGTAACGCGATGAACCGCCAACTATCAAGACGGTGGTGATGGAATTTGCGTTTTTTTTTTATAACATTGTGAGTAACAAACGAGCACACAGTTCAACTAATTGCAAGTGATTCCTGTGGCCCATGACTATTTACATTCAACATGGACAAGGAGTCATAATGCAGATGCGTTGTTACTCTTAAGGGCTGAGATAGAATGCCTCGTAACCAGTAATAAAGGTCTCCGGAACCCTTGACTCACCAGACATAATACAGCAATATTATACTGGTATATTTTACGCTGGTATTCTGTGAGGGCGTGGTCCTATCCGGATCGATCTTACCCATTCATTCTGCAGCTAGAAACAAACTGCAGTGTAGCAATACCACTGTGAGATTGTGAAATTCCACAGCAGGTATGATATAGAAAAGCTCTTATTTCCTGCACTTTAGTCGTTCCATGCTTATTTTCAAATATTATTTAGTTTTAACTCTAACTTCAGTAATAATTTTATCAAAATATAACCTTAAGTTAACTCAATTATTACATTATATTTTCATTTGTATTTTAACAGCCGTGGTGTGATTAGAATTTAGGATCACAAACAGAGTAATTAAATCCTTACCAAATACATAACTACAATCCACTTACAAACAGGTATGGTTGCCAATCTAGCCAGTCAAGATGAAAAATAAAAATCGAAAAAAGCTCATTATCACATTTGAGAACAAAATACAGTATTTTACTACTCTTATTTACGTGTCAAATCAAGCCATTCCAAAAGAGAAGTTCGTTAATTATGCAGGGTGAGACTTTGTTAAGACCGTCAAGTAATCAAAATACGAAAGTTTTGCTTAATTCACCAAGTGTTGGGAGGAGTTTGTCTATTGTATTTAGTAGTTCCATTAAATCTTGCAAAATGTTTATATTGACTGATTTAACAGTGGTGGAGCAAACTATTAGTTAAGTAATATATTAGTTAAGGTAAAATAACTATAACTTATTACGCCCGGCTAATGGATGTACTAGAGGAAAACTTCCATATAAACAAAATCCGGTATTTGCAACGAATTTTTCAAACTGCATTTTCGATTTATCGATGATAACCTTGATAAAGGATCGAATACTAGAAAAGGCACGCTCCTTTGAACTGAGATAGAATGTCCGGACCCCTAAACTAGCCAAACGAATGTCCACAGCAGCGTTATGATGCTATTCTGTGAGGGCTCCCTTCTCCATTCGCGCCGACCCATTGGTGTGGCCAAATTGTACCATCTGTTTATTATTGTGCGTAGGAAGTACATCAAAGCTATCAATAATATGCAAGTTTTCTTCAGTGACGAAGGGACTAAGTCACGCTGCTAGCTGACTTTATGATAAGTATTTGATGTTTCAAAAATTCAGAGCCTAAAGCTTTTATTAAAATAACGATTATTAATACGAATGTATTTTTCTAACCCAAAAGCTGCATTTGACTACATCTTGCCAAATTTCGTAAATAGTACAAATATTAATACTTCGGAATGACATCTGCAATTTATCAAGAATATATGGACTCCAGGAAATACTTAATATTAATACAATTGTGAATTGTCATTCTCTTTTACGTAGATAACAGGTAAAGTGATAGTATGATCTACCGCCGGTTGAGGTGACCAATTCATAGTGCACAACCAACGTTGCTGGCTTTTGCTGTGCACTATCAATTGTACACACACACAGTAGGTACACCCACTCACCTTGATGTGTAGAAATGGACTCCCCACCAATTTATGGTACTGAAAAAAAAAAAAGTTGCTGTTAAAACAAGTTTTTTTTTATAGTGTAGGCGGCAAACAAGCTTTCAGTCTACCTGATGGTAAGTGATCCGCCCATGAACATCCGCAACGCCAAAGGAGTCGCAAATGCGTTGTCGGCCTTTCAGGAAGGTGTAGCCTCTTTTCTTGAACGTCCCTAAGCCGTATCGGTTCGGAAACACCGCAGGCGACAGCTGATTCCACAGAGTAGTAGTGTGTGGCAGGAAATTTCGCGTAAAGCTCACAGTGGTGGATTGCCAACCATCGAGATGATGAGGATGACATTTTTAATTCTGTAATGTTTAAATATAGCGGCTGGAATTAATCCGTACAAATCCTCAGAACACTCCCCGTGGAAAAATCGGTAAAAAATGCAAAGAGATGGAACATATCGCCATAAATCAAGCCGATCGGAAAGTATCTGGTCATCAACGATTCGAGCCGCTCTCCGTTGAATGCGGTTAAACGGAAGAAGCTGTTACTGGGATGCCCCGGCCCAGAGATGAGAAAATTATTCCATGTGAGGCCGAACTTGCGCTTTTTAAGGTTGCAAACAGTGGACTGACATGAAATACTGTCTCGCTCTATTAAGCACGCCCAATTTTTTAGAGGCCAATAAGGCCCTACCCTCCAAGTGACCGCGGAACCGAACGTCGCTCGATATGTCAACGCCAAGGTTTCCGATAACAGTTGAGGTAGCAAGGGGAGTGTTTTCAAAATAAGGAGATGCGACAAAGGGAATCTTTTTAGCGGTAAACGTGCAAGCTTGAGTCTGCTTGGTGTGGACTAGATTTTGTCGGCCCCAATCTGAAACTTTGTTCAACAAAGTCTCGTCTCTCATTGACGTTTTCTCGAGAAATGTTATAGTTAATTTAAGAGTTCTTTTCTACTTTTTGTGACTTGAACCACACGTATGCAAATAAAGAGAACAATAAAGCAATGTTTCCTACAAATATTAACGCTTCTTATATTAGATTTATAACGCTTGCTAAGAGAAAAATTTAATTTGCACACTGTACCAACCGCAATATACATATGACAACGTTGATACGATTCATTTAAGTAAATTAATTTTCTTTCATTTTTATGCAGGTAGTACACACTCTCTTAACAGTAGAAGAACCAGGAGGCACAATTCAATTAATTTTTTTTTTTAAAAAAATGCTGTCTTAACGAGTCGGTTCGACTGGGAAAAGAAAGAAAGAAAAAAGAAAGAATATATTATAGTGTTAGGGGTGACAAACGATCACACATTCGACATTTATGTATATTAGAGATGTATATCAAATCTTCGTATATATTATCCATACAGATAAATATTTCGGTGCCAATGGGAGTATTCAAAGATGGGTGTACCTTTCGGTTTGTAAAGTGATTTTCCTGTGTATGGATTAGATTAGATATTACTGAGACAAATTTTCCTGATATTATTATTATTTCAGATATAACGATCTAATCAAAATCACAATAAATGGGTAAAACTTAATAAATCTATATTTGTTCACTTCACTATAAAACTGAACTATATACTTAATATACGATGTGGTCGCTTCTAGGACCAGTGCCAATTGCGTCTAGGGTATGCTTTACTCAGTAGGTAGGTGGAAATATCCTTAATTCTTGATCATCCAAGCAATGTCAACCTAAATGAGTCATTTACGCTTTCGCAGCTATAAACTAACTATAATCTTTTTTTTATTGAAAAAGGGAGCAAACGAGCGGTGGGAACACCGAGGTGATCATCGACGCCCATAAACAACCGCAACACCAGAGGAACTGCAGATGCGTTGCCGGCCTTTAAGAAAGGAATGGGCTCGCTTTTTGAAGGACCCTAAGTCGCACCGGTTTGGAAAAATGCCGAGGACAGACCGTTCCACAAGGGCAATTGTGCGGGTCAGAAAATTCCGCGAGCAGCGCACAGTAGAGGAATGAATATAAAGCTATAAACTTTACACCAAAAATAATGTGGCGAAGGAGTATTCATGGTGAAGTGGTCTAGGAAATATATTAAAATATTACGATTAAGTCTCTCAGCACAAATTTACTCTTCGCGAATCATTTGATTACCTTACTCATTTTAAATTTAACTACTAATACTTGACTACAAAATTTAAACACCATACGTACTGTCATTTGAGCAATTAATATATACCTGTAAGTAACACATATAACCTAACCTAACATAATCTAAGCAAATAACGATAATCAACTTAAAACAACTTTCTTACATTATATTGAATGGAAAAGAAGAAATTAGACGATTTTTTTCTGATAATCATAATAACTTAAATTATATTAAAAGGCTGTCAATAAAGTACGAAATCAGTAATAAACATTTTGGTTTTCTTTACTCACTAACAAAGTAAACCAAAATATAATGACAAATATTTACCAGATATTCGTATTTTGTATAAGTATACAAAGGACATGGGCCATTTTCGGCCCAGCTACTCGTGCTCTCAAGGACATTAATGAAATATCAATAGAAAAAAACATTTTTTAATGGAATTTATTATGAGCATATAAGTCTTATTTACGAATTAAGTCTGTGTCATAAAGTATAGTAATATAAATAATATTTAGGCTGATGATGATGTTAAAGTGTCAGTGTATTGACAGCAAAATCATCAATCATGATATAACCTAAAATTCTTATCTTATTTTTTAAATATCTCTGTATCTGCATGAACTATATTGATTTTAATTTGTTTATAATAAAAGGGATATATAGTCTGTTATTAAACTTAATTTCAATACTGTCCTTGATCTTCGTTTAGTGGGCCGTGCAATGTATGGAGTGGCCCATGTCCTTTCACATGACATTCAATGTTGTTATTGATACTAACTAGACTAATATACATTTTTTTTACAGAATAGATGCCATACGGGCAAGCAGCTCAGTCGATGGTAAGTGATCACCGCCGCCCATGAACATCTGCAACACCAAAGGAGTCGCGGATGCGTTACAGGTCTTTAAGAGAGGTGTAGGCTCTTTTCTTGACGGTCCCTAAGTCGTATCGGTTCGGAAATACCGTTGGCGACAGCTGATTGCACAGAGTAGTTGTGCGTGGCAGGAAATTTTGCATAAAGTGCACAGTGATGGAATACCAACCATCCAGATGAGGATGTCATTTTCAATAATACAATTATTGATATAGTTTTATAATTATTGTAATCATTATCATGTAAAATAACATTCAGAAAGCATCTAAAATGTACATAGTTTTAATAAATTATGTCCTATTGATATATTTGACATCAAACGTTCTTTGACCATAGAAAAATTAGAAGAGTTATTGTAAGATTATTATTGTAACTGCGCATTTATTAAAATCGGAAAGTTCTGAAAAGGAACCTACTTGTTTTTTAAAACTGTTATTATCAATAATACTCATCATGAAGCTCGCACGCTCCTTAAGAAGCTTTTTGTCACAGCACGTAAACTCTTATTCAAAATAAAGGCAAGGCGTATACGAAGGCGAAAAGTATCCCACTGTCATTGAACAGCTGCCAGAGAAATTATTAGAGTCTTGGCAGTACAATAGGCGATAAACTGCTCGCTTGGAACAATAATGACGTAATTCATTAGCTGATTCCTAAAGGATTAAGTTAATGCCTAGTTTTAAATAGTTTTCAAAGTTTATACGATAGAAATTATATATCAAAATAATGTAATGTCTAGAAGAAAAATAACAACAATAAGATTCCGGCGATATTTTATAAAACCAAGGAAATAAGATCTGATTAATTTGTGATGTTTTTCTAATAGAATTTTATTAACTGCATACTACTAGAATTCTAATTCTAGTTGTATGTAGTTAATAAAATTTTGTTGTTTATGAAAATCCACTAGTAAATGTTTGTAATACCTGTAAGACTTTTGACATAAATTGCTAAAATAGTTGAGGTAATCTCCGTTTCATGGTTCTGTATACAGATATATTTTATCGCATATATTCATTCCTTACAGGACTGCAAGTAATCCTTACAATTAAGCCAAAATTTGATATTGTTATTAGCTTATCTAAACTCCCAATCCTTAAACAACTACCCAGGGTCTACGACGTTGATATTTCTTAAGTATTTCTGAACGGGGATGACAATTTGGATATTTGGAAGCCAAAACGTTTTAATAATAACAAGCTTCCATTATAGGCGTTAAGACGTATCCTTAAAGACTAGACCTGGCCATGTAAAAACGGAAATTATGTGATTACATATGCCAGTACTACCAATAGCCGCATATACCTCAGTCTTTCTCGCTTGTGTGTTTTAAAAAAAGTGAAAACAGTGTTTTAAAAAAAAGCGCTAATTAAATGGCTCATATTATACGGAGAAGAATACACGTAATGTTTTTTAAATGATACGCTTTACATTATTTTTGATCAAAGGAGTCCGTAGTGTCAAATCTGCAGTGGGGCCACGTAGCGGAATACTTCATGTCTTCATGAATGCTTCAATCTTCTTTAGAGTCAATATATCGAGTAAATTTACAAATATTCGGATTTTTTTAAAGTTTACCTTTATTTAAAATACATGTACATTAACTTTTTTAAAAGTAAATGGTGAAGCAATAGTCGTACCTGAGAACACATCCGACTGGATATTGCTAGGAAAGGTAAGTATTTATCTAGGAACATGCAACAACCGACGATATTACTTCGATTTATTTTGTTGTGCTTAGTCTGAATACTAGCTATTTATATAAATTTAGTTAATCGGAGCTTGTTTGGAGTCATCAAGTTGCAATAAACATGTATTAATACAATTTTCAAAGATTAACGTTAACATTATAAAACAAATCGTACTAGAAGATGATTCAGGACCAACTCTAATCTATTAGTGTATTGACGCTTTTAAATATATTATAATGTATCTACATCAAAATATCTATAATTTTTTTTACTTGGAACTAAAATCCCTGCTTCAATCTTTGATATTTTTACGAGGCTCTGGTATGCTAAAAGGATAAAGTATAATATCTGCAACACGAATAATTGGTTGGCTTGTAAAGGCAATAATTCGTTCAGAACATCAACTAATGGTATGGTTTTCTATGGACCGCATGCGGTACCTTACACATATATTGTATGTATACGATACCTGTCCTGTGTATTACTTGAGTTGCAATTAAAAATATATAAAAAAATTAAGCTTCATTGCAGATAGATGTTTCTAGAATGAATGGTCAGCTCACCGAGGGAATAACACGTCACAGAATAACAGCGTGAAGTAGCAGCATAACGTATGTTTCCTAGGGTGTATCAGGTATCAAGACACTTTGTTGGTATGAGGATATAGATGTCATGGGCTACAGTTATCACTTACCATGAGATACTATAAGCTCATTTGTCACCCATTATATTAACGTAAAACATGACAACTTATTATTAAGTCTTGTTGGTTAAACTCAGCAGGTGGAATTATTTCGAATATTTACCATAGGGAGATTACCGAGGTGTATCGGAAATCTCCCTATGGTAAAAGATGCATAGGAAGAAAATAAGCAAATATAAATATTAAAATCAAATTTAAACACATCCTTCTATCAAACATAAAACTAATAATCTTTTAAAAACATTTTGTAATACATTCATTGTCTTGTTCTTTTTAAGTTTTTAATTTCAGTAACCAATATATATACGTACTTATGTAAAATATAGCTACGCTAGCAAGTGCTATACATACCTATCATGGGTCTACATATTATAATAATATTAAACAAAATTATTGGTATCTTTTCAAATAAACCGTTTAAAGACACTAAAGAGCAAATACGTTAATGTGACTTAAACGGTACGTGACTTATCTCGCCTTAAGACGATAATCAACCCGCGTCACTTGCTTTTCCGGATGAGCTTAAAGCTTTGTAAGCGCTTCCAAGATTGTGAAGCAAATAATCTTCTTAAGCTTGTCTTTAGTTTCTACAGAAAACTTAAAGTTAAATTTTTGATTAGGAGCCACGCTGCAGCGGATTGAATCGACCGTAAAGCACCGCACTCATAGAATACCAGTTGTTGCATGATGGGATCCTGAAACCTAACTAGGCTTTAATGATATCGTGGCATTCCATCTTAATCCTCAAGAGTGACTTTGTCAAATGCATCTAGAATCTTTGCTGTATATAGATACGGGTATTGTTTATGGAACGCAATCATCGTTACCATAAAGTGAACTACTAGGGTGTACCCGTTTGTCACTTGAATGTATTTTTAAAAATTACATAATTGCTAATATATTGTATAGTGATTATATAATTTCAGTAAGACTACGATCATGTTACTGATCGAAATTTTATTCATGATCTATTTATTCATGATTATCAAATCTATAAACAAAGCACAATCCTGTCCTATCTATTACCTGTCACATATCGGTCGTATGTCGGCAAATAAAATGTATTAAATATGTAAATGTTTCAAAAAAATGGTTTACGGGTATAACGCCCGCCAAATTTTCACCAATGCAGTCTGTTCCTCCCCTGGAACTCTACGCTACACGTGAGATGTCGACCAGAACGGGATTGCCCATTGGTGATAAAATGACCATAAAGATGGCACGTCAAGGGCAACAGGTGTTCACTTGTATCGGAATTCGTAGCGTGAACCTTGAACCCCAGAATTTACGTCCCAGTAATTACAAACTTTCACACATCCCTGGACGTAACCACAACAAGCACATCGGAAGATACTAAAATGTAGAGGGTCAGGAGTCCGTTATGGATATTCAGATGTAGTCATGAGTTATAGAATCATTACAAGAAATAAATAGAAAAATATTTAACACTAATAAAATATAAACATGAGAATAATTTGATTATTTAATTTTAAAATTATTTAATTGATTAACTAAAGATACTATAATTTGTAATATATATATATATATATACATATATATATATATAATAATACACATATATATATACATATATATATATAACATAGTTTGTAATGAATATACTTTATTATTAGTTTATTTACTTTATAATAAAAATCGAAAGAGTTTGAAATACAGCAAATATCAAACTTAAATATTCGGTAATATTTAACACTTATCCAATATAATGTAAAGATTTTATTTCCAAAATAGAAATACTATTAGATATCAGCTAGATAATGCTTTAGATTAAGAGGCACTACACGGAGTACAGAAGTCATATAAGATTAATGTATATATTATATTAAGTAAGATTTTAGTTAAATTTATACTATTTAAAAAATTGTATTGTATATATTCTTACATAATAAGGTATTTAATACTGAAAACTCGAGATTTGATACATACAATTAATAATTACAACCTTACACTGCATCCATCGACTTTCTGTAAAGCATAGCTTGTGGCTGCCAGTTTGAGTTTATCACACAAGAATCTATTTTCCCCATTAATTAACAGTTATACGAGATATATGGTCTAAACCAGTTCATCCTGATGATCTTTTGATGAGTAAAGCAATCACTTTCGTTCTAATCCAGATGTCCACGTTGCATCTACGATCTATGTTTATTCAGATTATTACACCAGGAATGAGAAAATTACTACGAGAGCCTTCTTATCTGTTCTTTATACCAATAACAGCAGGATTTTACTGCCTGTACAGTTTTAGGTTAAAAATAATAAAATCTTATTATAATCTTTTCCATTCCAAGGTTTTAAATTTACAAGAAAACTATAAAATAATATATATATAATCGTACAGCCATGCTCCCAGTAATGGAGTAAGAATAACGCTTCTACTGTCTGCATTATCTCAGTGAATTGTTATCCTTAACCTTTAAGAGAGTAGGGAACCAGCCGTCTTGTTCGTCCAGCACAGCATAGAGGATCCCAAAGTTCCATCATCTCGATCCCAAAATGACACAGGTCTTCACTTAGAAACTTATATTTGCGCCATTTACTAATTCTATTTTCTGTTCTACATTCAGCCATAAAGCTTTTACAAACTTTAGAAAAATTATGCTTTATATAACGTAAATCCTATTAAATTCCATAAAGGCAGCCTCTTAAATATACCACGAAGTTTTGAACATCAATTCCGTGCCGGAACACTGTTCATTATAAATGAACGACAAATTTCATATTATTACAAAATCTACTTTTTGAGCAAGCGTTTTCTTAATTATTAGCGTTTAATCATAGGTTCACTTATGTGAACTTAATAATGCAGGTAATATCGTAGTAGTCCAAGTTATCTAAATGATTATAAGACACCTTATTAAAAAACTTTTTCTTTTCTGTTGTCTTTTATCCTCACTAGGTTAATATTATTTACAGCTGGTGATATACATGACATACATTGGTAAAAAATAAAAATGGATAATTTTTCATTAAATAAAAAATATACATATGGGTTTAAGTTAGTTTTAGATTAGGTTTAGGTTAGATTTAGGTAAGGTTTAGGTTAGGTTTAAATTAGGTTTAGGTTAAGTTTAGAATAGGTTAGGTTAGGTTTAGGTTTGTGGCTTTATTTCCTCTGACAATATTACTCAGAGACTGGTTTCTTGCTATTTCCGTTTGTGCAATTACAATTGCTGCAATTATTTCTTATAATACTGTTTGAGTTTTATTGTATGTATTTTAAATCACTATCTATTTCTTATTCTATTATTAGGTCGATATAAATCGAATCAAAATTAAATCACTATATACATTATTATGACTACTTTATTATTAACTTATTTCTTTGTATTGCCTTAGTTGCTATTTGTAAACAATACTCTATAAAAATATCTCTTTTGCTTTGCTATCTTCGATCAGTTCGCTTGCATTCTCTACACAAAGTGTAACGTCCAGCTTTTGTTTGGCTTCATGTCTCAAGACAGAGTTTACAGGGCAATCGAACAGGAGGTGAATGATTGTCTCTGTAGCACTTGGCTCACAGATCCACTACGGGCTATCTATACAACCAAATTTGTTTAGATATGCCGAAAACCCTACGTGCCCCGTTAATACCTGTATAATAGAACCCACCGGTGGGTTCGATCTCTCTCACAATCCTGTACGCATTTGCCGCGTGTGGAAGGAAGATCTTAGTTGTTGAGGCTGTTTGGCCTGTGTCGTATCTTCGGTTCCATTCCTCAAGCGACCTCTCACGGATCTATCGCTTGACAAGTGAAACCGGGAAGAGGTCCTAGTTGGGCTTTGTTTTACTTTGTTTGCTGCATCTGTAGCCAATTTATCAGCTCTTTCGTTGCCTTCCAATGCATGCGCCTTGATCCAAATCAAGGTCCAAATATATCCTTATCCGCGCGAGGGCACGGTCATCGCTACTTTTTACTAGTTACTTAAATACTTAGAGTAAACTTACATAACAAATTTATTTTCTGCACAGTATAAACTTTACCATTAATGTTTATTAGGAGCAGAAGATAATTGGTGAGAATACTAAGACAAAACCATTTAAAAAATAAATAGTGTTAAATAAACTAGTCAGCAAAAATCGAATAGAAACTCGAGCGTCAAGAACGGTTGAAAAATAACTGAGCCCAGAATTATAATTTTCTTTTTGAATTAGTAAAGCTGTATGTTTTGCCTTCTAAATAATGTAAACAAATGTTTTCTTGCCCCAGAATACGATCTAAAAACCAATCACCAATTTTACTCGTGTTTACAATAGCTAATCTAAAATAATAAATTGCCCTATAAAAGTTTATTTACCTGACCTACCCTTATCAGTTAGTCATCAAGTGTACTTCACTTGATGACTAACTACTTGTACACTTATTCCTTATTTTTACACACAAACATTGCCTAAAAATGAACACATCTATTAAAGAAGTGGCTCAAGTTGCCCTGTCGGAACAAGGCCAAAGCCAGCGAGAAGTGACTCGCGTCTTAAACATGAGCCAGTCTGCTATATCCAGAGTTTACTGGTGATAAAAGGAAACTGGTAACTTTAACCGGAGAACCGAATCGGGCAGAAGAAGGTGCACATCAGAGAGGGATGACTGATACATCATCAGTACTACGCTCAGAAATCGGTCACTCTTTGGCTTTCAAGTCCAACAGGAACTCAGAAACGCGAGGAGTGGCTATTAGCGGCTGGGCAGTCAGCTCATCGAGATAACCGACTACTTGTGTTCTCTTCTGAAGAGAAGGAAAGTTAACATATCCATTGTTTCTTTTTATCGCGCAACATTTATTTTGCCTCTAAACCATAATACCTTAGATATGCACTAGAACTGCAGTACTACTAGACAAAAGATGACGATGTAAGATGGCCTTCAAAAACATAACCTTGCAAAAAACTGAAAGAATTTAACATCACACTTGTATACCCACCATGTTGTACCAATAAACCATATATCTTCTTGTATTTGTTTTCAGGAAATATGACAAAATTACACGCAATGTATCATTTTAACCTACCTCTATACATGACTACAATTTAACTATTACTTCTTGATTTTTTTTATACATTACATTACACATATTTTATAAATTATATATACATTACACATACACAGAATAACAGTGTAAAATAGCAGTATAACGCTGCTGTGTTTCGTCTGGTGAGTGAATGGATATGGAGACCTTTGTTTACTGGCAACGAGGCATTGCATATCAGTCCTCAAGGGTGACAACGCATCTGCATTATGATGGACCTTGGCAAGGATGAATGTAGATGTCATGAGCCGCAAGAATCACTTGTCATCAGTTGAACTGTGAGCTCGTTTGTTACTCTCAATGTAATATTTTTTTTTTTACGTATTTCCTTTATTTTATTTTATTTATCTCTCATTTATATTAACTACATTGTTAGAATATTTAGTTTGACCATATGTTATCCATTCAATGTCGTTATAGGTTTTCAGGACTAAATAACTATATTTATTGTTACATTTAAGTTGAAACGATAGTAAGATATAACGAGTAGAAATACTTAGACGTGTCTCGCTATAGGAAAAGTTTTCCGAAGTTCCTATTCCGAAGAAACACCGAAGAAGTAAGCAATGAGGAAAATTAGTTTGAATAACTAGTAGAGGTGTAAGATATGCTTATCAAATTATTCACAACTAGTAATAAGTTAGTTTGAGTTGTAACAAATAAGATATTGCACTGTGGTTGGCTTGGAATTGAGCAGTACGTAAATGATATTTTTTACCAATTATCAGTGTCAAAGAAGTTCACCTGATGTTAGTGTTGTCATCAGTTCAAGAATATCTGCATTCTCCACTAAAAAATAAGATAAAAAAGTTCTATTACTCCTTAGTACTACGATGGATTAAATTGATTATTTTGTTAAAATTTATTACCTAATATATTACATAAGATGTCACGCGTTGTAGTAGTTATTTGCATTCAAGGTTATATATATATAATATAAGGTTATATATATATATATATATATAAGGGTATATTCATTTTATATAATATATATAGCTAGCCCGCTATCGAATTCGAAAGACCTGACCTCTTCAGGCAAAGAACGCCAGTACACAAGCGCGACTTTCTACAAGGCTTCTGTAGGCAAAGGAACCCCCTGAGGCCGACACCCAGTGGTCATGGAGACCAGGAAAGCAACCACTGCACTATACATAATTCAGATATCTTATCCTCAGAAGATAAAACCTTTTCCTGACCGTCGGAAGGCCGTCGCACTCGCAAACTATACGTATAAAAGCCCCGAGGACTTAGTGTTCGAACAATTTTTAAACTTCAAAGTATAAAAAGCACATTTGTTTTTCACCTGTACCAATTAGTAGTTACTGTTGTGTTGATTAATCTTCTGCTGTAAAACCGCTACTGTAAACTTATAAAAAAAACGATATCAATAATAATGATTGAGTTACAAGATTTATCGACATAAAAACTTTATGTAAAAAATAATTTATGTTACACTCGTACTATTCCAAGTACAGTATTCTTCAAACCACAAATGTTCGTATTTTTATTAAAATATAATTATAATATATGAATTTGTTATAAAAATATACTGCTTTGCTCGAGAACTCAGCAGGGATATGCATAATGCATATTTGTTGAACGTAACTATAATAACCTTTCCGGACACTGCAAAATATAAAGATATTTCTGTAGAGTAAATACGTTTTTTTATAAAAATAAGGGTGAATAACTAGCACACAATTCTTATATTGCTAAGAAATCACTGCGGCCTATAAACACTTATATATATCTGCTCTTAACAAAGATCCAAGTTAAACGTGCGTTTCACCATGTATTTATTTATTTATTTCTTTATTAGGTTAACCAACATTTGTTTACACTGATGACGTACATATTAAATACACATAAGTGTAATAATTACTTATAGGTAATTTCAACATATACTTAAAACTACAAGAAGTCAATATACAAAAAATAAATAAAGATAAAATAAATATTTTAACTTTTTTTAAGTTTTGAGTGATCGCTTTAGGACTGACAAAGGCTAGTGTAGTACAATTTGTCATTGCGTGAGGTGAGTCAAATGTATATAAATTTTGTGACTAAGGCTGTATAGAACCATAAACAAATCATCCATTCCTGATACTTTTTTGACTTTATGTATATTATACTTATTTATAACCTTACCTTCTCTCACGCAGAGCTTCTTGTATTCTCATAGACATAGATGTAACTTTAATAACTTAGATAAACATATGTATATAAAGTCCGCTTTCTCATTCAACTTCAAACTGGAAAATTCTGAGAAAACTTTTGTTGTTATATGATGGAAGATCGTACTCTCGTAAAACTTAGATTGCATTCACAGATCTTATTCGATCTCATTTAGGATAAGTTGTTTAAAAAATGGAAAACTATTGTATTAACATTGTTACCGTTTTATATCTATGACCGTTCGACCTTTTATGTAAGGCAAAGTATATTCAATTGCACCTCCCTACTCAGCGGGCCTCCCGCTCGCAAGTCTAATTTGATAAAGCTGTAAAAGTCTCTGGACCAACAGCAATACTCACACACAAAAAAAAATCGATTGCACTGACATGAGTCCTCGCGTTCAATATGGTAGTACTACGATACTATGATACTATCATCTAATGATTTTTATAGTTTTATTTATTTTTCAATGATCATTCGTTCTGTTTATAAGGAACAGTATACATTTTTTTTCAGAATAGATGGTGAAACGAGCAAGAAGCTCACCTGATGGTAAATGATTACCGTTGCCCATGGACATCCATAACACCAGAGGAGTCAAAAATGTGCTGCCGGTCTTTAAGAAAGGTGTATTTTGTGGCTTTATCTTGAAAGTCCCTAAGTTGTATCGGTTCGGGAACACCGCTGGCGGCAGCTGCTTCTACAGGGTAGTTGTGCGTGGCAGGAAAATTCGCGTAAAGTGGACGGTGGTGGATTCCCAACCATCGAGATGATGAGGATGAAATTTTGAATTCTCTCCTTTGATGTGTCTGTGATTGAAATTAGCCCGCACTCAGAACCACTCAGAACACTTTCCATGGTAAATTTGGCAAAAAATGCAAAGAGATGCATCATCTCTGCCATGCCAATGACTAAAGCCGATCGGAAAGAACCTAATCGTCAACGATTCGAGCCGCTTTTAGTTGAATGCGACCAAATGAAAGGAGCTGGTACTGGGGTGCCCTGGCCCAAAGATGAGAACTGTTTACCATACGGGGCCGAGATTGCGCTTATATTTCCATTTTTTCACATTTCTCATGACTTGCCTCATGATGTCATGAACCAAGTATATATCAATTCAATAAAACTAGGATCATACTATCCGGATAATCAGCACTCATGGTAGCGTTGTGTGTGTGTGTAAGTGTCTTCATCATCTCTTCTCTTCTTTCAAAGAGAAAGAAACCTAAAACCTTATTACAGGTGATGAGAAATCACATCAGATAAGCACTCACCCGTCGTCCCTTTCCCTAGTCCCGTTATTTTACCTGCAATAAGATTAGAGGTTTAATCCGCTAGAAGCAAATGACCGAGCCGAGGCTCGGCCCTTCCGAGCACTCTCGAATCAGTTACTTTCATGCGCAGGATAACGGTCCAAGCCGAAGCTCCCTCTAGGGACCCCTTGTGCTGGTTACACTAAAATAAAGTACTCGGCTGAGTGCGCTAAGCGCTCGGCTACCTTCAAGTTGTAAAAGCCCTCGAGCTAGCAGTGGCCATAAAAAAATGATATCAGAGTTACGTTCAGATGCCAATGTCAAAGACACGAGACTTACATGAATGCCCAAACCCGAAAACAAACAAATTGTGAGACACAAATATTGATCTTCAGCTGGATATCGAAGCTCACCACCACACCTCAATTGGCAAGTCTAGGGAGTCTGAAGATCCTTATTTTAGGATTATCACAAGAGACATGAATCCGTCTTAGTCCTGGCAACGAATCTGCATTATGATTACTTAGCAACGACGTTTGTGGTACAGTAGACCACCATTCTTGTCACCTTCAATATAATAAAACAAATTGATCGCTATACGGGTCCACTGGCTCTCCGCCGAGCACATGGTAAATAGTTAAAATTGCAACTAACAATTTCATTGGTACCGGCACCGGGGATCAAACTCGATTTGTTCGCTTACCGTGAAATTAAAAGCGAGCGCCCGGACATTGAACTGGCAAATGTAAAATTAAACATAGGAATTACAAATTACGTAAACAACTAGTAAACCTTTGTCTTCTTTTTTTTGTGTCGTATTTTAAAAGAGAGATAGCGAAAAAAGGTATCACTTTGAAAAAAACAAAGGTACTAAAAGAGCCTAATCTAATTAATCTTGCCTTTTTTTTTGATATCTACCTGGTTAATCGAGATGTCTTCTGAGTTTACCTGATGATCCACTTCCCATCAGATGATCTGTGTGCAAGGTTCTCAAAATGAATACAATTTTAAAAAAGCAATTGCAATTAGAATTAATGCTCATTTTGCAGATATAATTTTAAATTTTAAACCGTCGTACAGTTTGTCGAATTCATTGATTTATCCAATCGTAGACTCTTAGTACGTTTTGAGACTAAAGCATTAAACAGACAACTGCATATAACATTATACTAATTAGATTTCATTACAACGTTTACGTGTTTACGTTTGACCTAATAATCTAGTACGATTAAGAATAATTGTGTCATCGAGTGCATGAATTATTTACGAACCTGTTTGTTACCGTCATAATAAAAAAAAAACAATACAACACATCCAATCACAAAAAAAGAACCAACAATATGTGCTACATAAATCTTTTAACGATTAAAATCTAATGAAGATCGACTGAAAATGATAAAGTTAGATTTGAAACATAGTCATCACTACCCGCCCCTGATTTCATCGTAAATGGTTTCAATATATGACCTTGAAATTAGTGACATAGTAAGTCATGGTTTACATTCGATTCTGCTTGTTTTTGGATAGAAAGTTATAAATTCTCGAATAATATCGAATTATACTACTACCATCGAAGGAAATTTTGCTGTCAAAAATTAAAAACGTTTGAAGCCAGGTGAATTTCCGAATACGTTATAAATGGAACAATTTTATATACAAATTGGAACTCACGGTAGCAATTGACCTGCATGCCAGCAGTTTATCGCTTTTGCTGTAAAACAAATTCTTTTTTAATCTCTGTCATTGATCTTTTTTTTTATAACTAGCTTAATATGTGAGATATGTGTGTGAGACGCGAGTGGTAGTAAACTTTGCTGTCAAAATCATATAGGAAGACATAGCTGAAAGCATAAAACTGAAAATGAAACCCATGAGGAGAAGGATTCTCTATCTTATATTGACAAAGATTACTTAACTTCTGCGAGTATAGATGCAGGTGGTTCGGTACTTAGTACACGACCCCGAACCACCTCATCATTCTATGGGCGAGACTCGTGATCAACACTATATCGTGATTAGGTGATAATGATAATTTTGTTATAGAATTAAGTGTTATTATTGTAATTCTAAATTATTTCTTTACGTTTAATCAGGTTATGTAAAGTGGTTGTGGAATATAGCTAACTAATTTAATAGTTATTGTATAAACTTTACAAATACACAATTTTTTCCACGAAAGTGTAATTACAAATTACAAACTTAGTAGTTGAAAAATTGTTAAGAAAATTATATTTTAGTTAGTGTCAAAGTTTCTTATAAAGCGTTTATTAATAAAGTCCATGACTAGAGTAAGAGATATGCTATGTCTTTTGAGGTTAAATAATAGAGATAACTTGTAGCGAATAATTGATACACAAAAGTTATTATTTCACGCTATATTATAGTATTTATAGTCTTATTCATGCTGCATCTAGAATCAAGCTAAACTCAGGCTCTACCTAGCTGGCTTTACCGAGCATAATTATCTGTTTAGGTAATTTATTGGAGCTCCTTTTTGGAGTGCTTTACCATTAGGTGAAATGATAGCTTAATTCGGCAATCAGAGACTTTATAAAGATTATACAAAATTTACATCTGTGTATATACAACATACATGTATATATATACATTGTTTTCTAATTATGTGTGCTCATATATCACACGCATTTTATGAATTAATGACACAAATTAAGCTTGGAATTCCGTTTATAAACTAAATGTCCGTAAAAATTTTATACGTAATATAATACATAATTTAAATAGCAAATGCGGCGTCAAAGACGCATTAAGTCATTTATATATTTTATACCACCTAAGTTCTCTCATAAGATATTACATAAATATAATTTATACGCAGGTAATAATTACTTTTTTACATTTTATTTACTTGGGTCCAATTTTATCTCTGACATTAGTTTTAATTTACATTAGTATATATATTTTTATTTATATTAGTATATATCTTTTTATTTATTTATATATTATGTATAATAATAAGAAGGTTAAGCAAGTACACGGTTTACCTAATCATGAAAGATGATGGTCTAAGTCACTCTCATCTACATTTCCGATCCATCTAAGATTCAGGATACACAAGTATTTTGACTGAGGACTGAGATTTCCGGATTTCTACACTTACCATTTTTATTATGAATGTAGGGTCCATAAATACGTACGTCAGTCATCAACAATGATTCAGGATCCACAGGCGTAATCACCGAGGACTGGGATGTTTCGCAGTTGTACTAGATCTCCGGATCTTTGCACTCGCCATAATAGTTATGCTGGTATTCTGCAAGGGTGTAGCCCTTCCCTGGTCGGTTTAATGATGTAGCCTATAAACAAGCTGCAAGTTAGGGTATGGTGGGTAAAACTTAAAGTCGTAGAATCCACCATTCGACTATTGTCGTGAACCATGCTACCCAACATTTTAAGCTTAGTTGGAGCGGTTAACCGGAAGGTGTATAAATAAATTTCCGCCGTTTGACAAGAGATGGCTCTACCCGTATGTTTTGAAATGTTCAAATGTAAATCGTCTTATCGTAAGGTTGGACATTCGGCAACACTGTAAACTCGAAGTATTACGGAATTTGTACCATTATTACATACTTTTCTTCGTGCGAAAATGTCCAGTTTTTTTCATTTGCGGCAACTTTTGCTTTACTTCTTCAATTTGAAGAAATCTGCAGCTGAGGCGCATCGATTCTTTATAGAATCATAT
This sequence comes from Teinopalpus imperialis, assembly GCA_029286865.1. NCBI lineage: Eukaryota > Metazoa > Arthropoda > Insecta > Lepidoptera > Papilionidae > Teinopalpus > Teinopalpus imperialis. Next base: position 1,284,933 of record JAGSMU010000017.1, read on the forward strand.
GGTAGAGTTTTATGTTGAATACAAAGGACGCAGCGGAAGGCCGCATGTGCACGAGGATGCGGAATTGGAGAAATTATTAGAGGAAGATTCAGGTCGAACGCATGAAGAACTCATAACGAAGAAGCACTCATATTAGGAGTAACTCGAGAAGCATTTTCAAGCAAAAATCTTTGGGAGTGATCCAAAAGCAAGGGAATGACGTTCCATATGAACTGAAGCCGAGATACATTGAACATGATGATGATTCTGCACATGTGAAAATTGCCAGGCATAATTATAAAGATTTTTGTCTTAGTGATATTTTTTAAACTATTTCCACAAATAGAGACGGCCAATAGTCTTAACAAGGTGCAAAGCCTTGATTATACGAGTAACTAACAAAGCGAAGTTTGAAGAAGTCTGATCTGATTTTAAAATTGAATGTAAAATGTTTGAGTTCAAAAAATATTTAGCATGTCAGTAAATCTAGTTAAGCAAAAAAGAAAGTTGCTTTTACCTGGAATATTTAATATTGCAATCCGTATGTCTTTGTTTTGCCTTCGTGTTACAGATAACATCTCTGTCTTTATCTGATCTTTAGTCTCTTCTGTTTATGCTAAATAATCTTTGCTTATCCCTAGAGTTAACGATCCTCCCAATAGATTACAAGACCCGCTCTTGAGCAACCTGCATCTTGTGAATCATTGCAAGTTTTTAAATTTAATTGAGAGTAACCAACGAGCACACAGTTCACCCGATGGTAAGTGATTCCAGAGGCCCATGACATCTATATTCATCCTTGATAAGGAATCATAATGCAGATGTATAGTTACTCTTGAGGAATGAGATGAAGGCCTCGTCATCAGTAATAAAAAAGGTCTCTGTATCCCTACACTCACCAGACGAAACACAGTAGTATTAGGCTGGTATTCTGTGAGGGCGTGGTCCTATCCCAGTCGAGCTGACCCATTCATTCTGCAGCTAGAAACAAACTGAACTGTACTTCACTAAGTCTAATCCTTTAAGCATAATAGCATGTTTATTTGTTTATTTAGGCCTAACAACTACCTATATAGGAAATATTTAACATTTTATTTTAGTAATAGTATATATACATACTTAAATTATTGGTGATATCAGCACTTTATGTTGTAAAATAATTAATTCGAAAATATAGCATAAAGAATTTAAATTAATATTAAAAATTATTTAACTAAAATTTCGATTAAGACTGCGATGATTATATTAAAATATTTAATATTTATATTGACCCATTTACAAATCACGAAGTTTAGTTAAATAAATAGTTTCCAAAAGCTGTAATAGACTTTGCTAATATTTAAAAAATCAAAATAGATCACACAGGTTGATGAGACTTGATAGAATCCGTGATTTATCTCGGTCTCAAGCGGTAGTCAGCCCACGTGACTGACCTCAGCCGGATCGGCTTGACGACTTTGTAAACTTCGCTGTGTTTGGGAAGCAGCTAATATTTTATACCTATTGTGATGACTCATTTGTAACTATTATATTAATTGCATATAGAAGAAGGCTTTATAATGTTGTATAAAGTTAAACTCCTGCTAGTAATTCGTAAACTCTTTACTAGCATAATATTTTAAGAGTCCTTTACAAATGTCAAAGGTTTTTAATTAGAAATATTTTGAGCTCTACAAATGTGGTGAAATGTTCATGATGCCTGCCTATCTGAACCGATTCCTGTAATAATAATATGATCACATTTAAATAAAAAGATATTTTATCAATTTAATATAAATAAAGCATGTATGTAAATATAATTTACGCGTTAAGTTTCATAATACAATACACCAATTTATTTATTATTTCATAAAAGACATTACGCATTTCTTTAATTACACCAATACAATTCTCTTGTTTTTGATTTGCAGTGGAATTCAATATTTACACTCATTAAAATATATCTAGTATATATATATGTAATAAAAATATATAATATATGTATATTACATAATAATATTTTACTACCTTTGCATTACATTAGAAATAGGAAAATGACCAAAAGCCTTCGTGTCTACACTCAAACATACGCCCACTGTATCGAAGCCAGCAACTAGTAGATTTCACCGTGATTGACATTATATGTAAGGTATTCGACAATTTTGTATCATAAATTCCACAAAAGCACTATTATAAAATTCCTGGGAAGCTTCAATCGTGTACCAGGATGCTGTTCATTGTGACAGTACAACAAATTTAAATTATTACGCTATGAACTTCTAGCAGAAAGTCAAATGACTGAGTGCTACCGAAAGATTAAGCTTTCTGGCCCCCAGTGGAATATTCCGAACGCTGTCCACGTGGACATGAAGGCCGTATAGAAAAGTGCGCTACTTGTACCGGTGTGGAGAGGAACTAACGGAGGGATCCCCCCTACCCAAATGAAGAGAGGCTGAGGCAAGACGCGACCGGGTCTGGTAGGGCCGGTTTGTGTCCTATTCCGGGGCGAATTCTAACCTACGATGCTAATTTTCACAGAACGTAAACCATTACGCTATTGACGGTTCCTGGATAAGGGATTTACTTAAGTTAGTTAGCAATAGTGTAAGTTGCGACATGCTACGGAGCAGTGTGTAGCTCTAAGTTGTACAATCTAAATGAAGGGATGTGATATGAATGCTATAATCCCTAGAGAGCTGAGAAATAGCAGCTCTCGGAAAATATAGGCTTGTAGAAGTCAGATTACAGTATTTTTTTCTTACTGGTTTAGATTCAGTACACGATAAGACAAAAGAAAATAGAAAACAAAATTAGAAACATTTATGGTAATATATCATAGATTCTAAATTATTTTCTTCTATACTTAAGTTAATTACATAAAATAACTGACTCATATTCTTTTAGGGAGTTTAGATTAATTTGGTTTTTTTTTATTCGATAGATACTGATTGAGCCGAGATTCAGCCCCATCGGGCACCCTTGAGTCAGTTACTTCACGCGTATGGTAAGAGTGTAAGTGGAGGTTGGGGAACTCTTCCGCTGGTTAAATAAAGATCTCAGTTGAGTGCCGTAACGCATGTGTACGGCCACCTTTCCGCCCGTTGGAGCTGTAAAAACCTTCGGACTAACATTTGTCATCAGCCCTAAAAAAATCACGTTTTTAATTCACTAGGTCGTATCATTATTTCATAAATTTCAGGAATATATTATACAACTAGTCGCACTAACTATCCAAAATACAAATAAGAGCTTATAAATACATAACTTTTATTGAAAGTACAAGGAAAAGTTCATACATACTACGTAACAGCTATTGAATCAAGAACTTAAATGTTAGTACCGAAGTAATGATTTCACTCACATTAAAACCTTTGTACTGTGAGGTAGGTTGTATCCAGGATAGTTGAAGAAACGGTGGGAAAGAGACAGGGCTAAGTAGTGACTAAGAATATGTAAATCTTTTTCATTTTACGTAGTCCTTATTAGTAGTAATAAGGACTACTATTATATTTAATAACCCGAGACTAATTTATCGTAGAGGTATTGAATAATATTACTGTCAAATGGATTGAATAATATATACATATGTATGTATATATATATACATACATATATTATATTTATATATATATATATATATATATATATATATATATATATATATATATATATATAAAAATAATAGGCTTTGTAAATGAATCATCACTATTAATATCTTACCATCCATTGATACCTCTATAACATTTACTTTTATTAAATGAAAAATAAGTAATATTATACTAATTCTATTTCAGTTTTGTGTCGTGTAGTTCTGTTTGTCCTTTGCTTCAAAGCCACAACTTGACTATAAATGCGGCTTTGACTCTGACATCACACCTAGACGACATTTTTGCAGTACGATCCGTCTGCTGCCATATAACAGTCGTTGATAGCCTCAAGAAACAACATGGAAATGTGAAGTTTTGCATAAGTTTTGTATACTTCGAGCAAATTTAAGGATAAGAGGATAAACTTTTATGGTTTCAGTTAGCACAAACCAAACTGTGGTAGAGTCACGTAGCAGCTTTTTCTAGCTACATCATTAAAATTACTCGACCAGAGAAGCAGCATGTTGCTATGATGTATCTTAAGTGTAGAGATCCTTTAACAGAGTTACAGATGTGACAATATGCGTATGCGCATATTGAACTTAAATTGAGCTAGATTTAAATGTCATGATGCGCAGCTATCACTAACCATCATGTGAGATGTGCGTTCATTTGTCACTTCTAATATTAAATAACAAATAAAGTAAGCATAACCAGCTAATTAAAAAATTACGAACAAGTATATGAACACTATAGCTCTAATGAAGGTGACTCTCAATTCATTGTTTTCATTTAATATAAAAGCCTCTACACAGAACAACTAATTTGATCGTCTTTAATTGGTAAACGTATCACAACAATTCTAGGATTTTTTTGGTTTTAATTTTTATGTGTGTACTGCAGATGTATCGATTAAAATATTTTTTTCTCGTGACTTTGAAACAAATTGCTTTTTGTATAGGTTCCTCTTAATGCTTTCCTCCACTGCCTACCGTAATGAAATTAGTCATAATTTAACTTAAATCATCACCTCATCTTGAATCCACAGTTGAACAGCTTTCCGCTACAGACTGCTACGGAGTATGAGTCTAAGTCGAACGCATCCATGATCTTTCTGGAAATTTGTATTGATGGTCACTACATCTAGTTGGAATTGTTCCTAAACAACATCTGATCGAATCGGAAGTTGTCCTTCGTGATGTTTTTTTCTACTTTGGTTATTGTTTCTACGAGTACAATCGATGTGGTTATGGCGATTCCTAGGGCAGGCTTACAGACCCGTTTTCTAATACATTGTCTTTCCCAGCGTAATAAAAAACTTTAACTTTTTATGCTAAGTAATCTCAAATTTAATTATGTCTTTTACAAAAAATACGTAAATGCAAAATTCATTTCATCAACGAAAATAAACTGACTTAAACTATAACATATCTGTTTTCATTACGTGACGGCTTTAACAAAGTTGTGCTTGGCCCAATTAACGAAGTACTCTTTCTATGAGTTTTGCTTCGACAAATAAAAATCAAGACTGTGCGATGCTGCGAAATGCAATTTACGAATTTTATCCAATTAATGCATCCATCGGTTATCCAAAAATTTTGATGCAGGTGACTAAAAATCATTATTCATAACATCCATGTGGGGAATCTTAAATTTAATTTATTAAAAAGTTTTATTTAAAATAAAAACATTATTTGCCCTGTCTGTTTATGATGAAAAAATTTAACTTTCAATGATTTACGCGTACATTCAGGTTAGCTGAGTTGCTAAAGATCACCCGGATTGAATGTAAGACAACCTGTCAATATCCACTATCGATAAGGTTCTAAAATATAATTATGTTATTACTGGGCACTACAAGACTACAATGCCTATACTACTCCTCACCAACGCATGGATATAGCATTTTATAGTAATAGTCAAATTTAACCAGAAGTAAATTAGATTTTTTATATATTTTTTGGACTTTGTTTCATTCTAATTTGGAAACATTGAGTAGATATAGACGCTATAGATCACACTGAAATCTTGTGGTATTTCACAAAACATTTGATCTGCGCTGGATCTCGCCGTTATAGGAGTAATATGAGCGCAATATCCCAATACGACGGCAGTGATCAATTAAGCTGAATTATGTCCCCGTTTCTTAGCGATCCTTTTTTAATGTAAAGAATTTATAACTTAACAACAACAAAGATATTCTATTAACAATAGAGATTAGGAGAATTTTAATGAGAAAATAAATGCTTATTCCATAGCATAAAAAAAAGCAACTAAGCTTTAGAACTAGCCTCGTTCGTCGTGGATTATGTAGGAGAGAGATTAGAGAAAAGTTGTGTAAATATTAATTTAGTTGTACTAAAAATGTGAAGACCATTAGTGCGCATTAGCGTCTAAGTCGTGTCGTATTGCGGCACAGAAAAAGGGGATTAATGTAAACTTGATTATTTTCGATAGTCATGAGCGGCGGTCACCTTTGTGACGTATTGAGCTTTAGTTGGCAAAACGACCCTTTTGTCGGCAAAACGTCCCTTTAGTAAACGCAATAAGAAAAACGTTTTAATTCAAAAATTGGGAGGCGTCTAAATCCCGCCTAATTTTGATCAACGCCGTCTGTTACTCTCCCGAAACTATGCAGGACAGGAGGTAATGTCGATCAGGATGGTGTCGACGCTGATGTGATGTACGTTGGTGATGGAATGACCTCAAAGACGGAACGTCACGGCCATTAAGAGTTCGATTGCATCTGAATTAGTAAAATTAGTTTTGTATCCTGGACGTCGCATAAATTATAAACTGCGCAAGCACAGTGGAAGATAGGTTGAACTAGGTGATTGTGGTATGCAGTCAGATATATATAGCATTCTCTATCAATAAAGATAGTTTTATAGCAAAACTAAGAACTTATAGCGTCAAAAACCACTGACATAGAGTGATAACTGTTTTATAATAATGATATCTATTGCAAATGCAATCATTATTATAAAACATCAAACGGGCCATCGCGTATATACTCGTATGTTATTTTATGGCTCTAGATAGAAGATATGAAAATATCTTAGTATTACAAAGTAGCATCAGTTTTGTAGCTAATATGCTTCATTTTATTTCGCTAGGTATTTCTTTCATCTTTGTTACTTGAGTGCCTCCCAGGTGGAATTCTTAATTTCAATGATTCTTCCTTGCCGTGACCACAAATACGTAGTGTCAAAAGCGTAGACCAGAGAACCTTTATTTCAAGCAGCGGTAAACTTAAGTCAAAAGTTTTGTATATTTAATATAGTATTGGAAATGACAGATGAACCCAGTACACTTGATGGGAAGTGACGACGCCAATAACATTTACATCAATCAACAACAAATATTCATCTTGCATATGCGTTGTCTTACGGAGGGAACAAAATGGAGTGACTTGTAATTGAAACCACGGTTTCCTAATGTCGCCAAACGAAACTCAGTAGCTCTCAGTTATTTCACAATGGTCAATGCTACCTGTTCAGATCAAACTGTGTTTTATACTTTATGTATATTCACTTTTTTCGGGTGAGCTGCTTGCTCGTTTGCCACATATTGTATAAAAAAAATTAACATAAAATCCCGGTCATGACATAAACTATGGTGACTTCAACATATCTATAGAATCATTCTTCACACTTAAGTATAATTTGATTAAAATAAATTTGAAGCATAAAATACGAGATTAACTTCATTCTTGTTTGTTTGAATTAGACATTTTATTAAATAGTTAAGTTAGAAATTGTATAAACGGAACTTAGAAATTGACTTTGTCATAAGTTCCGGCACATCTTTTATTTAATTTAAATTTCGAATACTGGCCAGAAATTTTTGGATTGACTTTGAATAAAAACTTTTGGACGAGTATTCGAAATTTAAATTAAGTTAGCATGTGATGGAACTTCTGACCCAACTAAGTAAAATATTTATATAGGTGAAATCAATGAATGATGAAATTATCAGATTATTTGACTTTGATTCTTGAGTTGGTTATATTAAGGAAACGGCAATAATGTTTTTATATATAGTTTATATTCGTGAAACTAATTCAAATATTGAGTAAAGCTTATGTTTGATAATTATTACTGGTTAGGAAACTTTGTTATAGGTGAGACAATAACGTGTTAATAATTTTATTTAATTGGTAATTGGACTCACTGAAGCCGATTATTCCTTATTGCATAAGCTTTACGTAAGTAATAAAATTCTAATGGTTATTGTATTTTTATTTTAGTGTTGTATATTTAATCTTTAGGCCAGTGTTAGATACATATTTCCTTTTTCTTTTTAATTTACTTATTAAATGCACCCTTCACAATTTCTCTCCACGCCACGGTTTGACTGGTAAAGAATTAATGAATAGAAAATAGAAAACTTTAAGGCAAGTACGCCCTTTGTACCACTTTTTATAAAGTGTCAACAATAAAGTTTAAATAAATAAATATTTTATGAATACAATCAGATTATCAGAAGCATAAAAAGTATTACGTAATTATTTTATAGTTTTTACATAACCAACAAAGTTGAATAGGGAAACGAAATAATTAATTTAGTAAACGACCTGTCTTAGTAGATAAGAAAGTTAGCAATTGTAGACCATGCTGTAGTTAATTTTACGAATGGGTTGACTGGGGAATGATTACACCCGAATACCTTCGTGAAATAAAAGAATAAAGTTGCTGTGTTTCGTGTCGAGAGGGATTCAGGGATCCAACTATACTTAAATCAAATTCGATCCTAAACTTGATTATGTAAATGCCAGGCAGGGAAAGTCCTGGAGTATCTAATTGTTGGTAGCAAAGACGGTGTAGTCCGGGCAATCGTATTACGTCACACTGATACGCATTGCACGCGGTTGCACCAGTAGGCAGACCGATTTTTCTTGTCTTCGAAACATTTTACCATCACTAGCTTACTGGTTTAGAGTCCGTTGGTTCCAATCTATCATTCGATCAGTGTCATACAACATGTATTTAAGCTTCGTTAGAGTAGTTAATGGGTATGTTTATAATTGTAATTTTAATATCACTGCTAACATTTTTTTTTAATATCATTTAATTATTTAACTAAGCAGATTACACCTTCCTACATATATTTCTCAAGTCATAAGTTCATCAAATCGTATGAAAAATAAGTATAAAAAGTTTTTAGCGAAATTATTATGCTTACTTTCAAGCGGTGCACTCGTGTACAACTTAGATTGCCAACAAGTCTTTTTACAACTTTATCAAGGGAAAATGTTCAAACTACTTTTGCATCTTAATTCGAAGGCTAAAGTTCAATACACCATTGTGTACGTTCATACTTTATAGATTTATATACAGAAAAAAGAAACTACTCTTAAGTTACTCTCTTTTTTATATAATATAAGGGACGGCAAACGAACACATAATTCATCTGATGGTAAGAGATGACTGCGGACAATGACAGAAACTCTCAGTAAGGATTTAGGATGCCCATGCATTGTCACCCTTGAATACTGAAATGGAACGTCTAGTTAGTAATTGGGTTAGATCCCTACACTCACCATACGAAACACAGTAGCGTTATGATATTATGTACTATTTCCCGCCGGTTGTTTCATCAGCTGTCGTAGGCCAGCAAATTATAACAGCATCTAGTTTAACTATAGGTTTTAATTATAGGTTCTTACGACAATTAACGGTTAAATGGAAGGTTGATTTTTACTCATCTACGAGTATAGTATATTCGAAAAATTTAAACTAACATAAAAAAAACATAACTTGTAGAAAATATTTAAACGTGATTATTTAGTTGCCAGTGCCAAAACAGAGGCTAGATAAAGCTGTGCAAAATGAAATTGGACTCCAATTTAATTTAATTCTCATTTAAAACTGAGCGTAAATTTGTGAATAATGAGCGTATTATATATCAAAAGGTTTTAGTCGACAGACAAAACAATTATAAAATGACATTGCAAATATTTTAATTAAAAGCTATTAGATAAATTCGTACAGTTTACAATTCAATGCAGTGTAATATGATACCTCACTAGACGAATCGATGACGAGTCCCACTTTCTTTGTCATATGAACCTAACCGTGGGAGAAGCACGTGAAATGTGGTCTCTTTCAGTCATGCTTTTGCTTTACTCTCAAGTTTTCTATCCGTTTCTTAGGACCGATCACAAACAAATAATGTTATTGTAGAAGTTATTAGGAAGTCAAGGTAGTAATTTCTAGTTGATAAGGAACGTGGCCATAACAGTACATACTACTATTTTTTTTTATTACATTGACAGTAACAAACGATTACACAGTTCACCTGAGGGTAAGTGATTCCCGCGGCTCGTGCCATCTACGTTCATCCTTGACCAGGAATAATAAGGGCACATGCGTTGTCACCCTTAAGGACTGAGATGGAATCCCGTGTCACCAGTACTAAAGGTCACCTGATCCCTACACTCACCAGACGAAACACAGCAGCATTATACTGTTACTTCACGTTGGTATTCTGTGAGGGCGTTGTCCGTGAGCTGACCCATTAATTGAAACAAACTGCAGCGTAGATCTACCACAATACTATGAAATGTCAAATAGATGGTAGGAGATCGTATTAGAGCATAGGTTAGAGTATTCCAGTGGAAGACAATATTTGTGCAATACTGACAATGGTTCTGGCGAAGAGGTTTTGCATCACGTACCATAGTGTTGTCCTCTACTCGATTAAGTAAGATGTAAGAGACACTAGAGAAAGGAAGCTGGGTCGGTTTACTACTGTTATCTTGTTACCTCAAGGCTGTGCAAATAAGGCATACTTTTATTTCTCAGGTTTTTTCCGCAAATGAATGAATGATTCCTAATAATAATTATAGGTATTTTCGTCAGCTATGATGGAATTTAGAAAATCTTTTGAACAGACAGACTTACTAAATGCTTAGAACATTACGTTATATATACGTATATATATATATATATATATATAAATATATATATATGTATATATATATATTTGTATGTACATATATAAATGCTGTTACTTTTCTTTTTAATATCTAATTATTCCCTTCGAACTCATAAATTCAGATCAAACAATATATTGTAGAGAATATTTGACAGTATGTTTTGTTTCAAAGCGTAGAGCTGACGCTGAAATAACTTTCAGTCTCAATCTCGACTTCAGTTAACAGATTAATTGACATGCTGCGGGCGGCTTATCTTTCTTATCTACCTCACTACGTGACCATTTAACACTAGCAAGACAGGAGGGGTAATTTGACCTGAATTCAAACTTATATCTTGCTTATATGATCACTACTTGTTATGACTTTTAATAAAATATAATGTGTAAATAAAAATAAAGAATAACTTTGAAACTAAGATTTTATGTTAGTAATATATAATAATATTTATAACACATATCATGCAAGTATCAAAAAATAGGATTTATATACAAAGATTGCCCTGGTGATTTGGTTCAATAGATCTCATTCAATGAATACAATAGATCAGTGAATTGTTTTTAGGGATAATTAACAATATTTATTTAAAATGTATTGATTGCTATTATTACATGCACTCGTTCGCAACGTTCTCCTTGGATTAAATTTATTATTTTGGTTTGATATTCTGACCAGCATATTGCCAGCGTTTTACTGAGTTTAAGAATGATTCAGACAGCAAGCATACTATTTAATACCATCCACTGCCAAGAAGAAAATACAGGAAGACTATTTCAAATTGTAGTATGTGGTATTCGTTACAATGTATATTGTTCGTTTGCTACAAAAGTTATCCATTCATGGCGAAAATCTTTACAAATTTGAGATAAAATTTTGGCTCTATGCTGACGTAAAATCGAAATATTTGTCGAGCGCCTTTATGTAGGAAAACATGAAACTCGCCCGGAAAATCAGTCTTGGAAAACACGTAGTCACTGAATAAATGTAGAAAGGTGACTCGACATTTTTTCATATATGTAGAGAGATAATATCGTTTTGTACATAGTACGTTTCAAAAGGAAGATTTATATGGGAATAAAAATTGAAAATATGCCATTATGCTGCTAATTAAATATTTTTTTTTACATTATATACATATATTTAGAAAGTCTATAATATCAAGAAAAATCATTTAAAAGAGAGGACAAAATTAAAAAAAAAATAAAAACCACCTCTGCTTAATGAAAGCTAATTAAACAAAATCCTTTCAATTGTGCTGAGGACGTGTGCTCCAGAGTTCCGAGCTCCGGTTCTTACGGATCTTTTTCGGTACTACTACTCTTTAGGCATCGTCTCGGACTGCTAGAAGACAGCTTTGATAATCCCGATCCCTAAATAAGGGGATCGCTCAGATTCGTGCAATAACAGGTCTACTGCTATTACTTGTATTCTTGAAAATAATGGAATCAATTGTAAACTGCCAGCTCATGAATTACTTAGAAGAACAGGAGCTGATTAGTAACCGCCAGTACGGTTTCCATCGGGGTCGCTCAGCTGGTGATCTTCTGGCCTGCTTGACTCATCGATGGGCACAAGCAGTCGATTGCAAGAGGCCTTGGCAGTTAGTCTGGACGTAGCGAAGGCCATCGATCGGGTTTGGCACAAAGCGCTACTTTCGAAACTTCCTTCCTAGAGGCTTCCCGAGAAATTATGCAAGTGGGTCACCAGTTTTTCTCTCGAACCGTAGCTCCTAGGTCGTAGTCGACGGTACATATTCTGACTCCAATCAGTGAATGCTGGTGTTCCAAAGACCCAACTATCATTACATTTCAGACTGTAAGCGTAACCACGCCCGTGCATCTTGATTTGAGAACGTTGAGAAAGGGTAGAACCTAAAGGTAGGCACAGAATGCCTTTTGGCACTAGGTCCACCATTTTGTTCAATATTTGTTTTACGTATGCAAATATAGTATATATAAATAAATAAGTTGAACCCTGTGTTTATGTCATCCTTAAATTTATAATAATAAAAAACAACACGTAATTATTTATTTCGTTTTTTTTTGTAATGAAACCGTCTTTACAAGATGATATAAAGTAGTAGAGGAAATTATCAAAGAAAATGAAACCACGGTAACGAGCGCCTGATGTAAGTGCAAAATCTTTACATCAGGCGCTCGTAACTTCTATTTTCCGCAAATTTCCAACATCAATTATGTGGCGGCGTAAAACTTTATAGTTGTGAGGAACTTTCTTATACACAAAGAAAACTGCACTTAAATTCTCTGACAGCCAAGTAACCACCGTTCTATAATAATTTGCTTAGATACAAAAAAACGACTTTTAAATATTCGAGTAGAGATTCTCATAGCGGGTATAGTGGAGCAGTTCGCATATGCTCTTACCGAATATAATAAAAAATACAAGCTCTCATCTTCTATCCCAAGTGGACTACACAGATTTAGTATGAAATATTTACGGTTTTCTACCACCGATCGGGTTACGTCCTTGTTTCGACAGGTGAATTAGTAAACTCTACCCTACCCGTGACTCCTTTGATGATGCATCGTTAACGGCGGGGGAGGTGAGCATCGATATGACGCAACGCTACTCTCATAACCCTGCCAAAACATGTTCGACAAACAGGTCATAGAACAGATCCAAGACTGAGGGAGGCTGATGCTTCCGTTGCTTTTTTGGTTGCTTGGCTAACCCGTTGTCATATCACGTGAAGATGAGGGCCATGGCCGTTTGTTGTATTATAATCTTATTTTTTATTATTACATAGAGAGTAACAAACGAGTATATAGTTCACCTGATGGTATGTGATTCCGGCGGCCCATAACATCTTCATCCATTCTTGACAAGGAATTATAATGCAGAAGCGTTGTAACTCTTTAGGACTGAGACGGAATGCCTAGTCACCAGTTTTAAAGTCTCCAAACCCCATACTCACAAGACGAAACACAGCAACATTATGCTGCTATTTCACGCTGGTGTTCTATGAGGGTGTGGTCTTAACCCGGTCGAACTGACCCATTCATTCTACAGCTAGAAACTGCAGCGGAATTCTAATACTATTTTAGGTAATTGATTACTGGTAAATTGGTCTGCGACACTTCAGATCGTAGGTTCGAATCCATCATTCGACCATTGTCAGGAACCATGTATATGCACAAGTACTAGGCTTATTGTAGTAATGAGAACGTTTGATAAAAAATATCACTAATGCAGAAATATCCTAATGAGTTACATTTCTCGTCATTAAATGAACAGGTATTTGTATGTTTTTCCGCCTTTATTGATACCGCAAATATATAATGATATGTTATATTCATTCTATCTATCAAATTGACCTACGATAGTACGTTAATTGGAGAACTTGAACGAATTGCAGTAAAGAGAAACTATTAGAAGTTTGTGTAACTTTTATTTCTGTTAACGAAGTGGAAGCTATGGCTTATTGTGACACACTGGACATTTAACTTACTGTTTAATTTTTTTTAAATATTGGTGATGAATAACAAGCACACACTTCACCACATTTTATGATTCACGGATAACTCACGGTACTTATTCTCGACAAAGATTCAAGATCTGATTGTCACCACTAAGGTTTGAGATGGAATACTGCGTTCCCTGCAATCGGGTCTTTTCACCTATCGTATGAAACACAGCAGCGTTATCGTGCTATTTCATGCTAGTATTCTAATGGCGTGTTACTTCCCCGTTCGAGCTAACAAATTTACGGTGCAGTTTTAATGAGTGAGCTTCCACATGACTCTAACGGTGTTAATTCCATGCCTCTGACATACCGATGCTCAGGCTTTAGAGTAACATATAGTATGTTACTGTAATATCGATTACATGTTCAATGTACATTGACGAGTGTTTTTCCTGAATGAAATAACACACAGTCTACATGTTTTACAGATTATTTATAGTAAAAACTGTAAAGTAAAATAACATCATATATCCCACCGCCGAGTATAGGCCTCCTCCTAGAGTATAATCAACCACATGGTACAATAATTCATAGAGTAATATTTTATTAAGTATTTATTTAAATTTAATTTTATATAATTTACACTAAAATATTGTATTATCATTGCTAATTATTACGTCTCCAAAGCTTCTGTTAATGTGAATTTGGGTGAAAACTAAATAAAAATCCCATTATATTCATACATATGAACATATAAACATATATAAATATATACTTATAGGTATGTAATATATATATTATACCAAGCTCTAAGTCGAAAGTTAGGTCTTAACCGTTTCAAAATGTGTACGTGTTGTATATTACTTTAAACAAAGTACCAAGCTGGATGAGATTCAAAAGAAAATTCAACTTTGTCAATAAAGCTTTAAAAGCTCTAATGTAAGTGAACGGAGAACGGAAGCATACGATGCTCAAAGTAACGATTAGCTGGAACTATGGCGACTGAAGTTGCTAAATGCATATGGTCTAGACTAGACTGCTCTTGTATATCTAGACGTTACTAGTACTGGTCAAGATATAACTTTACTAATTATATTTTTTAACTACATATGTATACGAAATAGTATATATATAGCTTTAAATATTTATGAAACAGACTGACAAGAGATCTCATTACTCACCACATGTACGTGATGAATCCAACCCATAAATATCAACATCCATCCTCAATAAAGATTCAAGATGCACGCTACATCTGGAAAACCACTATACCACGTAGCCGTCAATTTTTTTCATTAAATGATATTGTAAGTAATCAAAAGATAGTGGCGATTGTAGGTAAGCTCCAAAAAATTCTGTTCAACTTAAATCCGACATACAATTTAAATTAATGTAGCTAAATAAAATCACACTTTGATACTTAAGTAGTATGATAATCTGCAATTTGAATAATGCATGGAAATATTAGCTGCAACTTGACACTCTCTTATTTAAAGGAAATATCAATAAAAGAGAATTAAGAACATTATTAAATTTAGTTTATATTTTACTTGATAAATGTACATTAAGGCAATTTTGAATTTTATTACTCTGATAAACTAAACTTAAGAAGGTTCATTATGAACCTAATAAACTGGCGTTCTGCTAATCGGAATCGTGACTTATCTGACTCGGAACCTTTGATCGAGTTTAAAAAGTTTGCTTTACCTTTGGAGAATGAAATTACGAATAGGCTACTAAGTTATCTAATAAAATTATGATAGATAGAAAAAAAATTGAAGTCACAGGTCTTCGTTTAGTATTCTTTTAACCGTAGTTTTGCTTAGTCGTAACTGAAGGGCTTTTGAAGATTTTTTGCTGGAGGATGGGATAGCGTTGGATTTACGTCCTCACTACTTTGATGACAGTCAGTATCCTAAAGGATTACCGCTCTTTTTACGTTTTTCGAAACTTGAATCTTCTCTAAATCATTTCATAGAATGATAAACATAACTCATAGTTGTAGAAGTTTTCAGTGTATCTAATTTCTTTTTTATTATTAAATTGCCCAAAAATTTAAATTAAATAAGACTGTGACAAAATTTATAACCCTACTACGTACATCACGTAAATTAAAATTACATTAGATAATTATACTGTATCTCACGAGTCTACAATGAAGTCAATATAAACGAACTCAGTTTCAGTCAGTGACCATGTTACTTTGCTCTTTTATATCATTATCGATAATATGCCAGTTACTAAAAGGGATCAATTAACAACGCAAACTTTATTTATTCGTGTTTGATTTGAATTGGTTAAATAAATAATAATAAATAAAATCGATATCAAAGTTTAATAAATAAAATAACTCAGACGTATCGCGGTAAAGGAAAACTTTTCTTAAGTTTCCATTCAGAAACACTATAGGGAAAGTTCTAAAGCATGAGCAATGATGCAAATAGTTTCAATAAAAGTTAACAGTGCTTTTACATACACCGCTAAGATAGTCATCTAACCTGATTAAGAGTTAAGTATATAAAGATTATTTTCACTCTTGAGACCTCCAGACATAACAGAGAGAATTCCTATCTGCCAGTTTTAATTTCTTAGTCACCTGACCAATTATTTCGAGATTGAGTGGTCGCATAATCATCCTTTACTATGGCTTAAGCGAGAGACTGCCACAAGATTTTTTATATAGAATAGGAGGCAAACGAGCAAGCATCTCGCCTGATGGTAAATGATCCCCGTTACCTATGAACATCCGCACCACCATACGAGTCGTAGGTGTGTTGGCTTCAGGTTTTTATATCTAACGATTCTTATATCTAATACTTTCTTTACTATTAAATACCATCACAAACAAGTTATAAGATAAAATAGAAGAAAGGAAAGAACACATTTCTTATTTATCAGTGAATATTTACAATTAGTTTATCGACTTTCTAGGCAAATTGTGTTAACAATTTCCAATTGACAGAGAATTTTGATAAACTAAATTTCTCAAATTCTTTTGTATTAAATAGACTTGTGAAACCCACTTTTATATAGTGTTTTGGGGCTTTTGGAAGTTTTATTTAATGCATCATCTTTATTTGTGGATATTATAAAATACAGCTACAACATATAAATTTACTACAAATTTATGTATAATATTATAAATCAAAGGATTGTATAAATAACAAAAAAGCTTAGAAATTTATGAATTTGCTTAAATTATTTCATATGCTCATATTCAACTCTGTAGTTTGGCGATATTCAAGTCAAATTGTAGACTTGGCCATATAAAAGTTTATAATTGTAAAACCATTATAAATTATTACATTCCTATTTTATTTGAAGGTAGAAGCTTATGAATAAAATCGTTGTAGCGTAGTTTGTAACAATGGTATCGTTATTAACTACGCCATTATACATGAATTTTAAATAAAAATATATGAAAATTCATATAAATCAACTTACGTAAGAATCAAAGCATTCTAATTCCAAACATTTATATCCCCAGTTTTGTGAGTAGTATGGCTTACTAAGGAGCAATTTTCTAATTTAGTACTTTCCACGATTGACCTAAAGCTCGTAAGTTTCAAACACGACAGCAATAATAAGATAAAATAAGATATCGCCTTATCTGGAAATAAAATTAACAAGTGATAACACGTATGTTATACGTATGAATATAAAAAACGAAAACCTATCGAAGAAGTCAGTTATGTCATTCTAAGTTGAAATCAAAAAAAAGAAGTAAAAATATTCATTAAAGCGAAAGATCTCACAGGAATAAAACAAGTATGCATTAAAAGTCTTTAAACTTGGTAGAAAAAGTATTACTCTGCCAAGTTTAAATTCTTGCAAACGTAATTTATTTCCAACTGAACTCAAAGGTAGGCTTATAGAGGCCTTTTGGTACACCGTTTTTTTTTATTTGTTTGTCTTGTGCAATTACATGTATGCGACAAAAAAGCTCTTTTTGTTTATTTTTTATTGAGTATCTCATATTTTTAATATAGAACTGTATTATTATGTATATGCGCATAAATATATATACCTGTATGATGTACTTATTAAGCTTAATATCGATGTTTTTCTTTTTCATAATTAATTCTAACGTTATCATAAGAAAATCATTCTAACACGTCCGCATCTTCGCATATTGGTTAAATTATTCTGCCCACGGGGACTGTGGCGAACTAAAGTAAATAACTTCAGTCTTTGTTGCCTACGGGAACTCCTACGAAGGGAACAAAGACCGCACCTAACACCTTTTCACCGCTTTGAACATTAAAGCTTAACCGCAGATCACATTTAACCCTGTTCCGTGCCCAGGGGCGCCCCAAATATTTTTGTATTGTTCCAGCATGGCATAAAAGCGAATACGTTTGCGATTTGCAGCATTCGTTTCACGTAATCAAGGTAAGTTACATTTAGCCATTAGAGTTTGAACAAAACTACTAATTTTACGGCTTAACTTTTTAATTAGCGATGTTTCGAATACTTTACAGCACTCAATACCAAGGAGAGAACTGAGATATTTAGCATCATGATGTCATATTTATTAGCATAATATATCAGGTGATTAATATTCCTCTTTGGCCTAAGCTACGCAGAAAAAGCAAACACAGTTTCTTAACGTCTTGTTAATACTGGTGATCTGAGGATTACAGACCGGTGAGAGCACCCAGCCATTTTCTCTGTTGAATTTAGGTTGTTTTTAAATTTTACAAGATTTAGGAATGGTGCTAGTTAGAAATTGGTTTTGATGTTTTCACTGATCTGTCTTCTATACTTTTCAGTAGAGCATCGTCCTTTTCCCTCACAATATTTTGGAAATTTACCGGAAATTCCCTACAATTTCCTATCGCCTACGAACGACGCCTTGTTCGCATTGATTGCTGTCGAGCGATATGTGTTTGGTGTCCCAAATTAAACTCAAGCGTTTACCTAATTTACAATATTATACGAATGTGCTTTTTGCGGACACGTGGCTTAGTAAATTAAAATATTGAGATACAGAGGCACGGATCATGACTTAGTTTCCCAGCGGACTACATTTATGCAACATGCAAATTATTCTCTTTATCTATACTCTTATTACAATCATCAAAGAAATGGTTATATACACTATTAATTATAATATAAAAGATAATATGAATTTCATATTTAATATAAATTTCATCTGAAAAGGTTTAACTTTTATTTTTAATAGCAATATGTGTAGTAAATTAATGTGCTACATAAAGAATTCAGAATAGTCACGATACGCCGGAGTCAATGTTCTATCAATCTGGACTCCGTCGGTAGTTGGATGGATTTCATTTTCAAACTGATGAACTGCATAGAGATTCGGATGCATTCCTCGGATGTTTTAAGATTTTGTCTTATCTTTCTTCTTCACTAATTTAATAGACTAAACAGAAGTTCGATAGTTTAGTGAGGTTCCCTATCCCCTCCACAACCGAGCACTTGACACAGCCATTATTGACGGTCTTAACCTGTTCACACAAGTACCGAAAATGATTCCTATATAATCAAAAATGATATAGATCAGCCTATAAGCCAAAAATCGGCGCAAGTTACTTGACGTCATGGTTTTATCTGATAAGCACCAACTGAAAGCCAAAACCTACCACAGGTAAACAATGCTTTTCATTAGCTTTAGATCTCTCCACCGACGTCTATATTTCCCGACCAATATGATATAGGGATCTTCTAGATTATATAAGTATTTACTAGGGTAAATTGTCTACCATCTACCGCTACTTCATGGGAGGTTGTATAAAAAATCGGATTTTCTTGGATTACAAAAACGACGAGGGCCGCATTATATAAAAATATACTCGTAATAAAAAAAATCTCATTAATAAAACCTTTATATGCATTCGTAATAAAGGTTTCCAATTTTCTAACAGTGATAAATGTGTTAAACGGAGCCGACGGTAAGGAAGAAACCTATTCCAGCATTAACTCTACAGTTTTAAAGAGTTCATATCGTTTCATTATTATATGTGATTTAATGTTTGTTTCTGTTTCTATACAAATGAAAGTGATGTAAAGATATTTCAATATTCAAGAAATCAAATGTTTTCTGCTCTAATAGTAATAGTTCAATGAACGTTGAACAAAGAAAACAACATATAATAACTTTCTATTATTTATTTTCTTACTTTTTGTTAAATTATCGCGTTTAATATTTTCTATAAAAAAGCATTGCTTCTCCAGATACAACTTTATAGGTATTTAGTAACTGTTCTTTTTCAAAATCTAACAAAGTAAAGTATCAACAAACATATTTTAATTTATTATAAACTTATAGCTACAACATATAGTTCTCCATAGGGATCGTAAAATATTAATAATTACTTAGACAATGTCTAAATTATAAAATTTTACCATAAGCAAATTTATGATAATTATAATCGAGGTCTTTAAGAAACACAGATTCAATTCTATTAGAAGTAACCCTAAACAAGAGATAAGAATGTCCCACTGGCATTGAATAGACGCCACAGAAATTATCGGAACCTTGGCAGCACAATGAACGTTAAATAGCCCGCATGGAACAACAATGAGGCATTTGTTGATTCAACACAAAGGCTAAACTTTACGCAAAGTTCAAACTAGTTTTGAAAGCCCACCCAACATAACATTAAATGTTGGGTATTAAATATCTTCATGACTAAAAATTATTTGATATTATAAGATTCTGGCGTTACTTTCAGGAGAAAATTAATCAACAATGACGTCATTAACGGTCCTTTTTTTTCGGCCTAATGGCCGCTGTTAGCCCGAGGACTTTTATAGTTTCACCAGGTTGAGAGGTGACCGAGCGCTTATGACGCTCAGTCAAAACCTCAATTAGTGGGTAACCTGCACAAGAGCTCCCGAGAGGAAGCCTCGTCTTAGACCGCTACCCTGTTTCGCGAGAGCGTCTATCTCGAGGGTGCCCGTAAGAGCTGAACCTCGAACTCGGTCAATTGCTCCTGAATTATCTAAATTAAGGAAATCTAAATTAATATCGCTATTATTATTACCTATCTCTACCACGACTTCGGAATGCGTGGGCGCTGGAGATGAAATGGCGCAAAAAAACTCCAGCTACGCTTCTATCATTATTGTCTGGTGAGAACCGGCCTGTGACGTGACGGCATCGCGAATAACCTTGTTTCTGAATTCTGGACTGGGGGCGATATGAGGGTGTAGTGTACGTGTGTAATTAACGGTGCAGGTTACGTTTTAGTGTTATTAGTTCTGAGCGAATAATCTTAAAGGTCGCTTACTTCCTATATTGCGTCCAAGTAATTGGGACAAAAAAATGGAGGGGAGCTACAGCAGCGGAACAGAAATTTAACAGTAGTTCCCACGTAATGGGGACATCCCCGAGGCCCGTAGATCTGCATAGACACCGTCACAATGCATAGCCACACCACAATTTGTTTCTAGATGCAGCAGGAATAGCTTGACCAGAGAAGGGCCACACCCTCACAGAACACCATCGAAATAAAAATGTAACTTGCAGTATAACGCTGCTGTGTTTCATCTAATAAGTGTAGGGATTTGGAGAGTTTTGTTACTGACAGTGAGGCATTCCATCTTAGTCTTCAGGGGTTGGACAAGGCGTCTGCATTTTAATTCCTTATTGAGGATTAATATAGGTGTCATGAATTAGAAATATGTAATTAAAAAATGTAGCCTCAATAGCTTAATGATTTAGGGTACGGTCTGCAAAACTTAAGGCCGTCTTCAGCTTAGTTGAAGTGGTTGATCGGAATATTAGTCAAGTTAATAGCATTACTAATATTCCTTTTTAAAATTAAAAAAATGGGCCACACGAATTAAATACCATCTTGTGAACTGTGTGCTCGTTTGTCAATAGGATAAAAAACAAGGGACATTAACATTGCTGCATAAATTTAACTAATATGTAATCAATTTTATTCGAACCTTACGTAGGTTAATAATCCATTAGGCAATTGACGCACCGAGCTCGTTTGTCAGTCTTTATTAAAAAAATAAAATTGCTATTGACTAAAAATTAAACTATTCTTAAATGAAGAGCTAATGCAAAATTAACTTCTGAAACACAGTTGATCTGAAATGATTGACTTATGTTTCAATTATGAATTATACAAAAAATTCAATGAAAAGTTGGTGAGCATTGCTTGTTTCTTGAGAAATTATTGTATACTAAAATTCCATTTTTACTAACTTAACACGCGGCGGTAGAAGCAAAATGCCGTTAATTTGCGGCAGGTGTAACTTGTGTGAAACCATTACGCAAGTAAAAGGAAAATGCTTACCTTAATATATTAATTTATCCGTGTGTATTTGGCGGTGATAAATTTGTGCACGTTATTCGAGGATTATTTTCAGTCTTATATATATTTATTATGAGAAGCTAAAGTTTAAGTACTGATTTCTCCTTGACATAGACTATTATTTAATATATATATATATATATACCTAGACCGGCCATAAGTTCTGTTACAAATGAAAATGCATTTTTTTTCAATGAAGTAATGTCATATTATTAAAATTTATACCTAAATATTTATTAGTCAGTCAGCAAATTTTAAAAAAATATTCTATTCGAAATGGCCACCTTTAGCTTTTATACAGGCCTTTAATCTGTTTCGTGGCCAAACAGATTAAAGGCCTTTCAGACCCCTTGCACAGCTTCTTTAGAACTGTGAGCGTACTCTTTATCATTTTGCTTATTGTAGTGTTCTTCTATCGTGATCATTTTTTTTATTGTTAAAGAGGATATTCTGCGTATCGTGACAGATGGAGTTTTATCGATCCACTCTCTTTAATTGTAAAGATTGATTTAGGGCATGTCCTGTATATCGACGATAAGAACCGAGCTTCAGGTCTTGTTTTATAATACGCGACAAATTCCTAGCGGGAATCTTCATTTCTCACGATAAGATTTTTTGCTTCCTAATAGGCTATTGACGAATTCTGGCTTTAACAGCATTAACAGGCTATGTAGCTCTAACAGTACGCGGCCGCCCCGATCTTTTCTGGTCTTCAACAGGGGAAGTGTTTTTGTATCTGTTGATAGTACTATATACGAACATACGGCTGATATCAAGTGTGCAGGACCACTAGAACTCTAAAGTAGAATAGCAATAGAAGATAGAATATAGATAGCATACACTACATAAATATAGACCTCTAGAACCTTAGTATAATAAGGTCAAATGTAAAACAGATCGCCCTGTGATTTACAGCAACACTCGTAAACATACACAACGCCTTACACTCCGACATCTACACAGACACGTCATCCGCACCACACTAGTCTTACAAAATGTTATACACCAATCACAGTGCCTCCTTTAAAGTAGACGTTGCGATTCGCGGAACCCTCACAGCCGACCGACCGGCGGGACGGACACGGGGCATGCAGCCCCACGACGACCCAAACACGTGTTTTCGTCCCGCTAGTTGAACACCCGAACCTCGGCGATAAATAGGGACGCGTTTCGACGTATTGCCACTGACCGCCGGGACTCTACAAGAAGAACATCAACAAATAGAACATCTACCTTTTAACAAATGTAGAATCTTTTAAAATAGTGTTGACAAAAGGGTTTTTTCTTCGCTATCCAGCAATAGAAAGTGGGCTTTGTTTCGGTCACCCGAACAGATAGAGGCATCGTCCACACCAAGCTTTTGAAGTGTCTGGATTATGACCGACGACTCCATAACCACTTTGTGCAAGGCGAACAATGCAATCTTATTTTCTTTAACACCCGATTCCATATTGTAATTTGATAATGAACACGAAAAAATATGTGAAATGGCGAAAAATCGAAAGAAGTTTTAAAAATAATATACGTGTTCCAAATTAAAAATAATTAAAAAGTTGAAAAAAAGAAAAGTTTTTATGTAACAGTATTTATAGTTATATATATATATATATAGATATATATATATATATATATATATATATATATATATATATATTGCTTATAAGAGGACTTCATGTCTTCGAAATATTATTTAATTCCACAAGAAAGTGAAAATGAAAAAAGTTAAGGATTTTCATCAAATCACCAACTTTATTTAAGGAAATCATACCAAACAGTTGTTATTTTAACTACTTCCGTGAATTTATCTTATATAGATTTGATCAAATCAATCACCCCTATATAATACAGCTAGAATCTAGCTGTGACTCTACCACTGTTAGTTTATGTCGTTTGGAAATAAAAGAAAGTAACTTTTGAAATAAAAAATCTTTATTTATTTAACCGCGAGGACTAGGTGAAGCAAAATATTTTACTTTGTTTCTAAAAGAAATTTCCGACAAAAATATTTCGTATATTTTCGAATTTAAGTACAAGTTATTACTGCGTATTTTTCTTTAGTCAGTAGTTAGTTTTCTTGGGTCTGATAAGCTTACAGTGAACAAAGCTTTTACAGAAAATCAATTTATTTCTACCGTCACCGAGGTGCTCAATTCAATATGCAGTCCAAACTGGCCGCAGCGTGGTTCAACTTCTCTTATTAAATAAGATAAGGTTTCAAAAAGTCTTGTAGAGTTAATAATATGACATCTATTCAGAAACCTCAATCAATGTTTACATTATTGAATGTTATCCATTTATTCAATACATTAGAAAATACATCATGTTATATTCCGTAACTTACACGAAAAGAAGATATAGCCGCCATATTTATTCTTCGTTGACAAAACTTGTAATTAAACGTTGAGGGATGGCTTTATATTATGCTCTATTAGTTAAAGAATTGGATATACACCGGCAAACTGGATCGAGGACCCAATAACCGATAGGAACAAAAGGTCCTCGAGTGGCAACCTCTATCACCAAATTTCGACTGCGGAAAATCGTAGAATGCAGGTTGCTAAGCATCGTGAATCGTGGAAGCCTGTGAGGGAGGCATTTGTCTAGCATTGGCTTCCAAGCAATTAAATACGTTCACCATAAGTCAGATAGACAAAAGATATGCGTAGGTCGAATTTCTATAGGACATCATCAGTGTCGCGACCCTCACTAACAAGATAAAATAAGTTTTCAGTCAGTGTTACTTAGCTATCTCTTGTTAATCGAACGGAACAGACCTATGGACTAGTATTTAAATAATAATAAAAATAAGCTGATAGTGTAAGTAAGAATGTAATTAATGCATTTATTTAAACACAGTGAAAAATTAATACAATACCACTTTAAAACCCCATTTATCAACATTTATCCACTAACTCACTTCTAAACTAAAAACTTATCTTTATTAATGAAATTTAACTTTAGCTGTTAAAACTGCTTCGTAACTTGGCATAAACTTCATCCGTATGTTATTTGGCCAATGGTATATGGTTGTTCCTTAAAGGTTGTTTAGGTTCAATTGTGTTTTCCAAAACTCCAATACTTCCTCCGGTTGTATGTTTTTATTTCTACATTATATTAGTTGATTTTTGTAATTATCTATTAAAAGGATAAACAATAAAGTGATTGCAATATATCTCTAATAATGTTTTGCGTGATGACTCCAGATAAAACTGAATTTTTCATACAAAATACAGTAGCATAGTACTGCTATTGTTCCAATGAACCCTACCCCGTACGAGTCGACGTGTTCGTGGTAAAGTTCGATCACAGCTGCGGCTTGACTCTACCACGTTAAAGGTTAATGAACTCTCGATGTTAATTCGCTTAAAATCAGAATGACCTTCTTGTTATATGTTCTTATTTTTTTCGCTATCCATTCCAGCGCAAATTTTGAATTATTCATTGTGTTTATTAAGAGAAGAGCATTTTTTAAATGTTTTGATGTTGACAAATGAACACGCTGTTTCTGATTTCTTGAACAACCTGTAGATGCATTGAATTCATCTTCTTCATTCATTTTCTACCCACCTTTATTTCTGTGTGTGTAAATTAAGAACTTCATAGTGAAATATATATAAAAGAAATTCATATTTTTACTAATTAATATAGGTACTTGCATGTTTGCCCAACATTTTTATTGTATGTATTATTGTCAAGTAACATTCACGACAAACACCTCTGTAGTTTTCTGAATGTCATTTTTTGTAATTAAAGTGTTCTACTTAAAATATTTTTAATTCTTATTTAACTTATATTATACTAACTAACTATATATTTAACTCTTACTAAAAATATTTTTTTTAAAAAAAACCTAATGTTTACTCTTGCAGCCTTCGAAATAAGTGTCGATTACGATCTTTTGATTGCCAGATGACATCAACTACGCAGAATTTTTTATAGTGCCGTAACCATTTGCGCAAATAAAAGGATGGTCACTTGACGTCCCTTTCCTTATTCCGATGTATTCCGATATAAGTGCAATAAGAGCGGAGGTAGGTTCAAATGCAGTGACAGGAACATAGAACGCAAGTACAACAAACTCAGATACGAAGAGCAACCATTTGTGTACACAAATATTTTGGCTGGGAATCTAAACCAGGACCCGTGACCTCCTATCGGTGATCCCCTACCGTAAACGGGGCTCTACGGGTCGCTGACGATCGCAGTGGGGGCTCCGATCGTCCAGTATTAGCGACCCCGAGGAGGATGACGGCACGACGTGGTACCGTGTCGGCGTGATAGTTCCACGAGGGTTCTGGGGGTGCGATCTTCACGCACGCCCCCGGAATGTGCTATCCCAGCGAAGCGCAGGGGGGTTGCGGTTGCGTTACTTACGGAGATCCCGCGACCCCTCGCGAGCGTTGGTGGCGACCCCCGTGGGGTTTTAATCGGTGCGAGTCCGACGTAACCCGCTCTCGTTCCCGCGAGGGCGGGAATGTGGAGGCATTTGGTCACGACAAAAAAAAAGAAAAGAACCAGTGACTTAGCAGTCAAGTACTCTAAACACTACACCACGCCGGTTACGATAAGTAATCACAATACAGATGCATCGTTACTTCAGAGTACTGCGATGGCGTACCTCGTCACCATTAATAGGACTCTTTTGTATGTGTTTACGCAGATATATTGAGAGAGAGGGTGGGAGAGAAGAGAAAATCAAATAACAATATATTTTGTTGTTTTATGCAGTGCGCGTATGTAACTACTAACTAGAAGATAGTCGAAAACATCATATTGAATGCACTTGAAATGCGCAATCTGGCCTTCATTGGTTTTGTGCATGAATGTGTGTGTTAGAGTTATGTGATGGATCAGTGTTACGAGTAATTTAATCCATATTATAATAGAATATAGGTCATATTAGATTAGTTTAAATTGAATCCATATTATAATAGAATATAGGTCATATTAGATTAGTTTAAATTGAATCCATATTATAATAGAATATAGGTCAGATTAGATTAATTTCAATTGAATCCATATTACAATAAAATAAAGGTCAGATTACATTAGTTTAGTTCCGTTGGCGTGCTTACTACACAGTGATAGAAACTTTATATCGAGATCTTTGTTAGCCCTGAAAAGGCTTTGTAGCGTTGCGATATACTCACCGCACACGCACCAAGCACTGTTCTCGTTCGAAGCATTTTTTTTCGTCATCGGTTACTTATCATAGTGTGCGGGTGGGATTACTCCACCGCCAGCCATGTGGCCACATTTCGGCATGGAATGAAATATTTTCCTTTCATGAGAAAGCGCTACGCCTCGTTACTGCGGCGAGTACGTGACAGCCCTAGCGGCATCCTGTGTACGCTGACGGGCAGGTGGGACTCGCTGGACACGCATACATGTAAGCTAGCTCGATCTAGCATCACTGTGTCACTACATTGTATCAAGTTGTTTGTTTAAATTAATTAATGTTTAATGATAAGTACTAAAATTATATTTAAGCACTAAAAAAACACTAAAATATGAATCTTTTTGAAGTCCGAAATAAATGAATTTATTATTACCTCTAAATTTCCACTAATAGTCTAATATTTTTTCTAATAAACACAAAAATATACTAACATTTAATGATAAAAGAATAATAAACTGTTCCAAAGCTGAATCTGGAATGACTTTTAGCTCCGGTTAACAGATTCATTAATGTGAGGTAATGCGGGTTTCTTATCATTCTTGTCTACCTTATTACGTGACCATTTAATGATTTATATTTGGCGAACATATTTTATTATGAAGGCTACCTTAATTTTTGGTCTGTTAGTAACGGAATAAGTAACGGCCTATATATAAATCCCACTGCTAGGCGTTGGGCTCATCTCATCTAGAGAGTATGCTAGAGCATAATCCAATCACCACTACTAGGGTCCAATGTGGATTAGCGTACATCACATGTTTTCGACATGCAGGTTTTTCTGTCTGTTACGAGTGCCATGTAACTAATCACCGAATTTTCTAAAAGTAATTCACATTTTGACAATGTATAAATTACTGTTTGAATATTACTATTAACAATTATACTTATATCTAATAACGAATTCAGTTAAAATGAAATATTATAAACAATTTACGTAGAGTCGATGGATGTTCAATTAAATTTTTTTCTCGTTTCACGTTGAGTTAGCCATAACTTTTTTTGTTGAATGTAGACAATTTTTTATAATTTTTAAAAATATAGATAAATATCGCATTTATTATTATCATCAATATTATCCCAGTCGGTCCATAGTCGACTATTGAATAAAGGCCTCCACACAGATTGCCACAAAGGACGGTCGTTAGCCACTATCCATCGATTTCACGCAAACTTGCTCAGGTCGTCGCACGATCTAGTGGGAAATTTACACTTTTACTATTTACACTGCGACTGCCAATCCGCGGTTGTCACCACAGAACGATCGGTATCGGTTCTACGAGCTACATGACCAGCTCATTGCCACTTCAGCTTGCTAATCTTTTGAGCTATATCGGTCACCCTCGTACTATCGCGGATGTCTAAGTTGCGTAATCTATCACGCAGAGAAAACACCGAGCATAGCCTGT
This sequence comes from Teinopalpus imperialis, assembly GCA_029286865.1. Classification (NCBI taxonomy): domain Eukaryota; kingdom Metazoa; phylum Arthropoda; class Insecta; order Lepidoptera; family Papilionidae; genus Teinopalpus; species Teinopalpus imperialis. The sequence goes on from JAGSMU010000017.1 coordinate 1,313,718, forward strand.
TCCATAGGTCGCTGTGTAACTCTAAGCTATCTCAGTAGCGCAGTAATATGCATAAATAATATTAAATACATACAGCAGTGGCGCAGTAATATACATAAATAATAGTAGATACATACTTCGAAAATGTAATTGATGTCCTCAGGTCGATTTTAACCACGACGACATCGTCTGTACTGATTTATTTACTTATTTAACTTATATTACACTTTGTGTACAAAGCATTTATATAAGGAAACTAGGACAAGAATAGTATGTATAAAGGCGCAGCTTATTTTACAATAATGAAAAATCTCTTCCAGCAAGCATGGTGTTGGACATATTATCGGAAAAAAGAAACATAGTCTACTCACAAAAAAATAGAGAAAAAGAAAATTTATACTGCCAAAATCAAAATTACACCCTCAAGAAGGGAAGGGTTGGGCTCAGCTGGCTTGGTGATCGTGCCGTTGGGCTCGTCGAAGACATCTTCTTCCAACGCGATTGAAATAATGGATCGTGATGGGATTGTTAGTGGCGGCACTTATATTCAACGGGTACGTGTGCGCGATGGTAGAATCGCAACAGAATTCAAAATTTCCTCCTCAACATCTCAATGATTCCAAACACCACTGTACACTTTACGGAAAATTTTCTACCACTAACAAATACACTGTGGAATCAGCTCTCACCAAGGTTACTTCGAACTGAAAAACCGACTCAAGGATCTTCAAGGAAAGAGCTTAGACCTTTCTTAAAGGTCACTAGCAAACCTGCCATTCCTCTGGTGTCACCACTGTTCATTCGCAGCTGTGAGTTGCTTGCCACCTATTCTATAAAAAACAAAACATTAGCACAGATTCAAGGACACTCGCTCGTCATCTCCTTCCGTAGTCCGATATAGTGCATATACCAACACCTGAAAACCTTTCCTCCCTTTAGATAGCGATCCGAGTCGAGGTTTCGTGCCTCCTTATGAGAGGCCCTCGGATCGTATCATTGCCCCCCTCTGTTCTCTTCGACGTTCTTCGTCCACAGGGGTCGGAGTGCAGCGGTGCTAGCTTTGCAGCATCGTCGTTGTCTCCTTACTCAGCGGGCCTTCCGCTCGCGAGTCTAATTAGATAAAGTTGTAGAAGCCTGAAAACCAACAAATTCATAAAGTAAATACAAATACTGTTCTCCTCTCATAGAAATCTAACCCAGGACCGGCGACTCTGCTGATACTCTAATCACTAAACCATATGACAGACTTTATAAAATTATATTTATAACGTTCCCTTAGAGAATCTAGCTGCAAACGTGAAAAAAATCAGTTACAATATTTTCAAAAATTGAAACACAGGAGTAGATTTCGTTTTATACGCAGTATGTATGATTGAATGATGAAGTAAAACAATTTTGTCTATAATATCAAGTCATAAAACGGAATAAGACTTCATACATCGATAGCTAGGCTCTATCATCTAAAGTTAGCCTTTTAGATGAGATGAACTGATTTTACAAATGGACGGAACGGGGGCGCTAAGCGCAGACCGCAATTTCACGGCTGCGGGTAGATTGTATAGATACAAATTGTTTGAATATTACCCTAAGCTACATTCTGTTGTATACAGATGCGTCTGTATAATCTTTTTGAGAAATAAAGACGTTCCTTGTAAATAAATAAGCATTGGCATTAAGTCCTTCTTTACTCCGTCAAAAACTACAAAGACATTTTTTTATTATTTATTGAGAGTAACAGCAACATAACGAGCACGCAGTTCACCTGTGTAGCAATTGTGCAGTACGTGATTCCTGAGGCCCATGACATCTAAACTCATTTTGCTGCGGAATCATGATGCAGATGCCTTGTCACCCTTGAGCATTGAGATGGAATGCCTCGTCACCAGTAATAAAGGTCTCCGGATCCCCGCACTCACCAGACGAAACACAGCATAGTTATGCTTTGCATCGTTCACTAGGACGGATAAACCACATATAAGCAAGTACCACACTGTTGATATTTCGCTAGTCCTTTAAAAAAACCCAGTAATAATACTTAAGTTACTAAGATTAACTTTTTCTAAGTTATTAGAAAATGTTTTATATACAATTGTCTTAAGCCAAATTACCATTTGGTATCACCAACACCGTATATAAATTTACAACTTACTACAATCATTTATTAATAGACGTTCGTCAAATATATCAAATCCGTTCTTATAATAACGAATAGATCATCAACCTTATCACAAGTATAACTTAAGCGATATCTAAGTTTAGAATATTTGTGTAATCCACCGCCCCGTTAATTGAACTTGAAGTTTGGTAACATCCGTTATACTGAACTCCTTGTAACTGTTTAATAGTTGATCAAACTGCCTTTAAATACTATATCTAGTGTTATGCGATACTTCAATATTATCTTCATAATAATGGAGTACCCTTAATTAATAATATTAGTTTTTTAAAAAGATTATACAATTCAATCCACATACATACATTTAACAATTATTATATAATTAAGTTTTTACGTGTTAGAGCTACATTGCAGTTTGTTTCTAGCTGCAGAATGAGTAGGGCAGCTCGAACGGGGTAGGACCACGCCCTCACAGAATACCAGCGTGAAATAGTTGCATAATGCTGCTGTGTTTCGTCTGGTGAGTCTTCATTATTGATACGTTGCCACCCTTGAGGGCTGCCTCAAGAGTGACAACGCATCTGCATTATGACTCTTTGTCAAGGATGAATGTAGATGTCAGTCGCAGGAAACCCTTTCCATCAGTTGAACTGTGTGCTCGTTCGTTACTCTGAATGTAATAAAAAAAAAGTCAATTCTCTTAAATTATTATTAAAAAGCAATATAAATACTGGGGTTGTCTTGTTTGTTTGTATGTCGGGGGTTATTTCTCGAAGGACTCAATAAACTCGAATCCATTTTTCTATTACATTGAGAATTTAGTACAATAGAATTGATTGAATTTCAGTACTGTAACTGTATTGTTTGTTTAAATAAAATAAATTAAACTTATTAGAAGTATTGTCGGATTTATATGTTGTACATTTTAGTTTTAAAATTGATATTGTCTCATCTTCATATCTTAATCGTTGTTAACATTTATATATTTCAATAAAATATTATTGTTAAATACATTTTGTGATTAAAGAGCGTACGAATTACTTTCAGATTTTCCACATTTCTTAACCTATTACTACCACACAAATGATATCTGTATATCTGTTAGCTAATCTATAATATCTATTTATCTCAATGTTTTATGAGATGGAAAATGGAAAATGAAAAATATTTTAATATTATGTATGAAAAGGCATTTAATGGCATGTGTATATGCTATATAAACATGAAATAGAAAATAAAACATATTATTTATATATATTTAAATAAACAAAAGCTTTTATATGTATTTCCATCCGAATATAACTTGCATCTTCGCTTTCCATCAGTTAAAAATATAATCAAGAAATTAAAATGATAAATAGTTGTGATAAGAAAATCATTTCAGTATAGAGTTAAATTATATTCCTTATCTCAGGCTATTTAATAAATAATAGTGGCGGACTAGAACTTAAAGTATGTTACTAACTATATCTGCAAATAATTGAATTTTAAAAAAAAAATTAAGAATAAAAGAGTAAATCTTCAAATTGAAAGGGAGTCAAGAAAAGTTGCGATCGCAATATTTTCATTTTATCGACACCTTGGTTGGCCGAGTTTTGTAAGTGGGGCTTGAAAATAAATATTAAATTTAGAGACGAAATGTTATTATAAGAAATACCAGATTATTACGATCAAAGAAACAAAATATTTTATATAATACCATCCACATATATTTTCACTGTATTAGAGAACATGACTAGATGCTACCATCAGGTTTACACATACAGGTGTGTTTAATGAAATTAAATCTCAAACCAGACAAACCACTGTATGTGATCCATGAAAGCACTTCGTAAATCAAGGGAGGTAGAGCCAAACATTAGCTTTTTTATTGCATGAATGGCCCTGCCCGACCGGGAAGTACCGCCACTGCACAGAATACCGACATAAAGTAGATATTTAATTCACATCTGCGTTTCGTCCGCTGAGTGAGGTAGCTGGAGGCCCACCCTCTCCCCCCTCCTTAAAATAACATAGTAGCGGTATTTACAATAAATCTACCCTTGAAGGGTACTAAGACTTTTGGTTTTGGAGAATCCCTCACTGGGCGTCTACGCTCAGGCTACTCTATGCAACCTGGGTGTGTATGCTCGGGTTAAGGCTGACCCGCGTATTATTTATTCTGGGGCGGGGGGAGGTGAGGCAAAATTCCGCTAGAAGCAAATAGGCTACAGCAGACCCTACCACGCTCGCCGTAGATTTTTGCAATGTCACGGGACTTCATTCCAACCTTAATGTCGTTCACTACCGAACGACGACGAACGACATCAAACCGACAGCGAACGGTGTGTATACGTCAGGGATGATATCTGTTCTCGACGCCTCGGCAGTCGTTGAAAGTACGGACATGTCCATCCTTTGGCAGACCGTCACCGTGTTTATGCAGGCCTTTATAGGTTCCATAGCGCTAATACCGACTCGGACCAACTCATCGACTATAGGAGATCTGTTCATGACTATGCTTTGGCATATGATCTTGACATATGAGATCTCTATTCTTATATAGTCGTACAATTTTCATATTAATTGACAGTGTATGTATATAGGTATTTATAATTATTATTAATAATAATAATTTGTACAAACGCATTATTTGTATTTCACTTATACTGTCTCACTGTCAGTTACGATGTACTCGTCTGTTTCTTTATTACCTTAAAAAAACTAAAACAAGACGTTTGGTCATGAAATTATTTAATTATTGCCGGTTTCTAATATGTATGCAAAATTTCAGATAATTCAGACGACTGAAAGCAGTTCAAAACTGAATTTTAAGAAACTCAATACATTTACAGCCTACATATAGATCAAACTATCAAAAAAGGCATGTTAAAAATGCATATTATATCACGATTACATATAAATACTACACTGAGTATTGAATGATTATTTATTAAACCGCAGGCTATAGCTTATTAACCTTGTTCCATTAACGGAAATAGAAACGTTAACTACCAAAAGTTTCTCCTTACTGCAATTCATTTTAGTTAGTTCTCAAATTAAACTTCACTATCGCTGCTCAATTCTAACTACGATGAAGAAAGTTCGAGTCCATTGATTGATACATTCGCTGTTACAAAATTAATACAGTCTCCAATAATTTATGTTTAAGAGATTTTTAATTTATAACAGTTTATAAGAAGTAATTGCTTCTATATTTTAAAAAGAATGCCAGCTAAGCAATGATATTATAAACTAATATTTTCATAAAACACTCAAACTAAACTTAAAATACTTGTGCTAGGATATGAATTACGACATCAGTGGAATATTGAATTCGAACCTACGGTGCTAAGTTACATAGACCGTAACCAGAATCATTATTTATATAATGCTTTAGATTATGCTCATCGCACAAATAATACGTACATACTATATGACTTGATATTACGGCAATTTAAGAATAGAACTGGGTAACATAAGACATTGGGTTTCTACTGGTGACGAGGCATTCCATCGTAGCCCCTAGGCGGTATAAGTAAACTCCTAATGCATATTTATTCTTTCTCAAGAATATACGTAAAGTAATAAAAAGGATACTATGGTCGTTTCTCATTACAATGGACATTCACATATTCATGCAATATTTGTTAGTGATTTTTTTTTATTAAATTGAGAGTAACGAACGAGCACATAGTTCACCTAATGGTAAATGATTCCTGCGGCCCATAACATCTACATTCATCCTTGGCAAGGAATCATAACGCTGATGCGTTGCCACCTTTGAGAACTGTGATAGAATACCACGTCACCAGTAATGAAGGTCTCGGGATGCGTACACTCACTAGATGAAACACAGCAGCACAATGCTGCTAGTTAACGCTGGTATTCTGTGAGAGCGTGGTCTCACACCGGTCGAGATGAGCCATTCATTCTGCAGCTAGAGACAAACTGCAGGTTAGCTCTACCACTGTTGTGTATTTGAGTGTTAATATTGTAATGTTATGCCTTTTATTATCTTTTTCTATGTTTTAGGCTTTTTTAACTTTTCCATGCTTAAAACTGGCTGGAGATGTTTAGTTTATGCTTAGCTGAATTTACCATAAGCGATAATCATCTAACTACATATTTTAACAACCAAAATAATTTCATTCTGGCGTGTCCATTTCATAAGACAGTCTATGATATCTTGTCTTAGACTTTGGAAATGTCATTCATGTAGTGATTTACGAAAGAGAAGCTGAACGAAAATACAGAATTACAACTTATAAAGTTTAATGTCATTACATGTTGTTAACAGCTTAATTTTTGTGATTATAAATCCTACATTTGGATATTCATTAGTTCATTGTAAATGAGTTTGCAGTAGAATAGAGGTAATTTTTCATAACTTCTAAGCATTCTGCTCTTCTATCAACCCAAAGGTAGCATGGTACAGAATGACTTTTGGCATTAAGTACGCCTTTTTATACAATGTTTGTTTTACTTGTTCAAATAAAGAATAATAAATAAATAACGATTTTTTTGAATAACTATATATACTACGATAACTACACATAAAGGAATATATAATAATCGACCTATCGAAATATAATTGTACGACTGGTTTAGGTAGCCTACAATTTATTCATCTTTTCATTTTTACATTGGTTGTCATAAATGTTTTTACTGTTCTACATATGGAATAAATAAAATATATTACATCTTTTGCAATAAGATATAAAACATAATCATTGAATCATATGATTATGATATATCATCAATCATATATCAGCGCATGAATTCACTGCTGGGCTTTCAGTTTGCCTCCAACTCTCGCCACCTTGCGAAACACAACTCCAACATCTCAACCTAATCGGACGTCTTACACCATGTTTTCCTTCCGTAGTCTCCACAAACATATTATACAATTTCAATTAGAGAACTGTACAGTGCCAACATAATTTAGTTTATGAATTCTTAGAATTGATGAATTGAAACTACATTTGCACATAACACAATTAGGACTTATGCCCAAAAGATATTATCTTGTATTGTATTTTTGGGTTTAGGCAAGAAAGTACTTAATGTTGTATAAAAAGATTTTTATAAATATATATATAATGCATTTATGAGCAACACACATACCTAAATACATATATATATATATATATAAATGGATATGAAATATATTCGAATTCTGATGATAATGTGTGAAATTTTTATATCATATTTTAATATTTTTTTGTAGTTGGGAGACAAACGGGCAAATATAATGAAGATACGTCCTAAGGTAAAATAAAATAGTTATTAGACATATGCACATGAAACTTCTAGACACATATTCTAGAAAAGCTATAACAGTCCGAATGGTAATCTTGGTTCTACGAAAGAGTGCTGCTACGAGTCTACGAGTATGTCATAATCATAAAAACTGTGTTCAGTTTTTCTCATTTCACTCGGAATTTAAAGTGGACTGTCGCAATGGACTATAATCAGGTAAATATATTTAAAGACATTATATTTTGTTTTGGTTTTTAATATTTCGCGTGTCAAACGAACACACTTTTTCCTTTTTTTGAGGTCTGATACTGAATGTCTTGTGACTCGTATTTGAGTACCAGACTCACCATACGTAAAACAGTAGCATTATCGAGTTATTTCACTCTGGTATTCTGTGAGTGGTATGGACGTTCTCCGGTCTAGCTGACGGGAGAACAGGTCATTCATAATGTACTTAGAAACTTACTGCAACTTAACTCTAACACTTAAACTTGAATATTGATTACAGTTTTATTTATTTACATATATCTTAACAGTATTACTGACGGCCACTTGTTCTAGTGGTAAGAGTAACTGGCAAGTCCTGTCGTCAATTCCAAACCGAAGAACAATATTTGTATAATACAAATTTTTGTACGGGTGTATACCCTGTGTCTCTGACATCGTATCTCAACCGTCCTCGTATCTTACTGCACATGCATTACGACGGAATAGAGAAGGGGATCACGAGTGAGTGCGTCTGTGTTTACCAAAATGCTTACGGCACTATAAAAATATTCTGTGGCGTTGATGTCTTCTGGTAATAACCAGAATGTTATATAGATAATAATAAAATAATTATATAGAAAATAAAAGAAGCGTCAATAGCCTAATGGCTTAGGGTACGGGTTGCGAAAGATAAGGTCGTAGGTCCGAATCCACCATCAGACTATTGTTGTGAACCATCTCCTAGCACAAGCACTTTCTGCTTAGTTGGTGCTTAATAGGAATATTAGCAATGCTATTAATATTATTTAATAGCATTGCTAATATTCATAATTAAAAAAAAATTAAAATCAATTTTAAAAACTAAAAAAAATATGGTATAGAACGAATTAAAATACAACACGAAAATAGAGATATCCTTTGATCTGAATTCGACTATGATTTTTTCTTATTACTTTGAGAATAACAAACGAGCAAACGAGTAATAAAGGTCTCCGGATCCCTACACTCACCAAACGAAACAAAGCAGCATTATGCTGCTATTTTACGCTAATATTTTGTGATGACACTGTCTGGTTATTGCAAGAATATATTCAGTTTACAGATCTATATAGGTTCTCACTTTTACTGCTATTGTATTAAAAATGTATTTATTATATATATTGCAATATCCAAAAATAGTCCTTGTTATTGTGGTCAAAAAACGAAAGAAATTTCCACCCAATCATAATTGTTATTTATATTGAACCACAGAATTGCGTGACTTTAAAACTATGAGAGATTTATATTTACTAGTAAAATACTCTCAAGTTATACAGCATGCATTTAAGAACGATTGACAATACAATAACTTAAAGTAAAAATTCACTATATAGTACATCAAAATATTTATAATTAAACAAAAATTAAATCTAGAGTATTCCTCTATATGAGCCTTATATTTTTTCAAGCGTTGCAAACGCAACAAAATACTTTAAAACAAACAACTGAATAATCATTCATCTATCATCATATTCATCTATAATCATTCTAATTTTAAAAGATCAACCAACCCCTAAAGATTTGAATAACGTTCTAATTATTATCTTCAACCCGACCTAAATAGAGTCAATGGGGATTCCCATTTCAACTTTGTGCAAATTGTAATTGTTCTAAAGTTAATCCCATTTTCGTTTAAAATTTGACGCAAATTTGTGCACAATAGGCGTTTCCGGCTTGAAATGAACAGCTTCCAACCAAGGGACAAAACAGTTACAAAATGGTGACATTTGCGGAAATTTTAACTGAAACCTACGCCCTACGCGAACAAAGGCCTTAAGTATCCTTCGTTTTAAAACAAAAGTAAAGATGCAAAAAATATCAAATAGTTTTAAAGAGGCTACAAATTATATTCTCTTACTTGAATTTGACCCTAACGATATTTTCTAGTACCATATAACATAAATTACACAAGATATTTTTTTACGTGGGCGAGCCACCTCATAACAAGCCGTGGTTGCAAACATTAAATGACTTGACCGGGGAAGAGCAAGTCCACACAAATTAAATGGAGCGAAAGAAAGCATTTCAAGGTATGTTTGATTTATAAAATGTTTACAATAATATTTTGAGATGCTTGTTCTCCACAATGCACAAAAATAATGAATAATTTAAAATAAGTATTAATTTTAAAATAATTCATATGGATAATTCATAATAATATAATATCGTACTCGCCTTAGGTAACTCACCATTCAGTCTTTACTCCAGAAGTTTACTTGATCTCTTCTCTATCTTGAAAGATCCAACTGCTCCTTATTTTAAAGATAACTTTCAATACCTTTCCTTATCTGAAAAAAAAATTCTTCGCTCCTCTTTGAATCTAATGATTAGAACTCCTCATCACTTCACCGATTTTATTGGTATCTTCTTCACTGTTAAGGCTACACCTCTCTGGAACTCCTTGCCGGAAGATATAAGAAGAGCATCGAATATGATCTTTTTTAAAAGGCTGTTACGGGAGCACTACAAAAAGACGTCTTAATCGGTGTTAATTATTTATTGCCTGGTCAATGTTTATTATATGTTTTATTATATAATTATGTATACTGACGTATTATGAATTGCTATTTATAGTGTATATACGAGTATATATTTGCTTTGATATATATGGTATGTTTATTTTTTATTAAACGAATACACAGTTCACCTGGTGGTAGGTGATTCCTGTGGCCAATGACTTCTACATTCATCCTTGACAAGGAATCATAATGATGCATTGTCAACCTTGAGGACTGAGATGGAATTTCTTGTCACCAGTAACAACTCACCAGACGAAACACAGCAGCATTATGCTGCTATTTCACACTGGTATTCTGCGGGCGTCGTCTTACCCCGGTCATGTTGACCCATTCATTCTGCAGCGTAGCTTTCATTAATAGAATTATTATTATTACATTTTTATAGTTTTTTACAATATATTATTTACAATATATGCACTTCGCCAACCACAATTTCTCTCCATGCCAAGGGTTGTCTTAGAGAGAATACGTTATTTTACGGCATTCAATCCGCCCTTTGTTACTTTGTTACCCTTTAGTATGATTGTACGAGTAGATGATTACCATCAGGTGAACTTTTTTTTGACCCCTAAAATTAAAAAAAAATATATGTGCTACAGTACCGGAGACATTAACATACATATACCGCCAGAGACCTTTATTACTGGTGACGAGGCAATCCATCTCATTCCTCAAGGGTGACAACGCATCTGCATTATGATTCCATGTCAAGGATGAATATAGATGTCATGGACCGCAGGAATCATTTGCCATCATGTGAACTGTGTGCTCGTTTGTTACTCTCAATGTATTAAAAAAATATATTGTACCACGTCGTCTAGCCTCTTCGAACTTATTTGTGAACATATTTTCACTACATTTATATAAAGATATGTGTTGCAGTAAGCTTTAAATCTAAGCTAAGTAACAATAAATTCCAAGTAAGAGCTTTTGGGATATACACTAATTAAAACTTTTAATTACATTAACGTATGCTGTTAAACTGTTCGTAAAACTAGGATTTAACTGAATGTGAAATCGTTACTGAGGACTTTTTGTTAAATTTAAACTATGACGGGACAGTTATACATTCAGTATCATTATCAAATCCTGGCCTGAATATAATTATGATCCCCCTGGTCGATTTTGACAACGGCGCTATTTCCCGGTTATTGGCATATGACATCAACTACGCAGAATATATTACAGTGCCGTAAGTATTTGAGCAAACACAGGCACTCACTCGTCATCTTCACTATTCCGATGTGATGCATGCGCAATAAGATTGGAGGAAATTTCAGATGCAGTTTCAGACATACATATAACAGTCAGTTCTAAATAACAACAATTTATGATACACAAATATTGTTTTTCATCTGAGACTTGAATCCAGGACCAAAGGCAGCTGCTAGGTGCTTTAACCACTCCACCACGCGGCTTTCAACCTGAATATATAACACATTGCAGATTATTCCTATCTGCAAAAAGAATGGGTCTACAAAAAAACTAGCAGTTCACGCTCTAAACATGATAATAGTATTAATTATATTATTCCTTTTAAAACTCGTATTTCAATTTTAGTAAAGAGGATCAATTAACTGTTCGAAGACTTCATTTGTAATTGTTACATTTAAGTTGAAGCGATAGCAAAGTGTAATGAATGGAATAACTTCATCGTATCGCGGTAAAGGAGAAATTTACTTAAACTCTTAATGAGGAATATTGCACAGTAGTAATGTAGGAAATAACTAATGATGAACGTGAAACGGTTTCAATATATGTTTATTGTAAATTTGCATAAATTAAGATGCACCGATGCAAAAACTTTGATGAAAACATTATAGAGTATGTAGATATATCCTCACGCTTGATCTTTTGTGGAATAATAATTATTTATATATATATATATATATATATATATCTATATATATATTCATTAGGAAGCCAACGTTATATACAATGTTTTCAAAGTACATTAACAACATTAAACTAATCATGTAACATTGTATATCCCACTTAAAAGCTAACTCAGCATGCATTTAACTAGACTTAATTTAATAAACTAATATAAAAAAAAAACAATAATAAAAAAGAAATAATAACAAAAACGTAATAAAGAAATATATATACATGTTAAGTCTAGATAATATGTTTTTTTATATTGTTTAAAAGTTAAAAGGGAGTGTTGAAAAATGTCAAGATATGCCTTCTTATATATATTATTATATGTAATAACAATTCTGTTCAGAGTTGCGGTTCTCCCCAGATTGGTTTTCGTGATCCGGATCTTGCATTATATTTCGGCACTGCTAATCTTACCCTATTCACTAAATTAGGACAATCCACACTTCCATTTATTATTTTGTGTAGGAAACATAAATCTATTAACTCTCTTCGGTTGGAAAGTGAAGGTGTCTTATAGAATTTTAAGAGATCATTGTAGGTGCTATTTTGTTTAGAAAATATTACCGTTTCGTGACCATACAAAACGATATTGTTTCTCCTTTACATAAATACGTGTGGTAGCGTAAATATCCTTTACTAACGGTGACAAGTGCTCAGATATATATATTGGCTTCTTCTCTCCTGAAATTCCAAGATGTGTCGTATTTAACTTGTCGCCCTTATTTATTTTATTAAAGTTTAATACGCCTGCCAAAAATTTATCTCTAACCAAAGGAGAATTAAATTTAACTATTACGGATCTTGGGTGGATTGAATCTTTGTTTATCTTAGCAACACGAGTGCACTTAATCAAACTCTCTTCCTGTATGGGGATTTTTATGACTCTTCCAATTTGTTCCACCGTTTTAACTAAATTTTCGCCTCGAAATTCTGGAATACAATATACTTCGACATTGGCCGCTCTCACCTCCTTATGAAGTATGTTGATTGTATTTGTGTGATTATTTACTATTTCTCTAAGGTTGATATTGTCTTTCTTTAAGGTTAGAATCTCCTCATTTGCTTCCTCTAACTCTTATTTTACTGTATCAAGTAGGTTTGACATATAGTCTATAGATACCTTTATGTTTTGCAGTTCACTCAGCTCTTCGCGAATTCGTTTTAATTCCACACTTACTGTTTGAGAGATAATTTCTTTGACTTTTTCCTTTACTGCCGATAACCAATCGTCATAGAATACAGATTAGTTTGTGTATCTTTGGTATTATTTTCAACAGATGTCGATGGTATTTTACTTTGGCAAGTTGGGCAAATCCACTGTCCTCTGGCGACTGGTGATTTAATTCCCGGTGGTACGACACACTCCATGTGACATAGCGATTGGCATTGACAACATTTTATTCTTTTTTGTATAAATATGTATGTATAAATATTACATCCGTTGGTCATTTTTAAGAATTTAAAAAAATATTATAAATGAAAAATTCCCTGGCTAAGGTTTGAACCAAGAATATCGTCTTATTCATGTAACGCAAGATCCGTTAGACCAAGATAATACGTAACGTTATTTGCGAAATATTAGATAATATTAGTATTTAAACACAGTTTTTAACACTTTTACCGCAAAGAATGTTCAAAACTCTTAGAGTTTACACTTGTTCTGTTCCCATATTCACTAAAATTACTTTTGCATGACATTCTATCTATTTTAATCCTATATAATATAGTATTTAAATATATATATATATATATATATTTAATAGCCCAACCACAGCTAATAAACCTGAATATATTTGGCAATAAAAAACCGTAGAATTCGTTTAAAGTGAAATACCCACTGTTTCAAAACTCCACCTCAAAATTCCATTACTCCATTCCATACAATTGATTTGACTTGATGTTAGTTTGCCCCGTGTTAGTCATCCAGCGGTGAACGATTTAGAAATTTATTTCGAGTACGAATATGTTAACCTGAGTTGTATTCCGAGTTTACAACAAGGAAAGAGAAACATTTATTGGTACAACATAAAGAGATATTTCGCCCGTAGGAGGTGTAATATCTCTTTGTGCTGTGCACACATACAGAATGAGAAAGAAACAGAAAAAATACAATAAAAAAGGGGTCGTGAAACACCTACAGTAACAGTGCTTAAAAATGCATAAAAACTTTTAAAGATATTTTATTAATTATTCAAAATATGCTTTTAAATAGAGATTCATTTTTATAAAATATAAATTGAGTAATAAACACTAATCAGAGTAAACAGAAGTGTGTGAACAGTGACAAACAGATTAAGTGTTTATTAAATACAAATAATGCGTTTGTACAAATTATTATTATTACTAATAATTATAAATACCTATACATACACTGTCAATTACTATGAAAATTGTAGAACTATATACGAATAGAGATCAATGTAAGTCATCTCATATGTCAAGATCATATGCCAAAGCAAAGTCATGAACAACATTCGGTGGACGCTTACGAAAGGAAATGAGAGCATTATCAATGGAAAAAAACAATATTCTTTCACATTTTCATTTTAAGGCTTTACTTAACGTCTTACGTAAACATAAACATTTTATTTACCTATATAATTATAGTGAATTTTATTTGCCATAAGCATTTTCGTAAACACAGACGCACTAACTCGTCATCCCCTTCTCTATCCGTCGTAATGCATGTGCGGTAAGATAGGAAAACGGTTGAGATACGGTATCAGGGACATAGGATGGATCTGTCATAAGCAACTGACCGAGCCGAGATTTGGCCCTCACGGGCACCCTCGAGTAGACGCTCTCGCGATACAGGGTGTCGGCCCAAGCCGATGCTCCGTCTCGGGAGCTCTTGTGCAGTTTACTCAATAATAGACGTCTCGGCTGAGCGCCATAAACGCTCGGTCACCTCTCAACCCAGTAAAACTGTAAATAAAGTAATAAATGCCTCCAGATTCCCTACACTGACAACATTATGCTGCTATTTCACGCTGGTATTCTGTGAGGACGTGGTCCAGCTCCGGTCGAGCTGACCTATTCATTCTACAGATAGAAACAAACTGCAGTGTACCTCTACCACTATTGATTGGGGATATTTTTTTTATATCCACCTCGTTGGTCAACAAAATAAATAAATAAAATACTATAAACATATAATAAAACAAATTTACACAAGACATCAAAATAAACATACTATATAAAAACCAACCAGGCGGAATTCCGTTGACAGCCCTAACGAGGGTTAGGACGAAAGGGAGAGAAACCTGTGCACTATACTAGCGGTGTCGAGGAGCATCGCCTACTATTACTATTGAGGATATATTTTTTTCTATCTCCGTATGGTTGGTCAATACAATAAATAAATAACATACTAAAAAAAAATGATTTTGTTTATTTATCCCAATGACCAACTCGGCGGAATTAGGAAAAAGGGAAATCAAAATATTATAATACGAAATAAAATGTTATTTATAACATGCGAACAGGTGATATTGCAACACGCCGTGCGTAATTCAGAGATTTATAACGAATCTGTTGACAGTTTCCGGCAACTTTATTTGCACTGATAGTTTACCAGTGCACAATAAATCATTAAATACGCTACCGCTTGCAAAACACTAACAAGGACTGAGAAATAATATTTATGTGTCACCAACTGCTAGTGTTTGAAACTGCATCAGATCCTTCCTCCGATGAGGAATGAGTGCCTCAGTGATTACATAAATTTTACAGTGGTAGAGCTATACTGCAATTTGTTTCTAGCTGTGGTCTGAATGTGTCAGCTCGACCGGGGTAAGACCACGCCCTCACAGAAAACCAGCGTATAATAGCATCTTAATGCTGCCGTGTTTCGTCTCGTGAGTGTAGGGATCCGGAGACGTTTATTACTATAGTCGACGCCTTATAAACTGAGGCTTCGGGTCATAAATCATATTTATCTGTCTGCCTCGCTCGCACTTACAGATCTTATGGAGAGGTGTAGTGATGTGCGTAAGAATTGTAGAGGTGCATATCGATAAAGGGATAGATACGATCGATATGTTAAATTTGTTAAGTATTAATAATATAATTATGTTAAGTATTAATGGGAATAATTTTTCGCTATCTGAAAATAAAAGTTTATAATTTGTAAGATAAAATGTTTATTTCGACGTAATCATAGAGAAACTGTAGAGATATAAAGGGCCCTTTTTATCTTTTCTAAGGATATTTCTTAGTTCTTCAAAAATTCTCATTATATCCACCACGTTAGAAAATAAATTCTCCATTGTGCGTATTGCGTAACAAAGCGTAAGTAATGTAATGAATGTCATAACAAAAAATCTTATATTTATAGAAAAACAACAACCCTTACTCGTAACAACCAATCAGGGGTCAGAGTGCTAATGAAGGTCACGATCGACCCCGCGTGCGCAGGTAGCTAAGTATCGATAACGGGTTGCATTGTGTGCACATTCCTACTGTCAGTGACATTTATTGCCCGACGACTCAGTTAAAAATGCGTCGACTATAGTGACAAGGCATTCCATCTCAGTCCTCAAGGGTGACAACGCATCTGCATTATAGTTCGTTGTCAAAGATGAATGTAGATATCATGGGCCGCAGGAATTACTTAACATCAGGTGAACTGTGTGCTCGTTTGTTACTCTCAAGTAATAAAAAAAAAGGTGACTTAGCTATACTGTAATCACTACGATTTTATTTTCTTATAAGGACTAGGAATTATAACTAATATATAATATACTAAACTAATCTCGGTGACCGATTATTGTATTTTTAATAAAGTGTTTTTTTACGAAATAGCTGACAAATGATCAAGCAGCTCACCTGGTGGATAGTAAGTGCCCATAGACATCCCCAACACCAGAGGAGTCGCAGATGGGTAGTTGGCCTCTTGTTCCACAACTTATAAAGGTTGCTCTAAAAATAAAAGAAATGGCTATAAAATATTAGCTGTTTCACAATGTCATTAACGTTTACATAGTAATCAAGCACACCCGGCCGAGGCAAGTGCCGAGGGTCGATTACCGGCCGATGACGAGATAAGTCACGGACTCTATATAAGTTACGTCAACCTGTTTGCTCCTTAGTGTCCTAGCTAACAGATTAAGGCTCTCTTGATGGATTGGTTTCCTTAGTTTAATTCAAACTGAAATTACTTTACATTTACTTCGAATAGACGTTTTAGTTTTGACAAGTCCAAACAATGCAAGCTTCCGACCAGCTTGGATCTTTTTTTATTACATTGAGAATTGCAAATGAGCTCACAGTTCACCTGGTGTTAAGTGGTTCCTGTGGCCCATGACATCTACATTCATCCTGACAATGAATGATAGAACAACGGTGCAGTTCATTTCTAGCCGCCGAACGAATAAGTCAGCTAAACCAGCGGCAGGACTACGATCTCGCAGAATACCAGCTTAAACTGCAGCATAATGCTGCTGTGTTTCGACTGGTAAATCTAGCAATCCGAAGACAACTTTATGAAGCACTCATCCCATCATATTCCTGTGTTGACAACGCATCTGATTGTAGAATTATACGATTATGATTCCTTGTCTAGGATGAGGTATCGGGAGCCTCAGGAATTAAGCAACGTCAGATGAACTGATAGCAGGTGGTCGTATGTCGCTCTAGATACAAAAAAAAATACTCAGAAGCGCAGTAGAGAAAAGAAGCATTTGCTCTTATCGACTAACCAGTACGACTTAGGTCCTTCTAGAAGCGAGCCTATTCCTTTGTTAAAGGCCGGCAACGCATCTGCAGTTCCTCTGGTGTTGCGGTTGTCCATGGGCGTCGATGATTGTTTTCCCGCCTCGGTGTTCTCGCCGCTCGTTTGCTCCCTTTTATCTATAAAAAAAAAACTAACCTTGGGAACGACCACGCTTTCACAGATTACGCGATTGAATCATTTGTTGATAACTGTTATTTTAATTCCAGTTTAATTATAATTTTCACCTGTCCGATTAATTAACTTGTGTGGTTGTCTTTGTTTTCAATATGTAATTTATACATTTAATCCAATGAAGCATTCACTGAAGCAATTTTTATATCTTTACATTTATAAATCTATCATTAACAATAGTAGTAAGATCTTTTTCAGCAAACATTGCTCTAATGTTCACTAATTCACCGTATGGTCCAAGTCACAAAAGTTGGGTAAACAATATTTCTTATTCTATTGGAAACTTATGAAGTTTACAACATGAGCATGATGCTGTAGGCAGCTGCATCGATCGACTAGTTTAATCGCTCTATGTGGGTAACGGTGGCAAGTGCTTATACAAACATAAGCAATACATACATACCAATAAACATTTCATACTCCTCTATCTCAAATACACCCATACACACACTCGCTCATTTACACACACAAAATAACTACAACTGCAAGATAAGTCTAAAAAATGGCTTTTAACAAATTGTGCAATCACTGCCTTATTTATTGTAAACAGTTATTTATAAATTGTTTTGTAAATCGCTCTTGTATTACCTAGTAAATAAAATAATACAACAGGCCCACCCTATGGTGAGTGTTCATTGTAGTCAATAAATTTCTAAATACCTCCATTTGAAAACAAATACATATGTGATTCGTTAGAATTAATATAGATATCCTTAAGTATAAGTATTTGGATCTACAGTTCTCATCGATCTGCTCAGAAAACGGAGGAATATTAAGTTGCTTATTGACTCATTTCCTTACTGTACTTACAATATCTAGTTGTACCAGACATACGATACGGGTCCGTTGCTTTATTGTGGATATCTGTAAATTCCTTCTTAATGCGTGCAACAAGGCATTGGAAAGTTTGCCCACACGTAGTTTTCCCTTCCGAATATAATTTGGGCATATTCAAGATGAGGTTGAATAGGTTTTTCTGAGCTAGTGCGTTTATATTCGTATAGGACCTACATCTACATCACCAGTTACCGTCTGGTGGGATACTTAGTCAAGTGCCAGTAAAATATTATATAGTCAAGTCTCTAAGGAAAAAATTTTTTTTTTAATTTATATCGATCACTAATTTAAATGTTAATTTTTACAACACGAAAACCACTCGGGTTAAACATATAATTTAACTTTTATATTTATTTAGATCAATAAGATGATAATTAAATAATTAAAATTGTTTACAAACGCTTCAGACTTTGAATTGGAACATTGAACACATATCGTCTAGTCAGCCAGTGGCGTGAGTTAGTCTCGCCGGGAACTTGCGGAATCGGAATCTTCCTGGGAAAACGGCAATGCTCCACGGAATACTATAAAAGTTTATTTTAAAAGCTTTGGAGCGCTTAATTGTTTAGTGCAGCGCACAATGGTAAAATAAGTGATTATTTTGTGTATGGATATGGTGCTTAGTAACCTTAGAAAATTAGACCCTTTATATGAAACTTAACGCATTAATGCCTGATATCAATCCAACTGGTTAATCTGTCATCTGTTTTGCAATGGACAATCTTTTTTTCTTTCTTATTTTATTGAAACGACGCTAAAAAGGAATCCATGGAGTCTTCTTATACAAAGAAATCAAGGTCTTGTGGATAGATAAAAAATTGTTTGATATTTAACTAATTTCTTATCAAAATAGTGTACTTATAACTAATTACTCCGGTGTAAAGGAAGCGAAATCAAGAAGAAAAAACACGGGTGAGATTAGAACAACAGCTTTTGTTATACTTAACAAAATCATATAGGTAAGAGGCACAATATAGAAAACACGAATTGAAAATGGAACGGTGAGCGAAAGAAGACTGCGTACGCGCATCTGAGCGATTGCATAGCGACTCCGTGACGCGGCGACTGATGTGCGGGCGCGGGAGCATGCTGTGAGAGGTGAGGTGTGGGAGGCGAGGCGAGGCGTAGACACGCTAGCCAAACCATTGTGTGCTACGTCGTTATGGGAATTAACCCTACGTGTGCGATCGTATCGTGTGTACTATGTGGTGCGTTACACTAATCAATTCTTTTCCTTCATTTAATTTAATTTGGATTGGAATTTCTGATCTGGTCTGAAGATCACCATATGGGGTCTCTATACCTCCAGGTTATCAGGTTAGTTAGGAGCAGTATTATATTGATATCTGATCTTAGTCTTATATGACAATTTCCCCAGTCAAAGCGACGGATACATGTTACTGCGTGTAAAAGCTAGTTTTTTTGCTTGAGTAAAATGTATATGCATGGAGCATTAAATCAACTTTAATAAAATTTCATTAATTGTAATGAATGAAATTTTATTAAAGTTGAACAACAAGAAGTCAGTCTACTAAAATCATATTTGATTCCTCAATTTGGTTTGGACTTTAGAGGTTAGGGTAAGGCTAAGTTAGTTTAATCCGCTAAAGTTAGTTTTGAGTTTGTCGTCACACTGAATTGACTGAAGCTGTGGACAACATCGAGTTTATAGGAGTAGAATTGAACCCTAGGAAGATATTGTTTACAAAATATATACAATTTTCTTTAATAAAATTTTAATAAAATGTATATTCCGTGGATCCGATGAATTTATACATATTTTCTCCAAATCTACTGTACAAAAAAACAATTTGGTACATATATTAAGTTGGATCACCCAATCACATATTTCCCTAATTATATTTAATTATATTGCTTACAAATTAGTTCTGAGTTTTCTTATACAAAGGGTGCTCATATTATGTTATTTTTTGCCTTTGTATTAAAAAAAATGCAATACATATTTCAAATAACGAACTTCAGAAACATGCCAGTCAAACAAAGAGCTGTATACCGAGTTGTAGAAGCAAAAATTGATTAATTTGAAGCAGGTGTTTCTTTGTGGCTTCACACAAAGAAACACCTGTTTCAAATTCTCAAAATCACACGAATAAAGGGTAAATTTTCATCTTCATTTTTGTCTGTGTGTAATTGCACCATAAAGATAAATTCGAAAAGTATTCTTAGCCTTAAATAATACTAAAATACATAAACTGCACCGAATATATATCATATGTACGAGTATGTATATATATACTACATACACAAATTAGATATTTCAAAATCCTTAACTATCATAAGATAAGAAAAACATTTTAACGAAAGCTTGCGTTAGATAGTAACAGGTTCCAGAGCACAATATAACAGTAGACAGATTACAAGTAAAATTGTTACAGTCTGACCGTATATTATAATAAGTATAATAAAAAAAAATGTTCAAATACTTTAGTCGTTTAAAAGGTTTTTTATTTTTATACAATAAAGTCACAAAGGAAGTAACTGTAATAATTCATATATTTATTTATTTTCGGAAAAAAAAAAAAAATTGTGAGATTATCACCCATTAGTAGTAGTAAGCCATACTTTGATTACACAGTAATATTGAATCACTAGTTAAACAGCACTGCGTCTTTCCTATGGACACCTTTTGAACATTTCATCAGCGCCATTTTCTTTTTTCTTTCTTCCATGTCGTTAATTATTAAAATGCTGAATGCATAAAAAATGCACTATTTCATTGTCTACATGAGTTATTTACTATTGTAGTACTCAAGCGAGCGTATGTGATATACTAAACCCGGGATTTTTTATTTAACAATAACGCGCGCATAACATGCACATCTCTACACAATACTTAATTTAAAACCCTGCCTCCACTAGATAGGAAGCGCACTATAGTTAATGGTTTGCATACATCGATTATTATTTCAATGACTTAAGTTCTCCGTATTCGAATAAAACGAAAAACCTTAACAACTAGCGTCGACTATATAAACAATACAGGCAGTAACAATAATGTCTGTTTATTGGTTTCATATAGGTTATTATTATTTTGAATAAAACTACTTTGAACTAAAGGATATAAATTTACAAAATGGATGTTAAATATTATTAGTACGCACAAAAATATTGAATAGAGCTTTTGAGTTCTGCTTTTAAGTATTTATCATTCGTTAAACTCAAAGATAATAACATTTGAAATACTTTTTTTATAAAACGACTTATTAATAAAATAAAACGACTTTCAATTAAAGGATAAAAATTTCCAAAATGGATATTAAATATTAGTACGCACAAAAATATTAAATAGAGCTTTTGAGTTTTGCTTTTAAGTATTTATCATTCGTTAAACTCCAAGATAATAACATTTGAAATACTTGTTATTAAAACAAACGACTCACCTACACCGAAAAAGTACACAAGGTGCAAAAAATTAAAACAAACGTTTTTGTTAAAAGTTCTTACCACAATAATGTTAAATTAGTCGCCCTTTCACAGCGAACGTGTCCCAGCACGTAATTGATGTTACTAAATTCCAGCATTTTTATAATAGTTCCTTTCTGTAATAATATTATGTAAGATAATAGGTTATTTATAGCATTATTTATATTTTGATAATGAATTTTACCAAATAAAGACCATTATGAACTCTTGTGCATAATAATGCTTTGAGTTCCACCCCTGTAGGGCACAGGTGTACGAATATACAATGAGGATATTTTCTATAAAAACGTGCTAAATTCGGAAGAATGATTAAAAGTGCTTAATTCAAAGAATGCTCCATCGCTTGTTATACATTTTTCTTATCTTTCAGCCAATATGTGAATACCACGCCCGCAAAAATCTTTCCCTTTTGCTGCGAACCATCTTCAAGTGTACGAAAAATTTTATAGAGGCGCACGTCAATCGGCATAGCGAAGGGAACGCAATCGTCGCAAAGGATAAAAGATAGGTACAGATGCAGGTCAAGTGTCAGGGATACGGGAAACTAACAATTTATCATACACATATTTTTCCTCGTCTGAGAATCGAACCTAGGAACTGCGCCACAGTAGCTAAGTAGCCTAACCACTACACCATGCGACCGATAATCCATATTAATCTAGAAATAAATCCAGCTTTACCACCTATTCCGACGTAACTTGTGCGATGTAAGTAACAATATAAAGTTTTCCTATTAGAATTAAAAATTCCTTACTCCTTTATTCCAGTGGTAGAGCTACACCGCAGTTTGTTTCTAGCTGCAAAATGAATGGGTCAGCAGAATGGTATCTGGTGGTCAGCTCGACGGGGGAAGGACTACCTCCTCACAGAATACCAGCGTGAAAAATCAGTGTGACGTGTGTAATGTGTTTCGTCAGGTTAGTGTAGGGATCCGGAGACCCGGTCACAGTCCTCAAGGGTGACAACGCATCTGAATTATGATTCCTTGTCAAGGATGAATGTAGATGTCGTGGGCCGCAGGAAGCACTTGCCATCAGGTGAACTATGTGTCAGTTTGTTACTCTCAATGTTATAATAATTTAAATTATTTACAATAATAAAACAAAAAATAATAAAGAGGAATTAAGCTCATTCTAATGCTTTACGGGACTCAGGGTGATTACCGACCAAATCGGCTCAACTATAAGCACGCATTTACGAATTTTCCAAAAAACATATATTTTATTTATAAAAACCATAAGGGCATTAAAAGCTTGAATAATTAACAAAATATTAACACCATTATCATTTAACCATATTCAGTCGCCCTTTTATTGAACAATTTAAATGCACACGGAAAATAATTGACTCTGCCCGTACCCACGAGATGCGCTACGCACTATCACAAAAGAAAACCCCTGTAACCGGGTCTACCTTATCAGTCGCTTAGTAGTCAGCTGGTCAAGTTGTTGCAACACGGACTTAGTCAGCGAGCAATCGCTGCCCAGTTCCATTTTAGCCAGTTTGCTGTATCATGGGTATAGAGAAGATATCAGCAATCTGGCACTTTTAATCGGAGACCGAGAACCAGCTAGAACACACCTCAACATTCACCTCTTGGTAAGTGGATCCTACGGCACATGACACCCTCATTCATCCTCACTAAGATGTAATGCCCCGTATCCATTAATAAGGGTGACGGAAATAATAACCCAGACGATGTTAAATTGGGACGTGACGCGATCACATCGATAATCTTTCTTCGAGAACCATTAAGCTTATGCATTTCGATTTCTTATCCAACATGACGCATCGCAGGGATCATTGACTGCTAGGTAAAAATATACAAAGGTGTTTTATAGTTTATTTTATGGTTTTCTTTGATAGTGATACAAAGTGAGTCACCACTCCACCCACTGAAATATCACTTTTTTTTTAGCGACCTGAATTTGGTAATTAATCTGGAGTTTAACCTTCAAATTGAACTACTGTTCATAAATTAATTGTGGACAGCATCTTCTAATTGAGTAAAAGTGTCAAAAGAATAGGCAACAAGTGCGTATAAATGGTTTCTCATGTATTTTATAGATCTTACGTCACCGAATTTTCGTAATATTACATTATTATAAATACTGACATTTTAAATTTATGATATATAATTTTTTTATTTTAAAAATGCTCAAAACAGGACTATGAACAACCCCGTTAACAACTCCAACTAAGCTTAAAATACTTGTACTAGGATGTGGTTCACAACGATATACGAACAAATAGCCGAATGACGCTTATATATATTTGGGCATCTTACATAAAACTATCACTGATCACTTTTGTGATAGAGCCTTGCTGCAGCATGTTTCTAGCAGTAACATTAATGGATTGCCGCGACGGGGGAAGGACCGCTACCTCATAGATTACCACCGCTAAAAAGCTCCATAACGCTATGTCGTGTATGGTGAGTTTAGGAATCCGATGAGCCAGTTAAAAGTTGACGAGATATTCAATTTCAGTTCTGAGCCACAATGATCACTTACCATCAGGTGATCTGTGGTCAAGTCCACATTTGACATCTCCTTATATAAATAAAAGTTAACGTCACTAGCCTAATGGTTTAGGGTACGGTCTGCCAAATAAAGGGTCGTAGCTTCGAATTCGCCATTAGACAATTATCGTGAGCCATCTCCTAGCACAAACATTTAAGCTTAGTTGGAGTGGTTAACTGGAATGTTAGTAATTACAGCACTGCTAATTTTGTTTAAAAAAACAGCTTACACAGCTTAACGACTCCAACAGTTAATAGGCGTAGTTTCGTTATAATATCCTGATTTGAATTGCGCAGAATATACAATACAATATATTCTGGCATATTCTGCGCAATTTAAAAATCATGTAGTTATATCAATCGATGTAGTTATAACAGTCTAGTGTAGTTTAGGGATTCCCAAACTATTTTGGGCGAGAGATCCCTTTTCCAAAATTAACTGATACCTCAGACCCTCATAGCCAAATTACTTTAAAAATCCTATATCTAGTTTTTTTTGTTATTGATACAAAATACTTACCGATTTAAAAACTTTGCGGTTGGTTAATTGAGTAAACTTGACATCATTTTCTCATCAAAATTGAACAAATTAATAAACATAAAATTTCCGAGTTATTCTTCGTCATCTTGTACGAACTTGTGCACGCTTATCGACTTGAGTTTTTTGAAAGTACTACAATGATACTTGCTACTAAAATATTAGTCTTTCTTATAACAAGTTGGTACTCGTAACATAACTTATACAGTATCTTGAGAGTTTCAAATAAGAACGTGTGTTAATAAGGCTCGATTTTTAGGCCTCATTGATCCCCAAAATCAGTTTTCGTTTATGTCGACCCGTTTGGGAATGCCTAGTCTAGTGTGTCATAATGGGAGCATTTCCTTATTTTCGTTCGTAAGGGTTTTTTTTACCAACACCTTTGTGTTGGTAAAAAAAAACAACTTGTGCAAGTCAACTTTTTTTAATATTATGCGGTTGTCTCTTCAGATCCACTAGATCTCCTTTATACTTGCATTGTGGATATAACATTAAAAAAAGAATTATTTTAACATAGGAACGTTGTTAAATTCGTAGATTAACAATTTTTTAATGTTTTCAAAATATTTACAATGACCCATAAAGGTTTTATTTATTCCCCCCTAATATTTTCCCGTAAGGTTAGAATTCATTTATGTTAACATTTTTTTTTTTTTTTTTTTTTTTTTCCTGGCTGAAGGCCACTGTTAGCCCGAGGGCTTTTACAGTTTCACCGGGTTGAGAGGTGACCGAGCGCTAATGGCACTCAGTCGAGACCTCTATATGTAGGTAACCAGCACAAGGGCTCCCGAGAGGGAGCCTCGGCTTGGACCGTTACCTTGTTTCGCGAGAGCGTCTGACTCGAGGGTGCCCGAGAGGGCCGAACCTCGGCTCGGTCAGTTGCTTCTGACAGAGGATTATTTAAATTCGCTATGATTATTAGCTATCTGTACCACCACTTCGGAATGCGTGGGCGCTGGAGAAGAAGTGGCGCAAGAAACTCCAGCGACGCTTCTATCTGTATGGACTGGAGAGAACCGACCAGTGACATGGCGGTATCGCGAATATCCTTGTTTGTGACGACCTCGCCGTCGGCGGGGCGATGTGAGGTGCAATGTACGTGTGTTGTGTTTTATGAAGGGCTTGGGCCCTGGTAGTCACGTCGTCGGGGTCATCGAGAGCGTGCCTCGGTCTCCTTCGGACGCGGGTGAATCTGTGATTCGCGATGGGATTGTAAGTGGCGGCACTTACAATCAAGGGGTTAGAGTGTGTGACGGCAGAGTCGAAATATCGGCGGGAAGCCTGCTTCAGGTACTGAGCTATGGTCGGCAGCTCAAGATCTATGTGTAGATTTTCATTACGCAAGAACCACGGTGCACCGGTGGCCTTGCGCATGAAACGATTTTGTATTACCTGAAGTCGGTGAATGTGACGCGGGAAGCATGCGCAAAGACGGGGCTTGCGTATGTCATTATGGGTCGGATGCACGCTTTGTATAGTGTAATTTTATTACGCAGGGACATTTTGCTATTTTTATTGAGTAACGGGTGCAAACGACCTAGGACGAACGCTGCTCGATTCCGTACGCGGTTGACATGCGGACCGAAGGTGAGTCTTTCATCTTATGTTAACATACATAACATAATGTGTATCAGAATTTACACTATATTACTTCAAACATACATTACATTTTGAAGTATGTACTGAGAAACGGCTGTCAATATTTTTATCTCTTTTAAACATATATCTAACTGGTTCGTTCAGATATTCTTTATTTTATTCAGAATAAAGTAAATAACGACAAGCTTATATCTCTATGTTTCCTCTAACTCTATGTTCTACCGACAATACGGTCGGTATTTGTTATAGAAAACATAGAGATTACACTTTATTATATACTCAACAGGTGACGTTTTTTAAATTGTCTTTTTAATCGTTATTTCGGCCATCAGGTGAATTGCTATTACATTTAAACAAGTCTTATCAACGTTAATGGTATAACAATAACTTAAACCTAACTTACTATTCGAAGTTTAACTTTAACGGAGTTCATGTTTAAATTGATTGTAACTGCCGTCGAGTCGACATTGATAAACGCAGCGACTACTAATTCGGGTCAAACTTCGTTTGAAGTTGCGTAGTTCTATATTTGTTATTATGTAGTTACAAATATTTGTTTTGTTTCGTCACAATGGTTTCTCATTATCATCATTCTTATTTCGTTATTTATACATTGATGAATACTTCTTTTGCATTTTTCGGCTCAAATTATATAGCGGATACCGGAACGACTCTACTATTTGGAGCGAAAACCGAAATCACTAAATCGACTGATACGTATATTCTTTGCACATCATCTACAGGAATTAGGACATTACAATCCCATGGTTTAAGCAAAACGGATCCACTTCGAAAACCACTAACAAATCTTAAGCGCAATGGCACGAATTTTTTCCCGAAAATGCGATTACAAGATTACACATTTGAGTGGCCCCAGTGCCCTGACTTAACCTCACGAGATTTTTTCTTGTGGAAGCCCCAATATCACTTTAGAATTTTGATCGTGGGATAGCATCGTCTACGAATATAATCCACGATGGAGAAGAAATGTTTTGGAGTGATAATCTAGTAAAACCACGTGATCCTGTAGTAGACAGATGTCCACGGTTAGTAAAAAAAATACATTTTAGAAAAAATGTGTTCTTTTGTTAAGTTTTTTGGGACCTGCTATGTCCTATATGCTATATATCCTGCTATTTGCTATATATTATTACTAAGGACCATTTGTATTTTGCCACATTTTCGCGCAAGTAAATAAAGCAGCATTTCAAGGTGCCGTAACTTTGTTAATTGGGACTCCCGCGATTTGTTAATAGCTGTACGTTAACTACATAATAACCGGCCTAACAAGATAAAAGTTAAAATACATTTGGATTTTCAGAAGCTTCAGCCTTCCGCTTATAAAACCTTTCTACCCTTGAAAAATTAGTAATTAAGTAATTTTTGAAGGGACTGTGCTACAGTGGTAGTGACACACTACAACTTGTTTCTTGGAGCAGCATGATTATATAAGCTCTATCGAGGTAGGACCACGCATTTATAGAGTGTCAGCGTGAAAGAGCATGACTTTGCTATCTTCCGTATGGCAGGAGGTTCCAATAAATTAAAAAGACTTTCCATCTCAATCCTCAGGAGTGATAATGTGCATCGTGCATATACTGGGTGTCCTGTAAGTAGCTATTAAAATAGATAATTTTTTTTTTTTAAAAAACATTGTCGTTCTATCCAATTTTTTCCAAAGAATTTTATTTAAATGATGATTGAGTATGGTAGAAAAATTGTTTGAGATTATGTAAAAAAAAACAAAATTATATGTTATGTGTACTTGTACACCAGTAACAAAAGAAAATAGTAACAAATCTCACGAAAATTGTGAAACTT
This sequence comes from Teinopalpus imperialis, assembly GCA_029286865.1. NCBI lineage: Eukaryota > Metazoa > Arthropoda > Insecta > Lepidoptera > Papilionidae > Teinopalpus > Teinopalpus imperialis. The sequence goes on from JAGSMU010000017.1 coordinate 1,342,368, forward strand.
TTAGTAAGATTTTTTTGTCTGGTAGATAACCGATAAACCTTTCTCGTCCTTAAGTTTGTCCGTGATATTTACGAGACACATTGTACAGTTACTGCATCATATATAATCATGTCATCACTTAATATCAGGTAAACTGTGTACTAATTAGTCACCCTAAGTTTCATAAAAATAAATTGACAGTTTGGACGGAGTTGTCAAAAGCAATATCAGTGTATTACATACAAGAGTTTACGTGTAACAAGAAAACTATGACGTCGCGACGTTTAATATCTCAGTACACCGTGAATGCTATATGCACTCGAAATGCCGGCCCGGAGTTATATATAAGTTAAAATTAAACACTATAATATTGGGTAAAGTTTGTTGTATTCAATTAATCGTTATAGTTTTTCTACGCGGAAACAGTGACGTGACAGTCGTTCACGTCGTACTTAAAATTAAACACTCGTGTCTTTCCGTCGTTTATTTCTCACTACCGTAATATTACAATTGCACTTTCTTATAATTACAAAGTACTTGCAATCTTAGGATCGTTGCTCAATTCAACCCTCGCCCATCGGTTTCGTATCTACTTACACTCAGAGCGTTAAAATTATGCCCCTAACAAAAGTAAAAAAGTATGGATTTGACTCCTGTCAGTCTTACAGGTGTCAAATCAACAACCAATAAAGTAATGAAAACTATACATAAATCTTCAATAATCAATATCAGAACGTTAACATAAGCTACAATCGTGACAACGAGTGAACATCTTAAATTATAGAGGACCTATATCTACGAGTAATTTCATCTAATAAAATCATCTACAATCTTAAAAAATGAATCACTGGGATGCTACTCACTACACTACACTAAGCAATCAAACAGATTTTAGATTCGAACCTACCTATATTTCTTCTACATTGATAAATTATAACGGGCGTATATCTACGAGTAATTTCATCTTATAAAATCATCTTCTACAAT